>OY720378.1:10983784-12282117 GCA_963082945.1 Cerastis leucographa
GAGACGGTTTGGTTGTGTGGGGCTTGCAACCACTAAAAACCATCACCTTTGAGCCTTTTTTTTTACGGATGGCGGGATGGGTAATCATCAAATGACTCCCGCTCTTGCGGAGCGGGAGGGAGTGTCAGACTTGTAATCACTAAAACCCATCCATGTTCCTTCTTAACTCTTTGTGTTCCAGGGCCACGGTATCTCTTTCGAACAGTCCCGCAACCCTGGCAGGCATCGGACCTCTCAAACCCCATCCGGTTTGCTGACATCTCCTTGAGGCGCGCGTGGAACACGAACGCGCCGTCGACACGGCCTTTCGTCATGAGCAGGATGGACGGTGAGCTAGCCCTTTACTCACCGTCCACAGGCACAATCACCGTGAGCCTACTGTCCATTGGTGGATGACCCGCGAGAACTAATGACGTTCGCGACCCATCTCCGTGTACCAAACTATCCCCGATTGCCAGCTGGCACCACCTAGGGCGGCATCAGATCGTCATGGTGCCACTTTCACACCAGACGGAAGGATAAAGTCCCGTGTCGCCTCCGTGATGTTAGTTCCTTCCGCGCGTCCCTAAACGCGAAGCCACAGTCCCAGTCACAAGGCATAATAACTGAAAGTACTGTAGTTACCCATTCCAAAGCGTAGGTTACAGCTTTACTTACTTCGCCTGCCATAACCGCGCAGGCACAGCAAGGTTTGTGTATCCTGATCAACTCCATTCGGTTTCTATAACGCGATTTATATCTGCACTTATATCAGGGCTGCAGGTGCTTCTGCAGCACTTAAAGAAAAGGTGATATTCTGGTAATATTCGTGAGGTGTCATTTCGGAAATACTTCCGTTCTTAGCCAAACCCTGTTTAAAAGCATTCCTCATTCGATTTTCCATGACATCGACATTATCGTAAATAAACTTTAGTTGTCGCTTTACTACTCCTACTTCAATCTTATTTCAAAAAGTGGAAGCTGAAGCTCAAGGAGTCTAAGACTGAGGCTATACTTTTCACACGCCAACGTAGGCACCACCCCAAAAGAAAATTAAAAATCGCTAGGCAACTGATTCCGTGGTCCACAGAAGTTTGATATCTAGGAGTTACGTTGGATAAAAAGCTCAACTGCCCAAACAATGTTAACAAATTATGACTTAAAGGAGTTCAAGCACTCGGTTCGCTATACTTAAACGAAAAAGTAAGCTCAGCCCGAACACCAAACTTCGGTTATAATACATCTTTGTCATTAGACCTTGCATCTCCTACTCGCGTCCGTTGTGGAGTAGCATCTGTCAATGTAATTATAACCTGTTACAAATAATTCAAAATAAAGCAGTTAAAATGGCCTATAATGCACAACACACAAATGTAAAGTTACCTAGCATTACAAAATCCACCTTAAAATGAACTAGTAAATTGTACAACAAAAAAATGTCAAAAAATAAATTTGAATGATAACATAGGTCAAATTAAGTTGAAAGACTTGCGACATTTCGATGGACGCTATTGGCCACGCGCGCATCATCTGATCTATCCCTTGCATCGGTCGCACGCTGAGAGCGTAGTTAAGTATTTACTGCTACCCAAACAAATTATCACAATAATTTCAAATGAAAATTGTAAAAGTTTAATCCCACCAAATGTAAAATGTTGCCAAGACGACCACATAAGGTTTGCCCTGTGAAAAAGATATCAGATCTCATGTAGAGCCAAGCTTCTGAATCTACACGGCCTAACTCTACCGACCCTAACTTCACAAATTCTACATATCAGTAAAAATGTATGGCTTCGCCGTTTCGCTACCGTCGTGGAGGTGATGCGAATATTTAGTTCCTGAAATAAGTTTATTTTTTTATTCTTTTTTGGGTGTATTTTTGGCACATCAGTAGTGCCGGTTTTCATAGCCCATTCTCTTCTCTCTCTCTTAAAAATTAAATAGGTATTATTAATAAAATTATTTTATTTATATACCTAACTTTAGTATTATATCTTGTCGTATTAATTAAGTATTTACAGTCGATTTGTTCACCTCGCCGTCAAAGGGCGTCAATAACTGAGACCTACCATGAGACTCTTGATTAAGGCGGAGGTTCTTGAAAGTACTGACTAATAGGTTTTTTAGTTACTGTCTACAGGCCCGTGTAAAATTTCATGTACTAATTCATAAAATTGGTGAAAGTCTCGTTCAAACTTCCACCCCACCCCCATTTTAGGGGATGGGGGGCGAAAATTATAAGTTTATCAGTGTTTTTTTGTATACCGAACTTTGTTTACATATCAAATTTCGGCTTTCTAGCACTTCAGGAAGTACCCTAACATTTTGAAGTCTCATACAAACTTCCACCCCCCCATTTTAGGGGATGGGGGGCGAAAGTTATAAGTTTATGAATCTTTGGTGGTTGTATACTAAACTTAGATTACATACCAAATTTCAGCTTTCTAGCACTTCAGGAAGTGGCCAAACATTTTGATGATCATCAGTGTCAATTATTAGAGCTATTCAATTGAGACTTTGTATGTTTAATTAGTCTATTATTGACATCATATCCTGAGAATATGAACTATCTGGTACATCGAAACCAACTCTATGAGGGTTCAAAAAAAACGACGAAACACTTCGAGAAAAGGTAGGTAGTGCCCTTGCGCTTCGCTTGGCTTGTTTTGGCGGGGGCACTACTGTGCCCCCAGATTAATATATGTCTCATGTTGTGATAGCTTTGTAACCAATATTATTATATACTTATAAAGGCGCTCCTAGCCAGTTAAAATGTTTGTTATTCATTATTAGTGTTACTGTTGCTTTATACTCGTAAGTTCTACAGCTATGTATATTTTCATGTTAATAATGATTTTTCAAAACTAAAAACTAGTTATTGGTATTTTGTTTTGTTGGGAGAGTGCATTGTTTTGTTAGGTTGTTTAGCAATGCAAAATGTGCGGGTATGGGGGGGTCCGGGTGGTGGCGGCGTGCGCGGGAGTGGGACGCGTGGAGGAGGCATGCGGGAGTGCGCTCGGCTCGAAATAACCCGTCGTATTTCGGTCGCACGCCCCCCGCGCCGCCCTCGCAACGTCGCAGGCGCAGCGCGCGCTCGCACTCCGCACTATCCGCTAACTATTCGCAATCGACCGACGTCTTGGTTGTTGGACTTGGGTTAAAATGACTTGACTTCTGCTAAATGAACCCGTGTACTAGTATAAGTTTTTCGCAGTGGCGTATTTATTTCTTAATACACGAGCGCCGAAACGAGGATTGTTTTACAGTAAGGACTAAAAGCGTCGAGTGAGAGTTTTTTGTGCGTTGTGCTGCAGTGGCGGCAAAATGGAGAAGCAGTCGAGGTGGTCGGAGCAGCGCTCCGAGCAGCGCTCCGAGCAGCGCGTGCAGCAGCACTCGGAGCGGCGCGAGCAGGTGGTGCAGCAGCGCACCGAACAGCACTACACGCGCCAGATGCTCTCGCAGCAAGGTACGTGTCCAGCTATGTACTACTACCTGCATTAATCAGTATTTTTGTACCCACATAATCATCAGCACATAACTTAGCTTAAATTAATTAAATCTAACGAACTTATAACAATCACTGCTATTGCGAATATTATTAAAATGTATCATGATCCTGAAATTCATGATGTACCTAATTGCTTGTCGGGCGGAGAGCGCGGGGCGCGAGGCTGCGCGGGCGCGCCCACGCGCTCGCCCCAGAATAGCCGCACTATCTCGCTCGCGGTGGAAAAGCGCTATGCACAAATAAAGTTACACCAGGAAGAAACTAAAGACACTCGCGAGCGGGTCGCCTCGCGCGACGCCAAGCTCATCGGGAGTCTCGGCGCTCCGACATCACCCATTTATGCTCCATTTGAATGTCCAAAAGAAATGTTCCTGTATCTGTAAAATGATTTTCCTATATCACTCCCATGTCTATTAAAATGCAGCGAATTGCCTATAACATAAACATGAAGGATGACAAGTGACCTCACAGCTGTTAAGTCGTAACTTGGACACTGGTTCGACCCCGAAGCAATTCTTTTAAGCAACATTTAAATCTTAAATGGGCACCAGATCGCTTGTGATCGCGACGTGAGTTCGCTCGTCCCTCCGTTAAGGTTGCACCGCGAACTTGTTTTAGCATTAAGAACTTGTTTACTTATAAGGCGCAAAGACTTATCCTTATATGGAATCTGAACAAATATGTTTCCATTCAAGGATTATTTTTTCCCCATCATGAATGCTTCAACGTCGAACTTAATATAAACAAATGTATTTACACGAATTAACCATTGACTCACCTTTCAAAATTCTAAACCACAGCAATCAAATAAGACTTAATTGACACTAACATCATGTATTGTTAAACAATAAGTTTGCATGATATACCAAACCAATTTCCCGGTTTATTTGCTTTATATATTTTTTAATACATGACTTAAACTTAGTGTTTACGTGACGCAAAACCTGCGGGATGTTAAAGTTGCACAATATTTCGAGACTTCCAGAAATAAAATGAAAAACATCACATCTTGAAATTTGATTACCGAGATACAGCTTTAGATTTTTATCGCGCGTTATACCGGCAGCTCTTTGTATCTTTACTTCGAGATTTGGCATACACACAAGAATTCTTATTTTTTCTAGTTCAGGGAATTTTCAGTAGAATTTAATAAAATCATTACAGAAACATATTATTTCTATGAAAAGAAATGCGAGTTAATCGTAATTTGTAATTAAAATATTGACGAGGAGACACATGATCGCATCATCGGCATTATCGGATCGGCAGTTGTTCAAACTGAACGCCGCGTTTAGCATTACCTACCTACATTATGTTAAACTGTAACAATGGTAAATTCGCACGCGAACTCGCCTCGAGACACGTGCGTGACTCTCAGCCAGGTGAAATACTTCATGAATGCCTCGTTGTATAATATTTATTACTACAATTCATTGATCAATATGCCTCGCACAGACCAAACACTTAGAAAAAAATGCTGAATGTAAAAGTTAGTAAATAAAGTACAGAAAATCCAACTTGATGTTGGATGGTTAAGTCACTAACCTTAAGTGATCCACTTAAGTATTCAAATCTTAGCTTATCACAACTCAAATAGTAGTACAGTTATCAAAAAACAAAAAATTAACGATTAATATATAGTGAACAATAGTTACTGAAAGCTCGAGGTAACATAATATGAATAAAAACTTAAGTAAGCATCGTAAGCGAGTCTCCTCGACCCCATAATAAGTCCACACTTTATGAGTGCAGCAGACGTAACAGGGTGTGGCATTGCAAGTTTTTGCTTCGATCGCTTTAATTATCGGTTTTCTATTTCGACGTACGACTGAGAACTGAAGAATAATAGCGTCATTAGAGTATGACGTGAAAAACGTCGGTAAAATGCCATCAAGCAACGTTTTCACTCTTTCTTCTCGATCGACGCTCAATAGAAACGGCATAAAATACCAATCTGTTCGAGAATCACATTCACTTTTTACAATTGAACAAGCGACAGTATGAATTCGATAGGTGAATGGATGCAATCGATTATTTCATTAAAAAGTATGTTAACATGACGTATCAATATGAATTTGCTTTAACGAGAATAAAATGTAAACGGTATAGTTTGTGAGGCTGCTGTCCGACGAGTGCGTGTCGGGCAACGGTCGGCGCCGCAGCTAGATGGTGATCTCGATGTGTTGGTGTTCCGTCTAGCGCGTAGCTAGAACGTGCTCACCAGCCATTATAACGTAACATGTTAACTGTAGCGCGTCGCGGTGCCTGGTGCTGTGCAGCCGCCAGGCCGGACTGCTCACTACTCACCACTCCACGACTCAATAATGTTATAACTATTAAAACAAAAAAAATACGAGCAAGAGTACCTTTACTAAGCACACCATTTTGCTGACAATGTGTTGAGAAATTCTAAACATAACAAAAACATTATTTATACAACAAAAACAAAACATTAGAAATAAATTACACATACTTTCTTCCATAGCTATCAACCTAGGTATGACGTTAATGCAATGTTTACTTACATACCTGTAAGAAATAATTTAGATAAAACATATACATATCTACATCACGAGAAAAATTTCCAACGTTAATGAGAAAATAATATTCGCATGGATCGATGTCTTCAATTTCCATACCGAGAGCGGTATAGTGATTTAAATTTCACAACGAAAGCGCAAGTTAAAACTTTCGACCACGCTGTCTCAGAGCTGGGAACAAAAGTCGATAAGAAATTATGCACGACGAACACTTCTTTGAACAGCTGATTCACTAACAAAGCATTAGAAAACACTTCTTGCTCAAATGGTCATTGTTTAATACAATGCGATCACTTCATAGTATGATATGCCGTGAATTTTCTTACTAACGATTATATAGGCACGGATGTTAGTTGACACGCAGGTAAGTCACGATTCGTAAACTATTCGAAAGCTCTGGAGTCACACACTACTCGCAGAGGAGATAATGAAATCATGATCTGTGTCGAGTTCAGTGTTCGCAAATAATATGTAACATTAAAACGGTCGAGACAACACTTATTGCTCGTAGCGCACTTACTTTTACCGGTCTTATCTCCAAATTTATTATCTGAGTGAACAGTTAAAAACGTAGCAGTCGACGCTACTTTCGCCACCAGGTGTTAATGATTTGCTTATAGAATAACTTGCTACAATTATAATAATTCTCGGTTCAAATACCCACACGAGTATGAGTCGAGTCAGTCGAGTACGAGTCATGGTAAAATTTTTTGAAACACTCAATTCGATATGAAACACAAAAATATCAAGCACCAATTAATTTACATTTACAACAATTATTTATTACTAATTTGCTAGGATAGGAACAGACAACTAGGATATCTACTATGTATTTCCGAAACATAGTTCAATGTGTAATTGCTATAATTGACTTCCTTTAAAGAATCGATGTATACACTCACTTTTTCCTTTTACCCTCAACACTAAAAATTGTGTTCGTACATGAGGTTCATACAGAAATTACGTAACAGTTAAGGGGAGGGTGGGTGTCGTCGGTTGTCAGACTTTCGGACATGTAACAAATGTCAAAGATCTAAAAATGACAGCCGGGACAACAGCTTAACCATATAGTTCGGTACGGGCCCCCGAAGGGGCTCGACGCTCATACCTCCGCTGGCTTGGTATCGGCCCCGAAAGGGGCCAGCAATTAAGTCATTCGTCGTCCTCATTATTTATGTAAATATTTAATATTCTGATTATCAAATACTACGAGTGTGCGTTAATTAAGGGAGTTGGATAAAAATCTCATATATCAACGCCATTAAAACTTCTGTATTTAGCGCGCAAGTTTCTTAATTTGCCCTTATAAAATGCAAGTGCATAAATACGGTCAACGCCATTTTGGCGGTAGTGCCGGTCGAGGCTAAAAATCATAAAAAATGTGGTTTTCGAACATTCTATCTCCACTACATGGACAATAATGATCTCGTCATTTAATTATGGTGCAAATTCATCCATAGTTCAATTTAAATAAGCAGTGGTAATGATGAATTTTGATATCTAAAGTCGAAGTTTCGCGCCAATCGTGCGTGTTTACATTTTTATATTTCACATATAACACAAACACGCGTATAGATTCGATAACAATTATGACAAATATCATTCCAAATATTATAAAACACATGAAAATGCCCAGATCTTAGCGTTATTTACTAAAACAGGACGTGTTATTACACGTAATATTCATTACCACCACTCAATTTGAATTTGAAATAGACGACCATTTGTTTTTTTTTTTAATTATTGTGATGTGTGAAAGCGATTATTCCAATCGATTATTTTTTTATAAACAACGATTTACTCGAGTAATTAAATTAAGGAATTTAATAAATCTATGGATGAAAATTAAAGTTAATTTATTTTGAGCGTAAATTCAATAAATATTCATTATGTTTTTTTTTAAGCTTTATAATGGTAATCTTAATTGTTTTTCGTACATTCTGACCCAACAATAAACAGCACAAACAGATATTATGACTAAATTCGCGCCGATTTTTTTTCCATTTCAAAATTTAAATTAGGAATTCGTTCTCTGTTCCAATTTATTTTGTAGTTATTTAAATTTACTATTTATATGTTATTATTTCTATTTTTCTTACAGATAATTTATTGTGAATTTTGTTTTGAACTATCCGAAGGTTGGTAGAATGCCGAGGATCTCGGTAGGCATAGTAAAAAAGAATTATGTAGTTTGATTATTGGTTAGGAGGTTGGGTTGCTTAATGGGTATTTACTCTTTAATCAGCCTGCTCTGTCCCACTGCTGGTTAAAAGCGCCTATGTCTTTCCAATTTTGTTTATCTTTTGCGTTCTCCGACCAATAATTTTAATCGATACTATTTTTCTGATACCTACTTATATAAGCTTGGGTATAACAATCCCAAAAACTAAAAATACAATTTTAAACACAACTCTACAAAATATACGAGTAAGATTCATGTCCTGATGGTTCTGGTTCATATCACGGATGTTCACGGCCTATGATGGATAACCTGAAATTGGCAGATATAAAAAAAAAACCTTTTTAGACTGTACAGCGATCCGCTTTGAAAGAATAAAATAATCTTCCTTGAATCGGCTTATGCATTGCTGATTGTCAACCATCATCATCATTTGTCTGTCTAGCGTCTTCCCAACTTTGTTGTGGTTGGCTTCTAGTCTACCCGGATGCAGCTCCATACCCGTACTTTAAATAGAGTGACCTGCGACTGCCTATCTGACCTCCTCAAACCAGTTAATATCGGGTAGCACGATACCCCTTGGTAAGACTGGCTGTCATACTTTCGGGCCACTGACTACCTGTAACATAACAATAACCCAAACATACGATACACAATCTTGAAATAATATAATTTTTCTTTGGTGGATCAAAAAAATTATTTACTACCTACTAGCTGTCCCGCGCGCGTATTGCCAAACTGTATACTGACCCAGACTGGGGTTGCTCTGAGTTTGATCGCAGTTTGCCTTTTTAGTTGAAGAGCAAACTGTATACCTATTTAGAGAGTGTCTGAATTAATATACATTTTGCTTTAAAATACTAGAGAAAAATACATACGAGTCCAGACGGCGAATTTACAAAGGCTATTTGAGTGACCAGCCAGACTCTAATAGATGAGCTTTTGTTTATGCATATAACTCGCCAAAACCTATCTCAGTAAAAAAATTTACTCAAATGGACTAGCTTTTTGCCTGGATATTTTCAAAGAAAGTGCACGGACAAAAGGGATGATGACTGGGTAAAGAAAACAAAATCCTATTTTGTCCGTCAATCAGGTAACACAAAAAATATTAGATACGTATTTTTTGTTTTATCTAGTTAACAAAAAAATACTTAGTTAAAACGCATTAAAGTTGGAGAGTGGGGGGCTCACTACGTCACAACTAGGTATAATGTACTGAGCCGTGACGTCATGCGCCATTTCAACTCAAAATATCTCCGTAATTTTACGATTACGCGAAAAAAAAAATACGTGTCAAATACTTTTTAATAATCTAACCGATAGACAAATAAAAAAAAATGAGTCACCATCCCTATTATACACATCCAGGAGAATTTGGATGCAAGAGCGAGCGAAGCGAGCTCTGGACTTGGGGCACCCCAACTCGGTCAGGTTAGGTTCGAAGGGGATGGCTTCCCCTTCGTGTTAGGTTTCTGTAAACCCAACAGAAAGAAACAGGATCCCCGCGTAGCGCGGCTACGTCGACTATGCTTTATAAGCGAATATAAAATGTTTTGAGGTGTCACAGTTTGCTTTACATATGCATACATTATCAGATTGCTCTGAGCTCGTATGTACTTTGCTCCAATTTGTTGCGAGCAAAATGCATACCTTCTCAGATTGCTCTGAGCTCGTATGCACTTTGCGCCAATTTATTTGTGATTTTAATAAGAACGATGTAGTTCAGTACAGTCTACGGGTGTCTGGGTCAGTATACAGTTTGGCAATACGCGTCCCGCGCAACTTCGTCTGAGTCACATTTTCCCCGTTTTCTCCTATTGGTCGTAGTGTGCTGATACTTTCTACTATACCCCATTGGCATATATATATATATATATATATACAAGGTGTTGTTTTGCATCCTCGTCAAATTCTAGGAGGTGACTATGCTAATTATTCTCATCCCGAATCAGTAATAAAATGAGTAGGCAATTTTTATATTTTTTCTTATTTACCAAAATCGGTAAATGTGAAACACCCGTGTTTTAAACGCGGCCCGTTTGATTCCCGCCCTATAACCGCGCTTTCATACATACAAACAATCTCAAACGTTTATTCGATCATTTCTTATTCCCTAAACCACGTTATGGGGGTTATTCTGAAATAGTGACAAACATAAACAACCAAAAAAATCAGCGTTTCTTAATAATTAACTGGGTACCGTAATTTTAATTGATTATTCAGGTCTTTTGTGGCATGCTCTCGAATTTTGACGAGGATGCAAAACAACACCTTGTATATATATATATGCCAAATATATATATATATATATATGTACTAGCTGGTCCCGCGCAACTTCGTCTGCGTCTCATTTTCCCTGTTTTCACAACATTATTCATTGCTGCTCCGCTCCTATTGGTCGTAGCGTGATGATATGTAGCCTATGTCCTTCCCCAGGTTAAAATCTATCTTTTTGCCAAATTTCATAAAGATCCGATCAGCCGTTTAGTCGTGAAAAGGTAACAAACAAACAAACAAACATACAAACAAACAAACAAACAGAGTGACATTCGCATTTATAATATTAGTATGGATATGCCTATATTACTTATAATACCTCCAAGAATATGTGTAAAAAGTTTCATGATGATCGGTTGAGTAGTTTTCGCGTGAAAGCGTAACAAACAAACTTACTTTCGCATTTATAATATTAGATATTACACAATCAAATTCTCAATAATTATGTAGTAAAATTAATACTTATTTTAAATTATGAGAATGGCGAGCGCATTCTTAATTTAAATTTCGAAATAGAAAATAATCGGCGCGAATTAAGCCTAAGGTGCTGTCTGTGCTTAAATTTGAAAATCATTCCGTTTTCTGGTTTTTTCTTTGCTTGAACTCTGAGACTTGTCTTAATTTCTTGTTATATTTCACGCTGCTAGTTCAACGGAAAGTTTCTCTTATCTTTAAGTTTCTCAAAGAAAGAAAATCATCAAAATGTTAATTTGGGTTTTTTTTTGTGTTTACAGACTTCTATCGTTCTTTTTAGTAATAAATTTCCTTCTCTTGAAGTCAACGTTCATTAATGAATTATAAGATGCGATCTAATAATTACTTAATGAAATTGTAAAAAAAGATAGTATTTTATGATCTATTTCTACATTAAATAATTATTTGAAATTATACCAAAGAGTTTTTATTCAGTCTCAACTCTTTTTTTGAAACTCGATTTTATTACGATTATCGATTAGGCTGAATGCAACTTATTAATCGTAATTATGAAACCCGGGTTTTCGGTCAGCACTAAGAAGTGTTATGTAACAACATAGTTTTTAGTAATATTTGTCAATACTTAGATTGTGTTTTTATTTGAAATTGTGTATGAATAATGGCAAATATAAGAACGGAGATAGAATGTTACTGTTTTTATTTTGCCTTTTCGAATTCTTTTAGCATATGAGAAGCTTGCCTATGTACATTATTTCCAGCGCATCTAAGGTACCTACTTTTTGGAAGGGTGAAGTAATATGTATTTTACACATATTTCGCAATAGACTGACTCCGTTTTATCGACCTCAACACGATATTGGAGATATTAACATCAAATTTATCGTATGAAACAGATCCTATGACATATTTTTCACAGTAAAATTGAATCCTGAAAGTTGATGAAAATTTCGTGAATTTCATGACAATTCGAATCACCCCGCCGAATCAGCTGATGTGTCATGTGTCAAAATCTTGTCGGGCATAGTGGTTAACTATAACGTGCTTTCTGAGGCACGGACGAAACTCGGTATGTTATGGGTCGACTCATCTAATTGTTAAACTTTGCTAATTATGTTAAACTTTGATAATTTATGGCTAATTTGTTAAACTGTATTCGTACAGTTCGGTGAAGCGATCGTTCGATTCCGGGTGGAAACATCGAGATCTTTTTGAAAGTATTCTTTAGATTATTCGAAACGAATTCAATGTTGTAGCAGTGTAACATTTTAAAATTTGAAGGGTTAGGACGTACTGACGCTGTCTGTACCTACTTATGTTTACAATGAGGGTTGCCAGGTCTTGAAATCGAAAAGCCGGACCGTCCAGCTAGTTTAGCTGACATTTGGGTAAAAAAGCCGAACACCCTTAATTTTTTAACCAGTTCACAAAACGACATAAAAAAAGTAACAGGTTTTTAAATCTTTTACCATTAAAATCTTGTTAAATTCAAATGAAACAACAATAACATTCAAGGAATCAGTCTTCTTTATTATTAATCAAATGTAAAAACATGCCAAAAGTAACAAAACTAGCCAAATTTAAAATTTAAAAAGCCTAATAAAAGCCGGACAGGCTGGACACCATCTAATTTGGCCGGACACGCAACCAAAAAGCCTAACTGTGTCCGGCTTTATCCGGTTCAAACTTATAAAACAATCTGAAATTAATCGACATTTTCTATTTTTAATTGATGATTATAATTATTTTTCAAAGAGAGCCTATTACAGTTTATAATGACAGTTGAAAATATAAATTATTTTTTATTAAAGAATTAATAGCTTACGGTAGAATAAGTTATTATTAAGAGTAATAACAAAATGATGATTATGAGGAATGAATACTATAACAAAAAGACAAATGAATTGTAATCTTCATACATTCTAGTTTAATTTGTGTGGACTAGTTTTTCCCCGCCATCTCGCCATCGGTAATTGGCTCTTGTTAGCGTAACCTGAAATTGAAAAATGAGAAAAGTTTCTGAAGCAATGTCATCAAAAATTTAGATCATCAATCTTGATCTACCGATCAAAAGGTATCGAGAAAAGCTTTTATGACTTCTGTTTCTAAATGATTGAGAAAAGATGAGCTTTGTGGTCTTTTTTCTTTACCACAGTATAAAGTTAATTGTGGCAGTCGATCAACTTGAATTACAATTCTTATTAACGCACGCGTTAGGAAAATAAATGGACTGTGTGAAGGATGATATGGCAAGAAAGGAGGTTTCTGATGAGATGACAAGTAATAGAGAAGTATGGAAGAAGGACACCTGCGTCGACAATAACAACAACAAACAAACAAACAACACAAATTGCGATGGGCAAGTGAATGATGATGATTAAGAAAAAATATTTCTACATTTTGTAGATAATGCGAACAGGTGGCGTACTATGACGTCTTAAAACACAGGTCGTCTAGCTCCATCTCTTTCCCACTCTGGAATAGGAATGGAACAATAATGTTTTAAGCGTCATAGTAACCCCCCAGTTCTAATACGATATAGTGTTCCGTCTTATTATATCTGTATAGTTGCTCATAATGCCCGTGCCCGCTTTCTCCTTTTAAAGATGAATTATGATCGCACCATCAACACTCTTTAATAAACCTGACTATTGCATTAGCTACAGAGCAGCATGATACAAAGATTTGTATTCTTTGGGTCGCGGAACGTTGCATATTTACCTTAGGAAGAAGCTCAGAGCTTTCAACGTATAAGAATATGAATTGCTTCGGAAAATGAAAGAATAACGTCTTTCATAAATTAATAAAGGCAAGAAAATAGGATTCCAGGTTATACAGTTTAATACAGAAATAAAAATCTAAAAAAAAAACATTAAACTAACTTTGGGTAAGTATAGATTAAGTTACACCAAGCTTGCTATTTTACTAGAGCGGAATTCATGTATAATAAAAGCAGATGGCAGTGAGAAGTAACTAGCACCAAAAACATTTGTTTTTTTTTTAAAGTCTTTTATTGAAAAAGGATAGAAAGAAACAGTTTTTATTAGTGTAGCAAAGGGCAAAAAAAATCTTTATAATTGACAATAAAACAAAATATAGGTAAAAAAGTAAAAGTGAGACAAATAAGACATACCTACTTAAACTCAAAAAGCAAGCGTGTTCCAATACTTTTTTCTTGTGATATGTACATCGTGCAAGTTTTAATGTGGCTTGGTCGGCTGCGGTCCGGGGTCAGCGAGATCTCGGTTATTCCGTCTCGTTAAGCACGTAGAACTACTGAGCTGACCGCAGCACCGGCGCCGGCGCCGTTGTGTTGCTACATTTAGAGATCATAACACAAGAAATTATATCAAAATTAACTTACACCTTTCTTGACATGCGAAGGGAGATTTCATTGGTGCTTTACCAGAGCTACTTGTTATCTAAGTCATCATCATTAAGTTTTTTTTAACATAAGATCGGATTTTAATAATTTTAAGGATATGTCCAGGTTTCAATATTATTTAAATTGCGAACTCAGCAATAGTTGAACGTTCAACCAATATTGATACCTAATTAAATAATTAAGTATCCACTATAGCAGTAAGTAAGTTTTTCAGAGTAAATATTGATATTATGTCGGTGTTCGTGCTATTAATAATAAATTTCCTGCGTTTTACAGAACTACAAAAAAAAATTGGTAGGACGCGAAAAAAATGTGTCCCTCCAAAATGATCTGTATAATGATACATACTTAAATATGCTCTTAATGAGGTATTTCTACTAACATTAAAAGGCGATAATATAAAAAGCAAATAAAAGTATGTCCGCGGTGGTAATTAATTTGTTTTTGTGGTTAATTTATTACACTAATGATGATGACAAACCTTTCTAATTAACTCTTATTAAGATTTGTTTTCATCTGTGATAAACATATTTAAGCCTATATGATTATCGATATTTAAGTTATTGTCTCTAGTTCAAGAATTCAAAAGAGTAAATAAAAGACATTATTTAAAAATTTAATTACATAGGTTTCGACGCCTTATTTTTTTTCACTTTGAATCAGTGAAGGCATCCAAAGAATACAAACCGCAAAAGCACAATGACAAATCTACAGGTAGGTACGGCACTAGATACAGCTGTAAATTTGCTAATAGACAGCTACTCATCCACTGTTGTGGTGACTGCCTGTCTGGATCATCAACAACCAATACAATCATTACACATCAGTTTGGTAGTGACATATATGTGCTTCATGTGTTTAATTGTTTGGCCGTTTATAATTGATGTCTGATAAAAACTTGCTTTATGATGGGACAAAGTGTACCTACATGGGTAGCTTTAAAATAAAACCTTAATTTTAATCAATTATAATCTGTAATACACAAATGGTTGTTATAACAGGGCGTTTGAAAAGGCAACTTACAAGGCAAGCAAAAAGTATAAAAATGATTAAATTAATTGGTATTAAGAAGCCGTCCGCAATTTCTTTTACGCGCGGCAAGTAGCGGAGCTAGCAATTATATCGACCATAATAACTTTGATCGTTGCCCGAGATAGCAATAAGAAAAACATGAAATTTAAAGAAGGTTGAATTATTAAACACGCAAAAAATGGTAGCGGAGATGGACTAGTATTAATATAGACAAGATGTATGGAGGAGTATTTGTTCATAAGTAACAAGGCATGAACAAAACCGCGTGTGTAAATACATCAGGTAGGTATAGATATTCAGAGAAATTTAATGTAATTTTCTTGTTACGCGAATAATTTACTTCAAATCATAATTTCATGAAGTGTTTGCAGATAGCTGAAAATCTCATGCAAATAGGAGGCTTCATGCTTAAGCAGCTTTGGCTTCCTATTTAAGTACTAAAACATCGATGATATATATATATATATATATCAATCGATATATATAAAACTTTGGGCAGTATTGAAAATTAGTGTTCATTTTGTGGTAGGAATGTCCAATCTAAACAAATAAATTAATTACATTTAGGTAGCGGATTATTGCGATGGACGTTCTTAGTTGCATAATTAATATTAAATATTCTTAGTTGCATGAAATATCGTACATTATGGTAATTTAAAAAAACTCTTATTCCACCTTCATACAATCCAATGGTTTAGTAGAAAGGTGCGTGTTTATAAACCAAATTAAATATATCGTAGTGCTCGAGTGTATGATTCATAATGAGGGCCAGTGACCATATGGCGCGCACTGGGTCATGTGTGGCTGTGCTCCAACTGCAGGCGGGCTTCGGCGCCGCTTTCGGCCGCGTCAATGTAACAATATGATATTACCGTAAAACGCTCATTCAGACAGCTCGGTACATTTTAATATATCAAGATTTATTTTGAGTTTAATAATCCACTAATAAAATCTGTGTATTCTATTACATAAATTGTGAGTAGTAGACAGGCCTGGCCCTGAACCAGAATTTGGGCTTTTACTAAATAATGACAAATTTAACAAAAAATTCGACATGTGTTTACAGGATATCCTGTTAGAGTTGCCTGTTTAAGTCGTTTTAGTTCAGGCTCTGTACGATAAGATGAAAATCAACGTCGCTGAATGTGTCGTTGTTATTTGTTTAGCCATTCGTGGTTTTACTTTTGTATTTGCCATTTTGAGAAGTTGGCATTATGCGATAATAAGAAGAGTTTATTGTATAGTAGCTGACCCGACTATTGTTGACTTGTCCAAACTGAATTTTCCAATTTCACTTTCCCTGTACATAATATCCGAATATTAAAAAAAAAAAAAACCTAATCCGTCCTACAGTTTTCAAGTGATGCGTTCAACAATGAACACCATTTAGACTTTTTCTTTCTAGATTATAGTCTGTTTTTTTTTTAATTATATTCCTTATTCTCTATCTTTCTATACATATATAAAAATGAAATGACGTTTGTTAGTCTAATTAAAACACGAGAACTGCTAGACCGATTTGGCTAATTTTGTTTTAGTAGGTACTTAGGTAGGTAGGGTAGGGTAGATCGGGTGGGGTACCTACCCCACCTACCCTAGCTAGGTAGGTACCTACCTACATTGCAACGCATGCATACAGCTAGTTCAAGATAAAATGTAATTAGGATTTGGAATCCCTCAGCTGCTCCAGGCATATCTATGACCTCTTCTTTTTAATGCCACAGCAACCGGCCTTGTGCCCTTTATAACATCTTGATTAAATTTTGTCTTTGACGAACGCACTATTTTTGCAAAGTATTCTAAGTTTGTAGGCTCGACCCCCTTTACACTGGAATATAAGGTGGGCACACCTCTGCCCATCCCATACGGGCGTGGTGTTATGTTCTAAAATCCGTAGGGATAGAAAACGAAACGTATAAGAGATCAAACGAATGCAACCAATATGTTCAGTTGGTGGTCCGGTACGCTCTGCGGTTTTACTACTATGCACTCAATTCAAAATCTTAGGGTTGTGATAAAATTGCTTTCATATGGATAAACGTTGCGGCTTTATATATATGAAATTAAATTAGCTAGGTAGGAACAGATAAAAAAAAAAAAAATTTGTTTAAGGGGGGTTACTATGACGGTTAAAACATTATTGTTCCATTCCTATTCCAGAGTGGGAAAGAGATGGAGCTAGACGACCTGTATAGCTCCGTCTCTTTTTCACTCTGGAATAAGAATGGAACAATAATGTTTTAAGACGTCATGGTACGCCACCTGAACTGAACTAAGGACGAAATTCGTGGCTTAATAATAACAGCCGCTCGGGTCAATCGTCAGGTTAAGCTACGCTTGCCTAGGTTGGTCCGTGGATGGACCCATTTCATACCGAGTTTTCTCTGTGCCGCGGAAAGCAAGTTGTTGGTCCCGGCTGTCATATGTAGATCTTTGACAGTCGCTACAGGTAGTCAGTGACCCGAAAGTCTGACAACCAGTCTTACGAAGGGATATCGTATTACCCAGTATTAACTCGGTTGTGGAGGGCACATAGGCAGTCGCTCCATGTTAAATACTGGTTTTCAGCTGCATCCGGTTAGATTGGAGGCCGAACATCACGGTTGGGAAAAGGCTAGGCATTCAGGCATGTAAGTAGGTATGAAAGTTGATAATTGCTAATGTTAAATCCTATAATTATGTCGGCAACTTTTGTACGCGTTCAGTTGACTAGTCGCCGACAAGTCGGCCGGCTTCGGTGTGTAGGCTCCAGTGACGAAACCACTGCAACTTACTTAACCATGTAGGCATGTGTGTATACCTAGCAACATAATTGAAAATAACATAAGGTTTTAAATATGACACAGCTGCGAACACTGAATGTGAGCGATTTATAACGTTATTTCATAATTATTACGGCTCGGCGCGGTGTTGTCGTAAAATTTGGTCGATTGCCAATTCGGGCCTGAACACAATAATTATTTTCTTGATACGAAAACATCTTTAGTTACACCTACACAATTATTTTGATGGAAAGTTCTCAGAAAATCGACTACTGAAAATTGACCAAACAAATTCTTTTCTATGTTCAATATCTTATTCTAATATGAGAGATAAACACCAATACAAGTTTCACATTGTATTGGCGAATATTTCACTCGAATTTATATGTTAAGGCACATATGACCTTGACCTAAAAAGCAAACCTTGGATGTTTGCCTTATGTAAATTATGTCATATAAAAACATATGGGTGCCATATTTTTACTAAGAGTTTATTTTGCTTATATCTAACTAAATAGGTAGGTACTTTATCAATTAAAATACTTTCATTTTATTTGTGCAATATGCATAGTCTAAATCATTAGAATAAAAAACCTTTGAGTAAGGTAGATTCCTAGATTGAAGTACCTATTAGTTAAGAGTCTCCCGTATTATTTCAAGTACACATTTATGTACATACGCTTAGTGCGAACCAGTTTCGCGACCGATGTCTGCTTGACATAACACCAGCAGAACCGGTCCTACGTCCCGTGACTTCATTGCACCACTCTCCATTCCTAACTGTTATTTCATGACCACGCTGGTAAACAAATATGGACAAAGTAATGTTTTACACGACACAGTGATTATATTTCAAATACAAGCCTTATGATATATAGGTAATATTTTTGATGATAGAAATAATTATGTAGGAAAGCGAAAGAGTCCACCAAAATGGTGATCGTAACAAGATCCGAGTGGTGGATACTAAAATAGACGCGCGAAAAGAGCTCGCTCGCCTCGTCACTCCTATGACTCATGCGCATCCAATCCGAACAGAGCTGGAATACCGACGCACGCACGTTCCAGGAACTTTTGATATTTATCACTAAACTATTTACGAACATGGACCACATTTAAATTCGAAAATAGAGCACCATATAGGTATTATAGTACCGTAATAAACACATGTTTTATAAAAGCAATAATATATGTCAACATCTGAATTCCGTGGCCATATAGAATATATAACATTTAGAATAGGATCACATATACCCGCAAACCTGTTGTAACAGGTTTGCGGGTATAGGTGATTCTATTCTAAGACTGTAATTTTACCAATTGCAAAGACAATATTTTGCTTTTACGGAACAGCATATTATTATTAAGTATATTTAATTTAAAAAAGAAGTTGATAAAATCAACTAAGTATATAACACGATATATTGAGCTAACTGTACTTAATAATTTTATACAATATGTTAAAAAAAGCCCTATCCGATCCGAAAGGGGCATATAGACACACTAATGACATTACGAAATAAAATAAGAAACATAATATATTCACGAAAGTGAACATAATAACGGATCGAACAGGGTTTTTTTAACACATTGTTATATAACCAATAAAGCAAATGCAACATAACTAAACTGTATATAAAAAAGTACCCATAATAGACTTTTTTTACAAATAAATCTTTTTGCTTCTGCTCTTTGTGTCCAGTATTTTTTTTTTTTTTTAGGAAGCTTTGTTGTGGAATATAAAGCCCAGGGTCCAAGTCCCAGGTCTGACATGGTAAAAGAAACATTGGCTGAGCGAATTTCATTTCTCATAATATTTAGATTCGTGAAATCCTCGAACAAAATTCGTCGTTGGCGAATTTCGGGTGTGCAATATTGCAACTATGTGAACACCACCAGCGTAATGTGTACATATCTAGATATTAATTATTATTGTTAATTATGCATTTTGTCCGTTCAATAACAAAAAACATTTACTTATATCTTAACAACCAGTAACTTAATTGCATTTCATTTCCTAACTCGAGGATAATAGTGTTAATCATATATTTTTATTTGTTGCAGTGGAATCCGCTGGCGACCGCTTGCCTGTCACTTTAGGCAGGCCCGGCGAACCTTCCCCCCCAATATTTGAGCAAATCTTTAAAAATGCGAGATTTGCACAAGGCGGAAATGCCAAATTCGAAGGAAAACTTAGAGGCAATCCTACCCCCGTTGTATCGTGGACAAGAAAGAAAGCCCCACTAGTAGAGTGCAACAAGTACAGTATGAGCTACAATGAACAAACAGGTGACGTGTCCTTATTGATTAAGCAGATCGGCCCGGGCGATGAGGGCGAATACACATGCACGGCCCGCAACCAATATGGCGAGGCCATTTGCTCCGTGTACATTCAGCCGGAAGGCGTCCCGGTGCCCGCGCAGCAGTCCTCGCAGCAACAAAGCTATCGACACGTCAGTGAAAGCGTGGAGCACAAATCCTACGGTACACAGGGGTACTCCACAGAACAGTCCAGACAAACACAGAAAGTCGCATACACCAACGGCACTGACTATTCATCCACAGAGGATTTCAAAGTAGATACCTTTGAGTACAGACTTTTGCGAGAAGTTTCATTTAGAGAAACTATTACTAAGAGATACGTCAATGAAAGTGATATTCATATCAGTACTGAGATTGACAAGACGCTTGGGCCTGTGACACCACCCAAAATTGCACAAAAGCCAAGGAATTCCAAGCTACAAGAGGGCGCTGATGCCCAGTTCCAGGTACAGCTATCTGGTAACCCGCGGCCGAGAGTGACTTGGTTCAAAAATGGCCAGCGACTAGTAAACACCAGCAAAAATGAAATTGTTACTACACATAATCAAACCACTCTTAGGGTAAGAAACACGCAAAAGTCTGACTCTGGCCATTACACTTTATTGGCTGAAAACCCCAATGGATGCATTGTTACATCTGCATACCTCGCTGTTGAATCTCCACAGGAGACGTATGTGCAAGATCAACGATCACAGTATATCATGGACACTCAACAAACAGGAATTGAAGAAAGAGTAGAAATAAGTGAGAAAGCTCTCGCTCCGCAATTTGTAAGAGTCTGCCAAGACCGCGATGTCACGGAGGGCAAAATGACGCGATTCGATTGCCGCGTCACTGGCAGACCTTACCCAGAAGTCACGTGGTTCATTAACGATAGACAAATTCGAGACGATTATAATCATAAGATATTAGTAAACGAATCAGGTAATCATGCACTTATGATTACAAACGTCGAACTTAGTGACAGTGGTGTAGTTACTTGTGTTGCTCGCAACAAGAGTGGAGAAACATCTTTCCAGTGCAGACTAAACGTCATCGAAAAGGAACAAGTAGTTGCTCCAAAGTTTGTTGAACGGTTCAGTACTCTAAGCATACGCGAAGGGGAACCTGTTGCTTTAAATGCACGCGCAGTTGGCACACCTACACCACGGATCACATGGCAGAAGGACGGTGTTCCGATAATACCCAATCCAGAGTTACGAATTAATACCGATGGTGGAGCCTCGTCGCTGGACATTCCGCGAGCCAAGGCGTCGGATGCGGCATGGTATCAGTGCACAGCCCAGAACGTCGCAGGCTCCACCGCTACTCGGGCAAGGCTCTACGTCGAAGTACCGAAAGAGCCTCCGCCTGAGCAAAAGCGTCTGCACTTGCCGCGGCCTACTAAGATTATCGAGCCAGAGTAAGTCAAATTATGAAATTTTACTGTTTTTTTACGTGTCCATGAAGTATGTGTTTATTAACACAATTTTTTTTATAGGCCTGCTCCTGGACCAGAAATTATTTACTTAAGGCACGTGGAAAGGGCAAGACCTTACATTCCTCCAGGTGAGGAAGATCGAGTTTATCCTCCACCGCAGTTTATTGTGCCACTCAAGAGTATTTCGCAGATGGAGGGTGGCAAAATACACTTTGAAACGAGGATAGAACCAGTTGGCGACCCAACGATGAAAATTGAATGGTTGAGAAATGGACAAAGTATCGAAGCGAGTGAGTAACAATAAATATGAATAGGTCTGTGGTTCAAATTTCAAGCATATGCAATTAATTTAAATGTTAAATTAATTATTTTTACAGGTTCTAGGTTTACATCAATATTCCGCTTTGGATATATTTCTCTTGACATGCTCAGTCTTAATATTCAAGACAGCGGAGAATACACCTGCCGTGCTATAAGTGCAACAGGTGTTGCAGAAACGAAAGCTATTCTGCAAGTTACTCCAAGAGCAAGCATTGAAAGAACGAGCCAACATCCAGAGAGCTTACAGTATTTTCAACAGTTGGAGGATTACTCCAGATATCAACACCAAGAGTCAATAGAAGAAACAATTTCTCAGAGGCCCCAATTTATAAGGCCTTTGCAAGAGCTTGGTGAGTTACAAGAAGGCAGGAATGCTCACTTCGAAGCTCAACTTACTCCAGTCAGTGACCCTACAATGAGAGTAGAGTGGTACAAAGATGGTAGAGCGATTACAGCTAGCTCGCGAATCACGTCAATCTTCAACTTCGGTTACGTCTCCCTTAACATCATGCACCTACGGGCTGAAGATGCAGGTTCGTACACAGTGAGAGCTGTAAATAAGTTAGGCGAAGCCATTAGTACCGCTTCGATCAGGGTAGCTGCCCGGAGTACAGTTACTGCAGATCTTGGCATACCAGAACAACGACGATACATTGAAAAGACTGAGCAATTGGAAGCATATCAGCAGCAGCAACATCAAAAGTATTATCAGGAGGCCCCTGAAAGTACGCAGAGGCCGGAGTTCAAAACACCGATTAAAGACCAAATAAATATTAAGGAAGGTGGGTTCGCCCATTTCGAAGCTCGTCTCGAACCAGTAGGCGATTCAACTCTGAGAGTTGAATGGTTAAAAGATGGACGACCCGTTGAAGCAAGTTCGAGAATTACTACGTTCTTTAATTTTGGATACGTCGCATTAACAATAAAATCCGTGACAATACACGATGCTGGTCACTATACATGTCGAGCTTATAATGCTTTGGGCCAGGCAGCCACTAATGCCAACCTAAGCATTGTAACAAAGAAAGATATCATAGCAGAATCCCAACATCCCGGTGGATACGAAAAAATTCAGCATCTCGAAGATTCTAGCAGATATTCAAGACGTGCAGAAGAAGAAGTGAAGGTGACACAAAAGCCTCGATTTTTGGGACCATTAAAGGGTACTAATAAAATAGTGGAAGAGCAAAGCGCTCACTTTGAAGCTAGAGTCGAGCCACAAAGTGATCTGACTATGACAGTAGAATGGTATTTCAATGGAAAGCAAATTAAGAGTGCTAATCGCATTCAGACGTACCATGATTTTGGCTATGTAGCATTGGATATTGCTAGTGTCCGCGCTGATGATTCAGGAGTGTATACAGTTGTGGCGCGCAATGCAGCTGGAGAAGCCCAATTGAGTGCTTCTATGACAGTTGAAAGTAAGTGCTCAACGAAAACCGTTGGTTTGTTTTTAAGCAACTATACTTAGTGGACGCAAATAATTGAATAAACTAAAAAGTTGAATAATGTTGAACTTAATATGTTAAGGCTTTTAGTTATTATTATTTTTTTACAACAATAAATAGAGTAATTGTTTATCTAAATACATTAAATAACGACTTCGTATTCGTTGGCAATAATTGTAATTATATCCTATATTTTTTGTATCAAAAATTTTACTTTACAGATATACATGCGATTTTAGACCGTAATTTTTGTTGTGGTTATTAATCTGTGTTTTGTTCTATTTTAGCTCGATCCAGCATTGATACGTCCAGTATTCACCGTGGATTATATGAAAAAACAAGGCACATTGAAGAATCGAAGTTTGTGGAACCAATGTATGAAATTGAAGAAATATCCAAGTCTAAACCAGTATTTGTCCAGCCATTATCTGATCCGCCTCCAGTATCAGAAGGTAAAAATATTCACTTAGAATGTAGATTGGAACCCATGGGTGATCCGACCATGCGTGTCGAGTGGTTCCATAATGGCAGAGCCGTGACAGTTGGGTCTAGATTTAGAACTTATTATGACTTTGGATTTGTTGCACTTGATATAATACACGCAACATCCGCTGATTCTGGAGAATATACAGTAAGAGCCGTAAACCACTTGGGTTCCGCTCACACTTCTGCGATGGTTCGTGTTATTGAACGATCAGATATTGTAACTGATACCCAGAATGAGCAAGCTGTAGAGCAAATACAAATGCTGGAAGACGCTGCGCGTAGATCCAGACAAGTACATGAAGATATAACTGTGAGGCAGGCTCCTCAATTTTCAAGAGCTTTACATAACATTGAGACTGTAGAGGGGACCAATGTGCATTTGGAATGTAGGTTACAACCTGTCGGTGATCCAGCCATGAGAGTAGAATGGTTCTGTAATGGAAGACCAATAAAGACAGGCCACAGATTCAGACCCGCTTACGAATTTGATTACGTTGCATTAGATCTTCTGAGCGTATATCCAGAGGATTCGGGTGTTTACACATGCCAGGCTACAAACCAACTTGGTGAAGCAGTAACATCCTGTGCTTTGCGAGTTATTGCTAAAAAAGACCTTATATTTGAGTCGCAGCACCCATCAGGACTAGAGAAAATTCAATATTTAGAAGATGCTTCACGTTACAAGAAGAGCGAGGTGGTCGATGAATCTATTAATATAAAGCCACGGTTTATTACAAAGCCAAAGTCTATTGATAATGTCGTGGAAGGTCACCATGTCCATTTTGAGTGCAAACTTGAACCAGTAACAGATTCCAACCTTAAAGTTGAATGGTTCAAAAATGGGCACCCTGTTACTATCGGACACAGGTTCCGACCCATTCATGATTTTGGTTATGTCGCACTTGACATTATTGATTTGATTGCTGAAGATACTGGTGTTTATACGTGCCGAGCGGTCAACCATGTCGGCACCGATGAAGTCAGCTGTAGGTTGACTTGTCGCAGCACAGCAGACATAATTAGGGCAACACAAAATGAAGCTGGACTAAACCAAATCCAATCATTGGAAGATAGGTCTAAACATCACAGGACTGATTTCGTTGATGAAAGCACGACACAAGCCCCAATATTTACAACTTCATTGAAAAATATTGAAATCAAAGAAGGTCAACGAGCTCACTTCGAGTGCAGGCTGATACCTGTTTCTGATCCTACAATGAAAGTAGAATGGTATCATAACAACAAGCCGCTGAAGAGTGGCTCAAGATTCACGGAAACCAACAACTTTGGTTTTGTGGC
The DNA here is from genome assembly GCA_963082945.1 of Cerastis leucographa. Classification (NCBI taxonomy): domain Eukaryota; kingdom Metazoa; phylum Arthropoda; class Insecta; order Lepidoptera; family Noctuidae; genus Cerastis; species Cerastis leucographa. The sequence goes on from OY720378.1 coordinate 11,009,178, forward strand.
TCTTGATATTATGTCCTGTTTACCGGAAGATTCCGGAACGTATACCTGCCGAGCCATCAATGCTCTTGGCGAAGCAGTCACCTCTGGAATTGCGATAGTGCATTCCCGAAAATCCATTTATTTGGAATCGCAGCACGAAGGAGCTCTTCCAAGACTGAATCAGTTAGAAGATACTTCAAGATATCAGAGACATAGTGCACAAGATGATTCTATAACACAAGCACCAGTATTTACCATGCCTATGAAGGATATACGAGTGGCTGAAAACCAAGCTGCTCATTTTGAAGCCAGGCTTATCCCTGTCGGAGATCCCAAACTTCGCGTGGAATGGTTGCGTAATGGCGTACCTATTGAAGCTTGTAAGTATCAAACAATACACAATATTATCAAAAATATATTATTGTTTAGAAACAGGATTGAATGACTACTTAACACGTTTTATATTTTAGCAAACCGTTTGACAACAATGCATGACTTCGGTTATGTCGCCTTAAACATGAAATACGTCAATCCTGAAGATTCGGGTACATACACATGCCGTGCCATAAATGAATTAGGAGAAGCTGTAACATCATCTACACTGTTTGTGCAATGTAAGTAAATATTTACAAAGTGGAATCAAACTGTTACTTATAGTAAGTATTTTAGTTGCTAATAATTTACCATTTTGTAGCTAAAGCGTCGCTTCAGCTCGAGTCTCAGCACGAGAGTGCTTTAGAGAAAATACAACAGCTGGAAGACTCTTCTCGCTACCAACGTAGAGAAGATGTTGAGGTTGCGGTCAACCAAGCTCCAAGATTCATTACGCAACTAAATGGTCCTTCGAAACTTGTCGAGGGCCAGAGTGCTCATTATGAATGCCGAATTGAACCTTACCCGGATCCAAATATGCGGGTGGAATGGTACTTCAATGGAAAGGTCCTACAAAGTGGCCACCGCTACCGCACAGCGTACGATTTCGGTTTTGCTGCCCTAGATATATTGACGGTGTACGGGGAGGACTCCGGTGAATACACTTGCAAGGTTATTAATAACTTGGGACAAGCAACATCTTCAATAAAGTTGAATGTGCAATGTGAGTATTACATTATTTTTAGCCCTGCAAAAAACAAAAAGCTTAAAGCCCTGTTTTGCCCGCTGGAGAGCAGCGGTGGCCCAGTGGTGGCAGCCCCGACTTGCGAGCAGTAAGCCGAGGGTTCGAACCCAGACAGGCGCATTACTTTGTGTAATTTATTTCATCACCGCTGCTCTCAAAAACGGTGAAGGAAACCATCGTGAGGAAACCGGCATGTCCTAGAACTAAAAATTCGAAGACATGTGACATCTACCAACCCGCACTGGGCCCGCGTGGTGGATTCCAGCCCACTCCCTCTCATAGAGAGGAGGCCTGTGTCCCAGCAGTGGGAACATTATAGGCTGATGATAGATGATGGAAAAAACAATGTACGTTAGTTATCCTTTATAGACGAGTAAACTAACAACTTTTTATTACATTGCAGCCAAGGAGTCTATCATAAGAGACACACAACATGAAAGTGCCCTAGAAAAGATACAGTATCTCGAAGATGACAGTAGATACAGACGTGTTGTCCGTGACGAGAGTTTTGTGGCTGAGAAACCTCAATTCGGAAAACCATTGAAGAACGCTGAGGTTTCTGAAGGCAAGCCAGTACACTTGGAAGCTACACTGACGCCTGTTAATGATCCCACTATGCGTGTTGAATGGTACTGTAATGGCAGACCTATTCAACAAGGACATCGGTTCAAGACTACATACGATTTCGGTTATGTAGCTTTAGATATCCTCTATGCTTACTCGGAAGACAGCGGCACTTACATGTGCAAAGCTACTAACGCTGTTGGTGAAGCGGTCACCACAAGCTCCGTGAAAATAGATGGTAAGTAGCTAAAGGTGCTTAACATTGGACTAATACCTGACTATAAATAACAATATTGATTTTTTTCTTATTATTTTAGCCAAAGCGGGTCTTTACTTGGATACATTAGACGAGCAACGTCTTAGAAAGATCCAAGAATTAGAAAATTATGAGAGACCTAAACCAGTTCAAGAGGAGCAGCCGGGTCAAAGACCAGTCTTCTTGACAGCTCTTACAAGCCTCGAAAATTTGAAAGAAGGAGACCACGCGCACTTTGAGTGTAGAGTAGAGCCGATCAATGACCCAGATCTAAAGATTGAATGGTTCCTTAACGGGCAGAAGATAAGAGCGGGACATAGGTACAGAACGACACATGACTTCGGATATGTTGCTCTAGATATTCTGTACACTTATTCTGAAGATTCTGGAACGTACATGTGTAAAGCCACTAACAAACTTGGTGAAGCAGTTAACACATGCACGATGAAGGTTGCAGGTAAAAATACTTTTATTACTATTATTTATTACACAAAAAATATAGGATAAAATTAAATAATATAAAATTAATTAAATACTTATGAGTTATTTAATGTTACAGGGCACAGAAGTATTATTTTAGACACTCAACATCCAAATGGATTAGAAAAGATCAGACAACTTGAAGCACAGGGTCATCATACTAGGATGGAAGTTGAAGAACCCAAGATAAGTCCACCTAGGTTTGTCACAGAGTTGCGTGGCTCGAATCACGTCTTTGAGGGACAGACAGCACACTTTGAATGTCAGGTGGAGCCTGTACATGATCCTAACTTAAGAATAGAATTCTATCATAACGGCAAGGCCCTGCAATCTGCTGCACGGTTCCATATCACTTTTGATTTTGGTTACGTGTCATTAGATATTCAGCATTGTGTTCCTGAAGACGCCGGTGAATACTCGGTGAAGGCAATCAATGCTCTAGGACAATGTGTATCAGCAATATCTATGACCGTAACCGCAAAAGGAAGCATTATATCGGAATCTCAACGTCCTGAAGGCTTAGAAAAGATCCGAGAGCTAGAATCTGCAGAACCTTTCAAACGTCCAGAAATACCGGAACCGGTAACACGCCAAAGACCTGTATTTACACAACCACTTCAAAACATCGATCACATTCAAGAAGGTCAAACAGCGCACTTTGACTGTAGACTTATTCCAGTCGGTGACCCTACTCTAAAAGTGGAATGGTTCAGAAACGAGAAACTTATTGAGGACAGTTCCAGAATCACAAAAACTCACGACTTCGGTTATGTCTCTATGACTATCACCCACGTTCGTGATGAAGATGAAGGTGTATACATGTGTAGAGCTTCGAATCTATTGGGAGAAGCTGTAACAACCGCCGCCATGAGAATAAAAAGTAACTATTTTATTGAATTTACGCTATGTTCAGTACTTATTTTATTAACAATATTAAAATCTACCGAAATCGGATAAATTATATAATATATTATCTTTTTTATAGCTAAGGCGGCTATCCAAATGGATACGCAACATCCAGAAGGCATGAAGAAAATTCAGAGACTTGAACAACCACAGCAAGGTAGGCCAGACGAGCCTGAACGTGAATTTGAAAAACCCATCTTTACCCAGGTGCTTACCGGACCCTCAGAACTATGGGAGGGACAACATGCTCATTATGAAGCACGTGTGGTACCAGTTGGTGACCCGAGCCTACGATTTGAATGGTACATTAATGGAGTAGAGCTCAAAATGGGTAAGCAAAATTAAATATGTACTCGTATATTGTATCCATCCATCTAGCACGAGGTAGATATTGTATCTATCTAATGATATAAGTATGACAATCTCACCGCTAATGGTATCTCTAGTCCAATAGATATATATTATTAGGTAAGAGGCAAATCAGAATATTTCATTTATTTTCACAGGTTCAAGATTCCGCACAACTCATGACTTCGGCTTTGTCACGTTGGACATCAATTCGGTAGTGGCAGAAGACGCAGGTCTTTACATGTGCAAAGCGATAAACAGAGCTGGAAGCACAGTATCCTCGGCCGCACTTAAAGTTAAGACTAAGTCGACTATTGTCGATCAAACAATGAGACCTGAAGCTTGGGAACAAATTCAACTGAAGGAAGCTGCTATGAACAAAGTGCCAGAAATGTTTGTGGATTCAGGAGTACAACAGGCACCTATTTTCACTACACATCTGAAGAGCTACGACAAACTCGTTGAAGGACAACATGTGCACTTGGAGGCTCAAGTAGAACCGCGAACTGACTCCAATCTGAGAATCGAATGGTTCAAAAATGGCATGTCACTTACTACTGGATCAAGATTAAAAAGCACTTTTGATTTTGGTTTAGTGACTCTTTCCATTAACAGTATTAGGATTGATGATTCTGGAATTTATACATGCAAAGCAACTAATCTTATCGGAGAAGCTGTTTCAACCGCTTCCATAAAAATTGAGGATCGTCACTGGTTACTCGGTGAAACACTTCATCCTGAATCATTAGATAGGATTGGCGCCCTGGAACAGCCGAAAGCAGGAAAACCTGAAGCACCAGAACCTGTCTATGAAATACCGGTATTTATTTCGCACTTGAACAATATCTTGTGTAAAGAAGGTGAAAACATACATTTCGAATGCAACGTGGAGCCTTCTAGGGATCCTACACTTAAGATTGAATGGTTCTTTAATAATAAACCGTTGCCATCTGGTTCAAGATACAAGAGTACCCACGATTTCAGTTATGTATCTCTTGACATTACTCATACGTACGAAGAAGATTCGGGTATTTATACATGCAAGGCCACCAACAGCAAGGGATCAGCGACAACATCAGGTTCACTTAGATGTACTGGAGATAGAAACATTTATTTCGATACCCAGCATCCGCAAGGAAAGGCTGGTTTAGAAGCTGTAGAACAGGCTGAGGAGGCTAGATTGTCTAAATCTAGAAGAACGTCCGTGCCGGATGTTGATTATCCGAAACCGGAATGGGTGGTACCAGTATCAGCTGAAAATCAATTGATTGAAGGCCAGGCCCTTCATCTTGAAGGACAAGTTGAACCTAAAAACGATCCGAACCTCAGGATTGAATGGTACTTCAATGGAAAAGTTCTGGAGCAAGGTTCAAGATTTAAGCTGACAAGTGATTTTGGCTTCGTGACATTAGATTTGACAGATGTGTACGAAAGAGATAGTGGTATTTACACATGCAAAGCTTATAATAAGAAAGGTGAAGCCTTTACTTCATCAACTGTCTTCTGTACCAGTAAGGAAAATCTTATTGAAAGAACCCAACATCCTAAAGGTACAGAAGGATTGGAAAAGATACAAAATCTTGAAGAATCTCTTCGTAGAGATCCAGGCCAGAAACCAGATGACGACACTGGAAGGGCTCCGGAATTCACTACCGTCTTCCAAGATATCGTTGACATCAGTGAGGGACAGATAGCTCATTATGAAGCATCTCTTATACCTACTGGCGACCAAAGTATGGTTATCGAGTGGTTCTACAACGGAAAATCAATCGAAGCCAGTCATCGCATTCGTACGGTCTATGCATTCGGCATGGTTGTACTTGAAATACTCGGAACTAAAACCACCGATTCAGGTATTTATTCTTGTCGAGCTACTAATAGGTGGGGTCAGGCTGAAATAAATGTAAAATTAGAATGCGTAGATAAAAGCAAAGGACAAAAACCAAGATTTACAACGCATATTCAAAAAGTTGAGGGTCTTAAAGACGGACAGTCTGCTCACTTTGAATGCACCGTTGTACCCGTCGATGACCCCGACTTAAAGATTGAATGGTACCACAATGGCCAGCCACTACGCCATTCTACCAGAATCAAAACGGTTTCCGACTTTGGTTTTGTTGTCCTAGACATAGCTTACACTCAGAACCATGATACCGGGGAATACGTATGCCGCGCTTACAATAAATACGGCGAAGACTTTACTAAGGCAACTATCTCTTGCTTCGGAAGAGGTGGAGTATACCTGGACAGTTTACAACCCGATTCCTTGGCCAAGATAAGGGAATTGGAAAGCTTACAAGGAATTCAACAGCAAGCACCTGCTCCTGCTTCGGCTGTACCACCGAAGTTCATTACTCAAATACAAGATGTAACTAAGTTAGCTGAAGGCCAAAGTGCACATTTCGAAGCCAGACTAGTACCGGTTGATGATCCAGATCTTAAAGTCGAATGGTTCTATAATGGAAAGAAGTTGCCACATGGCCACAGGTACAGGACTTTCCACGATTTTGGTATTGTTATTTTGGATATTCTCTACTGCTATGAAGAAAATTCAGGTGTATACGAATGCGTGGCTACTAATAAGTTAGGCCGTGATTCTACGAAGGCTACGTTAAAATGTACTTCGAAGGAGAATTTAATCCTGGACTCGCAACTACCGCGGGTGAGTACATAAGAATTAAGAGAAGTCAACTAAAAAAGCTGTTTTTGTATTTTTATAATATAAATTAAAATAAAACTTACTTGGATATTAATAAGAATTTAAATTTTAGGGCATGGAAGGTGGGTTGGAAAAACTTCAAACTCTTGAGGACTCAATGATACGCAGAAAAGATGTCAAGGAAGAGGAAGAACGGGGTAAAGCTCCAGTTTTCACAGTTCCACTATCAAATATCGATAACCTTCGGGAAGGAGAGAATTCGCACTTTGAAGCAAGATTGACACCAACCGATGATCCTAACTTAAAGGCAAGTATTATTTGTGCTTGTTTATTCTAAGCGATAGATCAATGAAGTCAAACACACTGTGCATCTGTCTCTCCTAAAAATCCAACATTTTTAAAATGTATAAAAATAACTTTTAAAAATCTCCCGCGGAATATCGTAACTTTTCGAGGCACCTTCTAATGTAAAAAAATATTGTAAAGAAATAATTGTTAATATTCATTACGTGTTGTGTGTATTCTTTTAGGTTGAGTGGTACTGGAACGGTAAATCTCTCAAAGCTGGTTCCAGATTCAGAACATTCTGCGACTTTGGTTTTGTTATTCTGGAGATATCTCCGACATACCCTGAAGATTCCGGCGAATATCTATGCAGAGCATACAATAACTATGGGGAGGCTGTTACTACAGCAACAATGAAAGTTCAAGGAAAACGTAACATTATTCTGGAGTCACAATTACCTAAAGGTATGGAGGGAACCATCGATAAAATAGCGGCTCTTGAAGGCTACACAGGCACTGTAGATTCCATGACTCCGGAAGCCGAGACCGGTAATCCTCCAGAATTCACCACTACACCCTCTGATCTTATTTTGTCAGAAAATTCATCGGCTCACTTTGAATGTCGTCTTATTCCTGTTAATGATTCTAGTATGAGAGTTGAATGGTTCCATAATGGAAAGCCTCTTTTGACTGGGTCCAGAGTAAAGACCATAAACGACTTTGGATTTGTCATATTAGAGATTGGTGGAGTTTACCAACGCGATGCCGGTCTTTATACTTGTAAAGCCACCAATCGACACGGGGAGGCGACAGTTTCATGTAAACTGCAAGTCAAAGGAAGGCAGGGTATTATTTTGGAACCACAGTTACCATCTCACTTCAAGTCTGGTACTGAGAGCATCCAAAAACTGGAAGAGACGCTGCACAAGCGTGAAGAAATTGCAATTGAAGATGAAAAGCCCAACCCACCAAAGTTCACGGTAGAAATTAATGATAACCTTGATGTTCCTGAAGGCGGACCCACTCACTTCGACTGCCGGGTAGAACCAGTCGGTGATCCCACGATGAGAATTGATTGGTTCTACAATGGCAGGCCGTTTGCTACCGGATCCAGAGTACATATGCTCAATGATTTCGGATTCATTGCGTTGGACATTGACTACATATATGCTCGTGATGCTGGAGAGTATACTTGTCGCGCAACAAACAGGTGGGGATCCGCTACAACTACTGCAAAAATCACATGCAGTGCGAAACGTGATATCGTGTTAGAATCTCAGCTGCCACAGGGAATGAGCGGAGAGAAAATCAAAGAGCTTGAAAGAGGACGTGTAAGTGACGCGCCAAAGGAAGAACCGGTTATAAGTAGCCCACCTAAGTTTATTACTCAGATTCAGTCACACACTGTTGAAGAATCCGAAAGCGTTCGGTTTGAATGTCGTGTGGAACCTAAAGAAGACCCAAGACTACGCATCGAGTGGTACCGTAATGGAAAACTTTTACCCTCTGGTCATAGGTACCGTACTGTTTATGATATGGGTTTCGTTTCACTTGACATTTTGTACGTTTATGCTGAAGACTCAGGTGAATACGTATGCCATGCAGTTAACGACATTGGTGAAGACTTTACTAAGGCAACAGTATCTTGCAAACGTAAGTATACACTTATATACTTTATTGGATTTATGGATGAATACTTGTAATTAAAAATACGTTTTTTATAGAACTGCCGGATATTATTCTACAAAATCAAGTACCACGAGGAATGAAGAAATCTGAAGCACTGACGCAGATGGAAGCTACTATCAAGAAGTATACTTCAGAAATCTTTTTGACCGAAGACGACTTATACGACGTTGATAAGAAACAACCACCACGCTTCGTAACACAAATCGAAAGTCAAACCACCTTGGTAGAAATGCAAACGACAAAGTTTGAGTGCCAACTGGCACCTGTCGGTGATCCTAATATGAAAGTAGAATGGTTCTTCAATGGCAAACCTTTATTGCATAGTAAGTTGAAAATTTGAACACATCTTGAACAACTGCACATTTTATTGGATTCATTAAATAAAACATATAATTTTTTGCAGAGAACCGGTTCACGCCTATCTATGACTTTGGTTACGTGGCGATGAACTTTGGTTGGGTATACCCTGAAGACAGTGGTGAATACGTGTGCCGCGCCACTAACCTATACGGTATGGACGAAACCCGAGCAGTTATCAAGACAGCCGGAAAACCTGGTATTGTGTACGATTCTCAATTACCTAAGCATATGAAGAGTATTGAGAGGATAAGGGAAATGGAAGCTGCCTGGCAAACGTAAGTGATTTCCATGCCATTCTACCACGCAATTTTTTTCAAAAAAAACATGGCTATTTTCACAGCCTAGCTGTTAGCTCGCAATAAGTGCGAAAGGGGATGGCGTGTACCTATAGTACCTATTCGTATTTGTGGATTTATAAATTGCAGTTATACAACTTATCTTACTCATCACAATATTTGCTTAATTATATCTAACCTAAAACATGTTAATTTTAGGGTACCGGAACAAGCGACAGAGGAGACTAAGGCACGATCGCCACCAGTTTTCGTAAGCCGTCCAGACCCAGTAACCGTTGAAGAAGGCGAGTGGGCTCGGTTCTGCTGTCGCGTCACCGGACATCCAAAACCTCGAGTGATGTGGCTTATCAACGGCAACACTATTGTCAATGTAATTATCGAATAATTTAAGTTAGTTCTAACATTATTACTTATAAAATGCACGTCTATTGAAAAATACAATCTTGATTTATAGGGATCCAGATACAAACTGACCTACGATGGAATGTATCACTTCGATATACCAAAGACCAGGCAATACGACACTGGTAAAATTGAAGTGATTGCAAGAAGCTCAGCAGGTGAAGCGGTTGCTTCGACCGAACTAAAAGTAATACCGAGACACGACGACTACAGAGGAGTTTTAAAGAATGCTCCACGACGTAAGTTTTACATATATCTGGGTAAAAACATGACGCTTATTTTGCAGTTAACAATTTCCATAAACATAAAACTATTTAAGAATTTATACACATCAAAAACAGCTTATACAAATGCTCTAACACACATTACCAAACCACGCACACTACAACAAACCGCTTACGCACAAAAAGTACCCCCCAGCTTCCCGTTACCTTCCCTCTCTTTGTCCAAAAGGAGTGCAGCTAAATCAATTGCTTCTGCCAGCTTTGCCAACGGATTCTGGGAGAGGTATGTCTTGAAAAAGTTTTAAGTGTTTTGTTTGTAGATATAATTTTAATATATTTATTGGTTAATACACAGCATGGTACGATGAAACTACGCAGTATCAGCGCTCTGACACGGAATTGGAAAAAACATTTGAGGAAAGGCAAGTCTTGCAAAGACAAGGGGTTATTGACCACAGGCCTGAACTAAAACCCAAACTTATCAAGGAGCCTGAAACAGAATGGCAACAAACGGTTAAGAAGAAGAAGAGTGAAGAGTATTACAACAAACTTCAGGAACTGGAAAACGAGCAGGTTGTTAAGGAAAGTCGGTTTAGAGAATCAACTCACCAATATGCTATTCCTGGAGATAAAATCGCGAGTAATTCTCTTGCCAAGGGTATGGCTCAAAAATATGAAGACACCTTGTAAGTCATTGTTTTATCTCGAGTATTACTTAGATAGGTAATGTATGGATTACTAAAATTTTTTTCGTTGCAGGGAACAAACGGAAGTTACCACTGAACAAGTGGTGCAAAAGAAGTCTGTCCCAAAACCTAGAATTCCAGGCCCGTCTGAATCCACAGTCCATGGAAAAGAAGTACATGTTGCTAAACAAAAACAAATCCAGAAGGAAGTTGTTGGAGATACTGAAATAACTCGCAAAATAACTTCGACAGAAACCACTGAAATGGAACATAAGGCTCAAACTCAAGAGAGAGTTGTGGAAGGACCTGTAAAGCCTAGTAAGCCTCCAGTCTTTACTAAAAAAATGCAACCCTGCCGAGTGTTTGAACATGAACAAGCCAGATTCGAGGTTGAATTTGACGGAGACCCATTACCAACAATCAAGTGGTATAGAGAGAGCTTCCCCATTAAAAATTCTGCTGACTTCCAAATCCACACATTTAGCACCAAATCTATTCTGATTATCAGGCAAGTTTTTGTTGAAGACTCAGCTGTATTTGCTGCCGTGGCTGAAAACCGAGGTGGAACTGCTAAATGTAGCGCTAACTTGGTGGTAGAAGAGCGCAGGCGACAAGGAAGAGGTGGAGTTGCTCCGCCAAGTTTCACACTAACTGCACAGAATGTTAATGTCACAGCTGGTCAACTAGTTAGATTTGATACAAAGGTGACTGGAACAAAGCCTATTGATGTTTATTGGCTAAAGAATGGCAAGAAAGTTCAACCAGACATCAGAAACAAAATCCTAGAAGAAGACGGTACATATACTCTTCTTATTCTTGAAGCTTATCCCCAGGATTCGGGTAAATATGAGTGTGTAGCTATAAACAGCGCCGGAGAAGCTCGATGTGATGCGGAGTGTTCAGTTAATGCTCCTGCTACCAAAGAAAAACCAAAACCTCAAACTAAAGCCGCTAACGCGCCACCTGAAATTATTGAACCTTTGAAAGACAAGGTTGTTGCTGAAGGCCAAGCGATTGAATTCAGTTGCAAGATTGTTGGTAAGCCGGCTCCTACGGTCCAATGGTACAAGGGCGAAAAATTAATCAAGCCTTCCAAATATTTCCAAATGTCTCGTACAGCGGATGAGTACACCCTGCGCATATCTGAAGCGTTCCCTGAAGACGAGGGTGATTATAAGTGTGTTGCTTATAATTCGGCGGGCCGAGTGACTGTTGCCGCAAAACTTAAAGTAACCCAGCCCGACCAGGCCGACAATTTGCCAACCTTAACACCTCTCCGAGATCTTGTTGTCTATGAAGGACAACCAGCGCAGTTCAAAACTCAAATAACCAGCAAAGTCAAGCCGACGATTCAGTGGCTTCGAGAAGGTGCTCTTATTCCAGAAACACCAGACTTCCAGGTAATTAATACTTAAACATTTTTTTTTTCTTTATAGTTTTATTTTACAAACTTCTTCCAAAATTACGCGTAAGTTCTCGCTAAACATAAATAATTATCATAAAAGAACAACTTACAATATGACGTGTAAACTGTCTCTTGTAAGCATTAATGACAAACTGACACCAAACACTGTCTACTCTGAGATAAAGTCCTTACCAGCACTAACGATATATTAACCTCTTTCTGATTATGTCATTTTCGAATTCTAGATGATCCACGAAGGGAACAACGCCGTGTTGCTGATCGGTAACACCTACGAGGAGGACACCGGAACCTTCACTTGCCGGGCCACCACCGCTGCCGGCCAAGTCGAGACCTCAGCAAAGCTAGTCGTCAAAAGTAAGACATAGATACAGGCAGCGAGCTCGCGTCGCGCACTTTTAATCCATTAATGTAGTGTTTCTTTGTTTCATCTTTATATCACTTTGAGATCGGGTGAAAACTACTACGTAGAGTAAAACTCAGAAAGTTGACATGCGAGTACAGCATTAAATTAAATGGCTTAAAATCGTAGCGGTTACCACAATAACGACTTATGTCCGCTTGTAAGACACACCCCATGATCACAAACTACCGCGACAATATGACACAAACTACCGCGAGTGCAGGTTTCTACATAAAATGAACCTAGTCTTGAACGACCTAGCCCCCTCGGAACATAGGCAATTGGACAGTCCTGACGTGATAGTACTATTCCTACGCGCACATAACGTGTGTTGCTGTGCCACTGTATCACAGTGGTGAACGTATTAAGTTATGGGTATTTAAGAAATGTACACACTTATACGCAAAAGCTCTGTTTTTACAATAAGACTAGAGATTCTACTTAAATAAACTGTCAAAAAACATGTCTCACTCACTCTGTTTCTTCTTCTCACTTTTCTCTTCTCAAACTCAAACTTAAACTCAAAGCATTTATTTCAACTTATTATCACTATAGTGAACAATAAAATTCCATGAAACACAAACTGTTCTCACAAGTGCTACCGGTTTCCTCAGAAAATGGAGGGACTGAAAAAGTAATTAGTATGTTTTTGCGTACACTTATGTAATGGAACAGGAACCAAGGTGCGTTTCTTTGATACCTGAAACATGTTGGCCGCTGTGCTATGACAACAGAGCAACACATCGCAAACCCTAACATTATTTGCAAATCGACTCGATTGTAAATTTAACTTGTAGTACTATTTGGGCGAATTTCCGCATCTAACATCGCTGTATATTTAAGCTTTTTGTGTAAATAGTCCTAGTCTTACCACGAGGCGACGACAAGCGAAGAGCGGCGAGCAACGAGAGGAGCTTCCATTTAGTTGGACACACGTAACTGTGATTAACATGAACACGAGACATTTTACGACTGTTTTGTTTTGCTTTTACCGCTACGATGTTTACTAAATGTAAATGTATACTTGGACGATTATACTGTATATTAGAACAAATTGCGTTATAAAACAAATACGCGTCTTTCGACAAAACATCAAATGTATTTTTCACCCAATACTCATTTAAATAATGATAAGCCTGCTAAAGTAATGAATTATTTATTTGGCCTTATTAACCATAATTATTAGTATTTAAAAGTTTTACGCTTTTTGTGTTGAGATCTGTTCAGCTGTTCTGTATAAACTCAGTATTGAGCTCACTTCTGCAACCGCAGTTAAACGAAACTGGCCACTGACCCAGACACCTGTCGCTGCGGGTGCACTAGGCAATTCAATAGTGAGTTTATACAAAATAGCCTGGCTGACCTGTGAATCTAATGGAAATGATCTCAGTGATGTCAAACGTTTACAAAGGTCATTTCATTTGAAGTACAGTTAAACAAATAGTAATTGAAACTGGGACTAGTGGCAGCTTCTGTGGTCTACGATTAAGTCAAATGTCTATAGATGTGAACAGAACGACCACGAAGTTAAGAGGTCCTCGTTTCAACTATAACCTTGTCTAAGCATGAATCATTGTTTGTATTTAGATTTGGCACTATGTTTAAGATCAGTCACACCTAACAAGAACGCTGCACGAGGGGTGCGGTGCCCGCGCCCCCCTGATGTTACCTAACAGCTACGACTAACTTTGTCAGTGTCACGTATGTATAGTATTGTCGATGTCAAGGTTTGCGATAGTGGGTTTAGCGGGCGCTGGGAGGGTCGTTCTCGCGGAGCACAAAGTTAATCGTGGTTGTATCTCGCCATGCCTCTAGTTCCGCTGTCAACTCTTCTATGACAAAGAAACATAAAGTTAGTGTACTAAGTCGCTCACCCTTGCGGCTCACCACTCCAACGACTTACAAGTACGCACGCATTACTTGCCTTGCCAGTTTCTATGTTTTCGCAACACTGCCGATGTTGATGACCTAATTTTTTTTTGCAAGTACAAATCCAAATTGAATGAGATTTTATAGTTTAACGTTACAGTGATCTTTAACTTAGTTTGTTTTAAGTGCACGATATTGTTAAAATTAAAAATGTGTTGTATGTTTCACCTAATTGTATTAAGTTATTAGGCGTGGCAGTATTTTATGACTAAATGAATTTATAGAATATTTAATAATAATATATTTATGACTTAAAATTTTGTATGTTACCTTTATGTGAAATCTGTTTAATAAATGCTATAAATTAATAATAATTTCGCATTATTCTATACACAACAAAACAATCTGCAATACTTTCAAGTGTGAAATGCTCGTTAAAGTCGTAGGTAGAGTAGATTACAATCATCTTACATTGAACAAGACGCACTCACACTTAGTGCCTGTTATCCATCAGACATGTTGAAACTTTACATTATTTAAAACAAAGAGTGTGTATACTGTCGTGAGAAGCATATTCCCTTGATGGATAGCGAGGTCACTTTGGTTGCTTTCTTTCATCCAACTGGCACAACTCTGTCTAAACTCCTATTTTCTTTCTTCATGCCATCCAAATCTCAGTTGTGATTTAATTAGACACATGGTTTTTTTTGTTACTGTTGTAACTAAACAGTTGATTAACGCCTAAGAGATTCAATTTTTTAATAACGCCAGTTAATTGATACCAGCTTTGATAGAAATTATTTACTTAAAGTAAACTTAAGCATTATATTAATTCTAGCTTTATATTTGATGAAATAAAAATGCTGAAATCTAGAATTTATGCGTTGATGTCTTTTGAGAAAGCTATTTTGACTATATAGTTTCAATATTTCTAAAACACATACAAAAACACAACTTTTACACACAACAAAACACATAATATTGTTCAGTCTTATATAGAATCGAACAGATTTAGTATCATTTGTCAAAGTACGAGAACAGTCAATTTCGTAACATTTCGTTACGTTGATTTGATATTAAAAACACAAATGAAGGATCTCAAAGGAAAAACATACTGGATATAAGGTGAGTGGATCGGGCGGACGGTAAGTAACGTATCGTTGCGATGTGCAAGAAAACTAGGTCACACAAAACTTATACAAAAACCGCAAAAAAAAAAAAACTAAGTTGCTCATCCGCCATTGCCATTGCAGCATTGCATCGACAAGAGAGGATCCTGGAAAAAAAAGACGTTAGGATGTACCGACTTAGTCTTTTAGTGTTCTTTTTTTTTAATGAAACTATTAATATTCTACGGAGAGATTGCGAGGTTCGTCAAGTATTTGAATGAGCAAAATCCAGCAACGGCTAAGTTATTTGCGATCAGAGATTGGTATTCAAGGTATTTGATGAACTTCTACGTAAACGAGTAACGGAACGGATTATAACTTTTAGTCTACTAAAACTTCAATATTCAAGGCATACCTATCAACAAAAATAAATGTACATGTTTAGTAAAAGTTGCGACACCGCGGCATCTATTAAGTCAATTTAAATAAATTTAGAAGGTAATGTAAAATAAAAATAAATGTGTAGACCACTTGAACAAAGTAAGATGGGCGTTTTCAGGTTTTACGTCAAGCCGCTTGTTACTTTAATATTTGGGCATGACATCATGATTTTTAGACGGAACTGACAGTGGCGGTTTACGGTAAAAGTGGCAGGGATCATAACTAGAGAGGCCCCATATTATAGCAAAAGCCGAATGGCTTAACTGTGCCACCTGTTATCTTCGACAGTTCAGTCATTCCATCTAGTTCCAATCTTCAAGATCTTGGTCTGTATGTTGACACTTGTCGTAGGTGGAGAAAGCAATTCACGACTTAAAGTATCCGGAAAGATGCGGTCGCTCTATCGTTTAACGTTACACAATGGCACTGCTTGTACAGTCCCTAATCTTGCCCATATTTGACTATCACTTGAATGCTGATATCAATAAATTTAACCTTCTTCTCGGTAACTGCATTCATTTTTTTTTCTTAGTAATTGTGACCAACCACTTTAAATGTTACCCATTCGTCAGTGAATAGTTAGCACCCGAAAATCTGTCAACCAGTCTTACCAAAAGCTATCGTATTTAGCAATTGGGTTGTGTAAGTCAGACAAGCAGTCGCTCTATGTAAAATACTGGTATTCAGATGCGCACGGTTAGTCTGGTTACCGACCAAAACATAATAGGCTAGGCATATGTTGATGATGCCCTATTATTCAGTGACCGTAGTTGCAAAAATAACGTAGACTCATGGTTGAACCTTATCTATCATCGAGAAACAGCGGGAATGCTATAGCACGTGGCAGCATCGACGATGCTCTCGCCAGCACGCTCTGATACTCGCTCTAGCAAAAGGCGGTTCTGACCGATAAAAAAGTATAAGAGCGTGGAAAAATGAGATTCCATGCTGATAGATGTGGTGCAACTCTACCTTCCCATATTTAAGCCTTTTGCGTAACCCATGGTAAAAATCGTTCCACAAACCAACAATGGCCTTCTACAAAGTCCTTTTCATTTACCCCCTTTCTTTGGGCCGCCGGTTCTCTGATGAGGCCACGCGATCACATTGGTAAGGAAGTGGCAGAAACATTCAAAGGGTCTTGGTCAAAATGGGCGTACGTGCAAGAGAATTGAAATATGTCTCAAATCATATCACTAATTCATAGTATTGCGTCGACCACCAAAATCGCCGGAGACCACAGGTAGGACAAGTAAAAAATGTTGGAATAACCTGTATTTTTTGGTAAAGATTTGACTACCAACATTACAGTATTTTGTTTATAAAGCAGATTCTATCATGTTGAAAACATTGTGCTAAAGCTAAGCAGTATGCACACAGTAATTGATCCAAACTAGACTAGCGAACTGAATCCATTTGAAAACTGCGGTTGCCTGATTGGTCTACAGGGGCCCTACTATGACGCTTAAAACATTATTGTTCCATTCCTATTCGAGAGTGGGAAAGAGATGGAGCTAGACGACCTGTATAGCTCCGTCTCTTTTTCACTCTGGAATGAGAATGGAACAATAATGTTTGAAGACGTCATGGTACGCCACCTGGTTTCAAATGCGACTACTGAGCATGAGGTCCTGGGTTTGAAACCCGGATCGGGCAAGGTGTTATTTGGTTTTTCCATCAGGAATTTTTCATTTGCAGACAGGGAGTCTGGTTTTCTGTGCGGTTGATTTTAATAGGGTGGCCCCCTATTACATGGTACTTAAACATACCTGGCAAAATGTGGGTGTACTACTAATAGTTCGGGGATACATACGAGTACAATAACATAATGTCACGCCTGTACGTTATTAATGTATGTATCATGTGTATGAATACAAGATCAAACTTTTGGAAAGACATAAAAAGGCAACATATTTCGGTTGCCTCTATTTTTGTTCTCCGGTGACTTAGTAACTTCTGGTTTTTGAATTATTATTATTTACGGGTGATTTGCATGGCTTCCTCTGCCCATGTTTTGTATTTGTGTTATTCTAAGGACAACTTACGGAAAATGCCTCAAGCATTATTTATTTATTTATTTAACACTTCAAGTACGATGTACAGAGGCGGACTTAATGCCTTAGGCATTTTCTACCAGTCAACCTTTGGGTGATGCAGAGACAAACAGTGGTAGGTGTCTAACTGCAAAAGAAATATAATTTAATAACACATACTAAAAAGATATTTAAAATACTATAAATGTATATAAAAATACTATAAATATATATCAATATATAAATCCACCATTAAGCATTAAGTCCGCCTTTATTTCCTACTAGCTTTTCATTGCGATCCGATCAGCCGTGCCGTGAAAAGATAACAAACAAACAGAGATACTTTCGCATTTATAATATTAGTATAATATATAATTATCAATATTAGTATGGAAGTATGGATATTTAAAATGGAGTACAATATCT
The DNA here is from genome assembly GCA_963082945.1 of Cerastis leucographa. Lineage (NCBI taxonomy): Eukaryota > Metazoa > Arthropoda > Insecta > Lepidoptera > Noctuidae > Cerastis > Cerastis leucographa. Next base: position 11,027,133 of record OY720378.1, read on the forward strand.
TTTCTAACACCTTTTTGAAGTTTGAATGGTATCGAGGAAATAAATCTTTACTCTGGCTGCAAATAGCATTAAACCCTAGTTCTGCTATTTTATCAGAATGATTAATTATAACAATTATGTGTTCATTAATTAGTAAAGCAACGAAGTAGTATCAACTTGATTACAGGCTGCTGCGTTGCCAGTGGCCTGTTGTGTGGTTTCCAAGTTTGTTCTCCTACAAACATGCTGTCACTAGTTTTTGTGATGATAATATAGATGACTATATTATTTTTATTAAACTATTTTTAAAAATTAAAAATACACAATAAGTAGATACTCACCACTTCTGCATAAAATCGGCCTTTTCTTCTGGTTTTTAACTTTTGGCGTTGTTTTTTATTTTGCTGTAAAGGAATTACATCCGGATCATTCCAATGTTTGTGAAATTCACCACAGCGCACAGCGGTATTTAATACATTCAAGTCCACCTTATTTTTACCCGACTTCGCGACACAAAGGAGAGTCATGTGTTTATCAGCCCATGCATATGTTTGTTCCTTTGTGGCTTTCTAGAGACCAAACGCGGGGGCCGATTTTGATTATTCTTACGTCAATCGATTTGTCTTAATCTTGCGACTGTCACTAATGTCATGACAGCAATCAAAATTCAATATGGCGACAACCAGACTCCAATACTGTGAAAAAGAAAAAAAATAAGTCGACGAACTATATTAAATGGGGTTACGAGTAGGTGTTACAAAACCATCTATTAGGCTTCTCTTATCACTTTTCATTTCGAATGACCATTTAGGATCTATAACGGTTTAAATCGCAAATATCGTTTCTTTTTAAATGTAATAAAACGAATATTTTTTCTTAACGTTCTGTGTCCTTTATTTCACTTGTCTCTTATGATGCACTCGTTCTGGGAATACTTACAAACGTTTTTTGTATACAAGGTGATGTTTTGCATCCTTGCCAAATTCAAGAAGGTAACTATGCTAATGATTTTCGACCCGAATCAATAATAAAATGGGTTGGTAATTATTTTTTTCTTATTTACGGAAATCCGTAAATGTGAACCCATGCTTTCAACGCAGCCCGTCTGATCCTCGCCCTTTAATCGCTTTCACATAAAGGGTGTAAAACACCTCTTAACGAAACCGAAAGGCACTGGTTCTCCCTGTCATTGCGATCATTTTTTTGTTCTACACCATACCTGGGAACCTTCTAGTTACGGAGATATTAGGGGTCAAAGTTCCAACTTTTTGACAAGTATTTTTTTAAATACAAGTTTTTAATTTAATATTTTTACTTTAAACACCTCCACGACCCCCGTACTATTCAATCCGTCCATCAGCACAATGTTTTGAGTGCGTTACATTGAGTTCTACCACAAAATATGATTTTACACCCCCCAAAAAAAAAGTCGTTTCCCAGCAATAATTTTTGCGTAAAGTTACATAGTTTCATGTACAGAATGCTTGGTTAACGGCTTCGTGATGAGGTGATTTACACGGTGTATACAAACAATCACAAACGTTAATTCGATAATTTCTTATTCCCTAAACCAAGGGCATTGGGTAAGTTTGTATGGACTAGTGGCATGATTTTTTTTCACAGCGGCCACAAAGATAATTGTTGTTAACGTATAGTGGAATTTATGATATTAATCACTCTTAAAAGAATTTTGCCGAAAATAATATCGGAGCTGAAATATCTGATGTCAAAGTTGTGTTGTTCCTACTATCAGTTTGCATACTGTTAAGTATTTTATCAAAAAATAACTCTTTCCTATCGTGTGCTGTATGTCATTACTTCCCAGAATTTGATCCTTAGCAGCGACACTATCGAATGGTGTTATAATACAGGCTGTTTTTTTTTTCAAAATTAACGGCTTTGGTTCCTGGCTAGGAATATTGATTTTTCAAAAAACCAATGATGTAGTTTTAGTTTTTATCAAAATCAGGCTCGTGAATCCTTTGAGTATTCTTCGGTATTCCTCATAGTTTCGGATTTGGCCTTCCACCCACTTGAAAAGTTCACCCTGTATATCTCGGCTCCGATGCATTTTGGAAATAATTGTTGATAGAAGAAAATGAATGTCTTATTGTGTTCTTACTAATGAAATATTTTCCATTAGTGGCCGCAGACTTAAAAAATCATGTCACCTTTACCCAAACCCCTTTAAACAACAACGAAAAAAGCAGCGTGTTTTAATAATTAACTAGGTACCGTAATATATTTTGATTTATTTATGTCTTTTGTGACAACCTCCTGAATTTAGACGAGGATGCAAAACAACACCTTGTAGTATGGGAGTAATAAGACCCATAACGAAGCCGAAAGGCACTAGTCTCCCCTTCATTGGTATAATTTTTTCGTTCTGGACCATACCTGGGAACCTTCTAGCTATGGAGAAAGGGGACGTCAAGGTCTAACTTTTTCACAAGTTATCGAACCTCAATATTTTTTTTTTTTGGCACAAATCGATGAATCGGTTGAAAGCTATGAAAACTGTCAACTTTACGGTTCATAAATATTTCACTTCATGTACCATACACTAATTGTAGTCGTTAGCCCAACAATAAAAAATAAATCACGTCAGGTTCAGTTATGGAACAAATGCATTATTTATTCCAAGTTTCAAGTCTGTAGCGTCAGTAGTTTCTGTAATATGTAGCTGTAACAGACGAACGGACAGCCAAACTTTATCATCATTTCAGCCGAAAGACGTCCACTGCTGGATATAGGCCTCCCCCTCGCATCCAGCGGATCTCCGCAACCTTCACCAGGTCAGCGGTTAACCTAGTGGGAGGCCTTCCAACGCAACGTCTTCCGGTTCGCCATTCCAGAACTTCTCGGACCCATCGCCCTTCGTTCTACGAGCAATGTGCCCTGCCTACTGCCACTTAAGTATTTACATAAGTTTCACCTAAGTTTGGCAATTCTTCGGGCTACGTCGGTAACCTTGGTTCTCTTGCGGATGTCCTCATTTCTGATTTGATCACGCAAGGAAACTCTGAGCATAGCCCTCTCTCTATTTCTCTTTGGGTGACTTTAATCCTTCTGATGAGGCCCATTGTGAGCGACCACGTTTCGGTCCCGTATGTAATCATTGGCAACACACACTGGTCATAGACTTTCGTCTTGAGACACTGCGGTAAGTTGGACGAGAAGATACCACACAACTTCCCGAACGTTGCCCAGCCGAGTCGGATTCGACGATTAACCTAGGCTCTTTCTCGAAGCCAGACCTACCCAACTGGACTTTTTGTCCCAGGTAGACATAATCGTCTACAAATTTGAGTGAAGTTTCTCCGATGTTGATAGGGGTGAGTGTGTTACATGGGCATTCAACATGACTTTGGTTTTGTCCATGTTCATTTTAAGACCCACTTTTTCGGAACCTCTACTGATGTTATGGCCTCACCCATGACCACTATATTGTCGGCTAAACGAAGGTGAGGTATGTACTCGCCATTGACGTTGATGCCTATCCCTCGCCAGTCCAGAACCTTGAAGACATCTTCCAGTGCAGCAGTGAACAGTTTCGGAGATATGCCGTCTTCCTGTCTCTTACACCTCGCTGCAGAAGGATAGGTTCCGAAGTCCGGTCCTGAAGTCGGACTAAAATGGTGGCATTTTAGTACTAAGACTTCAACACCTCCATGTACCGATAGTCAATTTGACACTGTTGGAGAGACTGCAGTACAGCCCAAATCTCGATCGAATCGAAAGCTTTTTCGTAGACGAAGTTGCACCATGAGTATTCCTTTTTACCATTTTGATAGCAAACCCTGAACAGCTTACAAAATAATAATTTTTAGGAAATATTTAAAAGCGTGCGAATGGTTTTCTATCACTGAAATATGGGCCTTCACATTTGTCCTCGGTACCTAGGTCGAAAATTTATTGAGAATAGAAATGCTTGTTTTTTGAAACCACGGCGAACGTTAGGGAGAAAAAGTCCAAAGGGGTTCCGACACTTTTGTAGGGGACCTGGCATACTTAAATACTTACCGACCATTACTGTGCTTACCAGTTATGAAACAAAATGTCAATCGATAGAGTAAGTGATCACAAACAAAAATATTCAGTGCTTTTTTTTAATAGCTTACATTGATTTTTCACGCCAAATAAAAGCAATTTCCTCTCAATCATTTTTGCGTAGAGCTAATTAGTTCAGTGTACAGAATACTTGGTTGACAGATTCGTGAAGGGCCTGTTTACAACTTGTAAACTTTAAAATGTGTGGTACCTATATTGATTTTTACCATTATACTATTAGAACATTCCACAACGAACAAGGACATATAGAAATAATAGAAATCCGACGTTTCAATAAACAATATTTTCCGCACGCCCATACAAATTTTATTATAAATTAATCTTGTTTTTATTTTCACATTTTTCATAACCCCACCTACACTTAAACCTACATTTAAAGTGATCCCTTCAGGAAGATTCCCGGCATCGCAAGTGCGACTTGAGTGAACCCACCAGGTTGGGTCCCGGCACTGTAAGTGTTAAATCGATGGTCACAAACTTCAAAGTTTGCTTACCAAGTAATAAGTGATATTCAGCCAACCAATTTAGTTTTAATTTGTAAAACATAAATACTACATCTATGCAAAAGGTAGGCACACAAAGGGATTAAAGAGTGGGAGCTATGTCTTCGAAGACACACACAACCAAATACATAGTAAAATATGTTTTTGGTTTATGACGTGCAATTCGTGTGCCGTACAGATCTAAAAATGATGTCAGAAATGACATACCTTTTAAGATCCTGAGAAAACCTCAGCTACAAACGGACAATTAAGTGAGATTATAAGGGTTCCAATTCTCATATTTATTGCGAACCTTGAAAATGAACCAAGGACCGAGATCACTGCGGTTTTATTCGTAGTTCGTTTTTCTTGATACACGAACTAACCAACCAGAAATGTGGAAAATGCCTAGCCTACCTCGTACTGCAGTAGCCGTACCGAATTGTTTTTTTATTCTTTGCTATTAGACCCTTCATATCCGCGAGCAAAGCTTTGTGGATACCGTCCTGCTGGGAAAAGCGGAGGGTTATCTCGGATTCTTACCGACTGAAACCCCTCGTTTTTCACTCTACTGAGTCGACTCATGGCAATGGTCATGGGTAGGGAGCTCGGGAGATACGGGATGGTATCAGCCCGCCCAACACCATCAACCATCACTTGCTACGGGTCAAGCAAATTATGGTGACCGCTGTATTTTGGGAGCTAGTATTCAGTTCAGATTTACTTGTGTTAACTTTGCTAGATCTAAGCCGAATATTGTCATAATGGCGCCGATAACTGTGTTTCCCAAAATGTTTGTCGAAGACGGTATTCGGCTATACTAGGGTTTGTCAAACTCTGCTGGGTTGTCTGGGCCTTGGTTGATCTGTCTTCCTATCTGGAACGCCGTGTGCTCGTCATTTCATATAATGATGACAAAAGAGTGCCCAGCGGAACAATCGATAACTGTACTTTAAAAAAAACTGGCCAAGTGCAAGTCTTACACACACGCACACAGGGTTCCGTAGCACCAAACAATATAATAACAATATTTTTAACGCTCACTCATATGTAAATTTACACTCAACAGCAAATAAATTTGTTTTTCATAGTATGTTAATGAAAAACAAAGTTACTGCTGCAGTTTGATGATTAAAGTCCCATATATCAAAAACTAAACATCAAATTTTATTCAAACCAATTTTCGTTGAGATTTTTTTACGTTCTACAATCCTAAATTTTTCCTCCTCTTACTTTAGAAATTAGAGAGACACATTTTACCACTTAGGAAATGTTTATCTTTCGAAAACATGGTTTTAGGAACCTCAATGTCAATATAAAAGACCTATCTATGGACACCTAGCACGTCACGGTTAGTTTTTTTTTTTTGGAACGAAGTTCCTTATCGCGCGTTGTGAAAGGGGGCTAGACGGAAAAAAATCTTACGAAAAGTTGTCACGACACTTTTTGCTATAGTAAGCTATTGTAAGCTTTATTTCTTTAAAATAAAGTTGAAATTTCCTTAAATTACGTACAATTGGGGTGTGTATGTGAGTAAGGATAAATATGATTATTATTTTGAGTGACCGAACTACAAAGTACAAATTCGGTTGTGCAGTTAAGTAAGACGTATTGCTTCGAATTAAGGATTAATCTTCCTTAAATTAAATATTTTATTTTTCGCACACTAACTTAAATCTAAAATGTATTGATATTATGTACGTGAAAGGAACTTCGTTCCATCCGGGTGTCCCTTGACACCTCTCAAGTTTTTTTTTTATTACAGTTCTATGTTTGGGGAGCCCATAATCTTTTTTATTTTTGTATAACCATCGTAAAGCGGTTCACAGAATATATCTACCTACCAAGTTTTAACTGTGTAGTCCTAATAGTTTCGGGATAACGTGGCTGTGACATACGGACGGACAGACAGACAGACCTGACGAATCTAAGGATTCAGTTTTTTGCCATTCATGCAGAAACTGATGGTGCCATTACATGGACCTGTATTGCAAGTCAATTGATTTAAGAAAAAGTCTGAAATCAACAGTACAAAATTCCTATTTCCATATTTGTAAAGAAGCTCTTACAAGTGCAATTGGGCAAAACGACTCAAAAGGTGGAACGAAGTTTATAGTGGTCGCATTTTCATGGGGCTTTTTTGTGTGTTTTTTCTAGTTCCTAGAGGTGCAGAGAAGAAAGTTAAAAAAAGAATCAGTGACGCGCGCGAGTTTTTTTTGTTATATGCTTTGGAATATTTTTTTTTCTTTATCAATAACTTGAATAAAAAAAAAAAAAGTGGCGTAATAGTGTGACTTCGTGTGTTTCCATTTTGGCAGGTTTATTTGTTGATTGTTGTCGATGAAATGCGTACTTCAATTTCCTTTTCTCTTATTTTTTTTCAAGTTGTTGTTTTGAAGGATATTTGAATAAGGCATAGGATTTTTTTCAGATGATGAAAGTGTATACAGGATATTTTATGTATGTCCAATGCATCATATAATGTTTGATGGGGATATTTGATCCCGAGAAGTTGACTTTATAGAATGGTGGCATAAAATATAGATTTTATTCAACAGTTGTTTCGAGATACCAGAAATATGATCTCTGATACATACCGACTTTATTCATCATGTAATATACAAGGTGTTGTTTTGCATCCTCGTCAAAGTCGTTCAAGGAGTTAACTATGCTAATGATTCTCGCCCCGAATCAATGATAAAATGAGTAAATATTTTTTATTTATTTTCTTATTTACGTAAATCGGTAAGTGTGAACCACCCTTGTTTTAAACGCGGCCCGTCTGGTTCTTGCCCTATAACCTCGCTTACACACATACAAACAATCTCAAACTTTTTATTGATAATTTCTTATTCCCTAAACCACGTTATGGGGGTTATTTCTGAAATATTGACAAACTTAAACAACCAAAAAAATCAGCGTTTATTAATAATTAACTAGGTACCGTAATTTTACTTGATTATTTATGTCTTTTGTAACCACCTCCTAATATTTGACGAGGATGCAAAACAACACCTTGTATAAACATGGTGGAAGTTTACCACGTATTCCGTACAATATTGCGAACACCACTTAGAAATCGGACATTTAAAAAAAAAACAGCCTTTCCTACCAAAGTACAAAGTGCAATTAATACACGCTCAAAATGTAGGGCATTAAGGGCAGGTACCTTAATTGTTTCATGTACAGGAGAACGGTCTTAGGAGAAATAATAATAAATCATATTTTTAAGGAATTTCAATCTCTGATCTACATTCACAGATTTTTACAAAGTAAGCAACAAAATGGCAAATTTTCAAAATTTGGCAAGTTATCTCGTTATAAGGATCAAAAATTCTTGGGACGAACTGGTTTCAATACCAGAAAAGACAAAACTCCCAACAACGTACCTGCCCCTACTGTCCCATCTTAAAAGTACACCCAGTCAGTATACGTAGGTATTGTGAAATAGGTGCATAGGTTTAAAAAAATATTGATAAAAGTCAAGGATTATTCCTTCACTCAACTGATGAGTTATCGGTCTTTGTAGGGACGACCTCTCGTGTGGTGACTCAGACCCTGAAAGGGATCAGCTTTTGGAAATTCATAATTTTTATGTTCGTTTACCATACATGTTGATCAGCTTATCGCGTTAATTCTTATTGAAAGTGACATTGACACATTTTTTTGTGAATTTCTTGAACTCGTAAAACAAAAGTGGTTCACCGATACACAAAAAGGAAGGTTGTGCGTTTATTATATTACACCGTGTAAAATAACCGCTTGACCAACTCTACAAATCTAAAGGAAAACCAATAAATAAATGAATATAATAATAACTATTTACATAAATTTTATGAACTGCTTGTTTCTATTGTTATAATAAACTGTATGATGTTTTCTTAATAATTATGAATTTTGCTGTGTTATGAATTAATAAAATACTCCTACAATTTCGTAAGAGATGTCTTACCCCGCACTCACCACATAATTAAACACTTGATTAGTGGTTCTTGTCAACACAATGTTAGCATGTCTATATTATTTCCTTAATGAAATCAAAGGATGTATGAGAGTGCGGGCGTATGGTTTTAATATAGTCGTATTGCAATGGTTCTAATGTATAAAATTTTTTTTTGCAGAGTCTCGCAAAACTGTTCGGAAGACGTTTCAAGACAAGACCGATGTTACAATGTCTAGTTCCGACGACATTGATATAACAAAAGTGAGTAAATCATCATATCAATCGACAGAAGAAAGTAACTTACTGAAAATTCAAAATTTGCAAGATGTAGAAACAAAAAAAGTAGTTTCGAACATACCTTGGCGTAAACAGTCACAGACAGATACAATGCAAGAGACAAAAGAAGAAAGTCTCGAAGTAAGGCATTGGAGGAAACAAAAACCAGCAACGAAATCTTTTTCGGAGAAAGTGTCAGTAACTGAAGATACTTCCCTTTTGAAAGTACAAGATGATACTGAAATCAGCACAACTAACGAAGTCCAAACCTTGGAACCCAAATCTTGGAGGAAACCCCGACGAGAGGACAAAACGGTAGAATCATTATTTGTTACGGAAGACGTAACAATACTTAAAACTGACCTAGATGAAGAGGAAGACCAGAAGAAGGAACCGCAATGGAGGAAACCTCGTGTCGAAGAAAAACCACCCGCGATTAGAGTCGAAAGAAAAGATTCGATCCCTTGGACACAAGAAAGTATCAAACTGCGTCCCACGAAGGTTGAAAAGAGTGCAGTTGTAAAAGAACGAATAGAAGATGTGACTTTAAAACAAGTAAGAAAAGGATCAATAAAAAAAATTGATACAGAAGAGGCAGAAGAAACTTTGACATACGAAGAAGACACTGCAATATTGAAAATAAAAGATGAGGAAGAACAAACTCTAAAAACGAAAGACGATGATGTACCCGTATGGAGACGAAAATTACCCGGTAAAGCCGTTGAAGAGGCTAAGCCCGAAGAGCTCAAGTGGCGGGCCGGCAGAAGGCACCCGAAGGAAGAAGAACCTAAAGAAGAAGTAGACCTGAAGCCAGTTCCAAAGCAAAAGACACCTCAAGAAGAAAAACCAGAAGAAGTACCACTTAAGCCTATCAAAAAGGAAAAGATAATAGAAGAAGCTAAGCCTGAAGAACCCAAGTGGCCAACCGGCAGAAGGCGACCGAAGGGAGAGGAACCTCAAGAAGAAGTGGTCCTCAAGCCTATCCCTAAACAAAAGGCACCAGAAGAGGAAAAACCAGAAGAACTAAAACTAAAGCCTGTCAAGAAGGAAAAGGTAGTGGAAGAAGCTAAGCCCGAGGAGCCCAAGTGGCCAACTGGCAAAAGACGCCCAAAGGAAGAGGAACCTAAAGAAGAAGTTGTGCTCAAGCCTATTCCTAAGCAAAAGGCACTGGAAGAAGAAAAACCAGAAGAAGAAGCACTTAAACCTATCAAAAAGGAACAGGTTGCGGAAGAAGCTAAGCCCGAAGAACCCAAGTGGCCCACTGGCAGAAGGCGACCGAAAGAAGAGGAACCTAACGAAGAAGTTGTGCTCAAGCCTATTCCTAAGCAGAAGGCACCGGAAGAAGAAAAACCAGCAGAAGTACCACTTAAACCTATCAAAAAGGAAAAGATTGTTGAAGAATCTAAGCCCGAAGAACCCAAGTGGCCTACTGGCAGAAGGCGCCCAAAGGAAGAGGAACCTAAAGAAGAAGTGGTCCTGAAGCCTATTCCGAAGCAAAAGGCACCGGAAGAGGTAAAACCAGAAGAACTAAAACTAAGGCCTGTCAAGAAGGAAAAGGTAGTGGATGAAGCTAAGCCCGAGGAACCCAAGTGGCCAACTGGCAGAAGGCGACCGAAGGAAGAGGAACCTCAAGAAGAAGTGGTCCTCAAGCCTATTCCGAAGCAAAAGGCACCGGAAGAGGAAAAACCAGAAGAACTAAAACTAAAGCCTGTCACGAAGGAAAAGGTAGTGGAAGAAGTTAAGCCCGAGGAGCCCAAGTGGCCAACTGGCAAAAGACGCCCGAAAGAAGAGGAAACTAAAGAAGAAGTTGTGCTCAAGCCTATTCCTAAGCAAAAGGCACCGGAAGAAGAAAAACCAGAAGAAGTAACACTAAAACCTATCAAAAAGGAACAAGTTGTGGAAGAAGCTAAGCCCGAAGAACCCAAGTGGCCAACTGGCAGAAGGCGACCAAAGGAAGAGGAACCTCAAGAAAAAGTGGTCCTCAAGCCTATTCCGAAGCAAAAGGCACCGGAAGAGGAAAAATCAGCAGAAGTACCACTTAAACCTATCAAAAAGGAAAAGGTTGTGGAAGAATCTAAGCCTGAAGAACCCAAGTGGCCAACCGGCAGAAGGCGCCCAAAGGAAGAGGAACCTAAAGAAGAAGTTATGCTCAAGCCTATTTCTAAGCAGAAGGCACCGGAAGAAGATAAACCAGCAGAAGTACCACTTAAACCTATCAAAAAGGAAAAGGTTGTGGAAGAAGCTAAGCCCGAAGAACCCAAGTGGCCAACTGGCAGAAGGCGACCGAAGGAAGAGGAACCTCAAGAAGAAGTGGTCCTCAAGCCTATTCCGAAGCAAAAGGCACCGGAAGAGGAAAAATCAGCAGAAATACCACTTAAACCTATCAAAAAGGAAAAGGTTGTGGAAGAATCTAAGCCTGAAGAACCCAAGTGGCCAACCGGCAGAAGGCGCCCAAAGGAAGAGGAACCTCAAGAAGAAGTGGTCCTAAAGCCTATTCCTAAGCAAAAGGCACCAGAAGAGGAAAAACCAGAAGAACTAAAACTAAAGCCAGTCAAGAAGGAAAAGATAGTAGAAGAAGCTAAGCCCGAGGAGCCCAAGTGGCCAACTGGCAAAAGACGCCCAAAGGAAGAGGAAACTAAAGAAGAAGTTATGCTCAAGCCTATTTCTAAGCAGAAGGCACCGGAAGAAGATAAACCAGCAGAAGTACCACTTAAACCTATCAAAAAGGAAAAGGTTGTGGAAGAAGCTAAGCCCGAAGAACCCAAGTGGCCAACTGGCAGAAGGCGACCAAAGGAAGAGGAACCTCAAGAAGAAGTGGTCCTCAAGCCTATTCCGAAGCAAAAGGCACCGGAAGAGGAAAAACCAGAAGAACTAAAACTAAAGCCTGTCAAGAAGGAAAAGGTAGTGGAAGAAGCTAAGCCCGAGGAGCCCAAGTGGCCAACTGGCAGAAGGCGCCCGAAGGAAGAGGAACCTCAAGAAGAAGTGGTCCTCAAGCCTATTCCTAAGCAGAAGGCACCGGAAGAAGATAAACCAGCAGAAGTACCACTTAAACCTATCAAAAAGGAAAAGGTTGTGGAAGAAGCTAAGCCCGAAGAACCCAAGTGGCCAACTGGCAGAAGGCGACCGAAGGAAGAGGAACCTCAAGAAGAAGTGGTCCTCAAGCCTATTCCTAAGCAGAAGGCACCGGAAGAAGAAAAACCAGCAGAAGTACCACTTAAACCTATCAAAAAGGAAAAGGCTGTGGAAGAAGCTAAGCCCGAAGAACCCAAGTGGCCTACTGGCAAAAGGCGCCCGAAGGAAGAGGAATCTCAAGAAGAAGTTGTGCTCAAGCCTATTCCTAAGCAAAAGGCACCGGAAGAAGATAAACCAGCAGAAGTACCACTTAAACCTATCAAAAAGGAAAAGGTTGTGGAAGAAGCTAAGCCCGAAGAACCCAAGTGGCCAACTGGCAGAAGGCGACCGAAGGAAGAGGAACCTCAAGAAGAAGTGGTCCTCAAGCCTATTCCTAAGCAGAAGGCACCGGAAGAAGAAAAACCAGCAGAAGTACCACTTAAACCTATCAAAAAGGAAAAGGTTGTGGAAGAAGCTAAGCCTGAAGAGCCCAAGTGGCCTACTGGCAAAAGACGCCCGAAGGAAGAGGAACCTCAAGAAGAAGTGGTCCTCAAGCCTGTTCCTAAGCAAAATGCGCCGGAAGAGGACAAACCAGAAGAACAAAAACAAAAGCCAATCGAAAAGGAGAAACAAGTTGAAGAGGTGAAAGAAACACTTCTCAAACCAATTCTTAAGCAAAAATCATCACCTGAAACCGAAGCACCTGAAAAAGTTACTGTTGACGTAAAGACAGAAGAAAAGAAAAAGAAAAAAATCAAAAAAGAAAAGTCTGTTGAAGAGACAATTGTTCAGGAAGCAACTATAGTTAAAGTGGGTGAGCCAGTCGAAGAAATTGAGGAGGAAACAACGACAGTCGTTAAACGGAAGCAAATCAAGAAACAAATCCAGAAGGATAAAAAGAAAGGTACGATATTATTAACAACTTAAAAATAATGAATTATATGACGATCCGATAGGTAATCATAGAATATTAAAATAAAACGTGTCTTTACATTGTCTATTTTCAAACAGATGCATGGTTACTTTCATTATTTTGTATCTAACAAACGCGATGTAAATACCAAAATATCTATTTACTTCTGAGAACAATTTCATCAACCTATTTGAGGACATAAGAATTCATTGTTTATAAATTCTTTAATGCATTTTGTTTTGCAGAAAAACTGCCTGGCTACTTTACTGTCTGTTATGATAAAATAAAAATTAAGAAACATTTCTAATGTCTTCTGACGTTCGTATTTGACCAATCCTAGTTAAACTAAGTATGATTACTCTAATAGTAAATACTTATTGTCCTTTCGCCACAATAAATCAGTAAAACTTTTAACAAATTGCTTTAGGGGTCGGGAATACTAAGAAAGCTTACATTTTTTTTTTTTTTAATTTATGTAGTCATGTTTCAACAGACTTAAATGCATTTATTAAAATTGCGTCTCTACGTATTTTTTTAGTTGGTGCCCTTCATTATGACAAAATGCATGTGATCTCATTATGTTAAAATCCTTAGATTAATGAGTACACTATTTTACAGAGGGGGAACCATTGATAATTAAGCCAATTAAGGCTATGAACATATTGGAAAATAGCACATTAGAATTGACAGTTGTGTATGAGCCTGCGGATGATAACATTGTGAAGTGGTACCGCAACAATCAACTCCTAGAACAAAGTGATGACTGTGTTATTCGTACTGAAAATGGGAAATCAACAATAAAAGTACAAAAAGTAGACAAAAAGAAAGTAGGAAAATATGAAGTGATTGTTGAAAAAAATAACGTGGTTGCAAAATCAGGAAGTTCCATAAAACTACTAAAATCATTCGATGAAGACCAAATTTTGCCACCCGTTTTCATAAAACCTTTACGACCAAAAACGGTTATTTTAGGGGATATTGTATTACTAGAGGTTGAAGTTACTTCAAGTCCAACTGCTTCCTTCCAATGGTTCATAGACACAAGAGAAGTAACCACACATGCTAAACAAAATAAATTAACTAACATATATGTAACTGACAGGGAAAACGTGTCGTGTCTATGTATTGAAAATATAAGCAAAGATTTCTTAGGAGTCATTACATGTAGAGCAGAAAATTTTGCAGGCTCTGTTTCATGTTCAGCTTCACTACTAGAACAACAAGATAAGGAATTTATTGGGCAAGCGCCAATAATTATTACTCCCTTAGACTCAGTTATAATAATGGATGGGGAACCAATAAAACTTTCTTGTAAAATCAACGGTCAGCCGTGGCCACGAATAGATTGGTATCATGAAGGTACACCCGTTCAAAGAGCTAGAGATATAACTGTGGCCCGACAAGAATCAGGTCTATGTGAATTATGCATAAAAGAAGCTTTCCCCGAAATGTCAGGAATATACCGTTGTGTAGCTACAAACGAATTTGGAAGTTGTAGCTGTGAATGTACTGTTGAAATTGAAGGTAGCAAAATAAATTCTACTTTCACCATTGCATGAAAAATAGTTTGCATGTACATTGAAATATACGGAGTGTACGATTTTTTCATATTAATTCACCACAGGCACCTAATAATATTGACCACATTTGCCATGCATCTGTAGAACAATTATTTGAAGTTTGATTTTAAAAGACACTTCTTTATTATCGAAGCTTAAATTAAAACAAAATTTAACACATTGGATAATATTTAAAAAAAAATAAGGACCGTTGTGACACTTTAGTAGTTACAAGCATTATGTTTTACCGTAAATAGATATTCATAAGTTAATACTAAATCATTTCGTTTTTGAACCAGTAAATCCACTTATAAGGTTTTATTAATAATTTGCCTAGTGCGATAAGATAGAAAGTTCAGTTAAAAATAGTGAAATCAATATGCTTGTGTTATGAGTGCTTCTTGAATGTTAACTGCGTCGCATCGTGTTGTTGTGGGTGTATTGGGTTGGTCAAAACGACCTAAAAGGGTATTTTTAACACATTAACGGCCAAATTATGAGACTTGAATATTGCACATGAATTAAGCACTGGTGAATAATGTTAATGATAGAACTGAATTTCCGTTTTAATTATTATCTGTTTCATTTTCTAGCATACGAATATGTACCAAGTGCCTCAGAGGAAGATATACTAAGTGATGAGGTAAGAATAAAGAATTCTACAATTTTCTAAAGGTGTTTCTAAGTATGTTTTTTTGTATCCATTGTTCTTGTCAATTTTGCAGTTTTATTAGTATAGTTTAGTTAGACTATTTAAAATATAATGTTAAGAATTAGTCCGTTTCATATACCAGCTAATCGTTTCATTATTATGAACAGAAACATTCTCTATATTTTTATCATCTATTTATTTAGTACCTATTCTATTTACTCTTGACTCATTTTTCATAAATTTTGTCCTGGTTCTCCGCCCGAAATGGACTATGAATTGCTCGTCAGTAAGCAAGCGCCTGAGACCTAAAAATATGTGTACCATAACCACTTTATTTCACAGAAAACGAGTGACATAGAGAAATTCGCTCCGCGCATTGTAAAAGCATTGCCAACTGTAGTTGCTACTACAGTAGGAGAACTAACCAGGTTGGGAATACATTTCTTACTCGCTAATAATAAAGTATTGCAATCACTAGACGATATCATGCTATTATTTTTCCCATAGTCGATTTCAATATTTTCTTAAAGATTATGTCGCCCTGTATTTTTCCTTACTTTCACATTCTAGTCCTAAATATAGGTACTGATTAATTATGCATGAAGACAGCTACAAGTTATATATAATTTATGTAAATACTAAATGAGTTAAAAATTATATTTAGGTTCGAAGCGAAGGCTATAGGTATCCCCAAGCCTCAAGTAAGGTGGCTTAAACAAGGTGTAGAGGTAATTCAGTCGCAAGAATATCAAATAGAAGAAATGGAGGATGGCACTTCGATACTAATTATACCTGAAGTGTATCAAGACGACACCGGGGAAATAGTATTTGAGGCATTTAATCCATTAGGAGTAACATCGACCATCGCAGCCCTTTCTGTTGAAAGTAAGTCTCAATAATATATACGTTACTTCCTAGAATACACATTTTTAATGTTGTATATTAATTCCGATTTTATGCTTACAGTTGCAGCAGTTTTCAGTGGCTTGATTATAACAATTTATAATGTATGAAAATTGTCATCAGTGTTTTCACCTACCCATGCTTCCTTTTCCTTCCAGCCCATACTTACGAACAAATACTGTTTACTTACACTAAACACCTACGCTTCAATACCGAATAAAGCAGCCACTTACCATTTAGTCGAAATAAGGAGGATGCTCTAAGGTAGCCAGCGAAATTAATTTTTCTTACGTTTTTTGCAATTTACAGGTCAATGTCTGGTTGTATGTTGATTAAAATAGGATTCACGACAATAACAAATACGGCCTTACAGAGTTATAATTATTAAAATAATCAGTACAACCCTCTAAGTTACTGTAATCCCATTAATTAATGACTTTTTCATAAAATTGTCATTCAATGCGATTTGGTAGGGTTGTATTGTTGATTTTAATGATTATTAATTCTGCAAATGCATGTGTAACGGTCGCGCGTTATATTTTGATCAACTTAAAGCCTTACGCTGACCTGCACATTTCAAAAAACGTAAGAAAAATTGAATTTCACGGGCTATTCTGCTTCGACCGTAAAGCAAACAGCTGTATGAGTTGATGCAGGCCTTTGGAACCGTTATTTGAAATTTGATAAAAACATAATAAACTGCGTCGTCCTAGGGACTCCAATTAGTTCGATTATATCCTTGTGCTCCATTTCAAACTTTCAGACAAAATGATATCAAATTTAAACACAACTTAAGAGTAGAGTTAGAGTATATTACAATATGAAATAGCAACTACTTTCAACATTCACTTTGACTTCAATCAATATTTTAAAACATGTTCTTGTGTTATCTTAAAGGTATAATCGGAACCAAAGAGTACCGAAAGCCAGAATGGGTCACACACATGGAAGAATTACAAGCGGCGTTAAAAGGTACCACGTTTTTCGCTCATACTATAACTTAGATAATTGTTTTGATGATTCAAATTAAAAATAATCGCAACAAGTATAAATACATATTTGTTGGGATCGCAAATCGATCAGTGTTAATCGCTTATTACAAAAGACCTAAAAACATTTGAATTTAGCAGGCTAACCTGGCTACGTCCTAAATTTTAAGACAAAGTTATCCTAAATCCTTTACTATTTAAAAACCTTTATTAAACTTCTGCTTTAGCTTAATCGTTGTAGGTACAGCGTTATAATAAAGCATTCAATCTTAAAGGTATGTAACAATTTCTTATTTTTTACAGCCACTCAATCAGTGCCTACTTTTGTGAAAGACATACTGGGAGAGCGAGTCGACGAAGAAGAAAGCGTTACTTTCGAAGCTTTATACAGTGGAAACCCTACCCCAGGTTTGTTATGATGCGACAAACGGATGTCACTAATGACATGATTCCTAAGTATCGAAAATCGTTTTTTAGGGTTCTATTAGGACTACACAGCTGAAACTGCTGAAACGGCTGGTAGGAAGATGTATTCTGTGAACCGCTTTACGATTTTTGTACAAAAAAAAAAAAATTGATTAAGGATATCCTCTCCCCACACGGAAGACTCGCACTTGGCCCAGTTTTTAATTTTGACTTGATAATGTCTATCGTTTACGTAAAAAAAAAAACGAAAAATCAAAACCGTAATCGTCGTAAAAGCTATGCTTTAAACTCATAAAATCGCGAACATAAAAGACTGCTTGTCCATTCATTTATATTCGCATAATCGAAAATTATTATTCAATTATTTTTTCAGAAATCATTTGGTACAAAGACGATAAGGTAATAAGAACAGATGAAAGTTATACAATCGAAAATAAAGATAATCGAACAACATGCACGGTCAAGAAGTGTGTAAAAGCTTCAGAAGGAACATACATGTGTAAAGCCGTAAGTGACATAGGTATGGCTATTACTAAAGCTAAACTGCAAGTATATGATATGACAGAGAAGATGCGAAAAGCAAAACAGCTGAAACAGAAAGATAAAAAAGAAAAAGTCATTAAGCGAGAAGAAGAATTAGTTACAGAGGAAACTGCAAAGGTTACAGAAGATGTAATAGACTCTGCAGTAGTAACAGAAGAAGTTCAGGTTATGGAAAAACCTAAAACAGTGAAAAAAATAGACAAACACAAAGCAAAATCAGTTGTCACTGAAGCTGACTACGTTGAAACTGTGGACGTTTCAACTTATAAAAAAGCTGATAAAAAAGAGAGATCAGAACCAAGGGAAGAAAAAGCAGAGCCGATTATTACTCCACAAGAATATTTAATATCGTCACAACCAGAAAAGGAAGAAACGGTACAGCCGTTTGAAGAGCCATATGAAACCCAAAAAGGCATTATTAGAATGGTAGAGGGTGATTCACGTGTTGTTGCAGAGATAAATGAATTATTAGAGGTAATCAACGCTAAAGAGTTTGGCCCTGGTGAATCACCTTTAAGAGAATTAGCTAAAATCGGTTTCATGATGAGGAACGGTCTCACGACAGAACAAATAGAAAGTCTGTACGATTCTCAATATTTCCCCGCATTAAGAGTTCCCCAATCTCAGTCAGCTTTAGTTCGTTTAGTAGAACGACAGGGACACGGTGCACTTATTACCGAAGTACTTACGGAAGAAACCGCTCAGGATGAAGATGTGATCGCAGCCAAAGTTGGATTCCGTGCTTTCTTAAAAATGGTGGAATTAAAACATTCGTCAGTCGAAGAAGTAATTGCTCATTTTTACCCAGAAGATTTCAAACCACGTTCCTGGGAACAAAAGGAGGCGCACGAGGTACAAATACTATTAATTTATATAACATAATATCACGCTTGCAGATGTGTACCTTGTAGAACACACCCATTTTGCTAGTTATGTTTATGTCCCATGTAATACGGGGCGCGCCTTTGGCCATCGACCTGGCGCAAGTCCAAACAACGGGCTGCTACTGAGAATTTTTTGTTGGAGACAAACCCTAACACGCGGCTGGAAACAGGGAATCGACCACAAATTTATACTCAGATTTTTGCACAAATCATTTGCGACCACAATCAACGATACAATATAAATCTAAGAATTTGATTTCATTATCTGGCCATTATTAAATAGAACAGAAGTTCCTAAAAACAAATATGGACATACATAAAAACCAGATTCTGTCATAATTATTTTGACTATTTCCATGGCAAAGCACGAGTAGGAGTACGATCAGTTATTACTAAGCAACCAAGCAAACCATAACGACACAAAACGTACAAATCTCAAAACTTGTATCTTTCTCTTATTTTATAGGTTATAGTGGAATCATCAGCTGAACAGACGGCGAAGATACATACAGCTACAATTATAAAAGGTAACATTTGTATGCGCGCAAACTAGACGGCTAGAATGACAAAATTCGCAGATAATAGATACAGTAATCTATAATTATTAGTACAAATACTATCTTTTAAGATGGGTATTTTATTACATCTTG
The DNA here is from genome assembly GCA_963082945.1 of Cerastis leucographa. Classification (NCBI taxonomy): domain Eukaryota; kingdom Metazoa; phylum Arthropoda; class Insecta; order Lepidoptera; family Noctuidae; genus Cerastis; species Cerastis leucographa. Next base: position 11,046,514 of record OY720378.1, read on the forward strand.
TTTAAAAAATTATTCAATGTATGAAGTACCGTCAATTGCACGTCCATCGTAAGCTATTTCACATCTAAAGTGATTTTATATGAGTGACGCATGAATGATACTGACCAGAAATTTATTTGTTTTTAGATACTACCAAAATTTCAGATGTTGTTCAAGGTGAGTTTACTCAAAAACATAATTATATTTAATATTATATCAGCAGTTTTTTACAAATTAAGCTTTGAATGTTTTTATGCTAAAATGCTTCATTGGAATGGAGTGTATATGCTTTAACTAATAAGTACGTAAAAATATAACAACCAATGAACTGTAAAAAAATAATATACACTGATTTCATTATTTTAGCGTTGCTTGTTCGCTTCAAAACTTGAGGATCTCTTCTTAAAAGTTCACAAAGATTTCTTGCAAAATCTATAAAAAGGACATAATATTATCAAAAATGATTTTCCAATCAAATGAGTGACCCAGTGTTCTTACCGAAAAGCGGCCATCGCGCGAAGGTGTCGTCGTCGCGATCATCTATCAAGCCGATAACAAAAGCGATCAACCCGCGGAAGGTCGCTTTCAATAAGGATTAAAACACTAGGCCGTCATTTGTTCGGAACACAATCTGGCGCTAAGCCGTGCTCGGGTTCGCTGAACAAAATTAACACGACGATAACTAAGACCTTAGCTATCTTTGTGTGTTAATTTTGTAAAAAAAGATAAAAAAAATAAATTATATTCTGGGATGATGTCCAGAATATAATATATTTAATTTATTATAAAAAGCGCTCGAGACTAATTTATGCCAGATAACTTAGTAGCATGGCAAGTTATTTATATGTGAAAACATTAATATAAAAAAACATAGTAAACTCCAGTTATTTTTTACTAGAGTACCAGATTACTTTAAACCTTCGAAATTTGCACGATCAGCCGACTTTAACTGCATATGGAAATAATTGCATAATTATAATCCGGTCTCTAGCTATAATTTATACAGGATGGAACAAAGAACTGAAAACACTCATACCTACGCATTTCATAAAGTAAAGATTACACTCCAAATGAAGTACCGATTTTCCACTCTGCACACAAGTTTAGTGTAGGATCGGTAGGACGATGTCAATAACAACATTGAAATAGCAGTAATATTAAATGTACACATAAATATCTCACTACCATCACGGCTTAAGGAATGAGTTTTTGGTGTTCACTTTGACAACCGACTTTGCCAACTGTTCAAGATGAAAGAAGATGTTAGAAATCCACCTGATCATTTTAAAGCGTATTTTAAATCCAACGGCATTATTAACAAAATTGTCTACTAAAAAGAAACCTCCCAATGGAGCCCAACTAAGTTTGAAAAAGTTGCCGTCACCCGCTACTTGTATGTTACAAACTATGTACGTAATTTTACATAATATATCGTTATGTACGTATTGCTACAACTTTATATAGATTTCTAACATCATTAGCTTGATAAATGCAAAAAAATATGAATGAATTAATATAATTTGACATTTAAAAACTATCCTTCAATGTTAAACATCGTCCTACAGAACACCATATATCATCAATGCATCAATCAGTTATCGTTTCTTCTTTCTCTAAGTCTTTATATTTGTTATTTCAGTAAACTATAAAGTTTTGAATGTGTTTTCGCATATAAAACCAGCTTAATCGTGTGTCATTTTATTCTATACAGCATTTAAATACTTCGTATGGCTTCAAGAATATGCTTCATTTTGATTAATAAATACTTTATCTTAATAACGTGTGACTCAAGCAGGAGTTAAAGTAAGTATTAACATAAATTTTGTATATATATATATGATTTAAAATAACCTAATACCAGTATAATACAATATATACCTACTATACGCTTATATAAACACACAATATGCCATTTATTAACATTGGAATTTATGTTGTTATATTTATATATTTTTTCACTTCAAACACTATACTATAATTTCACAGATTTCAAAGAAAAAGAACAAGTCAAACGCAAAAAACACACTAAACAGAAAATATCTTTTGAAGAGCAGCAAATAGAAGATACCTCATCAGAAGAACAAGTAGTTACTTTAAAAACAATGAAATCAAAGGAAAAACAAGAACATTACATTGAGGACGAAACCAGTGTACTTGAAAAGGATGAAATACCCTACCTTACCACAATTGCTACGGATATTTCTGAAAATAAGGTTGAGGTAGTGCCTGCTAGCCAGGTGACTCATATACTTTCTAATAAGTCAATTACCGATGTAACAGCAAATCTGAAATTTGATACAAATTATTCTTTAATCGCCGATGTACAAGAAATCCATGAAAAAGAATCAGAGCTGCAAATAAAAGAAAACACACAATTAACTATAAAACCATCAGTAAATGAAATTGAGCCTTTAGTAGTAACCGAAGTCGAAATAAGTAGTTCTGTAGATGACTACCAAATAAATAAAGGTACTACTGAAAATATTGCAAACAAAGGTATAGTACCAGCAGAATCATTTGTCACAACAGAAATCCATGCCAACATGTCTACATCAGACTTTAAAAAAGAAGAAAAGCAAGCAGAAAATGCGAGAACTACTATGATTTTAAAAGACGCTCTTAACATATCCGAGGAAATAATATCTATGAACGAGTCACCACTTCACGAATCGCCAACAAAAAGATCGAATGCTACTATTGCGTTTTCTCCTTTGGTGGGTCTAAATGTTCTTGAGATTAATGAGGAAATGAAAGAAAGCGACGTAGAAACTGTAAACGTTGAAAAACCAGCAACGTCTAAACTTAATTTCAATTTATTAGAATCAATACAAGTTGGGGAAGTTTTTGTTGAAGATAAGTCAGGAAAATACTATCCTGAGTTGATAGTGCCCACTGAAATGGCACGAAAAGATGTTCTAGTCTCGAATCAAGTTGTAACAGAAGTTCACAATGTTCAAGAACGGGAAGGCATTCTATCGGCACTAAAATTGCCACCGGCTCAGGAAGCAAGTATAGATATTGCATCGAAAGATAGTTTGGTTATATCTATCGAAGAACTACATGAAAAAGAAGGGGAGTTCCCAGCAAAAGAAATGCCTGCTCAAGTTTCAATTAGAAAAGACATAATGTTGCATACTGGCCTGCATAACACAGTCACAACATCGCACATAAAGGAATCTGAATTCTTAGCTGATACTATAGTTCTTAAAAATGCTAGTATCGGTATCAGTGAATTGCAACATACATTTAAATTAGAAACTAGTGTTCACGATTCGGAGACTTCGTTAGAAGAAACAAGATCCATTCCTGGTTCTCATGCTGATATAGCAATATCAGCGTTAGATAAAAATGTTGTGCATGAAGTCAACGTTCACGAAAGTGAAAAAGATCTCGTATTAAAGGATGATAAACTAACAGCTAAGGCTGATTTCGAATTTAAAGCCTTTGAGCCACTTATAACTTCCGAGACTTTAGAAATGACTGCTACTGATGACATCAAATCATCAGAAAAGCCTGCAGAGGATTCTGCAACAGAAACCGTTATAACTTCTAATGCCAAAATTGTCACATATCCTCTTATTCACGACAAAGAATCAACAGAAGAATATAGATCAAGAAAACCCGAGGTTGTACTTTCATCTCTTATTCCAAATATACCAATAACTGTTTCTGAAACTGAATCTTCGGAATGTGAAAATAAGTTAACATTGAATAAAATACCCGAAACAGTTCATGCGCAGTCAGCATCTAATCATCCTTTGAAGACTCCATTATCTGAAGAAGTAAATACATCTGATCAAATTGATTTTATGGCCGAACAACCAAATTTGTCTGAAAATGCGGCTGAGACAAGGGATTTACAAAAAGAAATAACAGTACTTCAAACTAATGTAGAAGACCAGCTTTTACAGCTACAAGAAAATACAATTTTGCAGAGTGCAGCTCAAGCTGTTTTTATTGGCAAAGAAAGTTTAAATATTACTGAAGTTGTTACAAGTTCAAGTGAACAAAATCTTGATGCCGATAAACCAAAGCCAACTACATTTGCAAAGATTGACATAGACTCAGATCGTAAAATTGCAGTAGTTTCGGAAGTTAACTCACGTGATACCTTATCAAATCTTGATACACTGACTCCGAATTATGAAGAAGCGCAAATTGTTTCTAACAATTTGATTCCTTTGCAAATATCTGAAAATGAAACTTTAGACAGTCAGTCCGAATTGCAAAACAATATTCAACCAGATTTAAAATTTATAAAACCCGAAATAGTTCCAACTGGAGAAAGTCTTAAGGTTACGGAAATATTGCAGCATGAAAAAGAAAGTGACTATAGCATCACAACCGCTCCACAAACATTTACAGCATCTTCAGACATTACTGGATGGCCAGTTGCTGTGCTATCAGAAGTCACAATAGATTCAAGTGTCGGTTATACGGATGATAGTGTTAAGGACGTGCCCAAAAAAGCAACTATTCAAAACATTGCTCACAACGAAATAATTGTTAGCACAACCAACTACAACGAGAAAGAAAATGAACTGGATACTAATGTTAAAACAAATACAGTTTTGGCTTCATTTAATATTGATTCTAATCAGGCTATTTTAATTGAAGAAAGCAGAAGTGAAATTGCACCTGAAGTTTTAGATAGTATGGATAAAATATTGTGGGCTAATGCTAAACAAGGAGCTACAGTGACAGAAGCTATAAGTCAAGAAGAAGTAATGGTTCATTCTTCCGAAGAAAAACTAGTTCAAAAAGAGACTGATAATTTGACAAAACCCATTATATCTCTATCAACATTACAAGCACCTCAGTATGACGAAAAAATGGCAATAGAACAGGAAAATGTACTGTCTGCAAACAATGTACCAGATAATCAACAAGCGGAGCTTTCGATAATTTGCCAACAAAGCTTAGAAACTTCAGAAGTTATTTCGCATTCTGATAATATTGAAGATACCAATGCATTAAAAAAGGACTATAAAAAAGCAATACCCAAAATTGATGAAATATATGGAAAAACTGCCCATACTCAAGAAATTATTACAAGTGAAATACCTAAAGAGTTTCAGGATGAAAAAATCATATTACAAAACACAAGCGTAACTCCTATATTTAAAAATACATTCGAGCAAATGGAAATAATACTAGGTGAAAGCGAAACGTTGATACATGAACAACCACTAACTACATCTACTATTACTGGAGACATTACTGAAACTGAAGCTATCATAACAAGTTATACTGAAACTATTGACAAAGAAAATGAATTTGATGCCCAAATATTACAGCCAAAACACGACGCTTCAATTGGCTTCGTGCCATTTAGTAGTTACATTGATACTGAAGTAATAATTTCTAATAATGTTGAGGACTTTAAGGAAACTACTGTCAAAACCTCAAAGGCTTCTTTGACTCGTGATGACCTACAAAAACACATACATAGGACAGAAGTGTTAGTAGGTGAAAAAGAAACGAGTTTAACAGATACTAAAACAGATTCATACAAAGCGACTGAAAACATTATTGAAACTACAGCTAAAGAAATCACAGAAATACAAACAGTAGAAAAAGAGGATGCACTGGTTCGACTAACAGAACCATTCTCTACAACTGCTCATTCTTCAATTACTGAAAAACAATCTATACTTAGTACAGAAGTGCTAGCAAGTCAAGACGCTGAAGATTTCCAGACACTTAAAAATACATTCACAAGTGCGACAACAACACATGGAGTGCAAGAAGCTATTGAAGAAATACAACCATTTATTTGTGAGACCGAAGAAGCCTATGAAAAAGCTAAGCTTGCTGAACTAAAATCAACGGGTATCATTGAAGAACAAAAATCAGTCGATATTACGGAAACAATTGTTACAGAATCAGAAAAAACATTAGAAACAACGGCTCCTGTTAAAAGTGAGACGGTCAATTTAAGTTTTCAGTCTAAAAATTATGTTAATATAACTCAAATAACATCTTCTGATAAAGAAGAAGCTTTCCAAACCAAAGGATTGATACCCGAGACTAGAACAATAAAACCTACAGTTGATATGCCAGTACATACAAGCATTGGTGTCAATGAAACGATTCCTAGTGAAAAAGAAATTATTTTAGAATCTCTTAGTCAAATGAAATCACTTCAAGTCGGTGTAAGTGTAGAGCCAAGGGATAGCTTAAACGTATCAGAAAATATATTAGCCGAAAAAGAAGAAGCATTGAAAGAAGACAAAATTCCAAAGGCTTTTACAAACGATATGAGCTTAACTACACATAAACATATAAATACTGAATTGTTAGAAGTGTCAGAAATTGAAGAAAACATGGATCTGGTTAGCAATAAGAAAACAGAAATCGGCGATATCACTATAGAAGCTGTTAAACCACTCCATGTACAAGAGACACAATATGAAGAAAGACCAACAGAATTTAAGGCTTTAGAAGGAGTAAAAGAACTTGTTCCTATAGTTAACTTAGAAGTAGGTCAACATCTTACAGTTACAGAAGTTGAAATAACGGAGACCGAAAACCAGATGGACACAAAAGATATTAGTTCACCTAAGCATGTTGAAGAATCATATACTACTAATTTGCCTATTCAAATAGAGGAAATAACTTTAAAAGAATCGGAAGTTACTTTATCCGAAGACAAAGCACCATTGCAAGAAGTTCCTGGAATTACAATCGAGCCCAAACAACATATTACAATAACGGACACTGTAGAAGAAGAGAAAGAGCAAGACATGCCAATCAAAATCGCTCCAATAAGTGGAAAACAAAAAGTAGATATTAAACCAATTAACCACATTACAACAACAGAAACTGTACCAATGGAAGAATTTGAAATTATAAAAGATAAAATTACTAAAGATGAGAAAGCATTTGCGAAGCAAGAGCCTTATAATGAACTCATTAATATTCAACCTCATCCGATAGAAAGCTTAAAAGATATTGATGTCAAGTTTGAACCCACAGAAAGTGAAATTCGTTACGAGCTTGAACTACACAAAAGCTATACTACTTCTGAAAATTTGGTGCACGAAATATCTGATGAAATATTGAGCCATGAAGAAAACTACAAAACTGCTGAAAAGGCGATAACAGAAATGAAATCAATTCAGCAATTTGAAATTATAGCAGGAGAAAAACCAAAATCTTTCGATAAACCAAATGATCAAAAACTAGAAAAGGCAGACGAAAGTCATATAACCCTTCAAGAGATATCTAACGTAAAACCAGATATTGTAGAAAAAATTGAAGATTTACCTAGTTTCTTAAAACCAGATACGAATACGGCATCTTTCGACGTTGAAGCTCATAAGTCCTACATCGTAACTGAAAATGTCACTGAAGAAAAACCATGGGACATGATTGTCACCAACGAGTCTATCAAAGAAGTAACGGAACAGCTGTTAGAAATGAAACCGATTGAACAAATCGAAATTGTAATCGGCGAGAATATTTCATCGATAACATCTGTAGAGCATGAGGAAATAAACGTGCGTGGAAAACACATTGAAATGCGACCTATTACTCAAAGTTCTGTAGTTGTAAATGAAAGTGAAATAAGTGCAAACTTCGAACAAGTAGCACCTCTGGAAAAAGCTTCAGTAACTGTGAATACCACAGAAAGTATAACTGTTGCCGAAATTAGACAAGAAGATTCACAAGACACTTTCAGCACAGACCAAATAAAATCTGCTAAGGCTGAAAAATCTATTACATTATTGACACACGTACAATGCACTGAAAACGTAGCAGAGACTCAAGTTAAAGATTTAATAACACCAAAACCACAGACTGAAACCACAAAATTCACATCAACTAGTGTAACGCCACTAATAATTACAGACAGTGGAAGTCTTCAACATGAAACTGAATTACATATACCAGAAACTAAATCACAAAAAATAAGGAAAAGTTTTACAGTCGCCAATGAATTAGAGGTTTCTACCGAATTTGTTGATGAACAAGCACTACCATACTCTGAAAAGAAGCCAACATTATCAGAGAGTAAAATTATCACGACTGATGAGGACCATCACAGAATTTTAATTACAGAACAGGAATCTCAAATCCACGGTAAGTTCAACTTTCAATGCAATTTATTTTACTGTTATTAGTCGATTTTCGTGGTCTTATTCACAAACCTGCGGAGGCTGTTTTTCTCTCGTATTTAAATTGTCTTGGTGAAAATTTACTGTGGACCATCGTAATGGGAAAAAATACTGTTTTTGTGTAAGGATGTTTTTACAGTGAAATTATAAGTAAACTCTAACTAAACCAAGAACTCGTTTAATATATTTTCAAAAACGGAATGAGTTAAGTGCGGGGTTTTCCGTAAATAAACCTTAAGATTTAATTGTCAAATAATTTAAGCGCAAGCGGGATTTATAAAAGTCTACGTAGTTTTGCTTACATAACAATAGACAATAGGTTTAGTCAATGTTATTTTTATGCTTATTATTTATTAAGAATTCTAAAGATTTTAAATAATCTAATAAAAATATACCTGTAAGTAAAAGATCAGTCACTTAAAACTTAGATCACCTAAAACTCATGTCAGTGTGAATACATTGATCTCTGTATTATTTTTTTTAGGGTTCCGTACCTCAAAAGCAAAAACGGAACCCTTATAGGATCACTTTGTTGTACGTCCGTCTGTCTGCCTGTCAAGACCCTTTTTCTCATTAACTCATGGAGGTGTCAAGCTGGAATTTATAACAAATACTCAGGTCTACTGTCCCTTGGAGCTGTGAAAAAATCAAACTTCTAAGCCAACGCAATCAAAAGATACATCCGTTTATGCCGCAAATTTCCGCAAATTTTCGACACTCGCAAGAGAATCAAAACCTACAGGGTACTTCCCGTGAACTCAGAATTTTGAAATTTCGTACGAAGCAACGTCTTATAGCACTGATAAAGCGAGAATTGCGAAAACCGTGAACTATTAGTCACATCATTTAATAATAAAACCTTTTAAAATCGTAACTATTAAATATTTTTAACAATTACGGTTTTAAAAGTACGGAACCCTCGGTGCGCGAGTCCGACTCGCACTTGGCCGGTTTTTTACTTATATAATTTAATAACTGCCGGACTGCCTCGTTAGTCTAGTGGTTGCAAGCGCGACTGCTGAGCATGAGGACCTGGGTTAGATTCGCTGGTCGGGCAAAGTGTTATTGGGTGTTTCCTTCAGAAAATGTCTCAGTAGAAGGCAGGAAGTCTGAATTTGTGCCCGGTTGATGGCAATAGGTTCGCCCCTTTTACATGGGACTTAAATATAACTGGGGAAATGTGGGTGCACTATTAGGTACAACGTTGCTTAACCCTTCGGGAGTAGCACGCGTGATGTTATCTTTTGATTTAAAAAAAAACAAATGCATCGGTTTCTGTAAGACTTGTACTGCACGAAACGGCTCTGATCAAGATCATCTTTTGTTCATCCGTCTGTCACAGAGATTATTCTCATAAAACTGTGTAGGTACCGGAGGAACTTTAATTTGGGATATTGTTAGATCAACGTGATCGATGACGCGAACATGCATATATAAGTTCAGCAGACTTAGTTATTAAAAGTAATATTGGGTTTTTTTTACAAAAAAAAACTTATTAATATAGGTGTTTATATCAGGTACTATTTGAAGTAACTTTGTCTATAAGTCATTATCACTATTTATTAGAGTTAGTTTATCACAAGCTGATAGGCTACAAGCGCGCGCGCGAATTTCATACGGCTGATGTATTATTGTGATAAAAGTGAACGAGGATAAAAAAATGTTACTTTGGGAAAGCTGTTGTTATCATGCGTATAATCACGTGTTTAAGTATCGGTCACTAATTACCAGTCACCCTATATAATACTCCCCAAAAAATTCCAAGTATGTAACTTAAGAATTATCAAGCCTACTAATCGCGTCTAAAACTAATTGTTATCACACTTATCACTGAACATTATGGACTTTTACCATTAAGACGTGGTAAATCTTGGGTTTTACTAGACAATCTTAGGTATTGGTAGAGATATTTTTTTCTCGTAATTCGAGTAGTCACACAATGGGTGCCTGAAGGCGGCCATCGTAGCCGCGGCAGGGCCAAGAAATACTGGCGTGACGATCTATACTCATTCTTAACGGATTGGTCGGAGAAAGCAAATGTAAAGGAAAATTGGAAAGCTTTGCCCAGCAGTGGGATAAAATAGACTAACATAAAGAAGTTCAGGATTTGAATTTTGGTTTGAATTAATGGTTTGTATAATATTCTATGATCCGATTGTGACGAAACGTTGATGGGTCCTTCAATGTACGCCTGCAAAGGTTCATACGGGGTGTAACAGACCGACGCGCAAACGCTTAACACGTAGTCAGTACATCATTTTAAATTCCCCACATATAACTTTTCGTCGATAATTTACAAAAAAATCTGCCGTTTCCTACAGAAATGCAACACCTACAAGGTCAAAATGTATGGAGTACTGAGTACGTTGTAAGCTTTTTCGCCTCGGTGTCTCTTACACTCCGTATACATTGCAACGCCGGGTCAAGGTAGTGTTAAATAAAAAAAAAATTGCTGTGCAGACTTAGATGTTCCGTTATGAAGGGCAGATTTTACAAAAGTCAGATAGATGTAAACTGAGACATAAATATTACGCGCTGACTGTATAGAAAATATCGCAAAACTCATAATTATCCCACAGACTAAAAAACAATGTAACAATTAAATAAGCAATTTAATAAATGTGGCAATTTGTTATTTATTTATTTTTAATAACGAGTAGATATAAAATTTTCGTATGATTTTACTTACAGGATGGTTCTTTAAAAGGAGAAATTATAATATTTGTCTGAACAAGTGGCTATTATTCCTAAAAATATATGTCTAATAGTTGAATTACTCACTATATTTACCTGAAATACTTATAACACACTTGCTTTCGACGAAATATCGAACAGCACGTCACCAACTTGAAACAAAAAAAAAGCAGCTATTATAAACACAAAACCAACAATCAAAAACTATACAAACAACAAACCATAGAACACTATTATACGTGTTGATTCATTAAAGTGGGACAAAATGGGGAAACTCCGAATCTATAAGCAATACCGGGAAACTTTCTTAAGAAACTTTAGCTCTTCCTTATTAAATCAAGTCTGAGTTGTTCACCATTATTTTCAAAACATAAAGAATCTCTGCCGTACACTTGCATATCTACACTTTTCGGAATACTTCTACAAAACAACACCCAATTGTAAAAGTGTTTTCATATCATCATCACTAAATACAAAAACTACTATTTTCAGAGATAACTCAAATTTCGCCAAAATCATCTGATATCGAAGAAAGTGAAGAAATTATAACAAAGTTTGTACAAGCACCTGGAAATTCAGAACCTATCCAAATTAAAACAAAAAGAACAATACTAAGAAAGAAAAAGAGAACTAAACATGACGACTCTGAACAGGGAGATGTAGTAATCGAAGAAACAATAGAAGATGAAGATGTTAAGAAACCAACGACGGATATTTGTCATGATTTAAATATTGAAGAGTACGACGGAGGTGAGGCATCAGAAACTGAAGTTAACGAAAAAAGTACAATTGAAATGCCTGATGAGTTTTTGCATATACCCAAAATGCAAGCACAGGTTCAAATTGAAGAGTTACTTGACGAAGAAAAGTCTTCTGTAATATTCGAACTTTTAGAAGACTCGGATGATACAATAGACTTTAAATCAAAACCAATAAAAAAGAAATCAAAGCAAACTGAGGAAAAGAACAGCAAAAAACTTGAAATCATCGAACTCCCCGAAGAGACTACTGTCGAAGAATCTACGACCCCAGATGGTAAGCACAAACACAAGAAAATTACAAAACAATTCGAAAGAAGATTTGGAAAGAAAGTAGGTCCAAAGGTCAAAACTACAGAAATAACAAAAGAACAAACGGACGACACACAACCTATTATCACAGTACACAAAACAGAGGAAATCGTTGACGACACCACCACACCTCTCGAAGAATTACACAAACCAGAAAGAGCTGAAACTGTCGAGGAAGCACCCGAAACGGTCGAAGTAACACAAGTGCGTACAGAAACTGGGGACATTAAAAATGTCAAAACTACTAAACGTGTGATAAAGAAGAAAAGAGGACAAAAACAAGAAGTCACGGAGATCACGACTATCGTAAAAGACGACGAAGCTCCAATCACAACTGTTACCGTCACCGAAGAAATATCTGAAGGGAAAACGGATATCGAGCCGGTTGAAACCGTCGAACTCCCTGAAGAAGCGACTGTTGAAGAATCTACGGCACCAGATGGTAAGCCCAAACACAAAAAAATCACAAAACAAATAATTAAAAAGAAAGTAGGTCCAAAAGTAGAAACTACTGAGATAAGAACTGAACAAACAGACGATACACAACCCATAGTCACGGTACACAAAACAGAGGAAATCGTTGACGACACCACTAGATCTCTTGAAGACTTACATAAACCAGAAAAAGCTAAAGTTGTCGAAGAAGCCCCCGAAACAGTTCAACTTACACAAGTGCTTACTGAAACTGGAGACGTAAAGAACGTCAAAACAACTAAACGTGTCATCAAGAAAAAAAGAGGCCAGAACCAAGAAGTAACAGAAATCACGACAATCGAAAAAGACGACGAAGCTCCGATCACAACTGTAACCGTCACCGAAGAAAAATGTCCCGAAGAAATAAAGGACATGAAGCCAGTTGAAATCATCGAACTCCCCGAAGAGACTAGTTTTGAAGAATCTACGGCACCAGATGGTAAGCCCAAACACAAGAAAATCACTAAACGAATCATTAAAAAGAAGGTAGGTCCGAAAGTCGAGACTACAGAAATAACAACTGAACAAACAGACGACACTCAACCCATCATCACAGTATACAAAACCGAGGAAATCGTTGACGACACCACCACACTGCTCGAAGACTTACACAAACCAGAATACGCAAAACCTGTCGAGGAAGCACCCGAAACGGTCCAAGTTACACAAGTTCGTACCGAAACTGGGGACATTAAAAAAGTCAAAACGACTAAACGTGTCATCAAGAAGAAGCAAGGTCATAAACAAGAAGTAACAGAGATCACGACAATCGAAAAAGATGACGAAGCTCCGATCACAACTGTTACTGTCACCGAACAAAACTCTCCTGAAGAAATGGAGGACATCAAGCCGGTTGAAATCATCGAACTACCCGAACAGACTACTGTTGAAGAATCTACGGCACCAGATGGTAAGACCAAACACAAGAAAATCACTAAACGAATCATTAAAAAGAAGGTAGGACCGAAAGTCGAGACTACAGAAATAACAACTGAACAAACAGACGACACTAAACCCATCATCACAGTACACAAAACCGAGGAAATCGCTGACGACACCACCACACTTCTCGAAGACTTACACAAACCAGATTACGCAAAACCTGTTGAGGAAGCACCCGAGACAGTTCAAGTTACACAAGTGCGTACTGAAACCGGAGATATTAAGACTGTTAAAACCACTAAACGTGTGATCAAAAAGAAACGTGGAGCAAAACAAGAAGTAACGGAGATCACAACAACCGAAAAAGATGACGAAGCTCCGATCACAACTGTTACCGTCACCGAAGAAAAATCTCCTGAGGAAATAGAGGACATTAAGCCGGTTGAAATCATCGAACTACCCGAAGAGACTACTGTTGAAGAATCCACGGCACCAGATGGTAAGCCAAAACACAAGAAAATCACTAAACGAATCATTAAAAAGAAGGTAGGTCCGAAAGTCGAGACTACAGAAATAACAACTGAACAAACAGACGACACTCAACCCATCATCACAGTATACAAAACCGAGGAAATCGTTGACGACACCACCAAACTGCTCGAAGACTTACACAAACCAGAATACGCAAAACCTGTCGAGGAAGCACCCGAAACGGTCCAAGTTACACAAGTTCGTACCGAAACTGGGGACATTAAAAAAGTCAAAACGACTAAACGTGTCATCAAGAAGAAGCAAGGTCATAAACAAGAAGTAACAGAGATCACGACGATCGAAAAAGACGACGAAGCTCCGATCACAACTGTTACCGTCACCGAACAAAACTCTCCTGAAGAAATGGAGGACATCAAGCCGGTTGAAATCATCGAACTACCCGAACAGACTACTGTTGAAGAATCTACGGCACCAGATGGTAAGCCAAAACACAAGAAAATCACTAAACGAATCATTAAAAAGAAGGTAGGTCCGAAAGTCGAGACTACAGAAATAACAACTGAACAAACAGACAACACTCAACCCATCATCACAGTACACAAAACCGAGGAAATCGTTGACGACACCACCAAACTGCTCGAAGACTTACACAAACCAGAATACGCAAAACCTGTCGAGGAAGCACCCGAAACGGTCCAAGTTACACAAGTTCGTACCGAAACTGGGGACATTAAAAAAGTCAAAACGACTAAACGTGTCATCAAGAAGAAGCAAGGTCATAAACAAGAAGTAACAGAGATCACGACGATCGAAAAAGACGACGAAGCTCCGATCACAACTGTTACCGTCACCGAAGAAAACTCTCCTGAAGAAATGGCGGACATCAAGCCGGTTGAAATCATCGAACTACCCGAAGAGACTACTGTTGAAGAATCTACGGCACCAGATGGTAAGCCAAAACACAAGAAAATCACTAAACGAATCATTAAAAAGAAGGTAGGTCCGAAAGTCGAGACTACAGAAATAACAACTGAACAAACAGACGACACACAACCCATCATCACAATACACAAAACCGAGGAAATCGTTGACGACACCACCACACTTCTCGAAGACTTACACAAACCAGATTACGCAAAACCTGTTGAGGAAGCACCTGAGACAGTTCAAGTTACACAAGTGCGTACTGAAACCGGAGATATAAAGACTGTCAAAACAACTAAACGTGTGATCAAAAAGAAACGTGGAGCAAAACAAGAAGTAACGGAGATCACTACAATCGAAAAAGATGACGAAGCTCCGATCACAACTGTTACCGTCACCGAAGAAAAATCTCCTGAAGAAATACAGGACATTAAGCCGGTTGAAATCATCGAACTCCCCGAAGAGACTACTGTTGAAGAATCTACAGCACCAGATGGTAAGCACAAACACAAGAAAATCACTAAACGAATCATTAAAAAGAAGGTAGGTCCGAAAGTCGAGACTACAGAAATAACAACTGAACAAACAGACGACACTAAACCCATCATAACAGTACACAAAACCGAGGAAATCGCTGACGACACCACCACACTTCTCGAAGACTTACACAAACCAGAATACGCAAAACCTGTTGAGGAAGCACCTGAGACAGTTCAAGTTACACAAGTGCGTACTGAAACCGGAGATATTAAGACTGTCAAAACAACTAAACGTGTGATCAAAAAGAAACGTGGACCAAAACAAGAAGTAACGGAGATCACTACAATCGAAAAAGATGACCAAGCTCCGATCACAACTGTTACCGTCACCGAAGAAAAATCTCCTGAAGAAATTGAGGACATAAAGCCGGTTGAAATCATCGAACTCCCCGAAGAGACTACTGTTGAAGAATCTACGGCACCAGATGGGAAGCACAAACACAAGAAAATCACTAAACGAATCATTAAAAAGAAGGTAGGTCCGAAAGTCGAGACTACAGAAATAACAACTGAACAAACAGACGACACTCAACCCATCATCACAGTACACAAAACCGAGGAAATCGCTGACGACACCACCACACTTCTCGAAGACTTAAGAAAACCAGAATATGCAAAACCTGTCGAGGAAGCACCCGAAACGGTCCAAGTTACACAAGTGCGTACCGAAACTGGGGACAATAAAAATGTCAAAACAATTAAACGTGTGATCAAAAAGAAACGTGGACCGAAACAAGAAGTAACGGAGATCACAACAATCGAAAAAGATGACGAAGCTCCGATCACAACTGTTACCGTCACCGAAGAAAAATCTCCTGAAGAAATACAGGACATTAAGCCAGTTGAAATCATCGAACTCCCCGAAGAGACTACTGTTGAAGAATCCACGGCACCAGATGGTAAGCCAAAACACAAGAAAATCACTAAACGAATCATTAAAAAGAAGGTAGGTCCGAAAGTCGAGACAACAGAAATAACAACTGAACAAACAGACGACACACAACCCATCGTTACAGTACACAAAACAGAGGAAATCGTTGACGACACCACCACACTACTCGAAGACTTACACAAACCAGAAAAAGCTAAACCTGTCGAGGAAGCACCCGAGACAGTTCAAGTTACACAAGAACGCACCGACACAGGCGATCTAAAAACCGTCAAAACGACTAAACGTGTGATCAAGAAGAAACGTGGACCAAAACAAGAAGTAACGGAGATCACAACAATCGAAAAAGATGACGAAGCTCCGATCACAACTGTGACCGTCACAGAAGAAAAATGTCCTGAAGAAATAGAGGACATTAAGCCGGTTGAAATCATCGAACTCCCCGAAGAGACTACTGTTGAAGAATCCACGGCACCAGATGGTAAGCCCAAACACAAGAAAATCACTAAACGAATCATTAAAAAGAAGGTAGGTCCGAAAGTCGAGACAACAGAAATAACAACTGAACAAACAGACGACACACAACCCATCGTTACAGTACACAAAACAGAGGAAATCGTTGACGACACCACCACACTACTCGAAGACTTACACAAACCAGAAACAGCTAAACCTGTCGAGGAAGCACCCGAGACAGTTCAAGTTACACAAGAACGCACCGACACAGGCGATCTAAAAACCGTCAAAACGACTAAACGTGTGATCAAGAAGAAACGTGGACCAAAACAGGAAGTAACAGAGATCACAACAATCGAAAAAGATGACGAAGCTCCGATCACAACTGTTACCGTCACCGAAGAAAAATGTCCTGAAGAAATAGAGGACAGTAAGCCGGTTGAAATCATCGAACTCCCCGAAGAGACTACTGTTGAAGAATCCACGGCACCAGATGGTAAGCCAAAACACAAGAAAATCACTAAACGAATCATTAAAAAGAAGGTAGGTCCGAAAGTCGAGACAACAGAAATAACAACTGAACAAACAGACGACACACAACCCATCGTTACAGTACACAAAACAGAGGAAATCGTTGACGACACCACCACACTTCTCGAAGACTTACACAAACCAGATTACGCAAAACCTGTTGTGGAAGCACCTGAGACAGTTCAAGTTACACAAGTGCGTACTGAAACCGGAGATATAAAGACTGTCAAAACAACTAAACGTGTGATCAAAAAGAAACGTGGACCAAAACAAGAAGTAACGGAGATCACTACAATCGAAAAAGATGACGAAGCTCCGATCACAACTGTTACCGTCACCGAAGAAAAATCTCCTGAAGAAATACAGGACAGTAAGCCGGTTGAAATCATCGAACTCCCCGAAGAGACTACTGTTGAAGAATCCACGGCACCAGATGGTAAGCACAAACACAAGAAAATCACTAAACGAATCATTAAAAAGAAGGTAGGTCCGAAAGTCGAGACTACAGAAATAACAACTGAACAAACAGACGACACTCAACCCATCATCACAGTACACAAAACCGAGGAAATCGCTGACGACACCACCACACTTCTCGAAGACTTACACAAACCAGAATACGCAAAACCTGTTGAGGAAGCACCTGAGACAGTTCAAGTTACACAAGTGCGTACTGAAACCGGAGATATTAAGACTGTCAAAACAACTAAACGTGTGATCAAAAAGAAACGTGGACCAAAACAAGAAGTAACAGTGATCACGACTATCGAAAAAGACGACGAAGCTCCAATCACAACTGTTACCGTCACCGAAGAAAAATCTCCTGAAGAAATACAGGACATTAAGCCGGTTGAAATCATCGAATTCCCCGAAGAGACTACTGTTGAAGAATCTACGGCACCAGATGGTAAGCCCAAACACAAGAAAATCACTAAACGAATCATTAAAAAGAAGGTAGGTCCGAAAGTCGAGACAACAGAAATAACAACTGAACAAACAGACGACACACAACCCATCGTTACAGTACACAAAACCGAGGAAATCGCTGACGACACCACCACACTTCTCGAAGACTTACACAAACCAGAAACAGCTAAACCTGTCGAGGAAGCACCCGAGACAGTTCAAGTTACACAAGAACGCACCGACACAGGCGATCTCAAAACCGTCAAAACGACTAAACGTGTGATCAAGAAGAAACGTGGACCAAAACAAGAAGTAACGGAGATCACAACAATCGAAAAAGATGATGAAGCTCCGATCACAACTGTTACCGTCACCGAAGAAAAATGTCCTGAAGAAAAAGAGGACATTAAGCCGGTTGAAATCATCGAACTCCCCGAAGAGACTACTGTTGAAGAATCCACGGCACCAGATGGTAAGCCAAAACACAAGAAAATCACTAAACGAATCATTAAAAAGAAGGTAGGTCCGAAAGTCGAGACAACAGAAATAACAACTGAACAAACAGACGACACACAACCCATCGTTACAGTACACAAAACAGAGGAAATCGTTGACGACACCACCACACTACTCGAAGACTTACACAAACCAGAAACAGCTAAACCTGTCGAGGAAGCACCCGAGACAGTTCAAGTTACACAAGAACGCACCGACAAAGGCGATCTCAAAACCGTCAAAACGACTAAACGTGTGATCAAGAAGAAACGTGGACCAAAACAAGAAGTAACGGAGATCACAACAATCGAAAAAGATGATGAAGCTCCGATCACAACTGTTACCGTCACCGAAGAAAAATGTCCTGAAGAAATAGAGGACCTTAAGCCGGTTGAAATCATCGAACTACCCGAAGAGACTACTGTTGAAGAATCTACGGCACCAGATGGTAAGCACAAACACAAGAAAATCACTAAACGAATCATTAAAAAGAAGGTAGGTCCGAAAGTCGAAACTATAGAAATAACAACTGAACAAACAGACGATACACAACCCATCATCACAGTACACAAAACCGAGGAAATCTTTGACGACACCACCATACTTCTCGAAGACTTACACAAACCAAAATACGCAAAACCTGTCGAGGAAGCACCCGAGACAGTTCAAGTTACACAAGTGCGCACTGAAACCGGGGACATTAAGACCGTCAAAACAACTAAACGTGTGATCAAGAAGAGGAGAGGGCAAAAGCAAGAAGTCACGGAGATCACGACTATCGAAAAAGACGATGAAGCTCCGATCACAACTGTTAACGTAACCGAAGAAAAATCTCCTGAAGTAATAGAGGCAATAAAGCCAATTGACAGCATCGAACTTCCTGAGGAGACAATGGTTGAGGAATCTAAATCGCCAGACGGTAAAAAAACAAAAAAGACAGTCACAAAACGCACAATCAAAAAGAAGGTAGGTCCTAAGATTGAAACAACACACATCACAACTGAACACACAAATGACTTGCAACCCATTATCACAGTACACAAAACAGAGGAACTCACTGATGACACCACCACAACTCTCGAAGACTTATACATACCAGTTAAAGCAAAAACTGTTGAAGAAGCACCCGAGACAGTTCAAATTACTCAAGTGCGCACTGAAACCGGGGACATTAAGACAGTCAAAACGACTAAACGTGTGATCAAGAAGAAGAGAGGACCAAAACAAGAAGTCACAGAGATCACGACCATTGAAGATGGGGATAATGCTCCAATCACAACTGTTATAGTCACCGAAGAAAAACCTCTCGAAGGAATGAAGCCAGTTGAAATAGTTGAACTACCGGAAGATACAACTGTCGAAGAATATACGGCACCAGATGGTAAGCCCAAACACAAGAAAATCACTAAACGAATCATTAAAAAGAAGGTAGGTCCGAAAGTCGAGACTACAGAAATAACAACTGAACAAACAGACGACACTCAACCCATCATCACAGTACACAAAACCGAGGAAATCGCTGACGAAACCACCACACTTCTCGAAGACTTACACAAACCAGAAAACGCAAAACCTGTTGAGGAAGCACCCGAGACCGTCCAAGTTACACAAGTGCCTACTGAAACCGGAGATATAAAGACTGTCAAAACAACTAAGCGTGTGATCAAAAAGAAACGTGGACCAAAACAAGAAGTAACGGAGATCACTACAATCGAAAAAGATGACGAAGCTCCGATCACAACTGTTACCGTCACCGAAGAAAAATCTCCAGAAGAAATACAGGACATTAAGCCGGTTGAAATCATCGAACTCCCCGAAGAGACTACTGTTGAAGAATCTACGGCACCAGATGGTAAGCACAAACACAAGAAAATCACTAAACGAATCATTAAAAAGAAGGTAGGTCCGAAAGTCGAGACTACAGAAATAACAACTGAACAAACAGACGATACACAACCCATCATCACAGTACACAAAACCGAGGAAATCTTTGACGACACCACCACACTTCTCGAAGACTTACACAAACCAAAATACGCAAAACCTGTCGAGGAAGCACCCGAGACAGTTCAAGTTACACAAGTGCGCACTGAAACCGGGGACATTAAGACCGTCAAAACAACTAAACGTGTGATCAAGAAGAAGAGAGGGCAAAAGCAAGAAGTCACGGAGATCACGACTATCGAAAAAGACGATGAAGCTCCGATCACAACTGTTAACGTAACCGAAGAAAAATCTCCTGAAGTAATAGAGGCAATTAAGCCAATTGACAGTATCGAACTTCCTGAGGAGACAATGGTTGAGGAATCTAAATCGCCAGACGGTAAGAAAACAAAAAAGACAGTCACAAAACGCACAATCAGAAAGAAGGTAGGTCCTAAGATTGAAACAACACACATCACAACTGAACACACAAATGACATGCAACCCATTATCACAGTACACAAAACAGAGGAACTCACTGATGACACCACCACAACTCTCGAAGACTTATACATTCCAGTTAAAGCAAAAACTGTTGAAGAAGCACCCGAGACGGTTCAAATTACTCAAGTGCGCACTGAAACCGGGGACATTAAGACAGTCAAAACGACTAAACGTGTGATCAAGAAGAAGAGAGGACCAAAACAAGAAGTAACGGTGATCACAACAATCGAAAAAGATGACGAAGCTCCGATCACAACTGTAACCGTCACCGAAGAAAAATCTCCTGGAGAAATACAGGACATTAAGCCGGTTGAAATCATCGAACTCCCCGAAGAGACTACTGTTGAAGAATCCACGGCACCAGATGGTAAGCCAAAACACAAGAAAATCACTAAACGAATCATTAAAAAGAAGGTAGGTCCGAAAGTCGAGACAACAGAAATAACAACTGAACAAACAGACGACACACAACCCATCGTTACAGTACACAAAACAGAGGAAATCGTTGACGACACCACCACACTACTCGAAGACTTACACAAACCAGAAACAGCTAAACCCGTCGAGGAAGCACCCGAGACAGTTCAAGTTACACAAGAACGCACCGACACAGGCGATCTCAAAACCGTCAAAACGACTAAACGTGTGATCAAGAAGAAACGTGGACCAAAACAAGAAGTAACGGAGATTACAACAATCGAAAAAGATGACGAAGGTCCGATCACAACTGTTACCGTCACCGAAGAAAAATGTCCTGAAGAAATAGAGGACATTAAGCCGGTTGAAATCATCGAACTCCCCGAAGAGACTACTGTTGAAGAATCCACGGCACCAGATGGTAAGCCAAAACACAAGAAAATCACTAAACGAATCATTAAAAAGAAGGTAGGTCCGAAAGTCGAGACAACAGAAATAACAACTGAACAAACAGACGACACACAACCCATCGTTACAGTACACAAAACAGAGGAAATCGTTGACGACACCACCACACTGCTCGAAGACTTAAGAAAACCAGAATATGCAAAATCTGTCGAGGAAGCACCCGAAACGGTCCAAGTTACACAAGTGCGTACCGAAACTGGGGACATTAAAAAAGTCAAAACAACTAAACGTGTGATCAAAAAGAAACGTGGACCGAAACAAGAAGTAACGGAGATCACAACAATCGAAAAAGATGACGAAGCTCCGATCACAACTGTTACCGTCACCGAAGAAAAATCTCCTGAAGAAATACAGGACATTAAGCCGGTTGAAATCATCGAACTCCCCGAAGAGACTACTGTTGAAGAATCCACGGCACCAGATGGTAAGCCAAAACACAAGAAAATCACTAAACGAATCATTAAAAAGAAGGTAGGTCCGAAAGTCGAGACAACAGAAATAACAACTGAACAAACAGACGACACACAACCCATCGTTACAGTACACAAAACAGAGGAAATCGTTGACGACACCACCACACTACTCGAAGACTTACACAAACCAGAAACAGCTGCACCCGTCGAGGAAGCACCCGAGACAGTTCAAGTTACACAAGAACGCACCGACACAGGCGATCTCAAAACCGTCAAAACGACTAAACGTGTGATCAAGAAGAAACGTGGACCAAAACAAGAAGTAACGGAGATTACAACAATCGAAAAAGATGACGAAGGTCCGATCACAACTGTTACCGTCACCGAAGAAAAATGTCCTGAAGAAATAGAGGACATTAAGCCGGTTGAAATCATCGAACTCCCCGAAGAGACTACTGTTGAAGAATCCACGGCACCAGATGGTAAGCCAAAACACAAGAAAATCACTAAACGAATCATTAAAAAGAAGGTAGGTCCGAAAGTCGAGACAACAGAAATAACAACTGAACAAACAGACGACACACAACCCATCGTTACAGTACACAAAACAGAGGAAATCGTTGACGACACCACCACACTACTCGAAGACTTACACAAACCAGAAACAGCTAAACCTGTCGAGGAAGCACCCGAGACAGTTCAAGTTACACAAGAACGCACCGACAAAGGCGATCTCAAAACCGTCAAAACGACTAAACGTGTGATCAAGAAGAAACGTGGACCAAAACAAGAAGTAACGGAGATCACAACAATCGAAAAAGATGATGAAGCTTCGATCACAACTGTTACCGTCACCGAAGAAAAATGTCCTGAAGAAATAGAGGAACTTAAGCCGGTTGAAATCATCGAACTACCCGAAGAGACTACTGTTGAAGAATCTACGGCACCAGATGGTAAGCCCAAACTCAAGAAAATCACTAAACGAATCATTAAAAAGAAGGTAGGTCCGAAAGTCGAGACTACAGAAATAACAACTGAACAAACAGACGACACACAACCCATCATCACAGTACACAAAACCGAGGAAATCGTTGACGACACCACCACACTTCTCGAAGCCTTACACAAACCGAAATACGCAAAACCTGTCGAGGAAGCACCCGAGACAGTTCAAGTAACACAAGTGCGCACTGAAACCGGGGACATTAAGACCGTCAAAACAACTAAACGTGTGATCAAGAAGAAGAGAGGACCAAAGCAAGAAGTCACGGAGATCACGACTATCGAAAAAGATGACGAAGCTCCGATAACAACTGTTACCGTCACCGAAGAAAAATCTCCTGAAAAAATAGAGGACATTAAGCCAGTTAAAATCATCGAACTACCGGAAGAGACGACTGTCGAAGAATCTACAGCACCAGATGGTAAGCCCAAACAGAAGAAAATCACTAAAAAGAAGTTAGGCCCGAAAGTCGAGACTACAAAAATAACAACTGAACAAACAGACGACACACAACCCATCATCACAGTACACAAAACCGAGGAAATCGTTGATGACACTACCACACCTATTGAATTTTTACGCGAACCGGAAACAGCTTGTGTGGTTGAGGAATTGCCGGAAACGGTACAAGTTTCACAGGTGCGTACTGAAACAGGTGATGTCAAGTCGGTTAGGATTACAAAACGGGTGATCAAAAAGAAACATGGACCAAAACAAGAAGTAACGGAGATCACTACAATCGAAAAAGATGACGAAGCTCCGATCACAACTATTACCGTCACCGTAGAAAAATCTCCTGAAGAAATAGAGGACATCAACACTGTCGACATCGTTGAACTCCCTGAGGAGACAACTGTCGAAGAATCCACGGCACCAGATGGTAAGAAAACACACAAGAAAATTATTAAACGCATTATAAAAAAGAAGGTAGGTCCAAAGGTTGAAAAAACACAAATCACAACTGAACATACAGATGACACGCAACCCATTACTACAGTACACAAAACAGAGGAACTCATTGATGACACTACCACACCTTTCGAATTTTTACGCGAATTGGAGAGGGCCACAATTGTTGAAGAAGCGCCGGAAACGGTGCAAGTTTCACAAGTCCGGTCTGAAACAGGTGATGTTAAAACAGTTAAGACAACAAAGCGGGTGCTTAAAAAGAAAAAAGGACTCAAACAGCAAGTAACGGAAATTACAACAGTTGAAAAAGATGATGAAGCTCCAATAACAACTGTAACCATCACCGAAGAAAATACTCCCGAAGAAATAAAGCCTGCTGAAACCATTGAACTACCCGAAGAGACATTTATTGAGGAATCTACGGCACCTGATGGTAAGAAAATACACAATAAAATCATTAAACGCATAATCAAAAAGAAGGTAGGTCCAATTGTTGAAACTACACATATCACAACTGAAAAAACAGATGACACACAACCCATTATCTCAGTACACAAAACAGAAGAACTCATTGATGACACATCTTTTGAATTTTCACGCGAACCGGAAACAGCCGAAGTGGTTGAAGAAGCGCCAGAAAAGGTACAAGTATCACATGTGCGTACAGAAACAGGTGATGTCAAGACGGTTCGGACGACACAGCGGGTGATCAAGAAGAAAAAGGGACCGAAACGGGAAGTAACGGAGATAACAACCATCGAAACAGACGACGAAGCTCCCATCACAACTGTTACGGTCACCAAAGAAAACACTAACGAAGAAATAGACGACATCAAGCCTTTTGAAACTGTTGAACTCCCAGAAGAAACCACTGTCGAGGAGTTGACAGCACCAGACGGTAAGAAAACAAAAAAGAAAATCACGAAACGCATTATTAAAAAGAAGGTAGGTCCAAAGGTTGAAACTACACACATTACAACTGAACACACAGATGACACACAACCCATTTTCACAGTTCACAAAACAGAGGAACTCATTGATGACACTGCCACACCTATCGAATGTTTACGCGAACCGGAGACGGCAAAAGTGGTTGAAGAAGAGCCGGAAAATGTACAAGTTTCACATGTGCGTAAAGCAATAGGTGATACTAACCGGGTGATTAAAAAGAAAAAGGTGCTACAAAAAGAAGTCACAGAGATAAAAATAATCGAAAATGACGACGAAGCTCCGGTCACAACTGTTACGGACAAAGAAGAAATCACTCCCGAATACATAGACGACATCAAGCGTGTTGAAATCGTCGAACTCCCCAAGGAGACAACAGTCGAAGAGACAACAGCACCAGACGGTAAGAAAATGCAAAAGCAAGTAACTTACCGCACAATCAAAAAGAAGGTAGGTCCAAAGGTTGAAACTACACACATCACTACTGAACAAATAGATGACACACAACCCACAATCACTGTGCACAAAACAGAGGAACTCATTGATGATACTGCTACACCTTTCGAATTTTCACATGAACCGGAGACAGCCAAAGTCGTTGAGGAAGCGCCGGAAAAGGTACAAGTTTCACAAGTGCGTACAGAAACAGGTGATATAAAGACAATTAAGACCACTAAGCGGGTGATTAAAAAGAAAAATGGTCCTAAACAGGAAGTAACGGAGATCATCACCTTTGAAAAAGATGACGAAGCTCCGATCACAACAGTAACCGTCACAGAAGAAAACACTCCTGAATACATAAAGGACATCAAACCTGTTGAAATTGTCGAACTTCCCGAAGAGACAACATTCGTGGAATCATCTGGGCCAAACGGTACGAAAACACAAAATAAAGTCACTAGACGCACGATCAAAAAGAAAGTTGGACCTAGGGTTGAAACTACACACATCACTTCTGAACACACAGATGACAAACAACCCATCATCACAGTTCACAAAACAGAGGAACTCATTGATGACACTGCTACACCTTTTGAATATTTCCGCGAATCTGAAACAGCCAAAGTGGTTGAAGAATCGCCCGAAAAGGTACAAGTATCACAAGTGCGTACAGTAGCAGGTGATGTCAAGACGATCAAAACCACAACGCGGGTGATCAAAAAGAAAAAGGGACCCAAACAGGAAGTAACGGCTATCACCACCTTTGAGAAAGATGACGAAGCTCCGATAACAACAGTAACGGTCACGGAAGAATTGTCTCCCGAAGAAATTAAAGACATTGAGCGATTTGAAATCGTTGAGCTACCCGAGGAGACCGCGGTCGAGGAATCAACAGCGCCAAACGGTAAGAAAACACAGAAGAAAGTCACTAAACGCACGATCAAAAAGAAGGTAGGTCCTAGGATTGAAACCACACACATCACTACTGAACACACAGATGACAAACAACCCATTATCACAGTACACAAAACAGAGGAACTCATTGATGACACTGCTACACCTTTCGAATTTTCACGCGAACCAGAGACAGCCAAAATGGTTGAAGAAGCGCCGGAAGAGATACAAGTTTCACAAGTGCGTACTGAAACAGGTGATGTCAAGACGGTCAAAACCACAAAGCGGATAATTAAAAAGAAAAAGGGTCCTAAACAGGAAGTAACGGAGATCATCACCTTTGAAAAAGATGACGAAGCTCCGATCACAACAGTAACCGTCACAGAAGAAAACACTCCTGAATACATAGAGGACATCAAACCTATTGAAATTATCGAACTTCCCGAGGAGACAACGGTCGAGGAATCTACAGCGCCAGACGGTAAGAAAACACAAAAGAAAGTCACTAGACGCACGATCAAAAAGAAAGTTGGACCTAGGGTTGAAACTACACACATCACTACTGAACACACAGACGACAGACAACCCATTATCACAGTACACAAAACAGAGGAACTCATTGATGACACTGCTACACCTTTCGAATTTTCACGCGAACCAGAGACAGCCAAAGTGGTTGAAGAAGCGCCGGAAGAGATACAAGTATCACAAGTGCGTACTGAAACAGGTGATGGCAAGACGGTCAATACCACAGAGCGGCTAATTAAAAAGAAAAAGGGTCCTAAACAGGAAGTAACGGAGATCATCACCTTTGAAAAAGATGACGAAGCTCCGATCACATTAGTAACCGTCACAGAAGAAAACACTCCTGAATACATAGAGGACATCAAACCTGTTGAAATTGTCGAACTTCCCGAGGAGACAACGGTCGAGGAATCTACAGCGCCAGACGGTAAGAAAACACAAAAGAAAGTCACTAGACGCACGATCAAAAAGAAAGTTGGACCTAGGGTTGAAACTACACACATCACTACTGAACACACAGACGACAGACAACCCATTACCACAGTACACAAAACAGAGGAACTCATTGATGACACTGTTACACCTTTCGAATTTTCACGCGAACCAGAGACAGCCAAAGTGGTTGAAGAAGCGCCGGAAGAGATACAAGTATCACAAGTGCGTACTAAAACAGGTGATGTCAAGACGGTCAAAACCACAAAGCGGATAATTAAAAAGAAAAAGGGTCCTAAACAGGAAGTAACGGAGATCATCACCTTTGAAAAAGATGACGAAGCTCCGATCACATTAGTAACCGTCACAGAAGAAAACACTCCTGAATACATAGAGGACATCAAACCTGTTAAAATTGTCGAACTTCCCGAGGAGACAACGGTCGAGGAATCTACAGCGCCAGACGGTAAGAAAACACAAAAGAAAGTCACTAGACGCACGATCAAAAAGAAGGTAGGTCCTAGGGTTGAAACCACACACATCACTACTGAACACACAGATGACAAACAACCCATTATTACAGTACACAAAACAGAGGAACTCATTGATGACACTGTTACACCTTTCGAATTTTCACGCGAACCAGAGACAGCCAAAGTGGTTGAAGAAGAACCGGAAGAGATACAAGTATCACAAGTGCGTACTAAAACAGGTGATGTCAAGACGGTCAAAACCACAAAGCGGATAATTAAAAAGAAAAAGGGTCCTAAACAGGAAGTAACGGAGATCATCACCTTTGAAAAAGATGACGAAGCTCCGATCACATTAGTAACCGTCACAGAAGAAAACACTCCTGAATACATAGAGGACATCAAACCTGTTGAAATTGTCGAACTTCCCGAGGAGACAACGGTCGAGGAATCTACAGCGCCAGACGGTAAGAAAACACAAAAGAAAGTATCAAGACGCACGATCAAAAAGAAAGTTGGACCTATGGTTGAAACTACACACATCACTACTGAACACACAGACGACACACAACCCATTATCACAGTTCACAAAACAGAGGAACTCATTGATGACACTGCTACACCTTTCGAAATTTCACGCGAACCAGAGACAGCCAAAATGGTTGAAGAAGAACCGGAAGAGATACAAGTTTTACAAGTGCGTACTGAAACAGGTGATGTCAAGACGGTCAAAACCACAAAGCGGATAATTAAAAAGAAAAAGGGTCCTAAACAGGAAGTAACGGAGATCATCACCTTTGAAAAAGATGACGAAGCCCCGATCACATTAGTAACCGTCACAGAAGAAAACACTCCTGAATACATAGAGGACATGAAACCTGTTGAAATTGTCGAACTTCCCGAGGAGACAACGGTCGAGGAATCTACAGCGCCAGACGGTAAGAAAACACAAAAGAAAGTCACTAGACGCACGATCAAAAAGAAAGTTGGACCTAGGGTTGAAACTACACACATCACTACTGAACACACAGACGACAAACAACCCATTATCACAGTACACAAAACAGAGGAACTCATTGATGACACTGCTACACCTTTCGAATTTTCAAGCGAACCAGAGACAGCCAAAGTGGTTGAAGAAGCGCCGGAAAAGGTACAAGTTTCACAAGTGCGTACTGAAACAGGAGACGTCAAGACAGTCAAAACCACTACGCGGGTGATCAGAAAGAAAAAGGGACCTAAACAGGAAGTAACTGAGATCACCACTTTTGAAAAAGATGACGAAGCTCCGATAACAACAGTGACCGTCACCGACGAAAAGTCTCCCGAAGAAATTGTAGACACTGAGCCATTTGAAATTGTTGAGCTACCCGAGGAGACCACGGTCGAGGAATCAACAGCCCCAGACGGTAAGAAAACACAAAAGAAAGTCACTAGACGAACGATCAAAAAGAAAGTAGGACCTAGGGTTGAAACTACACACATCACTACTGAACACACAGACGACAAACAACCCATTATCACAGTACACAAAACAGAGGAACTCATTGATGACACTGCTACACCTTTCGAATTTTCAAGCGAACCAGAGACAGCCAAAGTGGTTGAAGAAGCGCCGGAAAAGGTACAAGTTTCACAAGTGCGTACTGAAACAGGAGACGTCAAGACAGTCAAAACCACTACGCGGGTGATCAGAAAGAAAAAGGGACCTAAACAGGAAGTAACTGAGATCACCACTTTTGAAAAAGATGACGAAGCTCCGATAACAACAGTGACCGTCACCGACGAAAAGTCTCCCGAAGAAATTGTAGACACTGAGCCATTTGAAATTGTTGAGCTACCCGAGGAGACCACGGTCGAGGAATCAAGAGCCCCAGACGGTAAGAAAACACAAAAGAAAGTCACTAGACGAACGATCAAAAAGAAAGTAGGACCTAGGGTTGAAACTACACACATCACTACTGAACACACAGACGACAAACAACCCATTATCACAGTACACAAAACAGAGGAACTCATTGATGACACTGTTACACCTTTCGAATTTTCACGCGAACCAGGGACAGCCAAAGTGGTTGAAGAAGAACCGGAAGAGACACAAATTTCACAAGTGCGTACTGAAACAGGTGATGTCAAGACGGTCAAAACCACAAAGCGGATAATTAAAAAGAAAAAGGGTCCTAAACAGGAAGTAACGGAGATCATCACCTTTGAAAAAGATGACGAAGCTCCGATCACAACAGTAACCGTCACAGAAGAAAAGTCTCCCGAAGAAATGGAAGACACTGAGCCATTTGAAATCGTTGAGCTACCCGAGGAGACCACGGTCGAGGAATTAACGGCGCCAGACGGTAAGAAAACACAAAAGAAAGTCACTAGACGCACGATCAAAAAGAAAGTAGGACCCAGGGTTGAAACTACACACATCACTACTGAACACACAGACGACACACAACCCATTATCACAGTACACAAAACAGAGGAACTGATTGATGACACTGCTACACCTCTCGAATTTTCACGCGAACCAGAGACAGCCAAAGTGGTTGAAGAAGCACCGGAAAAGGTACAAGTTTCACAAGTACGTACTGAAACAGGAGACGTCAAGACAGTCAAAACCACTACGCGGGTGATCAGAAAGAAAAAGGGACCTAAACAGGAAGTAACTGAGATAACCACTTTTGAAAAAGATGACGAAGCTCCGAGAACAACAGTGACCGTCACCGAAGAAAAGTCTCCCGAAAAAATTGAAGATATTGAGCCATTTGAGATCGTTGAGCTACCCGAGGAGACCACGGTCGAGGAATCAACAGCCCCAGACGGTAAGAAAACACAAAATAAAGTCACTAAACGCACGATCAAAAAGAAGGTAGGTAATAGGGTTGAAACTACACACATTACCACTGAACACACAGACGACACACAACCCATTATCACAGTACACAAAACAGAGGAACTCATTGATGACACTGTAACACCTTTCGAATTTTCACGCGAACCAGAGACAGCCAAAGTGGTTGAAGAAGAACCGGAAGAGATACAAGTTTCACAAGTGCGTACTGAAACAGGTGATGTCAAGACGGTCAAAACCACAAAGCGGATAATTAAAAAGAAAAAGGGTCCTAAACAGGAAGTAACGGAAATCATTACCTTTGAAAAAGATGAAGAAGCTCCGATCACAACAGTAACCGTCACAGAAGAAAAGTCTCCCGAAGAAATTGAAGACACTGAGCCATTTGAAATCGTTGAACTACCCGAGGAGACCATGGTCGAGGAATCTACGGCGCCAGACGGTAAGAAAACACAAAAGAAAGTCACTAGACGCACGATCAAAAAGAAAGTTGGACCTATGGTTGAAACTACACACATCACTACTGAACATACAGACGACACACAACCCATTATCACAGTACACAAAACAGAGGAACTCATTCATGACACTGCTACACCTTTCGAATTTTCCCACCAACCAGAGACAGCCAAAGTGGTTGAAGAAGCGCCCGAAAAGGTACAAGTTTCACAAGTGCGTACTGAAACAGGAGACGTCAAGACAGTCAAAACCACTACGCGGGTGATCAGAAAGAAAAAGGGACCTAAACAGGAAGTAACTGAGATCACCACTTTTGAAAAAGATGACGAAGCTCCGATCACAACAGTGACCGTCACCGAAGAAAAGTCTCCCGAAAAAATTGAAGACATTGAGCCATTTGAGATCGTTGAGCTACCCGAGGAGACCACGGTCGAGGAATCAACAGCCTCAGACGGTAAGAAAACACAAAAGAAAGTCACTAAACGCACGATCAAAAAGAAGGTAGGTCCTAGGGTTGAAACAACACACATTACCACTGAACACACAGACGACACACAACCCATTACCACAGTACATAAAACAGAGGAACTGATTGATGACACTGCTACACCTTTCGAATTTTCACGCGAACCAGAGACAGCCAAAGTGGTTGAAGAAGCACCGGAAAAGGTACAAGTTTCACAAGTGCGTACTGAAACAGGTGATGTCAAGACGGTCAAAACCACAAAGCGGATAATTAAAAAGAAAAAGGGTCCTAAACAGGAAGTAACGGAGATCATCACCTTTGAAAATGAAGACGAAGCTCCAATCACAACAGTAACCGTCACCGAAGAAAAGTCTCCCGAAGAAATTGAAGACACTGAGCCATTTGAAATCGTTGAACTACCCGAGGAGACAACAGTCGAGGAATCTACAGCGCCAGAAGGTAAGAAAACACAAAAGAGAGTCACTAAACGCACGATCAAAAAGAAGGTAGGTCCTAGGGTTGAAACAACACACATTACCACTGAACACACAGACGACACACAACCCATTATCACAGTACACAAAACAGAGGAACTCATTGATGACACTGCTACACCTTTCGAATTTTCATGCGAACCAGAGACAGCCAAAGTGGTTGAAGAAGCACCGGAAAAGGTACAAGTTTCACAAGTGCGTACTGAAACAGGAGACGTCAAGACAGTCAAAACCACTACGCGGGTGATCAGAAAGAAAAAGGGACCTAAACAGGAAGTAACTGAGATCACCACTTTTGAAAAAGATGACGAAGCTCCGATCACAACAGTGACCGTCACCGAAGAAAAGTCTCCCGAAAAAATTGAAGACATTGAGCCATTTGAGATCGTTGAGCTACCCGAGGAGACCACGGTCGAGGAATTAACAGCCCCAGACGGTAAGAAAACACAAAAGAGAGTCACTAAACGCACGATCAAAAAGAAGGTAGGTCCTAGGGTTGAAACAACACACATTACCACTGAACAAACAGACGACGAACAACCCATTACCACAGTACACAAAACAGAGGAACTCATTGATGACACTGCTACACCTTTCGAATTTTCACGCAAACCAGAGACAGCCAAAGTGGTTGAAGAAGAACCGGAAGAGATACAAGTTTCACAAGTGCGTACTGAAACAGGTGATGTCAAGACGGTCAAAACCACAAAGCGGATAATTAAAAAGAAAAAGGGTCCTAAACAGGAAGTAACGGAGATCATCACTTTTGAAAAAGATGACGAAGCTCCGATCACAACAGTAACCGTCACAGAAGAAAATACTCCTGAATACATAGAGGACATCAAACCTGTTGAAATTGTCGAACTTCCCGAGGAGACAACAGTCGAGGAATCTACAGCGCCAGACGGTAAGAAAACACAAAAGAGAGTCACTAGACGCACGATCAAAAAGAAGGTAGGTCCTAGGGTTGAAACCACACACATTACCACTGAACACACAGACGACACCCAACCCATTATCACAGTACACAAAACAGAGGAACTCATTGATGACACTGCTACACCTTTCGAATTTTCACGCGAACCAGAGACAGCCAAAGTGGTTGAAGAAGCGCCGGAAGAGATACAAGTATCACAAGTGCGTACTGAAACAGGTGATGGCAAGACGGTCAATACCACAGAGCGGCTAATTAAAAAGAAAAAGGGTCCTAAACAGGAAGTAACGGAGATCATCACCTTTGAAAAAGAAGTCGAAGCTCCGATCACAACAGTAACCGTCACAGAAGAAAAGTCTCCCGAAGAAATTGAAGAAACTGAGCCATTTGAAATCGTTGAACTACCCGAGGAGACCACGGTCGAGGAATCAACGGCGCCAGACGGTAAGAAAACACAAAAGAAAATCACTAGACGCACGATCAAGAAGAAAGTTGGACCTAGGGTTGAAACAACACACATAACCACTGAACACACAGACGACACACAACCCATTATCACAGTACACAAAACAGAGGAACTCATTGATGACACTGTAACACCTTTCGAACTTTCACGCGAACCAGAGACAGCCAAAGTGGTTGAAGAAGAACCGGAAGAGATACAAGTTTCACAAGTGCGTACTGAAACAGGTGATGTCAAGACGGTCAAAACCACAAAGCGGATAATTAAAAAGAAAAAGGGTCCTAAACAGGAAGTAACGGAGATCATCACCTTTGAAAATGAAGACGAAGCTCCGATCACAACAGTATTCGTCACAGAAGAAAACACTCCTGAATACATAGAGGACATCAAACCTGTTGAAATTGTCGAACTTCCCGAGGAGACCACGGTCGAGGAATCAACAGCCCCAGACGGTAAGAAAACACAAAAGAGAGTCACTAAACGCACGATCAAAAAGAAGGTAGGTCCTAGGGTTGAAACAACACACATTACCACTGAACACACAGACGACACACAACCCATTACCACAGTACACAAAACAGAGGAACTCATTGATGACACTGCTACACCTTTCGAATTTTCACGCGAACCAGAGACAGCCAAAGTGGTTGAAGAAGAACCGGAAAAGGTACAAGTTTCACAAGTGCGTACTGAAACAGGTGATGTCAAGACGGTCAAAACCACAAAGCGGATAATTAAAAAGAAAAAGGGTCCTAAACAGGAAGTAACGGAGATCATCACATTTGAAAAAGATGACGAAGCTCCGATCACAACAGTAACCGTCACCGAAGAAAACACTCCTGAATACATAGAGGACATCAAACCTGTTGAAATTGTCGAACTTCCCGAGGAGACAACAGTCGAGGAATCTACAGCGCCAGACGGTAAGAAAACACAAAAGAGAGTCACTAAACGCACAATCAAAAAGAAGGTAGGTCCTAGGGTTGAAACAACACACATTACCACTGAACACACAGACGACACACAACCCATTATCACAGTACACAAAACAGAGGAACTCATTGATGACTCTGTAACACCTTTCGAATTTTCACGCGAACCAGAGACAGCCAAAGTGGTTGAAGAAGAACCGGAAGAGATACAAGTTTCACAAGTGCGTACTGAAACAGGTGATGTCAAGACGGTCAAAACCACAAAGCGGATAATTAAAAAGAAAAAGGGTCCTAAACAGGAAGTAACGGAGATCATCACCTTTGAAAATGAAGACGAAGCTCCGATCACAACAGTAACCGTCACCGAAGAAAAGTCTCCCGAAGAAATTGAAGAAACTGAGCCATTTGAAATCGTTGAACTACCCGAGGAGACCACGGTCGAGGAATCAACGGCGCCAGACGGTAAGAAAACACAAAAGAAAGTCACTAGACGCTCGATCAAAAAGAAAGAAGGACCCAGGGTTGAAACTACACACATCACTACTGAACACACAGGCGACACACAACCCATTATCACAGTACACAAAACAGAGAAACTGATTGATGACACTGCTACACCTTTCGAAATTTCACACGAACCAGAGACAGCCAAAGTGGTTGAAGAAGCACCGGAAAAGGTACAAGTTTCACAAGTGCGTACTGAAACAGGAGACGTCAAGACAGTCAAAACCACTACGCGGGTGATCAGAAAGAAAAAGGGACCTAAACCGGAAGTAACTGAGATCACCACTTTTGAAAAAGATGACGAAGCTCCGATAACAACAGTGACCGTCACCGAAGAAAAGTCTCCCGAAAAAATTGAAGACATTGAGCCATTTGAAATCGTTGAGCTACCCGAGGAGACAACAGTCGAGGAATCTACAGCGCCAGACGGTAAGAAAACACAAAAGAGAGTCACTAAACGCACGATCAAAAAGAAGGTAGGTCCTAGGGTTGAAACAACACACATTACCACTGAACACACAGACGACACACAACCCATTATCACAGTACACAAAACAGAGGAACTCATTGATGACACTGCTACACCTTTCGAATTTTCACGCGAACCAGGGACAGCCAAAGTGGTTGAAGAAGAACCGGAAGAGACACAAATTTCACAAGTGCGTACTGAAACAGGTGATGTCAAGACGGTCAAAACCACAAAGCGGATAATTAAAAAGAAAAAGGGTCCTAAACAGGAAGTAACGGAGATCATCACCTTTGAAAAAGATGACGAAGCTCCGATCACAACAGTAACCGTCACAGAAGAAAAGTCTCCCGAAGAAATGGAAGACACTGAGCCATTTGAAATCGTTGAGCTACCCGAGGAGACCACGGTCGAGGAATTAACGGCGCCAGACGGTAAGAAAACACAAAAGAAAGTCACTAGACGCACGATCAAAAAGAAAGTAGGACCCAGGGTTGAAACTACACACATCACTACTGAACACACAGACGACACACAACCCATTATCACAGTACACAAAACAGAGAAACTGATTGATGACACTGCTACACCTTTCGAAATTTCACACGAACCAGAGACAGCCAAAGTGGTTGAAGAAGCACCGGAAAAGGTACAAGTTTCACAAGTGCGTACTGAAACAGGAGACGTCAAGACAGTCAAAACCACTACGCGGGTGATCAGAAAGAAAAAGGGACCTAAACAGGAAGTAACTGAGATAACCACTTTTGAAAATGAAGACGAAGCTCCGATCACAACAGTAACCGTCACCGAAGAAAACACTCCAGAATACATAGAGGACATCAAACCTGTTGAAATTGTCGAACTTCCCGAGGAGACAACAGTCGAGGAATCTACAGCGCCAGACGGTAAGAAAACACAAAAGAGAGTCACTAAACGCACAATCAAAAAGAAGGTAGGTCCTAGGGTTGAAACAACACACATTACCACTGAACACACAGACGACACACAACCCACTACCACAGTACACAAAACAGAGGAACTCATTGATGACACTGTAACACCTTTCGAATTTTCACGCGAACCAGAGACAGCCAAAGTGGTTGAAGAAGAACCGGAAGAGATACAAGTTTCACAAGTGCGTACTGAAACAGGTGATGTCAAGACGGTCAAAACCTCAAAGCGGATAATTAAAAAGAAAAAGGGTCCTAAACAGGAAGTAACGGAGATCATCACCTTTGAAAATGAAGACGAAGCTCCGATCACAACAGTATTCGTCACAGAAGAAAACACTCCTGAATACATAGAGGACATCAAACCTGTTGAAATTGTCGAACTTCCCGAGGAGACAACAGTCGAGGAATCTACAGCGCCAGACGGTAAGAAAACACAAAAGAGAGTCACTAAACGCACGATCAAAAAGAAGGTAGGTCCTAGGGTTGAAACAACACACATTACCACTGAACACACAGACGACACACAACCCATTACCACAGTACACAAAACAGAGGAACTCATTGATGACACTGTAACACCTTTCGAATTTTCACGCGAACCAGAGACAGCCAAAGTGGTTGAAGAAGAACCGGAAGAGATACAAGTTTCACAAGTACGTACTGAAACAGGTGATGTCAAGACGGTCAAAACCACAAAGCGGATAATTAAAAAGAAAAAGGGTCCTAAACAGGAAGTAACGGAGATCATCACTTTTGAAAAAGATGACGAAGCTCCGATCACAACAGTAACCATCACAGAAGAAAATACTCCTGAATACATAGAGGACATCAAACCTGTTGAAATTGTCGAACTTCCCGAGGAGACAACAGTCGAGGAAT
This sequence comes from Cerastis leucographa, assembly GCA_963082945.1. Taxonomy (NCBI): domain Eukaryota; kingdom Metazoa; phylum Arthropoda; class Insecta; order Lepidoptera; family Noctuidae; genus Cerastis; species Cerastis leucographa. Next base: position 11,083,713 of record OY720378.1, read on the forward strand.
CTACAGCGCCAGACGGTAAGAAAACACAAAAGAGAGTCACTAGACGCACGATCAAAAAGAAGGTAGGTCCTAGGGTTGAAACAACACACATTACCACTGAACACACAGACGACACCCAACCCATTATCACAGTACACAAAACAGAGGAACTCATTGATGACACTGCTACACCTTTCGAATTTTCACGCGAACCAGAGACAGCCAAAGTGGTTGAAGAAGCGCCGGAAGAGATACAAGTATCACAAGTGCGTACTGAAACAGGTGATGGCAAGACGGTCAATACCACAGAGCGGCTAATTAAAAAGAAAAAGGGTCCTAAACAGGAAGTAACGGAGATCATCACCTTTGAAAAAGAAGTCGAAACTCCGATCACAACAGTAACCGTCACAGAAGAAAAGTCTCCCGAAGAAATTGAAGAAACTGAGCCATTTGAAATCGTTGAACTACCCGAGGAGACCACGGTCGAGGAATCAACGGCGCCAGACGGTAAGAAAACACAAAAGAAAGTCACTAGACGCACGATCAAGAAGAAAGTTGGACCTAGGGTTGAAACAACACACATAACCACTGAACACACAGACGACACACAACCCATTATCACAGTACACAAAACAGAGGAACTCATTGATGACACTGTAACACCTTTCGAATTTTCACGCGAACCAGAGACAGCCAAAGTGGTTGAAGAAGAACCGGAAGAGATACAAGTTTCACAAGTGCGTACTGAAACAGGTGATGTCAAGACGGTCAAAACCACAAAGCGGATAATTAAAAAGAAAAAGGGTCCTAAACAGGAAGTAACGGAGATCATCACCTTTGAAAATGAAGACGAAGCTCCGATCACAACAGTAACCGTCACCGAAGAAAAGTCTCCCGAAGAAATTGAAGAAACTGAGCCATTTGAAATCGTTGAACTACCCGAGGAGACCACGGTCGAGGAATCAACGGCGCCAGACGGTAAGAAAACACAAAAGAAAGTCACTAGACGCACGATCAAAAAGAAAGAAGGACCCAGGGTTGAAACTACACACATCACTACTGAACACACAGGCGACACACAACCCATTATCACAGTACACAAAACAGAGAAACTGATTGATGACACTGCTACACCTTTCGAAATTTCACACGAACCAGAGACAGCCAAAGTGGTTGAAGAAGCACCGGAAAAGGTACAAGTTCCACAAGTGCGTACTGAAACAGGAGACGTCAAGACAGTCAAAACCACTACGCGGGTGATCAGAAAGAAAAAGGGACCTAAACCGGAAGTAACTGAGATCACCACTTTTGAAAAAGATGACGAAGCTCCGATAACAACAGTGACCGTCACCGAAGAAAAGTCTCCCGAAAAAATTGAAGACATTGAGCCATTTGAGATCGTTGAGCTACCCGAGGAGACCACTGTCGAGGAATCAACAGCCCCAGACGGTAAGAAAACACAAAAGAAAGTCACTAAACGCACGATCAAAAAGAAGGTAGGTCCTAGGGTTGAAACAACACACATTACCACTGAACACACAGACGACACACAACCCATTATCACAGTACACAAAACAGAGGGGCTCATTGATGACACTGCTACACCTTTCGTATTTTCACGCGAACCAAAGACAACCAAAGTGGTTGAAGAAGAACCGGAAGAGATACAAGTTTCACAAGTGCGTACTGAAACAGGTGATGTCAAGACGGTCAAAACCACAAAGCGGATAATTAAAAAGAAAAAGGGTCCTAAACAGGAAGTAACGGAGATCATCACTTTTGAAAAAGATGACGAAGCTCCGATCACAACAGTAACCGTCACAGAAGAAAATACTCCTGAATACATAGAGGACATCAAACCTGTTGAAATTGTCGAACTTCCCGAGGAGACAACAGTCGAGGAATCTACAGCGCCAGACGGTAAGAAAACACAAAAGAGAGTCACTAAACGCACGATCAAAAAGAAGGTAGGTCCTAGGGTTGAAACAACACACATTACCACTGAACACACAGACGACACACAACCCATTACCACAGTACACAAAACAGAGGAACTCATTGATGACACTGTAACACCATTCGAATTTTCACGCGAACCAGAGACAGCCAAAGTGGTTGAAGAAGAACCGGAAGAGATACAAGTTTCACAAGTGCGTACTGAAACAGGTGATGTCAGGACGGTCAAAACCACAAACCGGATAATTAAAAAGAAAAAGGGTCCTAAACAGGAAGTAACGGAGATCATCACCTTTGATAAAGATGACGAAGCTCCGATCACAACAGTAACCGTCACAGAAGAAAATACTCCTGAATACATAGAGGACATCAAACCTGTTGAAATCGTCGAACTTCCCGAGGAGACAACGGTCGAGGAATCTACAGCGCCAGACGGTAAGAAAACACAAAAGAGAGTCACTAAACGCACGATCAAAAAGAAGGTAGGTCCTAGGGTTGAAACAACACACATTACCACTGAACACACAGACGACACACAACCCATTACCACAGTACACAAAACAGAGGAACTCATTGATAACACTACCACACCTTTCGAATTTTCACGCGAACCAGAGACAGCCAAAGTGGTTGAGGAAGCGCCGGAAGCGGTACAAGTATCACAAGTGCGTACTGAAACAGGTGATGTCAAGACGCTGAAGACCACTAAGCAGGTGATCAAAAAGAAAAAAGGGCCAAAACAAGAAAACACAGAGATTACAACTGTCGAAAAAGCCGAAGAAGCTCAGATCACAACAGTGAGCGTCACCGAAGAAAAGTCTCCCGAAGAAGTTGAAGACATTGAGCCATTTGAAATCTTTGAGCTACCCGAGGAGAACACTGTCGGGGAATCTACAGTGCCAGACGGTAAGAAAACACAAAAGAATGTCACTAAACGCACGACCAAAAAAAAGGTAGGTACTAGGGTTGAAACTACACATATCGCAACTATACACAAAGATGACACATTAGTAAGAGTAAGATGAACCCACAGCAGTTCTAATTTGTAATATTGTAAAGTCAATAGTCTGTCGTGACAACTCGAGACGATTAAGATTAATAAAAAAATAACAACGGTTTTTTAAATTGTTATTGTCATGTTTAAGTTAAGTGAATCTTATTCAATAAGTACGTTGTTTGAACAGTAGGTAACTGCCTCGGAAGATTGAAAACTGTTTTTACTTTTAAGATCATCTGGATTTGTTTTCATAAGTTAGTATGATGTTCTAAGACAAACGAAACGGTGCACATCGCGCAAGCATCTTACCAAGGGGTTTCGTAATATCCAGCTCTTTGGCTGGGTTGTGGAGGTCAAATATGCAGTCGCTCTATGTAAAATAGAGGTATTAGGCTGCATCCGGTGAGACTAGAAGCCGACTTCAACATAGTTGGGAAAAGGCTTGGAACATGAGTTTATATTCACATCAGGATTTTAAAAGCCGAAGAAATTACGACTATTTATAATCGACCTGAAGGTGCCTGCAACAAAACAAGAACATTTGAAGCAAATCGACTTTGCATGATATAAGTAACTTAGCTCTTACATTAAACAATAAAAGAATTAAAAAAAATGTTAATTAAAATGAAGTAGTTATTTTTTTTTTTCATAAAACTTTTTCTTTAACCTTAAGTTTACATAATACGTTCGTTTTATTCCTTTGTGTACTCGACCGAATGCCTTTTTATATTAAGGATGTTGAATAACACTTATTCGACTATGAGAACTATTTTTTATAAGTATTAATTCAATGTAAAAAGTTATTTTATACATGTACCATGGTCCAAAGGTAAAAATTTACTTAAAAATGTGTAAATGTCGTTTAAGAGAAAATAATTATAATTTTGTGTATTTGCAGATACTAATGAAAAACCTAACTACAAGAAACCACAGAAAATCATACCTCCTATCAAGAAAGAAACTGAAGATAAACCTCAAGATGCCCAAGTCCAAGACACCGTAAAACAAAAATCTACAAAAAAAAATAGACCAGTACCCATGCAAATTGAAGAAGTTAAAGTAACTGAAGCACAACATGCACAAGAAATTCAGGGTCCGCAGTTCACGCAACTAAAACTAAAAAAGCCAACTCAGAAACCTAAGCATGAATTAAAAACAGTTGCTTTACCAAAAGTTCAACTTAAAAGTCGAATCAGGTATAACAATGAATGGCCTCCAGCAGAATTGAAAACTACAATAACATTTTTGGGTAGTGTGAGACAATATGGTCAACTATCGAGAAATATAAAGGAAGCGGCTAAGTTGAAAAAGAAATCTCCTAAAATTAAAGATATTCCAGATTTGGATAAAGTCGAACTAGAAAAACCCGAAGAATTTGATTTTACCGCAGAAAAACCACTAGTTCCCGAAAGAGAAAAACCCAGTGAAGATGTGGAAACTAAAATCGATCACGCCGATATTGAGGAACCAGAACTTAATAAGCCACTGCAACAAATAACTAAAAAAGTAGAAGATAAGGAAGTAAAACCGAAACAAGTTCTAGGTGAAAGTGTTGTAGAAAAACCTGAAAATCTTGAAATCAAACATCCTGAAACTATAACACAAGATTACGTTGATGACCATGAAAGTGAAGCACCGCGACCAGATGAAGTCGAAATACCATATGAGGACATAACTAAGACAGAGATCAAGAGCAAAATAATTGAACAAAAACCACCGACTGATGATGGACAAACAGTTAAGCAACCTATTGTAGAAAAACCAAAAAAGAAAAAGAGTAAAGAACCTGTTAAATTTGAAGAACCTCAGCACTTAAACCTACAAACTGAGCAGACAGTTCCTGATGAAGAGTTAAAACAACCAGATGATATTTTTGTAACCGAAACTATTGATAAACCTTCCATAGAAAAGAAACCAAAATCGAAAAAGAAAGAAAAACCTATCACACCTTCAGTTCAAGATGAGCTTGCAAAAGAAGAGCCCGAACCGATTCAAGGAAAAGAAAGATCTGAAATCCCTAAGAAGATAGAAGATAACATAGAAACTGAACCAGTTATTCCCAGTAAAACCGACACTGAAGTTTTATTACCAGACAAAAAGCCTAAGAAGACAAAGAAACCCAAACAAAAAGATAGCCCTCAGGAATCGTTTGAAGAAATACCAGCAAAGGAAGATTTAGTGGAAGTGGACAAAATTATAGAAAAACCAACAAAAAAGAAGCTAACTCCGATAAAGATAGAAAGAAAAATAGTTGAAATAAGTAAACCCCAGCATGCAGAAAGTATAGAAGGACCTCAATTCACCAAGCTCAAATTAAAGAAACCAACAGCTAAACCAAAACAAGATACACCATTAGTGACTCTTCCCAAATTCCAGCTGAAGAGTCGAATAAAATATGTGAAAGATTGGCCTCCAGTTTTAATCAAACCTGCTGTAACATTCTTAGGCAGCGTCCGTCAGAACGGAATTTTATCAAGAAATGTGAAAGAGGCAGAAAAGATAAAGAAAAAGGTATATAAGCAGCCAAAACTACCTGAAATTGAAAAAACCGAGTTAGAAAAACCAATGTTTGGCTATGAAGATATAGTTGCTAAAACACCAAGTGAAATTGCAGAAAAAGATGAACCAATGGAATTCAAAGAAGATGAACCTGAACAATTCACTATTAAACCTAAACGCCCAAGTATAAAAAAGACTACGGAAGAAATTGAAGATGAAGTTACAATCAAAAAGAAATTGAAGGCTGTAAGAAAGCCTTCAGTAACCCTGCCTGAGATCACTGAACCCGAAAATGTTACTTTTAGGCCAAAATCTACAAAAACAAAAGAAGACGTTGAGCAAGAATTTAATATACAATTAGATTCATATGCTGAGGAAGAAATATCAATGTCAAGTAAAGTAAAACTGAAACCACTAAGACGACCAACTTTTAGTGAAGAAGCTAATGAAACTTCCATCAAGTTTTATGAGGAGAACGAAGAAGAACCAGATGTTATTGAAATATTCGAAAGTGATGAAGATAAATCAGAGGAAACCGCTAATGTGATGATGCCTCTGAAAAAAATTAAAGATGTTAAAGAGGAATCGCTCGAAGAAATATCTTCATCAATTACGGTATCGAAACCAAAAGAAAAACAGGAGTCCGAAGTTTCGCAAGACATAAGCATTCAGTTACAGAGAAAGCCTAAATACACAGTCGATGAACAGGAAGAAGTATCTTTTGATGTAAAGCCACAAGTCGAGCAATATACTCAAGAAGAACTATCTCTTTCAAGCAAAATTAAATTAAAACCAAAAAAGAAAATAACTCTATCAGAAGCAGCAGATGAAACTTCAATCCAACTAAAGCAAGAAATAGAGGATGATAGTCAGGCTGAAGAAATTATAATAAGTGAAGGCGAAACTGATGAAAATATCGAAATGACAATTAAACGTAAGCCTAAAAAACCAGCATATGAAGTCAGCGAAGTAGAAGAATTAAGTGTCGAGTTAAAACCTAAAAGAGTTAATGAAGATGCGTTTGAAGAGGAACAAATCACCATTTCAACCAAAAGAAAACCAAGAAAACCCTCAAAACTGCAAGGTATTGAATTAAGTGATCGATTTGGTGGATATGAACCGCTTCAAAAACTTACCAGTGCGATAGCGAACTTTTTAATTTAATTTAATGTAGAAATGCTTTTATCTTATATAATAATTCAATTTATTATGCTTATTATTATTTATCTAATTAGATGTAGTTTAATTTTTAACAAGCGCTATAATAATCTAAATGCTTTAAATGAGTAAATTGCTAAATTTATTTAGGCTGAGCTCTCTATTCAGAAAGTGTGCTTAGACTTACATCACTAATGACATTTTTCACTAGGTAACACTAAAGACATCTTAATGAATGCCGAAATAAAAGCACAATGTTGATGTTTTTTTCCGCTCGGCTCAACCCCGATAGTATAAAAACAGTGCAACACTGTTATTTCAATTTAGTTGTCGCTTAGTGATGGTGAAAACTGGCATTAGATTCGTACCAGGACTTTAATTATATAACTGAGCACAAACATAATTATGAAATTCATATTTTATACAGAATATACTTTTTTTAATAGCTCTCATATGTACAGAAGAATTATAAAATAGAGTCAAATAAATCATTCATTTTTAATCAGTTTGAATACTCGGAGCTTATTATTAATTCTGATCTTATAGACTAATAACTACGCTCACAAAAGATAATAATTCGATTAGAAGATTTTGATTATAGATTCGTTTACTTACATTTTTCACAGAGTTATAAAAAAATAAACCTGAATTGTAATAATATAATTAAAAACAAAATAGTGTTGGCTCTGTTAATAAAATATTCAATGCTTTTTTTTAGTTTTACTGAAACCAAAGCATGATTTTAATACATTCTTTAACTTTATGATAAACTTTTAATGCTACTACTAACTTCAAAAATTATTTAATTGCAGAAGCTGATGCGTCGATGAGTATTGCCAGAGAACAAGAATTTCCTGGTAAGTAAAATGTCTCAAATACTAAAGCTGCGCCAGAATTTACCTAACATATTTTGTTTATGGTATTGGATTGAGGTGTATTGGGCTTGTATGTTTATTTATTTATTTATTTATTGTACATTGTACAGAAACATCTCCATGATTATTGGGCAGATTCACGTGTTTCTCTTTTCATTTGGTAAAGGAAACCATTTCAGATACTAATCTGCATAGTCCTCATGTAAATTGAGCAATGTCTGGACTTTAAAAGAGTAACAAGTTAACAGGGAACCTCTGAGTTTGTTTCGGCTGTTTCTTCTCAGAGTAGTCAGGTACGAAACACCGGCCCCATCTAGCTTAAAAAAAAAATGACGTGTAAAAGTGTTTGTAAAAACCTACTTGCAAAATAAACATCATTTATCATTTATCATTAAACCCCGCGGTCGTTTCATACAATTTTTTTTAACTTTGCTCGAGTCGTTTTTTATACCTACGTATTTTTCTTATTATGGGCTATGTTGATATTAAGAATTTGAGATACTACAAAATATAAACATTGTATTAGCAACTTAGACGCAGTGAATTGGCACGGTTGTATTTTTTAAAAAACACCATCAAATGGATTTTGAAACAAAGCTTTTCGACTCTTTTCGACCATATTTGCAGAAAAAGTGACGAGTTTAGTCGGGTCACGTTTAAATTAAATTGTTTCCTAAAAAGTTTATTAAAAGGTTCCCCATTCCCTATATCTTGCCTATTCGTCGACTGTTACCGTATTTGATACAACCGCAATTAAGTATTTTTATTTAATTTTCAGAAACTCCCGTTGACGTTCGTAGTGGTGATACAGTATTTGCTGTATATTCTTATGTTGCGGAGACAGACGAGGCTATTAATTTAGTAGAAGGCGAACGGTTATACATATTAGGTAATAAATTAGAAGAAATATCTAAAGCCGGCGCCAGACACAGCTTTAAAGATACACTAGTTTTGAAGACTTCGCAAGACAGCTTGGCTAAGTGCAAAATATGTGTTGAAACTGGTTGCGTTATGTTATTTGCGAATTTAAGCTATGTCTGACTCCCGCTTAATGATTACCTACTCAGTAAATGTTTATGATATGAATAACACAAATACTTTACTTTTATTTTTAGAAACGACAAACCAGGATTGGTGGTTTGTGCGTAAACACCTTACAGAAGAAAAAGGATGGGTACCTGCACAATACTTAATGGATGAAGCAAATTACACACTGTATTTGCAAAAGAAACTTAACGAGAAGATTGATAAACTTCCAGTATTTGAAAGTGAGTGGGAGATTATCTCATTAAAAATACTCTTCATTTGTGTCAGTTTACCATAGTACCATAAATTGTGCAGTAAATGTTTATATTTACTAATAAATATATATATATATATATATATACTACACGATTTTAATGTATTCTTTACGATATAGTGTCAATAACTAAATAAAAAATCAGTATACCCTTTTTTGTAAAATTACTGAGCAAAAACAGTGAACTTAATGTACCGACGTAGTAATTGTTCTGTTTTAACCGAGAGTGCGTGGTTGAATCCTGCCTGGTCCTTTTAGCTCTTTTCGATTTGTATTATAGTTATCATGTTTGTTGTACATAGATTTGTTGCATGTTTGACGAATCACTACATTATACATTACAGAACCAACACCAGAAGAGCAAGCAATTGCACCAATATTCATTGAAAAGTTACGTCCCAAACACACGCCAGATGGATCTACGGTACAATTCGAATGTCAAGTGGAAGGATATCCTAGACCACAGATTACTTGGTTTAGACAAACTGCCATCATAAAGCCATCACAAGATTTCCAAATGTATTATGATGATGATAATGTAGCTACTTTGGTTATAAGAGAAGTGTTCCCAGAAGATGCGGGAACATTTACTTGTGTAGCTAAAAACGCAGCTGGATTTGCATCAAGCACAACAGAATTAACAGTTGAAGCTCCACTATCTGATCACGGATCAGAAATGACCATTCTTTCTAGAAAGAGTCTTTCTCGAGAATCTTCTTTGGCAGATATTCTGGAAGGTATCCCACCAACCTTTTCGAAGAGACCAAAGGCTCAATATGTTGATGAAGGATCTCAAATATTTTTGGAATGTAGATTGGTAGCGATTCCAGAACCAGATATAGCTTGGTTATTTAAAGGTGAAGAAATAATTCCTACTGAAAACATTTCTATAGCTACTGAGTCGGACATGCATATGTATTGTAGTGTATTAAAAATTTCTGATGTTAAGAAATTCCAAGAGGGAACCTATACAGTAGTTGCCGTTAACAGAGAAGGCGAAGCCAGCTTACCCATTGTGCTAAAAATAAAAACAGGTCAAAAGGAAAAACCACAAGTTATAGAACCACTTAAGAGTATGACTATAAGAGAGGGGGAAAGTGTGGTCCTATCAACTCAAGTTGTTGGTAATCCACAACCAAAGGTAACCTGGTACAAAAATAATAAACCTGTTAAATCACTCACGACAAAATCTGATGGGGATACTCATACCGTCACAATTATCAAACCAAAAAAAGGAAAAGACGACGGAGTTTACACATTGAAAGCGGTTAATTCGGAAGGTTCTACAGAAACTACTGCAGTCATAACCATAGAAGGTAAGACAGAATCCTTTTTTTATAATAGATAGATTTTCAATATTCCTTTGCATTACATAGCGAAACTTAACAAACGGGTGTATCGGTTTAGTATTATCTTAACTCAAACACGAAATACGTAACTACATTATTAATTCTATAATATTGATGTGGACACAAAGAAAAAGCCAAACGGCGACAGCAAGAACTTTTCATGAGACTACGATTATATAAAATACCAATGTTCAAAGTATTTAAGTATTGATAATTCGTTTGATAAAAAATATAAAATGTCGTACTTATTCTAGAATTACATAAAACCACAGATATAACCCATCAGACCTGTAAATCCTAGAGTGACAATGCATGAAAATGAGTTTTTAATAGCTTGTAATTTATCAAGTTTGATTTTAAACCATTCACGGTTTAGTTATACTAAATATTTACATTTGTTTTAGAACCAACCGAAGAAAATGCTGAACCTCCGTTGTTTATCAATAGATTCCAGGAAATAACAGTTAAAGAAAATGAAATCATCAAATTAGTAGCTAAAGTAACAGGCAACCCGGTGCCTTCCATCACTTGGTATAGAAATAATCACATAATCACTCCATCGGAGACTGTCACACAAAATTTCGATGGCGAAAATATTGAATTAATCATTTCAAATGTTGATTCAGAGATTGATTCTGGTGACTATAAATGTGTTGCATCAAATAGTGCGGGAAAAGCTTCCCACGGAGCACGAGTAACAATTGATGTCGATAAAGTGACATTTGTAAAGAATTTGAGAAGTACGTATGAAATAGAAGAAGGTAAAACTGTAATTCTTGAATGTCAGACCTCTCACACTGTGTCAACTAAATGGTATCATAATAACAAAGAAGTAAGTGGAATGGATCATAGAGAAATAATACAAGAAGGACGAGTACATAAACTAAGAATCAAGAAGACTAAATTAACGGATCTTGGTTTAATAAAATGTGTAGTGAAAGATCAAGAGACCAGTACCAAATTAACGGTTCACGAAACCATACCTGAATTTATTAGACGCCTACAAGACTTTGAAGTTAAAGAGAGAGATATCGCTATTTTAGAAGTCGAAATTAATTCTGAAACAGCTGACGTTGTTTGGGAGAAGGATGGTGAAAGAATCAAGAATAAGAAAAATAAATATGAACTCGAAAAGCGAGGAAATGTACGAAAATTATTTATTAGAAATACTTCAGTTCACGATGAAGGTGAATACACATGTAAACTTCGTGATGATTCTTGCACGGCTGAAGTCACAGTGGTGGAACTGCCACCTGAGATAATATCACGTTTACAAGATCAGAATGTAAACAAGGGCAACAAAGCAACATTTGATATCGAACTAACAAAGGGTGACGCTTTAGTTCAATGGTTCAAAGATGGAAAAGAAATACAATTTTCGAATCATATTCAACTAACTATTGACGGTAAAAAGCAGAAGCTTAAAATATATGACTGTGAATTGTCCGACGCAGGAATTTACTCTTGCGAAGTAGGAAATGACAAATGTTCAGCTAGGTTGACCGTAGAACAGCCTTCTATTGACTTTGTTTTGCGACTCCCTGAAATTGTAGTAGTTCCCGCAAACACCGATGCCTATTTGACAGTTGAAATACCAGATGAGACTATGGATGTTACCTGGTACAAAAAGAAGACTATAGTTGAAGATACCGAAAAATTCACTCTGATATCGGATGTTACAAAACGCACTTTAATTGTAAGAAAATGTACTGAAGAAGATCAATGTGAATATTCATGTGTATTGTTTGATGCCAAATGTTCAACCAAATTGATAGTGGAAGGTATGAATTTTGATTTATTACACGTCTTATTTATGCGGGTATGGATTATTAAAATAGTGGAGATTCCTGAGCATACTCTATTCTTAAGTAGCAATCAACACAGTATATACGTGTTCACTTAAACAATAACATATCACCTATGTGTACGTTTTTACCTGTTTATAAGCATTTATCCTGCTAGTTTTTGCAATATGGCAGCAGTGACTCCTATACTAACTATTTGTTTATTACTTAGATATCTGGTACATTGTATGAGAAAAATACTAGCAAGTGGAACAGTATTCTAGTAAATAAAGGTTGTATCTAAAATCAATTGCTCTCAGTTTTAGAATTCCCGCCGAAGGTTATCGAGTACGACAGCGAGTACAGGATAAGGCGAGGTGGCGATATTACTCTGCATGTTCAATATGAAGCTGTTCCTCAGCCCAACGATGAATGGGTGGTAAACTCAAAAATTATTAAGAAAACCAAACATACCAAACCTTCAATAGACTCTAAGTCCGCAAGTCTAACTATTAAGAAAGTAGAAAATACCGATGCTGGAATTTATAAACTTCGCCTGGAAAATAACTGTGGAGAAACAAACATTGAAATCAACTTAATCGTCATAGGTGAGTCATTGACTTAATAAGACTGAAGGAAAAAAGAAATGTATCATTTATCACCTTTACCTACCTAATTAATTAATGAATTTATTTAAAAATTAAAATCCAATGAATGCGTTTGATATTTACAGATATATCTTCACCACCCGGAAAACCGACTATTCTAGAAATAAGAAACAATTCAATCAACTTATGTTGGGATGAACCTGACAACAAAGGAAACTCACAAATAGATTGTTATATTCTTGAATATCAAGAAATTAACACTACAGAGTAAGTAGTACAAATGAATAGTATATTATTACATCTGCCTTTTTTGTGTCCCTCTGGATGTCCTATCTGGATTTTATAGCTGACGGTCACCACATAAAACTAAATCAATACTTACTTTCAGATGGATATCGATAGAAAACATCAAAAAGACACAATTCTCTGTAGAGAATTTGAAAACCAAGTCATCATATAGGTTCAGAGCATTTGCTGTCAATGAAGTAGGCGTAAGTGAATCATCTGAAATAACTGAATATATTCTTGTACAAGACATCGTTAAGGGCCTAGCTCCAACTGTAGAAAAACCACTTAAAGATGTAGTTAGTGAGCCGAAAGAAGATATAGAATTAACGTGCATATTTGGAGGTGTTCCGGAACCAAAAGTTTCATGGCTCAAAGAGAATAAGAAATTAAAGACTGCTAAAGCAACTTACATCAATAGAGTAGCCACGCTGGTCGTAACGGCTACAGAAAGTACGGAAGGAAAATATAGTTGCATTGCTACTAACGAACATGGTGAAATAGAAACGTCGTGTACCGTTGAAGTACAACAAAAACCTATCATCCAAGTACCTGACGACGAGGTCAATCAAAAGCACAGAGTTGGAGAGCAGTGGTCTGTGGAGGCATTAGTGAATGGTATACCTAAACCTACAACTTATTGGTACATAAATGGTACTAAGATAGAAGAATCAGACGATATTCAAATAATAGCTAAGGATATTGGTAGTACTATCACAATAACCCAATTGACTCGTTCACACTCTGGCAAATACACAATTGAAGCCCATAACAAAGCTGGAAGTACTTCCTTAGATCTTTCACTTAAAGTTTACGGTAAGTGAAGATACAGTTAAAATTAACTTTATGAAAAAGCTTGCAAAATCGCCACTTATGTATTTTATTTTATCGCTAATACGCCAGTAATTATTCATTATTAATTAATTTCAAAAACATTACAGACAAGCCAAGCAAGCCTGAAGGTCCAGTTGTGATGCGAGAAATAAGCAGAGAATCGGTAACCATCGAATGGAAACCACCCCTCGATGATGGTGGTTTAGAATTGACTAAATACGCAATAGAAAAGCATGAACCCGATACTAACAAATGGGTTAAAGTTGCTGATGTCGATAAAGATGTCGATACCTATTGCATACAAAGACTGAACGAGAATTGTGAATATATGTTCCGTGTGATGGCCCAAAATCCCATAGGGTTCTCTGAAGCCCTGGAAAGTGAACCGATAGTCATCAAGACAGCGCTCGGTAATAATCTTTATTGTTCTGTGATCGAATGAGCCTTACATTTAATGAGCCACAAGCATTATGACAATTATTACTGTTTTTCTAATTTATAACAATGTTTCAGATGTCCCATCTCCACCTCTAGGCCCACTGGGTTTGTTTGGTATTAACAGTGACTCCCTTACTATAACGTGGTATCCATCTGAGAAAAATGGAGGATCACCAATCATCGATTACAGCGTTGAAATTAAACAAGAAGGGAAGAAATGGAAGCACGTGACGACTGTTACTAAGACTAGTGCTAAAATAGAAAAGTTGACTATAAACACTACTTACCAATTTAGGATATGTGCAAGAAACGAAATTGGAACAAGTCTGCCTTATATATCAGACGAAAAAATAACGATTGGAAAGACGTTGTGTAAGATCTATTTAATTTCCCTAGGTTGTTTATTAAAATATTTAGTGACTGGAAAACATTTATGAAACATGTTATGATTTATTTTAGCACCACCATCGCAGCCACAAAACTTTGCTGTAAGAGAAACGACTTCAAGATCAGTGACTCTACAATGGGCTGCGCCAGAGAGTGACGGAGGAAGTGTTGTGACAAGTACGTTCATGTTTTTTTTATTATATTCACATGTTAAAAACACCTAAACGTAAACTTTCGTAGAATTTCGGGCATAGATATTTTATTATAGCTTAAGTAACTGATTAATTGTATATCATATCATAATTCATAAGGTATCATGCCCTTAATCCCCGAAGGTTTAGGTGTACCTGATGGTACAGCCACCTTTTCGCCAGTGATGTTTAAATCCCGTGAGATAAGGGAGGGGCTGAGCCTGATGGAAAAACCAATATCACTATTCTCGGCTGAGTCTTCAACCGTGATCCGATATCCCTATTTGCAGAAACGTTACCCTTATTCGAAATGTCTAAAGGGTGGCGATAATAATGTTACAAGTTAATCAGGAGTGACACTCAACTTTAAATTTTATTTTAGATTACATCATTGAATACAAGACTGCAAAAGCCAAGTCATGGACCAAAGTAATTACTGTTAATGGAACAGTTTACGAACACTGCATTGAAAATATTAAGGAAAAAGAAGAAATAGTCTTCAGGATATCAGCTGAGAACGCTATAGGCGTCAGTTTACCAGCAGAGTCGCAAGGAGTAAGACTAGAGAAACATGCGAGTAAGTAATCATTGCTTGACAGAAGATATTTTGCAAACAATTTATTTTGTTAATACATATCATTAAGGCAGTTGAGACAACTGATAGCTGCTTGTGTCCTGCTGTTCCCCACTAGATATATATTTATATTAGTAGATATTTTTACAATTAGTGAATTCAAATTAACTAATTCTTATTTTCAATTTGTAGCTGTACCATCACCACCAACAGCTCCACTTGAAATACGATCAGTAGGTAGCAACATCGTGATGACCTCATGGGGCACTCCTGAATGGGACGGCGGGGCACCGCTGTTGGGTTACAACATTGCCATACGTGACGTCACTAAAACAATGTGGATGGAAGTTGGAAAAGTGGATGCACATACACTTAAATTCAATATCAAGGATTTAAGTGAAAATCATACTTACATGATAAGAATATATGCTCGCAACGAAATAGGAATTAGTGAGCCCTTGGAGTCAGATGAGCCTTTCAAGGTTATCCCCGGTGAAGGTATGCCTTATTAAAAACATTTAACAAAAGATAGTACCCTATTTTGCCATTTTAGAAGTAGAACTAAAAATGTTCAGAGGAATTTAAACTCAAAAGAACTTATTCTTTTATGGTCACATCATTGTTAAGGAAACAGGAAGATAATTAATAACAATGCTTTCAGATTCGCATGCGGACGAGGAGATTGGCGAGCAGACCGAGATGACAGAGCCGACGTCGTTCAGCACCCAGACCACTACGTCCTGGATGCGTGAGCACAACATGGACGCCGACATCCGGTCGTACGCGCGAGGCTCGCTCCTCCGTCGCGACGAGTACTTCTTCAGAATATGGCACTACGCTAAACAACTCTTTAAGTGATGCGACTACACGTCCGCGCATTCATAAACCTGTGATATTTAACGACATATTTAAACTTCATAGTTGGCGGATAGTAATGTATAGATACACTTACTTCAACTGGACAGTGTATCCACCCACAAACTCTGTCATTTTTTAATTTTATATTATTATGTTTTTTTGTATCACCATGTAATATTTAATTATTTATTTTAGATAAGGATCAACTATTTATTTATTTAATTTTTCATAATGAAAAAATTTGACTGGTGCCAACATTTGAGTCTCATTCAATACTTAAATGGGAGACGTTTTAAATATAGGTGCAAAATATTTATTCGATAAATTGAGTGAGGCTCAAATTGATCATCAGGCAGATTTATTAAAAGATTTAATATAGCAATTGTAAAAATTGTCCTGTGTTTTATTGCTTTTCTTAATCCAATAAAAACAATCCAGTTTAAGATTTCTCACACACATTTACACGTCATAATAACTAATGGAGTATAGCCAAAGTTGATATCTGGTTTATGGTGGTTACTTTTAATTATGTCGAACTGAATTGGATTTCTACCAGCTTAAGCTGTTGCCTTTGCGACCTTTGTCAGCGTAAAAATATTGTAAATATATTACTTTCCTACTTGAATCGGATTTCTTAACAATTTCATTTTTTTTGCATAGATCATTTGGTCATTTGAAAGATGAATTACAAACATTGATAAACTGTAATTAATTATGTATTTCCACATTATTACATTGTTACTATGTTTATAATTCCAATTTAACTATGAACCAATTTTTTTCATTGTAATGTAGCCATTATTAACATTTTAAATATGATTCATTCTTATTCATCTTCATCCAGAACTAATATTGCCAATTACCGGTCAGTGGGTCGTCTTTTACCTACTCACTTAATTTTAAGTAAACACCAGTTTTTCCTTTCACGCTTCGAGAAGGTCTAAAGTGGTGGGACGCTATTAAAGCCTGAGATTATTGATGTCATTCATCCATTTTCAAACGCAGTTTAATCTTCTGAAATCCACAGCTGCAGTTTTTTTGTTGATTTCTGTAATTGTACCACACAAAACTCAACCACAAGCACTTACAGAACATCATAATATATAGAAATTTTACCAACCCAAAACTTCTAAAAGTCGTGTTTAATTGAAAAATTGGCGGCTTCATGGACTGTCAAAATGAAATGTCTGTCAGTGTCAGCTCAATGACAGCGATGCAGTTGTGCCAACCTTCGCACTTTTATGCCCCGTTTACACCAGGTTTGTTTTTCAAAGCTAAGATAACAAGGCCTACTGCCAAAATATAGTCTTGCCTTAGAATATTAACTAAAGCATGAGCGTTAAAACAGCAACTAAAGTTATATATTTGCTTCATTTTGACGTATGAAGCCGGACATGTCAAATAGTTCAATAAACGAACTGTGAGTGCTGTGAACATGCAACCATCGTACTTTCAAGTTTGGCCGGGAGGTGGGTAATTAGAACCAAATTACAAAAATCTTGTGACAAAAAAATTGTGCGTGGAGTCCCTCCGCGCGGAAGAAGTGAAACTTCGTAATACTACAAGTATGTTTTCGAGTGCTACGCATTCACTTGTAACAAACTTGCTTATTTCCTGTGATGAAAAGAAATAAGCAGACTTGTATACATTAAAAAAGTTAGAAGGAGAAAATGAATTTAATAGATGATGATATGAAATTTACAAATAATTATCAAAAACCTGCTATATCACACACACTATTACAGTCTTTAAATGACACTGTAGAAGATACTGAAAAGCTCAGCGGAAGAGATGAGATCTGGCAAGTACTGGCAACCGAGTAGCCGGGCAGTGATGACACGTCGTAGATGATGGCAGTAGTGGTCCCAGGAGTCTGTAGTGGGATCTCCTGGGCACTGATGACACGTCGTAAATTTCCATCATTTAGTATAATTTAGTTTTCCACCTTAGAAATAGCTCCAGATTATATGATGAAAATGATTTCTCCTGGTGCTCTTGACTTTACCAGGCTGTGCTCATAACTAAAGACTTGACTGAGCTCTTGACTCCAGACTTGACTGAGCTCTTGACTCCAGACTTGACTGAGCCCTTGACTCCAGACTTGACTGAGCTCTTGACTCCAGACTTGACTGAGCTCTTGACTCCAGATTGACTGAGCTCTTGACTCCAGACTGACTGAGCTCTTGACTCCAAACTCTAGACTGACCTAGGGCATCCGTCAGAAATCCCTTTTATTCCCTGATCCTTCGTTTCTTTCTTGAAATTTTCTTCCAGATTCAAAACTGCTGCGTTAGTAAGACGCAACCTGCCAGTATTAAAAATAGCCAGCAACAATTGGTCAAAAACCTAACACATAATATTTATATAAATATAACTCAGAATATCTTTACACAACAAATATTCGCAATTAACTATAAAATACAACAATTGAACTCACGAATTGATGATAATAATTTTTAGTAATATACAGGGTGTTTGGTGCATCGTTTGCCAAATCGAATAGGCCGAAAGGAGAGGTCATTTGCTATATCTTCACGCCCTATAACTCATTCCTTGCCTCAACGGTTTTTTTTATAACAACTTTTTAATTTATATTTTGAAATATTCCAAACTTCAGCATTTCAGGTCTAACAAAAAAAAAAAAAAAAAACTGTTTGGACTTAAAATTTTGATTTAATTTTGATGTGTACTGTTGTATGATTCTACCAAATTCAAAATTACTTGCTAGTAACAATTACTTTCTTTTTTAATAGCTCGTAAAGTTTTTGTAAAAGAAAAATAACTCAACATTAAGGTGCAGCGCAGACGACAGACTATCCGTGACGCACTTTTTAGTCTGTGTAAATAGAACCTATGCAATTATATGCAGTAACGCACACGACGCGCAAAAAGGCCGGCGCACAAAACATCCGTGTAATTCGGGCAGACCGCACCGCGCCGCGCCGCGCCGCTCGGCACAAAAAGTGTGTGAAAAAAATTGAACGTTTGCTTCAACGCGCGCTAACGCAGACGGCGCACACTTTAGTTTAGTCGGCAATCTGCATTTGCTAGGGGTGGACGTAACGCACGCGATCTATTATATCATGACGCCAGAGGTCGATGTAACGATGTTAATAAAATTCAAGAAATACAAAACAGACCAGCAATTTATGACACTTCTAAGGCAGAATATCATGATAGACATTTAAAAAGAAAAATAAATAGCAACTCATCAAATGTAGTTGTAAACAGACATATAAAATTTGAAGGAAAAAAATCCGGATGTTGTTTCAGAATTGAATGTTTAGTATGGAACTGTTCCCTTCAGTAATCTTTCCGAAAGTATTGATGTACCCAAAATTCTCTATTACTTCTTCTTTTTCTGTACTTCAGTACAAAATAATACTTCGCGATCTCTGCACGATTTCCATAGCGTCTACGTCCCTACAGCTCTGCCGACAGAATGATCGAAGATGTGCGTCGTGTGCGTTGAGTCTGTGAAAAATCTGCGACCGACTTTTTGCGCGCCATGCAGACTTTTTGTGCGCCGCAGACTCGATCGCACAAAAAGTGTGCCGTCTGCGCTGCACCTTAATGGCTATAAAAAAAAAACTAACAGCGATCAGGATCGCCGAATACCTTTAAAAAGTTTTCTAGTCTGTCCCCTTTCCAACGGTACGCAATATGCCCAAAAAAACGTTTAATACCTTTTCATTTTTAACTAAATTTGTAATCGAGGCACTAGGCTGATATTCGAAATAACAGTAAGAACAGTAGTTTTAGCATAAATAACATGCCTCAAGTAAGTAGACATTTACTGTTATGTCACTAGTGCGTAGTGTCCTATCTCTTTCTTAAACAGGTTACCAACTTTATAAGAATTTGAAACAAAAAAAAAACATTAATTCAGAAATCACAAATCTTGTTCGAGTTGTCTGCCACTGTTGCGAATGCACGCGCGGCATCTTCGTCCTATCTCGACTGTAGTTGTGCGTAAACGTATTTCTGCTTTGATAGTCACGAAATCCGCATCAATGCGGCGTTGGACTAAATCATCCATTTTATTATATTTTTTTTCGGATGGTAAATCATCAAATGACTTCTCCCGCTCTGGGCGGAGCGGGAGTGACTTGTACTGACTAAAACCCACCCATGTTCCTTCTTCGCCCTTTGTGTTCCAGGGCCGCGGTATCTCTTTCGAACAACCCGCAGCCCTGGCAGGCATCGGCCCTCTCGGACCCCTTCCGGTTTGCTGACATCTCCTTGAGGGACTAAATCATCCCTAGTCTCAACTTCCGTGGCGTTATTTCTTTGGCTCGTTCTTAGACGTAAAGATCTAACAGAGTTAAGTCTGGGGACGTGGAGGTCATGAAATAGCCATCCCAAAACACCGAAATAGACATCCCCTTATTGTTAGCTGAGCTGCTAATTTTCCGTGAAGACATGTCTTTTGTATTCCATCAAGACGGTTGTCCCGCTCACTGGAGTTTAACTGTCAGGGAGTACCTAATGATACGTCAGTTTCCAGAATCATGGATTGGGAGGGATGGCCCTATTATATTGCCTCCACGTCCTCCAGGCTTAACTCAGTTAGATTTGTCTACGCCTTGGAAATCGCGACAAGGGAGGATTTAGTTCAACACATTAATGTGGCTTTCGTGACTATCAAAGCAGAAATACGTTTACGCACAACTACAGTCGAGATAAGACGAAGATGCCGCACGTGCATTCGCAACAGTGGCGGACAACTCGAACAAGATTTGTGATTTCTGAATTAAAGTTCTTTTTACAAAATTCAAATTCTTAAAAAGTTGGTTCCTGTTTAAAAAAATAGATAGGACACTACGCACTAGTGACATAACAGTATCTATCTACTTACTTGAGGCATGTTATTAATGCTAAAACTACAGACTGTTCTTACTGTAATTTCGAATAACAGCCTAGTGTCTCTATTACACATTTAGTTAAAAATTAAAAGATGTTAAACGTTGTTTTGGGCATTTTGCATACCGTTGGAAAGGAGACAGACTAGAGAACTTTTTAAAAGAATTCGAAGATCCCGATCGCTGTTAGTTTTTTTTTTATAGCCATTGAAAGTTGAGTTTTAAGCTTATTTTTCTTTTAAAAAAACTTTACGAGCTATTAAAAAATAAAGTTATTGTTCCTAGCAAGTTATTTTGAATTTCATAGAATCACACAACAGTAGATATCAAAATTGAATCGAAATTTTAAGTTTGAACAAATTTTTTATTTTTTTATTCGACCTAAAATGTTGAACTTTGGAATTTTTCAAAATTTAAATTAAAAAGTTGTTTTAAAAGAACCGGTGGTGCAAGGAATGAGTTAAAGGGCGTGAAGAGATAGCAAATGACCTCTCCTTTCGGCCTTAGATTTGGCAAACGAAGCACCAAACACCCTGTATAATCTAAATGAAACCTTCATAGAGAGTTTGGTTGGTAACAGTCAAAAATAAAAGTAAATGACATCTGACAAATTTGAAGTAAACATGTCACAATAAAGGACTTAAAGAAAATATTTATAAAAATAAAATGATTGGTAAAATGCTAATGTAAAACCAATAAATTACCAATAAAGTATGAATATGGATGATAAGTGTGAGTATAAAGTATCTGTAGTAAGCAGATACTATACACTCTCGCTCTGTCTCTATCTATTTCCCTTTCCCAGGAGCGTTGAACGTTTAACGCAACAGTACTTTCATACCCCCTCCATAGTAGCGTTAAACGTTTAACGCAACCTTGTTGGAAGTAGCATAAGAAGTTTCACTTAAAATAGTAAAACAAAGAGAAAATCATTAAACTCATACCTACACCCTTTTTTGTGCCCCCCTTACGATTCAGACTTTGCTTCTTTCAATACGGAACTGTAGGTATCTAAGTGATCATTCAATTAACGTGAGAATTCCAGAAACGCCGCCGCCGACCACCGAAATTATCGACGGATAACATAGCGAAACTCGTCCAAAAATCCTAATTACCCCGCAGCTACACGAGCTTAACTAAGCCTCCCGCTTAACATGGCACTGGCACTCCTTCGTACTTCCTTTGCCAAAGCTGTCTCGTGGCTTGATTGTCGAGATTGAATGTGTTGACATATCCAAGGTCTGGAATGTCATTTCTTTACCTAATACTAAGTCGGTATAAAACTATAAAGGACCTAGCACACTACACGGCCACAACAAAGATTTATTTGATATTTATTTATTTTTGATTTATTTATTGGAGCAACTTCGACCAGGAACAAAGTTTGGTCCGACAACCGGGCGTCCGACCTCAGGTCTTGGCCGCGTCGTGCGTTAGGTCCCGTATCGTTCCATATGTGTAGCTTATTTAAAATCGAAACTTCTCTTCATCGATTATATTTTTGGCCATCGATACGTGCGTGTCCATCAAATTTCTTACTTAGGGGCCATCCATAAATAACGTCACACGTTAAGGGGAGGGAGGGGGTCGACGAAGTGTGACATTGTGTGACAAGGGGGTGGGAGGGGTCCTAAATTTTGTGACGTCACATTTCAAAATCTATTATAATCTAAGTGCTAAAACACGAACTTTAATCTATTATTTTACGAAAACCTCAAAAACATAAACAACTATATTATAATATAATACAACTATACTATATGCGATAAAGCGTTGGAGAGTTGGAGCTACTGGATGAATAAAGAGAAACTCACAAACACTTTCAATAATGTATTAAAAAGGTGGAAAGGTCACAAAGCCGGTCACAAATATTCCCGTATTACGGAAGTAGGCGTGCTAAGTACTGCCCTGGCGTACGCGTTACTGTAGGCACGCTGATGCCGAGGAGCAGGACCCGCAGGGTAGGCAGTGAAGGTGGTAGATGCCCGATGCCGGTGGGGCGTCGGGTGCCGGACGCCAGCAGGAGGGGCTCGACGGCAGCGGTGACGTCACCAAGTGACGCGGCAGCGGTTATACGGGAATAATAACCCGGTCGGGAAAACCCGTACTTTGTTCCCTGGAATTTTAATTCCAGAATGTGAATCTTGGGTTCTCTGCTTATCCTCTCCTGATGGTGACCACGGCAGCATAAGCGAAGCATAGGGATATGTACTGAAGCGCTTAAGGCAGTTGTGTTTAGAGGTCACCTTCAGAAGCGGAGTTTACAGGAATAGTGGAAAAAAGGGAGTGAGAAGCACTTTAAAATACAAGAATTGCGTACATAACATTGATGTAGCAATTAGGGCTTGCATTCGAACATTCGAATATTCGAATTATTCGAATAATGAACTGTTTCAAATATTCGAATAGAAAATTTGCGATATTCGAATATTCGACCAATTTCTAGAAAACAAAACTCAACAATCTGATGTGCACACAAAATTCAACATTCATGCACTCCGTCCAGACAAGGTAAACGTCGTTCGACGAGCGGGCGTTATGAGTGTTATGTGTAGGTTAAAATATCTACACAATCCCAGAATAATTCAGAGGCACCTTCGAATATTTTCCCAGCTCAGGAAACGACACGATTGCTAAAGTTACAACTGAGATTAACAACAGATACTTTAGTCAAATACAAGACTTTGATAACAATGAAGTTAGATCGTTAGTTGATTACCACCAGCAGCAGCGACACCGACAAAATGAAACAATTCAGGAAACTGCAATAAGCTTCAAGGAAGCACTACAAAAAAGATCGATGAGACCGTTTTAGCAACTTTTTCCACATCTATTGCAAATTTATCATGTAAGTAGAGAAGAGTTAGAATCGTCAATCCTAATGCGAATTGCGCTATTTGATAGAGGAGGTCTTAGCCAAGTAAATTTGAAGCATAAGACTTTCTGCACTGTATACCACCTACAAGTGTAAAGTGTGAAAGGGTGTTTTCTTCCAGCAAATATATCGATTATTCCCATAGTCCCCTCTAGCCCTGTCCTCCGGGGTGACAGCTGGGAATTGTCTTCCCAGTTGTCACCGGGGTGACAATTGGGTTGGATCTGCAATGGTGCGGTCATAGTTGGGTGGTAAAAGGGGTTAAAGCTAGTAGGGCTTGGGTTCCCGATTATAACGCTACTACTCTTATTACAAGATAATGCATATTTTTCGAGATATTAATGAAAAATGTTTCTATCCTCAAATCGGATAAAAAGCGAAAACGGAACGTTAAAATGGGCGATTGACAACCAAACCTGTTGCACATATTGTCTATGGTGCAAAATTACGTGAAAAATAAGCAAAAAGGAACGTAAAAAGTATGCTAAGTGTCACTGTCATTCGTTTGTTGTTCATTCCGTTTCTCCTCGAGTTGCGTGAATGTGTTCCCTGTGTTTCGTAGTGTTTTTCTTGTGGCTTTATTCGACGACTTTGGCTTATCCTCTGGACTCGAATTGTTTGCCTTCACGATTGACCTCCGCTTGTACACTGGACACCGATTTTCTACGTAATCGACTGACTTTTGCACGTATCCCGGACTTCGACTTACTGCCTTCACGGACGATGGAGCCCCAACCATCAACGAGCCGTTCTGCGGTAGAGGCTGAACCCCAGCCATCTACGAGCCGTTCTGCGGTAGAGGCTGAACCCCAGCCATCTACGAGCCGTTCTGCGGTAGAGGCTGAACCCCAGCCATCTACGAGCCGTTCTGCGGTAGAGGCTGAGCCCCAGCCATCTACGAGCCGTTCGGAACCCTCAGAACAGAGAACAGCGAGCAGCTCTTCAGACGAGGAAGAACCGCCAGCTAAGCGTCACCTTTATGTGAAGGAAGTGCGCGGGATGTGGAATCTAGTCAAAATATACCGCCAACTGGGCACGCGCGAGCAAGCTGTTGAATTTGCAGAGGAAAGGGGAATGTTACCTCGTCAAAAAATTTGCAGCTATCACAAACAATTAATAAAAATTGAATACTCTACAAACAAGACGGTGGGCTCTTTTGTTTGCAACAGAAGGCCATGCAAAGCCAAATCGAGAGTAACCCGAGGCAAAGGCACTTGGTTTGAGAATATTAAAATTCTTATGCCGCAGGTATTTTACCTAACCGCCGATTTGGAACTGGTAATACTATGTACTGGTAATAACTGGTGTATGCCTTCTCTAATAAATTTAGTTATGACCGGACAATAAAAGAAGACTTTTCGGAAGGAGAACACTGCCTCTCTAGATCAACCATTAATGACTGGTTTAATTATTGTAGAGAGGCAGTTGTAGTGTACCAAAAAAATAAACAGGCCTTAACCGGAAAAATTGGAGGACCTGGTAAAGTAGTTCAAATTGATGAGAGCAAGTTTGGAAAAAGAAAATATAATAAAGGTCGACGAGTTGAAGGACATTGGATCCTCGGGATGATCCAGGATGGAAGTGAGGATCTTCGCCTGGAAGTCTGCCCAGACAATGTCCGTTCCGCTGATGTTTTGGTGCCCTTAATAAAGAAACATGTTGCTGAGTGCACCACCATACACACAGACTTTTGGCGGGCCTATGATTGCCTGGGGGATCATGGGTACATTCACCGTAAAGTCAACCATAGTGACCCAGAGAACCCTTTTGTGGCTGAGGACGGCACCCACACACAAAGGATTGAATCACAGTGGCGTGTCGTCAAAAGGTTTTTCTATAAAGACAATAGGGATGGTGACTAATTTTTTTTTATTTGTCTATCGGGTAGATTATTAAAAAGTATTTGACACGTATTTTTTTCTTTTTTCACGTAATCGTAAAATTACGGAGATATTTTGAGTTGAAATGGCGCGTGATGTCACGGCTTAGTACATTTTATACCTAGTTCTGACGTAGTTAGCCCCCACTCTCCAACTTTAATGCGTTTTAACTAAGTATTTTTTTGTTATCTAGATAAAACAAAAAATACGTACCTAATATTTTTGTATTACCTGATTGACGGACAAAATAGAATTTCGTTTTCTTTACCCAGTCATCATCCCTATTATAATAATCGTGAAAATATTAATGATTTTAATATATGAATATTTGTGGCGAAGAGATGTAGAAAGAAATCATGGAGATCCTTTTGAGGAATTAATTAATGTAATCAATTATGGTTTTAATAAATGACAAATTTATGAATGTTTTGTTGTTTCATTTGTTTTAGAACAACCTAAAAATCCCCAATGTTGCCCCACTGATTATATTTGTGTACAAAAGGCAATGTTACTATGGCAACCATGAGAATTAGGATGCAAGAGCGAGCGAAGCGAGCTCTGGACTTGGGGCACTCCGACTCGGACAGGTTAGGTTCGAAGGGGATGCCGGGGTCTAGTGAGCGAGCGGAGCGAGCGAACTAAGACCCCGGCATCCCCTTCGTGTTAGGTTACTGTAAACCCTGCAGACAGAAATAGGAGCCCCGCGTAGCGGGGCTACGTCGACTATGCTTTTTAGGCGAATTTAAAATGTTTTGAGGTTAGGTTACAATAATTGGTTTTTCTCTAGAACGGTGCATTATCTTGTAATGGGAGTGGTACCAGGGGAGAGGGGGTACCCCCACCCTCCCCCCACCCCCCTCCCAACCCCCTCCGCCGACCGCAGATTTCTAAATTTTTACTTTGAAAAACAAAATATTTTATTTTGATAAATGTTTTAAGCATTTGTTCCTAATTTCTAATTTTTGTGTATATTATTATTAGAATAACATTGTAGTAATATATTCAGTGCAATATTAATTAAGACTATTTAGAAATTCAACACCGACACATGATTTCGTCGAATATTTGCAAGCCCTAGTAGCAATGTTTAATGAATATAAGCTAAATGGTAGAAAGTAAAGATAAAATGATGTCTAGAAAAGAAAAGATGATGAAAAATTAATGCAAGTCATTGTCCTTGACATGACTTTTGCAAAGCACTGCGTGAATATGTCAACACTTAGCCACTTACCCAGTATGGGAGATGAAACACTAGTGTTCCTTATTTATAGAAACTTTAAAATATGAATAATAATTATTATAAAGTTTTGGAAATTACTCGATGTTTCTTTTTAGTCGAGATAGGTAAATATGCGCGTTTATTGCCCTGCACAAGCGTTGTGCACGGGGACGCAGACGTCGACTGGCCTCTGCCGGTTGGCAAGTGTCCTCGCATCAAGTCGCGCGTTGGAGTGGGCAAGAACCGGTTTAGGGCGCGAGGGAGCGAGACAAAGGTACAGGCCTGTCAGGCGATATTGACGGTTGGAACGACATTACAATGATTGATTTAGCTTGCCTACCATCCTTCTCTTTAAATTAAAAGTTTACAACGTTACAGCGTTTGGCGGCATTTATCAAAGGGCGCCTAGGCGGTCGGCGCGTAACACTAGTAGAGCGAGTGGTCGATAAAACAATTGGTATCTTATATTTACACAGATATATAATTTTATAAAAAAAATAATTTAAATGGAAATAAAACTGATTTCGGAACCGCTGTTTTCATTTAATAATTTCTAAATGTAAATTAGCAAAATATTTGACGTCACACTAGGGAGGGGCAAGTCTCACAAATGTGACCAGCTGTGATAAGGACGGGGGGAGGGGCAAATAATCATGAAATTCGTGTGACGTAATTTATGGATGACCCCTTAGGTACCTTAGCTTTGCTGACTTGTTTAGCTTCAGCATAGCTTGGCTGCTTTGCAACCCGTATTTATAGCGGGTGTTAACAGTTGGACTAGCCAGCCATTGCTTATGCGATTCGCACACTGCCCCGCGCTACGCTGCGGGGTGCGTGGCGACGGAGCCATACGTGCGGGTGCGGTAGGGCAGATCTGCATCATGCAGATTTTTCCGCAAACACGCACCGAGCTGCAGTAGAGTCATGCGGAGGCCTAGGGATTTCATAGCAACTTACCGCAAGTTATGTGATAGTCATTGCAGAGCATTGTTTTTGAAGTGTAACAACAAGTTTAATTAACGCTACCATGGAGAAGGAATATTTTCTAAAACTCACTGAGAGATGGCAGTATTACAAGATTTGTGACTACGTAGTTCTACTAGTCAAAGTCAAAGTCAAAGCATTTATTTCAATTAGACCATTACAGGCAATTTTGAAAGTCAAAAAAAAAAACAATATAAAACGCGAAGCTACAGTCCCAGTCACAAGGCATAATAACTTATGAAAGTACTGTAGTTGCCCATTCCGTAGCGTAGATCTCTATGGAGAAGAACGGGCAAGAAACTCCATGGACACTCTTTTAAATCAAAATATGTTACAAAATCTTGGTTACATCATTCATGTTAAGAATTACAAATATGTGAGAACAATGTAGAAATATGGGCAAGTTAAGAGCGTCCAGAGTAAAAGATTAAATCAGTAATTAAAAAAGGTAGGCTAGGTAAGCAAGATGGCGTGCAGTCATGCATTCGACTCTTCGGTGTGACCACCTTCGCTCAATTTCCATGAGTAGAATAACCTCGATAAACTTATGTAATAAAAAATTGGTTGCCTGTAAAGTCGGTATACGGGCGAAAGTTTTACGTGACAACGACTTTGAGTGGAAAAATAATTTTAATGTGAATATTCATTCGTATAGTAGGAAGAAGGATGAAATAATAGTAACAATTTAAAACATTTATTTGCGCGTGCCTTTCACTTTTTATGTCTGTCTCTCTCGCTCTTAGGCGGGCTAACCATGCCCGAGTGGAAGGGACGCGTGCCTCTCACTCGCTCTCATTGTGAGCGCATAACGTGAGCGGAGCGTAACGCAGTTTCTTGAAGTGTCACCCGGCAAACCAATTTATAAGACGTTGTCACGTCAAAAATAATACAACAAGAAAACAACAAAATATTATTTAGAAGCTCAATAAAATAACGAGAGTGAATGCGTGGCACTCGAACGCATGCGTGTAGTATTACGAAGTTTCACTTCTTCCGCGCGGGGGGGCCTCCACGCACTATTTTTTTAAACTTAAAAATGGTTAATAATTTAGAACTCATTCAAGATGCTGCAGTTATGTTATGTTTGGTTTTTGTATAATCAAATTGGAAGAAATCGTGCCTATACTTAGAAGATATTATTATCCCTTTTTACGAACAAGATCGATAAATGGGTCATTTGTTCGTAATAAATAGATCCGTTTCGAAATAGTACGCCTAGCTCAGTCAAAATCACGGACGATACTGCAGAACTCGGTGTGCCATACCTTGCGTCTTGCCCCGCACGCAAGTGCGGAAGTGCGTGTTTCTCCGCATGTAGGCGCGTGAATGCGTTTTCTGTGTGTTGCATTACGCGTGTTTTCTATACAAACACAGATACTTACAAACAACGTAAGAACACGCACTCCGGCGCTGGCGGGCGCTAGGCTAGCTGCGTTATGCGGTGCAGTGTGCGAATCACCTACAACTACAGTTGGTTTTTTTTTCTTCTTTTTAGGGACATTTAAAATCGCAAAGCGTATGTCAGTCCCATTTCAGTTACGTTATTATAATCATCATTGAGTTCTCTCTCTTAGGTACTAGCCATTTTACGATATTTGTCGGGTTTTGAAACCAGTGGTTGTTGATCACTTTGTTTATTTTTCCGATGATATCGTCCACAACTCCACATAATTGGGATGCTGCTTTGATACTTACCTAAGATAAGAACGAGAAGAGAAGTTACGATCATAATGATCACTGTCAGCTGCGGCCGTCTTGCTGCATAATACGTGGGTAATATGTTGTTCATTTAAGAAGCTCATGTCTAAATAAAAATAGTGCGCGGAAGAAGTGAAACTTCGTAATACTACACGCATGCGTTCGAGTGTCACGCATTCACTTTCGTTATTTTATTGAGCTTCTAAATAATATTTTATTGTTTTTAACTTTTTATTACATAAGTTTATCGAGGTTATTCTACTCATGGAAATTGAGCGAAGGCTGGTCACACCGAAGAGTCGAATGCATGACTGTTTACACGCCATCTTGCGTACCTAGTAGAACTACGTAGTCACAAATCTTGTAATAGCGCCATCTCTTAGTGGGTAATAGAAAATATTCCCCCTCCATTAGAACGTAAAATTGTTGGAAGTCGCATAAGAAGTTTCACTTCAATAATTATAGGGAACGCATGTATATGTATTTTTCAAATACCTACGATACCACTGGACCAGTAGTGCAAAAGGGAAAAAAGTACCTACCCACCACACTAACAGTAGTGCGACTTAAGCGGGGTTTACACGGGTGACTAAAGCCGCAGGATTTTTGCCGCGCGGCGTAAATCGACCATTTATATGGCAATTCGGCTAAGTTGCAAGTGACTAAAGCCGCAAGCCCCAAAGTTGGGTAGCATCCGACTTTGGCCGCGCGGCAACCGGCCGCATGCGACTGGTGACTAAAATCGACCGTGTAAACGATCAGTTGCAGGCGATCGCCCGCCGCATGAAGGTGTTTCGCGCACGCACGTGTATTTATTTACTACAGCGTTTCTGTGTACATGTATCGTAACAACCATGAATAAAAATAACACCATACAGTTTTTGGAATGCTATGAAATGCATCCATGCTTATGGAACCCAAGAGAACAAGATTACAGGAACAATAATGTACGTTTAGCGGCTCTTAAATCTATTATTCAAGAAATGCGTTTGTCCATAACAGTTGAAGAGCTTAAATTGAATATAAAAAATATACGAACCACGTATAATAGAGAGGCCAGTAAGGTAGCAAAGTCAAAGAAGAGTGGCGCGGGAAAGGATGATATATACAGACCTCAATTAATTTGGTTTTCTGTAGCTGACCGCTTTTTAAAGCCAGTGATAGAAGGAAGAAACAGTAAAGATAACATGGTAAGTCTTATTATTATTTATTAAATAGTTATTCTTGTTCGCATATTATAAATTATAATAGGTAAATCGTGAACAGAGCCTTTTTTATAATATTACTTAAATAAACATACAGTATTTACGCAATCATTCTATCTTGCCCTGAAACTTTTCCTGGTCCGACAAAATAGTCAGCATATCTATCGCCCAGATCTTTTGCATTTCGTGAATAGTTGTTAGAAGATAGCGGTGTCATTAATTCGTCTACTCCTGCCGTAGGAATGCTTCTCCAACTTCCGTTTCTGATTGTCCCTGAACTGAAGTCTTCTCCGTCTACTAATTCGGGAGAATTCATGTATATGAGATTAGTCCGAAGCCAGTTATGCAGCGCACAGGTCGCTTTAATAATAGAATCAGTTTTATCCAATGAAACAGATATAGGTTTTCTGTATACTCTGAATCGTGAAGCCATTATGCCAAAGGCATTCTCTACGATTCGGCGTGCTCTTGATAGTCTGTAATTAAAGATTTTTTGTTTGTGTTCCAAACCTTCATGTCTTGAATACAGTTTCATTAAATAGGTTGCCAAAGGGCATCATCACCAACGAAAACTGCCTTATTAGGTAGTTTTAAATTATTTGTTTCAAGAGCACTATAGAACTTTGTTTTTTCCAAATATGCGAATCATTCATGCGTCCATTAGTTCCCAAAATCTATATATATGAAACGGTAATGTGCATCCACTATAGCAAACAACACCACACTATAAGTGCCTTTGTAATTGTAATAGTCTGATGCTCCGTGTGGTGGATTTTCGATTAATACGTGTTTCCCGTCAATAGCCCCACAGCAAAAAAGGAAATTGCCAGCGATCTAAAAAATCCTTTTGTATTTTCTTCCATTGATCTGTGGTGGATGGCACCTAAAAGAAATAAACTTATGTTAGTGTATGGTTACAGGGAAAAGATTCAGCGGTGAACACAAACAGCGACGCGTCTTCATATTTTGATGAATTGGAACAAGATAATATTGCGCCCTTACAAAAGAAAAAAAAATTGTCTCCAAAGAAAAAAGCGGAGCGTGCTCTAATGGACGCACCTAAAATGGACCCACCTGTTTTACAAGCAGTCAATAGATTAGAAACTTTGGCTCAAACTATCCGTCAAGATGAATTTGATACATTCGGTGTACATGTGGCAAGCCAATTACGTAGTTTGCCATTAAGAAATGCTATTGTTTGTCAAAATTTCATCAATAATTATTTGTCACAAGAAAGACTGAAAACCTTAAATACACAACATTTTCCAATTGCTAGACCTACGAGTTCACTCTCAGAGTATACACGCTATACTTCGACTCCAAAAACCGAAGCTACTACTTCCCGAAACCAAGCTTTTCAAAACCAGCGTGAAACTTCGACTCCCGAAGCTTCCACTTCTAGAAGGCACCTCGATTATGAAGAAGACTATTTTGCCAGCTGTTTACTTACACAAGAAAATACTGGGCAACAATACGGAGTGAACGACAATATTCTATCTCAAGCTGTTAGGTCATGCTTAGATGAAAACACAATGGAAAATTTATAAATAAATCGTTTATAATTAATTACTAGTTTCACTTACCATAATGAACTCCTGTAAAACATTATATATAGCATCCAAAACATCCTTCAAAAACAAGGAAATTGTGCATTCTGGAACTCTAAATGACTCTGCAAGACTTGAATAGTTATCACCGGTAGCCAAGAACTTCAGGGTTATTTCTAATTTAATTTTCGGAGAAAGTGCTACTCGCATATATTGGTGTCGCATTTTTGTATAAGCGGAGTAACCTTATGTAGTAAAGTATTAAACTGATCAGTAGTCATTCTTAATCGTTTTTTAAAATAATCAGGATCTTCTAAACTCCACTCAACCAATAAAGTATCCGAAGCACCCAAACATTACGTTTTCTTCTTTCCTTTTGTTTTTTCTTCACTCTTTGTTCTTTAAGCAATTGTTGAATAATTTAATAATTAATTATTTCAATTCCGGCACAAACGGCTATTCTGCTCAACATTTTCGATGGAAATGACAGAGCCGCATGCGATTTTAGTAACCAGTGTAACGGCCTGGTCACGACTTTGGTCTTACGGCCCGTTTACGACCTTGCCGCTGTGAGCGGCAGCTAAGCGCGGGGCGGCGAGCGGTAAGATCAAAAGTATAAAAATGTTTGAAGCACGCCACGAGACACCGCTCATAGCGAAATCGCGCGCGGTTTTCTCCGAGCGAATCGCGGCAGCGGCGCGCGGTGCGGAGAGCGGCAGGAACAAAAGTAAAATCGAATGAGTGCGACGTCACGAAACAGAGCGGCGCGGACAGCGGTGTAGGAGTGACGTACTCAGGGGCGTAGATTAAAACAAAAAAGTTTAGACGATTTTGTGGCGGTAATGGATACCGAGGCGTTTATTACTGAAATTTTAATTATAAGACCAAAGTCGTGACCAGGCCGTTAGCGGTGAGCGGCGGGTGCGGCGAGCGGGGCGGCGTCGGTGAGCGGTGCGTTTTGCACGCCACGTACCCTCAGTAGCGGTTAGTTGCAGCGGCAGCGGTGGACGTATTTAGGTAGTCAAAACGTGCTCAAAATCATAGCGTTATCAAAATTATCCCTTCTCTGTTTAGAAAGCAGTACATTTTTAAAACATTAGAGTAGTAGCAGAGAGAGAAGTAGTGCACGAACTGAATAAAAATCAGTATTTAAATAGCGAATTTCGTGACCAATACGAAGATTACAGAAAATATCCAGATAAGTCGATGCGGTCGATTTAAAATTTCAGTAATAAACGCCTCGGTATCCATTACCGCCACAAAATCGTTAAAACTTTTTTGTTTTAATCTACGCCCCTGAGTACGTCACTCCTACACCGCTGTCCGCGCCGCTCTGTTTCGTGGCGTCACACTCATTCGCTTGTACTTTTGTTCCTGCCGCTCTCCACACCGCGCGCCGCTGCCGCGATTCGCCCGGAGAAAGCCGCGCGCGATTTCGCTATGAGCGGCGTCTCGTGGCGTGCTTCAAACATTTTTATACTTTTGATCTTACCGCTCGCCGCCCCGCACTTAGCTGCCGCTCACAGCGGCAAGGTCGTGAACGGGCCGTAAATGGGCTAGCGATGCGGCTTGGTGAGGCAATTAGTGAAGCGACTCGCCGCACGGCGAAAATCGACCCGTGTAAACCCCCCATTAGGGTCAGTTCACACCCTAATGCGCGCACACTTTTAAAGAGCGATTCAAAATATAACTTTATTTTCTACACGAAAAGATATGTACACATTTCGTTGTGAAAATTCAGAATACGTTGCGCAACGTATTCTGAGTTCACGACGAGACGCGACACTGCGCGCACACTTTTAAAGAGCGATTCAAAATATAACTTTATTTTCTACACGAAAAGATACACAATTCGTTGTGAGAATTCAGAATACTTTGCGCCATGCAGCGCTGCGCCGCGCGACGCCTCGCGGCGTAGAGCGACGCAGCGCGAAATCACTAGCCTCTTCAAGTATCGTCGCGTCGCGTCGCGTCGCGTCGCGTCTCGGTGTGAACTGACCCTTAGTAGTGTGGAAGAGAAGGAGGGGTTTAATGTAGGTACAGTGTGTAAATGAAATAATGCAACACCACAGACAAGCAGGTAATTATTATTTATTTATTATTCCAGACTCGATCAATACATTGAGCTTAATACAAAGTAAGTAGATAAAATGGGTTTACATGTGGGTACCTACTCTTAACATACAGACCTAATGCTATTTATCAAAACAAGCGTTTTGCTGAGTTTACTTAGTTTACTAGCTAAATAAACATAACAAAACGCTATCATCAAAATTCAAAATGTAAATTCAGCTAATCAGAAATCTTAAAAAAAAAACCTTGCATGTAAAGGGACATTATTTAATTGGGAATTCAAAATAAACAATCACCATAATTAAGTACTTATTTATTTATTAATCTTATACTAAAGAATTATTTTGATTACCAGCATTAATAAAGGGAATATGTACTACTTAACATTATCTAGTGTTCGTACAATTCAATAATTAGAGATAAATTGTATTGTGTATACTGTAGCTAATTATAGGTATTAATGAGTGTTTGTAAGAAACGATTTAAAAGTGTTCACTATTTGGCACTATTGCATAAACAGATGCACCAAGACAAATGCAATAAGAAAGTTCAATCATAATTCAAGAGACAATAATTCTTATTGACGATTTCGGCGACCTGTAAAAAGAAGAACATATTAAAACATTGTTTGGAAAACCACAATTGTGTAACCCAATTGTTTGAATTATAAGATATTTTTCATCACACTTGCACGTAAACAGTGTCATAACATACAGGTTAACTTGGCTGTAATGCCCCATATAAAACCCTAGGGCGGTAAATTTTTTTTTTTTTAATTTTCGTCACACTTGCACGTAAACAGTGTCATAACATACAGGTGAACTTGGCTGTAATGCCCCATATAAAACCCTAGGGCGGTAAGTAATTTTTTTTTAATTTACAGCACCGCTTGACAGCACACAGGTCATGCAAGTTCATCAAGCAAGGAGTTTACACGCAATTTAAAAATTGTCTTAAAATGTTATCTAAACAGGAATTTCATTCAATCTCGCTACATGTTATTTAACTACTCAACTAATGTTCTAAAATCTAAATAATCGATAGTTTTTTGTATCCAAACGTCGAAATTTTTATTTTTTTACACTCCGTCATGGCTGTATATACCTAGGTAAGTATTTTGCCTTTAAAGTTTCTGAACAAAACATTTGTATAATCTGTGGTGTGGGCAAACAGCCCGCCATCCGCAAATCAGTTCACGTATTTCGTAATAATATGTGTGCTGACTTGTGTATATTCATAATTATTAACTCGCACGTGTGATGAAAAACATTGTATGTTTCACGGGCGGTACGGGAATTACGAACCTCGACTCAGAAAGCCCTCAGTCTTCGACTTCGGGCTTCTACTAGAGCCTCGATCGTAATTCCTTACTTACCGCCCTTAATACACAATATACTATTATAACACATTTGCTCGTAAAGGGTCTCTTTATTTCACCAAGTTCAGTATCGTAATGTATCTCATTACGCACTAGTGCGGTAATGTAAAGTAAAACGCACGGTTTATCAAAATGCTCCGTCTAAACCGAACGGTATTTTTTTAAATCTTAGCAAAGAGTTGTTATGTCAGAAAAGTGGTCAACATTTTATGAATAAAATTAACTTGGGAAATAAAATTTAATAAATAAACATTTAATTCTTTAATTTAATTAATTTTGACCATAAATTACAACCATTTCTCATCTGTAACAAAACACAAAAATATTAATTTATTTTATTATTAATACTGGCTGTTTTTGTGCCTTTGCCTTAAAAAAAGCGCTGATGCGCGCGCATTGCTAATTTCATAATTTGTACACAAGTAAAAATTATTCCGCGCGCTTTTTCTTTTCACTGTATTGTTTTTATTTGAAAATGTCATCCGAGTTTTATTTATTTCCTCGCAAATATGTTATAAAACGTCGTATGACATACGTGCGCTTTGACAATTACAGCCTCTGCTTTTTTGTAGCCCTCGCCTACGGCTCGGGCTGTCAATATTGCCTCGGCTGTAATTTTGAACTTACCGCACTTATATCATAATGTACTATTAAATTTCATTATAGGAGGAATAACGAGCGATCGCTTCACACCGATGCTTTTAAATAGTAACCCAATACATTAACCACAGGTTATAGTACTCGTAAATACCGCAGTTAGCAGTAAACACATTCGGCACTGGAATGTCAGTTGGACACATGCCAACATTGCCAATACAAATACAAATAATATAATACACGACAGGATCACGGTGACAAACAGTTAATGAAACACCGGTTAGAATGTAAACTGCTATGTGCAGCTGAAATATCTGGTTACCACAGAAATGGTAGAGTGAGACTTACATGACGTTCGGCGCCTATTATTGTTAGTAAATAATAATGAGCGGGGTAACAAACCTTTCTTACCCTTGTCTTTGGAGGTCTTGACCTGCTTGTTCTTGTTGCATTTCTTAGTAATGCGCCTACTTTGGTCGCAACTAGAGTCGCTATTAGCCTTTAGCATATCAGTTCGGGACATCTCGCCGTTGGGGCTGCACTCGCTCCAAGAAGACTTCTCATAGCGGCATGCTATACGAATACAAAATAATCCCTATTATTGCCGGTGTTACACGCCCTAACCACACTTAATTTCTACATAACTAAGTAGAAAATGAAGGGTGTTTACGGTCCGTTACCTTTGGAACACGCCGTAATAAAAAATGCTCCTTTGCTCGCCAACAGTTACCTACTTAGCTTTCTTTAGAACCTTTTAAATGTCCGGTAGATAGCATTATATGTTATTTATCTGGGCTCAAGGGTAGTTATAAGATGCTGCGGGTTGTTCGAAAGAGATACCGCGGCCCTGGAACACAAAGGGCGAAGAAGGAACATGGGTGGGTTTTAGTCAGTACAAGTCTGACACTCCCTCCCGCTCCGCCCAGAGCGGGAGAAGTCATTTGATGATTTCCAAACCGCAAAAAAAAAAAAATATATATATATAAGATGCAGTGAGACCTATTCTGTAGATGACGCCCCTTGTCCCCTACTAGAATCCATAAACTACCATTGGCGCCCCTTATCACTAGCTCCTAGATCAACTGCTCCTCCAGGTCTACCACAGCGCATTTTTAACATATCTTAATGCCGAGTGGCATTAAGGTATGTCAAATATGCGCTTTCTGAAAACGGTAGTTGTGCATTAAAATGTCTGTACCGTATTTTTACATACCCAATAGTTTTAACAAAACTACCGTGTCATCGCGTGATATTTAAACAATGTCGGAACGGCAGTCAGCAGTCTGAAAGAGCGACCGTCTGGCATTTCAGTCTGTTCTCGTCGTGTTTCGTCTGTTCGCTTTACTCGCTTCTTTGGAAAAAACTTGGGCATGTTGACAGTTTGTTGAAAGTATTTTCAGTTCTATTTTTAAGAACATTTTCGCGTTTCTGAATTCGTTATATATGAAATAGGTACGTTCATATAAAATGAATTCGTTCATAACATAACATACTTATCGAAAGTGGATCGAACATTGTCATTTATGTGTGGAGTTATTAAATTCAATGACTAAATATTGAAATGGCGAGATGAGTTAGACTCCAAGGACTACAACCTAAAAGTTTGGCCGGACATTGCAAAAGATCGATTTTTTTGGAATTTTGGAAAGCTTGAAGCGACGTTTTTGCCTTGCAGTGCATAATGGGATCATAACCAATTTATTAAATGGAGAAAGTGTTAAGATTGCGAGAAGAAAAGGGAATTTTGAATGCTGCAAATTCAATGACACGCACCTTTCTTGCATTTCTTCTGGATAGTCTTGATGCTCTCGCAGCTGGCAGGGTCTCCTTTCTTCAGGGTTAACTTCCTGGAGCGCATGTTGGTCTTGGAGTCGCATTCAGTCCAGGCGCCTCGAATGTAGCGGCAAGTCTCTGTTGTTGAAATAGCGTCAGTTGAGGGATGACAAAACAAAAATCAGTGCGTGGAGTCCCTAAACGTGGAAGAAGTGAAACTTCGTAATACTACACGCATGCGTTCGAGTAACCACTATCGTATTTTTTTTTTGAGCTTCTATATAATATTTTGTTGTTTTCTTGTTGTATTTTTTTACTACATAATTATTACATAAGTTTATCGAGGTTATTCTACTCATGGAAATTGAGCGAAGGCTGGTCACACCGAAGAGTCGAATGCATGATTGTTTGCACGCCATCTTGCGTACCTAGTTTCTACTACCTAGTACCTAGTTTGTGACTACGTAGTTCTCTACGTAGTCACAAATCTTCAAATACTATCTCTTAGTGAGTTTTAGAAAATATTCCTCCTCCATGGTAGCGTTAAACTTGTTGGAAGTCGCTAAGAAGTTTCACTTAAAAAAAAAACTGTTTATCTAAGTTTCCATCCATGTCATTAGGTAGATATTGATTAGTAGTTTACCCATTAGGTTACTTATTGAATTAGTTATAAAGTTTATAAGTTTGAGTAAGATCCCACTAAATTACGTTCATCATCTGCCTAGCCTTTTTCCCAAACTATCTTGGGGTCGGCTTCGAGCCTAACCGGATGCAGCTGAGTAGGTATCAGTATTTTACATGAAGCGACTGCCTATCTGACCTCCACAACCCAGTAGCTGGGTAATACGATACCACTTGGTAAGAATGGATGTCAGACTTTTGGCTGCTGACTACTTGTAACGACTGTCAAAGATCTACTAATGACAGCCGGGACCAACAGCCTAACGTGCTTTCCGAGGCACGGAGGAAACTCGGTACTTATGTAATTATGATCACCCATCCACGGACCAACCTCGGCTAGCACGGCTTAACCTTAAAGATCAGCCTAAGCGGCTGCTAATATTAGTATTATTTAGTATATTATTATTTAGCCACGAGCTCCTCGTGGATTCCACTAAATTACGTTTAGGTAGTTTTATTAATTTATTACCTGACATTATTAATACCTATTAACATTATGTACTAGGGCGCGTATACATAATAACCGTCGTTACTAACTGAAACTGCAGTCATTACCTACAAAATGTGTTCGAGTCTAATTTTCAAGTAAGGTAGGATCTATACCAATTATGCATATTTGTTTCTATAACTTTTACAGACAAAACCACTCAAAACCCTTAAAAAGTTTTAATTTTCTCTATAAAAAATATTTTTCATCCCCATATTTGTTAAACAAGAGTGCAAAGTGGAAATGATTAAATGTAAAAAAAAACATTTACAATCGCAAGATACTTTTATAATTTCAGTTCAAGTTCAGTAAAGTTTTGGCTCCTTTAACTAGTGTGCAATAGTAACAATTTAAGAAAAAGAAAATGGCGCGCGCAATCAAATCGA
The DNA here is from genome assembly GCA_963082945.1 of Cerastis leucographa. Classification (NCBI taxonomy): domain Eukaryota; kingdom Metazoa; phylum Arthropoda; class Insecta; order Lepidoptera; family Noctuidae; genus Cerastis; species Cerastis leucographa. Next base: position 11,123,430 of record OY720378.1, read on the forward strand.
AATCGCGCAATCAAAAAAAAAGGACACCAAGAAGTTTCAGAGTTTGAGTTTTTAACAAATTAAAAAAGGTTGTATGATAAATTCGGCACCATGGAGGTAGAAGTAAATAGGTTTAATGATGTTTTGAATTCACAAACTTAGTGCACACGATGTTCTAAATTCAATTTACTTTATCCTCTAGCGGATAAAAACGGCTTTTGCACTCAAATATCGAAAAGCAAAAATACTCTTTCCGAGATAGGGGGATGAAAATAACTATTTCATCCCCCCATCTCGGAAAGAGTGTGAAACTCAGACTCTTAAGTTTTGATGTCCATTTTTACAATTTGATTGCGCGCGCCATTTTCTTCTCACGTCATATTGTTAAAACCTTAGGTTAAAAACAAGTAAGTTACTTGAATACAAGCGAAAAATCTAAAATGAGTGATTCTAGCGACGAGGAAGTTTATTTGACGCCTATATACAGAATTGGCTGAAATTGTTAATAATGCACACTAGCTAAAAGAGCCAAAACTTTCTCAGAAAACGTTTTGCTGGCATATTTTATTGAATTATCCGAGACCAAGAAATCAAGCACTGTATGGAGTATATATATATATATATATAGAATACGTAACGATTGTTGAGAAATATCAAGTCTTTACGCCCGCCTAACACTCCAATCAATCGTTTTTTTCTACAATATCGCAACCGATAGTGTGTTGGACAGCCTATGGGTGCTAATAAAATGGGCAGTAAATAGCAACATTTCTTGAACTTTTAGAACTGCTATTGTACTATTGTAATACTTACCTATCATAATGTAGTAGTTAATACCTAAACTGAAATAAAAGTACCTATCTTGAGATTGTAAATGTTGTTTTTTTGCATTTAGTCATGTCCTCGCTGAGGTGGGATGAAAAGTTACGTGTTGCACTCGAGTGCAAAGATTTTTGACCTTATGCTCTTTTGATTCCCTCGCTAACGCTCAGGATTCCTTCGCTTGCTCGGTCATCAAAATTGAGCACGCGGTTAAAAAGCAACTTTGCACTCTTGTATAACAAATAACTATTGTTAGGTAGGTAGTTTTAGTAGAATTACCTACTACAACACTATGTGTTTCTAAGTAAATTTTAGTTATTGCTCAAGTAGTTTTAACTAGTCAAAAGTAGTTTTGACTGAGACATTATTAAAACAATCCATTTAAAACAGATTCAAAGGTACGAACTTACGATATCGGACTCTTTTATCTCAGAAACTAAAGTTTATGAACCTTCAAAAAAAAATTGAAGTTTTGAATGCATCCCAACATGTGCAGATGGGGCACAGACAGCGACCCGAGGGATTTATTTTGAGCTGTCTGGAAGTAGGGTAGCAATACAAATAAGAAAACAAAAGACCTCGATGAATATACGACATAGCTACCCACTAACAATAAACATCTACATAAGTATAAACATTTTATCATCACGTTCCTACTAAAAAACAGAAGATTTTGTAAGATGTAAAGTCAAGAACTTCTTGGCGGTTCTTCTTCAAACGAACGTGAATTTAAATGCTTAGTATTTATTCGACATTTCTTTCAAAAGTTCCTGTTAAATCCCTTTACGAATAAACAATTGAATTGAGAGCAAATTCTAAAAACTCGCCAACAGAATGCAGCGATGTTGAAAAATACCACGAGTCAAAACGTTTACAAACGCAGAATTTTTTAGAGCTTAATTGAACAAATCAAAAGCATTTCAATGTTGTGAAAATGTATACTTAGCTACAATTTGTAGTAAGTATCCGATCCAAACGGTTGCCTATTTAAATAGTTTAACAAGAATTACTGAAATATAATGCATCTGCATCGGAAGCGAGTTTAGTTTCGTGCGTTCTAAATACTAACCTCTATTTTTAGCGCCCCTCTCGCTGCGGATGAGGACCTCGTGGTCGCTCTCTTCCCATACCTCACCTTCGGCGGAGACTACGGCTGCCGATAAGAGGAACAGCCCAGCCAACAGGCGCCACACGTACTTGGCCTAGGACAATCAATACAACGATTGCAACATCTACACAACAAGGGAAAAATGTAGACGGAACCAAATATCGCCGGGGCCTCCACCAAAACATACCTACTGAACCATCGCACGCACAGCATTTTGTAAACCAAATAAAAAGAACGTAAACAAATAAACAGTAATCAACCCATCGATGTTAGTCTGTTGGTAAGAGTTCACGTGTTAAGAATTTATAAGAACAAAGACTTATAATAGCATCAATAGATAGGTAGCAGCGATAACTGGCGGTGCTCAGTCAATGACTTTAATTGTAACACAGTCATGGCGCCCGCTAAAATTAACTGGATGTCTCAGAGGTCACTACCCAGTGCCATTGCGATAGTCCAGCCGTTATACAGTTTGAGTCATTTGTTATGCCTACTGTTGACAATCGTTCCTTATGTGATTGGCTCTTTACCGCGTTTATAAATAACTGGCCAAACATTAAACAGTCAGTAAACAGAAATAACAGCTGTGTTACTATTTCTATCTCATGATACCATTGTTGAAATAACTAAACAGTGTTTAATTAAGTTATGGTATTGAGGTGTTTGTTAATAATTTGAATGGTAATGAATGATTGAAATTGGTCCATTCATGAATTATATCAAATTGGTTGCATAGGAGCCATAGTTGGCACGAACAGAGGACGCGATATCACTGCCGACTTTCCGGAGTTAACGCACACAAACAAATCTATACCCACCCCCACCGTCCCTCTCTGATTGTAGCGGGATGCTGCGCACTCATTTCATTTATATTATGTAACCAATTTAAATATTCCCTCGCAGTTTTTGAACAGATAGCATATTTCCAACAATTTTTATCCTAATTCGATCAAAGAAAATACCGACGATCACTTAAAATAAACAATTGAAAAATAACTAAATTGAAATGAAAGAAAATAAATTAATCACAAAACCAGAATACAGCATACAAAATTTAATTGATCCACACAACTTTGCACTTCTGTTTTATTTTTTGCTGCACAAAGAAATGCCTATTTCTGGAAAAATATATTTTATTTTTCCACTTTCGCTTATTAAAAATTAATACTTATACCTACCTTCCTAATTAATAACATAATAGGAAAGTGGCACGGGGGATGCACAACAAGTGAATTAGATGTAATAAAAGTTGAGATGATGTTAATTGGTGGGCAAGCTTACCTCCATGACTGGTAGTGTGGTATCGCGGGTTCGGAGCGCGGGCGTGCGGCGCGGACGTGGTACTGCGGCGGCGAGCGAGCAGCGAGTGAGTGGCGAGCGGCGGCGGCGCGGGCGGGACCGCGGGCCGGGGACACACAGGACGCCTGCCTATTGATCTGCCTCTTGGGCTCTTGCACCCGGGACCACCTATACTCGCTACTCAGTCCTGTACGCATATTCACACCCCCTCCCCTCTCGAGCCGATCTCTCTATCTGCGGCTAGGCAAGATTTATTGCTTTTTCCGGGAATAGCCGGATTTCCTCCGGTATGATACGGCGTCAAACTTTTTGCGTCGGGATGCAGATTAGCTTTTGTATGGATCTAACATTCGCTCCTATGTTACGGTAAATATTTATGAACTCTAGAATCACGGGTATAGGACCTACTTGCTTATGTAGAACAGTTAAAGCGCTTTATTTTTACACTATCTACTATACATAAACTTAATGATGTAAGTGACCTAATATAGCTTTATTTTTACCTAAAAACCCTTCTACTTACGTTCTCAGTTCTTCTTATTTTTTAACCCCCGACCAAAAAAGAGGGGTGCTATAAGTTTGACGTGTGTATCTGTGTATCTGTGTGTCTGTCTGTGGCATCGTAGCTCCCAAACGGATGAAGCGATTTTGATAAAATTGGTGTCATTTGAAAGGTATTTTGATCGAGAGTGTTCTTAGCTATGTTTCGAGAAAATCTGCTCAGCCGTTTGAAGCTCATCACCTCTTTTCTAGTTGATGAAGGGATTTAAACAACATCTACGGGTCTAGTTGATTGGAAATTGAATTCTTGTCACTTTCTCACCATGGGCATTGCCAGGGGGGTAGGCTGCACACCCCCCTCCCCCTATAAGCTCAAGTTTTTTTTTAAATTCATATCTTTTCTTGTTTTCGTTAATAAGCGAGAAGAGGCGCAACACCAAGAAAAGTGGAAGGAATGGGAGTAGACCTATGCCCAGGAGTGGGACAGTCAAGGCTAAGAAAAAATAATTTAAGTTTAAAAAGCATGAAATAAAAATTAAATTAAAAATTTAAAGTTTTTAACGTAAGATTTTAACTTTAAACACCTCCACGACTCCCGTACTATTCAATCCGTCCACCAGCACAATGTTTTTAGTGCGTTACATTGAGTTCTACCACAAAACATGATTTTAATCCCCCAAAAAAAAGTCGTTTCCCAGCAATAATTTTTGCGTAAAGTTACTTAGTTTCATGTACAGAATGATTGGTTGACGGCTTCGTGATAAGGTGATTTACACCGTGTAGATGTAGGAACTGCTCAACTAAGGAGCTGCTCCTCATTAATATGGCCATTAGTCAACAGGTTTGCCGTTGTCGAAGGGATCTGTCTACATGTTGGGTATAATATAAGAAGGCCTATGAAACGGTTCCACATACTGGATTGCACATGTTAGCTGAGTTAGTTCTTTCCATGAGTGACCTGAAACTCTTTGCCCCCAACGATTTGCAACTGTTGGATCTACTAAACGTAACTGAAACTTTCAGTGGCACCATCACAAAAATGTATGTGGGAAGAATAAATTAAATAATAATATGTTAACACAGAGTTTACTTAATTGCATAGGTCACCCGATCTTTTAGCCAGAAGTATCCATTAATAACAATTTTCTCTAAGTACGTGGAATCGGAAATGCCGTACTATATCTGCGCTTCGTACGGACCGATTACTACAAGATTTCTTTTTAGGTCACTTATTCTCATAAAACGGTATTCTTCCAGAGTTGTGTGATGGTTGATTAAAAAATTAAAGGTCTAGTTTCTTCGAGTCCTCTAATCCCCCGAACAATGACCGAGAGTAAATGTTACTCTGGCGCACTTCAAGTCAAAAATCAAGATAATATGTTAATTTAATTAATTATTCAGACACAAGCGTCGTAGCGTCGGGACCCCCGACGCTACGACGCTTGGATTAATTTTATTTTTGGTTTTTTAAATTTTTAATTTAATTTTTTACAAAGTTTGGTCACATTAGGAACAGCTATTCTGGCTTTCCTCTTACAATTTCGATGAGATTCTAAACCTTATAGACAATCGCCAGACATTTTAACATTATCGCACCTAAAATCGTTGAACCGTTCTATGTAATGTGTCTGAATAATTAATTAAATTAACATATTATCTTGATTTTTGACTTAAAGTGCGCCAGAGTAACATTTACTCTCGGTCATTGTTCGGGGGATTAGAGGACTCGAAGAAACTAGACCTTTAATTTTTTAATCAATCATCACACAACTCTGGAAGAATACTGTTTTATGAGAATAACTGACCTAAAAAGAAATCTTGTAGTAATCGGTCCGTACGAAGCGCAGATATAGTACGGCATTTCCGATTCCACGTACTTAGAGAAAATTGTTATTAATGGATACTTCTGGCTAAAAGATCGGGTGACCTATGCAATTAAGTAAACTCTGTGTTAACATATTATTATTTAATTTATTCTTCCCACATACATTTTTGTGATGGTGCCACTGAAAGTTTCAGTTACGTTTAGTAGATCCAACAGTTGCAAATCGTTGGGGGCAAAGAGTTTCAGGTCACTCATGGAAAGAACTAACTCAGCTAACATGTGCAATCCAGTATGTGGAACCGTTTCATAGGCCTTCTTATATTATACCCAACATGTAGACAGATCCCTTCGACAACGGCAAACCTGTTGACTAATGGCCATATTAATGAGGAGCAGCTCCTTAGTTGAGCAGTTCCTACATCTACACGGTGTAAATCACCTTATCACGAAGCCGTCAACCAATCATTCTGTACATGAAACTAAGTAACTTTACGCAAAAATTATTGCTGGGAAACGACTTTTTTTTTGGGGGATTAAAATCATGTTTTGTGGTAGAACTCAATGTAACGCACTAAAAACATTGTGCTGATGGACGGATTGAATAGTACGGGAGTCGTGGAGGTGTTTAAAGTAAAAATCTTACGTTAAAAACTTGTATTTAAAAAAATACTTGTCAAAAAGTTGGAACTTTGACCCCTAATATCTCCGTAACTAGAAGGTTCCCAGGTATGGTGTAGTACAAAAAATGATCGCAATGACAGGGAGAACCAGTGCCTTTCGGCTTCGTTAAGAGGTGTTTTACACCCTTTATTGTTAGAAGCGGTCATAGCAGAATTTTCGTCGATATGTATAATAATTTTAGCTCTCAAAATAGATGTAAAATTAACAAAACATATATCCTTTATTCGCTTTTTCACATATTGTTGACATTATTAAATAATTTTACAAAATAATATTTAAAAAAACATTTAAAAACTATAAAAATAGTAGCCCACCGGCATCGGGCACAGGGTCCGGGTTACCGGTGGTCAGAGCTCTTGAGAGAGGAACCTTCTAACAATACGTGCCGTGTTCAGAAGTACTGCTTTCTGAATCAAGCCCTTGATCCAGCTGCCAAGCGAAACACTCCTCAGATGTTGGTCGAAGCTTTTGGCAATTAAGCCATTGGCCGACACGACTATCAGCAGAATGACTGTTGTAGTCACGTCCCACATGTCGACAACCTCGCGAGCCAGATCTAGATACTTGAATTGCTTATCTTTCTCTGATTTCACGAGGTTCTCGTCATGCGGAACCGACATAACATATTATTATTATGAGATTTGCATTTGCAAGGATCTCCCAGAGTCTGATAGCGTGTTCGATGCCAAGCAACATCTGAAAATACCTGTAAGGTTTCAATAATTCATTGTCATAATTCAAACCAAAATGTTACAGAAATGTTAATTTCCCATGGTTTGTCTCCATTGTGCCATAACATAAGCTCGTTACTGTAATCTTTAAAAGGTAATTGAGAAATTCCTGGTGGAAACATCAAATAAGACTGGCCAATCCGGGACTCGAACCCAAGACCGCATCGTCAGTACAAGCATTTTTCCAGCCACAACACCAATGACTCACTTTGAGTTACCTATCCTATTATCACAATCAACCGTTACACCCCGAAGTCAATCTAGAATAATCATTCTAGCTGGTGTCTATTCCTTTGTTTTAACTTTATGATTTAACTTGGTTTTAACGGGTTGTTGGTGTTCCTTCCACCTTGTGTACGTAGTGACTATTAAAAACTCATAAAAATAAATTGAAATAGAACGAATTGAACCTTACGGTAACCTTTACATTTGAAAAACAACGTACGTTGTAATGTAATGTAATTTTTGGAAACTTAAGGCGAATACTTTGCAGATGCTCGCTCCTTATATTTATTATTTTTTATCTTTTCGGTCACGATTGTGTTCGGTCTGGTTACGGTTCAACGTCCAACTGACCAAAAGGAGTCACATATAGTCAACTGATAGAGTGCGTTTAAAAATATATAACATTAAATACTCAGCAAAGAGGTTTCGAGATAATCTTCTGTCCTCTAGTGTTTTTATATTACACTGAAAAGCTACTAAATAGTAAAATGTTTTCATCACAAAATGTCCCTGAATTGGTGTAGGTACTACCTATTCTTCAGGCACATTATGTGTTAATGTCGTCGTAGTGCTGAAGTAAGAACAGCGTATTAAATAGCATAAAAAGTTAAGCCTCGTGCATTATTGGATGAAAAATTCTCATCATCATTTTTACTTCGGTAGGATAATTGGGGCTTAGAATATTGGTAGACACGGCGACTCATCACGCTATAAATTTCCAGTATAACATGGCCTCGTTTTGTATAGATTTCCCGTGCAATGAGAGATCCGCCTAAACTGGTTTTGTTTAGCTTGATTGGTCGTCGACGTCGTCGAACGTACTATCGTTACCTCCATACTTAAGGATTGTCTTTTGATTAAGTATTATTTGTAGTAATCCGATCTACGGACTGGTAGGTAAAATTACTTAATACAAGCATGAATTAAAATCGGAATCTAGGACTTGCCAATTTACTTATTGATCACATTTCTCACGTTAGGCGCGTCAGCAGATGTAGAGGTTAATGTAGATATTCCGTTATCGGAAACCTTTAGCCGCGCATATTTCTCGCTACAGAAACTAGACCAAGGCCTCGAGCCGCCCGGTTCATCGATACTACATAAAGTACGATCGACTCCATCAATAAGTTTATGTATCAGGTACTTACACTACCTGTACCTGAGATCAAATAAGTACCTACAATTTAAAGTGGAAGCGACAGGGTGACCCGAAAATTCAAATTTTCTTACGTTTTTACAAATTGCCGTTCAGTATCGGGTTTTATGTTGAATAAAATATGATACGCAGCCGTAAACGTACGTATTTACATAATTGTAGTCATTACAATCATCAATACAACCCCTTTAAGTTCATTTAATACCAATGAATGACAATTTCATAAAAAAATCGTCTATGGGGTTAAATGAACTTAAAGTGGTGGTATTGATGACTTTAATGATTATAATAACTCAGTAAAGTATTAGGTTACGGCCGCGTATCATATTTTATTCAACATAAAACCTGACACTGATCGGAAAATTACTAAAAACGTAAGAAAATTGAATTTCGCGGGCCACCTTAATCATACTTTTTGGAGGCTTTTTTTTATGTTTAAGCAACGTTTAGCATGTACCTAAGTTGGTCTTTTTCACGTTGCCGGTGAGAAGATTTTTGCTGAGAACTTCGGCAATTGTTCCCATTGTCAGTTGATAAAATAATTACTTAACCCTACTTTTTGAAGGTTAAAGATTTTATTAAATTTAAGCAACGTTTAGTATTAGTATTCCAGAGAAAGCAAGTAGTTAATGTAGGTACCTATGGCAATGGCAAACATCAAAGTGGTAAATGGTAACAACTCGAAGAAAAGCTAGTACTAATCTAAGGCCTAGCTAGAGCTTCGACCCAAATGGGAATTTTTCGTATCCTAGTTCTACGATTTTGTACCAACTTCAATTGTAGGACTAGTGGGATCGAACTCTCTCTTTTATTGTGTGATTGATTGGGAAAGGGAAAGCTTTATATATTAAATTAAAAAGGATTTGACAACAAGGTAGCTAGGTACAGATGCCACCCCAAACTGTCAAATTTTCCCAATCAACCGTATTCTTTAACGATAAGGTTGGAAATCTATTAAAAAAAATTGACAGATTGTTGTAGCTTGATGTGTTGGGGTCTGTACCTAAACTTATGTCCCTTCATCAAGGTTGCTCAGTGTGCCTCAATCGAAGGACCCATGCTTCAGGGGTCCTGAAAATACACATCAGTCAGCCTTTTCATTTTCTTTTGTAATTATTTTAACTTCATAATACGACTGTTCAAATTGAAGAATGCCACTGTCTTCCCTACAAAACTTAATTAAACTAGTGAATAGATCCCAGATCCTCTTTTGTCTTTGATACTATAGAAATCTTCCTCCATGGAACTAGTAGAAGCTCAAAAGGCTCGGGAATGGAGGTTATTATTCATTAATCCCATAATTAATTACTCCATAAAATTACTAATTTCAATTCAATTCAATTTCTTTATTTCAGACATGAGTCCATAGTGTTAGTAGCAACAAGATAACTTAATAACTAGTGTTAGTAATAAGGAGACAAAAAGTATTTAAAAAAATCAATTGGTATGGATCCTCACCCAGTGGCGCAGCAGAGGGGAGTCCCATCGATCTGAGAACACGCTCAGGAGACTATTGGTGGCGGAGCGTAGCCGGCCGGCTAAGGAGGCGGTCCTTTTTCTTATAATGGCGTAAAAATCGTCTGTGTGCGCCTCCGCAAACATAGTAGACGCACTACAACGCCACGACAGCCCCAACAGTGTCCTAAACGCGTTATTGTATTGGACACGCAAGTCGCTGTATGTCCTCTGCGTGAAACGGGTCCAAAGACTGCACGTGTAGAATGATTGACAGAAAGCTTTGAAAAGAGTGACTTTAACTTGATTTGTACAACGTGCAAATCGTGAACTTTGATTGGACTTTTTCCACGAAGTTTTTTAATTAGCAAGCGATTTTTTTTTTCTAATACGAGCAACATATATTATTGCATTTTGTATCAAATTCAGAGCTAGTTTGTGATGAATTCGTAGCAAACCACTATATTTTGATGGGAAACTTAACAACCGTTTCATAAGTTTAATTAAAACCTGTTCAGTGTTCATTTCAGTTTCAATGTTCAAGTCTTCTGTAGCATGAATAAATTAAAAATTATATTCTTGATTGGTAGTTTGGAACCTTATATTGTCATTGTTATGAATTACTTTGTTTCCTGGTTTAATAAAGTTGTTGCTTTTAGGTACTTGCGTTCTACAATGCGAAGGGAGAGAACCATTTAAGCCAACCGATGGATCTGTACCGTTTGTAGTAAGTTTTGTCGCATCTCATGTTATAACATCGCCCGCTTCCAATATCAATTTGATTGAATCAAAGCATCTTGTTTAACATAACATGAGAAATTACTCTTTTAAGATGCTGATAAATGTATCATCAATATTATCGAGGCACATAATACTGTTTTAGTATAAATTAGTAGAATCAATAAAATGTATCCTTGCACTCTGTGTTTTCAATCTTCAAACACCGTGACGTTTAAAAAGAAGAACTAACATTAAAAAGGTAGGTATATTAACATGGTTTACTACAGGTAAATTTCCCGTCTCGGTACCGAGGAATATGCGTCGGTATTATGGTATCCCGCGTGGCTGTGGTGACAGCGGCGGTGTGCGTCACCAGCCCTTTAGCCGACTTTACAGACACGAGGCCGATCAACATCGTCATGGGTGCCAGCTACCGGCACCCTCGCCGCGGCATCAGAGTCCAGGTTACTAAGATTCTCATACCAAATAGTAAGTAACTTTTTGTTTTATGGTAGCACTGATCGTTATCCTTAATTCTGTAACCGGCACACTTTTGTTGCCTTCCGAAGGTTTATAATCAACCGCTTCTGCTGAACAACGGACCTACCCATCTACCTGCCTAAATAAGGCGTCTGGCCTGACTTTGACTGTTTCTTCAAACTTAGCATGAGCGCCGACAGCAGGGTGTAAGAAGGCGCACCTGCCTCCTATCGGATAAGAATATAATAACAAAAAAAAATACTAAACTTACCGACTAACTTAGGTACTTAATAAAAGCTATATTGAAAACTCGCGGGTAGACTAGACCAGGGTTAACTTTTATAGCAGAATTGTTCATATTTTCACAATAAATGGAATGTAATTGAGTAGGGTGCATCCGTCCACAGGAGTCATTAAAAGTTTTCCACAAAGCCGGAATTTCAATTAATAAAATACTATTTCTATGATGGTTAGAACGCCAGAATGCAATATTGTTATTTGTTATCAAAATAGTTGTTTTGCTTCATAAGTACCATGTAACTATAAAATATTTAATGAATAATATTGTTTGAAAACACTGCAAGATTAAAGAGTGTAGGTACCTAAAATATGTAGTAGGTAGGTACTTGAATACAGTGGCCGTCGGAAAATCTAATGTTATAAAAGTGTGTGAAGAAAAAACTACACACCTACCTCACTACTTATTTACAAACATTAATTGCAAAAAAAAAAAATCTTCCATAAAATAAAAAATAAATAAAAAGTAATTAGGTACCTAACTTTACTTTCGGGAGTGGGTGACTTTTCGTCTATTTTAAAATAATCCCGATTTGCCTATGCAAACGATTCCAGAATGTAATTTATTCGAGAAGTATTTTATTTTAACGCGACGGTTTTGAAAGAGATTTTTATCAGCTATGACTGAAGATGGATAAATTAATGCATTAAAATTTATTAGAATGACGTAAACTATCGAAAAGCATGTAGCCCTCTGATTTTATGATAGATCAAAATACAATAATTCATGAGCGCTCATCATATTCATAATTGATGAGCGCAAATTATACAAGGTGTTGTTTTGCAACCTCGTCAAATTTCAGGAGGTGGTCACGAAAGACATAAATAATCAATTAAAATTACGGTACCTAGTTAATTATTAATAAACAATGATTTCTTTGGTTGTTTAAGTTTGTCAGTATTTCAGAATAACCCCCTTAACGTGGTTTAGGGACTAAGAAATTATCGAATAAACGTTTGAGATTGTTTGTACGTGTGTAAGCGAGGTTATAAGGCAAGAACCAGACGGGCCGCGTTTAAAACAAGGGTGGTTCACACTTACCGATTTCCGTTAAAAAAGAAAAAAAAAATACCTACACATTTTATTATTGATTCGGGACGAGAATCATTAGCATAGTTACCTCCTCGAATTTGACGAGGATGGGAGATTGGAATATCTAAATTCATGCACTACATTTCTACTTATTTACTTTTTACATCTTTACTTATTTATTTTATTTTTACAACAATTAATATATTTCAGAATGTCTTTAAATACAACGTTCACAGCTTTCTTGTCATTAGACAATACAAACATCCCGCCCCGGCCGGCCGGTACCGTCGCAAACGCGACGTCCCGCAATTTTTAAATCTGTAATATCTTCGAAAATATTCATTTAAATCATATGCTGTAACGAGCCATATAGATCTATATTAAATCAACAATTTATTTAAGGTATTTAATTGGATAAGGATTAATGCTGTATTGGTTAAAATCGCTTCGAAAATTAGCCATTATTTGTCGTAAAAAGTAAATGACAAAAAAATGTTATTGTGGGATATCCATAAGAGATAGACATATACCATCGCGGAGTTTTATGTAGACCTGTTCAATGTGTACAATACTTAGTACATTATTTTGATAAATCTCGTAGGGTTCAGCCTGCGTTTGCAATGTAAGCGGAAAAAATGAAATTATTTACGACATCACATTAGAAACCTCAAAAATAACAGTATTTCTCCACTATTCAATGGATGTTATTATACATAAAAACCTTCCTCTTTAAGCACTCTATCTATTAAAAAAAAACCGCATCAAAATCCGTTTCGTAGTTTTAAAGATTTAACCATACATAGAGACATAGGGACAGAGAAAGCGACTTTGTTTTATACTATGTAGTGATTATAGTGAGGTTTTCCAGGGAGAACCGAATGGAGCGATGCGCTATCGACCGCTCATTTGATATGCAGAGTGTTTAAATTGGCGAGCCAATAGACAGATGTTCTGGTGTTCACTTGTCAATTAGTACTGGTCTGGCAGGAAACAGTATAAAATTTACAGCTAGACTAATTAGCAAAGCAAGCAAGTGGAGCTTGTGGCTCAATAATAACAGCTGCACTGGTTGATCTTTAAGATTAAGCCGTGCTTGCCGAGGTTGTTCCGTGGATGGGTGACCATAATTACATACGAGTTTCCTCCGTGCCTCGGAAAGCACGTTAAGCCGACACCAACACCAACAGCCGGTACCAACGTACCGGCTGTCATTTGTAGATCTTTGACAGTCGTTACGAGAGAAGCCAAAAGTCTGACATCCAATCTTACCAAGGGGTACGTCGAGTAGTCAGAAGCCAAAAGTCTGACATCTAATCTTACCAAGGGGTATCGTATTACCCAGAAACTGGGTTGTGGAGGTCAGATAGGCAATCGCTTCATGTACAGTACTGGTACTCAGTTGCATCCAGTTAGACTAAAAGCCGACCCCAAGATAGTTTGGGAAAAGGCTAGGCAGATGATGAGCTAAACGAACGCTTACTAAGCGAGGTTAGTAGACTGGAAACTTTCAACTGTTCTACTATTAAGTAGAACCTATTAAGGTAAACGAACATTTAAGAGGCAGTGATAACAATTCATAATTCAAGAAATTTCACCAGTGCTATTCTTGTTTGCAGTTGGCAAGGTCCACTCGGGTAACCGAGGTTTCTTGATGTCCAAGTCTCCTGCAGTTCTGCTGCTTAAGCGAAAAATTCCTGATGTTTTAACGGAGCTAAAAGTGAGACCCATCGAAGTAGATTGGAAAGGCGAAGAGGTGTTGAATCTTCAGGAGGAGTGTTTTATGGCCGGCTGGCATTTCTTTTATAAAGGGGTGACGTAATAAATTATGTTTTTATTTTTTATATTTTGTAATATTAATTGCAGGACCAATAACTCGTCGCGTCAATAGTATTCACGTGATGGCACCAACAACTTAGGTAGATCTAGGTTAGGTACTCAGCTTCGACCTCGAATGTGGCGACGCCGCCTTGTCAACCTTCGAGCAACATGGGTAGTTACTTGTTAAAACATTAGGTACGCAGTGAAGCCCAGTAAATAAGTCGCGAAAGTTAACGACTTTCATTATTATAACAGACCGACCCCTGCGATTCTAAATCCAAAACCAAAGGAGACCGTTGCGCCAAGAATTCAAGATATACCTACTTGATTTCGATTTCCTACGCATTATTATGAGATAAGTACCTGGATTTTTTTACAAACTGCAATTTATTTTAACGTAATTTTATATCTTACCAAAATATTTACAGTTACAAGTATAGTCAAAAAAATAAAAACATTGGCTCAGCTTATAACAAAAGTTATAAAGTATTTCAAGCAACAACTTCCTTGTACCAACCGAAGCACATGTTTTAATTTAAAACATTTGCTGCGCACATGTGTCGTTTCTTTTTATTTTCTACGTAAAGACAAGGACAAAATATGTGTGGAGTCCATGTGTGATCTCTCGTGCCAGTATTAACGGATGGTGTTATGTTCAGCTCTCAACAAAAGTCGCCGTTGTGTGGAGTTCGAAATTCGAATCATCACAAGTTCCCCCTTTGTTGGGCTCGCAGCACTAAACTAATAAAACAAATGTATAAAACTGCGACAACTTTTCGCTGCAAACATTCCAACTTTATGCATATTTGAATGAAAATAAAGGACTTATTCACAATGTTTCACTTCTTCTTGGTCAACTTTATTTTAAGCAATAGGGGATAATCCAATTTGTTTTTTCTTTGTCCGTCGTTTAGTTTATTGAAAAGTAATGGACACTTTTTTTTCTTTTTTCACGTGGTCATAAAATTACGGAGATATATTGAGTTGAAATGGCGCATGACGTCACATATAGGCAAGTTTTATACCTACTTGTGACGTAGTAAGCCCCCACTCTCCAACTTTAATGAGTTTTAACTAAGTAATTTTTTGATATTATATTTTATTATATTATATTTTTTTAATTATTGATAAAACAAAAAATACGTGTCTAATATTTTTGTGTTACCTGTCTGACGGACAAAATAGAATGTCGTTTTCTTTACCCAGTCCGCACCCCTATTATCTTACAAGACTGGATTTTACAAGCAGGTTATTCAGGTTATTCATATGTAAAACTACTTAGCTGAAATTATTAACAAGACTGGTTATTACTAACAGGTTGTTAATTTGTAAAACTAGCTGAAATTATTATAAAAATATTACTTCCCTATTTGCTTCGGATCTTGCTAGTTACAATTTCAAGCGTTTATTTTTTTTGCACGGAGCCCTAGGTCTTTTTCTAAAATAAAAATAGCCTAGGTAACTCCTTAGAACGTGTGCAAGAAAAGTCCTATCAAAATCGGTCTAGCCGTTTCGGAGATTAGCCGGAACAAAACAACAGACGGAAAAAGATAATAAAAGTTTTTTTTTTGTCATAAGTAGGTACCGTACATACTTTCATAAGCATTCAGTAAAAAGCTGTTATTTGAATTTACAAACAAACACTTCAATTTTATTTAATTATGATGATCAAAATATTACATTATTCTCAAGAATATGCTAATAAACGACAGGATGAATAACAAACACAGTTGATAACAAATAAGTGTTCATTATTTCAGGACAAAATTTTCGGTGATGACAAATTCCTTCTTCAACGGAACCTTAGAGTGCAATTCCTGAATATAGTGAAGAAAAACCTGTGGTGCGAAGCCTTGACCATAAAATTTCAGAAAGCTCTCACAAACTTGGGCTTTCATGGAATGATTGAAAAAAGCTCGAAAATCTGCGTCAGGGACGTGAGTATCTACCTACTTCTTGCTAATACTAACAGTAATTTACGTTGCAGCAGTTTGTTTGTTTGTCTAGTTTGTAAGCTAGATATGTAACACGAGATGTGTAACACGAGTTAAATCTGAAAGAAGGATTAATATTCATTGTTTGCTTTTCTTATTATACAGAATGGAAGTGACACCGACTCGAAAACTGTATTCGGTACATGATTCTAAGCATTTTGCCCGGGTAGGTAGGTATTACGCTTTTGTAGGAAACAACAGGTTTTAGGGCTCCGCACCCAAAGGGTCCAACGGACCCTATTACTGAGACTTCGCTGTCCGTCCGTCTGTAAACAGGCTGTATCTCATGAACCGTGATAGTTAGCCAGTTGAAATTTCTACAGATTATGTACCTATTTCTGTTGCCGCTATAACAACAAATACTAAAAACAGAATAAAATAAATATTCAAGACATACAGATTTACTAAACATACAGAGTAAGAGAATAAGCGCAATACTTTTTAGGTGGTAATTAAGATCATCAAACTGCACAACATCCTCAAAGAAAGTATGTGGAAAAAAGCATCGTAAGACAGTATTAGTTTAAAGAGTCCAATTTTTATACTTATTTCCTCATGTGAACGTCCTCGACGAATGTATAAAACAAAAGTAGCTATCTACTTGTAGGTACCAACTTACTCATACTTTATCTTACAGCCTGACCGATCAGCTCAGCCGTGTCACGTAAGTTATCTGGCCAAAACAAATATTATTAGATGAAGCTCGTAAAATACTTTGGTACTTATACAATCCATAGGTACCTACTACATGTATTATATAGGTACACCTATGATATCACATGTGAAAGAGAAAGGATTAAATAATGCCGTGACGTCTGACAGGGAAGGTCTTAAACTTCAAGAAGAATAGGAACAGGTAAATCCGGCTGTACCTTTTCGTTGTTCGCCAGATCGGTAGCCTGGGACCTGGAGAAGAACAAAAGCTACTTCTCATCCTAGACATATGTATATTTATAAAATATATACCTAGCGATATCATAAGTACACACGGCGATGCAAAACCAGTTTATGCGGTACGAAAAATCTATATGGTATAGCTTGGTGTGTCGACGTGTGTTGCTCACCATTATCATTACAATTCAATATTCTATGTGTCCAGGGTATGTATGGCGCGCCGCTGATATGCCGCGGTAAAGCTGTAGGAATGATGATGGCTCCGGACGGTCAGTGGTCCAACTGTACTGGCTTCAGTAACCTCATTCACATTTTTTCGAGTGAATACCTCCGACCCTACATGACATGTGTCAGTAGGTGAGTTTTGACTTTTTGTTAGTAGTTAAAGCATTTGAAACTGTTCTAGGGAGCAAAGAATATACTACTAGTGCTTTACAGCTTGTACTATCACCAAACTGCGTATCTGACCACTACTATACGTATATCTCAATGGTGAATATTTTTAACTTTCGATTTATAAGAAGGAAGATATTATGACGTGCGCAACGAAATAGTCGCCAACAGCACATATATCCTCATATGTCTAATTCCTAGATATTTATTCGGGCACCCTCAACAAACAGCTCATGGACCCATCTCTTTACCAACGTAAAAGCTATCCTTTCCTGTATCCGCAAATACCAGGTATAACAGACGACAGCATCTAACAAACATGACTCTGCTGACTGCTCTAAAACTTTTATTTACGTCTGAATTCTGATAAACCAAATAACCAAGACAGAAACTTAAGTACTTCTTTCGGGATATAAAATGATTAATCACACTCAGGGATTGCCGCACAGTACAAAATAGATGGAGAATAAAATAGGATCCAACAAGAAAAATAACTGCTGTGATAATAGTAATGCCAACCAAAAGCCACATTTTCTAAAAAAACAATCTATCTTTTCAAATAGCGGATGGATGCATTTCCTTATGAACATACAGTTATACAACTCAGATCATTGACCGTAAATAAATCGACCCACTCCGATCCTTGCTGATTACGTGGTATTTTGATATGAAGGTATAAATATCGAATTATGTCTGTTGGTAATAAAATCTAATCTTCTCTTTTGCCATTTAAGCTTGTTTGAAGTGGAAGAGAAGACCCCTTGGGCAACATTGAAAAAGTCGCTGTATGAAGATTTCAATCCAGAGACTTATGACTATGTGCCAGAGTTTTACGACAGGATAACTAGTTCCAGTGCATCTACTTCTGATGAAAAATAATGATCCTACGCGTCTGCAAGGAGCACAATACCTATAAACCGAAGAAGAGGATTGTGTTAACTACAAATTGTTTATTATGTTAATTAAAATAAAGTAGATTCAAAGATATTTTATAATGAGCAAATATTATCTGAAAATATTAGGGCATGGTCACTTGGTAATGTCTGCAAGAGTTTTAATAAACATAATACCTACCTATACTTTATTATACGTACATTTTTGGGGTTCAGTACCCAAAGGGTCAAACGGAACCCTATTACTGAGACTTCGCTGTCCGTCCGTCCCTCCGTTCGTCACCAGGCTGTATCTCATGAACCGTAATAGTTAGCAACTGGCTAACTATTACGGTTATTTTACGGAAATTTATACAGATTATGTATTTCTGTTGATGGTATAACAATAAATACTAAGAATAGAATAAAATAAATATTTAAGGGGGCTCCCATACAAAAAAAGTGATGTTTTTGCTCGTTTTTATAAATAATGGTACGGAACCCTTCGTGCGCGAGTCCGACTCGCACTTGGCTGGTTTTTTGTTCCGTTTTGAAGTAGGGTAACGGTTTTTTTTTCACTATCCTATTTTGTATCCCACTGCCGGGCAAAGGCCTCCCCTTTCTCCTTACCTACCTCTTTATCAAGTGTGATCTCTGCCACACCCGTTGCCCCGCAAATAGATCGTCAAGCCACCTTCTGTGCGAACGACCTCGACGGCGCTGCGCTGTCATCCCTCAGGCGTCCAGTGAGTTACGATCTTTGTCCTCTCTCCGGGTGCATTCCTGCGACTACACTACAGTCTGCCTGTTTTGCTTCAATTTCAGCTACTTGAATTATGAATCGCGTTAAACACCACCGTGGAAACGGTGGTGTTTAACGCGATTAATACCTATTTTGCTACGCCCCATTGCTGTAGCAAATCTCTAGTTTGGATTTCGTTATTCAGTAAATGACCTACTTTGTGCATCGCAAGTTTGGACGAGCAGGATACATAGAGAATTACAAATAAACGTTGCAGAGAATGAATTTTATATAATAACTAGCTTTCCCCGGCATGCGTTGCAATGCACTTTTTACCTACCCTATCTACCTACCTACCATACCCTATCTACCTACCCTACCCTACCCTAAAACTTCCCTGGACTACGACAAACATTTCAAAACCAAAATCAGCTAAATCGGCCCAGCCGTTCTCGAATTTTAGCGAGACTCTACGAACAGCAATTGATTTAGATATATAAAGAAGATAAACGGCTGGGCCGATTTAGGTTTAAAAGGTGAGAAAGGTAGGGTAGGGTAGGTAGGTAGGTAGGGTAGGTAGGTAGGGTAGGTAGGTAGGGTAGGTAGGTAGGGTAGGTAGGTAGGGTAGGTAGGTAGGTACGTAGGTAGGTAGGTAGGGTGGGTAGGGTAGGTAGGTAGGTAGGGTAGGACAGGTAGGTAGGTAGGTAGGTAGGGTAGGGTAGGTAGGTAGGTAGGGTAGGGTATGGTAGGTAGGTAGGGTAGGGTATGGTAGGTAGGTAGATAGGGTAGGTAAAAAGTGCATTGCAACGCATGAACCTCGCACCTCGGAAAAAATAACGTGAAACCAAGTCATTCTTTTGGATTTTCTTTGTTTAGAAGTCATCATCATTCTACTACCTTTATCCCAATTTATTTGGGGTCGGCGCAGCATGTCGTCTTCCATACTTCTCTATTACCCGGCATCACAGCAGTCACCTCATTTCATCAATCGTTGCTTTGGTCTTCCTCTACTTTTTTATCAATAAATCTACATTCATACTTTACATTTTCCTCATTCCTCCGCATCTCATGTTCATACTACGATAACCGATTGCCATACAACTTCACTCACTGGCGCCACTTTCAGACTTCCTCTCGTTTCGTATTTTATCCATTCGCGTGACACGACACATCCCTCTTAGCATTCTCATCTCAGCCACATGTAATCAGCCTTTTATTCATTCCTTTTTTGGCCCAACATTCTCATGCATATTATACAGCAGGTCCAATAATGTTTTTATAAATCTTCCTCTTGAGTCTTAACTTAGGGAATGCATATTGTTCCCGTGGCTACAGAACTGGAGAGACCGCCGAAATCACAGAACATAATGTACTCTGATTTACTTCACCTTTTTTTTTTTTTTTTTGCGGATGGGAAATCATCAAATAACTTCTCCCGCTCGGAGCGGGAGGGAGTGTCAGACTTGACTGACTAAAACCCACCCATGTTCCTTCTTAGCCCTTTGTGTTCCAGGGCCGCGGTATCTCTTTCGAACAACCCGCAGCCCTGGTTCACCTGACACCTTACTTCACCAAAATTGTCTAGCTTCTGTTGCCATTTCTCCAATCTGCTCTGGGTATCAAGTCCATCTTCACAGACAAGATTAATGTTATCGGCAAACTGCATGCACCAGGGTGTCTCTTCCTGTATTCCCGATGTCAGAGCGTCCATATAATCAACAAGACGAGGTAAGGACTTAAAGCCGACCTACAGCCACAATGAACTCGTCGGTGTTGGCAGCAGCTGACCGGTAGACTGAAAGCAGGTAGGTAGAATTATACAAATTGTCTGGCAAAAACGCCCGTCGACGGCAAGTATCTGGCAGCGTTATATAAAATTGGCGGTCAGCACAAATTTGCAGGTACGCATACGTTCAAAGTACCTACATATAAACACTACTCGATGCTACACATTTTGTTAATCTGCAGTGTAAATAAGTAATGTCTGGCGGCCCTGGGATCTAACTCTAATATTTTATCACAGGCAGCCTGGTAGGTACAATGCGTTTTAAATAAGAATAGGTACGCTTAATCTGAAAGGTAAGCTTGATCTGTCAGCTATAACTTATAAAAGTACCTATCGCTAGCACAACAAAAAGTTTGCCTATGATAATTATGTAAGTATATTGTTAATGTTATCTTTAATTAGTATTTTTTTTAAAGCTTGGTTTTGTTGAGTCGAACAATATCCTAGAAACGAGCGAATTATTCACCAATTGTTTTATGTTTAAGCCACCGAATATGTTTTTTTTTTATGCGCAGGCTTGCTTTGGTTAGTTTGAGGAAAAAACGAAAATTATAGAAAATATTATTTTTTGCTGACCATCCAACATCAAATTGACAGAATACCTAAATAGAAAAGACTAAACAAACAAAGTAGTAAACTAATCTTAACGTAGGTATTTCAGATGACGTCACAATATGGCACGAGGTCAGTCCTTTTCTTATTTGAAACCCATTATAGTATGCAGTTTTTACGTAAATCAACAATGCTATTCCAAGCTCCATCTCTACTTCACAAAGTAAGACTAAATAATACTGCTTTAAGAATTGGTTGTCAGGACCTGATAGGTTATGAAAAAAAAAAAACACGGGATTACAAATGTCGTTTTTTATGATTTTAATTAACATAAACATAACAATATCTAGATTGAGATACATGGAAGCGACTGTAAACAATAAACATGTAATTTAAAGTTACTTAAATAAAACAATTGAGACATAGGACATCTCATTGCACAAAGAAATGCATTAAATTAACAATAATTATAATTTACTATACGTAACTGATTGCAATAAGATTATAAGAAGTAGTTGTTTTGGTAGACAGAACAGGACCTTAAATTGTGTATAGTTAATTATCAAAACTTCACAAACATATCGGCAAGAAAAGCAATAAAAATAAAGATTTGATACAATCGTAGTTCGAAGAAAAAACTAAGTGTGTAGTGTTTTATTAATGTTTTGCACGCCATTGTCACATATATGTACGTGACAAGCAAGTGCATGCCCTGTACGCCAACAACACAAATATTTGACCAAAAATGTGGTGCACTATAACACGAAATAAGCAATTTAAATTATTACTTTCTCGTGTTTATTTATATATCTTCAAAATGTGATCTAATTAAAAAAAATGCTGATGATACTAAATTTAAAATGTTATCTTAAATATTAAATGTCTTATCAAGAAATAAGTTAACATACTTTTGCAATTACTTTTTTTTATTTGTATGTATTTGCGGTGAATTTGGGGCTTGGCGTGGAGGGCACGCGCCTGCGTTTATGCTCTGGCGTTCAAATGTTTAAAATGCGTACTTAAGTTCGGAGGCCTTGTATATAATATTAATATATGCATTTAGATTATGATTCGCTCTTTCATATTAAATAAAAAGGCGTGATAGTAACCGTTCTTATTACCAGACCTTTTATATACAAATATGTTTTCGTTTGGAGAACTTAATCCTATTAATTCGACTCTAATATATAGTGTGGGTAAATTGGACTCCGTAAATTATTTCTTTACCGGATGACACAAAACTTTCCAATAAAATTAAAGTTTACTAAGGTTTGAAGTATCTAGCCGGTTATGTAGCACCTAGTTTAAAAAGCCTGCCAGTGACGTTCTACCCTAAGGTGGTAATTGTTTAAACCAATTACGAGATACAGAACTCACATTATTTATCATAATGCATTTATTTCGTAAAACCATGTAGGTGTCACTAGCACAACCCATAAAAAAGTGTAAAAAGTCCCTTATCGAAACCCCGATTCACCTGTTCTTCCTATGTTTTTTTTTTTCTGGAACATATCTGGGAATCTTGTAGTTATGAAGATATTCAAGGTCAAAGTTCAAACATTTCACACGTTTTTTTTCTTACAAATACAAGTTTTAAATGTTATTACTTTACTTTTAATTCTTCCATGACCCGTTTACTATTCAATGCATCCATTAGCACAATGTTTTAAGGTGGACGTGACAACATAGCCGTCGAAATTCATTTTTTTTTTACGTTTTTTGCAATAGGGATGGTGACTGTTTTTTTTTTAATTTGTCTATCGGGTAGATTATTAAAAAGTACTTGACACGTATTTTATCTTTTTTCACGTAATCGTAAAATTACGGAGATATTTTGAGTTAAAATGGCGCATGACGTCACGGCTCAGTACATTTCATACCTAGTTGTGACGTAGTGAGCCCCCACTCTCCAAATTTAATGCGTTTTAACTAAGTATTTTTTTGTTAACTTGATAAAACAAAAAATACGTATCTAATATTTTTGTATTACCTGATTGACGGACAAAATAGAATTTCGTTTTCTTTACCCAGTCATCATCCCTATTGGCCAGTGTCAGGCTATTGAATAAAATATGATTCGTGGAAGTAATACGTGTGTATTTACAGAATAGGGGTGAAGACTATTTCGTCCGTCAGACAGGAAATACAAAAATATTAGACAACGTGTATTTATTGTTTTATCAAAATATAAAAAAAAAAAATTTGTTAAAACTAATTAAAGCTGGAGAGTGGGGGCTCACTACGTTACAAGTAGGTATAAAAATTACCTACACGTGACGTCATGTGCCATTTCAACTCAATATATCACCGTCATTATATGACCACGTGAAAAAGAAAAAATAGGTGTCCAATAATTTTCAATTACTACCCGAGAGACAAGAAAAAAAAATGTTATCATCTCCTATTATAATAGGGGATAATCCAACTTTTTTTTGCTTTGTCCGTCGGGTATTTTATTGAAAAGTATTGGACACGTATTTTTTCTTTTTTCACGTGGTCATAAAATTACGGAGATATATTGAGTTGAAATGACGCATGACGTCACATGTGGGTAAGTTTTATACCTACTTGTGACGTAGTAAGCCCCCACTTTCAAGCTTTAAATAGTTTTAACTAAGTAATTTTTTGATATTTTGATAAAACAAAAAATACGTGTCTAATATTTTTGTATTACCTGTCTGACGGACAAAATAGAATGTCGTTTTCTTTACCCAGTCCGGTCCCCTATTATCAAAACAACCCTCCCATTGAATCACTATTTCATGAAAAAGTCATACAATGGGGTTAAATGAAGTTTGAGGGTTGTATTGATGATTTTAATGATTGTAACTCAGACTTATTTGTTCGCGAATCATACTTTAATCAACATACAACTTGACACTGACCTTTGAATTCAAAAAAACGTAAGAAAATTTGAATTTTGCGAGCTACCCTGTCGCTTCCACCTTAAGTGACATTGAGAACTTTTGTAAAACGTGATTTTTACTCCAAAAGTCGTTCCTCCGCTAACAATATTGCGCAGTGTCACTTAGTTTGATGTACAGACTGCTTGGTTGACGGCTTCGTGCAGGGTCTGTTTACAACTTATATATCCCGTTGTGAAAGCCTTGTTTAAACTTATATTATACTAGCTGTCCCGCGCAACTTCGTCTGCGTCATTTTTTCCGGTTTCGCAACATTTTTCATTGCTGCGCCGCTCCTATCAGTCCTAGCGTGATGATATATAGCCCATGTCCTTCCCCAGGTTGAAATCTATCTTCTTGCCAAATTTCAATTAAGATCCGATCAGCCGTTTAGTCGTGAAAAGGTAACAAACAAACAGAGTGACTTTCGCATTTATAATATTAGCATGGATTGTACTTCATAATAAATTAGTCTTGTGTACCTAAATAATATGTAACATACTAAAGCTCTTTAAATACAGTGCCAGGATTTTACTTTTAACGTGCAAGTACATAGGTACATTCTGCTTGCTGCATTTGAAGCTTATCTGTGTATGCGTTGAGGAAAAAATAGGGAGGTTCGGAAAGTTCTTATGGAAACCGCAAAATCTTGGAATATTCTTTTTTTGTTCAGTGACATGCTTGACGGAGTACTTGTCTAATAGCAAGATATTACTATCACCCGTATTATAATGTTGTGTAGTCAAGATAAAGTGACTAGAGCATAAGTAAATACTTATGCAAACATTTTATGCAATAGAAAAGAAAGAAAAGGTAAGAATACTAACATTTGACAGTTCTAACTTCAAACAATTACTAAGCCACAGAATAAAAATCGCATCTTAAATAACTTTTAGTAATCACTTGTTGTTTATAGATACGGGTTTAAGTATTTCTGAGAAATAATCAATTATTCTCACTATGAGATATTAAAATATCGTTACACACGAATTGTGTTCATAATTCCTTGTAGTCAGCAACCTAAACAAACTTTTTCGTTCTTGTCAGTCTACAAAAATACGGGCAATATTCGCCATGGCAATTCATGCAACGTACAGCTAAACTAACAACAAACGCTATACAGGTTCCAACCATTATTAATAAGTGATGTAATTAATATCCATTCTACCCAATATTATGTAATGTAATAAAAATAGAATTTCCCAAATGATCTTGAAGTGATGGGCGCTATCGAATACTATTATGGAATTACTGGTTTTGTTTTTATTAGAATTATAACTGTGAAAAATTTAATCTATATATATAAAAGAAAGTCGTGTTAGTTACTTCACTTATAACTCAAGAACGGCTGAACCGATTTAGCTGAAAATTGGCAGGGAGGTAGCTTAGAACCAGGAGACGGACATAGGATACGGTAGGGTAGGGTAGGTAGGTAGGGTAGGGTAGGTAGGTAGGGTAGGGTAGGGTAGGTAGGTAGGGTAGGGTAGGTAGGTAGGGTAGGGTAGGTAGGTAGGGTAGGGTAGGTAGGTAGGGTAGGGTAGGTAGGTAGGGTAGGTAGGTAGGGTAGGGTAGGTAGGTAGGGTAAGGTAGGTAGGTAGGTAGGGTAGGGTAGGTAGGTAGGGTAGGGTAGGTAGGTAGGGTAGGGTAGGTAGGTAGGGTAGGGTAGGGTAGGTAGGTAGGGTAGGGTAGGTAGTAAGGGTAGGGTAGGGTAGGGTAGAGTAGGTAGGTAGGGTAGGGTAGAGTAGGTAGGTAGGTAGCGTAGGGTAGGGTAGGTAGGATAGGGTAGGTAGGTCGGATAGGGTAGGTGGGTAGTAAAAAGTGCATTGCAACGCATGCTGGGTACAGCTAGTATTTCATAAAATCTGAATGTTATCTTCAGGTTCTTTCTTGGCCATCAACAGAAGACTACTAATAGATTATTCGCATTATGTACTACACTGTGCATTATCACGGATGAATATGGAGTAATATTTATGGATAAATAGCATTATTATACAAAAAGCTGACAGAAGAAAGTTAGAAAAGATATTAATTAAAGTGAACATGTCGTGCACATAGAAAAAATATTATTTTAACTTTCACATAACGAGTTAAACTCTTAACTTCGCACCTACCAAAAAAGTCTATTGCATTTTTATGCAACTCAACATGGGGCGTGCGTCCGTTTCAATAAGTATATATATGCGTTTTTCACATGGGTATACCAGCTAACTTTCACATAATATCTACTAGCTATATTTTAGTACGGATAGTCTCATTTATTACATTTATCTCATACCAGTTTGCACTAACGAAAATAGATTTTCTAAAAGAAAAAAAAACTACATTTATTCTGCTGATAATCGGTGCCAAGTACCTACAGTACAGCTGACGAAGATACGGTACAGTATGTGAGTAATTAATCATACTTACTATACATTTAGACTAGGGCACCCTTACTGTGTAAAATTCGCAATATAACAAAACAGAAATGTTAGAAATATTATCAACTAGCACTTCGGCCGCGACTTCATCCGCGAAAGTTGTGATACAATATAGCCTATAGCACTCCGTAAAGATGTAGCTTTCCAGTGGTGAAAGAATTTTTTTAAAAGTGTGAGTAGTTTTTTAGTTAAATCGTAACAAACAAAAAAAATCAATCAAATCTATCATCTTTATAATATTAGTTTGGATTTTTGGTTTAGATGAATTTACAATGATTATTGCATGGTCTGTTCGACAACGCAGTGTTAGACAGGGTGTTACGGAAAGGGTATATACATACTTAAGGGTGTGCTACAGACCATCCAACTGAACATGTTTCTCCATCAGACAAACATCGTAATAGCGAAAAAAGTATCAGCTGCCCCATACATTTGGGTTAAATAGGTATTAAATGTGTATATACCTTTTCCGTTACATCCTGTATACGGATTAATAGTTAAAAGTAAAGCGATTTGTCTTCTATGTGAGTCAGCTACTAGGGCTGCCGGCAGGTATTGGCACCGAGTACACACGGCGACAGATCACCTTATACATTTCCAGTATAACAAGGCCTCGCATTGTACAGATTTCCCGTACATTGAGAGATCCACATAAACTGGTTATGTATAATTTGATTGTCCGGCGTGCGTACCAGCTCGCGAGAAATAGAAACTAACTTTAGTGCAAACTGTTATTGGTTTCACAAAGACAGCGAATTTTTTTTATCATTTTTATAGCGAAACCTTATCAACATACATAAAGATAGGCCAACAAAAAAAAAGTTAAATCAACATGTCAGTTACAAACCTAATTGATAATATCTACATTATGATGGAATAGATTGTAAAGTATTTACTATGACGTTATCATACAAGAATATATCACTTATATAGCTACGAACATGATTTAACATTTACACAAACAAAATGGTTCGATACTTTCTTCAAATTATAACAAATAGTATTAATATTAGCATAAGAAGTCCTACGAGGATCGCTATTGCCAGCCACTGGCGTCGATCTGGAAAAATACATAAAAGCAACTATTATTTACGCCTGGAATGTTAAACTTGGAACAATAGAACAGCAAGGAAGTATGTAAAATCAAATTCATTTATTTCAAGTAGGCCAGTTACAGGCACTTTTGAATAGTCGAACAACAATAAAAATGAAGCTACAGTCCCAGTCACAAGACATGATAACTGTGAAAGTACTGTAGTTGCCCATTCCAAAGCATAGATCTCTATGGAGAAGAATGGGCAAGAAAGTCCATGGACACTCTTTTAAATCAGAATTTTGTTACAAAAACCTTGGTTACATCATGTTGTGGTGTTATATTATTATGATAGCTGTTACTCATAAAAAAGAAAAAAAAGGCTTATTGCAGAAACTTGCACAAATTTTACAGTAAATCTTTCATAGGGACCTCCTTTTTAAGTAAATTATATACCTGTGCTAGGAGGCCCCGCTCTTCAATACAAAATTTAATTTAAACATGAAATTATAAGTAATATCTAAAATAAAAAAAAACTATTAAAAAAAAAAAAAACTTTGAGAATACTCCTAAAATAGTGTGTCTGAGTGTGTGTGTGAGTGTGTATGTAAGTACGTGTGTGAGTGCGTGTGCATGCATGAGTCTGTGTATGTGTGTGAGTGTGTATCTTTTTAACTCATATTGACGATTCTTACAGCAATATTTCAATGTCATCATAGGATTTCAGTTTTAGCCATTGAACTAATGCCTTTTTGCAGTCTTTAGTAGTCATGGGATGGATGTTAATTATTTTATTTATTTTTACTTTTTTACTCATAATAACAAACCGCGTCGATGTGGTAAAGAGTTTTGTGTTACATAGTTAGCATGTTCAAAAATGAGACAATAATTTTCGACCTACTATAAAACTTGGTCAAAAGAGTTTATAAATGAATAATGCCTCGGAAAGCACGTTAAGCCTTTGGTCCCGGCTTTCATTTGTAGATCTTTGTCAGTCGTTACAGGTAGTCAGTGGCCCGAAAGTCTGGCAACCAGTCTAACCAAAGTCCAGTTAGTACTGGATAATATAATACCACTTTATAATATTATCCAGTACTAACTGGGTTTTGGAGGTAGACAGGCAGTCGCTCCATATAAAATACTGGTATTCAGATGCACCCGGTAAGATTGGAAGCCGACGGCAATAAAAGTAGGGAAAAGGCAGGGCAGATGAGGTATCAACTAATACACACACATAAAGACAGTGGTACACTTATAAATTATATTTAGTTGGTACTAGCTTTATAGCTATGACATAGACATTGTTGTGTTCAAACTCACCGTTATTCATATGGAGCACCTTAGCAACTTTCTTTAAAGTGGAGTCCAGCTTAGAATCGGCATTCTCCAGTTCCGTGTTCAGGTCATCTAACATCCTGGAATGAGAAATAATAGGTGTTTTATTTATCCTACTAATATTATAAACGCGAAAGTCTGTAAGTATGTTTGTTACTCTTTCACGTAAAAACTACTGAATGGATCTGGATGAAATTTGGCACAGGGATAGATAATAGCCTGGAATAGCACATAGAATACTGTTTATCCCGGTACACAGTGAATCGACGCCATACAAGCAAAGGGGCATAGGCAACTCAAAAATACATGTGTCAGTTTTTGAAAAACAAATCATTCCATCGTAAAGGCCTACTTATAAGCTGTAAAAAATGTATGAAGCATTTTCTTATCGGAATCTTATATTGAGAGCTATGGCACCAAACGTGATTTTTTTGTATGGGAAAGGGCATAAAAAATCGTATACCTTCTGAGTCCCTTCGTGTTTCGACTTGATTTTTTTATATGGTAGTAAGACATATATTTGCTACATTTTCTCCAAACAAACATGGTGCGCCACTCGCACCCCTTATGAGGTACAAGCGTTGACCGATTTTTTCCATATTATCTACAAATTGATTCATAAGTTATTATTTCGAAATATTTTATCGCCAAATCTCAATTCACTGGTGACTTACTGATAAATTGGTCAGGTCAAAAATCATCGGTGCACTGATAATAGATTACCAGAAATCGTTTTATTGCACCCAATCTCTGGAAACGATTGTGTTGTTGACCACCTAACCTTCGATTCTTGTTAAATTCTGTAAATCGATTTTTATTACACCTAATGAGGCCATTACCCAAGACCCCCTTATAATTACTGATTTCCTCACCTTTCGTGTATTAATGACCTTTTCGTTGCAATTCTTATCACTAGCTAATCTCTCTACATAAAAGGTATGTTTCTTTAATGTCGAACATAACCATCATTTTCAAAGAATCGATCAATAGCTAATTGATAATTATACTTTTGTCATAATTATCCCTCTCATTTGCCAATTTTTAAACCATATAAATAGGTGCATTACTTGAAATGCATTAGTTGTGATTTCATCCTCATCCGAGTGTTGTCATTATGTCTTTCCCTGGTTTCGTTACTTACCTCGACCTTTACGTTTCTCTACGTGATGGTGGTGATCTCCAGGACTGTAATCTATTATATACATCTTTAAGAACAAACTGTAATGTTCAGTTAAGTGACAGCCTTTCCCATACAAAAAAATCACGTTTGGTGCCATAGCTCTCAATATAAGATCCCGATAAGAAAATGCTTCATACATTTTTTACAGCTTATAAGTAGGCCTATACGATGGAATGATTTGTTTTTCAAAAACTGACACATGTATTTTTGAGTTGCCTATGTCCCTTTGCTTGTATGGCGTCGATCCACTGTGCAGTAGTGTGATCCCGCGGGACAATTACCGAAAAACCGCGGGCGAAGCCGTGGGCAGAAGCTAGTGGTAGATAAAAATACGAGAACGACGACTAAATGCATAAACTTCTGACAGTCGTCAAAGTCTGACAAATAATTAGTATAACAAGTAATAAGCAAGGACATGATACGCTTTTGTATTAAATGAAGCTGTGATTTGTCTCTCTTAACTTTAATATTTCAGCCAAATGAAGTCACGAAAATACATGATCCATGATTCATTACAACTGGACAACCGTAGTAACTTGATTCCAATAAAAGGTACTTACACAGCCTGTTCGTCCAGTTCTATTCCAATTTGTTTGGAGACCGTCTTGAGTGAGCCAACAGAGTGGCTGATCACCTGCAGCTGGTCATTCTGACTGGTCAGCATCTTATCCTGCATGGACATGATATCACTGTCATAGCTGAACCCGTCGAATCTGTTGGGGCTGTCGGTCTGGTTGGCCAGTTTCGAGTACTTAGTGTACTTGGGGGTGGCAGTCCACACGTTGCTCACATGCATTGGGCTTTCTTCACCCAACAGTGGCTCCCGCGCCGTCCCATCGTTGTCACGGTTCCTGTTGAGGCTCATTTTGCTCTTCATCACCTTAAACAGAAAAAATTGTGAATGATTTTGTGAACATGTATTTTTATTATCTACTTATCTCCTATTGTTGGGAATTTCAGAACATCTTACCTTCACTTCTTGCTTCGTGGCCTCAATAAAACTTCGTCTTTCAGAAATTTCTTTGTTGTCAATTTTAAACTTTGACGAATTCTTCTCTACGATACGTAAAAAACATGTTCAGGAAGTTATACGGTTTATCTGAAGATACACACTGATATTAACGGACTAATGAAAATGATTATACGTAAGGCTTTTACACAAATGCAAAACCGGTTTTAGTTGAAATAAAGCTTCAAGACTACTGCATATTATAAGATCTAAAATCTACGTAAGTTTTAAAAGGATATTTATAGTATCTTCTAAATCCTCCAAGTCCCATTCGATACTACGGAGTGCGTTCCTCAGCTCCGTGGAAGTCCATTCCACTTCAGGACTGTTGGGTACAGAGGGCGCCTTGGATATCTCTTGCCACCTCAGGTATAGACCGCGAGTCTTGTTCAATGCTTTAAACACCTCACTGCGCGTTCAACGAGTTCACATTAGATAAAAATACACAAAATATTACCCAAGCCTGAAAAAAACAATTGAACGATCATTTTTGTCGTGAACACGAAGCTAGCATTTTTAGCGTTACAATTATCCAGTGATGAATCAAGTCGTGCATTTTGCGTGCAAGACAATGCTACTTACGTATAGAAAAAGACGCAATTGGAGTTTATATAGAGGTATTCTGGAAGTTCAGCTCGTACCCTGCGGTATCAATTGAAAGTTTGAATGAATGCCTAATCTCGAGATCTTATTCCACATGTTTTGATTGTTCCACATTCTCTTTGTGGTCGCGATCTAGCCCAAACTAAAATAGATATTTAAGCACAAAGCCTATCTCGGTCTAATCTATCTAGTTATTGCAGTATTATTTAGGCCATTTGCCACAACCCGCAATTAAAAAAATTAATATTGAATATTGAAACCTTTACTTAACTTTAATAAAATCTTTAGTTGCTGTTGGCAGTAGGGTACCTGTTTTTATTAATAGTACAGCTAGACATTATTGTGCATGCTGTGAGGCCACCACAGCATGCAAAATAACATTTTAAAAAGGTTTACAAATCAGCTGCCTGAATGCTCTTTGCTTAACGTATTGGTAGTCTTGTTTTTAATTAAATAAAATAATTATAATAATATTTTTAATTATTGAAGAAAACTTAAACAATATAACTACTCTTCTTTAGGGCTTCGCTATAGTTGGGTTAGTGATTTTATTTATCTAAACTTAAATTAAAAGTAGCAGAAGATAGCTAGCTAGATAGAAGAGAAAATAGCATTTTTGGACAATCGAATTTACTTATAGTTTACTGCAAATTTTTCTGGGCTTTTCAGGGTTTTTTTTTATATAAACCTTTCTCTTGAATTGATCTATTTATTGATAAAACCGCATCAAAATCCCTTGTACAGTTTAAAAGCTCTAAGTGTACAGACGCACGGCGGGAACCGACATTGTTTTATACTATGTAGAGATTCTCCAAGCTTGTGCCATGACTTACCACATTTTTATGTTTCACCTTTATTTTCTTTAACATTATTTTCTTTAAACTCTCAGCATACTTAAGAACCAATTAGAATTCAGTTTAGAATAAAAGATAGAAGTAGCACCTACATCAATAAACTGTCTAGTTAGCATAGAAACAAATGAATTACTTTTAACTGTCAACCTAGACATATTAGGTATGCTAAAGTAGCCTGCGAAGTTTAAAATTTTCTTACGATTTTTACAAGTTGCAAGTCAGGTTATGCTTGATTAAAATATGATTGACTTTTTCATTAAATAGTCATTCAAAGGAATTACTTGAACTCGGATGGTAGTATTGATGATTTTAATAATTATAATTCTGTGAATATGTGTACTTTGTTTAACATTCAGCCTGACTGAACTGCAAATGGCAAAAAAGGAAGGAAATTTGAATATTGCAGGCTACCCTTGTGCTTCCCCTTTATCATAAAAGATTCAGGCAAAAGAGAGCTTATAGTTATAAAACTACCTTTTTACCTTCAGAGCTCAATTATACCCTGGTAGTGTCTCCTCAGAGTAAGAGAGTATAGGAATATAAAATGCATCTGAGATTGTCCACTGTGACCAAAATTCAGTCAGGAGTTTATTTTATTATACTGAAAAATACCAACATATTATACTGATTGGTTGGTCTCGCTTTGATCAACCAATTATAGCAGTTAATTTAGCTGTGATGAGATTTGACAGCTATTACAAGCAGCTAATCAAACAGGCCTTTACTGACCTTTATTGCAGGGTTTCCGAATTGAGTCATTGAAGTTTAGGACTAAATTAAATTTTGAATTGATATATGACATAGTACTATTATTTACGAATAAGTAACAAGTAGGTTATAAATGTACTTGAAGTTCAGTGTGTTCAAAGAGTTAATAAATATTAAGGTTCTAAATATCTTTGTACTGGGTTTTGCTGTGGTAATATGCGAAAATATTTCAATTAAGTGTTTAAGCGAAGTTAATTAGCAAATAAATATGCCATAAATTAATAAATTCTCTAAAAGATTGTGAAAACTGTAAAATCCATTGTAAGGGTTGGCAGGTCTTATTAAGAGACTTTCCTTGACACTATGTTTTTTTTTTCTCTGTGTAAGGAAATTTGTTTTTTTTTTTGTTTTAATGACATATATGACATACATAAACAACACCTGCTACGATCCTTCCATACTCCTTTTGCCTCATCTACTACTAGTAACTTTGAACTATTGATTATAATATTTTGGCATAGGTAACCGGGGGGTTGGTTTCCCTCCTTACCCCAAAAATAAGGACTGATAGCTGATCTTCTGGGGAGTTTGTTCTTCTACTTCTTCTTTCTAGCTATAGCACTGGGAAGTGTCGAAGGGCGGTCATTTTGAGGGACTATCTCTCATAAATTTAGACATTCAACAAGAGCTCATTATCATCCTAACTTGAATAAATGACTTTTTTTTCGAAGAAATATTTTAGTGATGATTTTAATTTGATGTTGATTAACTGAGTTAGGATTCACAAGTATTGAAAATATTCAACATCCAGATTAAGTATGGTGTTCTGGAGTTGGCCATGGCCATTTACGAGTGCACAACTGCAACCTGAGGAAGATTGCTGCTGATGCCATACCACAGTTTATTTGGTTACTTACAATAAGCTGACACCTGACTTACATTACTGACAACAAATAATGCTTACATACTTATGCACTGTTTCATGTGATTAGGTTTTTGTCTATATTTATTATGATGTAAACAACAATTTTATTAAATGACAAAATGTTTGAACCTAGGCAGTATCTAATTTTTAATAAATTATTTATTTAGCAGCTATTCAACAGAAACAATAAATATTATGCTTTTTAAAAGCACATCAAAATTGTATCAACTAGGAGCATGAAAAGGTACATATTTGAAAAAATATAATATCAGTTTTCACCTTTTATATTCAAATGATTTAGTTTAAAAACATTAAAATACAAGATGTGTCAGATTTCTTGGAAAATCCCACAAAATTATTTGCCCATGGACAATTCTTGCAATGAAAGACCATTGCAAATCTTTTTTCTGTCTAACATCGTGAAGCTATATGAAAAATCATTAAAGTGACTAAGCTAAGTGGAACATTCAGGAGGCTGTGGAAATATAATTAATTACTGAACTAATTATTGGGTACTTACTCTTTGACGACGTAAAATGGATCTTCTAAAGTCATGTCAAACAAGAGAAACAACGTTCAAGCACAAGCTGATTCATGTGACGGATAAACCAGACACGAAAACTTGCAAATAAAATTCACACAGATAAACACAGGTGTATCCAGACGATCCTTCGCCTATCCCACAAAATATCGACAACATGATACGTACCTACTCTGTATAGAAGTCGCTCGATGAGAACAGTATTCTCCGTCTCTTGCTAACTTATGTAAAACAGGGAGAGCCCGAGCTGCGTACCAAGTCAATATTGCAATGCGCAATCGCACTACGGTCGCCGCCGCGAGCAGTAGAAACGACTAGATGCGACATAAACCCCCTCACTCCCACAGTATTAACACAGTACGCACGCACTTTCCTCCTCTTTTTCCACCCAAAACTGTCCCTAAAACCCCTACCCTCGATATCACCCTCCTATTTATTTACGGCATAAGTGTAATGTCATTCTTGACATTGACAACATGAAATCAGAAAGCATGCTTGTCTATGAAACATAGAACAATTAATTCGTAATGTACCACTAGAAAATCGAATAGTATTGCACATAGGACACTTTTTTATCTAATAGTTTAAGTTCGGAGAAAACTGGGAGAAACCAAAAAAAAATAGTGCGTAGAGTCCCTCTGCGCGAAAGAAGTGAAACTTCGTAATACTACACGCATGCGTTCGAGTGCCACGCATTCACTCTCGCTCTGCCTCTTTCTATTCCCCCTCCATGGTAGCGTTAAACGTTAAACTTATTGGAAGTCGCATAAGAAGTTTCACTTCAACAATACTCTGTCACTATCACGGTCCATAATATGGAACCGGTATCTAGATAATAGTACCGAGAAGTATGGAAGAATACATGCTGCGCCGACTCCAAATAAATTGGGATATAGGTGGAAACACACTTACGTGTTGTGGCGTGTCGTGATGCGCCAGAAGCATTTGGTTTCATACATCGTTGCGACACGACACGCCATGCAAATATGTCCCTAACCATATTAAATGTATGAAACCGATTTGCATCTGGCGCGTCACGACACGCCACGACACGTAAGTGTGTTTCCGCCTTATGGCAGGAGAATGACCTCAGCCCCGCTCAATGTTTTGCCAGTGTGAACTAGGGATGTCGGAAATGCAAAAAAGTATCGATATATGTCGTATCGATATTTTTTGAAAATATCGAAATCGATATTGACATTTTTATTAAAAAATATCGATATATCGGTATGATTTGACAGAGAATATTCGTGCTCTAAAAATTAATTTATTTGGCCTAATCTACTTCAATCATCTTACATTAATAAATCAAAACATCCATTATTTTTTTATGATTTACTAATCAAACCAATATTTATCTAAAAATAATACGATACGGATGCCAGACAGGCAATTGAAGTCATTTGATGTTGAAATTGACAAACAGAGTTGCCAACTTAATAGCCAAATTATAAAACTGCAAGTCGAGTCGACCAAAAACAAAAAAATACATAAAGTATAATTTGTTGAAAAGATGTTAAAAAAAAGTAATACTTTTTAGGATTTTTTTATCTAACTTATAAATGTTTATTGGTCTGAAAAAAAAAACGATTTTTTCCATACTTGGAATTTTATATCGATACATCGATATATCGAAATATTAAATATCGCTCAAAAATATCGATACATTGAAAAAAAAAACTTGGGAGGTGTCAAGGGACACCCGGATGGAACGAAGTTATTTAATTGAATTAAATAAAAAAAAATAAAAATTAATACACTCAACAAAAATAATCGTCGCGACACCACACTGTTCAATGCGAAATAGAAATGAAAATATCTGGCTTGCTTTCTATAAGAGAGAGAGAGACAGACAGAGAAACATGCGACGCCGCACAGCTTACAATAGCTTACTATAGCAAAAAGTGTTGTGACAACTTTTCGTAAGAATTTTTTCCGTCTAGCCCCCTTTCACAACGCGCGATAAGGAACTTCGTTCCAATAATATCGATATATCGATGTATCGATATATTTTTAGGTCTGCTCTGCTGTTTCTTACTGCACAGTACCTAATAATTCCATTCAGTAAATCCTCTCTGTTAGTGGTGTTAGTCTATGGATTTTATAACCATAGAGTGTCATTATAGAGCACACTGACAGTCACAATGTAAAGTCGTAACTGTCGAAATAACCTGGGTCATTTTTAATTTAATCTATGTTGCGCCCCTTGTCTTCACAGCTCATGCTAGCGTACATGAAATATTATTTTATTACTTTTAACCACAAAAATCTAATAAAAAATCAGTAAAATGAATTCTATTCTGAATCCGGAGGCTCCAGAGTTTTACCCACACTTGACGTCTTTTACACAGGTACGTGATTCAGCTAGTTCCTCGACTCAATGACAACAAGCATGCTGTTTTTTATTATTTGCGTCCCTAAATTATGCGTAATTTGTTTTGTTTACTTTAGGATACTGAAAGTTATATATACAAGAATCATAAATTCATGGAGGTTTTACTGAACGAATGATCAACACAATCCAAAAACGATTGTCATTAGCTAATTTTTCGTTTGTAAAACTTTACAAAGTATGTATTGTTTAAGATTTAAAGAGTGATAAAGAAAAAAGGCAAATGGGGCTTCGAACACAATTCCGATGAATTTTGGTCTCCATAATGCATAACAATCATAATACCTGATATTTAAAGACATGTGGTGGTCTGAGCTGAAAGATTCCATGTGATGGAATTATTACTTGGTTAGTTTCGGTCTTAGAAAAATAGTAAGGTCAAGTACAAAGGTCAATTTCTTTATTGAAAAACGTAATTTGTCACAAACAATGACTTTAAAACAACTTTTAAATCATAAGTTACCTATTGTTTGCTTCTTACAACATTATTTGTAACACCTCTATTGTGTAATTGGTTTTGTAATTCCAAACACTTAGACCTGTATCTATAAACAAGTTAAAGTGTTTACTTGAGTAAATGTCATTTTAATATACAATTTTAATTATTATCTTAGTAATTACTTGAAGTTTGAACAGCAAAAGTTAGAATTCTAAGCTTTTCTTTCTTTGTTGGTTCTTACTTCATTTAAAACATTTTCCATAACAAAAAAAAAATGTATATATGTAATTGCTTAAGCACAAGTAATTGATTAAACTTGACTATAGATACAGGGGTAAATGCTTGGTAGTAAAATTTGTAAATATAATTTGAATCTGACATACTTAACTACTTATCTTAACTTTATACCACCTTTATTTGTGAACAAGCTGCAACAACAATGAATTAATAATCTATTCTAACTTGGGATATTACATTTTGGCAGGCTCTCTTAAAAATATGAAGAATGATATTATATATTATGTCCTGAAAAATGTTTTTGCTTAATTCAAATGCCATTGTTTACTTAACTTGCTACCACTATATTATACTTTCACTTGTAATTGACATCAAATACTTACAAGTAGGATACAAACAGACAGTCATTTTTTTTAATAGCCTTTTTACCCTGAAACTAGTCTATTTTGCCACTTTTGTTGTTATTCTTATCTTTCCTTAAGTTAAAGGGTCACTTAATCATGTACTAAAATGAGCCCAAAATGAAGTTAAACATTACCTTTTTCTTAAATTTTTACCTTGCTTTAATAAGTATTTTTTGTTTTTTGAAGAGGTATCCAGTCAATAGGATATCTTCTGTCATATGGGTGGGTTTACAGACACAAATCTCATACAGAAACTGCTAGACCTGGAACCATGACAATTGGGTCGTATTTTGTTGTTGTATGCATGCATCAGGCACATCTCATTCTATTTCAGTCTGATCTTGAATTCTTAATTCAACCTTTAGGTGCTGCGCAAACGTGTGTCTTGTATCGGATACAAGCTACCAATGAAAATTTGCTTTCTATAAAACCAGTATGAAATCAGTCACTCCTTGCGAAGACATAAACTGTGTTCGGTTGCTGCTACAGGACACAGCAACTACGGTTTCCCGTGACGGTGTGCCGTGTCGGTAACAGAAAGTGTCTATGTTTGCGCAGCCCCTTAGACTTTATAAAGCTTGATGCAAAAATATAGTAATTTTCGTTTTCTTTACAAGAATGCAGTCATAAAACCATGTTGAGAATATTGCAGTCGGTAACAGTATTATTGCAATGTGTTGAATACTTTCAGGGTGGTTACATTAAAGTAAACAAATCAATCAAATCTTCAAATGCTTTGCCTACTGGAACCTCATATGGTATCTTCAAAACTTATCCTGATTTCAACGTTGTATCAACGCAATTAAGTGAAAATGTAGTTCTACAATCGAACCAAATAATTTCAACCGAGCTACCAGCTGTGAAGTTAAAATGGTAAGTCAAATAGTACTTATTTTTTATTAAAGGAGTGCATTCTTAAAGTTTTTAAAATGCAACATAATTTTATGCATCAATAAATCTAATCTGCACTGACATTTTAAAAGCTTTTATCAGTGACTAATAATAAGACATAAATTATTGATAGTGCACAATCTTTATTTGTATCTTTTCTCTTTGTTTGTTTTTTTTCTTTGTTTGCTTTGCTTGGTTACTATTTTGATTCTGGTACTTGCTATAAAACTATTTGCGAATGCTTTACTATATAACATCTTGTCTGTAATCCCCGGGTATTAATATATATTTTGTGACTGTAACAAATATGTATTAAGAGAGTTATAATCATTGAAATCATCATTACAACCCTCTAAGTTCATTTTTAACAGAAATTTCTATACAACTTTATATGGGAGTAAGTCTGGTGTAGACTCAAAGCAAACTAGGTATTCAGTTTTCTATGGTTTTCACTTTGGCTGTTTACAGAACTATAACTGCGAATTTCATAAATATTTGAACATGCGAAACCTTACCTGGCACAAGGACAGCAACAACAATGCCATAAAACATTGTTGCCTTAATACCTATTGCAATCTGTATTTCAGTGTTTTTATTAAGACAATCGCATATATATGTGATACACTCTATTGTGTAAAATCTGGTTATTCTAACCTAACACACACAAATGTTGGTGGGGAGTTTGTTCCGCCACTTCTTCTTCCCAGCTTAAACACTAGAAAATGGCGAAGGGCGGGCGTTGTGGGCGACTGTCTCTTGTAAACTTTATATTTCTAAAAGTGCTGATTTCAGCCTAATTTGAATAAATAACATGCTTGTAAAATATATTCCTTTCTGGTAAGATACACATGTATCTGAAAGAAAGAATACATTCAAACAGCTATCTTTGCCTTAGCTTTATTTGATTTGCTTTTTTTATCTAGCTTCGATGCTGTGCATGATTCCTTTTTTTTAATAGGTGGGTAGTTAGAAATTTATTTTGTATTGTTTGTTTCTTACGATTTTGGTGGTGTTAATCTTTACGCAATGACTTAAACTTTCCGGATAATGATTTTTAATTATTTTTTTACGCGGCGAAGTTGGTGTGACGATCGGATATTGTTAGCGGGGCGAACATGGTACGCGCACAAGATAAAGAGGTTTGGAGGAAGAAAGGGGAGGCCTTTGTCAAGCAGTGCGAAACATGACAGGCTAGCAAAAAAAAAGATGCTTTTCTACATTTGTCAAATCACAAATATAGTACTTACCTAAATGTCACTGTACTGTAGTACTTCCAGTAAAATAAAAATCGAATGCGTTCTAATCAAATGTTATATTTTAGCGATGATGTCGGATCGAACACTGAGAAAATAGTTGACGTTAACGACAGCATCCTCGACAGGATCAACATAAACATAGACACCTCTGGTGGCGTAAGCAGATCAAGAGACACGTATATAAATGGAGTAAAGACAAGTCCCAATGTGACTCAGTGGAATTCCTCTCCCGTCATTGCAAAAATACAGGTTGGTTTAATTTGGCTTTAGTTTTCAGTGACAACAAACTTAACAGGAAAATTTCCAGGTGCTAACTGCAAACCTATATTAAATAACGTAGAAATTTAACTGCTCCTCAAGCTGCCTGGTGGCCATCCACCTGTATCATCAGAATATCTACCGTCCCTCAGGACGCGGATATTCTGATGGTACGAGCTCACTCTGTGTCAGTGTAAATCTTGTTCTTAGTACGCTTTTCGCGGTGACGTTTTTATTGTTAAAGTGTGAGTATCGCAGCACTTCTGTGAATGTCCGCGGCAGTTGAGATCCCACAGCACCGCCTCACGTCGGTCGGTCCGACTTTACCCAGAAAATTGCTCGCAAGATAGCCATATGACGCACAGATAACTCATATCGCATTCGCGTATCAATCGTAAATCGCGCTAAATTAAAGCAATCTGCTATACGCTTTTGTATTAGTGGACTCCCACGCTTACGTATGCCGAGTACTATTAAATAAGGACGTATTCGCACGAAGAGCGCAGCTCCATTCTCCGGTCGGTTTAGAATAAAATCTAAGATGTAAATGACGTATTCAGTGGAGAAAATCGAAACACCGAACAAAAATCTTAGACGTTTACTTTTTCGGAGATAACAAACTCAGTCAAGTTTATTCAGCTCGTTCGCGAAATCATACGTACCTAAAGGAAAACGAAAGACCGTTATGCCGCGTCGTTTCCAGTCACCTTGCTTTACGCTTATTTCAAACACGTGCTATAGATAGGTGGTGCATTAAAGTCGCAATTTAGGTCGTGGCCTTGGGCCGCAGGACGCACGGATGCGGCCTCGTCAGCGGCGATGATAAAGACATTGATAGTACGCGAAACACGTCATTACGCTACCTTCGATACCATCCTTATCCTCTAATTTACTGCGTCGGTTGGCAGTTTAGTAAATCATACTGTCATTCACTTCTTAAGTTTTCCTGCGCCGCCGCAAGGGACTGCTCTCATACATTGGTTGATAGAATTGAAATGTTCTTAGTCGTCATGCAAGTTAAATAACTTTTCCAATTCCTCAAATTTGGAATCCTATATTCTCTATAAACATAGCTATATGTTTTACTTATTAATTATCACAATTCAGTACTGCTTTTAACAACAAACAAAGTACAAAACAAGCAACCGTACCGTATGCCGCTTATCACAACAAGCAGACGCCAAAACAAACATAAAATTACCTTCACAGTTTTAATAGTAAATATTTTCTTCAATCCGCTCTAGAATTATTTTTATGAGATTATGTAAAATCATTATTTTTGTGCTGATAACATCAATCGTACTTTGTTGACGTTTACACGCATAATCGAAAGTTCATAAATGTTACGACATTTATTGTTACTTTGTATGTGCTTTCCTCTTACGTAATTCTCAGTGGACTATTCTTAATGTTGTTTCATATTGCAGGTGGGCTCAGCAACATTTATCGGCGCTAAAAATATTACTCGACCCCAAATCAACTTCAAAGATCCGATCGACAATTCAGAGAGCTTGTGGGTGCCAAAAATATCGGACAAACCGAACAATATTAAGCCACTGGCTTTGAATATTTTGTACAATGACGAAGGCGACGCAGTGGGGTGAGTGGTTACACGTGTATCTCTCATAATGGCTGTTAAATTGGCAATAAAATCGATTAAATTGAATAATACC
Source organism: Cerastis leucographa (assembly GCA_963082945.1). Taxonomy (NCBI): domain Eukaryota; kingdom Metazoa; phylum Arthropoda; class Insecta; order Lepidoptera; family Noctuidae; genus Cerastis; species Cerastis leucographa. The sequence goes on from OY720378.1 coordinate 11,165,857, forward strand.
ATGAACGTGGCCGCATGGCGGAAGAGACTGTATGCAGCGACAACGTCGCAATTCATCTCTAACTCTATAATAACCGCTTATCATCTGGTCTTTGCTGCCATATATAGCACCTGTATAGAAATGCATACAAGTTAAACGATCAATTCTGCAGGCAATCAAAACACATTGTTGTGTAAGAGATGTTCTTCTATTCAATCGTGCTTCCTGGAGATGTTTACCGCGTGCACTTTGGACATATGTCACGTTCCGGCTACACTCGTTGTCGTAACATACCTACGTGATAAAATAACACATGTTTGTACATAGCTGGACGTTATATCAAAAAGTTTCCGGTGAAATGGAACTTCGTAACCCTTGGTCCTCGAATCGCCAACATAAGGAATACACCTCAAATTCTATAAAACTTGTGCTAAGTAGTTGTTTTTCTTGTTGACCCATTGACCGTGCCACTAAGCGCAATAAATTGCCACCATGACGCCGAGCTATAAATTGACGTGCTCAATTTTGATCATTTATGTCTATTAGATACGTAATGTGACGGTGGAAAGGTTAACAAATCATTACGCTGCTTGTATAACTTGGGTTCACCATTAGGACATGTGCACATGGCGATTAATACAACTTTTGTACCGTTTTAGGTTTGGAGATTAAATAGTAACTAGATTTTCTCGAAATCTTAGAGCCATCATATATTTGGTCTACGGAATACTTATATAATTAATGATGATCCTTCCTTCACATTCACCTTTTACATCGCTACAGAGGGCGCTAAACTAGTGGCTCAGTTCTGGGCCCACACAATTTAGATTACCATCGACGCTCTAAGAAGACCTACATGAGAGGTTAAGAAAATAGCGTCGTTAAAAGCTATTAAACCATAGTAAAAAATAATAATTGGTAACAATACTTTCAGATATGAACACCCATATCAAGTTGAGTTGGACCAATATCATCCGCCGTCGCAGTTCATTGACCCCATGGAACCCCTGCCATTCCCTGCTCCTCTGGAAGACACCATGTACACGTACGTGGACACTGAAGCGAAGATGGATGCTCTCGTCGAACACTTGAACACCGTCACTGAACTGGCAATTGACTTGGAACACCATTCCTACAGGACTTATCAAGGTCATATCATATGATTACTTTAATCTGAGGAGTTTGTGACAAAATAATTACAGTCGCTCCGTTCTATTGTTAGGTTAAGCCGCGCTTGCCTTGGTTGGTCCGTGGATGGGTGACCACCCATTACATAATTATCGAGTTCCCTCCGTACTTTAGAAAGCATTTTAAGCCGTTGGTTCCGGCTGTCATTTGTAGATCTTTGACAGTTTTTACATGTGGTCAGTGGCCCGAAAGTCTGACAACCAGTCTAACCAAGGAGTATCGTATTACCCAATACTAACTGGGTTGTAGAGGTCAGATAGGCAGTCGCTCCATGTAAAATACGTGTATTCAGCTGTATCAGGTTACACTGGAAGCCGATCCCAACATAATTGGGAAAAGTCTAGGCAGATGACGAATCATACTGAATCTGTACGGTAGATTGCTGCGGTGCGTGTTTGTTTATTTTGCCGTAACTTGCTACTGTTTGAAGAGTCCTTAACTCTAGAAAGGGCCCGTCTTTCCGCGAAACGTCAGTGGGCGCGTTGGGAGCATTTCGTCGCTCCTTTTCATTGATCATTTTCAGTAGGAATACTGCATTCGGTTTAATTTGTATTCTCAGGATTTAAGTAAAACACAAATAACTAATGAGAAATCATCATATTTATAGAACTCTGTTTTGTAAACGATTTCGGAAAACGTTATATTTATGTTTTCTTAACTTATTCTATGTTATCCTATATAATAACAATTAAAAATTAACAAAATTATATATTTTCTACATCTTCGTCTCGACCAATAGGAGAGGAGCAGCAATGAAAAATGTTGCGAAAACGGGGAAAATGTTACGCAGACGAAGTTGCGCGGGACAGCTAGTTTTTAATAAAAGTCGTTAAGTCTGTCAGTATATCAGAATAACCCTCTTAACGTGGTTTAGGGAATAAGAAATGATCGAATAAACGTTTGAGATTATTTGTGTGTGAAAACGCGGTTATAGGGCGAGAATCAGACAGGCCGCGTTTAAAACACGGCTGGTTGACACTTACCGATTGCGATAAATAAGAAAAAAAACAAAATTACATAACCATTTCATTGTTGATTCGAAACGAGAATCATTAGCATAGTTACCTCCTTGAATTTGACGAGGATTCGAAACAACACCTTGTATATAAACATCCGAATTGATAACCTCCTTGTTTTAGAATTGGGTTTTTTTTTTTGATAATATTAAAATTTTTGGTGTTGTATTGTTGGAAGGAGTACGGTGACTGGGAAGTGAAACGGAGCTGTGTATGTGGAGGTCACATGTACATTGCTTTTAATTATTATATATATATTATTTAGGAATAATTTATTTATGTCTTAAAACAATGTGTCATGAATCACGCTCGTAAATTGCGAAGACTGCAGTGGAATACTGAAGTATGTTGTACTAAACTTATCAATTTGTTGTGTAGGTCTGACGTGCCTGATCCAAGTGACGACTACTGAAGGCGGCGATTTCATAATAGATGCGTTGGCTATTCGAGAGCACATTCACAAACTGAACCTTGCATTCACTGACCCTAAGAAGCTCAAAGTAAGTGTCAATTACTACTCTCTTCATTGGTAAGAGCGTCCGCTGCGCCGTACGGACTAGTTCTACTCTGTAATGAACTCGTTTTCAACTGACGGCAATGATATTTAGTCGTTTTAATATGAGTATTATATTAATTCTTTTTGGCTTGGAGAGGTTATTATAACTCTGGAAATAACTACTTTATTTCTTAGGTTTTCCACGGAGCGGTACATGACGTGATCTGGTTGCAACGCGACTTCGGCGTGTACATTGTGGGTATGTTCGACACACATCAGGCATCCATGGTACTCAACCTGCCCGGACTCTCACTCAAATACCTCCTCATGAGGTATTGCCAAGTGACCGCCGACAAGAAGTGAGTCACCATTTTTTTTTACTAAGCTCATCCTGTTAGACTTTCAAGTCGATTGCAACATACTTGGCAAAGGCCAGGAAGATGATGGTGATAAACGTTTTAATTTTTTTCGCTTGGGAAACCGTCGAACTGTGATGCATTGGATGTATAATGTTCACATTTCATGGGAATTCTTGAAATATTCAGCGACTCGAAACAAAAGTCATCTATCGGGTCTCATCACAGCGAGTCCTATCAGTATTTTTTTTTAATATTAAAGCATTATTTTATGATAGAAGTCTTTTTGACCTCTTATTAGAGTCTTTTTTTGTTGTAACAACAACGTATTTATTCATTCTTTACTAAATGTATCTCCTATGCATGATCAAACATTTTCTTTCGTATATCTTAATCATATGACAATATTCCCTAGGTACCAGCTTGCGGATTGGCGCATGCGTCCCCTGCCCACTGAGCTGCTCCACTACGCGCGCACGGACACCCACTACTTGCTGTACATCTGGCGCCAGCTGAAGGACGAACTGACGAAGGGCACGGACACCCAGAACCTGCTCAACGTGTTCGAAAGCAGCCGGCAGATCTGTTGCTCTGTGAGTTATCACCGTGATTGTTCACGGTAAATAGTTTTAAGATCTTGTGGTATTTGGTTGTCATCCGTATGAATAAAGAAAATGTTATCCGTTTGAATAAATGAAATGGATGGCTGGTTATTAGAGTTGGGCAAGATGGGTGGACTGTGTGAAGGTGAAGGATGATATTATAGAAAGCAGGTGAGTGCTGAGATGACGAGAGAACACGAGTAATAGATAAGTATTGAAGAATGAGACATGCTGCGCCGACCAGAAATAAAGTGGAATTAGTACAAGAGATCATGATCAGCGTTGTTTTATTTTGAAACACAGGAAGGTCATATCCACGTGCCATAATGAACTGCAAGAATCCATTCCCAAACATCTGGACAAACAACGTCGTAAATGTATATGTGACGTTTGTTTTGGCTTAGTCGCGGCCGATTGCGGTGGGTTTATATATTCAGAATTATGTTTCCGTCAAGTGGCGCCGATGACGATCATCGACGATAGCCAAGAAAACAACCCGCAGACCCTGGTTTCGTTTACAACAAACGTGTGCAAAAAAATGTCTTTTTCGTAAATCATTTTACCGTCACCATATCGATTCACTTTTATGATGATTCACGAGTGTGATGATATTGTAATAATTTCAGACGTACAACAAGGAATTAGTGACGGAGACCAGCCACATCTCTCTGTACGTGCGCTCAAAGAAGTCGTTCAACTCGCAGCAGATGGCGGCGCTCAAGATGCTGTACAAGTGGCGAGACTCGCAGGCTCGGGCGCTCGATGAAAGCACCACGTAACTTACTTCTTTTCATTCTTTACGTGAAAATTTCTCTTAAGTTCCGACCGTTCCGTTCCAAGTTGTTCGTAGCTACCTGCTCGTACATTGGCTTCGATTAAATCCTGGAAACTGCACGAAGTTTTTGAGGATGGGCAGGAAGGCTCCACTTGTTATCAAAAACTGACATGTTTTGCACAGCCTGCAGTAGGCTGCAAAAAACGCTTCTCTAAATTCGCGACCTTAGTATTGAGAACATAACAGCTGCGATGGTCTATGGTCCAACTGAACGAACATAGTTATTCCTCTCGAAATAAACTAGCACAGTTTATCCGTGATCATGGCGTTTGCAACAGCGCCGAAATATCGGGAACTCGAAACAAATAATACACATGGTAAATATCCCGTAGTAAATGTTATTAATAGTGTTAGTGACCATGTCAGTTTAAAAACTTATACTGTTTAAGATATCGTACATTATTCAAAAGATAAGATAAAATGCCTATGGACTTCTTCTTTGCGTATTGATTGTACTCAAATTATATCCAACTAATACATCAGTAATTAACTATGCTATAGCTCGCTCGCTATTAGCAATGCTATAGGTGTTCTAGTCCACCATTTTAAAAACGTCAGCTTATCACTTCAGAAATCTTATCTTTTCAGAAAACGTTTCCAGTAACCGGAGTTATACAACGATTGTAATATTGTAATGTTTGTCTGCGACAGATATCTTCTCCCCAACCACATGCTGCTAGCTCTCGCCGAGACTCTGCCGCGCGAGGTGCAGGGCGTGACGGCGGTGTGCCAGCCCATGCCGCCCTTCGTCAAGCAAAACCTCATCACTATACACAGAATGCTCCTCTCGGTATGCAACCATCACGCGTTTCTATTGCCCCATACAATAGGGATGATGACTGGGTAAAGAAAACGAAATTCTATTTTGTCCATCAGTCAAATCATACAAAAATATTAGACACGAATTTTTGTTTTATCAAATTAACAAAAAATTACTTAGTTAAAACGCAAGTTAGTATTACTTACCCATGACGTCATGCGCAATTTCAACTCAGTATATAATACATCCGTAATTTTGTAATTACGAGAAAAAATAAAAATATGTGTCCAATATTAATAATCTACAAGATAAAGAAAAAGAAAGAGTCAAATCAAAACAAAATCATTGATTTCAAGTAGGCCAGTTACAGGCGCCTTTGAACAGTCGAACAACAATAAAAATGAAGCTACAGTCCCAGTCACAAGACATAAGAACTGTGTAAGTAATGTAGTTGCCCATTCCAAATCGTAAATCTATAAGGAGAAGAATGGGCAAGAAACTCCAGGATACTCTTTTAAATCAAAATCTTCTTTCAAAAACGTTGGTTACATCATTCATGTAGAGATGGTACATTATATTAGAACGATGTAGCAAGACGAGCACGTTAAAAATGTCCATAGTAAAAATAAAAAAGACATTTAAAAAATAAAACAATGTGTTCGAAATAAGCCGTGGCAACTAAGAGACGACCAGGCACAACTGATAGCGTCTGTTCACAAACATGACGAATGGATCAGCCATCATTCAACTCAACCATTTTGAAGGGAACTAAATGACCCGACACGCGCCACCATCAGCGTCACGATTGAATGAGCATGACATACTCTCTACCGCCAGGGCACATTTAGGTCAATAAAAGACGTAGGTTTCCAGTAAATGATAGCTAGTACATAGTACTCACACAATATGGGCTATGCGATTGTATAATACTAAATAAATTGAATTAATACAATGCAAAGATTGTTGTACAATCTTCAGCAGCTCCAACAATACTATTTAATGCTATCAATTTATACGCCCCTGTCCTTGTGGAGAAGGACCGGCATTGAGCTAAGCATTGTTATCAGCGATATCATCGTCCAATTTGTAATAAGCTTGCTTACATAGTGTGCGTTTAATGCATGTTTTAAACGTCTCACTCAGTTCAAGAATCCTTTGCGGAATTTTATTGTAGCATCTTAAACGCGAGTCTACTTTAGCGAGTCTGAAGCCTGGCTGAACAAATTGGCCTCTATTTCTAGTATTGTAATTGTGTCTGTCACCTCTTTTACTAAAAAGATGCAGATTACGTACATTGTTTTCATAAATGTATTGGCAATGTATCGTCATGATTTTAATGTCCTTAAACAGTTCCTTTAGAGAATCGCGCCTACGGAGATTATATACGGCTCTGATAACTATTTTTTGCAGAATAAAAATACACTCGATGTCTGCAGCCCGTCCCCATAACAAAATGCCGTAAGACTTTATACTATGAAAGTAACTAGAATAGACCAATCTCGCGGTATCTACATCGGTATATTGACGGATTTTTCTAACAGCATATGCTGCTGAACTTAGCCGCCCCGCAATGGATGTTAAATGAGAACCCCATTGCTGCCTTGAATCAAGCGTAATCCCCAGGAAAACCATTTTATCGACATATTCTAGTCTCTTTATTCAATATGGTACCAAAATTAAAAAAACAAAAATAGAAGCAATGGTACGGAACCCTTCGTGCGCGAGTCCGACTCGCACTTCGCCGGTTTTTTTATTTAATACTAATTGTTTGCTGTGAACCAATTATGTACCTGCAGTAGGGAATTATTGACTATATCTAGATTTTGGGCCCGTCTATTTTAAAAATCAAGGAAATATTTTGAGGTTGGTTTTTCAATAAATAGGGTAGATCGTATACATATACTAGAAAGAGGAAAGGACCCAATATTGACCCTTGCAGAACCCCCATTTTAACTTTTAAACCCTGTGAACCAACACCATTTATTTGAAATGGCTGTTTCCTGTCACTCAAATAAGATTTATCCAATCTAAGTGCAGCTTTACCAAGACCGTAAAGGCGGAAACTCGTGACGCGCCAGAAGCATATCGGTTTCATACAATTAATATGGTACACATTTGCATGACGTGTCGTGTCGCAACGATGTATGAAACCGGTGCGTCACGACACGCCACGACACGTATGTGTGTTTCCGCCTTAATGCTCAAGTTTCAAAAGTAATGTGTCGTGATTAACACAATCAAATGCTTTGCAGAGGTCACAAAAAAATCCTTTGGCGTCTTGGGACTCTTCCCACGCTGTTAATATGTGCTTTAATAAGATAACACCAGCGTCAGTCGTACAACGTCCCTTGCTGAAACCATAGTGTTGATCGTGCAACATTTTGTTGGTGTTACCTTTTCAAAACACGTTGCTTAAAACTGGCAACACGGATGCAGATCTATGTTTATTAGTATGTTTACTGTCTACAGATTTGAAAAGAGGGATGACTTTACTGTATTTCATTAAATCTGGGAAAACCCATTGGTCCACACACAAACTAAAAATTAAAGCTAGGTGCTATAGTCTAGATATGGATGTGCAAACTTTGACTGATATTCCCCATAAATCTTCCGGTCAGTTTGATTTTTATTTGCCGAAAATTTTTAATAATGTCATACGGTTTATGTGTTTAAATTTAAATTCAGCCGGGCAGCCAGACAGGGTCGCCTTTGGTAAAGCAAGTGAGACTTCAGGTAAAGAATTTAGGGCCTCCGTAGTTTTAAACGGTATATCGGTAAAGAAATTTCCGAATTCTTGAGCTACTTTCTGATCAGAGCTTTTAGGAACACATTTTGTGTCAAATGTAGAGCTAGTGTTAATTATTTTTTTCTGTTAGTCACATAATTTATATCTTTCCAAATTGTTTTTATTTTATTTTCTTCCTTTTTAATCTTGTTGCTAATGTTCAAGGCTTTAGCAGCATTGCATGTATGTATTTCTAAAAAAAAATTAAAATAATTAGCAACATACTTGTTAAAAGTTTCAGTGTTTATAAAAGGCTTAAGGCCATAAACTCAAATCAGTCATCATCCCTATTGTCTGTCACGTTACAATCTCGTAAAAATGATACTTTATAATTCTGTGTTGCCTAATCTAATAACTATCCTTTTTGGAGTAATCCCGCAGGTAGGCTCTGTACTTAATTAATAAGCTGGAGACTAGATAGGGTTACTATTATGGTATGGTCTATGCATGAAAATATGAATGTTCAGGTCATGACAGCACAAAATTCGGTGATAGCGAAACTGTCATAGGATTAGGTAAGATTGTGCTCGCAAAACACGGTTGTAAGTAAATGATAATGCAACTAAAATATTAAATTGTGAGAAGAGGTAACGGTGAGCTTCTTTCGGCTTATCTTAGGAACAGAGATAAAAGTTACTTAGATAGATTATAGATTTAGTGATGCATGTTAAGCTGCATTTAGCACCGAATCTTGCATTGATAAATGCTGGGAAAAGACGGACAGAAGATTCCATCAGCGACAATACACGAGGCGCTCAAGCACTTAACTTTATTGAAGAGACGGAACTAACGAAGTCTAAATGAAGTGACGAGGGTCATGACGCTCGTGCATTGTTACGTCTGCATGGAAACCATTCAACCTTCGCATGCACGTGTTGCGAAAAAAATCTTATGACCTTTAACTACTTAATTTTATTTATACAATGAAAACGTAGTTGAAGTAGAGCTTATCTATCAATCCCAGAGATAAAAGTTATTTAGCAACATAGCACATACTACACATACAAATATGTAGCACATACTTTATATTTTATTACAAATAGCATCAAAGGCAACCATACTTGACCGATTTTGTTTATTGGACGAACATGCATGTGCTTTGCAGCAGTAAAAAAGTAAAAACGTGCTCAGATGAAATAGCTACTCAATATGCTCTTAGAATTTCATCAAAGTTTTCCAGAGTATTATGATTTCTGTGAGCGATGTATCGACCATATTGGCATTTAATAAAGCATGTCTTTATAATAATGTAAGAAGAACAGAAAATGATAACTCACGTCAAACATTCCTAAGAGTAAGAATAAGAATAAATTTACGAAACCATAGTTTATTTTGACTAAATTAGATAACAGTGGTCCCCAAACTAGGCTGCGCCTATATCTTGGGGGCCGTAGTTGCGATAGCTTTATATTAAAAACATATATTAGCAGTTGTACTTTTATTAGACATTTTGGTAAATAACAAAACATTTTGATAAATTGGATTACTATCATAATATAATTGAGTGCTAGTAGTTACCATGCAGTAACAGCAACTGCTTGCTAATCACAACTATGCTTCTTCAAATCAAACCCCGGTGTTTTACTTCTGTTCAACTGTCCTGTCGGCCTATTCCCAGCCTTAAAGCACCTGAAAGTTTCAGTCGACTAGAACGAATGCATGTTGTCGTCTGCCCCCGAACTAACAGCAACAAACGATAACTAGGTGCAGTACGCTGTATTCAAGTGCTGTGTGTGCTCGGTGTTGTTCGTAGTGAGTCTTTCGACTCTCTGCTACTGCTACTAGTTTTTAGCATAGGAGCACAGTTTTTCCTTTTACGTTGTCATTGGATTAAGGGATGAAAACCGATATGGATACGATCGATTGTGAGTAATTTTATGTAATTGAGTCGTTTCTTACTCTGTCTCTCTGTCTTCTTCAAGGAATCTATACCATACCCGATTGTGATAAACCTTATCCGCAATTTAAGATCGCGCTCTTTATTAACCGTCTTACATCCGTTCCATGTTGACTTGGCCATATAATAGTCCGTGTCACGTATCTCATATGAATAGGAGTTATTGCGTAAGTGACCATGTAGCTTTAGATAAGGGCCAAACTTGACAAAGATATATTAAATATTCAAATTATATGTCATGCAAAGTTGCAAGCCTAACGTAAAGCAAGTCATTAATGCCCTAGGCTCTAGCCGGGGAGTAATATTCTACTGAATTTCATGACTGCCAGCGGGCGCTGGTAAATAATATGATTTTGGATCCTTAAATAAACATTAATATGAAAACTTTACCAAAGAGTTTTTACTTCATAGGTTTCTGTTGCCGTAAACGACCAAAATAATTAAATTACCATAATATTACGTGGATAATAAATTAATAAACATGTAAAACAAAAATAATTCCAACAATAAAAACAATTATTTTATGCAAATGGTCAAATCTATTATTATTGAATAACTGACTCGCCCTATGGTTTTTCTATCTTTAGCGGTAATGGAGGCCATTCATCGAAACAGCTTATCAGCTGCTGTTGTGGGCTCCTAGGGGCTGCCACATTAAGTTTCAGAATTTACCCTATACTGATTTTTTTCCCCAAACGAAACTAATGAAACTTTTTTCACATTAGGTATATTTTTCAAATGGGAAATGAAACAAACTAGATATGCAAATCTATGTTAATTCATACAAAATTCCACTTGGTATACAATTTTGTGTTTATATTGCCTGATCCCGTGCACGCACGACACCATGCACTCGACTTATTATACGCAAGTTATTTTAAATTGTTTGTGTATGTAATGTAAATAGTTGGTTGTAAACACTTTCTTGATTTTCAAAATTTTACGTTACTTTTATTTAGTGTTGTAGCTTACTCCAAGGATTTATTTTCCCAAAAAAATCCTCTAGAACAATTTGTTACCCTAAATAGGGGAAAATGCCGAATTTACTAACACCGGCTCACCTCCGCGGTAGAATGTTGACGCGTGACACCATATTTCGAAAATCGAATTAGTTTTTATTTTCTTGCAGTACTGAAGACTAGATTAGGCTCCTTGGGGACAAAACTGCCATTGTCTTGGGTGGGCTAACATCCCTCACTGCTCTCAGGATTCTAGTCTTGTTCGGGAGTAAACTCAAAGCTCCTTCGTTTCACACGATAGCCCTAGAATCCTTCGCTGCGTTCGGAATTCAAAAAAGCGCCCGTGACGTAAGACACTGCTTTAACCCGTTGGTGCATAATAAACATGCTATTATTCGATACCAAAATTGAGTTGTGTAGTGCCGACAACTTCAATCAGAACAATGCTCGAACAACTGCAAAACTTTTCATTTATAGGAAACCTCACTTTTATACGAAAGAACAAGTAATGTGAACATTCGTGATCGAGTAGGCTGTAAACCAAAACCAGTACATACCAGGAGTCTTAACAGTTGACAAATGAGCAAACCAACTTCTTCATACTTACTTACTTTACTTTAGTAGTTCTTCAAACTTTATTCTACTCATACTTAGCCAATTGTTATTTATGAGCATGAAAAAATATGCCACCATTAAAGACTGACACATTGCTAGATAGCGCCACAGGCCCCGATACTAAAAATATGTAATGAGAAAAGTCCCTAAAACTATGTATATGTAATTTAATTGCTTTTCTTAACTTTAATGTATAATATTAAATAAAAGTTAATGTTTTTTTTATATTTATTTACCAATCTATTAAATGTAAACTAGATCCGCTCGTGGCGCCACCTAGCGACTTGTATTAGTAGCTCTTGCTAATGTGATCTTGTGTTATCCAGTGTCGCGAGTTGCCAAATGAGCCGCAACTATATCAGATGCCGTCAAGTATCAGGAACATTATAAACGCTACGCTGCAACCGCTCTCCGCATATTCAATGCACGATTTTGCGCATTACTCGGACTTCTGGTAAGCTTGATTTACTCAACTTCTTATCTCTGGTTACTAAAAGTCTGTTCTATTTTCTCGCATCTAACTATTTGATTGGATTTTTAATCGGTTTCAACCACCGATATGAATATAATAGATCTTTTGGTGTCCCTTATTTCACTTTGGAAGAATTTCACCAAGGTGATATTTTCCAGGTGATTTTATTTTACAAAGGCCTCCGCTTTGTTCACCTTGGAATTTATTCACCCAGGTGAAAAACGACTTTTAGTATTCATGTGGTGGACTTTTATCACCCACCCACATAAAGCAATCTTGTCTTGTTGTTTTTGCTGAGTGGTAGTGTTTAATCCACAAAGTGTTTGTTCTTATTTTAGTTTTTAGTACATTATAATAAAATGGACACATTATCTACATAATTATTTTCAATAAAACAGTTTAACTTATTTTATTTTCAAGTTTTACAACGTAGTGGAATAAACCCTTTAATCCGCCGCACCATTTGCAATAAAATAGCACAGCTTTATTGTAGTCAGAAATTAGATCAGGCTTTTAGAAACTAATTTTAATTCCTGACCAAAGATTTATTCTTAATCTTTTAAATCACAAACTTGGGTTTAGTTTGTTTTACAAAGATCAACATAATATATATCTCAACATACATAATCGCTTTCCTCCGAGAAATTTTCAATACTACGGAAAAACTAGGTTATGTAAAATAAGAGTGAAATACTAGTTTATTTACAGTGAGGAGAACATGATCAATCTGGAAAATGCCGCTGATTTACTTGAGGAGGACTTTAAGCCTGAGATTGACGCCTTCTTGCCTTCAAACATGATATCGTATGGAACATTTGTGAGTTACTTTGATTTTAGACATATAAAAGCATATAAGCTTACCAGTTATGGTTTATTAATACAGTTTGTCATGTTAATTTAATAATCATTTGGATTGCAACTTAAAATATTACTGTTCTCTCGGATCATTTTAGATCTCAGGCTGTAAAACTTTCTGCAGTGTCCTCCCTTCTTAAAATAACAAATATCTTAAAGGTTGTCGCACACGTATCTAATTATTTTGTAAATTCGTAAATATTAATATTGTGTAATTTGTTTCAGATTTCGGATTTGAATGCTGAGGCCAAACTATTTTTTCCACCGTACTTCAGATACAGAAAGTATCGCTCAATTGCACAGGTACACTTATTTGTGATAGTTTTAAAGAATGCCATAGCCAACTGTTTCGGTGTACTATTAGTGTTTTTCTTATACACATGGTACTATGTTATACTAAGCATCAAAAACGAGGGACATCTGTGCGATGTTTGATCGACACTAATACTTGTTATGTGTATAATGCTTATATTTTTTTGGTTAGCTTAAAGGCTCTAAACTCGCTGGCTGTGATATTATTATATGGACTCTGCCGCAACTTCATTATTCTTGCCACTACCAAACTTTAACTTTGTATTTGATACCTGGCTAAGCCAGAAGTTTTCTGAAATATTAAAACAGTGAGTTCGTAGCTCTATTGGCAATTTTTTTTAATACATTTGTCCCAGATTTCATCCTAGTGCCCACGTCTCAGCCTGTATACTGTTGAATCTTACCATCTTACTTAAGCAAATGCGAAAGTTTGGATGGATTGATGTTTGTTACTCAATCACGCCAAAATGGCTTAACGGATTTGATTGAAATTTGGCACAGAAATAGATTATAGTCTGGTATATCACATAGGCTTTTCTTTACTCGTACGTAAACTTCAAAATTTCCACGTAAACGAAGCAACGGGCAACAGCTATTAAATCAAATAAATATTGTTACAGCAACACGAAATTGAGGAATTCAACGTAAAGACAGCAAAAATAGCTGCTATCAATAAAAGCAATGAATTGATAAAATCAGGCAATGAATTGATAAAATCAGAAGTCCTTGAAAAACTAGAGAAAGCGCAAGTAAAGCCCGAAAACGAAGAAAGGAAAGTAAATGAAAATGAAGACACACTGAAGATAACGCATCAACGCAAAAGGAAAATATCTGCTGTAAAAGTAGAAAATAAGACGTCTGAAGACATAGTTACAGATAATATTATAATAAAAGAAGAAATAACAGGAAATGGTACAAAAAAAATTGACTGTAACGTGAAACCTTTCGCATATAAATATGCGGACTACAAAAAGTTTTTCAACCAGTCTAACAAAGATCACAAACAGAAACAGCCCAAACAGAAATTTAAAAAATATAAAAAATAGTTGCATATATATTAAGCGAAACTATACATTAATATATATAGTTCGTTTTATTTTACTTTGTAGTTTTATTTATGACCTTTTAATTCTTTCTGTACATCCATTACATTTTGAAATATTTCTTAAATAAATGCTATAGCATTTATTTCGGGCGATGCCCTTGGTGTTAGTAGCAATAGTCTTAACTATTAGTGTTAGTAGGCAGACATGGTTTATTCCGTGTGGAGTTTCATCCAATGATACAATACATTCAAGATAGTGTTGGTACTGCCACAAAGACGAGCGAGCAGGGAAGCTCACCTTTTACGCATTATAACCGCAAAACCTATGCTACATTGCCACGGCAGCCTCAACAGTATCCTGAGATATACGTAGTATGCACGCAAACTATAACTGGTCAACAGGCTGCACGAGTAAAATGTCGAGCGAAATTATTTAAACAGAGTAATCTTGACCTTCTCGGTACATCGCGCAAACCATAAGCGGCCAGCATGTTGCGAGTACCGACAGCGAACTACGTTCCCTGTCATTGTCCTTGATGTGAATCCATCTTTTAAATCATCGGTAACCCCATGACACAAGTTCTTAAAATTGGTCACCGTATCTGAAGTGCTCCGCCTAGCGATAGCTCTGGTATAGTTTATGCTGAAATGTCTAAATAAATGAAACACTGACAAAAATCTTTGTAAAGACATACTTTAATTTATCAGATTCGAGATTATTAAATATTGTACAAAAAAAATTCGTTAGTTCTTGGCACTAGTCGAATGATTCAACCTCGACGTGAGTGTCAAGAACTTTGCAAACCCGAAGAGGAACCCTATTCAGAAACATCATCAGAGATGTCTTCTCTTACCTTTATTTTGTTATTACTTGGTCTTCGATTGGAGTAAGAACCAGACTCGTTCCTTTCCTTGACGACTCCTTTACCCTCGGCCTTAGTTTTAACTTTGACGCGGAACTTGCTCGAAGTTCTGGGAAGATCTTCTTGGCGATTCACCTTCTTGTTTGCTCTGCGTACGGCGCGTTGCGTGGGAACCTCCATCATGATGGTGGTGGTCTTGTCCTCTTCTGCTTGCACTTCACGTTTCAACACGCTCTTAAACGTCTGACCCCGAGTCGGTTCGTGAAGGGAGAAGGTGATTCGATCATGGTGTATCTGTTGATATGGGATACCAGGTTAGTCTTGAAATAATCTACAACTTTGTTTCCCATTTTAAGAGTGACATGGAAACGATTAGTGTCGCTTATAGATAATAATAAATGATTGCTTACCCTATATTCTATAGTTACAAAGCATTCTTCCTCGTCTTCACATATGAGTGAGTTGACGTCAGCCGGCTTGACCGCGTTGGCAGAGCGCCGCCCCACGCGGACGAATCGCCACAAGGAGCGGATGCGAGGACCACATGATCGAACCATTTCAACCACCTGCCAATCAATAATGCGGTCAAATTATAGTTAGGTACATTTTCTTCACGATTAATTACAGGTCTTCTTCTATTTAAATACTTGCCACTTTCTGAAAAATTTCTACTTTACAGTGTAGTCTAAAATTATTATGATTGTTCGTTGTTGTAAAAACATAAAATAAACATTTTGTTTGCAATATAAGAAATTGCTGAAATTTGATGTACGCTTTTGAGGTCTAGTTTAGTTGTAGATTTACAACAAATATACGAAAGAGTACTTACTTTCATCTGTTCAGCGCCGTCACACACGCCGCTCACGTGGGGTTCCTCGCCGAAGCTGTTGATGCAGGCGCGATCTTCGGGCAGTAGGGAGTCTATTTGGAACGCGCACTTTGGTAGGGCTTCCGTTCGCTCCTGTGTACAAAAAGGCAAAGGTTTGATTATTAACAGAGTTATGCCTTTGCGGCTATTATAGATCATATAAGACATAGAGAAGTCGTTCGACAACATCGACGTTGGGTAAGCTCGTTCTATCGTCGACTTGTCTTTCGTCATCTCTGACCTTGACTAGAGTCAAGAGCAAACTCATCTCAAATAAAAAATATGCATTTTCTTGTCAATAGAACACAAATGCTACTGTATACCTAAATGCTGACGTTTCTGAAGTGCCCATTCTGTTAGATACAGGCGAATTGGTCAGATATTACACGATAAAAAATATTATAAATCTTATTATTATGAAAGATCGTCTTACCCAGCCTATTTCGTCGCAACGTTTGGGTTCATCGTAACATATGTAGTAATTGATTCCTTTCGAACCATCGGTTCTCTTCTCAGAAGACCAAGTATACCAATTCTCACCGAATTTAAACATACTGTTGACGTGGCTCTGGCGGTAAATTAACGGAAAAATCAATTCGTTAGGGTGTTGTAGTTTCGATTTATCAGTGGTTGTGGTTTTTTCCTCTTCGAATTCGATTTGTTTCTCGTCGAGATGTTTGTTCGACTTGATGAAGGGCAGCATGGTCGCGTCAGATCGCTTCTTGTGCTGGGGCCAGGAAGGCTCTGTCCGGGCATCCTCCTCTTCCATCTTGGAGTTGTCCTGCTCAGAGTGCATCACCACCTTCACTTTAACCGCCAACGCGGCGTGGAGGAGACACACACTAACCACCAGGTAACTTAACCGCCCCATTTTCGAGTGAACCATTACTTCGATCTCCGATTTAGTAATGCTCGGTTTCAATTGTTTTATCCTGCGCAAAGGAAGTTGTTTCTAGCGGCTGACTGATAAGGCGAGTGTTTGTAAACATTCTCATAGACCAGCCATTCAGGAAGCAAAAGAAGGAATAGGATCTTTGTGTTTTAGGTATTGATCTAACGCTGCTCGCAACATGTGTGATGGTGATAAGTATGGTGGAATCAAACACGCACGCATTAGATTATTGCTTTTATTTGGGTACAAAGATGTAGAGTATAAAATAAAAATACTGCATTTGGTATCAACCTTTTCCATAAAACTTTGATTATGAAAATTAAGCATTTCGACAAATACATGTTATACATCTATAAAATAAAATTAAAGCATAAGTTGTATTTCTAGACTAATTTTTATCATTATTTCTTTATCTATATAGAAATTGTATAATCGTATAGTACAAATAAAAAAGCGAGTGAAGTTTGGACCATTGTTAGGAATTAAAGTTTTCCATAGTGCTCGATATATTACATCAGCCATAAGAATTCGTATTTACAAGATACATTATAATTTCGTTCTAACTTGATATTTCGTTCATAGCATTAGGGTAAGAATAGCATCACTAAGGCAGAGAGGGTGTTTTATTGTACATTATTATTATTAGTGCCTAACATTACTAACTATCGATACATTAGCATGAGGGAATGAGACTTCATTACAAAACTACTCTTTCGCTCATCTATATACTATCAGCTAGACAATAATAATTAACGAACAAATTAAGGCCTGCTCGAAAGTAAACGTTTCCTTAATGTAAAGAGTTGCCCTACTTAGAAATATTTAGACCTCTATGTGTTCGATTAGCCTAGTTAACATTGGTTCCGTGTTCACCGCCCCAGCGTAGAGGACACTCCGAAGACTTCGCACGCACAGGGAACAGTTCAGTTACAAGGCGAGTTGTAGACCGTGCCTTTACAATGTTCTCTATCAACACTTGTGTATATCACCCTAAAAATTATTCTCACTTACTCTAAGCAACTTTTTATAATATAAAAAAATATCACGTCTTAAGTTAAATTTGTTTGTATGATTGCTTGTATGTTCATAACTCAACAAGTATTTTTATTTCGATTGTACTGTTACATTTTAAAAGTATTATGCCAAGTAAATATGATATAGTTATAGCCTAAATAAATATGATAAAGGTACTAAACAGCCTCAAAAAAAATCTCACCGATAATTTCATAAAGTATAAATCATGTATGTTTCTGTCAACAAATAGCCAAGTCGTTTTGAACATATAAGATTATCTTAATAACAACAATAATATCTGTTATCGTAATTAAACATGTAAGTACATTCAAATATTGCTTTCATAAGTTACGCGAAATAAATAAATACATAGAAGAATAGTTTTATAATTTAGTTATTTGTGCATAATATAGTATTCCAAAAAATATAACATTGGGTGTCCTCTACGCTGTGAGTAATTGTGATTCAAACTTTACTAAGTTGCAACCTAAGTATCGCTCGCTTACATCTAATAAGTGCTTATTCTATTAGGCTCATAACATTAAGCCGTTTCGGTCCACGAGAGGAGAACGTAAGAACTAGTGATAACACTATGAAGCTCACGTTCGGATACACGCATGATCAAACAACAACTCTACAAAAATAGGCTTTCACAAATAAAATATGTATATAGAGTAATTATTCACCTATGATAAACTTGTATAACAATATGATTTACAAGAAGTTCTTCTAATTATTATAATCAAGATATAAAATATAAAAGTATAATGAGAATAAATAAAGTTTACAATATAAAACGAATCTCATAGTTTCGGTGGAGTCATCGCATGTATCTAAACGCAACAGGCCCCCTATTCACAAACGCTCGGATTCGATTTCGATTCGATAAGTCGTATGTCTATCTTGTTTTGGCATTACGAAAGCGAGCGAGATAGACATACGACATTTCGAATCGAAATGGAATCCGAGCGTTTGTGAATACGGGGGCTGAAGTGGGCGGCGGCCTCGCCTGATATATTGTCAGAACCACTGCTCAATCTAACTTCAACACAGCAAACTACGGAAAATAGACAAATCTCAACAGCTATATACTTAATTATTTCTAATAGAGTTTTATTTTATTCGATTCAGATGCAACTATAACTAACAATTTACTATTATTATATATATTATGCCCTAGTTTACTGTTTATAATGAACTGTGTTGTATGAAAATAAATGACTATTAATTTTGGTAACTTTACGTTTCAGGATTCCACTAATTACGTACCATGCCGTGTTCTATGCGGGTGAATGTGAAACGTTCTTGAACATTACTTTAATATAGTACAAAAAGCGTACAGTGCCTTGTAAAAAAAAGTATCTAAACAACGATACTGCATGGTCAGAAGTAGGAGGCGGAATCTCGCAAAACGTACAGGAGGTGAAGGAAGACCGGTCGCTTATGTCTATTATACGTAGCTCACTCGTAAAGTTATGCAGTACAGATAAAATGTATAATCTATTCACCGTTATTACTAAGATCGGCGTAAGTCCATGAGCTGCCAAAAGAATCACATCACGATGAAAGATTATACTACGGCCCGTGATCGCTCGCTCGGCAATGTTTCTGTCTGGCGCGGCCCAACTACTGTTACAAACCAGAGCGTTCGACAAAGCCGTGCACAAAGCCGATCGGACGTGTGAAGCCACCTACACGAATTTCTATTAAGTACAAAAACCACGCGCGCCAGACAGAAGCACTCCTCTCCCTGCAATCACAAGAAAAAGAAACATTCGGAGCAAATGCTGAGTACGCTGCCACGCGAATCCTTAAGGAACAGAGATCTCTTTTTTGCGATATATTGTCGACAAGTTATTATTACTCATTCCTACTTTAGATTTAAAAGACTAATAAATATAATGGATTTAGAGAGAGAATACTCGAAGGAATAAAGTGATCTCTGCTTAATAAGTCGCATCACATACTAAAACCTTTCAAAACCTAGTGGTCATTTCGGCGGTGTCGTGTGAGTAGTAGCACGTACAACCACCGTGTGGCGCACTCAGTGGCGTCGCTCAACTTTTGCTCCGTGTGTTTCGTTAATAACTCATGCCCGCGTATATGTTGGGGCATGGGAGGTGCCAGGATCACGTGGTGGCGTAGCTGAGTGCCTTGCGTTGTAGGAAGGGGTGGATCTCGGCGAAGGTGGGGCGCTCGGTGTCGTCGCGGCGCCAGCACTCGCACATGAGCTCGTAGAGATCGCGCGGGCAGCCCGCCGCGCGCTCCACGCACTGGAACACGCCGTCGTCGGCCTGCAGGTGAGACAAGTTCGACAGCACCTGCGGACAAAACAAGTTAGCTATATACGACCATTTTTGAACTTGTTGTAAAGAGGTTCAGTTATGTGCATTTTTGAAGTGAAACTTCTTATGCGACTTCCAACAAGTTTAACGCTACCATGGAGGGGGAATATTTTCTATAACTCACTAAGAGATGGCAGTATTACAAGATTTGTGACCACGTAGTTCTACTTGGTACGCAAGATGGCGTGCAAACAGTCATGAATTCGACTCTTCGGTGTGACCAGCCTTCGCTCAATTTCCATGAGTAGAATAACCTCAATAAACTTATTTAATAAAAATAATACAACAAAATACTATTTAGAAGCTCAATAAAATAGCGAGAGTGAAGTGAGTTTTCACTTCTTCCAGTAGTTCCATAGTTTCCCACTGCTGAGGCCTTTGCTCAGCAGTGGGACACTGTAGGCTACCAAAAAAAAAAAAAAAACTCTCAGAACGCAGTTCTGATTGCGGATATTCGTTCACTGATAGACATGTGATATGGAATATGTTTCATTGAGATGAATTGGTATTTGGTTTTAATCATGTTGGAACACTCAGTGAAGCTACAAAAAAATATGAAACGACCTATAGATTCGTAAAGCACAGTGATGCAAGTACCTCATTATCAGTCATATGTTCGTAAGGCCTGCGCCGGCACAGCGTGAAGATCTCGTGCAGGGTGACCGCGAAGGCCCACACATCACTCTTGGTCGTGTACTTTGCGCGCAGCACCGACTCCCACGCAGCCCAGCGCAGCGGCAACGGGATGCGCCCATCCACCTTGTACAGACATACATTATATATTTATGGCCATGGGAATAAGATACATTTACGCTACATTAACACTTTACTAAGACAGTTTATGTCGAGTTGATCCCAGATACAAGTTTACTATATCGCCTAATTCGATGGCAAATTTTTATGAGTCGTGTTCCATACTTGAAACTTATAAGAGACAGTTTTGATTGATAACAACATTAACTCAATACACAATAATTATGGCTACATAATGGCAATTACGGAAATTATTTAGTCTACACAAATATTATAAAGGAGTAAAACTGGTGAGTTAGTTCCACTTACTAATTTTACCTGTGCGCTGATTTCGAAAGTTCTTTCACGAGTGGGAAGTTACACTACCCCCGAGTGTTATAGGCTATAATTTGCCATCATAAGGCGAACGACGCCGCGGGCAAAAGCTAGTGAGTTACTGTTACTTGGCTGTTTACTTACTGCCGGCTAGGTAGGACAAAATTACCTTGTAATAGTCACACGCGTACGTCTCGTTGTCCGTACCGAAGTCACTGATCTTCACTTGATAATTCTTGCCTATTAGGCAGTTCCTGGAATTTAAGTTTTAAAGTTAGGGAAACAAAGTTCTTTTTTCGGTGTAGTGTCATTACATGTGAGGATTAGTGTGTTGTTCCTCCGATGTGGTGTCATCATAAACCTGCCCTTCCTGCCCTTTTCCTATGTTACTTGAGGTCGGCTAACACGTTTTATTTCTTACTTTCGGGACCCGTCACGCTATTATTTACTCCATATTCTTTCATATCATTTGTCACCATCCCATACATCTTGTATTTCTCTCCCTCTCTGTCTATTAACATTTATATCTTACTTTGGTGTGTCTGGATGATAATATTGGTAGTCCGATAAATTTAAGTTCCATTACATTCAAAATCTAATCATCCCTAAGAGTTCTATGGTGAATAGGGGTAGCAATCGAAACAAAAGTACTCAACTAAACAACTGTATATACTTAGTTGAATATGTATGTAGACAAATAATATAATTCATTCATTCTCTGTTTATTTTTACCTAAAACTAACATTCACTTTCGTCTGGATGACGTGGTGTGTAAGATATTTGTTAGTCCCATATAATAAACTAGATGTACCCGGCATGCGTTGCAATGCCCTTTTTCCTACCTACGTACCTATTTGGATTCTGTTTTCATTGTTTTACTCGTCTTATACCTTTTACCCTCTCCGCATTATTGCCTTACTAATGAAACCGGTTAGGGGCACTCGGTTCGATGGTTTCAAAGTCTTAAGGGTGTAAAACACCTCTTAACGAAGCCGAAAGGGACTGGTTCTCCCTGTCATTGCGATCATTTTTTTGTTCTACACCATACCTGGGAACCTTCTAGTTACGGAGATATTAGGGGTCAAAGTTCCAACTTTTTGACAAGTTTTTAATGTAAGATTTTTACTTTAAACACCTCCACGACCCCCGTACTATTCAATCCGTCCATCAGCACAATGTTTTGAGTGCGTTACATTGAGTTCTACTACAAAACATGATTTTACACCCCCCAAAAAAAAGTCGTTTCCCAGCAATAATTTTTGCGTAAAGTTACTTAGTTTCATGTACAGAATGCTTGGTTGACGGCTTCGTGATGAGGTGATTTACACCGTGTATAAAGAATATAGGTAAGTAGAAACATTGTTTGTGTTTCATATCCCGTATATAATAAATAAACAAACCTCGCAGCCAAGTCTCTATGCACGAAATTGAGCGATTCTAAATACTGCATTCCAGCGGCTATCTGCGTGGCTAGATGCAGCAGTATGTGAGCGGCGGGCGGCACTGCGGTACGCAGGAAGGCGCACAGGTCTCCCAGCTCCAAGTACTCCAGCACCACGGCCAGTGGAGGCGACCTGCACGCACCGAGCACGCGAGCCAAGTGCGGGGAAGACAACGCTGCTAGGATACGAACGTCGCGCTCGAACTCATCCCTGAAAGTAGCATGAGTCATATAATGTTCCCTCGACTGCCTCGTTGGTTGCAAGCGCTGCTACAGCTAAGCTGCGGGGTTACTATGACTGCAGTAGCAGTTGTTATTCCAGTGTGAGAAAGAGACGGAGCTATAGAGAACGTCTAACGCCATCTCTTTCCCACATAGGGATAAGATTAAAACAATACTGCCATAAGTCGTCATGGTAGGCCAACTGTTCCTACGTTCGATTTTCAGACTGGACAGTGTTATTGGGTTTTTTCGTCAGGATTTTTTTGTGTGTAAAGTGGTTGTTACAAAGTCTGGATTTGGGACTTCTCAAGAAAACCCAGGTAATACTGGGTAATACGATACCCCTTGGTAAGACTGGTTGTAAGACTTTCGAATCACTGACTACCTGTAGCGACTGTCAAAGATCTACAAATGACAGCCGGGACCAACAGCTTAACGTGCTTTCCGAGGCACGGAGGAAACTCAGTATGAAATTAGTGGTCACCAATTCACAGACCAACCCAGGCAAGCGGGGCTTAATTAAACCTAACGATCGACCCGTGCGGCTGTTATTATTTAGCCACGAACTCATCTACAAGGAAGGAAACAGACAATCACAGAAGGTATAGAACGTCACAGAAGTAAGCCGGGAGACAAGCGACACGTAACAGACATGTAGAATCTAATGCTCATACATGATATACCTCTCCTTAACGGTGGCGTCGTGGCAGAGAAACTTGACAGCCACGAGCCGCTTCTCTGACGTGATCGTGCCGTTGTACTCCGGCACGCCATCCGCCTCCGCTACGTATACCTAGGAGGAAACAATAGAAATAAAATAAAATTGGTTATTCTGTAAATAGTGCAATCACTATTTACAAAATTCTTCATACAATCGTTCATACATCTGGTCATACACTTATGACCAGATGTATGAACGTGGACGAGGGAACAGGAGTAGGTAAGGATCGTAGCAGGTGGCGTTCTGTTGTTTCTGTCTACCCCCATGGGAAAAAGCGTGAGTTTATTTGGAGCTGGTGAGCTGGGTTCGAAGCAAGCCAGGCGCATTACTTTGTGTAATTTATTTCATAACCGCTCTCAAAACGGTGAAGGAAAACATCGTGAGGAAAAATTCGAAGACATGTGACATCTGCCAACCTGCACTGGGCCCGCGTGGTGGATTACAGCCCATTCCCTCTAATAGAGAGGAAGCCTGTGTCCCGCAATGGGAACGATATAAAGCTGATTATGCTAATACTAAATAGAATACGATGTCCTTTTAAATTATATAAGTAGGCACAATATTCTAAATTACTACCCTAAGAAGAAATGGCGAAACTAGCTCAGGGGCTCTTTTATATCTGAACAGCATAGATTACATACCGTGCCAAATGCACCTTCAGCTAACTTGGAGATCATTCTCAGTCTGTGCCTCGGGAACTCGATGACGTTAGTCGTCTCGAGGCGTCTCTTAAGATCTATGAACACTTCCTGTTGACTCGGCGACTGAAATTAAATAAAAAAAACGTGGACTATGTTAATTTCAGTGTCATAAACAGTGATCGGAATAGGTAGACCTAATTTACCTAAAGTTCGAGAAAGGAAGTAACAGAGTTGATAATACCTCGTCTAAATTCCCGAAATCATAAACTTGACGATAAAATCCAGGGATTTATGAAATTGCAAATTGCTTATTGCACTTTGAACACATTTGAACTAAATTATTATATTGAAGAATTGTTATGTTTTTAGAGTTCAGTAATACTGCTAAATTAAACTTTTACATACAAACTATACAAGATTAATTCTTGACAGTACTCCGGTTATACCTGATTATATTGTAATAAAGAGGGTTTCGAAGGTTTAAGGATAATTTAAAATTTATCTGATATCCATGTAAACAAAGCCAACATAGTTTTAATTTACCTATTTCTAACACAATTCTGACACAATTTTGGTACAGAATACTAAAAATAGAACACGATTTTTCAAATCAATAAAATTAGTAACTTTACCTACTCAAAGTCCAGGTGGCGTACCATGACGTCTCAAAACATTATTGTTCCATTCTTATTCCAGAGTGAAAAAGAGACGGAGCTATACAGGTCGTCTAGCTCCATCTCTTTCCCACTCTGGAATAGGAATGGAACAATAATGTTTTAAGCTTCATAGTAACCCCCAGATCTTGTTTTTATAATCCCGGGTCATTTTTATTGTCATGTTTATGATTCCGGGATTTTAGACTAGGTATTATCAACTCTATGTTACTAAGGAAGTAACTTCCTCGAACTTAAGGTAAATTAACTCTACCTATTCTGATCACTATTCATAAATTATAAAAGCTTTTCTTAAAAAATATCTACGCAGTCACATTAATTGGGGTGGCATCAATGACCGCAGACCGCATCTACACTAGTAGGTAAGTATTTTAAAAATGTTATTTTACTATCCAGTAAAATCAGCTACATACACATTAAAAACGTATGCTTAGAAAAGATTTTAAATTAATTAGCGTTAAATTTCCAATAATTATAATAATTTGGAAAATGTTTTTTTTTTGTGGGTTGGTATATTTTGTCAGAACTGAATTTCTTAGTAACAGCCATGGGAGCCTAGAATTGTGCCCAGTTGATAGCAATAGGCTCGCCCCTATTACATAAGACTAACATAAATGGCGAAATGTAGGTACCTAAGTACTATTGGTACAGGTACACTTAGCCACTCCTCTGCTTAACACTTCAGGGATTACAGGCGAAGGGTTATATGTAAAGTTTGTCTTGGTGTACTTACCCGTGTGCTATGTTTGGAGCGTATAGAGCCGGCGCCGGACCGCCGTGTGTCCATGTCCATCTTGTCCTCGATGATGTCCGTACCCCGCTCGGACAGCGAGTCCAAGCGCCGCTTAGTCAATAACGGCGCGGAACTCAACTCTGGCACCGCGTAGTCATAGTTTGAACTGTCTGTTGGTGAAAATACTTTAATATTACAAATTATTTATAAACAAGCAACTGGAGAGCAATGGAAGGGGGAGGAGAGGCTTTGTGGAACTATCTCTTGTAGTATTGACGTTGACACTTTTGAGATTAAACATTTATTTTTTTGTGTTATTTTTCAGGTAACCTTACAAAATTAGAGATTTTGTCAAGTGGACTGCTGCATTTACCAGCTCAGCTTAAAATATCTTTCGAATTTGACAAAGCATTGAATAGTAGTAGCTCAAGAGTAAAATAATCAGCAGTCGATCACGGCCCTTACCTGAGAGTGCAGTGTTCGAGTCTTTGACAAAGTCCTTCATTTCCAACAATACAGTACTATAGCTAAAATACGGAGCACACTTGAGCGCTTGATAAGGCTCTTGGTACTCATCCGACTTAACATCTAAGGCGCAGTCTATGATCATCTTGTTCTCCGGCAGCATGGAGGTTCCACACCCGCTGTAGTTGTCTATGGTCCGCTTCTGGGACACTGTTGACTTGGCTAAAGGCGACGCGAAGCATTTCCTATGCCTGTGTCTATGGACTATGAGGAAGATGGCCACTGCGAGGAGAATGACTAGGGCAGTTAACACGCCCACTACTATGGCAACGTATAACGGATCTTCTTGGTGCGCGGTTGATATGGGCACCTCTTTGGTGAGGGTTGTCAACTTTTTGTCTTTGCCCACAGCAGGTTTCTGGCTTTCTGGTGTGTAGTTTCCCTGTGCTACGTCTGAAATTAAAGTATTTATGTGTTATTGCTAGTATTCAGTCAAACTCAGTTCAGAACTACATTCGGATCCCTCTGATCTGTACCGTCTGATTTGTATAAAGATACAGATTCTCGGTACGGGCCATCCGGAAGGAATCGGTACCGACCGGAGCTCAAAATCATAAAAACTAAAAAAAGATACAGGTTCTCTGGTACCGACAATTCGGGGACGCAAAACTTGTAACATGAAAGCTTGATGGTCGATTGTCATGATTACAACTAGAATTAAATCGGAAACTAAACAATCCTACAATTTCGTGTTCGCATCTAGTCAGACCGGACGTTACGCTAATGCTTATGACATACGAACCTGAGTCAAACACAACTTCGCTGATGAGTATCCACCTGGCAGAAAACCGCAGCTCGATGCGCACCCACTTGCCGATGCGGTGGTGAAGCTTGATGCTTACGTTCCTCGAGCTCTCGAAGATGTTGTCCTCCACGTACGTGTAGTGGATAGGCTCGTCTTGGAAGTGCCGACCGCCGATCGAAAACGATATTATTGCTTCCGAGAACACCTGCCATAACAAAACATTGATCTCTCCTGAACATCGAAAAGGTTTTAGTTATCAGTTCTGTCCGGAAATACGAGAATGTATTCACACAGACATCTGACATCCATCCGGATGTCAATACCTGCCAATTAAAATCCTCGTAACACGATACCCAGACACTGAATATTTTTACAGACATTATTTATTCTGCCGTTCACTACATCACTCCCAATTACGCGATAGTTTTCAATGCACCTGAATATTTCAGCAGTTTCTGTCGACCACTCCAAGTTTTGATCGTCAGTTTGTTACTAACAAAAGTTTAGCAAGCGCTACGAACAGTTATAATTAGACTGATGTTTTATTTATTCACTAACGTCACTACACCCTAATCACTCGGATGAAATACTAAAATTAGCGTGAAACTGGTGGTTTGAAATGTCGCGACAGGACATTAATATATTCAGAAGCTTTGAAAGTTTGTGTTGCGTGTACAAGCGTACAGATGAGACAATGGTGCGTACCTGAACATCACGCATGAATTTATTATTGCAGTACAAGTGGACGGCGCTGAACTCGCGCACTTTGTCGAACTCGAAGGTGAGGACGGGCGGGCCGGGCCGCGAGTCGTTGCGCCACCCCACCCAGGCCGAGTTCTTGGCGGCCTCGCGGATCTCGTCGCCACCGAACTTGCCGTCCACGAGCTGCCCCAGCCCGCCGCGCAGCTCCTCGCCCCACTGCCCGTCGTACACCATGTCGGTCAGCTCAATGCCGTTGCTTCGCTTGTCACCTTTCGGCATCGAGTACGCGACTATTCCGACTGTAATATAGAATATTGTTGAATGTAATATTTGTCTGTCTCGCAGAAAAGCACTGGTCAGTACAGGGCAATGCCCTCTACCATAATATGTCCTTTTTCGCTACTCTTAACTAGAACTTCTCGCTAAACTGCCATTTATCCCACACCCTAACAAAATCCTTTCTGATTGAGATCGTCTGTACCTTTTCGTACAATCTATCGACTAACTCATAGATTCTGAATATTTATCAACTGTAATTAACACTCATAATTGCTTTGATAATCACGATTTACACATCGATTGGTAATTTGAAGTATGATGTAACATCCTCTTAGCATAATCCAATCGTCGCTATTGCGAGACCCGTGAGCGAACTTATATGGAAAATACTCTTTGGCAAAAACCATTAGATTGACGCAGCATTTAAAGTAAAAACCTCTTTTCTTTTATAGGTATTAAATGGGCTTACTCTTGACCTCAATCTTGTCCTGTGGACAAAGATGAGGTCGACGACGGAACGAGCTAACCCTAAAGAAGCCTATTAGCTCGCGACTTATATAGATTCGATATATCTTTACAATGAAGACATGTTGGTTTGAAAGTCCGCAATAATGCTAAGGCCTTAAGCAGTGACAGGTTGTTAACCCGCCGCCTGTAGCGCCGGATCGTTTCCTTCATTTGACTCATACAACGTGCGCCGTATAATAAGCACTTGCGACAATTGTTTCTAGATCATTCTAACATCTAACAGACTACCAACATCGATCTTTAACATACACAGAACGTGAGTCAATAACCGAACACACCAATCAATAACTCAAATCTCAATGTTTGCAGTCTCACTTCTCGGTAATGTCTTCACTAAAAGCACTAATTTCACAGACGCCTATTTCACGGTTTAGTGGTTTTCGCCTGCCAATACTAATTCGACAGATATATCTCTCTCTATTCCTGTTTCTAATGGAGCAGGGAACTAACTAAAAAGACAAAAGTGCAAATCTACAGAGGTATTCAAACGCAGCAACAAATGTTACCGGGATTAATTCCTACTAGTAAATATCCCGTTACCCCGGTTACCCGAAGCCAGAAATAATTACGCTAAATTCCCGTTTCACGTGACAAACCTATTTAATAGAGGCCCTTTGAAGCTGCTGCTTGTTCAAAGCAAAAACATAAAGGCGTTCAGTCCTACAGTGATTGTACTTATGACATTTTGCACTTAAATGGCATTGCAATTAACGTCGCAAATGCGGCGTGAGACGACCACTGTCTCTTGCATACTCGCATCGGATATCGTATTTGCACACACACTCCAATCATTATTGCACTTTGCGAGCATGGGAAAATTCTATTTGCACAGTCGTCATATTGGAGGAGCTCGTGGCTTAATAATTCAGGTTAAGCCGCGCTTGCCGCGTTGGTCTGTGGGTGACCACCCATTACATACGAGTTTTTTCCGTGCCTCGGAAAGCACGTTAAGCCGTTGGTCCTGGTTGCCATTTGTAGATCTTTGACAGTCGTTACAGACAGTCAGTGACCCGAAAGTCTGACAACCAGTCTTACCAAGGGGCTATCGTATTACCTCTAACTGGGTTGTGGAGGTCAGATAGGCAGTCGCTCCATATAAAATACTGGTATTCAGCTGCATCCGGTTAGACTGGAGCCGATCCCAACAAACTTGGGAAAACGAGATGATGAGTCGTCGTATTGGAATAGTAAAGCCAAGAATTCCAATCAAGAGGAAGAATGATATTTTCTCATTTAATCTCAATAAACAGCACTGAAACAGTATAAATATTTGTTGTGCTGTCCAGAGCATAAAATACTTATAAAAGCTTAGCACTAAATATGCCTGATGCCATTTCAATTAAGCATTGATGGAGAGCACTTAACAAATGCCACTTTGGACCTATCGATCATTTACCCGAACGATTTCTCCGAATACGAGATACATCACAATATTGTGTTCACGGAATTTTCGAATAATCTGAGGAAATCGAATAGTAGCAGAAAAACAGATACGACTAAGTTTCAGAGTGTGAATATGTTCTGTATAAAATGCTGCTGTCTTAAAATTACGTCATGTCCTCCGTCTGTTCATTGGTCACAGTAACCCAATAACTGTCTTCAGTTTGCCTCGCTTCATTTTGATAAGTGAAGATGATTAATGTAGACAGTCCCTATTTGAAGACCCATACATAGAAATAAAATGACTTTAAGCAAAATAAGACACGCTTTAAATACCCAATGAAGCTTCCATCAACGGTAAATACATATACAATTCAAAGAATCATCGTACTTTTAAAGACAGGATCTAACCAAGTCGTTTCCCAAGAAAAAGGTCTGTAAATCAGCACGACGCGCTGGCTCCGTATGTGACGAGGTTCCTAATGTAGCTCTATGTTTCACTTATTTATTTGTCGGCGAATTTCGCAAAACATGCACTTACTTGAAAATGCAGTGTTCGTGTGCCGCCGCGACAAAAAAAAAACCGTCCGAAGAATAAGAACTGCATTTATTTATATTATATAAGGTGTGAATCAAATACAGTGTGTTTTATTTATATTCACGTCCACGCATCAAGTGACACCTGGCTAACTGTTGCACAAGAGGGCAAGTGTTATGATTTGTGGAAGCTTGTTTATATAACCTTCATCTAGTAGTTAATAATTTTCTTTGTTAAAGGAAATTGTGTACCGAACGACACGTCACCGTGGTAAGCCCGTAACAAAGCTCTGCAATAATCTGCGATTGAGCGCACGTACGTATAATATCCTGTTTGAAAGCTATTCACTTCCCTTGTATTTAAACAGTTCTGATATTCACACGAATATTGAAATTAAACTGGTTTTACAAATTAGCTCGCGGTTTGAGGCCGAGCGCTGCGAAGTGCTTGCCACTCCGCCAGTCAGGCACAACTCCACAAACATTCATTTAAACTATTTTAATTAACGATGAAACACAACATGTTTTGTTTTTTTAGTGTCCAGTCGTTCAAAACAACGTCAACAATCAACAAACAAGCACAATTACTCAACCCCTTGAGGTTGATATAAAATTAAGCATGCTATACATAAAATATGTATAGGCCTTTTGTAGTATTACCGGGAGCCGGTAGCCGGTGACCGGGACCTGACAGAGAGGTTGAAGTACACAAACATTCCTGGAACGGGAATGCCGCAGCCGCAGGTAATGACAGCAAGGTATCAGTGGCGTGCCAGACTGCCAGCACAACAGCAAATAAAAGCAGTTTAAAAATGCAGACGTATGATTAACTGTAGTAATTTGCCACTTTTTACTTAATGACGCTTTGCATGCGGTCCCCGGCGCACGTTCGATAACAAAATACCTAGAATTCACTATTACGGCCTTCAACAATGCCGTTGTAGTAACCATATTATAAGCGTGAACACGGCGCATTAAAATTCTGTGATACGCTCCATAATTAACGTTATTTTAATGAACTTTGTACGCGGCCCGCACATTATTTTGATTATTTTATGACCTATGGGAATGTAGACGCTTGTAATTACTTTTAGAAACCCTTTAAATAAGTATGAATGTGACAAAATTGAGGCTTCGTCTCGAGTGTACATCGTAGCAATTACGGAAATTACCTGTTAGTGTACATCTACAAGAATACTATATTTTTCCACTTCTGCCTAGGTATTGCCGTAAGCTGGTTTTAATTAACAGTTAAAATAAATAGCCGTGTTTTTAATATTTAGTGTAGAAGGGACACTTTGTACAGCGGCGCCCGCCAGCTAACAGGACTGGACGCTGGTATTACATGGACATTATGTTAAAGGCGTTTCACAAACGAAAAAATTAATCGAGGTTATACGTCAAAAGGCATCATTGAAGAGATAATAATACATTCAATAAACCTGTGTTGTAAAGGCGGTGAGATTGCGCTTCGAGGGAATCAACTGTCGGTGCATTAAGAATCAGACTGTCAAACGCTCACCACAGCTGACATTCGATTAAGCGCTCAGCTTGCCCCCCAAGGAGCAAGCTGAGCGCTTAATCGCTTAAGCAGGTCCCGATGGGTACCCAGCTTTATTCTTTAAGGCCACCGCTGGCAGTATCTGTAAGCCACTCTATATCATTTACAATAAATGTTTAAGTGAGGGTGAATTCCCGGATGAATGGAAACGGGCTAACATCACGCCTGTACACAAGAATGGGTCAAAACATGACGTGGAGCAATACCGCCCTATCTCGATCTTGTCGACCTTGTCTAAACTTTTTGAGAGACTCGTACACAATGAAATCTATCCTATCTTACACAACGTCATCATCCCAGAGCAACATGGGTTTGTTCAGCGTCGTTCGACTGTTTCAAATTTATTAACTTTTTCCAATTATCTCTTTGAAAACATGGACAGGCGATTACAAGTTGACGCGGTTTATACTGATTTTAAAAAAGCGTTTGACAAGGTCGACCATTTAATCCTACTGAATAAGATTGCGTTTAATGGTATACGCGGAAATTTGCTTCGCTGGTTCTCATCCTATATTAAAAATAGAACACAAAGGGTTGTCGTGAATGGTCATCAGTCTGATGCAGTGCATATAACCTCGGGTGTTCCACAAGGCTCAATCTTGGGACCACTATTGTTTATATTATATATCAATGACATAGATAAGTGTTTTAAGAATACTAAGTTTCTTGTATATGCTGACGACCTAAAAGCTTATAGGTCTATACAAACTGTGGAGGATTGTAGACTGTTTCAACAAGATCTGGACAGACTCGCGGACTACTGTATAGACAATAAACTACACCTTAGTCTCTCTAAGTGCAACTGCATCAATTTCACAAAGAATAAAGTGGTTATTAACTTTAAATACTCATTGCACAACACAGCACTCAGTAATGTATCTATTGTGAAAGATCTTGGTGTGTTGATTGATGATAAGTTGTCCTTAAACCAACATGTAGAAAAAATTGTAAATAAAGCATTTAAAATGTATGGCTTTGTAATGAGATCGTCGACTGAATTCAAGCGGGTCTCCACATACCTTTACCTATATAAGACCATTGTACGATCACAATTAGAATATGCCGTCCCTATCTGGAATCCGTTTTACCAGAAATACATAGACGAGATCGAAAAAGTCCAGCGTAAGTTTCTACGAGCCATGCATTATAGATGCAATAAAACATATTTGTCGTACTCTCAGCTGCTAGACAAATATGGGCGGGTCAGCCTAGAATCTAGACGTAAGTATCTAGAGGCGTCTGTACTGTATGGTATTGTTCGTGGTGATTTTGATTGCATCGATCTCACGCGCAGATTATGTTATGTAGTCCCACGTACCGTTAATATACGTAGTACCCGTACAGGTACCCTATTTGCTGTCAATACCTGTCGAACTAATTCTGGTTTGCGCTGCCCTATCCGTCGAATGGTTGAATCTTATAATTGCAATTTTGTTAAAATTGATATTTTTGTATGCTCAAAATCCAACTTTAAATATAATGTTATGAAAATTATTATTAACCAATGATATTATTAGGAATGTAACCTAGTTTAGATTTTATGATTTTATTATTTATTTGTTTTTAGCGTTAATTATTATTTTTAATCTGTTGCCGAGCAACTAAATCAATTGGAATTTCTATTTTGCATGATGTAATTAATATTTCTTTTATCATTTTTTACTTATGTGATGTAATTATTGTATTATGTATAACCTATCTAGTGGCACTCATCATAATATCTTCTTTTGTTAATCTGTGGATAATGTAGTGGGCTGCAATATTGTTAATATTTTGTGTTATCTTCCCCTGTTCCAACACATATTGTAGCTGTTTATTGTCCCTGAATAAATAAAATAAAATAAAAGGAGCCGCGGCCACCGCGGGTAGTCGCAGGTAAACGTGTATCTGCTTCTGAACTATTGTGACTAGGATATAAGCTAACAGGAGATTACTAGACGTTCACTTCCTATTGACATATTGTTTGTACTTTATGACGATTGTTTATATTTTTACACTCCTCTTTTTTTCTAAACAATGTGCTGCTTTTAAGTTTAAATCTTTGGCAATTACCACATAAACATACATCAATAATAGTTGTTACTCACCGCTCCAGTAGCAGCCGTAGATCTCGACCCTCATACAGACGGTGCGGCGATGCGAACTGTACGGGATGAAGCGGATCTTGGATGCCCAGATCGGCGGCTCCAAATGGTTCTTCTTCTCCAAATAAGTGTTCGTGTTACCCTGGAGAATCTGTAACAATTATTGTATGTTAAACTTTGTTGTGTCGTTGCATAACATGACGAAAGATTTTTGTAGGGACCGGCGAATTACACAGAAACTCCTTCCAAAAGAAAGCAGTAAATAGGAGCAAGGTGGGGTCTGATTTTTTGGATGCATGTGCGTGTTATATTTATGTATAATTATCACTGTTATTGGAAAAGAAAATATCGTAAGGAAACCAACATGGCTGAAAGATATTTCTCGTCGGTATGTAAAGCCAAGTTAGCCAAGTAGCCATGGGCATCTTTCATAGTATGTTAATGAAAAACAAAGTTACAGCTGCAGTTTCATGAAGAAATCGTCTATCGTCTACATTTCTTTTTCATTTCTCCTTTCGCAGGTCTGCTGGCAGAAATTTCATATGAAATAAGCAGTACCTTTGTACTCGTAATATTTTATGTTTTTTCCTGTGTTGTCTATTGTGTGTACATAAATAGTAAAATAAATATAAGAAATCACATATCTCAAAAATTAAACATCAAATCTTATTCAAGGCAATTTTCGTTTAAAGTTTTTTTACGTTCTACACTTCTACAATACTACACTTTTTAAGAATATTCCTCTTCCAACTTCACAAATTAGAAGGGGGAAATGAAACACATTTTACCACTTTGGAAGTGTCTATCTTTCAAAAGATTCACTTTGAGAAAAAATGGTTTTTGGAACCTCAACGTAATTTTTAAAGACCCGCACGTAGGTTTGTTTTTTTTTTGTAGTTTCATTTCTATGTATGGGGGGAGGGGCTTAATCTTTTTTTCTGTAAAAATCATAAAGTAGTTCACAGAATCCATCCCATCCATACCAAGTTTCAACTTTGTAGTCCTAATAGTTTTGGAATAAAATGGCTGTGACAAACGGAGGGACAGACAGACAGACATGACGAATCTATAAGGGTTCCGTTTTTGCCATTCGGCTACGGAACCCTAAAAAAGAATACGTTCCTCTCTTTTGAAAAGAAAAATGAAGATCTTGGGGCGTTAACATTTCCGCCTAGGAAATACGTAGCTTGATAAGATAAAGTAGCGAGTTGACTGGAGATCAAACTGTCGCAGCTTCACACAAAGCTGAGCGGACTACGGGCTGTCTGAGGCCGAACAGCCAAAGAAGATTATCTATGGTACCCTTTAAATCAGATACAAAATACAGTATCGATACCACTTTGAATGCTTCTTTCTTCAAACTAGAAACTTGGTGAGGGGCCTGTCGGTACATTATGGCCCAATGTCTTTTAAACAGAACCTAAACAACAGCTGTTAATAGAACATCGCTTACTTCGTTCTATTCTGGGCTTATTTTGAAGTCGTCTCATATTTAATTCGCACCATGGTTTCTAGTAAGCGTTCGAAGCTGTAGAAACAGGGGCCTCGTTAACCCAAATTAAGATTTCAAAAATACATCTCTTACCTAGTTGTGATATCTAGTAAATGAAGTATATCTCGTTGAAAATGAATGTCATGTATGTAAGGTGGAATAGCGAGGCCAGCCCGCGAAATTCAAAATTTATTACGTTTTTTTGCAATTTGCCGTTGAGTGTCAGGTTTATATTGAACAAAATATGATTCGCGGCCATAAAAAGAATGTATTTACAGTATTGTTGGCATTAAAATCACTACACAACCCCTTTAAAGTCATTTAATCCCAGTGAATTACTATTTCATGAAAAAGTTATTTAATGATTAAATGAACTTGGAGGATCGTATGTTGTATTGACGATTTTAATAATTATAACTCAGTAAAGCCATATTTGTTACGGTACAGTCAGGACAAGGTATTTCATCGTCTATAACCATTATTTCATAATTGTAGATACAATGTAAAGCTACAAAACAATTCATTTCACCAAAAACTCGTACACAGGCCGGATACATAATAATATAAACACTCTATGTCCAAAACAGGGTAGTACATCTTTTTGGGGCTGACTGTACAACCTGACACTGACCTGTAAATTGCAAGAACGTAAGAAAAATAAAATTTCCCGTGCCACCCAAGCACTTACACGACATCCTTCCACCTTTACAGTGAAACCGTCCCATATTGTAAAATAGCATAAAAGTTTTGCTGATGTAATCCCCAGTTTCCCCGAGCGACGGCGCTGTATTAGCAGCTTATATCACGAAGCTTCATACTGCAAAAATAATCTAGAAAAGAATTGAAATGTGCCCCGGAGATCTGTCCCGCCTTATCGATGGGTATTATTTTTAAATCCGAGACCGTCTTACAATAGCGCTTACTTGAATGTACAAACAGAATCGATGCTTAGAATATTAAATCGAATACTTGAAGTGTAATTAGGGATTGCCTCCTCCTCGTGCTTTATGTTAAATGTCAAATTGACAACGGATGCTTATTCTTAATGAGAAGGGTACTTAGACGTAAGAAGTATCGAATGAGAACAGCTCGGTTCAGGTGAATACGAGCAAAGCTAAGTGAGCAGATGATGAGCTTATTTCGGCGCTGATTTAATTAGCAAACTTTACATTAAAAACTGTATTCGCTGTGTGTGTTGCGCTCGATATTGTGAATTAAGCAATGCTTTCATCTCGTCTCGGGCTAGACAGAGTTTTAATTAGTGAAGCAACACCGTCGTTCAAACATTTAACTGTGGAAAAGCTGAGTGGATTAAAATGTCTGCAAAATCCAAACAGTTCATTTTGTCAAACTATTACCTTTTTGAGATTCCAAACTTCCGTTTACCAATTTAGTTAATGCTTATGGATGCATAAAAGTCGTACTAGACACATTGATGTTCAGAGTTTCGATCAATAACAGTCTAGAATAGAGTAATTGTTGGACGTTCAAAACAACAGCAAAGCCACTCAGCGACACTTTTTTAAATCATTGATTGCTAATCACTCTACTATACTATACGGTAATGGCACAAGTCACTATCGTTTTTAACCGACCTTAAAAAAAAAAGAGGTTATCAATTCGACCTGTATGTATGTAATATGGTCAGAAACGCAGTTATTGTATATGAGTCTATACCAGCTTCTAAACATGTGTGCCAAAATTCATAAGTGTATGATGTTTGTTTGTTGATTTTTATGCTTGTCCACGCACTTAAAAAGTACAAGTCGGATTGCAAATGTTTTTTTAGTTGGATAAGGTAGGTATATTTCAATTAAGAGAACAGTGCAAGAATCATCAAAATCGGTTCAGTTGTTTGGTTTTTAAATCAAAATAGGTGAAAAAAAAGTCATCCAAACTAAATTACAATGTAAAAAAATGGATTCATGAGAATTTGTATGGTATACTACAACTAAAAAGGGTTAAATAAAAACTTTTTGCAAAAAGTACTTTGAGAAGTCGGTAGCAAAAAAGTCAATGAAACAAACAAAGTCACCGACTTCTGAAAGTAAAGTTATTTTAATGTTTTTTTTTTTTTGGAAGACAGTTTCTTTTTGCAATTTTTTTTTTTTTTAAAGATATCTTTGAATTTCAGCAAAATGAAGGCATTGCACTTAATAGCAACTCAAAGAAAAATACGTGTCACGTGAAGTGATCGTCCAACCCTCCTTGTCGCAAGGGCGTTTAAAACGTGGACGTGATTACAAGTTCGCACAAGGCCTGTGCTAATACCGTGCACTTATAAGTAGTACGATAGTGAACAATGACAAGGGGACTGACAGACAGGCAGAAAAGTTTTAATGGTATTGCCCCACGCATTTATAATAAAGTACCTAATGTAATAAAACATATGACTGTAATGAAATTTAAAACGACACTAAACCAAATATTAATTGAGAAAAGCTATTACACATTAGACGAATTGCTTAATGATAAATCTCTGCATTGATTTACCAACTATTATTATTATTGACATAAATGGTCTTATTCTGACACTTTTTTCCTGATTGATATACTTTATTATTCCTTTTGACATCACTGTTAAAATTTTACTTACTAATGTTATTAGTTGTTATATTAGCAAGACCTTTTTTTGTTTTTTTTTTAATGATTTGAAATTTTAACTTATCTGGTATTACTACTTTATCATCATCTGCCTAGCCTTTTCCCAAACTATCTTGGGGTCGGCTTCCAGCCTAACCGGACGCAGCTGAGTACCAGTATTTTACATGAAGCGGCTGCCTATCTGACCTCCACAACCCAGTAACTAGGTAATACGATACCCCTTGGTATGACTGGATTTCAGACTTTTTGGCTTCTGACTACTCGTAACGACTGTCAAAGATCTACAAATGACAGCCGGGACCAACGGCTTAACGTGCTTTCCGAGGCACGGAGGAAACTCGGTATGTAATTATGGTCACCCATCCACGGACCAATTTCGGCAAGCACGGCTTAACCTTAAAGATCGACTCGGGCGGCTGTTATTATTTAGCCATGAGCTCCTCCACGAGGTAACCACGAGGTATTACTACTTTATACAATTACTATTTAATTTGTGAATTTAATAATTTTTTCATGCCCATGTGACGGTAGAATATGGAGGACTATACTAAATAATAAAACATCTTGTACAAAGTCCCCGTGTTTGCAAGGATATAAATGGTTTGATTTGACAGGTGACTAAACGTCGTCTTTTAACTCCTTGCCAGCCCCTCTGTTTCACATTTAATAATTGAGTATGAAATAAGTCAATAAAAGCACAACCGTTCAAATGGAAAAGAAAAATGTTTGCTTTTCTGTGAAGCTTTTCCTTACTAAATCTACCCTTCTATTGTAAACGCACCTTTCCTAAAGGGTTTATTACATCGTATAGGTTCGCTGGTTAAACACACGTTAAGCCGTTGGTCTCGGCTGTTATTTGTAGATCTTTAACAGTCGTTACGAGTAGTCAGAAGCCAAAAAGTCTGACATCCAGTCTTACCAAGGGGTATCGTATTACCCAGGTACTGGGTTGTGGAGGTCAGATAGGCAGTCGCTTCATGTAAAATACTGGTACTCAGCTGCATCCGGTTAGACTGGAAGCCGACCCCAAGATAGTTTGGGAAAAGGCTAGGCAGATGATGATAGGTTCGCTGGTTAACACATAAAACTTACGCTCTAAAATGAATACAGTCGAACTAAAGTTCAGAATAATAAGCATATTGCTGCCCTAACTGTGGAAAGTGGGAACAGTGTTTAAAAACTAATTTTCATATTGAAAACTGCATCTCAAGTTGTTTGTGAACGCTCAATTCTCGTTTGTTCTGTAAACACGGCGGGAATACCGACTGCGCGGCTATTCTGCTCGTTATACCATAGACAAACAATCAAGAACAAAGTTCCTAATTGCAATTATAAAGTGTAGAATTCAATTATCCTGTTTTTAATACATGTGTCGAGCAAGGATTTACTTAACGGCAGAAACCTCTAAATAGTTACTTGTTAAATCATTCCTATTATATTTTATGTGTGATTTTAGGTTCATTATGGGTGAGTTTCGAAAGATGTTTTAGTATTTTGTTATATCATAGTCTGGCCCTGACGACTTCCATTTTTTTTTTCGCTAAACGCTGTTTGCCCGCGGTTAAGCCCTGTATAAGCTCTTGTATATGTCACAGTCAAAACTGTTCATTAGTCAAAACTACTTTTGCCAGTTAAAACTATTTTAACAACAACATTATTTAGAAACTTGTTTGTTTTTTTTTGGTGCCCTTTTAAAAACACCGAGTTGTAGTCATTCTAGCTAATAATAACTGAGGTGTTTTCAAACAAAATATTTTTAATAAAGAAAACGGCATTTAACTTACTAAGGGTTTTGACTGATACCGGTCAAAAGTGGTTCTGATCAAATAACAGTTTTGACTGTAACTGTAAATGAAAGTAATTATTGATTGGTTTTATTATGAATTTATTATTGATTTTATTTTATTTTTTAAATTATATCTTGTATATCATTCATCAGAACAACCGTGAGAAAGCAATTAAAGTAAATGAACAAACAATCGCACACAGTTGTGGTACACAATAAAATCTTCAACTATCTGTTATAACAAAATTATGCCAATTATAAATTATTGTGCTCTCATGTATTATTGTTTGATATAAATGTTTGATTAGATTGGTAATTTTAGGACAACTGTTGATTGCGATTTGATTGGCGACTGGTTTGCGACTTGGAAAACGACATAAGGTTGTCAAATCTCAAATCTCATAGGGTTGTCAAACATTTGTTTTTTTTTTATTGAACCGTTGGTTGTCAGACGCTTCATAAGAGTGAATATTCAGTTTTGTTCAATTTCGCGTTCACTCTTGATTCATTTTGTATTCACATGTTTTGCTTCGGAAAGATGTCGAATGAAAGGCAAAAAGGAACAGAAAGAAGTTTTTTATTTAGGCGTAACATACTCAGATGGAGAGTGCAAACCTTTAAACACAAATTGACCCACTTTAACAGTTACTGAACACTTGAACAAGAACAAACTCACAAGTAGTTGTAAACATCGCCGCAATGATTATTCATATGTTTAATTAACAGTTAGAACAAACATGTAATTAAGTGGGAGCTAATACCAGAGTGACACTCTGCTAATGGGCGAAATCCTTTGTCACAGTAATATGTAACAAAGCTCTTTGCTACACGATGCATTGTCTTTGTGGACTTGATTTAACTTTTAATTATAATAATTAGATGAAACTTATATACACAGATGTGCTTTTTACAATTAACCAAATGAGTTATTTTAACGAAGGAATATTCTGTAATTTTTTGTTTAATTTATTTATTTAAGACTAACCTTTGCCCGCAGCTACGCTCGCGTGGCTGTCAAAAATAGTTCATCTGACGCGGATAAAAAGTATCCTCCGTTGGATGGAATTGTACGTAGCACTACAATATATATTATACTATTTTATTATTCAGAGTGTAACGGAAAGGGTATAGTGCTAGAGACCATCAAACTGAACATGTTTCTCCATCGGACAAACATCGTCATGCGAAAAAAACATCAGCTACTGGAGCAGCAGATTTTATTTTTTTGAGAAACATGTTCAGTTTGATGGTCTATAGCACACCCATAAGTATGTATAAAGGGTGTAAAACACCTCTTAACGAAGCCGAAAGGCACTGGTTCTCCCTGTCATTGCGATCATTTTTTTGTTCTACACCATACCTGGGAACCTTCTAGTTACGGAAATATTAGGGGTCATAGTTCCAACTTTTTGACAAGTATTTTTTTAAATACAAGTTTTATGTAAGATTTTTACTTTAAACACCTCCACGACCCCCGTACTATTCAATCCGTCCATCAGCACAATGTTTTGAGTGCGTTACATTGAGTTCTACCACAAAACATGATTTTACACCCCCCAAAAAAAAGTCGTTTCCCAGCAATATTTTTTGCGTAAAGTTACTTAGTTTCATGTACAGAATGCTTGGTTGACGGCTTCGTGATGAGGTGATTTACACCGTGTATGTTACCGGCCAAACCCGATTTCAGGTCAAACTAGTTTGTCCTAGGCCAAACCGGTTTAGTGGCCTATCGTGTCAGGATATATTGACCCAAACAAAACATTTACAATGCGCCTAACTAGGATGTGGCACCGCTCGTTACGCGCGCTCGGCTCGCGCGTTTATTGTCACAGTTCTAACCTAACCTACCCCATTTAGTTGGGTTGCTCTATATGATCCTGTTATGATGAGTCTTAGTTTGGCCTAAGACAAACTAGTTTAGCCGGAAATCGGGTTTGGCCGGTGACATATATACCCTTTCCGTTGCACCCTGTATATTGTATTGTTGTAGCAATGTACCTCTTACGTGAATTCTGCGTGTAAAGTGACACTCACGTCGTGGGGATAAGGTAGTTCGAACCTGTTTGGGCTTTCATTGTCTGTTATGTATTTTTGAATGCCTTAAAATTCATCTACGAGGCCCCGTTTACATAGCGTTGTTTTTCATACGATATTTTGACATGGCAGTTCCATACTGCTTTTATTTTTAACCGTTACTGGATGAAGATGCAGAGGAAGACCAAAGAAACGATGGACGGGGGACGAATGATGTGAAAAAAAAGGAAATGATGTCGTGAAGATTGATGGAGGAGAATGGAAGATAAAAACATGTTCCGCCGACCCCAAGTCCCATGGGACAAGGCCAGGAAGATGATGATGAACTTGATCAGCGTCGTGTGAATGGCCGCTAAATGAACACATAGATTTCTTACCTCTTGTCCTTCCCCGGTCCGGTACCGCACCCACTTGCCCAGCTTTGGCCGCCAGTACTCGATGACGTAGGCCTCCGCGTACTCTTGCCCCTGGCCGTTCCCGAACCGGCCTTGCGTGCCGGTCCCGGTGATCACGTGCACCGAATGCAGGTCGATCTCCAGCCATTCTGTAGACTCGGTCACGATCTGCGACCGCGGGCACCAGGCTCCACCCTTTATGTCCTGGTTCAGCCTGTTGAAGCACCGAAACTTTCATTATTCTAAACTTTGAACCTAAGGTACTAAGGTTTTCTTTTTGCAAAAATCGACTTGTAATAACAACTTTACACTAATAACAACTTGCTTGCATAAGCATTGAAAGCTTGGAGCAGTTTTACACAAGCTAATTGTGAAAAATATTTTCACGGAAATATCTCAGCCTTAGTGAAATTGGGAATCGCGAACAATGGTGATCCGGAGATGGATCGTAATTCACAACAAAGGACTTGTTGCGCTATTCGAATATATAAAGTCATATTACTGCTCATATTTTCTTAAAATTCATCACTTTACTAAACTAACTATGAATATGACACTGGTTTATGAGTAAAGTGCCTCCCTCGCTTAAGTTATTACGGCTTTGTAATAAAAGCGTGACCCGCGGAAATGTAGGATGTAGTGTCTGTTTAGTATGTAATCTGTGCTGGAACCTCGTTTAACTAATAAGTGCACAACTCCCGCCCACGCGTTCCGGCATGTCCCTCGTCTTATCTCTAGTACCAGAGAACGTGCATGGCCGCCCTTGGGTGACAGCAGTCCGCCGCGCCACCCATTAACTTAAGTAACATCATGTTTTTGCAGTAAGGGTTTACACAGTAATGTTGTTAGTGAGCTATCAATTGCACAGAGCCGTGTGGCCGCATATTCATCAACATCACAAACGGGACGCGCGACGGCCGCACTCTGTATCGAGTCTTTCATCAAAGAAGATTGGCAGCCTGCTGTTATATGTACCCTTGTAGGCTCGTATTTCTGATCAAACATATCGTCAAACCAATTTCAACATTATAAGCGAAATGGAATTAGTTTCCGAAATTAGATTTTTCGAAAAGTTTGCTGTCTTTGAAGAGTTTTCCTCAATAAAGTAGATATAGGGCTTGTACACAAAACTGCGAATCGGCGCGATGCGAATTCGCAACGCAGAAAACTGCGACACGAATTGCTGCGATGCGATTTCGCCTTGCGCGATTCGGAGGACCATTCCTTCGACGCCCGTCAACCGTGCTGAACGTATTTT
This sequence comes from Cerastis leucographa, assembly GCA_963082945.1. Lineage (NCBI taxonomy): Eukaryota > Metazoa > Arthropoda > Insecta > Lepidoptera > Noctuidae > Cerastis > Cerastis leucographa. Next base: position 11,209,421 of record OY720378.1, read on the forward strand.
GTAAACTAGGGCGTGACATGGATCGTTAAAATATATGTAACATCGCAGGAATGCGCGATGCGAATTGATTCGCAGGTTCCTGCGATTCGTCAAGGGAACTCGTGAGTTTTACGATGCGACGTCGCATCGCAGTTTCGTGTGCAAGCCCATTAACTTGGGCGTATCATCTACCGATTTATTTCCAACATACGTTCATGTGTGTTCATAATGATAGATGACTTCGTGTATTACTTTACTATTTTTGTATTCACAATTGCTTTAAAACTGTTATAAATTATACTGGTAGTCATTAGGACAATGACAAACAAAAAAATAAAAGAATAATACTCATTGTCGAATCAAAAAAAAAATTGTAGATAATGGATACAGTAAGTTGCCACAAACACGATAATGTCTTGAGGAGACAATGAAACATAGTTTATGAATATTACTTAAATCCTGAAGTTACTAAATAAAACTCAAGTTATAAAAATTCATCGATTAAGTGTCATTAGCCGCAAGGAAAATGTTTTAAAAGTCCGTACACTGCTATAGACTCATAAGTTCACCGCTACAAAGTATATAAGCCTTGAATGTACATAGCTATTCGCTTCAATGCGCTGGACGTATAAAAACCAAGACGCATTGTTGTTTCACAACGATTCAAGATTCCTTCTATAATATATCAATCAAAGCTAATAATAGTGGTGTTGTTATTAGCGCATTCACTTATCGTGTGTCACTGAGGCAGTGTAATCGTTCGCACCAATCAAATTCCGAGATGGCCAGTCATTAAGCTCATTGACGCGCCACCGACCGCTCTCTAGATATCAATGAGGCGTGAACCAACTTTCATAATTTATCACTTAGCATATGCGCCGACTAATAAGATTTTGATACTATTTCAACATGACACCAGAAATGTTGAACACTTCCTTTTGTCTAGCCCTAGTGTGGCAATACAAATAGTACCGCATTTAATCATTGACGATATAACATAAACAACGCGCTGGGTGTTCGATAATAAAAAAAATAAACATGTCGCATTATGAACTTTTATAATTTATGGTTGGTAATAAACAGGCATTGAACATTTCCACGGATACCACTCACGACTTCGACTGTCAATACAATTTGGAATCTTATTACAGATCAAGTCAATGGTGATTATGAGTTTTAAAACGTCAGGAATGATAAAGGAATCTGCGAGCTAAATTGATGAGGAGTGCCTTTTACTTGTATTGCGTTATTTTATTTGAGAATATCGTAAGAAAATATTTTTTTTTTTAAGGCAGCAAAAATGTAGTCTTAGGTATAAAACATCATGCTTCTGAGACCAATTATGGTGTTGTAATTTTCCTCCGCCCTCCCTAGGGCACTCGGTCGGTCTGGAGGGTGGATCTGTTTATAATATTCAGTATTGAAAGCCTGTTGTGATGATAATATTCCTCTGTTCATAATTAGTGCTCGGTCACTTCTATAGTTTTATTTTTTATTTTTACAGTTTCAGCAACCTTATTGGTCCGGTACGACCATAAATATCAACGATTTCGATAATCAATATCGCAAAATGACTACTCTTAAACGACAAAATAACATAAATTTTCGACAGCGGCGAAGTCTAAAAAGAGGGTTATTGACATCGTGCCATGGAATTATTTCTTTCTTTCATTCATTGTGTCTTTCGTTTCTACGGTGGTCATGCTACGCGTGCAGTCGCTGATAAAGATCAGCAGTAATAACTAATAATACCTCAAGTTATTTTTTTACAAAACACCTCCATACGTTTCGAATCGATACTGTCAAGTAAGTAAATAATGGTAGTAAATGATACGAACCTTCCATTCTGCGGAGCCACATTGCCGTCGTTGTAACAGGAGCTAGCGCTGATATCCCTGTCGGGAATCAAACCGCTCTCCATCCCGAGCGGCGCGATACATTGAGCTGTAAACAGGCACAGTATATAGTGGCATACATATTACGTGTTGTATCAATATGCACACCCGGTTTATGCACCACACCGACCCTCTCGCCGCGAGCCGACTACGGCCAACTTAGATGACATTTAGATGCTTGTCTTGTCTCTAGTCAAGATGCGCGTAAATCATTCAAGACTCCTAGAGGTGACGTAAGCTACATTGTACACCATTAGAAAGCATTTCGCTGTTAGCAGTGTTCAAATAATCGCCATGCAAGCAAAACAAAATGGAACAAAACACAAAAATAGGACAAAATAATACGGACAAATTAAAGATAATTGAGGAAAAAAGTAATAACCGCACTAATCACGAAGTCAATTTAAAAGTTCGTATAGACGTGTCAGAAGTTTTGATGAACTGAAATCGATGTTGACTTCTAAGAACAGGCTGATATTCGGCGGCAGGTCATCGCGTGTGTTATATTTTTTTGAAACACGATGAAGCTTTCATTCTACCACCACCCTTACGCAGGCCAGCAAATTAACGAGCAAATTAATTATTTTCGAAACATCCGCACAGCATGTTTCCACTTAACATTAGCAAGTTAACGTAGACAGAGGTATTAATTAATAAAATGTAAAAGAGCACTAAATTAAATAAACATGAGACAAGTTGTCAGGCGAATTTCTCATTGGGCTTGTACACTGTAAAGTGTAATTCTCAACGGGGTCGCTTATTAGTCAATCTATCAAAGGGTTCTCGCGTGCGGTAGGTATTAGACGCAACAAACAAACTGATATACGTTTTATAGTGGTAGGTATGTGATATATATGTTGAATCATTTAATTAGCTGCCAACGACTGATAACTTGCGTCGCATGCGGGGGAGGGGAGGGGGTGTTACGCATCACTGACGAGCGCGCGAGCGGGCGCGGACGCTAGCTCTATTGTAATGCCCATAATTATCTAATTTCATTGTTCAGTTCCTTAACGACTCATAAATGATTTATTGTTGTATACCTTTTGATGTAGGATACGACCAAAGTTATCAGAATGTAATCAATTTTATGATAACTGATTTTCAGGTTGGGTCAGTCAAATCGCTCGCGCTTGTCGTTTTCACCGCCTTTAGATGTACAACAATAGCCATCAATCATTCCATTCAAGTACCACGTTGCGTGGCCCTTATTAGACGAAAATTTAATTTTGTACTGTTTCACAATCACACATCTCTCGAACAAAATGAGAGCACACGGCGTGAAATATGTAACGACGATACTATCATTAGGTAAACATTACCACTGGGGGCCACACATGCTTACCACGACTTCTAAGTTAACATAAAAACATGAATTCATTTAATTAATAGTCTATTTTTACTTTATGATGAAGTCATTATCCCAAATGTGAATAATAATGGTTGATCGTGAAATCAATCCACTACAAGCGACGGGTGATGAGAAGTAGCTGCGTGCCTCTCTCGGAGCGGAACAGGAATGGATTAAAACAGCCGTACAGTAGGTTCTTGACGTCGCGTCGGCTCAATAGCCTTAATTTATATTCACTCAGCAACGGCGCTTACACACATATGGAACCGAATATAATTTATATCGATGACAAGTCGCATAGCCAATGAACGTTGTATAACCTGGTGTCAGTCTAGACCAACCACGTGCTTCTCATAATATATAGCAACCTGCAACCCTAGCGCAGTATACCTAGGAAAAACAGATTTATCTGTTTATGATATGTCATTTTTTATAACATTTTTATTTAGTAGATTTACTAACAATATTTTTGTATTGCAAGCTGTAGGTAATTTTTAATAAATTTCCAAAATTTTGCTCATCATTCATCATTTCAGCTGAAAGACGTCCACTGCTGGACATAGGCTGCCAAAAAAATCCTCCTTGTAAATTTTGCTCGTTATAATTATAACGTCAGAGATGGAGCTGAAGAGAGAATAAAACACCTTTTGACATTTTATTGATTTATATTATTAAAGAAACTTCAAAAATGACACATCTAACATGAAATTTAGTTTAAGAGCCTCAATCAGCCCAACATCAAACGTGTGACGTCATTTGGGTTTAAGAGCTCAATATAGCAAAATAAGGTTACAGAAAACTAGTATCTCGAAATGGTTTCAGCATAGGTTATTTTTACATTAAACATAACGAATTGGAATCTATAATTGTGAATCCGCGCTATGTTTTCCCCTCCTCGAAACAAAAGACAAGCGCTTATAGGTCAAATGCAAATAGAATTCGCTTGTTGCGTTTCTCGTTATTTAAGCGAGCCTCTTGTTGCTCAGTGCTTGAGAACAAATTGCAAACGTCATAAAGCCAGTTTTGAATATTAATAAACACGAATAAATGATCTCGGTTTAAGCAAAAGCATTTACTTGTACCAGCGGTTCACAAAGTGAGCGTGCTTCTGACGTCCGGTAAATTGAATATACTTTTTTTATAACGTCCAGCTTTCCCTAACAATTCCATAGAGTATAGTCTTGTTTTTAATTTCATTGTAACAAAACACTTTCAGCACACGGGTGAGTGAAAGGCGAATGGTAAAATTTAAAGTGGGGAAAGTTTCAGAAGCACTGAGCTTGTGCGTGCTTATACTATTGCGTGACATGTAGTCGTCTAATGAATAATAAACAGCGCAGTGGCGACTCGCTACTCATTCATATCCATCCACGAAAGGCTATATTATTTTTACATAAAACGATCGAATGTCAGCTTAAACCGCCTACTATATTGGTTTCAGCTCGTATAAATTTGTGAGCAACAGCCAACAGCGGATATTCCACGGAAGCTCTGCGTTACCTAGATACGTGTGCGATGTGCGTTCTCGACTTCTCAGCCATTATACACGCCAACTTACAATGTCACTTGTTTTTTTCTTTTACGACTTGAACCACTTTGCGTGATATCGTTGGACTATTATTTTAATTACTTTCATTGTACGAGGGGGGTCGTTAGCATTTTGTTTTTTTTCATGTTCAGTAGTTTCACGACGAATGTGTACGTTCACGTATAGCTGACAGCGATAACGGTCCGGCGAGGTAATGACTTTCCAAACTATCAACATGCCGCGACGACGAGGTACGTATAAATGTACACCAACTAATAATTACACAGCCATTGATGGCAGATCGATAGAAGCAGGGCAACGCCACATTAAATAATAAGATACAACTTCAAAATGTGCTCCGGGCTTTTATTAGACCAGGACCATTTTAAAGGGCCGGCATTGGCGTTTCTTGTAATCGATACCAGACGAATAATTAAACAAAACAACGGGATGTACGAAGTGTAGGTAATACATGCATTAGTCAAGGGTTAGGTGGATAAAGGGTGCCGCAGGGTGAATACGTGTGGTTCCGGCGTGAGCACTAACTACTCTTTTGGTGTTTTAATTAAAATAAGCATCGCGTACTCACTATGTCTTTGTATAATTTTGTATTATTCTGTGTCCTACACTTTTTAAGGTTCCGTACCCAAAGGGTCAAACGGGACCCTATTACTGAGACTTCGCTGTCAGTCCGTCCGTCTGTCCGTCCGTCCGTCTGTCACCAGGCTGTATCTCATGAACCGTGATAGTTAGCCAGTTGAAATTTCTACAGATTATGTATTTCTGTTGATACTATAACAACAAATACTAAAAATAAAATGAAAATATTTAAGGGGTCTCCCATACAAAAAAATGATTTTTGCTCGTTTTTATTTTCGTTTTTCGTAATAGTACGGAAACCTTCGTGCGCGAGTCCGACTCGCACTTGGCCGGTTTTTTTATTTAAATTTCGAAAACCCAATTTCTCAATTTATTCTTAAAAAAATATCGTTCTGAATACGAGTATCTTTCAATGTATCAAATATTTCTAGTTCATTACGCGGCCACAGTGTGTTAAATAAACCAACGGAGTGCCTTTCGCCGTGTAATCGGATACATTAAGCTTGTTTAAATTAAAATCAACTAATAATTCCGTAAGCTTAAAAGCTCCATACAATGGAAATAAATGGTACTTTCACAAAACGCTTTATAAACTTTTCCTATTACGTATGCTCCTAATTTCATATTCGAGGGAAGTGAAATAAACTTGGTAACTTATTGAGACTTAGTTTAATAAAATATTTACTCTGATACAGGTTGAACTTTAAATCGTATGTGAGTATGAGAATTTTTGTAATAAAATAGAGGCTTATTTGGTATGAGATCACAGTATTCCCTGTTGGTATAGTTACGTCCTGAGATGCGTCTGCGGCTTCCGTTTTGTTTCTTTCAAATCACAGTGCATGACGTTATTCACCATTGTCGCTGACACCGGTCGTATCTACGTGGACTGATTACCAAGGCGTCAGCGCGATAACGTGAGCATTCGCCGCAAATAGTAAATGTCGATTCTCGCAGGACTTGTATGCTTAGCAACAAGCTGTTTATAGCCCATAGATAAACTTAACAGCTTTCCAGGACATAAATTTTAGTGCTGCCGAACACTGATTTGCCTACCTTAGATTTGTTAAAACACCGTGAAGCTACGTTAACGTAGCTCCTTGTCAGCAAACGGGAATTGCATATTAAGAATTCAGGATATCGTGTGATTAGAATTCTATATTTGATCGGTGTAATTTAGTAATTACCTCTACTAGCTTGTACGTACAATTTTGTTTGTACATTACATTTATTATGGCGTAATTATTTAATTAAATCGGCTATAGGAAATAATACGATAATTGCAGTGTATCGACGTTTCCATACGTGGAAAATGTGGAAATATTTAAACACACCCATGTTTGAACTGAAGTAGATTAGTGGAGGTCATTATTGTTAAGTGCAACAGTGCAAGTAACATTGCTGAATGAAAAAACCAACGTTCAACTACTCCCACAAAATAAGATTAATAGGACTGTTTAAAAGCAGGCCAACGATTCCTATGTAAACATTATTACGTCGTTTCTTAGTTAAAACAAAACTATTTTTTTATAAGAACCGGCCGAGTGCAGCAATTGTTTATCCTGTTCTCGTTCAACAATAGCAAAACGAAGTCTGTGATAGAGCTCTCTTTTATAATTATCTGAGCTTATTACAATATTGTGAAACAGTTATTTAAATTGTGGTGTATAATTAAGTGTATTCTATATTATTCTTTTCTATTGGACAAATCAAATTCGCAACCTTTAAAAATCTTTGAAGAGCCGAGACGCATGAAGTCAAGATGTTACCGTGTGCAATATGGGTCACACTGTCACTAAAAGGGATGATACGTCGCATTTCAAGAAAACCTGCTTATTGCAATAAGCAAATGAAGGATTTCATACGTTTCGATTTTAAGATAAAATTATCATTTTCTAGTCCGGTTTTGAGTCCAAAATTCTTTCTTTACGAAGGAATCCTCAAGATTTTGGTCGGGACCAAAAGTAAAATATTAAAAGCACTAGAATATTGAACGTCTACTTGTATTCCGTATGATAGAAAAGAATTTTTGCTATAACGGAAGTCCAGATTTCTTCGGCGATAACTAACTGGATGCAGATTGCAGGAGATTCTCTCAAATATTAGTGTTCTTAATAACGTCCTTAAAATAATTAGTGTTTTCATTAACGTCCCACATAGAAGTTTTAGTTGAATTGAAATTTGAAATATAACAACGCTAAAAGCGACTGCTGGAATTTATAATTCTTCGTACAAGTTCACCGAGCCACGGCGTCCCCGTTGCTCTGGGAGCAGAGAACTTTCTAATTAAATATTAAGGCGGTCCATGCACAGACATCGACGGGGGACTTGCCACTATAACTTTTTATAGTTGTGTGTGTGTGTGTGATATAGTCATAATGTCCCTTAGACCAAATGGGCTGGTAGTAAAACATCGTTGCTTTGTAAACTGCTTTGTTAACCATACCAAGCAGAGCGATTTGGGTTTATACATCTGCCATTTAAAGCACGCACTTAAGTCGAATCATATGTCAGTATGTACAGAACATTATTTAGTAAAATGTACCAGTGTTAAAAACTTGACCAAAAAAAGGAAGCTCGATCTCTCTTTATAGAGCCCATCTTCAGCAGTGAATTTCAATCATTCTTCCGATCTCATTTTGAAAAGGATATAAAAGAATAAAGGCCGCGTTGTCAATGGGTTTCAGAGATGAGTGGGCCGGATAAGCAGTGTCCCATTCAATCGATAGTAAAGATGCAGCCGCTTTGTTAAAATAAAAATGTCTATGGCGATATAAAAGCACAGGGAAATTCCAATATTATACTTTTTACTCAACCTTCAGAATTTTTTTCATGGCCGCAATAGCGCAAACATGACTACAAGAAACATTATAAAGTAGCTGAAACCCGTGGGTGGTGGTGACTAAGTGAAAACTTTTGTACTCTCCCAAACAATTAGCTAGTACTAGGTACTACTTAAATGGTAGTTAGCAGGACTTACTTAGCCGCATCGATTTCTATTTTTCATGTCGAACAAAGGAATGTAAGCGCCGCGGAGTGCTAATAATAAATAGGTACTGTTCGACAGAAGGTCGATTTTTGTCCGAAGCCGATTAATATGCTATCGCTTTGATAACCCTAAAAAAGTCAGTTCAAGATTGGGTAACACTATCAGTTAATAAAATAATGATCGTTTAAACTTCTAAATTAAGTATATTTAGGTAGATGAGCTTGTGGTTAAATAATAATAGCCACACGGGTCTATCTTCAAGGTAAAGCTGCGCTTGCCAAGGTCGGTCAGTAGATGGGTGACCATCCGTTACATGCCAAGCTTCCTCCGTGCCTCAGAAAGCACGGCCCATCTGTCATTTGTAGATCTTCCAGCCAAAGATGGCCGAAACCGAAGCCGAAATTGGCTTAACACTAAATTGGAACCATTTTCCGTGGTTTCCAATCTGAGTTTTTATTTATTTTGTTTGATGAAAGGATTTCCTGATATCTTCAGAAATTCACTTAGCAGCTAATACAGCTGTCAGTTAGCCGCTTTTTATTCAGCTTTTTTCATTCTGAATAGCATTCCATACCGCAAGCAATTATTTAAACGAGTTTTGGAGCATTTCTGTAATACGTTTAACCTCAATACGTTCCTGGATGGTTTGAAAACACAATTGGACCGGTAGATGGTGCTGCTGTCGGTTTGTCACTGATCTTATCCTAAACTGCAGGGACGATTTTAATGACATTTTTATGTGTACGTTTGAGTGGTTCTCTCTCTGCAAGGTTTGAATTTACAAGGTTTCAATTTACGATTTGGAAACGGTAGGTGGACGAAGTCTGTCGGGACCGCGTGCCTTCCAAGCAGTAGGTACAGGTATGTCTAATTTTAACTGACTTCTAAAAAAGGAGGAGGTCATGTATTTCACCAGCATCTTTTTCTTTCACCTCCACCTATTTCTCTGTGATAATAGATCCGATTTTCGTGATCCTACTACCTCTACTAAAAAAGGTAAAATAATAAAATCATTTTTTCAAAACATAATAACCGACTTCCGAAAACACACTAAACATGTAAAAAACTACTTTACTTTCGAAAGTCGGTGGCAACAAAGTCATTGAAACAAACTAAGTCACTGTTTTTTGCAAAAATGTTTTTTAAATCTTACTACTAACTACAGTGTCTACAGTAGCTATAGTTCAATTTGAGTCATTTGATTACCAAAAATACATAGTTATTTTAACAGTTCAACATGTGGTTTGCACATTTCTGTACAGCTACTAGACAGAACCTAATTGTTACATGGGTGCTTGTGTTTATTTGTTTCAGTGTTGGTATACTTTTTTCAGTAACCTCTCAATATAGCCTTGAAAGTACTAGCAAATATATCTGTCTCAACTATTTGTAACTGTTAAATCTATATTTTCATTGTTTCAACGAAATATTTCGTATCTACACTGTTATACCCAGTTAATTCGAAGCACTTCATGTTTTCAAAAACTTTCAGCAAGTCTCCTTGTATTTCGAAAAGAATCTAACTTTAGTTACTCGATAAAATTTTCCTCGAAAGTATCTACTTATAAATGTTTCCGGTTTAAAAGTGAGACTGAGACTAAAACCTGAGTTTAGCGAGTGAGCGGGTGAGGATGCTAACGGGGATTTATTTAACCATCAACCAAACTAAATCCATGAAAGGATTATGAATTAAACTTTAACTACATGAAACATTTCAAATAATCCTCTCTAACGAACCGTAGCCAGATCTAGTGACTAAGCCAATGTTGCATTATCTAGAAATGCAGGTATATAGTAGATACATATATTATAACAGGTAAAGTTGAATGTGCTTTGAGGCTATCTCTGAAATTACCTGTCTTTTACACATGCTGCCTCTGTATCTCGTCCGTCCAATCTATCGATCTGGGTTCTCAATAAACGGAGGCCACATATTTCAGGAAGGCTTCTCCCGTCGACAAAGTGAAATATCCCAATGTAAAGGGGGTGTTCGGTCAAAGTAGCCTTTGTAGCAACTAGCAAGTGCTTAAACCTTAACCCTTAACTTGTCGCATAGGGTGTTACTCACCCCAGCGCAACTTTGAAGGTTTAGACCTTTTTTAGGGTTCTGTAGCCGAATGGCAAAAAACGGAACCCTTATAGATTCGTCATGTCTGTCTGTCTGTCTGTCCGTCCGTACGTCACAGCCACTTTATTCCGAAACTATTAGGACTACGCAGCTGAAACACGGTAGGTAGATGTATTCTGTAAACCGCTTTATGAATTTTGACCAAAAAAAAAATTGATAAAGATACCCCACACGGACGCGAAACTAAAAAAAAATAATTATCAAACCTATACGTGTGGGGTGTCTTTTGTTTTACAATTTTTTTTCAAAGTCAATCGTTTGAAAGATAGACACTTCCAAAGTGATAAAACGTGTCCAACCTCTAATTTCTGAACTAAGAGGAGAAAAATTCTGAAAAAAATATTGGGATGTAGAACGTTACAAAAACTTTCAACGAAAATTGGTTTGAATAAGATTTGTTTTTGAGATATGGGACTTTTTCACCAAACTGCAGCAGTAACTTTGTTTTGTTATTAACTTACTATGATAAACAAATTTAGTTTTGCGGTTGAGTGGAAGTTTACTAATGAATGACCGTTCAAAACATAGTTATTATATTGTTTGGGGCTATGGAACCGAACCGAGTAAGACTCGCACTTGGCCTGTTTTTAATTCTGCTTTTTGCGCGCTGAAGTTTCCGTCAGCTGCATATAACCACGTGTCCTTTACGATCAAGTTTTGAGCATAATTGTTACAGACATGCTTGTACTGGTATTTTCAATCTAAGTATCTGATATGCAACTTGCACTGTGTTGTGCGATAGATAGCAATAGATGCTTCAAATTCTTAGGGAGCTCCGTAAATTATCTGCAATATCATATTTAATCAGGTGCAACGTGCATTCCCTTTTAGATTACCGATATTCTTAGCATAGCTTTGACATACATATAGACGGGTTCGCTTCGTATATCAAGCACATATTTCTCGGAGTCAGACGCCTGTTTTAGTAGATTATTAGTTATAATGGATTTAAGTACAATGCCGTTTTGTATAATTACATCATAACGCTACACGAATGTTTTTTGTCCAGCTCTGCACGTCATTTTCGGTCAAGGCGAGTAAAAAGGGTAAGTACCTACATTAATTTGATATAGCATTAACAAGTTATGTCATCCTCTAATTTTGCGATCGGTAAGGTGTGGTGTTTATAGTTTTTGGGTTGGTAATTAGGGTGGATATGCTAAAACGGTTTATTAATATTTAATGGTTATTTGAAGAGTAATTGAAAAAGACAAACAGATAAAATTAACAGTACATGGTAAAGTCCAACAGTTTCCGGCCTACACGCATTAGATTAATAAGAGTTACAAAATTATCATGTCACTAAATTACTGAAGTTATCTCTAGTTACCCACAGTAACAAAAGTAAAATTTTTGTTCAACATATCGCCTTTTATTTAAATCCATTTTGTTTGGATTTTTGGATATTAATCCTTAATTTTATAATTGAAGCCGGAATCTTTTGGACGTTACTGATTGCAGCGCTATGTACTCACATATGTCGAGAGCAAGCAGCGGTGCGGCCCCGCTCAGCAGCAGCAACGTCACAACACACAGCACCATCGCGCCGCGCTCACTTCACCATTCTACCGACACCTCAAATCTGCAACAAAACATAACATTAAAACTCCGCATACATCCGCGTGCTGTACTCCTGAAAATCAACGCCCATCAAGACCATCTACGGAATCCCCCCGAAAGCAAATCAGAACATCATAACCTATTTCGAGACTCAATTTCATCGAGACCTTTAATAGTCCGGGGAATTTACGCCGAAAATTAGGCCAACTCTGCATTAATTAAAAACAGCGATTTTTTTCATTGAATGTGTAGGGTATGGACAGGAGAGTATGTTATGCTGTATCCCGCGAAAAGTTCACCTCCGCGTATGTGTTTTTTTTAAGAAAACGTCTAATATGTTGTAACTTGGTGGAAAAAAATATAAACAGGTATGTTTATTTGGAGTATTGTAGAACAGATTGAGTGATACGAGTAGGTCAGCAAATTAAACATTTTTCGTCCACGGAACAATCAGTTTTTTTTAAAAATCATATAATTTGACTTCGTACTTAAGGCAAAAATATTAACAGGACAAAAATAGTGCTAAAGTGATTGTTATCAACATATCTAACTATTATTATGAAAATTAAACAAATTCTGCTCCGGACTTCACAGAAAATCAAGAAAATCCAAAAATCTTGAATACTACTTACGGCAAAAATGTAACAGGACTGAAATTCATTTAATAATGGGATATATATCAATCCAAACCTTAATCTCCCAAAATTAAACAGATTAGAGCGTTATTTAATAAAGTAAAAGTAAAAAATAAATTACGATGAACGTGACGTCAGCGCTAAGCAGCGAGCAGCGTACAGCGTGTGCTAGTGTGCGTATCCAAGATAAGCGCTGCGTTCATTGTATGCGTATGACTGTGTTCTTTTTTAAGAGTCGGTGTGTTTTTATTGATAAATGATGTTTATTTTGCAAGTAGGTTTTATTGTGTTACTCTGTAATTGTAAAAGCATAGGAATAAAAACGGCAAGCCATCAGTCGGTCAGTGGCGACATACCTACTGTTTACAAACATGATCGTCATTAACGTTAAATCTTCATTTAGAAAACCGGCCAAGTGCGAGTCATACTCGCACACACCGAGTTCCGTAGCACCAAACAATATAATAAAAATATTTTTAACGCTAATTAATTTGTAAACATACACTCAACAGTAAAACTAAATTTGTTAAAGTGGAAGTTTTATTACATCGTCTCAAACTTTTTCGTCTGTGTGTTGCATGTCGCGTGACGGTCGGTTTTATGTACTCCGCGTTTTATACCCTTAATGCAATATTATTCCAATTTTTTTTAGAAAAATGTCAAAAGTATGAAAAAAAGTTTCACTTTTACCGTGGTTTCATAAAACCACACAATCCTTTTTCTTTTATAGTATGTTAATGATGAACAAAGTTACTGCTGCAGTTTTCATAAAAAAGTTCCATATCTCGAAACCTAAATGATTATTTCAAGAGTGGATTATTTTCAGGGTGGTTGAAAAAATGTAGCACCCACCTCGTTTTCTTTGGCTAAAAATACAGAAATAGTGTTATTTTATAAAGGACGATAACAACACAGTTTCCCAACATGTTAAATGCAGGTGAGGTAATTATATTACTTATTTCACCATTACAGTGCAGATAGCTACTACATACTTAAGGTGGAAGTGGAAGGGTAGCCTGCGAAATTCAAATTGTTCTTTTGCAATTAGAGGGTCAACAAATGGCTTTACAAAGTTATATATATATATCTATATTATATAAATAAAAATAGAAGTCCTGACTGACTGATTGACTGACTCATCAACGCCAAGCCCAAACCTATGACCCAGGAAAGCTGAAATTTTGCACAGAGGTTTCCTTTATAATGTAGACAAGGAATAAGGAAGGATTCTTCGAAATTCAACCCCTAACGGACTTAAATAGGGGATGAAAGTTTGTATGGAAATTCGTCATTTTTTAAGTTAGAAGGCTGAAATTTCATATACAAGCTTCTGGTTAGAAATAAATAAATACGTTTTTTAGAGTTTTTAAGAATTTACCCCCTAAGAGGGTGAGATAGGGGTTCAAAGTTTTTCACAGCTTGAAATTCACTATTTGTGTTTCTCGATTGAATTGACGTGAAACACGTATCTATTTTTTTGAAAATTCCACCCCTCAGACGAAAACAGGGATGGCATTTTTATGTTATTGTTTTTTGTGTTAGCACGTTTGTGTGGACAAATACGCTAAAAAAAACTTCATTTAAGTACCCCCTTTCTGGGGATTCTGGGTCATTTGTGGGAAGGACACTTGCGGTAACCCATTTACGCGAAAAGATATTTGCGCGCATGGACACTTGCGTGACCGACACTCGAGGGCTGGACAATTGCGCGACTCAATGGCTTCACGGGTGTCGTTTTCGTGGTTTTAGCGGGTCGCTGGCAATAAAAAAAAATCGGAGATGGCCCCGAGGAAAATTTCCTGTTTTTCGTGCATGGGTGTCGTTTTCGTGGTTTTTGGGGTTGCTGACCAAATTGACGGCGAGGAAAACATTCGGTTTTTCTTTCACAAGTGTCGTTTTTGTGGACTTCAGGGTCGCCGATAACGAAAATGATGACCTCATTTTCTAGGTGCAAATAATAAAAATTAAAATACGCAATGTCTCAATATCCTGCCCTAGGCTATGGCTGGCATTGATTTATGCGATAACTGTTTCTCACGTGTGCAGTTTTATGTTGCGTGCTCCGAAGTGAGCTCGGCGAGTATCTTAGTAATTTTAGCCCCAAATGGAAACACCGCAAACGTCATTTACACAGAAGAGCTAGGATAATTCATTAGTATAAAAGGGTGTAAAACACCTCTTAACGAAGCTGAAAGGCACTGGTTCTCCCTGTCATTGCGATCATTTTTTTGTTCTACACCATACCTGGGAACCTTCTAGTTACGGAGATATTAGGGGTCAAAGTTCCAACTTTTTGACAAGGATTTTTTTAAATACAAGTTTTTAATTTAAGATTTTTACTTTAAACACCTCCACGACCCCCGTACTATTCAATCCGTCCATCAGCACAATGTTTTGAGTGCGTTACATTGAGTTCTACCACAAAACATGATTTTACACCCCCCAAAAAAAAAGTCGTTTCCCAGCAATAATTTTTGCGTAAAGTTACATAGTTTCATGTACAGAATGCTTGGTTAACGGCTTCGTGATGAGGTGATTTTCACAGTGTAGTTTTCCGGGAGTTAAAAAGATTGGTTTAATCTGAGTATTTTTTAATTTAAAATATTGAAAGTTAAGTAAGTTAGCTCATTTACACCATAACCTATATCGCTAGGTGGATGGATGACCGGGGCATTTGAGCTACAGCATCGTCACTCGGAAGACATGTATAAAATAAATTCTGGTTCAACCCATTTAGGTCCCTAACAACACAAAAAAAAATTAAAAAAAAAAACGCCGTAATATACATTTTTCTAACCAGAATGAATTATGTGGCGTCTTACTTCGAAAAGCGCAGATTTTTACACAACTATTAAAATGTGTCCTATACTTACACTTACGCGCGCGCGAAGCCGTGGCCAACAACTATTATCTATAACATTTAAATGACTATTTTAGACATTATTTTGGGGTGGTTAACGCATACGTGGGCAATTGCCGAACGTCACGCGGGCGAAGCCGCGGGCAAAAGCTAGTCATTAACATTATGAATGAAAAAAAAAAATATCGCGCGCGACCAAAAATTTCATTTGGCCCGTGATGTTCAAATTTTCTTACGCTTTTTGCAATTTGCACAGCAGTGTCAGGTTTTATATTGATTAAAAACTGATTTAAACGGATCGTAAATACGTCGATTTCAAAATGGAAAATACTTGTATTACGTACAATATTTCATAATTTATTTCGTATCTAGTATGGATGACTCTGACGAACAACGTAACGTGAACATCGACATTTTACGTTTACACCATGCGCTCGTGCTAGGGAACCAGATATTTACTTGAAAGTATGACAACCGGGAACACATCAAAACATTTGTAAGTCTTAATAGTGTTTTGTTACGTATACGCGATTTTACACCTTATCTCTATTACGAAAAGATCAAATTCCTATGAAAGCGCTGCACCAAATACAAGAATGAAGCTTGCAAACGTATTTTACGTAAACATTATTTTTATTTTTTTTCAGTATTTGCTTTAAAGTGTTTAATTTTCTTGTAAATTGGTTAGAAATAGCCTTTAGATGAAAGTTAAACAAAATTAAACCCTGTTACATTTTTGCCCCGACCGCTATTGTAAAAAAACTGATATTAATAACTTCCGTGAGTCAAATTTGTTTAATTTTTTTAACGGAGGTTTAATATATTAATTTAAGTTATTTTATGTAAAAAAACCGCTGTTTATATTTTTGCCTCAAGTACAATCCAAAAATTACGTAATTGTTTTTTTATCGAATTTTCCGTGGACGAAAATGTTTAATTCTGAAAAAATATATTACTGTCACCAGTTCTTTACCTAAAATAATTAAATTCGTCCTGTTAATAATTTTGCCCACGTTTTTATTCACAAAAACGCGTTTTCGTCTTTTCAACCTTGATCCGGCCTTGGAAAATGTTTAATTTTTTTTTATTATTTGGAGAGCTAAGGTCAAGTACACGATTCAAGAAAAAAATCGCTGTTTATATTTAATGCAAGGTTCAAACCTAAAAGCCCCGTACTATAAATATAGCGGGAAGCCCAGATTTACCAGACAATTAAAATGGAAATAGTACTATCAGTTACCTTTGCTAAGTTAAGCTTTGTAATTACTTAACGGAAGGTTCTATTTAATGTTAAAGATAACGAGAAAAATGCTGTAGGTTTCTACATTCAGGAAGATTTTCCTTTCAGACAAAGCTTCAATTCTTACATGTTAGACACTCGTCTGCGAGGGCCCTTCAGCTGTGAAACAAAAGAATGTCTGGGGCTGTCTAACAATAGCGAATCTCATTTGGATGTAACCTCGTGTCAAGGTCTGTAGTGTCGCTATGGGCAATACACATTTTGAAGTAGCCATGAAACCGTGATAGCCGCATATGCATGTATAAAATGTGTTTATGGTTATAATAATATCGATAAATACTTAGGTGGAGTGCCGTCGGAACGTAAGAACCGAATACGAGAGAGCCGGGACGCTTCGAGCGGCGCCGGCAGCGACGAAGGAAATGATTCCAAAATGTAAGGAGATAAACGACGGAGAGCACCGCATATACCTACCTACACACGGCGACACATTTAGCTATAAATTTCCAGTATAACATGGCCTCGCTTTGCTTAGTTTTGTCTTACAAATAGAGATCCGCATAAACTGGATTTGATTGATTGTTCACCGTGCGTACATACTTGGTGGTTCCCGATTTTATTAAAAAACGACTGTCTAGTTTGCACTATATTTTTCCTGGATTTTAATAGTCTGTTTACGTTTACATCATTTGAATAGTACGTTTTACAACAGTTTCCATCAGGGACAAGTAACGAAAACTACAAACTTTATCAGGATGTAGAAGAAGAAGTCTATCATAAAGCTGAAATGTATGCATTATCTACATTTAACTAAGTAACATTAAGCAAAATAATTGCTGATAAACAACTTTTATTTTTCGTACAAAAAACTGCTATTAACTGTAGCGCGCGAAATGTAACGCATGCAAAACTATGTACCCTGTCTGTCCCGTTATATACAAACGTGTATAAAACAGGACAGACAGGGAATTCTAAGTTTTGATATTTTAACACGAAGCCTGGCCTTTTTTTTTACCAAAGAATCAGCATTGCCATCAGACTTTGCAATGCGGCCAGCCTTCTGGGCACTTTTCCTATTTGTAGTTTGTAACTAATGTACATAATTATGTAATAATAAAAATATAAACCAAACAAAAAAATACGTAGAATAATGTAATATCCAGAACGAGACTGTTCCCAGAATTATATCATTCAATAAGGTGTTTCAATACTCAAATTACTCTACAAAGAGTAAATAAAACTTAATGTAGAGCACGTAATTGTTATTAGATGCAAAGGGAGAAATAAAAACAATAAGATTTATGTCAACTTTCAGACCTTATGTAAATCCAGTTTATTACCGACCATGAAGTAAACACGCAGGGTATACTGCTTGATACTTCTGCACGAATAATATTCAATACTGTTTGTACGTTACCATATTACTAATACTGGAGCTTACAATAGTGTGTCCTCTCTACTTTCAAATAACATAAAAACAAACTATTAAAATAAACAAAACTCATGGTTAGAAACAAACGTTTACAATTTCTGACAAACTTCGGGGTAACGAACATGCAAACCTATTTCTTACTAAACGGCTAAAAAAGTCAGGCTTTTTTCATGGAACCGTTTCATAGAGGCATTTGTAAGAAAAAACAAAGCCTGAATTAGAAATAAATTATGAATGTAATTTGCTGCTAGTATAATATTACATCGATACATAATGTGAGTGTCAACTATTTTGTATTTAATTATTGTAAAAAAACTTTTTTTTTGGTAATTAATAATAAAATTATAGTTGTAATTAAGTTTCAACTAAAAAAGTTGTTATGAGTAAAGATTGTAATTTCGAAGATAACATACGAATCTCCGAAACTAGTCTTCCGATTTCAAAAATCGTTTAACTACTTAATTGAAAACTTAACTATTACCGATACGATGTTTTTCTTCGACGCAAACGAAGTCGCGGGCAGAAGCTAGTGCCTAATAATAACCAACACCTCGGGAAAGAACAATAAACTAATCAAACTAACATCAAGCTTTTTCACAAGCCATTTACATTCAAATGAACGAACATAAAATACAAGAGCGAGTTAAGCATAAAGCTCGGACGTACCAGCAGCACGCCACTCCTCGAGCAAAGCGCGTATTGCGTACGGGTACCAGCAGGTTACGTAGCAAAGTGCAGCTGGACCGGGCAGCCAAAGCGACGGCCGAGAGCCGACTGCCAAACCAATCAGACTTACCTTACAGGACAGCGCGGGACGCTAGATTGCCTTTAGTTCCTACTGTCTAGCGCATTTTCTACCTTAAAGCACAGCTGTGGTAGTGCCAAAGTGATACGTAGCCCTTGCGTAAAGCAAAATAACAAGTGACCGATAGTCCCCGAGTACCGCGTGGTATCGCGATTTGACTTCTTTAGAAGATTACGGATTTATTTTTCATATTTTTGATGCATAACCTAAAGAAGATAACAGAAATATCTCGTCGACTGATTGACACTTCACGAGACCAGAGGGCAGACTATTTCTTTGGGCAAAGAATTAGCATAAATTGCCATTCAACGTGGCAATGCCGCCAGTCTTCTGGGTACATTTCCGGATGACAGGGATGTGGAGTATTATGACGCCTTAACGTCCTGTTGTTTTTAATTAAGTTTATATTTAGTTAGATAGTTTATATAAATAATAAATATATAATAAATACTGTTTTTTTTTTTAAATTTGATAATATACTATTTTGAAGAAGACTTTAAATAAATTTCATCAATTAGATTATGCTAATTTAGAGATTAAGGCAGTGAGACACATCTGGCAGAGAAAAAAAACTGTTTTGGACTTTCTTAATTAATCACCCAATTTAAAGGCTGTTTGGAAGACGGACAGACTCAATTTTATTTTAGAATATGCCCTGTACTCCACAGGGCATAACCTATTGTCTTTGTTCACAGAACCTGTCTTAAGTGCAACGGTTATTAAGACATCATTTTCTTTAATTCGCGAAACGACACCTGCATTCATTCTGCAGTAGACAGAACTTTTTTGTTTCAGGCCTCTAATAGAACGCCATAATATATAGTCTTATCAACAATGTACATTTTTTTCAAAGAAATACATAATATAGCATGTGCTTCTAAAACTCTTTAAATTCAGTTATGGGATTTTTTAAAGCTAGTCGAAATAAAAATAAATACTGATCTCTGAAATGAAAACCCCACTCCGTTAAAAAGTATTGCTGGGCCTTCTACAGACACACATCATCATTCTCTTGCCCTTTTTCTAATTTATTTTATGCTTCTACCATCAAAATCAAAACATTTTATTTTACATAGGCCTACATGGGCCCTTATAAAATGTCAACAAAAGGTGCACGGTTCGGGTTGGTCGTTTCCTATGGAGAAGAACCGGCAAGAAATTCCATGGTTACTCTTTTAAAATCATTTGGTTTTACACCATATATACCACCATAATTCTTTATTACTTGTCATCTTATCAGACACCTTATACAAAACACTAGATGATATTGACGTAAAGTAGATGTATGAGTATATTATTGAATAGCAGATAACCAAATCAGAAGACTGAAACTAGTTCCGGCAATTTATAACTGGCTGGGCGTGAAAGTTTCAGAACCACTGCCCAGAGTGTTCCTCTCAACATCAACAAATTAACCGAAAGTGCTAATAACGTCAACAAATCGCAAAATTCGCTTGCTCAGTGAACGAGGTAATGGCCGACTATTACCTCATATTTGCAGGGGAAACTTCGGCGAGCTTTTCGCGAAAAAGTTTGCGCTGGATAGGTACACCGTTTATTTTGAGATCGCGCAGTGCGAAATCGTGCTACAATTTACTTGTGAAACTCGATAAGGCTTCGTAATGTGTCGAAGGCCCAAAAAATACCGAGAACTAAAAATATCTATATATATAAAATTCAAAGTCCTAACTCCTGACTGACTGAGATATCAACGTACAGCATAAATCGCCGGTCCTAGAGCCTGAAACTTGGAGGGTGTGTTCTTTGTGAAGAGTAGGTACCCACTAAGAAAAGGGTTTTTCGAAATTCCACCCCTAAAGGGGTAAAATAAGGGATTAACGATTGTATGGAAATCGGTCATTTTTTAAGTTAAAACATAAAATTTCATTTATAAGCTTCTGGTTAAAAATAAATAAATACGAATTTTAGCTTTTTTGAAAATCTACCCCCTAAGAGGGTTAGATAGGGGTTGAAAGTTTATATGCGGAAACCGTTATTTTTGAAGTAAGATGAATGAAATTTAATATTGTGTAAAAACTTTTCTGACCCGTGTAACACCCGTGAACCAAGGGTACCGAAAATGAATCGTGGAACACCTAGGTGAACTAGGGGTACAGAAAGTTAACCGTGGAAAACCTAGGTGAACCACTTTGGTGTTCCATCATTCCATGGGTCAGTAACCAGTAAATATAAATGAATAAATATTTCGTCGTTATTGGAAATTCAACCCCAAATGGGAGATAAGTGGTGGAAACATTAGTACAACATGGTCTGATCAACTTGAAATTTACTATTTGTGTTTCCTGATTGAATATTTCAACGTTTATGGAAATTCCACAACTCAGACGACAAAAGAGGTAGCATTTTTTTTAAATCTTTGTATTGAAGTATTGGCACGTTTGTATGGACAAATACGCTAAAAAACTTCATATACATACTTCTAGAGGATCTGGGACATTTGCGCGAAAATCACTTGCGAGAACCCATTTGCGCGAAAAGGCATTAGCGCGCATGGACACTCGCGCGACTGGACACTTGCGCGACTCAATGGCATCATGGGAGGCGTTTTCGTGGTTTTCGGGGTCGCTGATAACAATATGAGGTCAAAATGAAAACCCAAGATGGCGCTGAAGAAAACTTTCTGTTTTTCCTTTATGGGTGTCGTTTTCGTGGTTTTGCGAGTCGCTGATTACAAAATGAGAATTTGCTTTAGTGTCATATTAGATTTTCAACACATTTTCTAGGTGCAAATAATGAAATTTAAAATACACAATATCTTAATATCCTTCCCTAGACTAGGCCTGGTATTGATTTAAGTGAGAACTGTTTCTTACATGGGCGGTTTTACGTTGCATGCTCCGGAGTGAGCTCTGCTAGTAACTCAGTAATTTTCGCTCAAAAGGAAACGCCGCAAACATAATTTACAAAGAGAGGCTAGGATAATTCATTATTAATATAGTTTGCCGGGAGTTAAATAGTTTTGTTTAATCTAAGTATTTTTAAATTATAAAAAATGTATGCTAGCTCATTTACACCATTAACAATATTTAAAGGCGTGGATGGTTGATCGGCCCATGGGTTTCGATAAATTCTGGTTCAACCCATTTGGGTCACTAAGAATCTAAAATAAAAATCCGGGCAAGTGCGAGTCGGAATGGCGCACGAAGGTTTCCGTACCATTAGTTATAAAAACGAGCAAAAAATCACTTTTTTGTATGGGAGCCCCCCCTTAAATATTTACTTTATTCTGTTTTTAGTATTTGTTGTTATAGCATCAATAGAAATACATAATCTGTAGAAATTTCAACTGGCTACCTATCACGGTTCATGAGATACAGCCTGGTGACGGACAGACGGACGGACGGACAGCGAAGTCTCAGTAGGTAATAGGGTCCCGTTTGACCCTTTGGGTACGGAACCCTAAAAAGATGCCGTAATATACTTTTTCTAACTTGAATGAATTCTCTGGTATCTTACTTTGACACTTTTACAACTATTTATGCTATACTAACACTTACGCGCGAAACAAGCCGCGGGCTTCAACTATTATACATATATCTATAACATTTAAATGACTATTTTCGACATTATTTGGCGGGGGTAACGCACACGTGGGCAATTGCCGAACTCCAAGCGGGCGAAGCCGCGGGCAGAAGCTAGTTAATAATATAATTAAATAAAAGCATTTGATATGCTTGAATGGAAAACGTGTCTTGGACATGGTCAACAAGAAATGACAAAAGAAGCACGCAGAGAAAAGCATACAAAGTTTATTCCCATCATTTTTTAAAACGGACGTCCTAGGAAAACGCACATAGATCAATTGAAAAAAATGTCAAAGGCAGTACTGTGTATAGAGAGGAATGGAGGTATGCTTGCTATAATATGTTGCTCTACCACGAAATGCCGGGGACTTTAAAATAACTGGCGAAATGTGGTTGATTATTAAGTACTCCTCTGCCTAACCCTTTTTTTTTTTTTTTTTTTTTTCCGGATGGGAAATCATCAAATGACTTCTCCCGCTCTGGGCGGAGCGGGAGGGAGTGTCCCTTCGGGGATTACAGGCGTGATGTTATGTTCCAGCGTCCATAATTGATTTGAACTTTAAGAAAAGTGTGCTCGACTTTAAGCCTTATTATTTATAGGAAACATCCTATCACAAATTGCCTATAATAAGGCTTAAGAGACTTACTGATTGTTTTACTCTTCACTACAGTAAAAGAAAATACCAGCTCAGTCGCTGCCTGTGACCGGTCCAATAAAGTAACTACCAATCATAAATAGAAATAGGATTGAGAAAACTATTATTTTTCAAGTGTTCTCAGTTCGACTATTATCGATATTAAACTTGTCTCGAGTAGTTAAGAGGACCCACCTGGAACGTCCCTAAGGACCATCTTTAGAAACAACTGAAAACAGTATGCTTTATAACATAAGGAATAACGTATTTATTTGTAGAACTCTATTCAATTTAGTCTTTAAAATAACAAGCAGACCGAGGCTCAAAAGAACCATTGTAAATGCAATTTGTTGTGCACTTGAAGACTTGATAAAGCCAAGTAAACGTGTTTTCACTGTCGACTTCGAGTCGATGTCAATATAGGTACTTGAATGAAGAAAGACAAAGCATATACAAATCTGTCTACTAACGCATTGATCGGCTTTGAAATGTTTCGCCAAACGACAATATTGCGCCTCAATCGAGCTCAATTCTACAAGTGGCAGACTGGAAGACGCGCGCTTGGTGCATTTCGTGTGTATAAGCTAAGCAAACAGACGATATCAACAGTTTGTAAGCGCGCTGAAAGCCATGCGTGAAGCTGTATCGTTCAAAGACCTCTATTGTGCATACAGCGACAGAATCACAGATCTTTATAAGTACTACAGTAATCTTTTATCACATGTCACATGACTCATGCGATTTCTGTTACTAACTTGTGTGTGTTTAATGTTGCGTTACATTATTTGCAAGGATTTTTATGGTTACGTTCCTGTTTCTCTTTGAGGGACTTATGATTTTAATTAGTTAATGTAGTTTTCAGCATAGGCGTCAAATAAAAACTTACGGTTTTATTAACATATGAGCACAATGAGTCGTGCGGACTCGTGCGGATTTAATAAAAAGAAGACGTGGCAAAAGGAGAGCTCACCACATCCCTCCTGTTTATTACCCGGCTGCGCGACGCGAAGGAGGGTAAAACATTAAGCTAAAATGTATGTTTGTTCTTTTGTAGCGTTCTAGAGACAAAACGCGTGGGCCAATTTTGATGAATTTTACGTCAATCGATTTGTCTTAATCAGGCGAGAGGTACTAAATACATGACTAAGCAAAATTCAATACGGCGACCACCAGACGCCACATAGTGAAAAAGGTAAAAATGAAAGTCGACAAACTATAATAATAATTCACTAATGTTATGTGGTGTATTAAGATTTTTTATTAGGATGAATGGTAACATAAAAAAATTTGGGCAGATTTTGGGCGCCCTATTGTTGGGTTCGAAATATTTCATATCAAAATGGAGGGTATTAAATGTATATTACAAATATATTAACAAGTTATATATCGTACAAAAAGTGAAAAAAAATGTTAGAACCACTAAAATGTGAGAAATAGTTTTTTTTTTTTAATCTGAAAAGTTATAATATCGTATCATCATCAGCCTATAATGTTCCCACTGCTGGGACACAGGCCTCCTCTCTATGAGGGAGTGGGCTGTAATCCACCACGTGGGCCCAGTGCGGGTCGGTAGATGTCACATGCTTTCGAATTTTTAGTTCTAGGACATGCCGGTTTCGTCACGATGATTTCCGTCACCGTTTTTGAGAGCAGCGGTGATGAAATAAATTACACAAAGTAATCCGCCTGCCTGGGTTCGAACCCACGGCTTACTGCTCGTAAGTCGGGGCTGCCACCACTGGCTTAAAAGTGAAAAAATTGTTTAGCAAAAAGCTAAATTGTGTGCGAAATCTTGAATATTAAGTACCTACCAACTAAAATGTAAAGGCGGAAACATACTTACGTGTCGTGGCGTGTCGTAACGCGCCAGAAGCATTCGGTTTCATACATCGTTGCGACACGACACGCCATGCTAATATGTCCCTAACCATATTAAATGTATGAAACCGATTTGCTTCTGGCGCGACACAACACGCCACGACACGTTACTTACGTGTCGTGGCGTGTTGTTTCCGTCTTAAGAAATAGTTTTTTTATTTAAAAAACTGAAGAGCTCATTTTATATTAAATAAAAGTTGAAAACAGGCGGGGCCGATTCCATTTTTCTATTATTTTTATCAAATGTTTTGTTTTTTTCTCCGTTTTTATTTTTTGTCTGCTTTACGTTTGACGTGTCAGTGAGGAAAATTTTGTAGCAAAAAATATTACAGGACTTTTTGATGGCGAGTTTTTCTAATATGCTGGGACAGTAAAATATAGCAAGAAAATCGAGACTTTTTCCATATAATATTAAATAAGGCCCGGACTACACGTTAATGGGTAGGTACGACCGCTACGACTTTTTTAATTTTATATAGCGTCAGAAAAATCTTTCATCTTTGTTCGTTAGAGACAAAGATGAAAGATTTTCAGTAAGAAACGTTAACGTACATACTTTTTATTTATCATTGCATCTGGCGTAACCATGTCAAGTAAAAGCTATAAATCTGAGTAAAGTTCAGCAGATTGAACGAAGAAGGTAATTAAATTAATCGTTTTTCACGGTCTTTTTTCTTGACTGGCTGGATTAGTTCCGGCTTTCACGAACTTATTTTTTTTTTCAATATAACTAAACCGTTTCATAACTCTTTTTTTCTGTTTGGCTGGGTAAAGTAAATACGTTAAAAGGCTTTTATAACTTTCTACTGTAGAGAGTATTTGCGCTACCATTTAAGTATTCTTACCAACGGAATTTCCAAATTCTTTGGTAAAAGAGGTACTCTAAATAAAATTCAAGTGTGTAAAGGAAAACTAGTATAAATACTCTAATGACACTCTTTTTTTTCGTTTTGCATATTCCCCAAGTAGCAAACGGATAAGCTTTTTATAATGATCAAAATAATCACATGAGGTTCGTTTGTGTAAAGCATAAAAAAAGGATATGAAGATGGTCGAATCGGATTTAAGTATATTTAAGTATATTTTGCGAAAGTTTGCAACTTCTAACGAAGTTGGATCAAGTATTCGAAAGATATAAGAGCTTTCTAGACACATGCGATTGCCGACCTTCTGTATGTTTAGTAGCTTGAAAGAATGAATTAAGTTAAGAAAAATGACATTTATTTTGAATAATCATAGTTCCATAATATACATATACAAGCTGTTGTTTTGCATCCTCGTCAAATTAAAAGAGGTAACTATGCTAATGATTCGCATCCCGAATCAATAATAAAATAGGTACTTATGTAGTTTTTTTTTGTCTTATTTACTAACCTGATATCGGTAAGTGTGAGCCACCCGTGTTTAAGCACGACACATCTGATACTCGCCTTATAACCGCACTTTCACACATACAAACAATCTCAAACCTTTATTCGTTAATTTCTTATTTCCTAAGCCACGTTAAGGAGGTTATTCTGAAATACTGACAAGATTAAACAACAAAATAAGCAGCGTTTTTTAATAATTAACTAGGTAGGTAGCGTGTCTTTTGTGACAATCTCCTGAATTTTGACGAGGATGCAAAACAGCACCTTGTAGATTCTAAAGAGGTAAAGTTGTCTTTTACTATAATATTTGTTCGCGAGATATTAGCTCGAAATTGTCGGATATAAGTAAGTTTATTAGTGTCGCGGTTTATGCTTACTGGCAGTTATGTTTTAATTTGTCGTTCGATATTTCTTGTTAATCTGTTCTACGTCAAAGAAGTTTATTATAACATTGCGTTTAAGAAATCTTACTCATTTATTTATTTAAAACGCCTGTCCTGATAGGTTATGGGTCCATGACCCTTGAAAACATAAATGTAGTAACGAGCAAAGTAAAATTACATTAAGTAATTTACAATTTGTGAAATAAAAATCAAATATACCAAGGAAACCTCCAGTCGAAAATTCTTACGGACGAAACTCCAAACAGTGAAAGTTTGAAGTGAATTGTGCGTTAAGAGCAGGCTTAATATAGATAAGGTAAGACCCAACGACACTTCGTTACTGCAATAATATGTTGATGGCAAGCCATGTTTATCCTATAGTCGTCAATGGATTAACAATATGCTTTGAATAACGCTAACTTGACTTTAGCTGAGCAACGAGCAAACCTGCAAACCAACACATTACCCCAAACACAAATTGAATCACTCTCAAAGCTGTGACATAGACAAAGCGGTTAAATTAGAGAACAAACAAAGCTTAAAGTATGTGGCGAAGCGCATTTTGATAAATTTACAAGTATAAGGAAAATGGGAAAAATGTAAACTTGAGAATAAACTAAAGAAACTTGTTTTGTGATGGAGCTGCTACTAGAAAGGGTTATGTCACAGTGTAAAATTATGAAAAAGCAATGATAATGAAGGATAACATAAGTAGTTTAAATGTTTGCATAATATAAAAGAAAACAATTTTTATGAATTGGATATCAAAACAATCATACAGGAAAGTTGAATGGCACTGACTTATTTACGAACTTCAAATTATGAGCAAAATCGGTGCGATTCCTGAAACATTGACTGGAAGTGACAAGTTTATTTGAAAAGCATGTCGGTGAGTAAGACTGCTAATAGAGGCGTATCACAGCCCGGTGATATGGTCTACAGTGACGATTGTGTGTAGCCCGTGTCAGAAATGAGATATTTTGTTTTATTCACATACGGCGCACAAGTTATCGCACAATTTTTTTTCCTAAAACAGGTAAAATGCTCGTCAGTCGGCTGTTTTATAATGTATAATGCTATGGGAAACAATAAGTTTCAACATTATGTACGCATCTATACGGACAATGACGGTGAATATGTAAACCATGAATTTAGGAAATTCCTAGAAAGTAAAATAATAAGTCTTGAGTGTACTTACAGCACTTTTCTTGTTTGCTCGCAACAAAATGGTAGATTAGAGTGAGAACTGCGTACTACAATGACACGGCGGCGGCGGCGTAAGGTTGCAAGGTCTAAGGTATTTCTCTAAAAACATATCTAACCATAGGATGTATGATCCAAGTACTAATAACTAAAACTGTGTCAAAATATGTGAAATTTGATGAAAACAGCGTATCATAAAAGATACAAAATGTTGCACGGTAGTCTGTGGCCAAAATGAGAATTAGCCCTAATGCGCCTAAACCGTTAAAAATAATGGAGGAGACGAAAAGAATCTGTAATCTTGTCTCCAACACAAAGTGATACTGAACATGAAGACAGTGTTGAAGAACAGTCATCAGATACCTGTGTCAACTCATACCATTCTCCTGGGTATGTTAATATAGATGTAGGGGAACACAGAAATGAGTAAGCCCCCGACAGAATAGAAAATTGGACGTGAATTGTACTAACTTGGAAATACCCAATACCTTTGAAGAGGCAGTTAGTCGTTGAAATCATCATGAATGGAAGACGACCGCAGAAGATCGCATGAGAAATTACAGTACCTGGCCAACCAATAACTGACAGAACTTTGAAGAAGCTTATTTAGAAGACTAGAAAAGGAACCATAGAAAGGTTTAAAGCGTGATTATGCTCGCAACTTTACACAGATAGGTCTTGTTTATAAATCTTTTTCCCCAACCACCAGGTTCGATTCAATTAGGGTGTTGCTAAGTATAGTAGCAAAAGAAGACTGGATCTCAAGGATCCAGCAGTTTGATGTGAAGACAGCCTTCTTGTATGGTGAGCTCTCAGGGTACTTCTGCCACCTCCAAATAGATTTATTTATTTGGTGGTGCCAGAAAGTGTCGAGGCCGACCCGTCTTAAGTATGGAGGCAGTGGGAGCCTTGGAGTCTTGAACTCTGCATTTAAGTAGTTGCACTTTACAAACTTAAGTGGTAGTGTTGTGTGTGTGGTATTAGTAAGTTTAAAGTAGCCCCGGTATATGCTTACTGGTAGTAATGTTTTAATCTGTAGGTATGATTTATTTTTCACTGCGTACTGACCAAGGAACTTATATACTAACTAGAATGAGTATGAGCAACTCAAAAGCGTTCTGGGTGGATGTCATCTGTTTCTAATAGGGTATCCAATATTTTGTACTTACATTTGGCACAGTTATTATTGTGTTATTTAACTTGCTGTCACCCGGTAGTAGTTCATTAAAACTAACGGGCTGTAAAAAAACTTGATGAAGCCGACACCTACTTATTGGGGTGATAAGGGGATACTGTATGGTCACCTGCGTGGTAGCAAACCTCTTGCTAGATCAACGCCAGACTGTTCAGCAAAATATGAGCGAATTAAAAAAAAAACTTCCTGCTTTATTTTTAGGTATAGTATTTCCTACTTTATCCATACTTCCATACTAATTAGGGTTTGTTCCCGGGAATTCTCGAGCCGAGAATTCCAGGGAAATCGTTGGGCTTTGTTTCTGGGAAATCAAGCTCGAGAAAAGTCGAGAAATCATGTATTCATTACACTATTTAAAAGCTATTGCCAAACGTTATACACGTGCAGCCTGTGGAGCAATTACACTAAAAACGCCTGCAATGCTCTGCGCGTCCAGTATAACAACGTCTTTAGGGGTTTGATTGGGCTCTCATGGCGGAGCAGTGCCTTTGGCATGTTCGCCGACCACAGCACGGACGGCTACCAGGTGCTTCGCAAAAGAACGGCGTCCCTGCGGTCTCGGGTAAAAAGTAGCACCAACACGCCTCTGAGCGTGGTGTCGGACAGAGTGGACACCCAAATCCTGAGGCATTGATCGCTCATGCATGTCCAAAAGAATAATTATTTTAATTTTTACTAATATAGCGAAAGTATCTGCTTAATAACATAATTAGACTTGTATTTTTATTGCTTAAACTGAAATAGTTTTTTTCAATTCAATATTTTGTTTGTGAAAATTAAAGTTATGAAATCAATAAAATAGGAGAAACATAACTTGTTGTTCAATATTTATAGTGTGTATTTTTTTGTTTTCCCTAATATATTTTTATTGTAAAAATGTTATACATTTTTATAAAACTGAAAAACCCGGTTTTACTATCCTAGAAAAACCTGGTTTCATTTCAGTAGGTTAACCGGTTTTTTTGCTTAATCGGGTATCCGGTTTGCATGTCCTAAAGTGAATGTGTTTGTGGTTGTTTTGTTCAGCGCTAATTCTGAACCACGTCAGCCGATTTAAAAAAATAAATGTTCGTGCGACAGTTCACTTTAATTGAAATTAAAATGGGAATATTCTGGCTCACACATGGCCTCTTTTTCTGAAACCTTCCTACAAAACCATTAACTACAAAATTCATCTGCTTTCATCTGTATCTAACGCTATTTCTGAATCTGTTACTTTTTTTTTGTCTAATACGCAAGCATGACAAATTGACAATAGAATAATGGCCTGTCGCTTCTCATAGTGAAGTGAGAGGACATTGCATTATTGACGTGCTTCAGCGAGGACAAACCAGCAGTTATATAGCCTAGTACTGTGAATGAACTACTGAATAATATTATTTCTGTATCTTTTTTTCTTAAGATTAATGTATCAATAAAAGTTTAAATATAATCAATAAAAGTTTTACAATTAATTTGATACTTTTATTTGAGAGGCTAACCACTGAATTTGTTAAGGTGATTGGAACCAAATAATATGAGAAAACGTACGTAAGTGTAAATTTCTCGGCAACCCGAGAAGACCCGAGAAATTAGCCTC
Source organism: Cerastis leucographa (assembly GCA_963082945.1). Lineage (NCBI taxonomy): Eukaryota > Metazoa > Arthropoda > Insecta > Lepidoptera > Noctuidae > Cerastis > Cerastis leucographa. The sequence goes on from OY720378.1 coordinate 11,240,211, forward strand.
GAGAATTCTCGAGACCCGAGAAATTGAAAAGCTCGAGAAATCATGAACCCTAATACTAATATTATGAATGTCACTCTGTTTGTTTGTTTGTTTGTTACCTTTTCACGACTAAACGGCTGATCGGATCTTAATGAAATTTGGCAAGAAGATAGATTTCAACCTGGGGAAGGACATAGGCTATATATCATTACGCTACGACCAATAGGAACGGAGCAGCAATGAAAAATGTTGCGAAAACGGGGAAAATGTGACGCAGGCGAAGTTGCGCGGGACAGTTAGTTTTACCTATATTTAAAAATGTGCCTATGTGCACAAGATTCTAAATAGAGATATTATTTTATATATAGATTATTATTAGAAAAGGCGTATTTTTCCTATATTTTCACTATCCCCGTTTATAGGTCTAGAACATTGTCACCCTAGTCGCAATTTGTAAACAAAGTTAAAAGAACTTATCTGAAAAAAAATCCACATCGAGCAAACCGCTCACCATTACACCCCTTCACACAACACATAACTACCATATTTTATAAGTGGAAGATTTTACTTAAATACAATAAGAACCACTCGAGAAAGCAAAAATACGAATCAAGCTCGAAAGTCTATCGGCCATATTTTTATATAATTTAGTGTCATAAAGGGTGTAAAACACCTCTTAACGAAGCCGAAAGGCACTGGTTCTCCCTGTCATTGCGATCATTTTTTTGTTCTACACCATACCTGGGAACCTTCTATTTACGGAGATATTAGGGGTCAAAGTTCCAACTTTTTGACAAGTATTTTTTTAAATACAAGTTTTTAATGTAAGATTTTTACTTTAAACACCTCCACGACCCCCGTATTATTCAATCCGTCCATCAGCACAATGTTTTGTGTGCGTTACATTGAGTTCTACCACAAAACATGATTTTATACCCCCCAAAAAAAAGTCATTTCCCAGCAATAATTTTTGCGTAAAGTTACTTAGTTTCATGTACAGAATGCTTGGTTGACGGCTTCGTGATGAAGTGATTTACACGGTGTATATGTTGCCCTTCTTAAGTAACTTAATACAGAAGTATTTCACAAAAAAAAAAAAAAACAATACTATTTCGCAAGAAATGAATTATTTCATATTTAAAATTTGAATATGAAATTAATCCCGTTAATGTTTATGTGCTAGTTTAGCTATCAACGTGATTTCCGATTTCTATATTGTTTTAATTTACCTTAATTACTGGCAATTGCTAGACAAGGACACAATCCACTCTGAAGCTCTGCCCTGAAGTTTTTCCCTTTGACATAAAGTTCGTATTCATTAAAGTAATACGAACTAGGAATAGCGAGAACGATGTAGCGAGTAAATACTGCGCAGCGACTATTCTTTTATAAAATGATTGGTACCTACCTTAAGTAAAGCATTATACAGAGTGCAATTAGAAAAAAAAAAACTCAACAGCTGGAACGAAGTGGTCGGATTTTAATGAGACTTTTTTTGATTGAGTTCCTAAAGGGGTGGGAAAGAAAGTTATTGTGCCCCAATAGTGTGACCTGTGTGCATATATTAAACGCCAATTTAGTTCCTACTAATTTGGCGACGATATCCTAAAAAATGCGAATGTAATAAATGTAATGAATGTGTGACTTGTAGTTGCTCTCGTCCAGCTTGTTTAATTATTATAGGTATTTCATTTATTTCTGTAAACTTCTAACACGGTTGAGGAACTCCATCAAATTATTTGCCTTAAACTTCCGAAACTGTACCAAAGGAGGATATAAATGTGGAGGTATTCAAATGCAACCCCTATGTATTCCTGCTCTTTCAGTTTACGCTGGTCCTGTTTATATCTTTAGATGTCCACATCAACAAAAAGACTTAGTATTTAGATACCCAAGCTTAGCCAAGACGACTACTTCCGAGATTAAGCTTCAGACTTCAAAGTCTGGAACCAAATATATCTCTGAGGTTCTGTCACAGTCGGCTGGACACTCAGGTTCAATCAGGATTTTAGAATACAACATTGGTTCCTATTTGAATACATTGTATACTGATACCAGTCCAATACTAATCAATTCATCGGACCGGGAAGATTTAGACTTATACGCTGCTGTAATGTTAGGTAGTCTGAAGTCCAAATTGACTGATGGATTTCGTGGACTATGACTTCCTTCGAGCAGTTACCTTTATAATATGAACGGTAGACTATTTACTGTATCAACTATCCTTCATAATTTGTGAAAATACTCAGGTTAGTTTAACAAACGGGGCAGTTTTCCCCCCTAGCAGCAGCAGTCATATTAATTGCTCCTAGTCAGAAGAGTACTCGTATATTTGTACAGCTGCATTATGAATGGAAATCTAAATGATCGGAGAATAAGTGGCGTTCGTCGACTTTAAATTTTTATGGGGCCGATGCTTAACGACGTTTTATTAACCAGAGATTTGTACTAGTGCTGTCTGAGAGTTCTTAATACAAAGCACTGAGCTGGAATGCTCAGGAGTAGTGAGCCAATATCATAGTTTTCGAGTAATTGATTCTCGAAATCGCTAAGTAAATAGACGTTCAGAATAAACAACGACTACCCTACTCGAGCGAATTCCGAAGCGGATAAACACAAAGAAGAATATTAATTATCTCTTCTCAGAATTTACATAGTGTAGACAGTTTCTTATTGAGGCACATTTTGAGTTTGAAGAAACTTTGTCCAATGAATGAAAGCGCGGTTAGTGTATTAAATTGTGGAAGAACTATTTTAGGGAATCATTTAACTATGCCGATACTGCTCGTGCGAAGTCGCGGTGGTTTAGAAGCCTGCTCTTCCGATTCGAGCACGCATTTCACTAATTTGTTTCCTGTTTTTCTAATATGATTGTTTGGGGTAGGTTCAAGTTGACATCAAATGACCGTAACGCTATATTTAGCGTTTAGCGAAATGAGTCTCGTAGAAGTTGTATTATTTTAAATGACAATTCCTTCGCAAACGGCAGTATATTCTCTTTTATTAGGTACTCTGGGTTTTTCTTTGTAATTTTAGGTAATCTTAAGAAACCACCAAGGAAAAATTATGACATTTGCACCTTGAGGAAGGGACTTTTTCCTGCATACGGAATGATACTGTAGTACAAACATACATGTTCAAATATCGGTGACAATAAGCAACAACATCAAGTTTGAAAACATTCTCAACTAGGTATGGTAGCTAGCATCTACACAAGATTGACCAAAACTACAAAATGTTGAGCACTTGAAAACCAGTCAAGTATTTTGTTGTAATATGAGTGATTACCAGAGAGTAATTTATTTATTAAACTTTTTGAGCACAGAGAACAGAGGTGGAGTTAATCTTTAAAGCCACCTACATATTCTCTGTGCTTATGCTGATAGAAAATTTAACATTTTATATTTTACTAGCTTGATCCCGGTATGCGTTGCAATGCCTTTTCTTTCAGTTTTTTTTTGTATTGATTTAGAACAACTGTGCATAGGTTCAACAAAATCGGTTTAGTACTTTAGGAGTCGATAGAGTTCGAACCTTTGAGTGATACAAAGACAAACAGTGGTATAGTGTACTAGCACTTCATCCGCGAAAATTGTGATATAATATAGCCTATGTTACTCGTTCAAGATGTAGGTTTCTAATGGTGAAAGAATTTTTAGTCGGTCGAGTAGTTTTTGAGTTAAATCGTAACAAACAAACAATCAAATATTTCCTCTTTATAATATTATTAGTTTAATTAATTTTTAGATGCAAATATATCGGCTTTTGATATGTATCAGTAAGTACCTATGCTATAACTTGCTAAATAAAGAATTACGAATATATTCCATGAAGCTTCGTTACTGTAAAAAAGTTGTAACCGATTGGCTTAAAACTAAAACCTACGACGATGTTGAGTCTATAATATCTACTTTTAAATAGCCAATTTAGTTACATTTGGGTTGTTGTTCGCAAGGTTAGTGAATGAAGACTTATTTTAGCTTCTTTCGATCCCAAGATATTTTCGCAGGGCTAACCGACCGACAAAAGACAACCTACCTCTTAACCTATGCCTCGTCTAGGCGTGAAAGCGTGACTAATAAACAAGCCGACAGGATATAAATTGGGAAAGTGAACTAAACATTGCTCATTATCTCATACACCACACGTCCTCACTCTCACACTCACACCCACACTCACTCACACACTCACTCATAATACACATTCCACGCGTACATGCGCGATCGGGCCTTTTTCTATATAACGGTCATTTATTCATTTGTAGAACTTTTTATTTTATTTTCTTTTTTAAAATTTGATATTTTTGTTTCGTCTCTCATGTTTACATTGTCTACTTACATTTCAATTGCATAAAAATGACAAGTGGAAGTGCGGAGTCTCCTAATACAAGCAATTCCTTGCTTAAAAGGTGATCTCCAATAATATGTATCGAAATGCCCTGTTGTAATTGAAATAAAGGTTTTTTAATACTATATAACTAGTATAGCTGTAAGTTGCATATAGTACAAACTTAAGTAAGTAAACAATAATTCTCTGTGTGGGTGAAAACCAATGTTATCACAAACCCAAGTTTATCACCGGTAAAACAAATCAAAGGAAATACTTGAGTAAAAGTAATCGCTTAAGATACATTATGTAGCTTATTAACAGGGTCAGTGTAAAGATTCTGTTGGTAAATTTAAAGCTGCCGATTTGCGAATTCCCGTGTTCATTAATTATGTAAAGAAAGAGACATCGAGTGGTTAAATAATAGATTATATATCGAGTAAAACTAAAACCGTTGTGCAATTAGTTGATATTAAAATGAAGAGGCAAAAGACTATAATGCTTACAAGGTATTTGTACCCAAGCAGAAATTAAGGATCTTTTTAGATGAAAACCTGAGGCCTGAAGGAATCTCGTTAAGACGTTTTGTTCAGTTCAAAACTAGATTCTCCAAGAGGAGCCCAACTATAATAACGGGTCCAGTGGCAGCGTGATTATATTAAACAAAAATAAGCAACATAGATAAGAAAACAATCAAACTTGTTAGTTTGAAACTGCAAGTCTGTTACAAGATCAGTGTAGGGGATAAGAGAGATTTGTAAGACGGCCGATGTGTTTGCACTGCAGGAAACCTGACTTTTGCCACATGATACGGTTTACATTTGTTCAATTGACCGGAGCTTCGAATTTACCAGCAGATCGGCAGTCGACACGTCTGCATCCTTCGTGAGCGGCCCTTATGGTTTATGGTTCTCCTCAGCTTCTGTTGTGCCGTGTAGTAGTTGTCGGATAATTGCAATTCTAGTGAGTGTTGATAACTCTAATATTTACGGTGCTATTTCAGGCCTACAGACAATGTAGATAATATGACGGAATTTACGGAGGTGCTTAGTGAAATGAATGCGGTGATAGACAGTTGTGACGTTGAATCAACAATAGTATAGGTGATTTTAATACTTATCCGGGTAAAATGTTCTTTACTGAGCTAAATTTTTTTTTTGTGAGGAGCGTAGGTGGCTTTGCTCTGATGTGATAAGTCTAAATTTGTCCTCGGATACCTACACATTCATAAGTTATAGTCATGACACCTGTAAGAGATGGTTGGATGACAGTCAATGTATCACGGATGTGAAGGTACGTTATGATGTATTTTGGTCAGGTCATTTTTCGTAAGAAGTTAATTTCAAGGCGGATCTTGTAGGGGTACTGAGGGAAGCTACAGAAAGTAGTTAGTGGGTACAAGAGTGTAAAAGGGGAAAACTGATTATAGGTTTGAATAAGCATGTGAATATATTATTATTATTTATTACAATTGCATTATGAAGGCGCTACTCAGCTTACTTCAGTACAGCTATGGACATAAGGTAGACCTATGGTTGGACAGTCTTTTAATGATGAGACAAGGCAGCGTTTTAAGTCTAAGCTGAAACGGTGTCAGGATATATAAGATAAAAATGGACATTCTTGCCACACATCATAACGTAAAAGACTAAACGCTTCTGGAATCATAACAGGGCGTTGGGATCTGTGTTGCGTGTTCCTTCTAGCATGAATGGAGACAGTGTGCACTTCCGGATTGCGGAAGTGTTTAAGGAACAGTCTAGACCCGCCTCTGCAGGTGTTGGATACTGAGAATTTGATTGGCAACAAGTTACTTTCTTTTTTCAGCTAAAGAAGTAGCGTGTGTCGTTAAAAATATGACACGTGGTAAATCACCATGTCATGATGACCTTAGTATCGAGCATTTGCATGATGCGGGTGTGCATTTGCCTAGACTTTTGGCTTTATTTTATAACTTGTGTATTAGCCACGCGTATTTACCTCCGGAGATTATGATGACTATTGTTGCGCCGCTTGTTAAGAACAAGACAGGCGATGTCTCCGACAAGCCAAACTACAGACCAATCTTACTGGCTACAATAGTTTCAAAGGTGCTGCTGGATGGTTTGCTTGATAATCAACTTAGCAGTCATATTGATTTACATGAGGGTAAATTTTATTTAGCTTCAGGCCGGGGCTCTCCACTGACACTGGTATTCTGAGACTCAAGCCTACTGTTCAGTACTACATAACCAAGAAAACGCCCGAATATGCCTGTTTCTTGGACTTGTCGCCTTCGCCAAGTTCAAGAAACATATACGGGCGTTTTCTCTCTCATTTGACCTGATATTTTATGAAATTCTGTGGGATAAGCTTCTGAGACATACTGATACGCTCAGAGAAGTTGTTAAAATTTTGAGCTTTTGGTATGATAACTAGTCTAACTTTGTAAGATGGGGGGTCATATTCAGAACACTATAAGTTGGAATGTGGGGTTAGGCAAGGTGGCTTGAGCTCACTACGCCTTTTTAATTTCTATGTGTGTAACGCTATGTTAACGCTTTGATTGGGGAGCTCACAAACAACTTCTTTGGGGAACAGAGCTGGTGTTGGATGTTCCATAGATGGTTAATATGTAATGCGGATGACATGGTTCTGCTGAGCCCGTCAGTCAGAGCATTGCAGTCATTAGTGGACATTTGTGAGAAAAACAAAAGTGAACTTCTTGTATTCAGGTCTGGGAATGTACCTCAATCCATTCTTTCTGTGATGCTTGGGGGAGTGGCTTTGAGGCAAGTAACAAAGTTCAAGTACCTGGGGCACTGGGTTACCGAGGACCTGGCAATGCGTTGTAACGTGATTGCCCATAGGTTTGCAAAGTGTACAAAGGAAGTTAAGGTTACTTTATTCAAACTGTACTGCCAGAATTTTTACACTTGCAGCGTGTGGGTGAAATTTACAGCCTAGACGCCCTACATGTTCAGTATAATAACGGTTTTAGGATGCTGCGGGGGCTGCCGCGTTTCTGTAGCGCAACAGGAATGTTTGCTGAGGCTAGAACGGACTGTTTTAAAACAATTGTTCGCAAACGTATAGCCTCCATAATGCTTTGAGTGTCCGGCAGTGCCAGCAGCAGCAACCCTTTCGGTTCGGTTTCGGTTGTTGATTGTTCTCCAGTGCGGTACTGGAACAGTGTGCTCACAGGTTCCAGGCCAACAGTTTTTAACTTAAGATGAATTGTACTAACATATGTTTTTTTTTTACTTTTATCTGAAAATAAATACTTAATAATAATAATTAATTGCTTGAAGTTAGAACAGACAAAGGTTAGAATTCTTAGCTTTTTGATTGCATAAATAAAATTGCGATAGTAATTACTTAAGCTCAAGTAACTACTAACTTGACTATAGATATCAAATTAAAATCATTTATTTCAAGTAGGCCAGTTACAGGCACTTTTGAATTGTTGAACAGCAATAAAATGAAGCTACAGTCCCAGTCACAAGACATAATAACTGTGAAAGTACTGTAGTAGCCCATTCCAAAGCGTAGATCTCTATGGATACCAGGATTAACTCTGGTTCAAATTCTTGTCTATTGCATAGACATGGTTACATTTGTAATTACTTAACTCAAGTAATTACTTTTACTTGAACTATAGATGTTGTATATGTGTCTGTCTATTTTCAACTAGAAATGACTAAAGATGTCATGTGCGCCAACGAAAACGATTTACTATAGATAATCTGTAAATTCTCAAATGTATGTGAAAAAGTTTTCAGTCTTATGGCAGGCAAGCTATGTTACTATTTCAAAACTATCATAAAACTAAAGCTAACCACCATCAGGCTTATATTGTTTTTTTTTTAATATGGAATGCCTGCAGTGTCCTACACCTACACTATATCTACGTAAAACTTCATGGTTATGTGAAAAACTCTTTATGACTTCGACATGAGCATATTCTTGTCATAATATATAGGATCTTAACAGCAAGTAATTTTTAATAAATACTCTTGAAGTAAATACTGTAGTGTATAAACAACATCATTGCTAGGCCTGTCAGTACTGATAGCCTGCAATAATGGCTAACTGATGTGATGGCTTCCAGCATTGAACATCTTACTGTATTGTACCATAATCATGTGGATTTAATGTTTAGTGTCAATGACACTATCATAAATTGCAACTTTTTGTATTACTGACATTATTACTGCTGTTTTGTTTTCAGTATGAGTATTTGATTTTAGTGTAAGTTTGCATTTTACACTCATAATTTTGTAAATAGTTTGCATTTTCTTTATTAATTTTAATTATCTTTAAATAGCTTTTTTTTTTTGTTTAGGAAAGCAGCTACAACTATTATTCTATTAAAATCTATCTAATTGAAGGTTTTAAACACTGTTAAGGAAATTATTATGAGGGTTTTATGGAGCATGTTTTTTAACGAATCATAAAAACGACGATTCGACTTTCGCCACAACTACAATAAATTACCAATTAATTGAATTATTTATCATGCAAATATTCAAATAATTACACAAATAATTAATATTATTCTTATTATTTATACAATACTGGTTCATTCAATATAGTTACGATACGGTTAATGACCCCAATAAGTCGTTTCAATTAAAACATAAGAATACGTGTGCCCTAAAAAAATAGTAAAACAAAATTAATGCCAGTCCTAAAAATGACTACAGAATTCTACATGAACAAATCGTTTTGTAGATGCAGGCCAGCGTATCAATCAACGAGCATAAAGGAGAATGTATTCGTGTACAAGGAGGGCCCTTCATAGCCCTAAACGCAAGTTATTTATGTTAGCGCGACTGTTGAATGAAACAAAGGCCCTAAGTATACGCATTCTAACAGAAATGATTCAAAATTAGAATTTTAAAATACACTAAATTGAATAAATATTGTTTAAACATCATGCAACGCACCTTCAAGTGCCAGGTACATAGGTGGAACCCGGTGACATGGGGAGTAAATTAACATAACTTCGTCCTTACACTGTTTAGAACACTGGCCATAACTTGTTACAGTTAACACAGAAAGCTCATTCGCGACTGTAAACGTTCGACAGACACCATTCTACATTCACGTTCAGTTATATTAATACAGATAGAAATTTCACCAAACGAAACAAAATAATATAACACCTCCAATTAATCGACCATAGCATAAAGCCCTTTGAAGTGCGTTTGTAAGTAAAGACCGATGAAAGGATAGTCTATGCCAAATTTTCAGGAGAATGAACATCGAACTAAAATAAAAAAAACCATAGATTGGGATTGACTGAGAAGCAACGAATGAATGGTTTACCTCGAAGCGGAAGTAAACAAGAAGATGTAATTAGTCAGTTAATCTCCTAAATATTTTACGAATGAAAATATCATCACTTGTAATTTAATTACTCAATCTTATAAATAAAAGAGATTTCATTACTAACGTAAAAATATTACAACATGGTTTACAATATGTAATACGTCAGGGTAGACAAACCAGCGAAAATGTCTATGTGGTTACGGCCAGTTTTTTTCTATTTCATCTATGAATTCATAATATGGATTGGATTTACATACTGGAACTTTCATCGGTATTACTATCCATACTTAATATTATAAATGCGAAAGTAACTCTGTTTGTTTGTAACCTTTTCACGACTAAACGGCTGATCCGATTGTTATGAAATTTGGGCAGATGATGGATTATATACTGGGAAAGGACATAGATATCATTTTTTTCTCTAAAATCTACGTCAAAGTTTCCACGCAAACGACGTCGCGGACAACAGCTAGCAATTTTTATATATCCACGACTAAATACAAAAAATAAACAGACTTTTCTACCAACGAAAGCAGCCAAGTGGTAGAATAGTATAATCAACATCTGGCAACACTATATTGGTATCTGCCATTCTGCCTGCCTGCTTTCAATATTGGTTCTCGGTTCTCATCTCTCTCAGAGTCTATTCGAATAAATTTACCTTATTTAAATTTGTAATAATAATGGCGAATATAGCAGCCAAACGCATAAAAAGAGAATTCAAGGAGGTCATGAAGAGCGAGGAGGTGAGTTCATAACAATTTCGTGAATGTGTTTGGTTACAAACAGACGGTAGCAGTTACTTGCACTTTTGTTAGATGTCATATTTTTAAGAGAACATCGATCTATGCGAGTACAAAGTGCGTTCGAAGTAATACAATTCCGCTCAATTATAATTTCCAATAATGTTGTGATTGGCTGTGTTTGTTCAATGTTGTGATGTGAATGATTCAGCATGTTTTTTTAGATAGTACTCAATGTGTTTATTATCTCTCCATCACCAATCTAACGTTGGCATATTTTACGTGGATTTCGTAAATATCATGTTGATTCATGAAGAATTAGACTCACAATTCTGTAAGAAAACCTAGTTAAATTGCTTTGCTAAATTCTAAATTCCTTCAATACCAAAATGTTGATCTACCCACTTATGATGTTTGATGACCTACATACATACATACTTTGTTTAGCAATTGCGATTTCGTGATAAAGATTAAAAGTGTAATACTTGTACACAAGTCTTAGTAAAGTATAAATGTGCCAGTTAGTCTTTAATGAAACACTTATAATAGTAAAACTGATTCTTTTTGAATCTAATTAGCAATGATTAACTTCCAGACCTAAATTCCTTAGTATTTTGATATGGTGATAGCTGTGTTACTGCTATTTATATGAGCTACCAGTGATGTGCCACGGCTTTGTATGGATGTAATTTTCTTCTGATGAAAATGAGAAGGTAGATTAGCAAAACAAAGTTTTGCTTTCATACGAACCTTAAGAAAATATGGGACACAAAAAGCAGCCATATCAGGCCACCCATCCTTAAATGATTCTCTGTCATACATATGATATCAGTGACTGACATATGCATTTGGTTGGAGTTATAACAGTGGAAGTCTAACATATCTAAATAATAATATAATGGAAACCTTGATCTGCTAGTTTGAGGCAGCTTTAGCATAGTCCTTATAGCATTTGCATGTGTTATTTACTGAGCAATTTAGTTATTTCCTACTTTAATTGTTTAAAATTATGTTAAAGTAAGTATTTATTATGATTATTGTTAGTTAAAATAAATACCTATCAAAATTAATGACAGGAACATCGCAGTAGAAACATCGCAGTTGAGTACACAACAATCTTTGCGGAAAGTGAGGTTCCGATTTCACATACTTTAAAGTCTATACATGTGTAAAGTAATGTATAGACATGTGTAAATGGAGATACATTAATTTGTAAAATACTCAGATTATAATCTATGTAATTTTTTTTATTACATAACAATTGAGAAAACCAATCTTGATCTTACCAGTAAGTCACTTATAATTATAGTTGAAAGTTATTATTCTATAAGTCTTTAGTTGGTCTCTAGACCCTCTAGTCTACTTGAAAAGAAGTAGTAAGTTCTTTCATAAAAACCCTAAGATAAATCAATTTATTGAGCTCCATTTTCACTTAGTAAATAATAGTAGCCACAAAAATATCTTAAAGCTCTTTGCATCCTTGCCATGAAAATATCTTAAAGAAATGTTTTCTCAGTACAGTAAACACATTCCAAGTCATCATGACTGTGTGTATTTATTATGATAATAAAGTATGCCGAGTCAGGTTTTTTGGCACTCAACATGCAACTTCTACTTGTCTTCTTTGTTTTTAAAGATTCAGTAGTAGTTGTATGATTCCAAATATAGAACAGATATTTCATGAAAAAATGCTTTTACATTGCACTATCAATTGAGTATAATTTGTAACCTTGACCGCAACTGAGCAAATAAATACCAATAACTCTTTATTGGCTGTGCAAGTGTGCATCTCCGTTTGAATTATGTATTTACTATGTGAATCTGTTTCATCTTTGTAGATTCTTACTCAACATCAAACAAAAAAAATTGTTCTTATTATTTTTCTTGACCAAATTGACTAATCCCAAAATCACATAGGATCTTAAGTTGATCATAAACCTTATCTGGTGTTCAGAAAGAAAAATATAATTAAAAATTATATATAATTAATAATCAATCATTTACACAAAAGTACACCTCCAAACTGCGGCAGACTAAGAGCTAGCGAGCCACAGAGGCACTGCATATTTTTTTGTTATGTAAGCTTTGAAGAATAAATTGGTCCTGCGTGGCAAATGCATTTGCGTTTAATTTGCGTTTGTACAGAAGTGAAGTCTATCAGTTGATATTGATAAAAACAAACCACTTGAGTTACTTTATCAATTCTAACAGGCCAATTAGAAATTATTAATACAGAATAATAGGAGGCAGGAACATCGAGAAAACCCTTGCCTTGTAAAGCATGTTAAGCCTTTGTACTCTGGGTGTTGTTAGTAGATTTTTGGCAGTTGTTTTGTTATAGGTAGTCAGAAGCCTGAAAGTCTGACAGTCTTGTCATGGGCCATTTACCCAATAATTAGATTCTGGAGATCAAATAGGCATTTGCCTCATGAAAAATACTGGTATTTAGCCGCATTCAGTAAGACTAGAAGCCGACTCCAACACACTTAAAAAATAAGTGAGGAAAAGGCATAGAGATGATGATGTATAGAACAATAATACAGTATAAGGGCAGCATTAGTCATTTCATTAATTGATTGCAAGTTACAATACACCTTATTGTTTCAAGAATTATTTATTAAATAAAAAAAACACTTGTTTGTTACAGGTTGCAGGCGGTAGTATTAAACTAGAGTTGGTCAACGACAGCTGGACTGAACTTCAGGGTGAGATCGCCGGCCCTCCAGACACACCGTACGAAGGTGGAACTTTCCTTCTAGAGATAAAAGTACCAGAGACTTACCCATTCAATCCGCCGAAGGTATTATTATTATTGACTTAAATAAACTACTAAATTTTATTTTGTCTTCACCAAATTTCTTAATTACTAACATTTCTTTATGTAGAAATGTCAATATTTTTTCCAATGATTCCAAGGATTAAGACATATTATGTATTAAATATTTGGCCATGTACATTCCTATGTAAATGCATGCAATTCTGAGCACAATTTTAACTTTGATGCTCACTTATCACAAAATGACTTTGACAATGATTACGAAAATAATTAGTTCGAAATTCCCACCCTGTAGATTTTAAAATAATCTATCCAAACTTTTGCACAAGTTGATTAGAGATCATTATGTTCCAGATTCGCTTTATGACAAAGATTTGGCATCCTAATGTGTCATCAGTAACGGGAGCGATATGCCTAGACATACTTAAAGATCAATGGGCGGCTGCCCTAACACTACGCACAGTACTTCTATCTATCCAAGCTCTGTTGTCGGCGGCTGAGCCGAACGACCCTCAGGATGCCGTGGTGGCAAAACAGTACAGAGAAGATATACAACTATTCAACTTGACTGCCAGATACTGGACCAACACATACGCTGGAGGTCCCACTGTCATTTGGGAATTCAATCAGAAAGTTCAAGTTTTACTAGACATGGGGGTTGATGAAGATCAAGCAAGAGTGGCGCTGTCTACGTTTGGCTGGGAACTGGAGAGGGCAACAGAACATCTCTTTAGTTAGGTTTACTTTAGATAACTCTTAACAGCCAGCATTAATGCCAACAATGCTACTGTAATATAACTAAATTATAAACCCGCGATGATTATTTTTCCGATACATCGCCTGTTTTTACTCACATATTGTTTTGGATGGTTATTTACGGAGTGTCAAACTTAGCAGCTACTAAAAAACGTTCTTACAAGTTTGCATTGTCATTTAAATAATTCTAAAAATAAAAACATTAGCGTCACGTAATAAGCCGCGTCAGTAAGATATTTTCTTACGAAATTCATCTTTTGTTTTAAAAGGTCACTCCTGACTTTTTTTTCTGTAAGTGTGATTTATACTGTAACATGTAAACAGAATATGACATCATAAACTAAAAATAAGAACTAAATATGTAAAATCAATGCAAAATGGAAAGTAATATGTAATCGAACAATTACAGAAATTAAAAAACCGGCCAAGTGCGAGTCGGATTCGCAGCACCAAACAATATATTTAAGTAGTAACAATATTTATAACGCTCATTCATGTCATTTTAAGAACTATATAAATTGTTTTTCATATTATTTTAATGAAAAACAAGTTAGTGCTGCAGTTTCACGAAAGAGTTTCATATCTCAAAAACGAAATATAAAATCTTATTTTAATATTTTTTTCTTGAAAGCCGTGTTTACGTTCTTTAAAACCCACATTTTTCAGAATTTTACTTCTCTTACTGAAAATATTAAAGGGGTAACAAGTTTTACGACTTCAGAAGCGAGTATCTCATAAACTATTGACATAAAAATATGGATTTTAGATACCTCGATATCGTTTTTCAAGAACCATAGATAGGCACCGCTTACAGTTCTATACATAGTTTTTTTTTCTTTGCAACCCTTGGTTACATGTAGGGAGGGCCAGCGCTATTTGACATTGTATACATACGGAGTTGCAGACAGGACGAAGGGTTCTGTTTATTCCCATTTGACTACTGAACCCTAAAAACCAAGTAATTATAATTATGTACCTACTGTGATTTTAGATTGAGAATGATGACAAATTTACACAAAATGCAATAAGAATGTCAAGGGGTAATCTCTTTAAAAAAAGTTATGCTGCTATATCAGTCGTTAATTTAGCTGCTCTATCTACCCCATCTAAATAACCATCCCTTACTGTCAGTAACAATATTTGAACATTTTACATAAGTACTACATTATATATCATAATCCACTCAATTACTGTAGATAACCATTTTGCATAGTTATTTTGTCACGAAATATTTCTTGAATTTGAATTAATTTAATATTTCATAAAATATTAATATCAAGAAGTTCAATTTCATCTGTTTTTTGATTTAATGTATATTACGTACTATTTCTGAAAGAAATTAATTATTTTATGTCTTCAATTATTTAGGTGTTACACAAAACTATTTGTTAATTTTTTTTTCGTTTATGTTTTTTTATCAGATTGTAGATTCCAGGTAACAACCATTTATTTAGGTTTATTTACCGAATTTGTACTTCAAGTTAGTTTAGGTATGAAATGCGTAGTAAATTGAGAAGATGCGAGGGTTCCAATTATTGATAAAAGTCGAACTTAAAATCAAGAAGTTAGTGGACAACTTTGCACTGAAAATCTTAATTTTCTTCCAGAACTTATTGTTCTAACGTTTGATATGTTGTTATAAATAAATTGTTGTTTCTGCTTTCTATCTCTAAAGCCAAAATAAAACCTCTACTCATAATATGATTGTGTTGTCTTAATTTCCATTTCGAAGTAACGTTTTTTCTCCATTCATGTTGCGTTCTGGAAATATTAAATATAATGTAATAGATTAGGTTCTAGTTGTTATTATAATCACAATGTAATTATATTGATTCAACTTGTTATTAAAGTGATGTAATTATATTGCCTCCAGTGAAATGAAACACTCGTGGCAATGTGACAGAGTGAACATTAAGATATTTGGAAGTGTACGTAGTCTGAAGGCTCCCGAGTGTACGATTATGGTGCAATAAATCATTTTAATGAAACAGCATTAAATATTTTACAACGATCTTTTGTTGCATATTTAAAACTTCATACCTGTGCTAGCGCGTCTATCTTGTGGTAACACTCGTGTAGAAAAACATTTTATTGCGTCCAATTAGTCGGGCTCTGCAGCTACACGCTCCGTTTTACTGGAGCACAATTTGTCGATTTTCCTGTAGTGCAGACTTCACGGTCATGTTGTGTGTGCATGCACATTGCTGTGCAGTTGGGCCTTTTAATGCTGTACCGGATCAGCGTCTCTACAACCCGATCAGTACGACATTTTTTCTATGAAACTAATCTACTGCAACCGAAGTGGTTAACAGCACTGCAAACAACGAGCTTACGGCGCAGTCCAACGGTCATGTTAAAGCTACGTGTCATTAGTGTGCGTTTATCTTTAAAGCTGGTGATCTCACACGTAACTTCATTATAGAACAAACAAATTTTTATTTAAAATATTCAAACCACTTTGTAGGCTCTTGACACGTTGTGATATAGTACCACAAGATTGACATCCACTGTTGTGAAGTACAGTGCGGCAAACACATCAAAGTAAATAAATAATCGTTCGTTGATTGTAGCTGTGCCCCGAGACCTACGTCCGTATGAAATTATTATAAATTTAATAAAAAAAAATCCCTATTTGTATATGATTTGGTTTACAATTTCAAATGTTCTAATTTTTTTTTGCACGGAGCTCTAATCTTTTTTCTAAAATAAAAGCAGTTTGTTGCCATTTGTAGATGTCGCATAATTAGTATAGTCCTGTGGCGCCTTCAGAAAAGGAAATAATACAATACAAATGAAGTGCAAGCTTCCTAATCCTGATCTTCACTTTGGCGAAATACAACATAATACAATATTCCTAGTTTTACATCTAGTATGTATGTATGTATAGGCAGCTAGGTGGAACCCGTGGGTAAGGATTTAAAGTTGTAATAATAATACATGTAAGAAAATTCTATGTGACTCTGCCTTTTATTTCCATTGTTGAAATTATGCTTTACACTAGGACTTTTTCCTGTATCGTGGGTGCGATTACAAACATTTAAACTCACATAAATAAATTACCCAGCCAGCCAGACCCGGAACAACAACCTGCAGGCCATAAAAACATTTGTTCCGTACGGGAATCGAATCTGCGACACCGCACCGCAGCTGCCAATCGCTCAGCCACTGTTCCATCCGTGAAAATTGTGTCACTCTCTAATTTCTAAAGTTAGAGGAGGAAAATTTTGAAAAAATGTAGGTTACTAACGAAACGAACGTAAAAAAAACTGTCAACGAAAATTGGTTCGAATAAGATTTGATGTTTAGTTTTTTCGATATGGGACTTTTTCATCAAACTGCAGTAAGTAGTAGCTTTTAGTCGAGTGCAATTAGACAAAAAATACTCATAAGGTGACCGAAGTTAATAGTGGTATATATGGATTTTTATGGGACTTTTTTTATTGAGTTCCTAATGGTGTAGAGATAAAAATGAAAAAAAAAAACAACTTTCGCGACTCGCTTTTTTCGCAATTTTTCCTTAATCCGTGCTATAAGACGTTGCTTCGTACCAAATTTCAAGATTTTGAGTTCACGGGAAGTACCTACAATAATAAACCTACAAGGGTTTGATTCCCTTGCGAGTGTCGAAAATTTGCGGAACTTTTCGGCATAAACGGCTGTATCTTTTGATTGCGTTGGCTTAGAAGTTTGATTTTTTCACAGCTCTAAGGGACAGTAGACCTGAGTATTTGATATAAATTCCAGCTTGATACCTACACGCGTTCTTGAGAAAAAGGGTCTTGTCAGACAGACAGACGGACAACAAAGTGATCCTATAAGGGTTCCGTTTTTTTTTTTTTTTCCTTTCGAGGTACGGAACCTTAAAAAAATGTCGCGAGCGTCGAATTTTTTTTTAGAAACTCGATCAAATGAAGTCCCATGAAAATCCGACCTCTATAAACTTCGTTCCACCTTATTGTCTAATTGCACTCGACAATTTGTTTTTCATTAACATACTATGAAAAACAAAGGAAAACACCCAGCCTCCATAAACTTTTGGGCTAATTTCAAAAGTCGGGCTAACCAAAATAAAGCCGACCAATCGATGCACACCGAATCACCGATGAAATAAATTCACCATTCATCCATCTATAAACTTATGCATTATGTTTGTACAATCTGCTAAGTTACACGCGACTCAAATCAGTTAGTGGCTGCAACAGAATTCTCAGCGCGATTGTTTGGGCACCGGACCTTGGCTACTTTCTTATAAGGGATGCGAACGAGAGTCCCGAATAGTGCAACAACATGGTACATAGTGTCAGTGCCAGTAAAAGCTGCAGTTTAAGGTACCTATTTAACGAAGGAAGAGGCTTTGGCATATTATGTCGACCCAAAATCAACAAACAACTCCTACAAGCAGACGCGTAAATGGAGCATAAGAGCTGCTTATGGTATTTCCATCAATTTATAGTCTTAGGAAAGGTAAGAGAGAATGTTACCCTCCCAAGGAAGATTTAAACGATGAAAGTGCTAACGTTGCTTGGCAGAATCATCTATCTTCCACTAGATATTTTCGGCCAATTAAGTTTGTTTTCTTCAAGGAAAATTCAGATTTTTCTGTGGAATAGAAATAGTACATTATGATATAAGTGCGGTAAGTTGAAAAGAGAGCGGCGGTGGCCCAGTGGTGGGAGCTCCGACTTACGAGCAGTAAGCCGTGGGTTCGAACCCAGGCAGGCGCATTACTTTTTGTAATTTATTTCATCATCACTGCTCTCAAAAACGGTGAAGGAAAACATCGTGAGGAAACCGGCATGTCCTAGAACCAAAAAAATGAAGACATGTGACATCTACCAACCCGCACTGGGCCCGCGTGGTGGATTACACCCCACTCCCTCTCACAGGAGAGGAGGCCTGTGTCCCAGCAGTGGGAACATTATAGGCTAATGATGAAGTTGAAAATTACAGCCTAGGCGATATTGCTATAAGAAAGCAGAGTATGTAATTATCAAAGCGCACGTATGTCATACGACGTTTTATAATATATTTGCGTGGAAATAAATAAAACTCGGACGACATTTTCAAATAAAAACAATACAGCGAAAAGAAAAAGCGCGCGGAATAATTTTTACTTCACAAATTATGAAATTAGCGATGCGTGCGCATCAGCGCTTTTTTTTAAGGCTAAAAACCCTGTATTCCCGTTGTCCCCGTAGGCCATGTCCCCGCTAACGGGGACAAAGGGAATTTAATAAAAATTATTAAATTTACTTCCCGTTGTCCCCGTACGCTGTCTGGGTTAAGGCCTTTTAGTGTTATAACCGAGTTTCGCTAACGATCGTGACGATAATCAGTCAGCGTTGCTAAACCGACTGCTTCTACTTCCCTGGTTTTGTTATAAATATACAAGGTGTTGTTTTGCATCCTCGTCAAAATTCAGGTTGTCACAAAAGACATAAATAATCAATCTAATAGTTGTTGTTTAAATTGGTCAGTATTTCAGAAGATAAGAAATTACTGAATAAACGTTTGAGATTGTCTTAAAAGTTCTTTTAGGACTTCGCTTATTACAACCAGATGTTGATGCTTTTTTGAGTTGCGCTTGGGGATAAAAAGTATCTTTCCCGAAAGATATTTTTCAAAAGTTGTGTAACTTTTTACATTAAGTATAAACTTTTCCATGTGCGATAGGATAAAAAAAACGAATATAATAATATTTAATATTCAACATTACAAAACGGTTACACAACGCCAATAAGGCTTTGTGTGTTAAATAGAGCACTGATAATACCAACACACCTACAGTAGATACAGTACAGCTATGGTGCTTTAGTCTAGGTACATATTCGAAAACGAGACTGACTTGCACGCAAGCTGCACGCAAATTATTGCGTGGTGGTTGCGTGTAAGCTAGTTGTGTTTTTATAAATCGGATTGTTTATTACCAACAAAATACAGGTTGATTTGATAGATTGCAATTGGTTCAAAACAGATTTTCTAAATAAGGAGTGTTAATGCTGATGATAATGAAGGAGCTCGAGAAATGGCATCGCACTCTTGTCTTCTGGTTGAATCAGATGCTTTCGATACTCCGCGGTTATCCTCATAATGAAAACCAGTGCTTAAGGGCTCCTGTACACGATCATTTATATATATATATTAGTCTATGTACACGATGCCGCCGCCGCGCCGACATGCGACACCGCGCCTCTATGCTGTGTATACGTTCGCGACCGCACCGCCTCCGCGACGCCGCCGCACCTGCAGATACAGATGAAAAGAAATTTTCATTACTCATACTCTGAAAGTAGATCTGAAGTTGCCTGAAGAGCGGTTTGAAAGTAATACTTTTCATCCCTCATCCATATGGAGAATCGCTTTCAACTGACAGATGCCAAATTATAAAAACAAAAAACTAGTTCTATTTTCATATTAATATTGAACCATGTTCCAACTTTCTATGCAGCCACCATGTAAAATTGAAATAACTTTAAAGTTAAAGTATTGATTAAAGAATCTATATTTTTTTAATAACTTTATTATAATTTAGTTTAAACAATTTCTTTAAAATAACATAGATTTGGGAAAAATATTTAGGTACCATTTTTTCAATGATGAAAATGAAAAATAATGGCTGAATAGCTGGCTGGCCACAGAAAAAAAAAACAAAATAGGAGGGAAAAGTTGTTGATTAAATGTAAAATAAAATTTACTCATTTTTGCTTTAGCTAATTCATGTTCTTATTTTGGCTTTCCTTGTATTCGTAATGAAAAGCACAGTGTTTACCTCGGGTTAAAGTCTTATTTAGTCCCTCGAACTATTGGCGCCCTCACGAAAGTTACTTTCACCGCTAGGGTAACAATGTACTATTTCCCACTGCGAGTGTGCGTCAGAACACAGAATTTTTGATATTGTGCTCTTTTGACATTCTGAGCTTTTGTTAGGTACCTACAGTAATAAAATAAGAATCTGTTTACTTTGTCCCTGGTTGACGCGGAAATACCGTGCTTGACGAATGTAGAAGACGCCTGAGAATTAGCTTGCCCGTATACGGATCGGCCCGAAAATCCATTCTCCCAAAGGCAGTGCGATGACCCGCTCTGCAGATGGGTACGGAATAATCTTCTTAATACGTCTACCAATACTGTTGAGCGTGCCCGCCTACTGGCTGTGGGTGAGTCGGGTCTCTGGCTTCAGGCACTACCGTCACCTAACATAGGCACTATGCTAGGTGACACAACATTCCGCCTCGCTACATGTCTGTGATTGGGCGCCCCTTGCGCGGCTCCGCATCGCTTTCCATGTGGTGAAGCAGTCGACGACCTCGGTCACCATGGCCTTTCCTGAAGTAAGACTGCAGGTCGGATAGCGCGACACGCAAGCATTAATGATCTCATCCGTCGTGCCCGTGTGTTAGCTGTCTTAGAGCCCAATGGCTTGGCACGCGTCGAGATGGGAACAGACCAGATGTTATGACAATAATGCTATAGAAGTTGGGAAGGCGTTTGGTGTGGGATTCGACTTATGTCGACACCCTAGCGCTGTCCCATCTTCCCAGCACGTTGAGCTGCGCAGGGGCGGTCGTTGCAGTTGCTGAAAACCTTAAACGGCGCAATACCTTAATTGGTAATTATGTGTTTGTGTCGTTTGGAGTTGAAACACTAGGTCCATGCCATGGGGCCCGAGTGTTCACACCTTGTGTGTCTAGATATCGCCAAGCGGTTGGTCGACTCTTCACGTGACCAGAGAGCTGGCCTTTTTTTTTTCTCAACTGCAGCAAGGTAGTAGGCAAGTATCGGCATCCATATTCCATTACAATTTTATTGCACTTGTTTGGTACTTTGGTAGTTGCCTTTCAAAAACGTGTTCCAAAGACGTTTTAGAATAGAATCATTTTTATTTGTGTTAAAACCATAATGTAGGTTAGGTACCATTAAGGTATTCATAGGGTTATGATCTTACATGTTTCTCCGTAGCCGAAATACAAATATTAGAACTTGTAAAACGTATCTCACATAAAAACCATATTCTATTTACCAAATTTTTCACCGGCCAGTTTTACGAAAATCTGCTGTTCCATACATTTTGACCGTGTAGTGCAAATTTAACTTGCAAGATTTCTTTACATTAACCGGACTGGCGAAACTAAATAAAGCTTGAAACTAAATAGGTAACAAATAAACCAAAATTCAACTTTTATTATGAAGCAATATGAATCTTTCGCTTTTCTTTCCTCTGTGCCTCGTAAAGCACGTTAAGCCGTTGGTCCCGGCTGTCATTTGCAGATCTTTGACAGTCGTTACGAGTAGTCAGAAGCCAAAAGTCTGACATCCAGTCTTACCAAGGGGTATCGTATTACCCAGTTACTGGGTTGTGGAAGTCAGATAGGCGGTAGAAAAGGCTAGGTAGATGATGATGATGAATCTTTGGCTTTTTCAGTATAAAAATCCTGGGCTTCACACCAAACTGCCCAATATAACTCTGGACTCAGAACGGAATCGGCGGAGAGTTGTGGATAGGTAGTGTTTGAATGCTAAATAAAAGGTGTAAAAAGACCGTTAACCATTTAACAAAGCCAAAAGGCACTTCTTCCCGTCATTACAATATTTTTTTTGTTCTAGCTGGAATCCATGCCTGGCTTCCATGCCTGGGAACCTTCTATATAGTCTTCCCGGGGATATTGAAAGTCGAAGATCCAACTTTTTCAGACGTTTAAATGTTACGAAATTTAGGTACCTAGGTAGGTACTTACTTTAAATACCTCCATGACTGTACAGTACAGTACTATTCAATACATTCATCATAACAATGGTTTGAGTACCTACGCTTCATTGAGTCATACCGTAAACCGTGATTTTGCACCACATTAAAAGAAGTTTCACAGCAATTATTTTTGCGTAGAGTTAGGTACTTTGTTTGATGTACCCGCAGAATTCTTGGTTGCCGGCCTCGTAAACCATTGACACCAAGTAAGTTCCAAATTTCAGCTTTCTATTACACATTTTACATCTTTGGCCCTTTAGCTGGCTAAAATTCTGGGCTGTAGGCTAAAGAAGCAGTAAACTTTGTAGTGACCGCCCAGCCCGGGCAATGCAGTGCTATTACCACGTAGTAGCGGTCAGTGCTAATAAAATAATAATATAACCTAGTCCTAAAGCTCGTTGGGTCGACGATATCGTCTAAGTTAGGTACGGGTAACACATGGGTAAGGGATGTAGAGAACCCGGAAGTGTGGTGACAAAAGGGCAGGTCTATACCCAGCAGTGGGTGATTCCGGGCTTAAATGATGATGATGATAACCTATATAGTTAAGCCCATGGTTGGAAGTGGTGCACTGTGTCGTCTCCTTTTGTTAGGAAGTGATGGATGCAAACGAGCCGTTGGAAAGGGAACAGGAGGATACAACCTCTCTCCCTGTCCATAACAGCGCCGGGCGTTGCGTTGACGCACAACGATCTTCTTCCACTGTACTGTGGGTAGTTACCCTACTACCCACACCCTGTGGGACGTGGGTAGTTGCTTGAATTGAATAAGGCCCGAGAAGGGCCCGCGCCGTGTTTCATGCGTCGACCGCAGAAGATAACGACGTCCTCGTAGAAGTCATGCCTGACAAGAACAGCGCGATGATCTGTTCAAGTACTCCAACACCCGAGCCAAAGGCAACCAGTTATGAACACCGTGTGATTTTAGCCAGTAAAATTCTGGGGATTTTGCGCCTGCCTGAGGGCCGAGAACATCCAAGAGGATCTTCAGTCTTCACAAGCAAAAAAGAGCGTGACGTTGCATACGGTCGACCAAAATTACTGTTGCATCTCTGTTTGGCTAAGGTACCGGGCAGAGCAAACACTGTCAACGGTCATACGTGTGTAAAATGTGAATGTCTTATGATATGTATAGGTACCAAAGAAAGTAGAAGACTAGGGGTTCATTTAATAATCATCATTCACCTCTCTGTTTTTCCAATTTGTTTGAGGTACGGACGGCCATGTCTTGTATGTCCCTACGATGGTACTTCGTTATTTCTACCACCTTTTTCTAGGGTCATCACATTTCAGGCATGGTTTGTTTAAACCTACCTATTAAATGGTACCCTACCTGGTACTCTTTAATAAGCTTTCGATCACCACTCTAATAGGCGAAGGTGGTGTCAATAGTACGGGGCTTTTAGGTTTGAACCTTGCATTAAATATAAACAGCGATTTTTTTCTTGAATCGTGTACTTGACCTTAGCACTCCAAATAATAAAAAAAAATTAAACATTTTCCAAGGCCGGATCAAGGTCAAAAAGACGAAAACGCGTTTTTGTGAATAAAAACGTGGGCAAAATTATTAACAGGACGAATTTAATTATTTTAGGTAAAGAACTGGTGACAGTAATATATTTTTTCAGAATTAAACATTTTCGTCCACGGAAATTTCGATAAAAAAACATTTACGTAATTTTTGGATTGTACTTGAGGCAAAAATATAAACAGCGGTTTTTTTACATAAAATAACTTAAATTAATATATTAAACCTCCGTTAAAAAAATTAAACAAATTTGACTCACGGAAGTTATTAATATCAGTTTTTTTACAATAGCGGTCGGGGCAAAAATGTAACAGGGTTTAATTTTGTTTAACTTTCATCTAAAGGCTATTTCTAACCAATTTACACGAAAATTAAACACTTTAAAGCAAATACTGAAAAAAAATAAAAATAATGTTTACGTAAAATACGTTTGCAAGCTTCATTCTTGTATTTGGTGCAGCGCTTTCATAGGAATTTGATCTTTCCGTAATAGAGATAAGCTGTAAAATCGCGTATACGTAACAAAACACTATTAAGACTTACAAATGTTTTGATGTGTTCCCGGTTGTCATACTTTCAAGTAAATATCTGGTTCCCTAGCACGAGCGCATGGTGTAAACGTAAAATGTCGATGTTCACGTTACGTTGTTCGTCAGAGTCATCCATACGAAATAAATTATGAAATATTGTACGTAATACAAGTATTTTCCATTTTGAAATCGACGTATTTACGATCCGTTTAAATCAGTTTTTAATCAATATAAAACCTGACACTGCTGTGCAAATTGCAAAAAGCGTAAGAAAATTTGAACATCACGGGCCAAATGAAATTTTTCGTCGCGCGCGATATTTTTTTTTTTCATTCGTAATGTTAATGACTAGCTTTTGCCCGCGGCTTCACCCGCGTGAAGTTCGGCAATTGCCCACGTATGCGTTAACCACCCCAAAATAATGTCGAAAATAGTCATTTAAATGTTATAGATAATAGTTGTTGGCCACGGCTTCGCGCGCGCGTAAGTGTAAGTATAGGACACATTTTAATAGTTGTGTAAAAATCTGCGCTTTTCGAAGTAAGACGCCACATAATTCATTCTGGTTAGAAAAATGTATATTACGGCGTTTTTTTTTTTAATTTTTTTTTTGTGTTGTTAGGGACCTAAATGGGTTGAACCAGAATTTATTTTATACATGTCTTCCGAGTGACGATGCTGTAGCTCAAATGCCCCGATCATCCATCCACCTAGCGATATAGGTTATGGTGTAAATGAGCTAACTTACTTAACTTTCAATATTTTAAATTAAAAAATACTCAGATTAAACCAATCTTTTTAACTCCCGGAAAACTACACCGTGTAAATCACCTCATCACGAAGCCGTTAACCAAGCATTCTGTACATGAAACTATGTAACTTTACGCAAAAATTATTGCTGGGAAACGACTTTTTTTTTGGGGGGTGTAAAATCATGTTTTGTGGTAGAACTCAATGTAACGCACTCAAAACATTGTGCTGATGGACGGATTGAATAGTACGGGGGTCGTGGAGGTGTTTAAAGTAAAAATCTTAAATTAAAAACTTGTATTTAAAAAAATACTTGTCAAAAAGTTGGAACTTTGACCCCTAATATCTCCGTAACTAGAAGGTTCCCAGGTATGGTGTAGAACAAAAAAATGATCGCAATGACAGGGAGAACCAGTGCCTTTCGGCTTCGTTAAGAGGTGTTTTACACCCTTTTATACTAATGAATTATCCTAGCTCTTCTGTGTAAATGACGTTTGCGGTGTTTCCTTTTGGGGCTAAAATTACTAAGATACTCGCCGAGCTCACTTCGGAGCACGCAACATAAAACTGCACACGTGAGAAACAGTTATCACTTAAATCAATGCCAGCCATAGCCTAGGGGAGGATATTGAGACATTGCGTATTTTAATTTTTATTATTTGCACCTAGAAAATGAGGTCATCATTTTCGTTATCGGCGACCCTGAAGTCCACAAAAACGACACTTGTGAAAGAAAAACCGAATGTTTTCCTCGCCGTCAATTTGGCCAGCAACCCCAAAAACCACGAAAACGACACCCATGCACGAAAAACAGGAAATTTTCCTCGGGGCCATCTCCGATTTTTTTTTATTGCCAGCGACCCGCTAAAACCACGAAAACGACACCCGTGAAGCCATTGAGTCGCGCAATTGTCCAGCCCTCGAGTGTCGGTCACGCAAGTGTCCATGCGCGCAAATATCTTTTCGCGTAAATGGGTTACCACAAGTGTCCTTCCCACAAATGACCCAGATTCCCTAGAAGTGTGTACTTAAATGAAGTTTTTTTTAGCGTATTTGTCCACACAAACGTGCTAACACAAAAAACAATAACAAAAAAATGCCATCCCTGTTTTCGTCTGAGGGGTGGAATTTTCAAAAAAATAGATACGTGTTTCACGTCAATTCAATCGAGAAACACAAATAGTGAATTTCAAGCTGTGAAAAACTTTGAACCCCTATCTCACCCTCTTAGGGGGTAAATTCTTAAAAACTCTAAAATACGTATTTATTTATTTCTAACCAGAAGCTTGTATATGAAATTTCAGCCTTCTAACTTAAAAAATGACGAATTTCCATACAAACTTTCATCCCCTATTTAAGTCCGTTAGGGGTTGAATTTCGAAGAATCCTTCCTTATTCCTTGTCTACATTATAAAGGAAACTTCTGTGCAAAATTTCAGCTTTCCTGGGTCATAGGTTTGGGCTTGGCGTTGATGAGTCAGTCAATCAGTCAGTCAGGACTTCTATTTTTATTTATATAATATAGATATATATATATATATATAACTTTGTAAAGCCATTTGTTGACCCTCTAATTGCAAAAGAACAATTTGAATTTCGCAGGCTACCCTTCCACTTCCACCTTAAGTATGTAGTAGCTATCTGTACTGTAATGGTGAAATAAGTAATATAATTACCTCACCTGCATTTAACATGTTGGGAAACTGTGTTGTTATCGTCCTTTATAAAATAACACTATTTCTGTATTTTTAGCCAAAGAAAACGAGGTGGGTGCTACATTTTTTCAATCATTTAGGTTTCGAGATATGGAACTTTTTTATCAAAACTGCAGCAGTAACTTTGTTCATCATTAACATACTATAAAAGAAAAAGGATTGTGTGGTTTTATGAAACCACGGTAAAAGTGAAACTTTTTTTCATACTTTTGACATTTATCTAAAAAAAATTGGAATAATATTGCATTAAGGGTATAAAACGCGGAGTACATAAAACCGACCGTCACGCGACATGCAACACACAGACGAAAAAGTTTGAGAATTTTTATTATATTGTTTGGTGCTACGGAACTCGGTGTGTGCGAGTATGACTCGCACTTGGCCGGTTTTCTAAATGAAGATTTAACGTTAATGACGATCATGTTTGTAAACAGTAGGTATGTCGCCACTGACCGACTGATGGCTTGCCGTTTTTATTCCTATGCTTTTACAATTACAGAGTAACACAATAAAACCTACTTGCAAAATAAACATCATTTATCATTTATCAATAAAAACACACCGACTCTTAAAAAAGAACACAGTCATACGCATACAATGAACGCAGCGCTTATCTTGGATACGCACACTAGCACACGCTGTACGCTGCTCGCTGCTTAGCGCTGACGTCACGTTCATCGTAATTTATTTTTTACTTTTACTTTATTAAATAACGCTCTAATCTGTTTAATTTTGGGAGATTAAGGTTTGGATTGATATATATCCCATTATTAAATGAATTTCAGTCCTGTTACATTTTTGCCGTAAGTAGTATTCAAGATTTTTGGATTTTCTTGATTTTCTGTGAAGTCCGGAGCAGAATTTGTTTAATTTTCATAATAATAGTTAGATATGTTGATAACAATCACTTTAGCACTATTTTTGTCCTGTTAATATTTTTGCCTTAAGTACGAAGTCAAATTATATGATTTTTAAAAAAAACTGATTGTTCCGTGGACGAAAAATGTTTAATTTGCTGACCTACTCGTAGCACTCAATCTGTTCTACAATACTCCAAATAAACATACCTGTTTATATTTTTTTCCACCAAGTTACAACATATTAGACGTTTTCTTAAAAAAAACACATACGCGGAGGTGAACTTTTCGCGGGATACAGCATAACATACTCTCCTGTCCATACCCTACACATTCAATGAAAAAAATCGCTGTTTTTAATTAATGCAGAGTTGGCCTAATTTTCGGCGTAAATTCCCCGGACTACAACTGCAGTCTCAAAAGGCACAGAATAATTATGAAGTATCTACTCTGTTTGGCAAGTCTAGACTCGGTTTTCAGCAGAAAACTACCTTCCTACGTGACGCTGTTTTAAGACAGGGTTTTGCAAAAAAAAGTCTAATAAAAAAATTACTATTTTTCCTGTTTCTATCATGCGCAGTTTCGTTATTAAAAGGTGCTAAAATAAATACCTGTTTTCGGCCATATTGAATAAATTTAGGTACAGAGTCTGTAGTCCGGGGAATTTACGCCGAAAATTAGGCCAACTCTGCATTAATTAAAAACAGCGATTTTTTTCATTGAATGTGTAGGGTATGGACAGGAGAGTATGTTATGCTGTATCCCGCGAAAAGTTCACCTCCGCGTATGTGTTTTTTTTAAGAAAACGTCTAATATGTTGTAACTTGGTGGAAAAAAATATAAACAGGTATGTTTATTTGGAGTATTGTAGAACAGATTGAGTGCTACGAGTAGGTCAGCAAATTAAACATTTTTCGTCCACGGAACAATCAGTTTTTTTTAAAAATCATATAATTTGACTTCGTACTTAAGGCAAAAATATTAACAGGACAAAAATAGTGCTAAAGTGATTGTTATCAACATATCTAACTATTATTATGAAAATTAAACAAATTCTGCTCCGGACTTCACAGAAAATCAAGAAAATCCAAAAATCTTGAATACTACTTACGGCAAAAATGTAACAGGACTGAAATTCATTTAATAATGGGATATATATCAATCCAAACCTTTATCTCCCAAAATTAAACAGATTAGAGCGTTATTTAATAAAGTAAAAGTAAAAAATAAATTACGATGAACGTGACGTCAGCGCTAAGCAGCGAGCAGCGTACAGCGTGTGCTAGTGTGCGTATCCAAGATAAGCGCTGCGTTCATTGTATGCGTATGACTGTGTTCTTTTTTAAGAGTCGGTGTGTTTTTATTGATAAATGATGTTTATTTTGCAAGTAGGTTTTATTGTGTTACTCTGTAATTGTAAAAGCATAGGAATAAAAACGGCAAGCCATCAGTCGGTCAGTGGCGACATACCTACTGTTTACAAACATGATCGTCATTAACGTTAAATCTTCATTTAGAAAACCGGCCAAGTGCGAGTCATACTCGCACACACCGAGTTCCGTAGCACTAAACAATATAATAAAAATATTTTTAAAGCTAATTAATTTGTAAACATACACTCAACAGTAAAACTAAATTTGTTAAAGTGAAAGTTTTATTACATCGTCTCAAACTTTTTCGTCTGTGTGTTGCATGTCGCGTGACGGTCGGTTTTATGTACTCCGCGTTTTATACCCTTAATGCAATATTATTCCAATTTTTTTTTAGATAAATGTAAAAGTGTGAAAAAAAGTTTCACTTTTACCGTGGTTTCATAAAACCACACAATCCTTTTTCTTTTATAGTATGTTAATGATGAACAAAGTTACTGCTGCAGTTTTGATAAAAAAGTTCCATATCTCGAAACCTAAATGATTATTTCAAGAGTGGATTATTTTCAGGGTGGTTGAAAAAATGTAGCACCCACCTCGTTTTCTTTGGCAAAAAATACAGAAATAGTGTTATTTTATAAAGGACGATAACAACACAGTTTCCCAACATGTTAAATGCAGGTGAGGTAATTATATTACTTATTTCACCATTACAGTGCAGATAGCTACTACATACTTAAGGTGGAAGTGGAAGGGTAGCCTGCGAAATTCAAATTGTTCTTTTGCAATTAGAGGGTCAACAAATGGCTATACAAAGTTATATATATCTATATTATATAAATAAAAATAGAAGTCCTGACTGACTGATTGACTGACTCATCAACGCCAAGCCCAAACCTATGACCCAGGAAAGCTGAAATTTTGCACAGAGGTTTCCTTTATAATGTAGTCAAGGAATAAGGAAGGATTCTTCGAAATTCAACCCCTAACGGACTTAAATAGGGGATGAAAGTTTGTATGAAAATTCGTCATTTTTTAAGTTAGAAGGCTGAAATTTTATATACAAGCTTCTGGTTAGAAATAAATAAATACGTATTTTAGAGTTTTTAAGAATTTACCCCCTAAGAGGGTGAGATAGGGGTTCAAAGTTTTTTACAGCTTGAAATTCACTATTTGTGTTTCTCGTTTGAATTGACGTGAACCACGTATCTATTTTTTTGAAAATTCCACCCCTCAGACGAAAACAGGGATGGCATTTTTTTGTTATTGTTTTTTTGTGTTAGCACGTTTGTGTGGACAAATACGCTAAAAAAACTTCATTTAAGTACACACTTCTAGGGAATCTGGGTCATTTGTGGGAAGGACACTTGCGGTAACCCATTTACGCGAAAAGATATTTGCGCGCATGGACACTTGCGTGACCGACACTCGAGGGCTGGACAATTGCGCGACTCAATGGCTTCACGGGTGTCGTTTTCGTGGTTTTAGCGGGTCGCTGGCAATAAAAAAAAATTGCGTAAAGGACATAGTTTCATGTACAGAATGCTTGGTTAACGGCTTCGTGATGAGGTGATTTACACGGTGTAGTTTTCCGGGAGTTAAAAAGATTGGTTTAATCTGAGTATTTTTTAATTTAAAATATTGAAAGTTAAGTAAGTTAGCTCATTTACACCATAACCTATATCGCTAGGTGGATGGATGACCGGGGCATTTGAGCTACAGCATCGTCACTCGGAAGTCATGTATAAAATAAATTCTGGTTCAACCCATTTAGGTCCCTAACAACACAAAAAAAAATTTAAAAAAAAAACGCCGTAATATACATTTTTCTAACCAGAATGAATTATGTGGCGTCTTACTTCGAAAAGCGCAGATTTTTACACAACTATTAAAATGTGTCCTATACTTACACTTACGCGCCGGCCAACAACTATTATCTATAACATTTAAATGACTATTTTCGACATTATTTTGGGGTGGTTAACGCATACGTGGGCAATTGCCGAACTTCACGCGGGCGAAGCCGCGGGCAAAAGCTAGTCATTAACATTATGAATGAAAAAAAAAAATATCGCGCGCGACGAAAAATTTCATTTGGCCCGTGATGTTCAAATTTTCTTACGCTTTTTGCAATTTGCACAGCAGTGTCAGGTTTTATATTGATTAAAAACTGATTTAAACGGATCGTAAATACGTCGATTTCAAAATGGAAAATACTTGTATTACGTACAATATTTCATAATTTATTTCGTATATATGGATGACTCTGACGAACAACGTAACGTGAACATCGACATTTTACGTTTACACCATGCGCTCGTGCTAAGGAACCAGATATTTACTTGAAAGTATGACAACCGGGAACACATCAAAACATTTGTAAGTCTTAATAGTGTTTTGTTACGTATACGCGATTTTACACCTTATCTCTATTACGGAAAGATCAAATTCCTATGAAAGCGCTGCACCAAATACAAGAATGAAGCTTGCAAACGTATTTTACGTAAACATTATTTTTATTTTTTTTCAGTATTTGCTTTAAAGTGTTTAATTTTCGTGTAAATTGGTTTGAAATAGCCTTTAGATGAAAGTTAAACAAAATTAAACCCTGTTACATTTTTGCCCCGACCGCTATTGTAAAAAAACTGATATTAATAACTTCCGTGAGTCAAATTTGTTTAATTTTTTTAACGGAGGTTTAATATATTAATTTAAGTTATTTTATGTAAAAAAACCGCTGTTTATATTTTTGCCTCAAGTACAATCCAAAAATTACGTAAATGTTTTTTTATCGAAATTTCCGTGGACGAAAATGTTTAATTCTGAAAAAATATATTACTGTCACCAGTTCTTTACCTAAAATAATTAAATTCGTCCTGTTAATAATTTTGCCCACGTTTTTATTCACAAAAACGCGTTTTCGTCTTTTTGACCTTGATCCGGCCTTGGAAAATGTTTAATTTTTTTTTATTATTTGGAGAGCTAAGGTCAAGTACACGATTCAAGAAAAAAATCGCTGTTTATATTTAATGCAAGGTTCAAACCTAAAAGCCCCGTACTACTGTAGCGACTGCTGCCAACAATAAGTTATCCGGAGTGTTGGTTCCTTTACAATTACATTGTCGTCATACGGTCTGAAGTCTTTTGTCAGTGATCTAAAGACTACCTACTGAAGAGTGCAATGTCGGGAGGTACTGTACTAACGTTGATTGGGCTAAATGGAAGTATAGTGATTTTAAATAACCCTTGCTTTATGAAGATGTCACCAGAAACTATCTAAGTCTAACAGTGCGTTCTACTAAAACTAATAAGATGCATTCACTCTCGTTGAGCTCAAAGGCTTGTTAAGTTGATTGCAACGCCATCTAGCGGCGCACGCGATGACGCACTGAAAGGCTGGCATAGAACCTGCGCGAGGGGCTGCGACCGCGCACTCGCGCAGCGCCGCGTTTGTCACGCATGAGCAAACAGCGAGCAGCGAGCGAGTAACTTGAACAACATGCCAAGCAAGGTATCATTCATCAGTCACAGTTGACGCCACTCTGTGGACGGTGCTCTCGCGCGCCCCTCCTTTATGCTTCGCAACAGTACGGGGAAGGCAGAGTGCATAACACATCACCAGAATGTGACATTTTAAGTGCACTATTTAGTTAATACTTCCCTTCGCCTTCCCTAGTAACTAACGCCAACAAACTTTTTATTACTTTCTAAAACGTATTTAATTTTCCGCGTGTGTCTCATTCCAAGCTCGCGCCAACAAACGTGTGTGTGTATAAATAAATATTAATTTTATAGTGTGTTAAGCTGTACCAAACATGACTATATCATACGCCGGTGAAGTACCTAATGGCAGCAGTTTCGGATGTTTCTGGAGGATCCTTTGCAAGTAAGTTGAAATCTTATTAGTGGGGTGGAGGCTTTGACCGCGGAACCGTTCTCGTTGGCCCTGTAGCCTGAAGGCGCACAGCTCGGGTGAAACAGCTGTTCGGAACGGAGCGCCTCGCTCCTGCATGACGAAATCACACACCGATGGTCCGTTACCACACAATATACATTGACAATAGCAAGTCTCTTGCCGTCCGTCTATTGTGACGCGCCAATTGTATAAATATGTTTAATTTAGAAAATAACTTTGTTCTCACCGTGGCATGTTTACGTCGAAAAGTAATGAAAGTTTGTTATTAACTACCGTACATAATGAGAGAGCGAGGATCACGACGGCAACGGACTAGAGTCGACCTCGGCAATCGGCAGGCGCGGTGATGAATGCTACTTGTTGAACGCGAACTAGAATCGATTCAATGTCTGATCGCAGCTCGCTTGGCCCTGACAACGAAAGGCGGCGAAAGTAACCATGAATGACGCGTGCACCAAACGATTAAAACTTTATTCAATCATGCTTATGATCACTTGATTTCCGTTAGAGTAATTCGAATTGAATACCACTACAATTACAATGCCCAAAATCTTGTTGCTAATTATTGTAATCATTGAAGTGTCAATGATTACAATAATTAGCAACAAAATTTTCATTTTAAACCATTAGGTATTAAGGAGACATATTAATAAATAGGCTAACAATTAGGTAACACCGTAGGAATCCGATCTTTTCTGTTCATTAGTTACTAACAAGATTTAAATGCGAAAATAACCCATTTGCCATTATTAACACCGACCAGTAAGCATAAATGTAATAAAATAAATCATCAACTGAAACTTATCTATATAAAATGTAGCTAGGTACTACAGTTTTTGCACTCTATTATATAAAAAATAATAACATAAGAAACTATGCATTATTGGTCTTACGGATAAAATCCCAAATTGGTTGTAACATGTGAAAAGAATACCGCTATTGCGATCGAACTTTGTCTATTTATTTTATTTTTCAAATGGATAACTGAACGGTAAACGCAATAAGTCACAATGAAAATAAGTTTGCTGTTATATGCGTACTACATAACGAAACCAGTCTGAGTCAGCTTACGGTATAGCTATTTACACGAAAGCACTAACTATCACATTCACAAATAAAATGTCTGTGACATTAAAATTTTCGTATTTTAAAGTCATTGCTACATTTTTCACAACCGTTTACCTAGGTAGAGAAATTTGTTAATTAATCGTCTTTTTTTGTATCGTCACCTTTTTCATCGAATAATTTATTTTCAAGCAGGAAGATGTTAGTCGAAACAACGCGTCGTTTTCCAATTGCTATTAACAAATAATGACGACACAGACGAAAAACATGCCGAGTAAATGAAATACACAGCAAAAAGTAGTTTTTTTGCGCATGAAATCAAATCAATAATGACTTCCAATCCGAACTATTTTCTTACAATAAGTACCTTTTTATTGTTCCACTAGCTTCTGCCCGCGGCTTCGCCCGCGTGGCGTTCGGAAATTGCCTACGTATGCGTTAACCCCCTCAAATAATGTCAAAAATAGTCATTCAAAATATGTTATAGATAATAGTTGTTGCCCGTAGCTTCGCTCGCGCGTAAGTTTAAGTTTAGGATACATTTGAATAGTTGTGTAAAAGTCTGCGCTTTTCGAAGTAAGACGCCAGATTCATTTCATTCTGGTTAGAAAAATGTATATTACGGCGTTTGTTTTTTTTATTAAAATTGTGCTGTTAGTGATCTAAATGGGTTGAACCAAAATTTATTTTATACACATGTTCCGAGTTACGATGCCGTAGCCCAAATGCCCCGGTCATCCATCCACCTAGCGATATAGGTAATGGTGTAAATGAGCTAACTTATTTTTTTTTTTAAATCAATAATACTCATTAAACCGATCTATTTAACTCCTGGAAAACTATATTAATAATGAATTATCCTAGCACCTCTTTGTAAATGACATTTGCGGTGTTTCCTTTTGGGGCTAAAATTATTAAGTTACTCGCAGAGCTCACTCCGGAGCACACAACATAAAACTGCACATGTGAGAAACAGTTCTCACTTAAATCAATGCCAGCCATAGCTTAGGGGAGGATATTGAGACATTGCGTATTTTAAATTTTATTATTTGCATCTAGAAAATGAGGTCATCATTTTCTTTATCGGTGGCAGTTTCAGACAGACAGTTTTCCTCGGCGCCATCTCGGATTTTCATTTTCATTGCCAGCGATACGCCAAAACCACGAAAACGACACCCATGAAGCCATTGAGTCACGCAAGTGTCCATGCGCGCAAATATCTTTTTGCGTAAATAGGTTCCCTCCCGCAAGTGTCCTTCGCACAAATGGCCCAGATTCCCTAGAAGTGTGTACTTGTATGAAGTTTCTTTAGCGTATTTGTCCATACAAACGTGCCAACACTACAAAAAAAAATTAAAAAATGCCACTCTTGTTATCGTCTGAGGGGTGGAATTAACAAAAACATTGACACATGTTTATCAATTCAATCGAGAAACACAAATATTAAATTCTCAAAAACGCAAAAATACGTATTTATTTATTTCTAACCAGAAGCTTGTATATGAAATGTCAGCCTTCTAACTTTAAAAATGACGATTTTCCATACAAACTTTCATCCCCTATTTAGGTCCCTTAGGGAATGAATTTCGAAAAATCCTTCCTTATTCCTTGTCTACATTATAAAGGGAACAATCAGTCAGTCAGGACTTCTCTTTTTATTTATATATATATATATATATATATAATAATAATAATAAATAGATAGATAATAAGTAGCTGTCCAGCGCAACATCGTCTCTGTCACATTTTCCCCGTTTTCGCAACATTTTTCATTGCTACTCCGCTCCTATTGGTCGTAGCGTGACGATATATAGCCTATAGCCTTCCTCGATAAATGGGCTATCTAACACTGAAAGAATTTTTCAAATCGGATCAGTAGTTCCTGAGATTAGCGCGTTCAAGCAAACAAACAAACTCTTCAGCTTTATAATATTAGTACCTATAGATTTTCACTTTATTTGTATTTCTTCTGAAAAACACAAATCATGCAATACGAATAATTGCGAATTACTCCACCTAATAAATCTATAATTATTTTCTAAAACTAAATATTTACATAAACTAACTACCTAAAT
Source organism: Cerastis leucographa (assembly GCA_963082945.1). Lineage (NCBI taxonomy): Eukaryota > Metazoa > Arthropoda > Insecta > Lepidoptera > Noctuidae > Cerastis > Cerastis leucographa. The sequence goes on from OY720378.1 coordinate 11,276,655, forward strand.
TGATTAATTGCAAACAAAAGCCTTTTGAAATTAATTTAAAAAGGTGCTGACTACTTTGTTCTACTAACCAACTTAGTCATACATGAAGAATAGGTACCTACTGTGTACGCACGTAATTAAAATATTAGCTCAGCGTATTTAAATACAGCACTTATGTACATACATATCACGAATCTACAAACGGCAAGCTGAAGTTGCAGTTCCGATGTTTAAGCACCCTGCGACTTAACTACAAGGTTATGACAATTATACAACCTGTATGTAACAACTTATTGTATGTATAGCGATTATAACACCTCATAAGAATCCAGTTGGAATAAAGTGTGCAAATAAATAGTGAAGTACCTGCTCAATCGATACAGCGGCGAGCCGAAAATCAATTATTCGTTTCAAATAAATATTTTTGGCTAAAATTAAATAGCCATAAGATCCTCTATGGCAATTTATTCTTTATGACGTTACAAAAAAACAAGAGATTCAGACCTGATAATAACGGAAAATAAGCTAGGCTAGCGTGTAGAATAGTACCTATCTACTCGGGAAGACAATGACACAGTAGGAACGCTGTAAACACAGCAAACGTAGAATTATGTTTCATAAGACATAGTATAATTAATTTACTTTTAACCCAGAATTAGCAATTCATAATCCGAGATCGATTAAGCAATATATTTTTTGCTCTAAAGTACGGATTCCGAAGGTCGGTCGACGCTGATATTAGTGATTAGTAAGCGGTGTTCACTGGCAGCTCGACTGTGGCCAATTCTGACAAGGTCAAAGAATTTTGACGATATCCGACTTAGTATTCCGCCTGTACAGGTGCTGTGCAACTTGGCAGTTTCTCAGATCATTCAAAAACACATGTCATGGCCACAGAAAAGGGTAAATTCCGCAATTTTCAATATTAGTATTCGAATCGTAAAAAACACAGTTATGTCAGCCAAAAATTACGCTAAAGACTTTCCTGTTGTTATCTTTTAAAAAGTTTCTTCACACGCCCTTTGAAGGCCAAAGAATATAAGTTGATGGAATCATAATCAAACTGATGGTATGATCAAGCGTCAAACTTGAGCTTGTTATGAGTTCGCACGATATTATTACTCGTACCGGTTTTACCGCAAAATCGTTCTGTATTAATATGTATAGGGATCGGTAGTTTTTATACCTAAATGTTAACATAACATAACGTCATTTACAGCACAGCAAGTCATGAGGTTGGACTTTCAATGAACAGATCCATAACCCAGGTCGTGACCAACAGCACGAAACGTAGGGCTGAGGTAGACAGGCATGTGCTGCAATATACATACTTGGGCCAGATAGTCATCATCATCTGCCTAGCCTTTTGATACCTGCTTCTGACTACTCATATCGACTCTCATACATCTACAAATGACAGCCGGGACCAACGGCTTAACGTGCTTTCCGAGGCACGGAGGAATCCCGGTATGTAACTATGGTCACCCATCGACGGATACTTATACATATAATAATATGTAATGGGTCAGATAGTATCTTTTAAAAATAGGCAAGACAAGGAAGTTGAACGAAGAGTCCAAAATGCTTGGAACTCCTTTCGGGCCCTTTAAGAACACTATTGAAGGCAAGTGTCCCAATAATACTGAAATGAAAATTAATCGACATATGCATAATGCGGTCCTAACCTACAGTGCGCAAAGCTGGTCACTAAACGAACAACAGAAGTCCAAGCTCAAGATTTGCCAGTGGGCTAAGGAGCGTATCGTGCATAATAGGTGTGAAGCGTACAGATCGCGTTAGGAACACAACCCTGCGTTCAATAACTCAAGTTGCAAATGTCGGAGAAAAAACAGCCAAGCTAAAGTGGGAGTGGGCTGGCCACGTAGCACGAATGCACCCGGAGAGGTGGGCAAAGATCGTCACATGCTTACTGGAAGTCTGACGGAGGAAATTGCCGTTGAGGTAGACCGCGGCGAAGGTGGTGTGACGATCTGATGTTTTTTGCCGGGCGATCACGGCCACATATCGCACAAGATAGAGAGGTTTGGAAGGAGAAAGGAGAGGCCTTTGCCCAGCATTTGGACACAAGAAAGACAATAAAAAAAATGTATTAACATGATTAACGTATCAGTTCACTCTTGAATATAAAGATAAGTACCTTACCTGACAAAAAATCTCACATAGCTTATTAAATAAAGAAAAAAACACTGTTCTGTTACTTTTTAAGCAATTAGTAAGTGAGAAGGCCCCATAGCTCCTCTGGCATTATCTTAAGCCCATTTGTTAGAAACGGAAAAGCAAACACAATATTTTCATCCTTCGACGTTGGAATTCTTTTTATTCCAAACCGGTGTGCAATGCAATTTATTAATTGTTTATTGAAGAATCGGAAATCATGTTTCGGTTGTTTGATTAGTAGCTCATCGTATCGATAGCGTAAACTTTATTTATTTATTTAACCGACTTCTTAATACTGAGGTGGTTATGTATTCGACCAGCATCTTTTTTTTTTTTCAAGAATGTACACCTATTTCTCCGCGATTACTGGTTTCGGTGATTCTTTTTTTATTTGGTAGAGGAAGCTTGCGCGGTCCCATATACATTTTACGAACTTTGCTTAGGTAGGTACTTTTTGAGTTATCCTCTTTATTATTCATTTGTTGTTTTTCGTAGTTATGGGCAATGTGCCACATACAGTGCAACAGGATTTATGCGAGATACCAAAACTGAAACGGTAAAAAAAAAAACTTTTTTACAAAAAAAAAAACAGTCTTCCAAAAAAAAATATTTCAAAGTGGTAAATAAGTTTACTTTCGGAAGTAGGTGGCAAAAAGTCAATATAACAAGTTGTTTTTTTTCTAAGAATCTTTGCCTTAACTCGAAAGTGGAAATTACACAGCCTTAGACATTCCATGGGTTATGAGAAAATCTACAAACAGAGAAAGTTTCGAGACCCATTGAATAGAAAATCGAACAGTTTCAAATTTTGTCATTCTGCGCTGTGCTGTGTCCTTCCATGTTAGAGAGCACTTAGGAAGGAACAGGGGTTGCAATTTTTTCATAAAATCAATGTCTGCTGTGGAAACGTGCCTACTATGTCCTTTTTTTCACAAAAAAAAATAACGAATATACGACCCACCAAATATTACATGATAATATGCCCCATTTTTATAGGCTATCAGATAAATACGAAAATTTTTAACATCGAAAAAATTATACGAACTTAGACATACTCTTTCTAATAATTTAATGTCAAAAATAATTGAATCGGCCCAGTTTTCGAGGAGAAAAAGGGAAATACGAAACGTCGCGTCGATCTCGTCAATATGTTTGTGATATAATCGGTATAGGCTGCACCTGGCCCTATCGCACTCTCCGGGGGCAGGCAATATCAGTGCGACATCTATGAATTAGTTTCTTCAAATACCTATTTTCCTAATTCTTCTCAGACCCTGTTCCCTCTTAAGCTTTAGTTAACGTTTGAAATGAGAAACATAAATTATCTTTAATTCAGAATTCTTATGATTTAGCCATAACAGCCTAATCGTAATGGCAAATACTAAAGCAAGTAATAAACCAAGCAACCTCTAATTTTGGAAAGATCAATGACTAGTATTTTTCAAATAAATTTGATAGATCGTCCTTCTCGTGTTGAGAGTATTTGGGATGAACATTGGACAGAGAACTATACTCGTAGTGTCTAAATGTAGGTGTAAAAGGTCTATAATGTAACTAAAGTTTAATCAATACCGCCCATCACATCATCATCGTCCGCATCACTGCTGCTGGATACAGGCCTCTCTTTTCTGATGAGCTTTTGTTTATGCATATCACTCAGCAAAACCTAATCTATCTCAGTAAAAAAAAATTACTCAAATGGATTAGCTTTTTGCCTGGATATTTTCAAATAAAATGCACGGACAAAACCTAGTACTGTATTATTCATACCCAGGAGAATGTGGATGCGAGAGCGAGCGAAGCGAGCTCTGGACTTGGGGCACCTTGACTCGGACAGGCTAGGTTCGATTTCCCCATCGTGTTAGGTTACTGTAAACCCTGAAGACAGAAACTGGAAATATATATAGAAATTGAAATTGAATAGCATTATTTTGTTGCTGCAATGTTAGAAGGAATTTGTCTAACAAAGTCTACGCGATTTCGGTCAATTTCTGTACTAGAATGGATGTTTCGGCAAGTTTTTGCCAAACAATAAGATACTTAAGCCAGTTCAGTTTGTACTATCAGTCTAATGGTATAGCCTATGTAAATACGCTACTTGGACTGAAAGGGCTTGCTTACTGGAACGGAGCAACAAATTCATTCTCAAAATTCGATCGAGATAATTGGAAATAGTAAATGAACCTTGACCAAAGACTTGACAATTTCCAGAACTTTATAGGTACGTATTGCCAAGGGCCAATATTTAGGACCAACTTTTGCGGAATTTACTATCACAGAACCATTTTTGCATAAATCTACCTATACTTATAAAAACATAACCCTTTCCTTGCAGTCGGGTCAAAATTGCAACATCATCATTCTCTTGCGCTTATCCCAATTTATTTGGAATCAGCGCAGCATGTCTTCATCTTCGATACTTCTCCATTCATCTCATGAGATACCTTTTACAACATGCAAATTCAAAATGATCTAACTATAGATAATTATAATCGCGACTTTGGCTGCCTAATTGTTACTAATTAACTCTAGATAATTGTGCATCACCAAAGGAATACCTTGACCAAGAAATATAATTTTTCTAAGAGCTCTGGCGATTAAAAGCAAATAAATTATTCATTAAACAATACAATTTTCTACGTACCTACTAACAATAAAATAAAAGTATGAAATCTACTCCTTTGAATATGCTATACCGGCTCAGGATTCTAGATGGATTCGTGCAGCCGACAATTAAAATCAGTTTAAGATATCATTTTTTGTAAAATGATACCTAAACAGGGGGTAAGAGAACAAATACCGAGGCGAAATATTATAAAAATCATGTGCGAAATTCTAGTGTTGCCAAGTGGCAACACTAGAATTTCAGCACATGATTTTTATAATTTTTCGCGACTAAGGGCCTAAATACAGATGACAGCGAATCGAAAGGGGTCCGACTTCCGAGAGGTCCGATGCCTGCCAGGACTGCGGGACTGTTCGAAAGAGATACCTGGGCCCTGGAACACAAAGGGCTAAGAAGGAACATGGGTGGGTTTTAGTCAGTACAAGTCTGACACTTCCTTACGCTCTGCCCAGAGAGGGAAGAGTCATTTGATGATTTCCCATCCGTAAAAAAAGGGCCTATATACCAAAAGTCGCGGTCGTTTAGTATTTTGCCAGTGGTAACCACAATTTCTAACACCAATTGATCTGCCAGCGTGGCGCAATTGATTAAAAAAACTTTATAATTATGTCAATAATACGCCAGTATAAGAATGTCCCTATTGGCAATAAAACAAATATGTTTACAAATAGAGGTTGCAAAGAAATAGGGGCTTCTAGACACTTGTCCTCAACCTCACCACAAAATGTTGTACAATAAGTCTCGGCTCCTTTAGTACACTTTTGAAAGAGTAATTTGATAAGTATTTATTCTCATTATGTTTTTAGCACGAACTAAAACCAAGAGGTTTAATTAATTTTATAGACTAAACGTATAGTGAACCAATGCCAATTTGTAAGATTTTAAGTAAGTTCAATGTTTAGGGACAGAATCAGATACGGATCTAATGTATTAAATAAAAATAAAAAATAAATTAAATTGTTAATTCACGAGCAAACAAACGCCTCCAGTCCCATGTCACACTTGGCACACTGTAACGAAGCGACTAAAGAGTCGAACTTTAAACTTACGTATTCGTAGCACGCTTATAGCAGACCTTAAAAGACATAGAGGTTCATAATACAGTATACGTAATATGATACACTAATTCAACAACCTTTACTTCCGACAAAAACAGGTGTCATGTGTTAATTCACTTTCCTAATTCGTCTCGTACGCTTACGGCAAGTTGACTGCGAGCAGCAGCCAAATAAGGACTCTGATCCTATTTTTGTAATGAATTACCCCAACATCGGAGGCAAGGGCACTTTTAATTAGCTACTAGAGTGGGCGTTTCCCATCAACTTTCCTGAATTACTTTATTAACTAGATCAAAACGAAAAAAGGGTTTTTAATGTACCGTCAAAGCAAAAGACTTGGCTTGGCAAAGTTATCACAGTTCTTTTTTGTAGGCGTAATGTTTTGTTCTACTATTCTCCCCTAGTTCACTGTATGTGTATAATTCGCACATTCGTGTTAATTTTTTTTTTTCGATTTTAAGACTTCATTAGTTTATCATCATCTGCGGATAATGGACTAATGAAGTTTTAAAATCATCAAAGACTTAAGGGCTTGTACACAAAACTGCGATGCGATGCGAATTGGCGCGATGCGAATTCGCAACACAGAAGAAACTGTAACTAATTGTACTGTTTGAGCTCGTAGATTTTTACGATGCGACGTCGCATCGCAGTTTTGTGTACAAGCCCTAAGGCAGTGATAACCCAAGCGCCGTAGGCATTCATCGCTTGGCTGGAGCGGCACGGCGAGGCGACACGAAACTAAAAATAAAAACGAAAAATAGAGAAAAAATATTAATTATAATGTTTATTTAAGATATACTATTTATAATTTAAATATTCAACAAATATTTAAGTGTATTGAAAAATTAACATTGTGTTCGTTTTAAAACTTGTCATCCTTCCATCAATAGTGTGGTTCACTATGCGCGAGGGATGTGTAAAATAGGTAGCTGTATTTATACAGGTAGTATTTCTTATTTACAAACAATATTTGGCTCAGCCGTTTTTTCAGAATTTTAATCCGTGCCATCTACTAATAAAACACAAAACAAAACGATGGAAATTCGGGTTCTAAATGTAATGAGATGAATAGATAACTTTATCATTATAATCTTAGGGTACAAAAAGGTCCCTTCTTCTCCGTGCAATCACATAGCAAACTCTAAGGGTCAGCTCACACCGAGACGAGACGCTGCGCGCACATTTTAAAGAGCGATTCAAAATTTAACTTTATTTTCTACACGAAAAGATACACATTTCGTTGTGAGAATACGTTGTGCCACGCAGCGCTGCGCCGCGTGACGCCTGTAAAGAAATGTGTATCTTTTCGTGTAGAAAATAAAGTTATATTTTGAATCGCTCTTTAAAACTGTGCGCACAGCGTCGCGTCGCGTCGCGTATCGGTGTGAGCTGACGCTAAGAGCAAAGTTTGTTGAATAAATAACATACTAGGTACGAGTATAGTGTACGTAATTTGATTGGTGTTGTGTCATGGCAGTTGCGTGTAAAACGGACACTTATCACGAGATCAGGAGGCTGGAGCACTCACGGAGGAATGTAGGCCGATGATCCGGCAATTGGCCAACAATTCTATTGAAGTTGAACTCATCCTACGATTGATTGTAAATTGTAACCCATCGATCCATTGTTTTAGCCGAAGTAATAGTTAGTGAGTGCACGAGAATAGGAACTATGTGTTTTGGTTCATGATCCAAACCAATTATAAACAAAAACTTTGTGTAGCCTCGGTGAGGACATTGTCTTATGCAGTACCAGTATGACTGAAATTCTGACAAATAGGTACAGTAAAATAAAACAAGACTTAGAAATTGAAGCATCCCCATCCGCGGTGGGCGCAGCGGCTGATGATGAGAGACTGGCTGTTCCGCTGAGCTTCGCGGGTTCGATCCCCGCATGGAACAAATATTAGTATGACCTACAGGTTGTCGTTCCGGGTCTGGTTGTTTATGTATGTCAGTTTAAATTATTGTAAACGCTCGTATGATACAAGATAAATTCCTAGTGTGGGGCCAAGGTACACAAAGTGGTAATCTATTACCATAGCCGCTTGTAGCCATAATTAACTTGATCATATTCACCAGTATAGCAACAACTAGCTTAGCAGCTTATTCGCTACATTAATGTAGGTAGATTCTCTTGTCACGTTCCTAGTATCATCCGGCTCGTAGCTAAGCGATTAGACATGCAATTATACTCGATTTTTTGTCTGACACCCTGACGCTAAACAAGTTTTTAGAAGCCCACAACGCTCGTATACACGTCACGGCCAACCAATTCTGTTTTATTTCTGATACCTATATCATAATAAAATGTTGATTTGAATAACAAATCCGCGTATATCTGCTGTAATTTGTGTTTCGGTTTTTTTGGATATTTAATAGCTTATCTGTATTGTCGTTTTTTGTAAGGGTTATGTAATATGATAATATCGCAATTTCTGTATGATGATGGTTTAAGTTGAAAGCCATGTATGTATAGTATCGGATAAGTTCTGTGATAAAACTGAAACGCCACGCGTCTGTCACGTATGGGTAATCGTTGGCAAGGTCGGACGCGGGCCGTGTGGGCAGTTCGTGGCGGTCGGCAAGAGCGCCGTTACAGAAGCCCGATAGCTTTCTTCCTCGTTTTGTTATAAGTTTATAACGAGCTACAGCTTTACTTTCGCTTGCAGATGGAGAGGCAGCGTGTACAAGCTGGTGTGGCGCGAGTTACTAGCATACCTCACACTCTACTACACCATCAATTTATTGTATCGATTTGCGCTCACAGAGCAGCAGCAGAGGTGAGTTATACCTAGTATAGTGGGTCACATTTAACACACCAGGTACCAGATGCATCCATAAATAATATGAATAATTATTAACTATCGCATTTGTCAATATTCAAATTATACCTTACGATGGCGTACTAACAGTCAAAACACTTGTTCTGAGGCAGTCGACCCCTAAAATATTCATCACCATTAAAATAAATATATGTAAGTGGTACACATATTACTTTTAGTTAAAAACAATAAACTGGCTGGTTTTAGAAGTCATATTGGACGCGTTGAACCTATCTAGTTCTATCTACTAAACAAGCAAGGTCAAAACTGCATTAATTTAAAAACTGTTTTAATTAGCAAGCTATTGTTGTGAGCTGGGTTTATGTTACTTTAGATTTAAAACAAAAAACATGGACACTTCATCGTTAGGTTCTACAACAGTGGTAAGAAATAATAATTTATTATTAAGGTGAGGTACAAAAACCGTAGATGTTAGCTTCACCTTATAAACAATGCCCAGGCGCGGCGTTGTGAACTTTGTTTTTTGGCTTACACAAGCGATCTCAATGAAAAACCAGAATCACGATCCAATAAATATTTAACTTCAACACACTGTATAATTATTTGAAATAGCCATCGCCATGAGATTCAAAATGTACACGTAGTTGAGTTAAAGAGCTCCTCTGACAAAGATTAATTAGGTACTAACCTGAGACACAGAAACAAGTTTTGCATACAAGATTTCTGTACTGAATCAGATTCGAGTACCTACCTCATAACTAGTCAGAAGTTCAGAATACCTAGCGTGGCCATACGTCTGGAAGTTCTGGCCATGTCCGGAATTTTAACACTGTCCTTGGAATGCGAGGGGAAATCTAAAACATCTGGAATTTCAAAAAAAATGGAAATTTTAACCAGGCTATGGCAACATAAAATTATTATATATATTTTAATGAATTCAATCTGTACTTTCAAGGAAAGATTATTCCGGATATTGTCCGGAAATTTTATTTATGATTCTGGCCACCCTAGAAACACCAGTACTAATATTATGATAGTCATTCATTACAAAGTTGGGTGACTTGTGCGGTCTTCGAAACAAAACACATTCACACAGCAGCATCATTGAAGGATATAATATAAATATTGGTGTAGATACAACGAAGAACAAAGAAAATATGGATGGACTGTCTGAAGAAAGATGATATTATAGAAATAACTAAAAACAAAGTAAAAGATCAAAACACTCCTGCCTCAAATAAATTGCAGTAAGAGGTCATTCGTAATCAGATAATAGGACGAAGGCTTTATTTCTGAACGAAGTTCTACTATTAAGATCTTGGAATTGCGGCATTAATAAGTACGATATATTTAATCATAACTATAAATTAAGGTCATTCAAAGAATTAGCAAAAGCTATTCTGGATTTTTCCAATGATGAAAAACCGTTCGAAAGTATACGGGCATATTGTGCCTAGTTATGAATAATTTAAGTGGAATACCTATGCATATGTTGACGCGCTATTCAAATAGTATCTATTTACTTTCCAAAGAATAGACCAGACGTTTGTACTTTGTATGTCCTATATCCAAACTTTCAAAAACCGGCTTTGCCGTTCTTCGTTCGTTAAATTTCCCACGCGATTCGTACTACCGGGATAAAAAGTATCCTATGTGAAATTCCAGACTAACTTCTATCCCTGTGCCATATTTCATCCAGATCCTTTCAAGAGTAACAAACATCCATACATCGTCACAAACTTTCTCATTTATAATATTAGTAGGATTGAATAAATTGATTATTCTGATCTTGTGATGCAGAGTAAAAAGGAATAATACTTCGCGATTCGGAAGTTCAGACTTCTAGAGTATGAATGTAGCTTTGAGAATAAGAAAGAGTAGACCACAGTGCATCTGACTACTGAGCTGAAGGCTATCTAGGGACAGACGGAAGTTTAAGACATTAATACAATAGATTGGGGTAGAGGCAGGAGAAGGGTGGCAACGACTAACGAGGATTATGTCACGGAATAGTGATCTCAATATGTTGTCCTTTAAAGTTGCTACTCGTGTTCTAGCACAAATGATATTGATACACTGACACACGCTACACTGGAAAAAAATAGTGCGTGGAGTCCCTCCGCGCGGAAGAAGTGAAACTTCGTAATACTACAAGCATGCGTTCGAGTGCCACGCATTCATTCTCGTTATTTTATGGAGCTTATAAAAAATATCTTTTTGTTTTTTTTTTTTGTTGTATTATTTTTATTACATAATTATTACATAAGTTTATCGAGGTTATTCTACTCATGGAAATTGAGCGAAGGCTGGTCACACCGATGAGTCGAATGCATGACTGTTTGCACGCCATCTTTCGTACCTAGTAGAACTACGTAGTCACAAATCTTGTAATACTGCCATCTCTTAGTGAGTTTTAGAAAATATTCCCCCTCCATGGTAGCGTTAAACTTGTTGGAAGTCGCATAAGAAGCTTCACTTCAAAAATAAACAAAAAGATATTGGACTGGCTGGCAGCTAAAAAATAGTGAAAACCAGAGATATTATACCACCGTATGTTACCCACGGGGTGATTTTACAGAACCTATTTTGATAAACGAATCATAACCAAATCAAGTAAGGTTCGTGTAATAAAAAGTCCGGAAGTAAACAAGTATGTCTCAGTGAGTGGCTGCGAACATTTTATGACTAACGAGTTTTACGCAATATTTTATATTCGGAAAAAATAACAAGGCTGTGACGTATGCAGGTAAAGTGTCAATTCGGACGCTGGCCGCTGTGGTTCCCCGAATCACTCTTGCGACAGTCACTAGGTAAAATTTTGGCGAAACTTACCATCGAAAACGTAGGTATTGTTGGGAAAATCTGTAAGAATATTATACTCAGGAACAAGTTCTTTATGTGGAGGAAACTTTCGGTGTGCTGAAATTCATCAAAATCCAATCAGCCACTAAGGCGTGAAGAGGTAACAGACAAGTAGTCTTTCACGGTTAGATACACCTAATATTAGTATCCAGGATAAGTGAACAAATCCAATCAGCCCCTTAACCAGTGATGTGTTTATGATGGAGACTTAGAAACTTAAAACAATCGTGATATTGATCGCTATCGATTTTATTTACGTATACTTAGCTCCTTATGGCGTTGTTTTATTCAACAAACCATAAAAAAAAACTGGTACATTCTCTGCCTCGTGCGTCACCAGCTCTTGATGCCGTATTGATTGGCTAATTCCTTTAAATTATTATATCGCTCTGATTGCCGTCTGGTTATTTTTAGTTTGTTTACCAAAAACTTGGAAGTCTGGCAACGAAACTTGCTATTATTTTCACAATCAAATGTAACACATTCTACTCTATACAAAGTGGTTAGGGACATCGAGGTAACCTATTTTTTTTGCTCGTTTAGATAAATAATGGTACGGAACCTTTCGTGCGCGAGTACGACTTGCACTTGGCCGGTTTATTTATAATTCTTTTTCTGGAGGCATTTGTGTTGTGAATGATTTAAAAAGGCGGACAACTCAGGCTAAACTGATAAAATACATATGAAATGAGTGAATGTTCATTTTAATATCATCATCATCATCAGCCTATAATGTTCCCACTGCTGGGACACAGGCCTCCTCTCTATGAGAGGGAGTGGGCTGTAATCCACCACGCGGGCCCAGTGCGGGTTAGTAGATGTCACATGTCTTCGAATTTTTAGTTCTAGGACATGCCGGTTTCCTCACGATGTTTTCCTTCACCGTTTTTGAGGGCAGCGGTGATGAAATAAATTACACAAAGTAATGCGCCTGCCTGGGTTCGAACCCACGGCTTACTGTTCGTAATTCGGGGCTGCCACCACTGGGCCACCGCTACTCTCAGATTTTAATATACATATGTATAATAAAATGAACATTCTCATAGGTACCAACGGCAACACATCAGGCTATACAATTCCAGTATAACATGGCCTCGCTTTGTATAGGTTTCCCATACAATGAGAGATCCGCATACACTGGTTTTGAATAGCTTGATTGGACGCCGTGCGTACATTTCGTCCTTTGTTCATAAGTGAGTAATAGTGAGTTTGTAAGTATTCGTTATTATTTCATATCTTTTCCAAACTACATTCAGGGTCTTCGCTGTTGGAGAACTCGTGCTCACGTGGAACAACAAACTCACGACTAGAACAGAAAATAAAAATATAATAATATGAATTGAAACGAAGTGGGTCAGTGTTAAGTGTGAAGCTACAGGTCTCTTCTTGGAAGTTCATTTATTTGTAACTAGCTTATGCCCGCGGCGTCGTCGCCCGCGTGGAGTTCGATAATTGTCCCACGGGAACATAATATCGATATAAAAAGTATGCTATGTGTTAAACCAGGTTATAAACTAACCGTGTGCCAAATTTCATCCAAAACCATTCAGTAGTTTTTGCGTGAAAGAGTAACAAACATCCATCCATCCATCCAAGCTCACAAACTTTCACATTTATAATATTAGTAGGATAGTAGGATTGTATCCTTTCACTTAAGTGTCAAAGCAGCAGGTTCCACTTATGAGATGAAAATAGATCATTAGATTTTTTACCCGACTGACCCAGAAGTTGTAATGTTTTTCGCGATTATGTTTGTATGTATGTCCGTTCCATTGTGACCCAAAATGAAAAAATGTACCCTTAACAGAGGAACCGATTTGGATAAATTAATCGTCGTCACTGGTTAATAAAAAATAAAACAAACGCGGATTTTGGGCGCCATAATGTGGAGTTTTTTGAGTTTTTTTTGTTCCAAACTGGTCGAGTGGGGTCAAAATAAAGTGATTCAAAAGGTTATTACAAAAATATAAGTAATGATATAACTTCTATTATATGTTTAAAAGTATTTCGAAAACAAATCGTAAAAATAGTGAAAAAAAACGCATAATAAGAAAAGTTTAAGTCGTCTGGGAAATCTTTCACATTCCTAAACTAAAAAACTGGAAATAAAAGTAATTAATTAAAAAAAAAAAAAAAAAGTGCCCGAAAACAGTTTGGGATCTTTTTAGTATCGAGGATAAGGTTAAAGAGTCTCGAAAGCCAGTCCACTCCACTCCTAGTTGCCGTTGTGATTTCCATACTTCAGACGGAATTTCCTCTGGGCCGAAAACTTGCCCGTTCTTCATTCTCTTCTCTGCCTTCTACTCGTGCCTGGGGTTCCAGATCTTGGCTGGGAAATTCTTCATTCGTTCTTTGTAGTCTGCGTACACTCTCTTAATTATATCTTCATTATTTGTTAGTAGTTTTCTGTCTCTTTCTTTAATATATTTACATGCTTAATACATAGAATATCTGTACTAATATTATAAAGCTGAAGACTTTGTTTGTTTGCTTGCTTGAACACGCTAATCTCAGGAACTACAGATCCGATTTGAAAAATTGTTTCAGTGTTAGATAGCCCATTTATCGAGGGAGGCTATAGGCTATATATCATCACCCTTCGACCAATAGGAGCGGAGCAGCAATGAAAAATTTTGCTAAAACGGGGAAAATGTGACGCAGACGATGTTGCGCTGGATAGCTAGTCATAAACAGACGTGATTATTTATAACATTATTTGCTTTTATCAACAAATCAACATTTATTCGTGTTCTAAATTAAAAAATTAAATTAAAAATTTAAAAAACCCCCGACACAAAAAACCTCTAAAAAACCATAAATAAAATAATCCAAGCGTCGTAGCGTCGGGGGTCCGCTTTGTTTTGTGCTTGTACTAAGCGATCTACTTAGCGGTAATATAATTTAATTTTTATTTCATGCTTTTTAAACTTATATTATTTTATCTTAGCCTTGACTGTCTTGTTCTCGGTGTTGCGCCTCTTCTCGCTAATTAAAGAAAACAACGAAAGTTATAACTTAAAAAACCCGAGCTTTTAGGGGGGAGTGGGGGGGATGCAGTCCCCCCCTCCCCGGCGATGTCCATGGCTACAAGTAACAAGATTTCAAATTTCGAATCGACTAGACCTGTGGAAGTTGTTTTTTCCCTTCAACTAGAAAAGAGACGATAACCTTCAAACGGCTGAGCAGTATTTCTCGAAACATAGCTAAGAACACTCTCGATTGAAACACCTTTCATACGAAACCAATTTTATCAAAATCGGTGCATCCGTTTAGGAGCTACGATACCACAGACAGACACACAGATACACAGATACACAGACACACAGTCACACAGACACACAGATACACAGATACACACGTCAAACTTATAACACCCCTCTTTTTTGGTCGGGGGTTAAAAATATCACAATATTCTATTCTTATTATTAGGCTGTTTTGCGGTTTCTTCATACCTTTGCTTCTCCTTCTATCAGCGAAGGCAAAACACAATTACTTGTACACGTTTCACAATTACTGTCAAAAATACTTTTCATTATATATATTAATGTAATATTTTATTTCTTCGAAAGTGCTTTGAAAAACGTCGTTTGATACACGTTGGTATTTTCGCTGCATTTCTCGGCTCCAGAACACTCTCGCCTATTGCTCAGTTGTGAATTCCACCTCGGCTGAAAAGTTTCCCCATTTGTGTCAAAATGTACTATATTATGCGAATATTGCTAGCCTGCAACTATTGTCATATAAATAGAAAGGAGAACCTAGTTTAAAATGTTTTTTTTTTTATATTAAATTGCCGGAAACATAGTTGACAGTCATACTTTAAATTATATATTGTTGTCCGATTGTATAGCAAATGAGAAAATTTATAATGACATAGCTAGATGTGATGAGCTGATGGTCTACGACTAACCAGACGTAGCATCGTAACAATGAAAGTGGAAATCATTTTACTGTACTTAAACCTTGTGAAGAAGGTATACCAAATTTACCAAGTCTGCGTAGATTGGACACGATTGGGACACGAGTACACGACACCTAGATCGACAGTGTTCGACGTCCATGTAACGAACGCGCTCCCATGCTTTGTGCTCCATTTTATGGACAAACCATTGATCGCCGTCGATCAATGTGTCCTGACCCTAAAATTCAAAACTAAAAGAAATAGCGACAAATACTCAAATAATAGGAGAGTCTGGTTCATGTTAATACTCCAACTAAACTCACTTCCCCAGTTGTCTGAAATCCGCCATGTATCACAGATTCTATTTGCGAGGAGGTGGTAAATATTGAAAGTTTGGCTTCTTCCCTCTTCTGATGTTTGGTTTCCTTTTCTGATGTTTGCTTCTTCTAAAGATAGATCGCAGAGTACGCGGTGCACGCATAAAATGGTTGCGCACAGCATTGAGCATTGACTGCCAAGCTGCCAACTAATTATTTAAAACAATTAAATTACTTACATTTTACTACTTACCCTGATGTAAATATTATAACAGATGATTGTCATAATCTAACTTGTTTCAAGACATCCAAGTTTAATTAGACGACTGACTGTATTTTGCTGTTAAAAATACATAATATTAACACGATATTACTTCCTATTTACTACCAGAGATGTATATTTGTATTATAAATTATAACATGAATGCCGATGGATTACGAAATTTTCTTTCAAGTTGTGGCAGACCAAACCTGTTACCAATGCCAATGTATGATCACAACTTAACACAACAAGATATCGTGTTTTTTACAAATTCTTAATAGATATTATAATTGAAACGAGTTTTTCATTATAATATTAAATCATTGATGTTTATGGCTAGGTAAAAAATAACATTATTGAGGAAAATTATATGATGAAATGAATTTAACATGAGTGTAATGATTGACTGTGTATTATTTTCATAATCTTTAAAACATGATCGTTTTGTGTTACTTCTTTTTCGAATTTACAAAGGAGTGATGGCTTATTCCTATTATTTCCTATGCGCTCCATGCCTGCCCCTTCACTTGTTTATCATAAGGTAACCACCAGACTTTACGTAAATTAGTTTCTTACGTAAATTCATCCCCATAAGGGGCTAAATTTGCCTTAATGTCAGTGTATTAACTTAGGACCGAAGCCTCAACTTGAAGGTTTAAGTCAAACTTTTCACTGAAATAAGGTCGATTTCTTTGTAGGTAATTTAAGCAGTACGTTTATACTATTAAGAAAATCCGGAAATCCCACTTGTTCATGTTGTTGGGACCAACATAAAATATATTTTGTGTTCGCTGTATATCCTAAAAAGGTGGTTTGGAACTTTAAAGACTGCTTGCGGTCATAATTATTATTGGACTTATTGAACTTCTAATATGAAGTTTGATCTTCATAATCGAGGTCAGTATTTATTTCTCCTCTCTTTTATTTTTTTCTTCCTTGAATGAGACAGCTAGTCAGCTTTGCAATCTGTTGTGTTCCTAAGATCTCGTCATTGGATAAAACTTAACGTTCAAGTCACGAAGACTGTTTGAAATATTTTAAAGGCCACTTACTTAGCTTACAGCATATTCGATTGTAGTAGGTACTGACATTATGAAGCTGTAAACGCTTCAAAACATTTTTACACATGTGCACGTTGTGCTCAGGTCTTATACCTTTGGCTTATCATCGATCGGCCATTTCTCGGTATTAGGTCGATAAACTTGACCGGGTGTGGTTTGGTACAGCAGCTATTACAATCACGGTACGCACGGAAACATTAAAAATTCACTTTAATCGAGTAATAAAACTGAAAATGCTAAAAATGTTATGCTATGCTGAAAATGTGCCAGTCCTTTAGCCAATCAAAAAAAAAAAAAAACTCGAAATATAACCTTTTCCTTCTTTTCAAGTCGGTTAAATATGTAGCCAGAGGTGTAAATGTCACTATTTACGTTCTTCATATGGTATACTCTTCAAAGTATTAAAGCAAATTACTTATTTATGCAAACGTATGACGTATAAGTTTACAATCGTTACTGGTCTGCCAGTCCGGTCGAACAGGTCAGAAATACAATCGACACTTTAAACCATTCATTTTTTTTAATAAGAAAATTAATATTTGGGTAAAGTGCTAATAAAAACGGATATTGAAGAGATTACATAATTTATTTCGATTTTACACTCATTTTATGATCTAGAATACGTTATTCGACAGAATTTCTTCCTCTGAAGCTGTCATATTATTATTTCTCAAAGCTACTTTCGTACACGTTTATAATTGAAATAAACAAAGCAGTCTGACTGGTTCTCAAGGATTATCAATAATATTAATATAACGTGTGGACACTTTGTAGGCTCTGTAGCGACTTTAGAAACTCGATGAGAAGATACTGTCATAAAGTTATGTCCTCAATGTTTTTTATAAAAAAATATATAAAGATGAATAAGAAAGCTATTAGAGTGCTGCGGCGCTGTTGGTAAACATTTATAAAATGACCTGTGGGGCTTTAGTTCCGACAATGGCCACGCGCAAAAACAACGATGTGTACTATAAATCACTCATTAATCAAATCTTGTAAGTAGAGCCAAGACGTGACAACTTGTAATGCATTCGTTTTCGTTTTGTTTGTTTACTCGAGTTATGTAAATGTTGCGTGTATTTAGTTAGTTAGTGTTAAGCCAACTTGCCGGATAAGATGTTAATTCAATGGCAAATAATGAATACACCTCTATTAGTCATCCGATTTTCCTGCAATCCTAATTGTCTGGGTATTTGTTAAGATCATAAGGAAATAACAAGAAGTATTTTATTATTTAAAGTTCATAAATCATCAGGAACGTTTTTAAATTAAATCTGAATCCATACCTACAATATAAAATTACTTGAATAAATTATTCAAGAATATTGTCAAGAAGGTATAATTATCTAAGTAAACATATTTTTCTGTGGAAACAACTTCAATTGGAAACAAGTACGTATATAATTTTACCAAGATTAATTAAAGTGATCCCTGAGGTACCGTAGGCCACTAGACCACTGGGCAAAGGCTTCTCCTCTATTCTTTGAATCGGTTAGCGTTATGCGTTTCTTACCAATCTTGAGGGCGAAATTAAGCGATTTAAGTCTTCCGGCATTCGTGGTCTGCCATGGGTCGGCGACTCTATAGTATTTTTCCACGGCATCAATCCTGTGTTCTATGGGCCCAAAGCTCGTTCATCCAGCTTTGTAGCTTGCTAGAAGGTAATGAAAGATAGAAACTACACGACAAATTCATTTTTTTTTTTGCAGATTTGTACAGGTGTTTGGTGCATCGTTTGCCAAATCGAATAGGCCGAAAGGAGAGGTCATTTGCTATCTCTTCACGCCCTATAACTCATTCCTTGCTTCACCGGTTTTTTTGTAACAACTTTTTAATTTAAATTTTGAAAAATTCTAAAATTCAACATTTTAGGTCAAATAAAAAAATTAAAAAATTGTTATTTATAGGTGTTTGTGTGTCCTTCTACATTTTTAGCCAAGGGCCTGCGGTTACACTTAAGTTTAGCCGGCTAAAGATTGAAGAAACTAACATTAACACCTCCTCGAAGTTAGACCTAAGTTTAGCCGGCTAATCTCAAGTTTATGTTCACATCCACCTTTAGCCGTAACATATATAATCATTAAAATCCTCAATACAACCCTTTTAGGTTCATTTAACCCCATTGAATGACGATTTCATGAAAAAAACAATGGGATTAAATGAGTCACGCGAGACTTGAGCGTGACTTAGTAAGTATATGTTACGCCTTACACTAAATGGCTACCCATCTTCCAAGGAAATAGAGACATACCCAAGAAAATAGGAATTCACGGGACTCTAGGCTCGAGGAATTTGCAGAGAAGGTATTTGTAGAAACTATTGCCGTCGCGCTGCGACCGACCAAGACCCCGTAAAGTGCAAAAGGGACAACTGCAACTCACGCTGATTTTACCTACAAAAATCGAGACCAAAAGACGTTTTGTATTCCGCTGTTTTCTTCATCAAATCTAAACTGATCTAAATAATTCTTATATCAAAATTTAGAAGAAAAGTATATCTATGCTTCTATTATTTTCTTTTTTGTTGAAAACTTCTCTAATTTGTCTGATAGTCGTCTGAACATGGCGTTCAAAACGGTTTTTTTTTCGGGTTTTTGGATTGTCATAATTATTTTAGTGATTATGTTTTGAAAAAAAGGAAATGAAATGGCATGTATTAATAAGACCTAAATTTTTGGAAAAAAATCATTGCTCTAGACGCATTATCCACGAAGAAAACAGCGAATATGTTTGTATGGAGAAAGGTCCACTAGAGTCCCCTCTTAAGTATTTCACAATCCGCATAGTTGCCACTAAATTTCTTCAGGCGAATCAGGGCTGATCTAATTCTAAAATAATGTCAATCTGAAATAGTTTGAGATTTAAATTATTTTAGAATTAGTTCAGCACTAATTTAATTCGCCTGAACTAATTTAGTGGCAACTGATTGATTCTTTGAACTATGATTCTTTCATATTAATATCATTATGGTCGATCTCTAAATTAAAATGCTGTAGGTACTGTACGCCCCCATCACGATTGTTCTTGTCTAATGCAACCGTGCGACGCGCCATAGTTTATTGCTGCGAGGAAAACCATTTTCCTTAACACCTACCGGGTTTGCAGTGCGCAGTTCTAAATAATCTGTTGCACAAATGTGATTGACGTGAGCCTTTAGAAAAGGGAAATCGTGAACAAAAATCAGAGCCAAGATCAAGGTTTTTAAATTATTTATATTGTCCCTGAGAAATACCTGGTACTTACACACCTGCTTGAAAATTACACTTTCTTACGAGGTTTGTGCAACATTGTTGGGACATCTCAACGCTTTCTTAGTTGAACCTTATAGATTCGTTAAGTATGTCTGTCTGTCTGTCTGTCTGTCCGTCCGTATGTCACAGCCACTTTATTCCGAAACTATAAGGACTACACAGCTGACACTTGGTAGGTAGATAGATATTATGTATTCTGTGAACCGCTTTACGATTTTTGTACAAAAAAAAAAACATAGCTTAAGGATATTCCTTCCCCAAAAGGAAATGAAACTAAAAAAAAAACAATCAAACCTATACGTGCGGGGTGTTTACAGATAGGTCTTTAAAAACGACATTGAGGTTCCTAAAACCATTATTTTTTTCAAACTCAACCATTTGAAAGATATACACTTCTAAAGTGGTAAAACGTGTCTCCTCCCCCCCCCTTCTAATTTCTAAAGTAAGACGAGAAAAATTCTGAAGTAATATTTTGATGTAGAACGTAAAAAAAACTTTCAATAAAAATTGGTTTGAATAAGATTTGATATTTAGTTCTTGAGATATCGGACTGTTTCACCAAACTGCAGCAGTAACTTTGTTTTGCATCAACATACTATGAAAAAGAAATTTAGTTTTGCGGTTGAGTGGAAGTTTACTAATGAATGACCGTTCAAAATATTGTTATTATACGGTTTGGGGCTATGGAACCCTATGTGCGAGTAAGACTCGCACTTGGCCCGTTTTTTCAAATGGATAATCTCACGAAGACTGTTCCAGAAGACATTTCCGTCTATTATTGTTTGTCAACCTTCGCTCATACTTATTAAATCCGCATGCTATCATCAAAGTCTCGAAGGTTTTTCGCCAAACGTGACGGGGTCACTGCGCCGTTTAAACACGATTACTAGCTATTATAATTGTTCATATCAAGACAAAGATGATATTAGCCTTAAGATTCTTTGGATTTATGAAACAGGTATATTTCAATCAGTCACTCAATATTTTGATCTAGTCAAGACTGCAGGGGTCGTATGCCAGTTTCTACATAATATAATGCCTATATTGCAAGTATTTTAATAAAATAATATCACAATAAACAATCTATTGTATGCCTATTACAGCTGGTTCTTACGTCACCGGAGAGACAAACGAACTGTGATTAAAAAAGTTAAGCAGTCAGCAAGCTGGTGACTAGTGGTGACGTGACTTGCTGTGACTCCCATGATGCGACGGGCGTACTATTTTTGCTAGTCGTGTACATTACACTGTATTATACTGTGAATCAATTCTACTACGCTAGTTGTAATTTCCAAGTCTAATCAACATGTGTTTCGCCAACAGGGTATTCGAGAAAGTCCGTCAGTATTTTGGTGCACAAAGCGAGTCGATCCCCATGTCGTTCGTACTGGGCTTCTACGTGAGTCTCGTGGTGAAGAGGTGGTGGGAACAGTACAAACTGCTGCCGTGGCCCGACACGCTCGCCCTCTTCATATCGGCGGGAATACCTGGAGCGGTTAGTAAAGTAAAGACAAGTATTCAATTTGTTAACTATCTACTCTTTCCACTCTTCGAAACGTCTTTCGTAATCATCAGTATTTTAGCCTTAGCGAAATCAACATTTCCTACCTACATTATGCGATTGAGAGTTGCAATAAAAGCGAATTCTGTATACTTACGTGTTTGTGTTTACGTAACTACAATTTGATAACGTGCTTGAATTGGTTTCGTTTCTGTTGGGGGGAACGAATGGTCGACTTCTGTAGTAAATATTATCTGTACTAAGGGTAGGTACCTATTGATAATATTTTCGATAGTAAATCACAACCAATTAAGATTTTAGCACCATAGATTTTGAGATATCCTTGTTGTAATGTTATCCAATCTTATTGAAAGTTTATACTAGGTCCAACTTCATTGACATACAAAAATATCCTGTACCTGGCCCACATACTTGAAGTAAATGCTCTTGATTGAATATGTCTATAAGCTAAATGATGAGCAGCGTGGGCGTTCATTACAATGATTACATGAACTACATGAGAATGTTCGTAGCACAATAATTGTGCACCCGTGCCACGAACCTCACCAATCTGAGTCAGTCGTTTCCTCATACAATTTGCTATGTTGAAACATTGATTAAGTACAGTTTCGCGAGCTCCGTAACCACCGACTATGACTGGTATGATGATAACAGTTTCGTTTCTTCACTAACTTAAAAACCTTTTACTATTCAATTGTATGCGACTTTACTGGCTTTTTTTCTATGGTGAATAATAATAACTTAAATGTTTTGTTGTGCTCATTATAAAGCCTTGCGAATTCCACAATGAGAACTGTTTAAAGTCTTCCAGTTGATATTTTAGGTATCTCTACAATCAGCAGTTTTTCCCAGCAAATGAAAACAATCGGGAAGCAACTACAAGGTAATGTATGTTAATGATGGAGTTAATTAATGTTTTTTATTGTGTTGTTGTAATGTTATTAATGTAGCAATGAATGAAGTTTGTTTAGCGTCTGTAGTGTCTGACGCACGCTTGTGCAGTTGTGCTCGACTAGTGCCGCTTTATGTTTAACCAACAGATGTCTTCAACAATTAATGACTAAATGCTGTGCTCACTACGTGTTTTTGAATAGTTTTTAGGAATCTTGTTCTCGAATACTAGGTGACTAGGTGCTGTCGTATTCCCGTACCGTTTTTCATAGAAAACATAACGAATAGTCCAATAGTTACGTATCTATACTAAACGTTAGATTAAGATGTTTCTCTTCGTTATGGAAAACGTATCCTTCTATAGAGGTCAGACCCGTATAACCTCAATAGATTGTATTCAGACTAGTTCTAGCTAGATTAATCAAAATATCAACGTCTCACCTGTAAATCAATCTAATAGTCTGTTCCTATTGTGAGTTTGAGTCAATGGTCATCCTCGTTACTTATTAATTTGCGATTGTTCCTATTTATTGACGAAGCATTTTAATTGGATACTTAGCGCCGAAGGTTCGTGTCTATATTTTTATTCGCCAATGTTTTAACCTTGACCACAATGTTACTTTGCACTGTTAGGGTCAGTTCACACCGAGACGCGACGCGACGCGACGCTGCGCGCACACTTATAAAGAGCGATTCAAAATATAACTTTATTTTCTACACGAAAGGATACATATTTCTTTACAGGAGTCACGCGGCGCGGCAGCGCTGCGTGGCGCAACGTATTCTCACAAGGAAATATGTATCTTTTCGTGTAGATAATAAAGTTAAATTTTGAATCGCTCTTTAAAATGTGCGCGCAGCGTCGCGTCTCGGTGTGAGCTGACCCATAGGCTTCGTACAGGTATAGCTGACTGCTTCTTTTTATTTGTTCAGTGTGGACGCGTGTTTAGCTACTTCTCAAAGAGACATCACCCCATGGTTGTCCTTAGAAGTGTCCCGCAAATTCAAACAAGTCATTTTTCCTGTATTGTAGTCGTTGTTATTTTATAAAAACAATAAAACCGTGTAACTAATTGTATTGTGTTTAAAACAAAAAGGTAGGTACTTGTGTCAAGCGAACCGCGAGGACGTTACATACAACACGTGCCTTTTTTCTTCACGGCTTGTTTTTATTTAACTGTTAGTTATTTACCAGAAACATTACCTCATTGAAATAATATTTGCCATTTATACTAGCACTAAGTGACACGGAATTGAATACCTACCTGAGTAAAGCCCTGGTTGTGGTATTTTCTTCTTTCGGCGTCAAGTCGAGGGTTTCTAACCGATTTCTAGTCGAAAGTCGGTGGAAAAAAAAGTCATTGAGACAAACAAAGTCACCGAATTCTGAAAGTAAAGTTATTTCTGTGACTTCCTTGACTGTTTATTGCGTTATTTTTAAAATTACTAATATTCATAACCCTTTTTTACACAAGTAAATCAATGGTCCTATGTATTCGTTTATTTTACCGAACGTGCTTGCTGTTTTAACATTATAGTGAACAGCATGTTTTGCCTACCAAGGAGGATGGGGTAGCAAGGTGCTCCCCTTACCTACGTCTCCTGTAACATTAGGGTCCAATTCATCATCATCCTCCTGCAAATCCTCACAAATCTCCATTTCAGTGACATAACAGGGTTATAGTGGCATCTTTGACTAGGTAAGTACACACGATGACACATCAAGCTGTACATTTCCAGTATAACATGGCCTCGCTTTGTACAGATTCCCTAAACAATGAGAGATTCGCATAAACTGGTTTTGTATAGCTTGATTGGTCGCCGTGTGTCTATCGAATTTCTATCTATACTACTTTTTTCCATAAATGTGGCTTCTTTTTCCTAACTAAGTTTCATGCATATTTATGAGGTTTCTTTAGATACATATAAGCTAGTGCACCGTAAAGTTTTTGACGTCATAAACTCGATCAACTTTCGTTTTGAGAGTGGTGTTAACGTCACATGCAGCCTTACTTATCATTAAAACAGGCGAAGCTTGTTTATAAATGTAATGTAATTCATAAAATAATCTAGTTTATTCTATAAAATTCATTGAACAAATTGCAGTGTAGGTACGCGAAGAGTACAAAGGCATTATACAAGGTGTTGTTTTGCATCCTCGTCAAATTCTAGGAGGTGACTATGCTAATGATTCTCATCCCGAATCAATAATAAAATGAAATTTTTATTTTTTTACTAACTTATGTAAATCGGTTAGTGTGAAACTGTGAACCACACGTGTTTTCAACGCGGTCGGTCTGATTCTTGCCCTTCGCCCTCTAACCGCGCTTTCATACATACAAACAATCTCAAACGTTTATTCGATCATTTCTTATTCCCTAAACCACGTTAAGGGGGTTATTCTGAAATACTGAAAAACTTAAACAACCAAAAAAATCTGCGTTTAATAATAATTAACTGGGTACCGTAATTTTAATTGATTATATAGGTATTTTGTGACATCCTCTTGAATTTTGACGAGGATGCAAAACAACACCTTGTATAAGAAAATGCATTTATAACTACACACCATGTTTCTTGTTTTCCATTTAATGGTAAGCATTTGGATGTCAATTTATCAAGAAGTACCATTGAGTCGTGACACTCGTAACCGGTTGAAAGTGAAACCTGAAAGAACCTTTGCCCACCTGTGGGACTGTGGGACAGTAGCTTTGTAACAAAATAAATAGTCTCGAATCGAAACAGGTTTTGCGGTTGAGCGGATGAACGATATGAAATCGAAACTGGATTTCTTGGCCGAAAAGCAAAACCGTACGTTCGGACAGTCATAAAAAAATAGAGTAACTAAAATCATTCTTATATTACTGGCTGGTAAAATATTAGTGACATAGTAAGTATCTACCACAGACGTGACCAAAAATTATATTCTTATATTAATCACTGACAGACAATTAAGACAACACATAGCCTTAACATCTGGGACTCTGGGTCTAAAAGCATGTTATTTTGCACAAGAGTTGAGCACTACAAAAAATGTATTCCATATAGAGCTAATTAGGCGCTGAAAGTTTATATGGGAATCCTTCGACTTTTGGCAATGGGATATCCCCTCAAGCAAACAGCTTGTTCAAGCATAATAACAGTGGGGAAAAATACGTACTTAGTTAGTGTAATGTACATAGTTACATCATTTGATCACAATCATTTGCTATTGTTTCTTTACTATTCATCTTAATAAGGCCGAGCGAACCGGAGTTATTTGTGTCGTTAGGATTTTCCGCGATGTTTTGGCATTAAGTTTTTGTGTCGGCGTATTTTTTTCATGTTTCTGAATATTATTCGCAGTTTCCCTCCCTGCTTTAATAAAGTTTTGTAGGCCGTTCTTGAATGCAGTGGCTGAAAGATCGACTTAATTTTTGCCGGAGCCCTCGTGGCGATCTAGTCTACCTGCAAACAATAGGAAAGCTAGCAAAGCTCTAAAGGAAGCTCGAAATAGAGAGCTTTTTTAGGAAGAGATGGTTTTAATACAAAATATGTTTTGTGTATTGGCTCGTAATCACTGCCGGCATCTCTGTTCCCTGATCATTGTATGGGGATCTATTCAAAGTTCGAGTGAATCGGTTTCTTCTAGACAAGCGTGCACCCTAGGCCACATCATCGCTTACCATCAGGCGAGTTGCGGCCAAACGCAAACCTATTAAATATAAATGATGCTTTTAATTGTTCTGGATTGCACATCAGCACATCCTTTTTTTAGGGTTCCGTAGTCAACAAGGAACCCTTATAGTTTCGCCATGTCCATGTCTGCCTGTCTGTCCGCGGTTCAGCTCAAAAACTATTGGTACTAGAAAATTGTAATTTGACATGAGTATACACGTTAATGACGTCAAAAAAATGTAAAAATAAAATGTAAAAAATGTTTTTTTTTTTTTGTTTTTATTTATATTTTTTAGGGTACCTCCTCTGCATGTAAAGTGGTTAAGATATTTTTTTTTCGCCCTTCCCATAGTGTGAGATATCGTTGAATAGGTCTTTCAAAATATTAGGGGTTTGGGAAGACCGCTTTTTGATTAAGTAAAGGAACCGTTCGTGACTTATCAAGCTTTAAAGTACCAATTTTCGTTAGAGTCAAGTGTCCCCCCCCCTCTACCAACTAAACGGTTGTAGTTAGAAATTCAAATGTCACGGCAGTAGTACCTATATACATAATAATAAGGGTCAGTTCACACCGAGACGCGACGCGATGCGACGCTGCGCGCACACTTTTAAAGAGCGATTCAAAATATAGCTTTATTTTCTACACGAAAAGATACAAATTTCGTTGTGAGAATTCAGAATACGTTGCGCTGCGTCGTCGGTACGCACGACGTGCATGAGCGGCGCTGCACCTCACGAGGCCGCTCGACGCAGCGCGACGCCGCTCCATGATGCACCCGCCAAATATAAGTCCTTTTCATGCGCTTGCAAATGTTAGACTGCGAGAGGATGCGGGGCGGGGCGGGAGCACGTGGCGAATGTAGACACGTTCCGCTGCACCGCGCGGCGAAACGCCGCGCGGCGCAGCGCGGCGCAGCCCTGCATGGCGAAACGTATTCTGATTTCTACTGAAATCTACCTCACGAGGCCGCTCGACGCAGCGCGACGCAGCGCAACGTATTCTGAATTTTCACAACGAAATGTGTATCTTTTCGTGTAGAAAATAAAGTTATATTTTGAATCGCTCTTTTAAAAGTGTGCGCGCAGCGTCGCGTCTCGGTGTGAACTGACCCTTACGAAGTTTAAAGGAAAACTATCACACTTAAATGGGCTTTACAAGTTTACGAGTAATAGTCGGCCAATTGTGTTTGACTCGAAAATTTCGTACAACTCCATAGAAATGTCGATTGATGCCGCTAAGCGTCAGTTGTACTCAAAACGAGTCTCATTTGCAGATGATATATGGCGGCTTTTATAAATATTGGTACGGAACCCTTCGTGCGGGAGTCCGACTCGCACGTGGCCGGTTTTTTATTAGTTGTAGAGATTGAGTTGCAGTGTTTGCACACCCTGGTTGTTTGTCAATGGCTTTCGATATTTTCAACAAAACACACAAAAGTTGTGTCGTTGTTTTAATATTACAACAAACCTACAAGTACATACGTAGTAATTATGTACGACGATATCGATGCTATATACATACGTCTCTAAACGTGCACGTTATGTCATAAGTATCTTTGTTAGTAACAATAGTAACTCATCAATAGCCACGCTTTTTCGTATTTTTTAATTGATGTTAGGCGAGGAAGTGGTACAAAACAAAGGTTATGTCATTGTGTAGCATAGTTGATAAATATCTGCGGTATCTTCACGGCGCCAAAAGAAACAATGAATCTCGGGAATCAAACATCCGGATACGACGCACGGTGACCAACTTTGGAGCCGACAACCGACTATTCAATCGTGTAGCTACCATGCTTACCTTGCCACTTTAGTTTTGACGACCCAGCGAATTTATAGCACCGTCATTTTTGCAGCCAGAAGCAAATTGTGTGCTGTCATGTTGTGTGGAATCCGTCGTTGTTTATTTACGTTTCATTTCCTGGTTTAAACGTTGAAAAACAATGTTCTAGCACCTCGAGTTTCATTGTTACATTACGTCGCCGTCGCGTGCTATATGTGGGCTGCGTTATGTGTGACATAAGCAATAACTTCGCTGAACTTACTTACCTTTGTTACCGATGTTATTCACAATCTTTTAGTAATCTTATTTATTTAAATGAGCCACGTTTGACTCCCCCTAACGTTAGTGAAGTGGTTGGTAGCGTTTGCATAGCCTTTTAATATGTTAACGGTGTTTTTTTTTTTTGCTAAGTGAATACTGACCAGAAATATTATTTATAAAATATCTAAGTAAACTTACCTTTGCTACAAATATCGTGTTTAGTATTTGTATTTTTTCATCACACTTGCACGTAAACAGTGTCATAACATAAAGGTTAACTTGGCTGTAATGCCCCATATGAAACCCTAGGGCGGTAAGTAATTTTTTTTTAATTTACAGCACAGTATCACAGCACACAGGTCATGCAAGTTCAAGCAAGGAGTTTACACGCAATTGAAAAATTGTCTTAAAATGTTATTTAAACAGGAATTTCATTCAATCTCGCTACATGTTATTTAATTACTCAACTAATGTTCTAAAATCTAAGTAATCGATAGTTTTTTGTATCAAAACGTCGATTTTTTTTTTATTATAGTCCGTCATGGCTGTATACCTAGGTAAGATTTGCCTTTAACGTTTCTGAACAAAACATTTGTATAATCTGTGGTGTGGTTTATACTAATATAGATTTATACAATTATTGTTCTGAGGAGGATCCATGTGTCAACGTGGAAAATTCTCAGTTAGCTTATAAGATTAGTGATAGGATCTTGCTGTCTGGTGATGGCACTGGTGTCTCGGGGCTCACTCCGGATACTAATATTAATTTAAACTAGGAAGTGAGACAACAGAAGGTACGGTTAACAATATAGTTAAACCTAACAACATCATGGTATCTTCTTGCACTCAATTAGTTAAATATAAGAAAGGGCCTCAGCAGAATACCTTGAAATTATTCCACCAAAACATTCAAGGTATTTCTTCCAAATTATTAGAAATTGAATTGTTTTTAGAAAGGACTTTATTTGACATTATTTGCTTTACTGAACATTGGCTAAAGGATTACCAAATGCTCATTAATTATGAGAACTATACGGTGGGTAGTTGTTTTAACCGTAAATCTATGCGGCGTGGAGGTTCCCTAATATTAATTAAAAATTGTTTTAAATTTAAGCAACGTAATGACATAGTAGGTCTCTCGGTTGAACATTGCGTCGAACTGTCCTGTGTTGAGCTAGATAGGCATGTAATTGTGTGTGTGTACAGACCCCCAAACTATCAAAACTTTTCTTTATTCGAATCAATAATGGAAGATGTCCTGGCAAAACTTACAGCCAGTAATAAATCTGCAATTATATGTGGTGATTTTAACATCAATATTTTGGAAGAAAATTCTAATAGCAGCAGGCTATTAAATCTCTTTAAGTCATTTCATTTAGCCAACATTTTTATAGAACCAACTAGAGTCACTCCATCGTCTGCTACTTGTATTGATAATGTTTTCTGCGATTGTGATTACTTAGATAAAGCCATAGTTAGTAGTCTGCCTTCGGATCATAGCGGACAATCGGTAACTTTTAGTTGTAACACACCAGAGCAAAAAGTTCAGATTAGATTTAGACCTATAACAACTAGCAAATTAAATAGATATAATAATTCCCTACAGAACAAGTTAAGTATTATGAGCCATCATATGGGCGATTGTAATGTAAATCAGTTGTATGATCATTTCTTTTCAATAGTTCACACTCAATTCAATAAAACATTTGAAAAGAAGATGAAAAGCATCTGCCCTAAATTTATATTTAGTGATTGGGCAACTACAGGGATAAGAAAAAGTAGGGAACGACTATTTGAGCTGTATGGCCTAAAGCCTTTCATAAACACTGAAACTTTTAACAAGTATGTTGCTAATTATTCGAAAATTTTTAGAAATACATGCAAGGCTGCTAAAGCCTTGCATATTAGCAACAAGATCAAAAACGCAGATAATAAAATAAAGGCAGTTTGGAAAATTATAAATAATGAGACTAATAGGAAAAAAATACTTAACACTAACTATACATTAGATACTAAATGTGGTCCTAAAAGCTCTGATCAGGAAGTAGCTCAAGAATTTGTAAACTTCTTTACCGATATACCGTTTAAAACTACGGAGGCTCTAAATTCCTCATCCGAAGTCTCACTAGCTTTGTTAAAGGCGAACGTGTCTGGCTGCCCGGCTGAATTTAAATTTAAACACATAAACCCTATGACAGTTATTGAAACTTTCCGGCAAATAAAAATCAAACTGACCGAAGATCTATGGGGAATGTCAATCAAAGTTTGTACATCCATAGTTGAGACTATAGCACCATACCTAGCTTTAATTTTTAATTTGTGTGTGGACCAAGGAGTTTTCCCTGATTTAATGAAATATAGTAAAGTTATCCCTCTTTTCAAATCCGGAGACAGTAAAGATACAAATAATTATAGACCTGTATCCGTGTTGCCAGTTTTTAGCAAGGTGTTTGAAAAGGTAATGCTGAATCAAATGCTTAATCATTTTAACACCAACAAAATGTTTCACGATCAACAGTATGGTTTCACCAAGGGACGTTGTACGACAGACGCCGGTGTAACCTTATTAAAGCACATATTTACAGCGTGGGAAGAGTCCCAAGACGCCATAGGAATTTTTTGTGACCTCTCTAAAGCATTTGATTGCGTTAGTCACGACACATTGCTTTTGAAACTTGAGCATTACGGACTTGGTAAACTTGCACTTAGTTTGGTTAAATCCTATTTGAGTGACAGGAAACAGCAAGTTCAAATAAATGGTGTTAATTCACAGGGTTTAAAAGTAAAAATGGGGGTTCCACAAGGCTCAATATTGGGTCCTTTCCTCTTTCTAGTATACATTAACGATCTACCCTATTTATTGAAAAACCAACCTCAAAATATGGTGTTATTTGCTGATGACACTTCTTTAATTTTTAAGATTAATAGACGGGCCCAAAATCTAGATGACGTTAATTTTGCCCTACTTCAGGTTCTTAATTGGTTCACAGCAAACAATTTAGTATTAAATGGAAAAAAGACTAAATGCATAAGATTTTCATTACCGAATGTTAAAAGTAGTGATTGTGATATAATATTGAATAAAGAGAATCTAGAATTTGTCGATAAAACGGTTTTCCTGGGGATTACGCTTGATTCAAGGCTGCAATGGGGTTCTCATTTAACATCTCTTGCGGGGCGGCTCAGTTCGGCAGCATATGCTGTTAGAAAAATCCGTCAATATACCGATGTAGATACCGCAAGATTAGTCTATTTTAGTTACTTTCATAGTATAATGTCTTACGGCATTTTGTTATGGGGACGGGCTGCAGACATCGAGTCTATTTTTATTCTGCAAAAAAGAGCCATCAGAGCCATTTATAATCTCCGTAGGCGCGATTCTCTACGGGAACTGTTTAAGGACATTAAAATCATGACGGTACATTGTCAATACATTTATGAAAACATTATGTACGTAAGGAAAAATCTGCATCTTTTTAGTAAAAGAGGTGACAGACACAATTACAATACTAGAAATAGGGACCAGTTAGTTCAGCCAGGCTTCAGACTCGCTAAAGTAGACTCATCTTTCATGGGGTACTGTTTAAGATGCTATAATAAAATTCCACAAAGTATTCTTGAACTGAGTGAGACGAAATTTAAAACATGCATTAAACGCACACTATGTAAGCAAGCTTATTACAAATTGGACGATTATATCGCTGATAATAATGCTTGGCTCAATGCCGGTCCTGCTCCACAAGGACAGGGACGCATAAAATGATAGCATTAAAAAGTATTGTTGGAGCTGCTGAAGATTGTACAACTATCCTTGCATTGTATAAATTCAATTTAGTATTATATAACTGCATAGCCCATATTGTGTGAGTACTATGTACTAGCTATCATTTACTGGAAACCTGCGTCTTTTATTGACTTGAATGTGCCCTGGCGGTTGAGAGTATGTCATGCTCACTTAAATGTCACGCTGATGGTGGCGGGTGTGTCGGGTCATTTAGTTCCCTTCAAAATGGTTGAGTTGAATGATGGCTGATCCATTCGTCATGTTCGTGAACGGGCGCTATCAGTTGTGCCTGGTCATCTCTTAGTTGCCACGGCTTATTTCGAACTAATTATTTTATTTTTTAATTGTCTTTTTTATTTTACTATGGACACTTTTATCGTGCACGTCATGCTACATCGTTCTCACATAATGTACCATCTCAACATGAATGATGTAACCAAAGTTTTGTAACAAGATTCTGATTTAAAAGAGTGTCCATGGAGTTTCTTGCCCATTCTTCTCCATAGAGATCTACGCTTTGGAATGGGCAACTACAGTACTTTCACAAGTTATTATGTCTTGTGACTGGGACTGTAGCTTCATTTTTATTGTTGTTTGACTATTCAAAAGTGCCTGTAATTGGCTTACTTGAAATAAATGATTTTGATTTGATTTGATTTGATTTGATTTGTGGGCAAAAAGCCCGCCATCCGCAAATCAGTTCACGTATTTCGTAATAATATGTGCTGACTTGTGTATATTCATAATTATTAACTCGCAAGTGTGATGAAAAACATTGTATGTTTCACGGGCGGTACGGGAATTACGAACCTCGACTCAGAAAGCCCTCAGTCTTCGACTTCGGGCTTCTACTAGAGCCTCGATCGTAATTCCTTACTTACCGCCCTTAATACACAATATACTATTACACCACCTGCTCGACAATGTCAAATTATATGTCATGCAAACCTAACCTAAACTAAGTCATTTACGACCTGAGGTGCCCCTCGTTTTCACCAAGGTATACATGTATTTTACTAATTTTATGCGATGGTTTCGTTTCACATATACATGTATAAAACATGTTGTATACAAAACTTGTGTACTGTATATGTAACTGTATAAACATGTACAAAACTTGTATGAAACTTGTTGGTTGAACTTGTTGGTAGAACAAAAAAATTATGTATAAATAAATAAAAAAAAATTTTTTTTTATTTATTTATCATTTTTTTTTAATTTTTTTGTATTTTTTTTTATGAAGAGATGTGGTATTCTAATAAACGTAGCGTTTGCTTTGAGGTAACGTCTCAACCAGTCAACAATTAACCCGGGTAGCGAGAGCACGTTCCCCCAAAGTCATTCATCTACTTACTGATAATTTGGTGGTTTTATTCTAAACCTTAATACTAGTGTAACTAGTAAACACATGAACCCTACAAGATTTATCAAAATAATGTACTAAGTATTGTACACATTGAAAAGGTCTACAGAAAACTCCGCGATGGTACCTATATGTCTATCTCTTATGGATATCCCACAATATTATTTTTTTGTCATTTACTTTTTACGACAAATAATGGCTAATTTTCGAGGCGATTTTAACCAAAACAGCATTAATCCTTATCCAATTAAATACCTTAAATACATTGTTGATTTAATATCAATATGTGTGTATCTATATGGCTCTTTACAGCATATGATTTAAATGAATATTTTCGAAGATATTACAGATTTAAAAATTGCGGGTCGTAGCGTTTGAAACGGTACCGGCCGGCCGGGGCGGGATGTTTGTATTGTCTAATGACAAGAAAGCTGTGAACGTTGTATATAAAGACATTCTGTAATATATTAATTGTTATAAAAATAAAATAAATAGGTAAAAATGTAAAAAGTAAATAAGTAAAAATGTAGTGCATGAATTTAGATATTCCAAAGATAGCAGGAAATCTTCATGGTATAGGGAAATGGGAATTGTTTTACTCCAAATTTAACGCGTGCGGGCCATGGGTAGTAATTAATAAATCAAAACTACTGGATCGATTTTAATCATTTTTTCAGTGAGTGACATAGGCTATACATATATTTTATACCTGTGCGAAGCCAGAGCGGGCCGCTATGTTTTTATATACAACGTTCACAGTTTTTCTGTAGTGTATTTAGTATCAGCATTGCACCCGTGCGAAGCCGGGGCGGGTCGCTAGTACATGTATAAAACAAATAATTATGTTTTGACAAGTATTCTACAAGTTTTGTATCAAACTAGTATTTAACTTGTTTCTTGGTGAAAACGAGGGGCTCAGGGCATTAATATTGTACTGAATTTCATTATAACCCGCTGGTCAATAATGTGATTTGAATTTGGAACATAAATCGCATACGAATATACGATAGATACCTAGTAGCTAATTCCATGCATTCACCATTATGATCTGCACTAAAATAGTAGATTGTATCATAAGGGAGCAAAATAATATTCTCTCGTAGATGGTGTGAAAAGTAGAGTATTCACCTCGGGGATAAAGGTGCCTTCGTCTTGGGCGACCATGATTCCCACGCTGCACTCAGGATTCTTGTCTTAACTCCCTCGCTTTGCTCGGGAGTTAACTCTAAATCGTTAACGCTAGAATCCTTCGTTTTGCTCGGGATTCAATACGGCGCCCGCTACATAATTTATTTATTTATTTATTTAATTAATTACAACGGTTGCTTTTACAACCAATTACAGTAACTAAGATTAACACATATACAAACAAGTAAATCAAATTAAGTAGAAACATTAATAAGAAAAAACATGACATATAAAAGAAGGTTAACAACACTTTCATAAATTCCTCTCGCAGTACTTCTGACATACCAATAAAATCTTCATCCATCCATCCGCAAACAGATCGCAAGTTAGATTAGACTCTAAGAGATCATTAAGCGCGGCCAGAGTGCGAGGAATTGGCGACTTAGCACGTGCAACAGTACGACATGAAGGCACGGCAAACAGCCTGTGCTTTCTTCCCCGGCAGTAATAGTCTGGGACAAAGAAGCGCGCCAGTGCATCAAGCAGATCCGGAGCGTCTATAGCGCCACGGAGCGTCTTACAGGCTATTATGAGCTGATCTCGAGCTCGCCTTACCTCTAGCGAGTTGTATCCGAGGCAACCCAGTAAGAATTTTGTCGGATAGAGGTAAGGATAGTAGCCGTGCTTCTGTTTATATAGGTACCTAAGGAACGCTTTTTGAACCTTTTCTAACAAAAGTGCGTAGGTACTTTCGTGTGGATTCCATACGCAAGAACTAGTTTCCAGCTTGCTACGTACGAGCGCATTAAATAATAAGACACTACTTTATCCCCTTGGTGCATAATCTACTATTTGCGCCCGAGTAATACACTCTACTTTTCATCTCCCACTATGAGAAAATAAAAGGGCCCTCGTATTTTATTGAAATATTATTATATAATAAAACATAGAGTAACAACTCATTTGAAATTAAATAGTATCTAATAATAAAACGACTATAAACTTATATTTACACTTGAGACATTTTCGCAATTATGAAAATTTATTATTCAGCTGGGGCGGCGCGACTATGGGCCGTCGTACCAGCCAGTCTTTATTCAAACAATATTTGCGTTCGATTTCTTTGGCGCTGAACACTAACATGTTCCAGATTCAAAAAGTGCGCGGCAAAGATGATTGCGGCGCACTTTTTGAAATAAAGAGGATTAAAAACTCATTACTGCCCGCTAAAAGTTTCTTATAGAAAACACTAGCTTTGGGTGCACTTAAAGGCGAACCAAGTCGTCCTTTTCGAATAGATGGGATGAAAAAAATATTGTTCGAAAATCGAACTGGCCACCACGAGATAGAATATAATTAAAAGAAAAATAGGTAGAACACAAATTAAAAAGAGCCGCGAATACTGAAAATTGCTTTGCTTTGTTCATTGTTGTACAACAAATTACTTAAAATATTGAAAATTCTCACAAAAATGTCTGAGTGACGATAGTGATTTGACTCCGAAGTACTTGAGTATAGTACTACTTCTTTTATTGTCTCGTAGATGGTGTGAAAAGTAGAGTATTCACCTCGGGGATAAAGGTGCCTTCGTCTTGGGCGACGCTAGAATCCTTCGTTTTGCTCGGGATTCAAAACGGCGCACAGAGGAGTATTCGACCTCAAAATCCGGTCAAAATTATTTCTTGTTATTTTTTTAAAGGAGATGATTTAAATTGCTGAATTTAATGCTATGTCGTTAAATAACGTAATAACCTTAGAAAAAAAGAAAAAAAAAACATAAAAAATAAAAAAAATATGTGAAATTTTAAGTTTTATTTAAAAAAAAAAACAGTATTAAACAAATAGGACACAAGAAAATCATAAAAAAAAACCTGATGCAGTCAGAACAACTTTCCCCACTCACTTCTTGGATAGTTTCAGGTTCCCACTTCTACAAATAATTCTTTAGTTTCTGGGAAGAAACACGAGCTGCTCCTCACCTTCTGCCGTTTTCGCCCACAGCACATACATTAAATGGATCTGATGTCAGCAGAAGCCTATTGAAGATTTTTTTTTTTTGCTCTTGTTGGAGTGGCAGTGACTTCTTTAAGTATTTTCGATGCTTCGATGTTTCCTGACTTTCGTTGACTAACACTAGCAGCGTATGTTAATTCTTGGACAGGCACTTGGTCTCGAAGTTCTTTCGTTTTTCACCTCTTGCTGCGATCAGTTAATTCCTGGAATGACTTGCTTGGTCGCCCTCGTTTTGATGTAGATTGTTGCCCAGCTATTGTTATGGAACTGTCTAGCCAATTATTATTTTGACTGAGGATACGTGCTACTGTATTGTTTGCTAAGTTCCATCTGTTTAAATCGGATTTAAAATGTCTCAGATCATCCCTTATTATTCGTAACTCATTTTCTGGACATTTCGTAATCTCCTTAACCTTTTGTTCCATGTCCAATAATTTTTTATCTAATTTTCGTTTAGTGCTGTCTCTAAAAAGGGTGTATAATGATCTTCTACACATTTGGATGTCACATGAGGCCGAACCTAAAATGAAAATCTAACTCCAAGTCAATGTGCAAAATAACAAAAATAATACATTCTAAATGTAAAACGTCTTTAAAAAAAATGGTGGCAAGATGGGTGACATATTTGTATTTGGATAGCATAACAGATGTCAATAATAAGCTATAAAAAAATGAATTTTGCCCGATCATGCCCGGAACTATTACAAAAACACCTTTTTTCTGAGCAGTTGAGTCAAAAATATAAATATTTTAGTATAGGTCTTTTGAGTCTCAAAAAAAAACTAAATATCAAAAGGAACAATTATATTTTAGTATCATAATTAAGTACATACCCTGTGCTTTGGTATCCATTGAAAATTTTCCCAAATATCTCCACAAGCGACTCAAAACACAAACTGCAAAGTTGTTATAAAGTAGAGCGTATCAAAAACAAAGACGTGCGTATTCAACATCGACTAGGTTTAGACTACCTGCACCCACAGCGGGCGCCTTCCAAGCCGTGTTTCGAACCGGTTTATTATAGTTCGGTTAGTGACGTGTGCAAACAATGTAAATTGAGTGTAAATTGTTAAAAAAAAAAATTATGACTTTTAACCGGATTTTGAGGTCGAATACTCCTGTGTGCGGCGGGCGCCCGCTACATAAGACACTACTTTATCCCCTTGGTGCATAATCTATTAAACGGAATTGTTTAAATTCAAAAATATAATATGTTTTTATGAAACGACATCGGTAAATGCGCGTCGTATAGCGCGTAACACATTCTATTTCCATGCTTTAGTCAGGCTGGAGCTACAATCAACAATACTTCGATGGAAACAGTTTGACTTTGACAACGCCTGTAGCATGGATCTTTTGGCGCTTGTATGACATCGTACGCTGTTGGATTGGCTGTATGTAAACATTTACATGTGAAATTGTTTTGAAAAACAAGATGGCGGCTTAAGTTTTGATT
This sequence comes from Cerastis leucographa, assembly GCA_963082945.1. NCBI lineage: Eukaryota > Metazoa > Arthropoda > Insecta > Lepidoptera > Noctuidae > Cerastis > Cerastis leucographa. The sequence continues at coordinate 11,314,795 of OY720378.1, forward strand.
TCGGCTCGGTCTTCGATGCTTTATTGGTTTAACGTGTGATGTATCTCGCTCGACAATGTTTTGATATAAACACTCGGAATCATAACTTCTTAAGTCATTCATAACAATCATAAATTCATAACATAACGCACTCTTTCGCTGGCGGATAATGAGTAAGATGATAAATGGTTTTCTGGGTTATCAATAGGGCATGCAAACCGGATACCCGGTTAACAGAAAAAACCGGTTAACGGCCTGATCTGAAAACGGTTTTTTAGTATAATAACGGGTTTTTCGGTTTTTGGTTATATCTTTTTTTAATAAATAAATATTAGGGAAAACAATAAATTACACACTATAAATATTGAACAACAAGTTATGTTTCTCCCATTGATCTATCTATCTATCTTATTGATATAATAATACTTTAATTTTCCCAAACAACGGACTAAGCAAACATTAACTGTCAAAAGTCATTCCATATTATGTTGTAAGGCAGATACTTACAGCTATGTTAGTAAAATTTAAAATAAATATTATTTTGGACATGCATAAGCAACCAATGCCTCAGGATTTGGCTGTTCACTATGTCCGATACCACGCTCAGAAGTGTGTCGGTGCTACTTTTTACCTGAGACCGCAGAGACGCCGTTCTTCTGCGAAGCACCGCCTGGAAGCCGTCCGTGCTGAGGTCGGCGAACATGCCGGAGACACTGCACCGCCATGGAAGTCCCAACAAACTCCTGACGCGCAAAGAATTGTAGGCTTTTTTAGGTGTAATTGCTCCACAGGTAGCACGTGTATAACGTTTGGCAATAGCTTTTAAATAGTGTGACTTTAATATCACGTGAGCATCGCGCAAACCTGCGAGAAAGCATATTACCGACCCCTTACCGACAATGCCCTCGCTCCCTATCCATGTCCATATCATCATTTTGTTTCTCATTGACCCAGTGACTGTAGATCCAAGTACTTAAAGGGCATTGGGTAAGTTTGTATGTACCAGTGGCATGTTTTTTTTTCACAGCGGCCATAAAGATAGTTGTTGCTCACGTATAGTGGAATATATGATAGTAATGACTCCTAAAATAATTATGCCGAAAATTATATCGGAGCTGAAACATCTGATTGCAAAGTTGTGTTCTTCCTACTGGCAGTTTGCATACTGTTATGTATTTTATCAAAAAATAACTATTTCCTATCGTTTGCCGTATGTTATTACTTCCCAGAATTTGATACTTAGCAGCGACACTATCGAATGGGGTAATGGGTGTATTTTTTTTCAAATCAACGGGTTCGATTCCTGGCTAGGAATATTGATTTTTCACAAAACCAATGAAGCATTTTTTTAATGAAATCTGGCTCCTGGTTTCTTTGAGCGTTTTTCGCTATTCCTCATAGTTTCGGATTTGGCTTAGTTAAAAAATTTACCCTATATATCTCGGCTCCAATGCATTTTGGAAATATTATTCATAGAAGAAAATTAATGTCTTACTGTGTTATTACTAATAGGTAAAGAAATCTAATTAGTGGCAGTAGACTTGGAAAAATCATGCCACTTTGACTCAAACCCCTTTGGATTCTTGCTGTACATCCTGAGATTTTAGACCTTTGTGTTTACCTACCAAATGTTCCTAATTTTGTATGTTAGTCTTAGTGCCCTAAATATTTTAGACTATGTTGTTTACCTAAATAATAAGTTTTATTCTATGTTATGCATGAAGAAAAAATTATCTTATTTTTAGTCGTTTTTGAAGTCCAAACAAATTGTCATTATTTTATTATAAACATAGGTAAGATAAACGTAAAAAAAACATATTTTGATTAGGATTTAGCATTTTAACATTTTTCTACACATTTTTGACAAAGATTGAAAATAAACTGATTTTACCGGTTACATCCAGTTTTGTAAACAAGAAACCCGAAAAAACCGGTTACTTAAAACAACCCGGTTTTTGCATGCCCTAGTTATCAACGATCGAGATTTTATGGTTTCTGGGTTTTACCCACATCAGTAAAATGCAAAAATAATACACCGGAAATACTTTTTCGGGCTTGTGAGTCCTACATAAATATAGTATGACTCGAGTTAAACCGACTTGCCTAAATATCAGTTGATTGGCAGAATTAAGGACAGCAGAGCATAGAGCATAGTCCTATTATGAATGTAATTATTTATTGTTCGACTAAAGTATGTTGTTTGTCGCCTGCTGGCGTGGATCGATAGCCTGCGTGCGCGCATGCCGTGAAATGCCGCAACGAATGTATGATGGACGATAAAGCATTATAGAAAGGATTTGTTATGCCTTCGCTACACACATTCAAAGAAAATTATATTGATTGTAGCTAGCGCTTGAAGTTTTGCCATTTGCGCTCAATTTAATAGTCATTGTATGAAACAAACGAGCGGTTTTTATGTATCGAAGGTGATTTTATGGATCGTGTAGAGACTGCCTCGGTTACATCGGAACAATATCTTAATAAAAAGGTCAATCTTTTTCATCTCAACTTAGTAGGTAGTGACTATGAAAAACAGGTACTTATAGGAGAAATAAAATTAGATTTCAGTGAAAATGGTCTAATGATGTGACTGTCTAGGCTAAAGAAAACTAAAACTTTTGGAAAAAAGTTTTATCTAAGTATAGTATACTTATACATACAACTATTTAAGGCGGTACCCTGACAAAATAACCTTGATCATTTGTTCCGTACGAATTCTTTCTTCTATCTCCTCCAAGATACCTACGTAGCGAGTACCTACGCTCAGTATTTCGTATAAAATATTTTAAATATTTTAATCAAATTTTGGTCTTTTGAAAAAAAGAACATATAGCCCATCCATTAGTGTAGTAGTAAGTAGTAAATCAAAATAATGGTTACTTTACGAGGAGATGCATTTAATCAAACATTTTTGTGGTTACCTAACCTATTTTAAAACAAAAACAAAAAAAAACTGCTATAGTCTAGATTATGTAGAATTTTATGTGGATAGCTCCAAAAAACTACACAAATAAAAACGGTTACCGCTGCATTTTGCTCGGGGACGCGCTTTATGTAGAAATACTTTTAATTGGATGTAGGTTTTGTGTACGAAAACGACTAGTTTATTGCCATTTAACGTTGAAATTGAGAAAAGAGGAGGCACACATTTACACAAGGCGACAAATCAAGCTATAAATAACCAGTTTATGCCGATCTCTCATTGTATTTTAAATCTATTCAAAACGAAGCCATGTTATACTGGAAATTTATATGCTTGATGTGTTGCTGTGTACCTACTATGTAGGTACTTCTGTCTCTGATATCCTGTTACTCATCGTCCCCGCGGTATAATCATGAAGACTTTGCTGAAAACTTTCAGTAGGTAACAAATCAAAATGATTTTCTTATTAATTTCTTTTGTATTTCTTTCTTCATCTTATCGCTCCTCGCTGCTACCCTTAGGGGACTCTAGCCCCGAGGAATTTGAAGAATAGGTATTTGAAAAAACTATTGCCGTCGCGCTGCGCCCGACAAGCCCCCGTAAAGTGCGAAAGGGACAACTGCAGCTCAGGCTGATTTTACCTACAAAAATCTTGACCAAAAGACGTTTTGTATTCCGCTGTTTTCTTCTTCAAATCTAAACTGATCTAAATAATTCTTATATCAAAATTTAGAAGAAAAGTATATCTATGCTATGCTTCTACCATTTTCTTTTTTCTTAAAAACATCAAATTTGTCTATATTGTCTGTTGTCTTGATAGTCTATAGGCTTTTTTTGGGGTTTTTGGCTTGTTATAATTCTTTTACTGATTATGTTTTGTAAAAAAGGTAATGATAGGAGCATATATTAATAAGACCTAGATTTTTTGACAAAAAAACATTGCTCTAGACGCATTATCCACGAAGAAAACAGCGGAATACGTTTGTATGGAGAAAGGCCTACTATAGTCCCCTCTTAATTGTATCTTTCTCGAGTAGTTATATTGTTGGTTTACTGCTGAACGCACAGTCTTGCATTCAATCTGAGAATCAAACAAAGTATTATACGATTTTCTTCCATGGGAAGATTCACAGCGCAGCCGCCAAGTTTTCGGAGAATACAGACATGATGCTATCTATGTATTAGTGTAAACATTTCCAAATTACCGGTTCAATTTGTTCATAATATTAACGTTTTACTTACCTACTTCAATGATTGTACGAATGGAACTTTTTTAATGTCTACTGGTGTCCATCTAAGTCAGTATTCTCCGATGCTATCTTCAGAACGTAAAATGTCACGTAGCTATCAACACATGGCGAGTTCAGAATGGTATTACCTACCTATGTGTAACTTGTCCTTGATCACATTGTTCAGCTGAACATGCTTTGCGTAGGCACGTACATAAGCGTTGCTATGCGTTCTACCTACTTAGCATTTTTTAATGCATTCTCGCTTTAATTTAATAAAATAATTATTTAATTATGTGTGAAACTCATATACTTAGACATTAATTCCCCCCTGATCTACCAAATTTTGATACGTACGATACTTTATCATTTTACTTAGCCAATTTGCACTTGGAGCCCATTCATCAAGTTCTCTGATCTGAGTTTAGCTGCTGCAATTGTTTACTTGAACCGTGTCATAAACACAGATGTTACATTGCCGCTCTCTTTGTTACAGGACGAGACAGGCCGACTAATGAGAAGAAATATTGTGAGATACGCCATCTTAGCTTACGTCATCACGCTCCAGAGGGTCTCGCTAAGAGTAAAGCGACGGTTCCCTACGTGGCAACATGTCGTGGACTCCGGTAGGTGCAAAAGATACACTGAAGGCCAAGTTGGTAATCTATAAAAAAAAAAACTACCAAATAAATCAATGTTTTAACTCTTTCAGGTCTTATGCTGGAGAGCGAAAGGAAAGTTTTTGAAAAGATGGATGGAAAAAGCCCGATGTCAAAATATTGGATGCCGCTCGTTTGGGCAACGAATATAATAAATAGGGCAAGGAAAGAGGGCTTGATCACCAGCGACCACATCGTGCAGACGCTGTTGGTGGAACTGTCTGACATCAGGCGGCGACTGGGAGCGCTCATCGGCTACGACACAGTGTGTGTTCCTCTCGTGTACACGCAGGTTAGTAAACTACCTCGTCACACGAATCTTAACAACTATGAATGTTTACACACACTCGCTTGTTTCCAATGTTATATTGTTAACGTGTCATTTTGAGTATACCGAACAAATGAGGTGCAAGTCAAATTATACACCTAACTATATTTAACCACGGTTTATCCCAAGTACATATAGTTTCTACGAATCGGAAAATAAAAAGTTTCAGAGGAACTGGTGAAGACGTCATAATATAAATAACAGAATAAGTAGGTAGACACGAGCGCATTTATCCGGCATCGAGCATTATACATAAAGTGTTATCATCTAAGAGGACAGCTCGTCTTGAAACATTATATGTGCGTTACGAGCGTCATTTGACAGATAATTAATGTTTAAATACCTGTAGAAAAACAAGACGTGAACGACGGATATGATCTAGTGTGTGATGTGTCCGAGCTAATTCGTTCCGATGATAAAACAGCACAATAATTACCTGTTCATACGGGCGAGGTCTCACGCTCTGAGTGCTCTGACATCGGTATATTCGTGAGGTTTTGTGTTACACCGTTACTGGACGTGTACTCGATGTTACTGTCACTTTTAAGGGACCAAATTCACCAATGATGGGGACACCCAGAGGTATTTTCAGAAAACATATTCAGCGTGAAAATTTGATAGCTAGAGGGAAGGGCGTGATGAGCGTGACGACGTGATGATTTTTAAAAAGTTTCATATAGGAGCCCTGGGGCCAGGGGCCTACTATCGGGATATTGACTGACGTTGGTTTTCATCTCATGGCTTTGTAACGTACAATAATTACCTTCGTCAAGTTTAGCCTGTATGTTATTTTGGTTCAGGTCCGACCGATGAGATGAATTTCAACGATTCTTTAGTATCAAGCTGACTCTTAGCAATTATTATTTTCCTAAAATGATATTTTCTATTTGATTTTCTAATACTCTAGTATAGTCCATAGTATACAATAGTTGTGTAGCCTTTTTAAGAGTAGTCTGATAGAAAAAGTAGGCTCCGCAGATTTAATTTTCTTTTACAGAATAGAGCAGGTATACTCAACCTGTGGCTGTGCGGCTGTGTTTGTGGTTGGGCCACCTGGAGTTACAAATTTATTGTAAACCATTTAAAATTTCGCGCCCATCAGATAAACTGAGTAGATGTGCGTTGCATTGAGCGTTGCACGAGCGAGACGGATGATCCAAAATTGCACATATTCCCTGATTTCCCTTTTTTCTTTAAAAAAGTACTTTTAGGTAGAAATTTGTTTAATATTTCAAAAAGCGAACTAATTAATAAGTAACTAAAAACCGGCACTAATAATAATAAACACTTTTTTGTATAAGAGCCCCATTAAATATTTATTTTATTCTGTTTTCAGTATTTATTGTTAACAGAAATACATAATAATATAGCCTTTTTATTCAGATCTCTTAAGTGATTACAATGCATTAAACTTATAATATAATAACACTAAACTCTTAAACTATTTAACCTAATATCTGTTACTTGGTTATCTTTCCTAGATCTGTTTGCCAATCGGCAAAGGCCTCCCCAACCTTTCCATTCTTTCCTTTCCTGTGCCACTCTGTTCCACGAGACTCCGGCCACCTGTCTAATGTCATCGACCCATCTTTTTTGCGGTCTACCTTTCTTCCTCTTGCCGTCTCTGGGATACCAGTGGGTCACTGTTTGGCTACATTTGTTGCATCCTCTTATCACGTGGCCAGCCCATCTCCTTATCAGTTTTTTTTATTTTATTTTAGTTGTTGCATCTGTAGTTTTTGTTTTATTTCTGATGACGATGTTTTTTACTCTGTCAGACTTTCTGATGTTTAGCATACTCAGTTCCATTGCGTACTGACAAGTTGATAGTTTGTTTCATATTTCCTTATTTAGCGCCCATGTTTGGCATTCGTAGGTCAAAATAGGTAGAATGCAGGTGTTAAACAGTTTACTTTTTAGTTTAATATGGAGTTTTTTATCCTTCATAGCCTCTCTCAGGCTCCAGTATCTCTTCCAGCCGTTCGTAATTCTTCTCGCCACTTCCTTTTGCATGGGTTCTTTCTGAGTCATAAGCTGTCCTAGATAGATGTACTCGTCAGTATAGTTTACTCCAGTGTTCCCTAGTTTAATAGTGTACTTGCTTCCGTTTGTCATAATTTGATTTGTTTTAGCGCGTTAGTTAATTCAGTAAGATTTTCCTCGTTCATCAGGGTAAGTATATTAAGGGATGCTATGCATATTACTGGTTTCTGGTGCTTGTTAACCTTTGGTGTTGGAGGGTTGTGGTCTCTTTCCCCCACGAGGACCAGTCGGCTTGGGGGAGTTGACAGAAATACATGATCTGTAAAAAATTCAACTGGCTAACTATCACGGTTAATGAGACACAGCCTGGTGACAGACGGACGGACGGACGTACAGCGAAGTCTCAGTAATAGGGTTCCGTTTGACCCTTTGGGTCCGGCACCCTAAAAACGAATAAAAAAATAAACTTCTAGGTTAGTCTCGTTTTTAAAATCGATAAACTCATCAAACAGCTCTGAGTAATAACAATTAAAAACTGAAGCTAACTGCAATAATTATACAGTCGTTGTTTCTAGATGGATATTTGAAAGAATCAACATTTTTTTTTATAGATTTTGGAACCTTTTTTGAAATTTGTTCAATAGTTCAGTTACATAATTCGAAGTTATGGGCCAGATTTCCTCGGAAATGTCAATACTGTCCTCTGTATTCTTTAACTCGGTTTGAAAAATTTGCAACCGTTTGTTCAGTATTTCTTTATGATCAATACTTAGCTTTTCCTCAAAAGCAAACACTTTATTGTGCGTTTATTTAATTTTTCTGTAATATCACAAAGAAAGGCACCACCATCGATCATTTAGTAATTCAGGGTAAATATATGTAATTATCATCATTTAATTTCATTTCACCGTTGTTATGCTCAAGTTTACACAAAAAGTTTTCACAGTATCAAAAATCTCATTAAAACATAATATGATATACATCTTTGTTAAAACTTGAAGTTATTGTTTGTGAAAGCTCTTTGAAAATTTGGGCTGTATCGCATGTGGCTTTTCAAACCTTTTATTTTTTTATTGATAATAAACAGTTAATTTAGAATTACGTTTTTTATTAACACCTAAATAATTGTTGCTTGTGGCCCGCAACACCATGACTGAAACGAGTTTGTGGTCCCTATAAAAAAAGGTTGAGTATGGCTGGAATAGAGGCTTTTAATTTCATTCCTGAATATCAGTTTTATCCATAATTTCGCAAACCACTGTGATGTGCATTTAGAAACATCCGCATTTGTTTAAGTTATTCCGACAAGCACAGCGATAAATAAGTCGCAAAACAGGTTATCAAATAATGCGATCGAGGTAGCAGTCGAAACTTACTTTGCTGGTACCTACGTAAGTTTGTGGGTATTGTCAAACTAATGTCGCTTGTGTTTTATAGTTTAGTAAAAATAAAAAATCTATCGCCAAATTCAGCGATTTCTGTATTTTAGATCGGTTTCACACCACACGGACGCACGAACTGAGTACCTACCTGGTGCCTTGCCCCATTATTATGGTAACCGTAGGTCCGTACCTACTTTCGTGCTGGTAAATCATGGTTTAACAATGAAATAGAGTACAACCTTGGCCCAGTCATTTACTTCATAGTTTCACTGATAAATTATTCAAATGGAAAACATAAACAAATGAAATTATGTTTTCTTTTTATCGTGTAAAATCAAGTCTTTTTCATTTTTACGCTGCAACAGCCTCTTTTAAAATACTTACTCGTCATAATTGTGTGTGATACTATACATTCAAACTAGTTAACATAATATACCTGTAACCCCCGAACTGGCGAAATGTGGGTGTACTAAAAGGACCAACTCTGCCTAACCCAGGCAGAGTTGGTCCTTTTAGTACACCCACATTTCGCCAGTTCTGTTTTCCGTCCCATGTACTAGTAGGCGAGCTTATTGCCAGCAACCGGGCACAAATCCAGACCATGTCTGCTATTGAGAGATTCCTGATGGAAAAACCCAATAACACTTTGATCGACCGGGAAATAGAACCCAGGACCTTAAGCTCAGCAAGCGCGCTTGCGACTACTCGACCCAAGAAGCTGTCAGTCATGAGTCAGTTAATGTTTACGTAAATATTATTTAATCTTCAGGTTGTAACGCTGGCACTGTACACATACTTCGTGGCTGCCTTGATGGGTCGTCAGTTAGTGCCACCTGCCCCCGGGAGCACCTCGAAGTACGAGCCCGACGTGTACTTCCCTCTGTTCACTGCATTACAGGTATTGTAACCTTTGGAACTAGCTTCTACCTACAGGGACCTGGTGCCCTGAGACAGTGGCGGGGTCGCAGCACGCCATGAAGGAGATGGTGGGACGAACTGGACAGGTTCCGTTTGAACTGGAAGGAGGACGCGTGGGTTCGTGAGAAATGCAAGTATGGAGGGAAGCATTTGGTCGGGAGTGGGACAGAGGCTAGAAAAAACAAAACAGTGGCGGTACCTTACACATGCTCAAGAGCTGGGCTTGTCCGCCAGGGGGTGCAACCCCCCCCCCCCCTCTAAAGGATTAGGATTTTTAAAACTTAAAACTTTTCCAACCTGATGCCACAGAAGATGTAATAAATTGAATCGTACAGTAGAATCACTCTCAAAGTAAAACATTTGTCAGGCTAAAAATGAGCCTCTGAGTACTCTTAACTACCGCTACAAACTTACTTTTCTTCAAACCAACGCGTTTCTAAGAAAGGCTCCTTTTTTCTGCCTCGGGATTGGTGCTCCTACGGGGTTTTCGCATGATCGTGCAGATAAATGAGTGACCTTTTGTTGCTCAGTTTATTGGCTCCGTAACTAGAATAGGGGGGATGATCACGTTTTTTTTTCTTTGTCCCTCGGGTAGTTTATTGAAAAGACGTATTATTTCTTTTTTCACGTGGTCATAATATTACGGAGATATATTGAGTTGAAATGGCGCATGACGTCACATGTAGGTAAGTTTTATACCTACTTGTGACGTAGCGAGCCCCCACTCTCCAACTTTAATGAGTTTTAACTAAGTAATTTTTTGATATTTTGATAAAACAAAAAATACGTGTCTAATATTTTTGTATTCCTGTCTAACGGACAAAATAGAATGTCGTTTTCTTTACCCAGTCCGCACCCCTATAAAAATGTATTTATTATCACGTTTCAGTTCTGCTTCTACGTCGGCTGGTTAAAAGTAGCGGAGGTGCTAATAAATCCTTTCGGAGAAGACGATGACGACATCGAGTTGAATTGGCTCATCGACAGACACATTAAGGTATGTCGCATACTTTGTGGATCATGCAGATTGCTCAGTAAAGTTATAAAGGTGCGCTCTGAAGTCCGACTAGCACTCTAGAACTTAGTTTGAAAAACCAGTGCGTGATAAAACTTCATCGCCATTGGCATCCCAAATAGCTTGCAGCGATATTAGATTAGTAATAAAATATCCCATAGCTTATATCTTTTAAATAATGTTTTCTTTGAGATAAGCTTATTGTCGTTCGATGCTCAGAATTTGGGTTGCAACTTCAGTCATATTGTAAAATTTTGAAATTTCAAAAGTGATGATAGAAAGACTTGGTACCCTTGAGCCATCTCATGTTGCCAGCACGGTGGGCTGTGCTGGAGCTGCTGCTGCGGCTGCTGAGAGCCTTTTTGGGGTCGAAACGCTCTGTTCATGGGACCCAAATGCGCAACTCCTTTTTAAACAAATTTCTCGCTGACTTGTTGACACGGTTGTTGTAAAAGTTTTTTTTTTCCTGAAATTAAAATTTCTTATATACATTAAATTATTTTAAATACTTGTAAAACGTTACAGGCTGCCTACATGATAGTCGACGAGATGCACGAGGAGCATCCGGAACTTTTGAAAGATCAATACTGGGAGGAGGTGGTCCCGAAGGACTTGCCGTACACTGTGGCATCAGAGCACTATCGCAGGCACGAGCCGGCCTGTTCTGCTGACCACTACAAAGTGAAGGCTGAAGATGCCGTCTACGCGAACGTGCAGGCCCCAAGGAAGAGTCACGATGAGACTTACGCTGACTATGTAAGTCCATTTTATTGTAACTTTTAACCATTTTCTATAGAATAAATTAACCATCAATGTAATAGTCCAGTACCATAGAAAGCAATTATGTATGTAATAGAACAATCTTAGTGTCCGTAAGCAAGCCGTGGTTTACTGGGTCTTGACCTTTACACCATACTGAAAGGTTCTCTAAAGACAGCTTCTGCATATGACAAAACTATGATTTTGTATTTGTTTCCTTTGCTAGTTACGCAACTATAAATGAAAACAAAAACAGATCAAGTTATAATCAAATCTTTATTCATTTCCAGGAAAGCGTTGATACACCATTAGTGGAAAGAAGGAAAAATTGGTTCCAAAGACAAATATCAAGAATGGGGTCGGTAAGGTCTGCTTCGACCGCGTACTCGTCAGGTGGATTGTTCGGCAGGAATAGGCATAACTCGGTGGTGTACTCGAGTCCCGAGGCCGGGCAGCCGGTGATGCCGCCGCCACCTCATCATAAGATGTCCTTGTATGAACGCCTGGTGGGCCGCAAGTCCGGTCGCGGGCAGCACAGACCGAGCTCTAGACATGGTGAATCTTTCTTTCTGCTTTTATTTAGTTAAGTGGCCACGTCTGCTGCATGCCCAATGAGCTATGGGCCAAAATAACCCCTTTCTGGAGCCAGACCTCGTAAAAGATGGCGGAACGAGCTGGACAAGCCTAACGACCAGTGGTCCACATTGGCCCTGGATAGAAATAATTGGAAGTCATGGGGAGTAGTCTTTACCCAGCAGTGGGATGACGCACGAACATTTATGGCAACCCCATGATACATGGCATAAAGTGACAAAACTACTATACTTCAGGCACCTTATACCAAGGGAGCCCAGCTCCATAATTCAACCGTTAACTTAGTTCAAATATCGATACCCATCCCTTTTCAGGAGTTTCGCAACCGCTCATCTAATGTAATTTGATCACTTAAAAACAAAACCTCACACACAAGTTTATATCTAATTTTTTTCACTTTCAGGACAAAAAAGCAATGGATCCGCAGTTCCAATAACATTACGCAACAGGCCTCGCATACCAACACCGGACGTCACCAAAGAGGTTATGGATCGCGAAAACAGAATTGCCATGGGAATGCAAAACATGGGCGTCATCATGGCACACCAAGGTTACCAGAACGAGGTACCCGTTCTTGGTGCTCTCGTCCTGTCACCTATTCAGGAGCTGGATAGTGGATCGGTTAACAACACATTGCACGCGGGCCAGCCTGGCACGACGGCGCTGGCACAAGCAGTGTTGTCGCCTGCGTTGGGTGGTGGCATGCAGCCCATGATAGCCGCGGCGCCTGTGACGCTGGGCGTGTCGCAGCTGACCAGCCTGGTGAGCTCGGCGCCAGCCACGCCGCGGGCCGAGCGCGGCACCGCCGACGGCTCTCCGCCCTCCCCGCGCGCCATCGTCACCGAGCTGCCACCCTCGGACCGCGACAGCCAGCACAGCAACGCAAGCACCGGCACGCCACCCGAGTTTGCTCGAAAACGCAGCAGTTCCAAAAGAGGAGAAGTCTACGTATAAATTATATCCGCCCGTAACGCGTGGTGCTTATGAAATTGTGATCGATAAAGATTTATTAGTCGACTTTTACGCCTGATGATCTAAGTACATGTACTTAGGTACTCATCATTGTTAAAATGAGAGAGCTCATTTATATAGTTGTAAGCGGATTTCCATTGCAATAATGGAACGAATTGAGTTTTACGCACAGACAGGGATTGAAATGTATTTTTATTATAGTTTCTCATTTAATATCTTTGTTTTTCTTTCGATCGCCTGATCTCCATAACGACGGATGTCCAATTGACTGTGATAATTATAAGGGTGACGCTCTGCGGTGTCTCTGCTCGTTAGATGATATAAGTCCGATGGGGGAATATATTACACATATTTGAATACACTCGTTTTATTAGCACTAAAATGTAGTTTTGATTACACTATGACAGAATGGAGACTTTAATGTTGTGGGCTACCTTGGTGGATCCTCTTGTGAATTGTACTATACCGTTAGAGTACTTGACGAAGGTAGAATTGGAAGGAGATAATTAGTCTTGTTGGAATTTGTTTACAATCTTAAAAGAGATAGGGCTTGTCCACATCATCATGGCAAGACATCGTTACCGTAAAACGGTGCAGTGACGCGGCGCGTCACGTTGCCGTGATGTGCTAATTTACGTTGCCGTGTCGTAAAAATGCACGTCATGATGCATCTGAATTCCAGTAAGTAGGTCTATCAACAGTCAAAAAACTGGAAATAAATAAATATCATAATGAAGAAGACTAGGGAGGATGGCTATGGTAACGAAACAGGGCTCTAAACAAAGTGGAACACCACAAATATTGCACCAGTATGACGTGCTTTTTTTTTTGGCGTGCTGTTGGGTCCGCACAAGCGGTAACGACGACGGATAACGCAACCTTTCCCGTCCACCTTCGGTATGCGGGCTGTGAAATGCCGCTACATTGGAATTTGGGGGAGGCCCCAAGGACTAATGTGCAGCTGTGGGTGCAGCACCACGAACTCCAGGGGCACTGCATTGTTTTGTCATATATTTGTGACGTGTTCGCAGATTTTGCGTTTCATATCCTAATAGGCCGTGACAAAAATATCGCCGGCATGACGAGCTATGATCTTACCTTCTTTCAGCTTGCACAGCGATGTGAGTGGAGGGACATTGCTATGGTTGGCGCGCAATGTGCCTACACAATCGGTTTTATGTGCCTTCAAAAATCCGGCCTGTTTGTCGCCGTGCTTTTCAGCAGCGTCGACGGGTAAGCGGGATCGTAGGTAGTGCCAGTACCGAGGTACACAAAGAACTAACCACAGATCGAAGGTTGCAGCATTGGTCTTGACCAATGTATGCTATTTGGATGCCACCGAGGAGATTAACCCTAGAAAGATAACCATATTTCACTAAGATAATCATACGTTGGTTCGGCGTGCGTATGTTTGAGTGGTCATATTTTGGATTATGTGTATACTAGGTTTATGAATGTAGTAAGTAATATATAATTTAATGTAAGTAGGTATATATGTAATTATGTTGTGATATAATGAAAAATATTAGGGTTCATTTATATTTTTATTACAAGAAATTAAATAAAAACAAAGCAAGGCATTTACAAAAAAAAATCTTAAACATTAGGAATGTCTCCATCAGTCTTAGTGTCCGTTTCAACCACGCGGCCACCTCATAAAATTTGATGAAACTGCCAGGAATTAGTGCTAATTTGTTACTTTACAGACCTTTTTTCGTAAATTTGTTCCAAAAAAAACTAAGGCTTTTGTCAAAAAATAGTTGGCCGCTAGAACCGCCACTTGCCGTAGTCATCGCCCGTGATTACACGGAAACTATATAATGCAGATAGACGAATGATGCATCAAAAGAAAGGTCCTAATTTGTTCCATTTGTTATAAAAATAAAAAAACGTCAAAAAGTAAATAAACGAAAAGTTATGGAACATTTAGTTTTCAGGTTATGAGTATCTCACAATAAATATCAAATGATTAGAGGATAATGGACAATTAGTTCCTAATTTGTTACAGCGAATAAACAGACAAAAATACTAGAGAGTAGGTTCAATAATTAGTTAGAGTCGATTTTAGTTGGCCGCTCGGACGGCAATATGCCTAAAATACAATGGCGTTTATCTCGTTATTATAGTACATTATGGTACTAGTGTGTAATGTTGGTGATTACCGCTGAGGCGCCATTGAGACCCGAGCCGTTAGGTGAGGGTCTTAAGAGAGCCGAGGACGGTAATCACCAATACACACGTGTATCATACGACGTTTTTCAACACACTTGTGAATAAAATAACAATAAAAACTCATTTTATTTAGTAGATAACAGATATTTTTCCTTGGAGGTTTTTTCAGGTAGTAAACTTTCCATAACGTTAAGGGCTTCACATATCGGGTTTATATCGCGCGGTGTACAACATAAATCATTTTCTTCGTAACAAGTACCTACTTGTAGACATTTTAATTAATAAATAACTATAATTTCAACAGTGAAAACGAGTTTTTAAAAATGATTCGCTATGGTGGGAAAAATTAATCAGTTTTCCTATGCGCGCGCATTGCGATCAGCCACAAACTAAAGGGATGAGGTTTTTTTTTTATTTTCCGCGCATAGGGTTTGCGCTTATTCTGCCACGTACAAAATGGGGATTTTAAAGTTTTCTTTTATTACAGAGAAAACAAAAGTTATATTTGAGTGAAAGTTTTATTTAATAAACACGAACGAGTTAAAATTATCTATTTAAATAAGAAGTTGCATGAAATGAGCAAGCAATACATTGAACACGATCTTTTTTTTGAATAAAAACTTTTTTAAGAACAAAGCACCTCAACCAATAAAATAAAAAAAATAAAAAACTATAACTCACTAGTGAGTTATAGCAATGAAAAAGTCACAGTTTGATTATGGGTTTCATTCTGTGCCTAATTGCGGTGACCATAAAGACACTTTATGAGCAAGTGTGTTGAAAACACTGACCTATAATAGAGGTCAGTGGTTAAAAAGTAGTTTTAAGCTTAGTTATAGTACTAATCGACGAGTAAGGTAACCTAGTTTGGATAATTATAGCGAATATAACTGCAGCATTCATATTTTAGAAGATATTTACAAAAAAACAATAGTATGAAACCGTATGAGAGTAGAGTGGCCATGATTACATTAGTACGAAGGCATGTTTTTAATATTATACTCTGTTTGAACGAACATGTGGTTCAGGTCCAATAATTTTTGTTTCTAATAAGTTTGATGAATCTATGGATGATGCATTGAGAAATCGTCTTTTGTTTGTTAGTGGTTTGGAAGCGTACTGGGAGGCGATACGGACGTGTGTTCCGAAAGTGGAAGAAAGTTCTCCGCCGTGGTCGCAAGAAAGCATATGTATATCGTCGGAAGATGAGGCGCCCACGTCGTGTTCGACGTAGTGCTTATAGTGGCCCAGCTCTTAGGAGTATTATGCCTGCACCAGGTCGTGTTATGAAGTATATTTATGCTGGATCTTCTATTCAGCAATTGACTTGGGAATATGGAGCTGGCCATTATGATGTTAAATATAATGAGATTCCTTTGTTTACATTGTTTGCTAGGGGTAATAGCAATGCAGGAGTATATTTACAGAATCAGTATGGGATGTTTATCACTACATAGTATAAAACAAAGTCGCTTTCTCTGTCCCTATGTCCCTACCCAACTAGCAATTTTGCCCTATAACCAAAGCTTATATCTCAAAAAAGCTGGGTAAACGATGTATAAAGGTTTTGGCGGTGACAGATTGTTGTGTAAAAGCGTTTGCGAATACATTTTGGCTCTATAAGTTTATACAGCAAATACGACCTATTAGGAATTGATGTAAAGGTTTACTTCGCGACTTTGTATCGCTGTTATAGTCAGGCGTTATAGCAACCTCCAATGTGACTATTATACAACGATAGAACTTTATAACAGTGTTTAGTGTCGCCTTAAGGCGCCTGATTTATGCAATAAAGGTTCGGAACGAACTATAATGGATCTTTCGTTAAAGTAGAGATGAAGACTCAAGAATAGGGCGATATTGTGATATTGTGGGTTTTAGATCGTTGTTACAGTACATAGTAATATAGTGGGCACAAAATGTCTACAACAGAGTGATTTGGTGATAAAGCTCGGTTTCAAATTACATTTATGTAGCTTAATTGTCATATTAAAGGTTTGTTAGCGCTCGTTATAGTCGTAGTGATAAACTTATCACAAAGACACCTTTTTAGAACAGGATTGTTTGTTCATATCTGTTATAGTCCCTCTATTACACAGTAGTACTTTAACGGAGATCTTTTCTCTTTTACAACATCATCATCTGCCTAGCCTTTTCCCAAACTATCTTGGGGTCGGCTTCCAGTCTAACCGGATGCAGCTGAGTACCAGTATTTTACATGAAGCGACTGCGTATCCGACCTCCACAACCCAGTAACTGGGTAATACGATACCCCTTGGTAAGACTGGATGTCAGACTTTTTGGCTTCTGACTACTCGTAACGACTGTCAAAGATCTACAAATGACAGCCGGGACCAACGGCTTAACGTGCTTTCCGAGGCACGGAGGAAACTCGGTATGTAATTATGGTCACCCATCCACGGACCAACCTCGGCAAGCACGGCTTAACCTTAAAGATCGACCCAGGCGGCTGTTATTATTTAGCCACGAGCTCCTCTCCTCTCTTACAACATAATTACTGTATATAAAGGTAGACTAGCAATGCTTTTAAATGATAAATCAGTTTTGTAAAGGCATTTCTATATCTACAACAATATTGACATTTTGATTCAGCGTAATTCAGCTTTTTTTTTAAAGATTCAGCATGGTGATTGTAATGGTGGTTGTAATCTGTCATAACGAGTGCTATAGTAGAGTTCAGGAAGCTGGAAGTATTTTTATGACTTAAAATTCGTAATTATTTTAGTAAAAACTCAATAATTCGAGGGGGGCATTCAAATATTGTCGTAAATCCGTACATAGTTTATCAGTAAAATTTCAGTCGCACGTTATTTTCCCCATAAGAGACAAATAATTTAATTACAAAATAATATCTAACTTTCCAAGATATCCTCGTATTCTCTTTTATTATCATTTTCTCTTCAAAAAAACCGAGATACTGCAGCGGCGCCGCGGCGTGAACCAATGTAAACTGAATGAATGACAAAAAGGTACTTTAGCAGCGTTGCGGTGGCTTGTATGTCATCGAATAGAGATTGCGTTACTTTTAAATCAACTGTAATATGTCAAAATTGTCAAGCCTGATACCGCTACAGTTGTACTTTAGAACTGAATGGAGATATAATTTCGTCACTTTCTTTGTAGGTGCACCTTTATTGGCCTTTTATTTGACCACCGATTAGTTTTTAGAAAACGTTCTATGATCTTCTATACAACAAACTTTTGCTGGTTGGGTATGTATGCTTAAATCTTTAAAACTACGCAACAGATTTTGATGCGGTTTTTTTAATAGATAGAGTGCTTAAAGAGGAAGGTTTATATGTATATAAACATCCATTGAATAGTGGAGAAATACTGTTATTTTTGAGGTTTCTAATGTGATGTCGTAAATAATTACATTTTTTTCCGCTTACATTGCAAACGCAGGCTGAACCCTACAAGATTTATCAAAATAATGTACTAAGTATTGTACACATTGAAAAGGTCTACAGAAAACTCCGCGATGGTATATGTCTATCTCTTATGGATATCCCACAATAACATTTTTTTGTCATTTACTTTTTACGACAAATAATGGCTAATTTTCGAAGCGATTTTAACCAATACAGCATTAATCCTTACAATTATATTGTGTGTTTTGCGAATGAATGGAAGTTTACTCATGAATGACCGTTCAAAATATTGTTATTAGGTATATTGTTTGCGGCTATGGAACCCTGTGTGTGAGTAAGACTCGCACTTGGCCGGTTTTTTATTTATTTATTATAACCTACTTAATCAATTCCATTATTTCAATTCTTAATTTTATCTTTAATTTTTGCAAACATTAAAATATTTATTTCTAAGCCCGGGAGGTGATCTGTACATCAGGATCTTTCTATTTCAGACACCTTTCTCTATATAGGTAAGATTGTAGGTACATAATAACCAGCGCCTTTAATTTTTGATGTGGAGATAAATAAAGATTTATGAATCTTAAGATTAATTTCTAGTTAAAATGAAAAAATACTTTGGTATCAATTCCTAGGTATACTATTCATTTATACTTTTGAAGAATTGTCGGCTAGCCCGCGAAATTCAATTTTTTTTAGATTGTTTGATCACTAACATGCTGAGCAAACGAGCTGTTCGCCTGGAAGGAGAGCAGCAGACACTGCTTTGTTCAGAAAGATTTTTTACTTTGTAATCAATAAGCATTATAGATCTAATAAAACTAATTTTATAAACAATCACTAAATCACTTTACTTTTATTTATTTAGGGTCTCCAACAAAAGAAACACATGAATGCACACTTGATTATGTATCAATATTTAGTATTTGTAAAAATAATTGGGTTTTTAATAATTTTATTACAATTTAGCCTTTGACTGATAAGACATTGCACTTTCTTGTGAGTCATACTTTTATTTATGATAATGTAATATTAATTCAGGAACTAAAGCCTCTGGTCAAAACGATAATGGTTACAAAAGGCGTGGACAAGCAATTTTATAGTGTGTTTGGATATCGAGGAAGCACTTTTTTAATTTTTGGACAGAAACCAAAAAACATAAATTGAGAAATATTCAATTCATTGATAACAGTAACAAGAAAGCCCGTTAATAGTTATTTTCACTTCAGTAGCTCAAACATGTAGGTTTTGCTGCCTGAAATCAGTGAGCAAAATGCGATTTTGCTCTCTGAGTGAGACAAAGTAACTTTTTAATTATTTTTTTCAGAAAGCCCCGAATTTCTTATTCAGCCTTGGGTTAATCATACAATTCGAAACATTCACGAGTGTGAATGTTTCGAATTGTAGAGATAGATAGAATGAAAGAGATAGAATGAAAGAGATAGAGTTATCTCTTTCCCGCCCATTAGAAAGAGAGAGAGACAAAGACCAGCCCTTTCGAAGTTCCGTTTTTGAATTCGAACACGTTCGGAATTTCGTACTAACTAAAGATAAGTTTACAGCGGTTTCTCAGGATCAATGCTCCAACTTACCGGCCTCCAGAGCTACCTATTTATTGTTGTGAATATGACGCATTGGTTACACCTTTCCAAATATATGATAACATTGGCATAATATCTAAAGATACCATAGATGCTCAAAAAGAGCTTAATACCTTATTCACGAAAAATGGTCAAATTGGCATCAAGTATACTGCGATGCATCTAAGCTGTCAAGTGACGGATGTGTTGGCGTAGGAGTATATTATAGTCAGTACAAGATTGTCCAGAAAATTAAACTGCCACCTGAGTCATCTGTTTTTACAGGAGAATGCCTCGGTATTTTAAAATCTATAGAATACGTGATGCTTATGAAGTTAACAAAAACAGTAATATTTACAGATTCCAAAAGTGCTTTACAAACTCTTCAAAGATTTCCATTTAAGTCACAAACATATTTTCCATTAATATTTGATATCAAGACTAAACTGCGTCAATGTTTGATGAAAGGTTATTCTGTTGATCTCGTTTGGGTACCAGGTCACTCCAATATAAAAGGTAATCTTAAGGCTGACGAACTAGCCAAGGATGCGGTAGGGTGTGGTGATGTCGTTCCTTACATTAATTCAAAGAGTATAGTAATATAGATGCATTAATTTCACACAGGATTTAGCTTCTTTGCCGGCAGCTTATCTCCAAGTCTCTTGGGATAAATTGTGGGCAGAAACTGCTCGATATAAAGGAAAACATTAATTTAATATTTAGCCCAAAATATCAAAAAAACCTTGGTTTAGATTAATATCTTTCGATAAAAAGAACACCTCTATTTTAATTCGCTTAAAGTTAGGTCATGTGTGTAGTCCCGTTCACCTTGCACTTGCAAGACTAGGCATTGAGACGAGTCCTGCCTGACGAGTTTGAAATTGGGGATATAATCACATATTTCTGAGCTGTCCTCTTTATGATAATACAGATTTGTATAATACATTGCAGTCTTTACAGATCCCTTTCCCCACTAACATGTTGTGCATACTGTCGTCGTTACATAAAGGAATATATAAAGCTTTATTTAGTTTTTTAACTGTAAATAATATTAAATTGTAAATATTTGGTTTTAAAAATGATTTAATTTTAGTATTAGTAATAGTTTTTCTTAGTTTCATATTTAAAATATTATATTGTTGTTTTTTAGTTATCCTTTAGATTCCTATTTTCCGTATACCTACTTTCCTGATACTATTATTTTTTCCCAAATTCCACTTCCGACTAACCTTCTATAATATAATATTCGTTTTTAAATATTTTCCGTTTCCCGTTTTACCTTATTCCTTGGCAACACTAAAATGCCAAACCATCCAATGTCAAACTCCGAAAAACTGAAAGAACATTAGCAATGGCAAAATACGCCATAGACATATAAATCATATGGACTTGGCATACCTACAAGAAAAACGTGCATACCTACACTTTAGTGAGCTGATAAAATGGCGGCTAATAGGGCAGCCCTTATCGATATTTCTATATAATAACATCGATAAAAGATTGTGAGAATGTTTTCATAATGTTACGGTACAATATCTACGGGTGAAAATACCCCAAGTTTTCTAACATAATAATATGCCTTTCATTTGTTGTTGTTTGAGAAATTTCGTCCTTCTTTCACGGTTAAACCGTAGAACTTATTTTGATGTTTCCTATTAAGACAGGCTGAAACTTGGAGGACAGATATATTATGCTGTTTTTTATCGACCTAGTATTCTGTAACTGATTTCACTCTATTGTATAATTTAAGCAACAAGTTTATCTAGTTGCCGGCCCGTTGAGAACCTCCTCCTTTTTTGAAGTCGGTTTTTTAATTTTATGCTCTTGGAATTTATTCTTTTAGCTATTACGAGAAATGAAAAGCAGTAAGTACAAGTCGTGCCATTAAAGATGAGACTTGACCACGTCTCCCGCCGCTCTTTCGCGGGTATCCATGAGGATCACCTCAGCGGTATCTATCAAGATACCGCTAAAACCACGTGGTGCGTCAAGTCTCAACTTTAATGGCATGACTTGTACTATCCGTGCGCGATAAGTTGAGACCTGTAGTCTGTAACGGGTCCATATTGGCTCTCCTAAAGTTTTTTACCCGAAATTGTTCTTCCTAATGATTTGTAATCCGAATGATCACTCTTCCTAAAATTTTTAATCCTAAAGTTTTCAATTCATACTATTTGTAGTGCTACCGGCGATGTCCATAACACTCATGTTTCTGAAAATTGTAATTAATAATATCATTATGAAAATATTTTTATACTCCTACTGTTTTTTATCATAACGCTTTTATCCCTAAACATAATGACCATAATATTTTCACTCTTATTCAGAAAGAAACATTTACCAAGTGTAATAAAAAATATATGTGGATAGAAGATGATAGTTATAGTACCCCCACTATGAAAAAAATACTTAGAAAAATTTCGCAGCCAATTTCGAGGTAGCGCTCGCCGGCCGCTGCCGCGGCACCGCTCGCTCCGCTCGCTCGGCTCGCGCGTAGTTGGTCACAGTTCTAACCTAACCTAACCTATTGATATCTTTGCAGGTATACACCGCTATAAATAAAATTAAAGAAGACGCTTTAATTAATAAAAAAGAAATCGAAACAAAAAAGATATGACTTTGAATAATAGTGTAAAAGACGGTTATGTTGAGAAAATATAGGAAAACAAATAAAAGTATAATAGATGTTTATTGCTACTGACATTATGAAGTTGAATGCTTCGGAATTATGAACATTAGAGACAGAGTAGTTAGGAATTGTGATTGTTAGGATGAAAAATGTTAGGAAGAACATTTTCGGATTTCCAATTATCGGAGTTGAAAATTTATGTACATCAGAACGTTCGGCCAGTCGAGATAGGGACCTGGCTGCTACTCCAGTTTTTAATGACGATCATGTGACGCATAAAGATGCCAGCCAAAGAATTTGTGACCGAACAGTCCGAAAGTTGAAGCATTTATTTATGGCCGAACGACCTGATATCAGAACGTTCAGCCAACCTGAATCTCCATAACTGAGGACCTTAGAGTAACTGTTACTGAATAAAGATTTACTGGCGATTTAATGACAAACAACCAATGCTTTACTTTTACTCGTAATGCCACCAGTTAAAAGTAAAATGAATTTTGGTTTCTGTAACATCAGGACGTTCGGCCAACGTAATCTCCATAACTGAGGACCTGAGAGAAACCGTTAATGAATAAAGACTTAGTGACGAGACTGAAACGAACTTTTATTGTTTTATTTTTCTTTGTGATGGCCCCCTTATATAGTAAATTAAAAATTTAACATATAACCTCAAAACATTGGCATTATCGATTCCTCCACAAGGACGAAGCCCAGAGAAACCGTTAATCAATAAAGATTTTGTGACGACACTGAAATGAACTTTTATTGTTTTATTTTTCTTTGTGATGGCCCCCTTATATAGTAAATTAAAAATTTACAATATAACCTCAAAACATTGGGATTAACGATTACTCCACAACGAAGAAGCCTAGAATACTCGCAAAACCCTTGATGTGTTAAAGGTTTCAGTGCAATGGTGTCAGTATTTTTGTTTATTCCAGATTAATCTTTAAAAATGCACTATGGCGGATGGCGACTGAAATTGGGTGACCATGTATTCCAACGAAACAAGTATTTATCGAGTACTAAATTACCTAAACCATGAAGCAAAACACGTCGAAATTGTTGAAATAAGGTGACGATGTAGGTATTGCAACAAAATAAATGGATACGCGAACGGAGGACTTTGAGAAGGAGTGCAGATAACCAATATTTTATATAATATGCATTAGAAATAATTGTTATAAAAAAAAAACGTTACACACACCAATGGTGGTGTGTGTAACGTTTTTTTTATAACAATTAGCGTTATGATGTGGCCTCTTTGCTTCTACTTTTATTATTTTTCCGTGTCTGGAGGTCTACGCTCTTTCTCCGAAACGTAACTTCGGCAACGAACGAAAATTAAACGTAGATACGTTTGTGACCCTACTCTATATCATTTGCGGACGCACACAATAACATTCAATACGTTAATTGTCTGTGAATTCGAATTTCTTGTGTGCGGACGCACTCAAGAAGTTCGAATTCAAAAATGCAAATTATATAGAGTAGGGTCACAAACGTATCTACGTATTTTTGTTCGTTGTCGAAGTTACGTTTCGGAGAAAGAGAGTAGACCTCCTGTCACTGTCACATGAAAAAACATAATTGAAACTATCGATCGAATTTAGACCAATAGGCCACCACTAAGTTTTGCTTCATTCAGTTACGGCGGCTTTCTATAAAAATCTCAATCCCATTTTTTACCCCCGACCAAAAAAGAGGGGTGTATCTGTGTCTGTCTGTGGCATCGTAGCTCCTAAACGGATGTACCGATTTTGATAAAATTGGTTTCGTTTGAAAGGTGTTTTAATCGAGAGTGTTCTTAGCTATGTTTCGAAAATATCTACTCAGCCTTTTGATGGTAATCACGTCTTTTCTAGTTGAAGGGAAATTAACAACTTCCACAGGTCTGGTCGATTCGAAATTTGAAATCTTGTCACTTGTCAACATGGGCATCTCCAGGGGGGGTGGTTGCACCCCCTTCACCCCAAAAACGTTTAATTTTTTTATTTCGTTTATTGGCGAGAAGTCGCGCAACACCGAGAAAAGTGGAAGCAATGGGGAGACCTATGTCCAAGATTGGGACAGTCAAGGCTTAGATAAAATAATATAAGTCTAAAAAGCATAAAATAAAAAATAAACTCATTACAAGCACAAATCAAAGCGGACCCCCGACGCTAAGATGCTTGGATTATTTTGTTTTTGGTTTTTTAGAGGTTTTTGGTGTCGGGGGTTCTTTTAAATTTTTAATTTAATTTTTATACATTGTCGTTCTAAAAAATATCAATTATTATGTACCTAATAAAGCCTTTTTCAATTAGGGTATCTAGTTATTTAAGTATTCTTGTACTTAGTCAAATTTCCCAATCTCCAATGTCAGTCACCTTTCCACTTTCGTTTGCTTTTAGCCAAAATAGACTCGACTAATATAACAAAAACTTCACAAGTGGACACTGGTATGCAGGCATCAGCTCAACATTGCTTGTACCTATATAATTTAATATTACAACGTGTTTTGCTTCATTGTTTAGGTAATTTAGTACTCGATAAATACTTGTTTCGTTGGAATACATGGTCACCCTATTTCAGTCGCCATCCGCCATAGTGCATTTTTAAAGATTAATCTGGAATCAACAAAAATACTGACACCATTGCACTGAAACCTTTAACACATCAAGGGTTTTGCGAGTATTCTAGGCTTCTTCGTTGTGGAGTAATCGATAATCCAAATGTTTTGAGGTTATATTGTAAATTTTTAATTTACTATATAAGGGGGCCATCACAAAGAAAAATAAAACAATAAAAGTTCATTTCAGTGTCGTCACAAAATCTTTATTGATTAACGGTTTCTCTGGGCTTCTTCCTTGTGGAGGAATCGATAATGCCAATGTTTTGAGGTTATATGTTAAATTTTTAATTTACTATATAAGGGGGCCATCACAAAGAAAAATAAAACAATAAAAGTTCGTTTCAGTCTCGTCACTAAGTCTTTATTCATTAACGGTTTCTCTCAGGTCCTCAGTTATGGAGATTACGTTGGCCGAACGTCCTGATGTTACAGAAACCAAAATTCATTTTACTTTTAACCGGTGGCATTACGAGTAAAAGTAAAGCATTGGTTGTTTGTCATTAAATCGCCAGTAAATCTTTATTCAGTAACAGTTACTCTAAGGTCCTCAGTTATGGAGATTCAGGTTGGCCGAACGTTCTGATATCAGGTCGTTCGGCCATAAATAAATGCTTCTAACTTTCGAACTGTTCTGTCACAAATTCTTTGGCTGGCCTCTTTATGCGTCACATAATCGTCATTAAAAACTGGAGTAGCAGCCAGCTCCCTATCTCACCTGGCCGAACGTTCTGATGTACATGAAAATTTAGGTGAACTTTGGCGCACCCGTCTGTAACAGTGGTGAGTGGCGTGTTTGTACCGCCACGGTACAATACGGGCGCCATCGGGAAGTGCGGAGGAAGCGGGCGGGGGGAGTCAGGTCTTATCGCGCACGGGTTAAGTACCATCGGGAAAGTGAGAATATGGACACTTTTCAAACAAAATCCCGTGCACACGATGACATCTGTTTTACACCCTTATTACTATTGGTCCGCACAAATACTTTGCGGACCAATAGCGGTAAAACAAAAAAAGACCTGACCGAAAAATACACGACCGTTTTTTAATCATGTATTGTTTTAAACACAATCTCAGGCTCTGTTAATGATCCCAGATGTTTGACCACAGTTTTTTTTTTCATTTACGACACCAAGGGACTCGGCAAAATATAGATGCTGCGATGCTATTGGTAGCTGAGCGTTAATAAGCGCTTCTATAGCGGCCGGACGCTGCAAGTAACGATAGTCCTTACCGTGGTCAGATACGCAATTTGGTGATAGTACCTACTTACATCGAATAATTTTTTAATCGACCTTTTTGCTTGACTTGCTGTCCCCACGGTTTCTTTATACTGTTATCGGGGGATGCGCCAAGGTAGCCCGCGAAATTCAAATTTTCTTACGTTTTTTTGCAATTTGCAAGTCAGTGTCAGGTTGTATCTTGATAAAAATATGATTTTTACTTTATTGAGTGTTCAGTTGAAAGACGATTCTTCAAAGTGAAGAGAACAAATAATTATTGTTTTTGTTGGAATTTTTATATTTTCCACACCGATTGTTTATAGCCTTAAAAATAAAACATAAAACCAATAAAGAACCATAAAATTGCATTATCGATATATATAAAAATGTCTGAATGCACTACTCTATCCCTTCAATAACAAGAAAATGATTTCATGTAGTAAAACTGTTGAAAATAGAGGCAAAAGGGAAAATATGAATGCTTTACTGTTGAAACTCTTCAATAAATGCAGAATACTTTGTTTATCATCTTGAATTCACAAATTTTAACCAGAGCTAAAGAGCATTTGACAGTTGACGTACCCAACTTAGGTATCAAACAGCGAGCGGATAAAATGGCGACCCGGCCGCAAATAGGTATTTCAATGACTTAGAAATGTAGGGTTGCCATTATAGTAACTGTCAAAAACACTATTATCCTTTTTCACTTACGCAAAATTATGAAAGTTAAAAAGAGATAGCAGTATTTTTCTGATTTTGGCGTCGATATGCCTCGTATTTGTATAACTGTTTTTTCTATAGTCAAACATTTCAAGTCCATATAATTTATATGTCTATGTATCAAACAGCGAGCGGATAAAATGGCGACCCGGCCGCAAATAGGTATTTCAATGACTTAGAATGTAGGGTTGCCATTATAGTAACTGTCAAAAACACTATTATCCTTTTTCACTTACGCAAAATTATGAATGTTAAAAAGAGATAGCAGTATTTTTCTGATTTTGGCGTCGATATGCCTCGTATTTGTATAACTGTTTTTTCTATAGTCAAACATTTCAAGTCCATATAATTTATATGTCTATGAAATACGCTGACGCGTATTGCCACACTGAAGAAAAAAAAAATGATTAACCCAAGGCTGAATAAGAAATTCGGGGTTTTCTAAAAAAATAATTAAAAAGTTACTTTGTCTCACTCAGTGAGCAGCACTGATTTCAGGCAGCAAAACCTACATGTTTGAGCTACTGGAGTGAAAAATAATAAAACCCATATGATTCGCGTTCCTTCGCATATTGGGTGGGTTACAACTATAGAAAGGTTGTCTAAATGCTGTTCGATATTATATACAGCTCATAAGTTAAGAGGAATAAAAAAGGTAAAATCAGAAAGGTCGTTTTATTTTTACATGTTTCATTCGATAATTCAAACAATAAAACGAACCTTACAAAAATTATCCATAGCACATCTCTGTATCGATATTCTATGCCATAGCCATTATTTTAGTCTATGTCATTACATTTTTACACATAACAACGCTAGCGACAAAACGCATTTTTTCGAATTAATCACCAACCAAGTAGGTAGGTAGGTACTGTCTTATCTGTCTCCAATGAAATGACGAATAGGGATGTCAAAAATTCAAAAAAGTATCGATATATATCGTCTCGACATTTTTTTAAAATATCGAAATCGATATTGATATTTTTATTAAAAGATATCGATATATCGGTATGATTTGACAGAGAATATTCGGGCTCTAAAAATTAATTTATTTGGCCTAATCTACTTCAATCATCTTACATTAATAAATTAAAACAACCATTTTTTTTTAAATTAATGATCTCATTCGTCGTGCTCTTGCCACCGCCGGGGTGCCAGCTGTCTTAGAACCCAATGGCTTGGCACGTGTCGATGGGAAGAGACCAGATGGTATGACCATAATGCCATGGAAGCTGGGTAGGCCTTTGGTGTGGGATGCGACTTGCGTCGACACCTTTGCGCCATCCCATCTTCCTAGCACGGTGAGCTGCGCTGGTGCGGCTGCTGCAGTTGCTGAAAACCTTAAACGGCGCAAATACAATAATTTAATTGGTAATTATGTATTTGAGCCGTTTGGGGTTGAAACACTAGGGCCATGGGGCCCGAGTGCCCATCTTGTGTTTCGGGATATCGCCAAGCGGTTGGTCGATGCTTCACGGGACCAGAGTGCTGGCCTCTTTTTTGGTCAAAGAATCAGCATTGCCATCCTACGTGGCAATGCGGCCAGCCTTCTGGCACTTTTCCTGTCGACAGCGATGTCGACGAGTTTTTTGACGCCCTGTAATTTTGATACTTGTACATATTTTATTTTTATGTTATATTTATTTGTAGTCTGTAAATAATGTACATATGTAATATTAATAAAATAGATAAAGTTTTTTTTATGGTTTATTAATCAAACCAATATTTTTCTAAAAATAATACGATACGAACGCCAGACAGGCAATTGAAGTCATTTGAAGTTGAATACAACAAACAGAATTGCCAACTTAAAAAGCAAATTATAAAACTGCAAATCGAGTCAACCAAAAACAAAAAATACATAAAATATTATTTGTTGAAAATATTTTTTAATCTTAAAACTGATAAATGTTTATTGGCCTGAAAAAAAATATCGATTTTTATACCTTTTTAATACTTGGAATTTTATATCGATACGTCAATATATCGAAATATTAAATATCGCTCAAAAATATCGATATATTGAAAAAATAATATCGATGTATCGATATATTTTCAACAAGCCTAATGACGAATAGTTATCTGTAGCTCATTTGGCACTTTTGGCAGTCATTTGCTAAATCATATTCTACGCGTACGGCGTACCTAGGTACCTATGGTACCTATCTAATGTTATTTCTCGTGTACATGTGTGATTTTATGAAGTAAAATATTAGACACGTATGTTTTAAAAAGGAAAGAAAATGCAGCTTGCGGAGGAAGGTAAATACTTGCTAAACCATTGTTTTTATTTGTTTAATTTGTACAACATCGGTAGGAAAACATACGGTTTCATATAAATGTCAAATGTAGGTAAGTATCATAATCAAAAGTAAAAAAGAGTATGCAATTTTTCTTGTATTGTAGTAAGAATACTCAGATCAGCAAACAGAATTTAAAACATAAAACTGGGTATTAAGTAGGACAAGTAGAATAACGCGGGTATCGTTTTCGCCATTGAAATAAAATAGACTTACTACCTACCCTACCTTATTAGTTATTATATAAAAGATCTATTATTTTTATTCTCCTTCTTTATTTCGGATTGAAGGTGAATAACATATTCTTTTAACATGGATTACTTGGGCCTAGTCAGTTTCCACATTGATTGTGTCTTCATTTGCATTCTTGACATCATGAAAGTGGTACAGATACTTTGGCCACTCAATAATAATATGTAACATTGTCTGTCATCATGCATTAATGTCATGTGTACATCATCTTCGGCCTAGCCTTTTCTTAACTAAGTTGGGGTCACCTTCCAGCCTAAATGGAAGCAGCTGACTACCAGTATTTTATCTCCACAACCCTGTAAGTACAGGGTAATTTGATACGCCTTGGTAGGACTGGTTGTCAGAGTTTCAGAGCACTAATTGTGACTACCTGTAACAACTGTCAAAGAGCTACAACTGAAAGCTGGGAGGTATGTAATGGATAGTCACCATCCACAGACTGACCTTGGCAAGCACAGTTTAATCTGAAGATCAACCCATGGGGCTATTATTATCAATAGCCAGTCATGAACAATACTAATATAATAAATATTTTCAGAAATTCATGCCAAGTGTGGCAGTGATGAAGAATTAATGAATTTTAGGCCCTCACCTAACTTCAAACATAAGAAGTACTTACGATCAAAATTTGAAGAATCTATGATGAACAAAGCGAATTCTTCCTGTATGGAACCAAACGTTTTGTCTTTGGGACACAACAAACTAGAGAAAGTCATTAACACATTGGTGGTAACTGCACCAGCACAGCCACCTTTACCACCTAACCCGCCACCACCGGATACACCACCCTTGATCACTAATATAAAGCAGGAAATTGAAGATGATGAATGCAATACCTCCGAGACTTTATCTGAGTTCAGCCAGTCAGAAGAACTAAAGGCTGCCTCTGCAACAATTAAAACTGACCAGTCTGATGATAAGCCTAATGTGACGATGTGCCGGAACTTTGCACGTGGTACATGCAAAAAGGGTGCAGCGTGTATATTTGCACATGAATTAATTTTATCACAGTTGCCAGCGGTGTACACATTCTGTAGAAATTTCCAAAATTCTGTGTGTACATTTCCTAAGTGCAAATTTGTACACGCCTCTGTGTTTGAAAAAGAAAATTTCTACAGAACGGGTTATTTACCACCCCATACACTAGCTCATCTTAAAGAAGCTAGTGTACAGCAACACACTCCCGCACCACAGTCTGAAGGTAATATAATTACAATCAATATTTAATTCAACCTGTTCACAAAATATATTTAATATATGCTTTAAAAAACTTATTTATTGGTATTTTTTAGCACCAGCAGAGCAGCCCACGGTAAATTGTAACGCTCCACCACCCCCTCAAATAGCATGGTAAGTTTTTCGTCTTGTATGAGCTTTTGCCCGTGGCATCTATCGCATGGAGCTTGAACGTTATTCAAATATTTTTGTTTGTCCTAACCCAGATCTATCTGTGTAACAAATTTCAACACAATACCCTAAGTCCTTATGGGGTGACACAACTAAACATACTCACTTACACATTTATAAAATAAGTTAGGATATTTGGCACTTTTCTTAAATACTGATATCTCATTTTTCCATTGATGGCAGCTGCATGTTTATGATATGAGATCTCGTGATCGCCATTCCTAGGTTATTTTATAAAAGCTAAAACTTTTTCTTTGAGCAGCGGTGGCCCAGTGGTAGCGGAGCAGCGGTGGCCCAGTGGTAGCAGCCCCGACTTACGAGCAGTAAGTCGTAGGTTCGAACCCAGGCAGGCGCATTACTTTGTGTAATTTATTTCATCACCGCTGCTCTCAAAACGGTGAAGGAAAACATCGTGAGGAAACCGGCATGTCCTAGAACTAAAAATTCGAAGACATGTGACATCTACCAACCCGCACTGGGCCCACGTGGTGGATTACAGCCCATTCCCTCTCATAGAGAGGAGGCCTGCGTCCCAGCAGTGGGAACAATATAGGCTGATGATGATGATGATGAAAACTTTTTCTTTGGAAGTACCTTATTATTCGTAGGTAAAGTTTGCTCTGTATTATGACGTAACTTAGCAGCTATTTAGGACACCTTTGTTACCTGATATCGGCCAAAGCCACCATAACCAACTCTTCATAATATTATGTTCTTACCTGTAGTAAGGTGCTTCCACAGAAAATAGTAGTTTGATTATGCAACAAGTGGGTCTCACTAGTTTTAATATTCTCATTTAAGTATCTCGCCCGTGGCAGTACGATACAATGAAGCCGTCGTAGAACCCGATGTCTTCAGAATTCAACCAGGCACAAGCAATGACTACCAGAAACGTGGGTGGAGTCAGATTGATGAGGGTATGTTCTCTAACACAATCTTTTCCTCTGCTACTGAAGCGAATGTGGTTAGGTTAGGTTAGCCGGGCTGTTTTCGCACTTAGCCTCTTTATTGAGCCATTGTCAAAAAGCGAATGTGGTATTGATACTATCTAAAAATGCAGTGAGAACCTAAAATCATCTACTGTCAATATTTACTATGGAACAATCACCCTGTATATCAAAATCAAAATCAAAATATTTTTATTTCACATAGGCCTACATGGGCACTTGTAAAACGTCGACAAAAAGCTCGGTTCGGGTTGGTCGTTTCCTATGGAGAAGAACCGGCAAGAAACTCCATGGTTACTCTTTTAAAATCATTTGGCTTTACAATTTTTCTATGTTACAGCGTTGGCACTTAAGTATGAGTGGACATCGTAGGCCCGACAATAAGTCGTTGCTTACTACAAAACGTAGAACAAGATAAAAAGTTACCAAGGATCTAGGAATCTATAAGGCCTACAATGTCCACACATTTACAAACAATCGGTAAATAAGAAAATGAGTCTATACAAGCAAAAAAAAAAAAAAAAAGAAGATATTGCAAAAAGACTAGATTAAACAAGTGACACAAATGTTGTCATCCGTGCTGTAACTATTCTAAACAAAATGGTGTAATGATTAAGAAAATATTGTAAAACATCTGATTAAAAAATAATGGAAAAAAGTAAATAAAAATAAAAAAGTAAATAAAATAAAACATAAAAATTAAAAAATATAAGATTGAGAATAGTTAGAGACATCCACACATTTGTGCCGTTTTATGAGCTACCAGGGAAGCCGCATGTGCGTAGGGGCTCAGGCCAAACTTCTTTATCTTCAACATAGTCCTTAATTTTGTAATATGCTTTTTTAATTAGGACACGTTTGATATAATTTTTAAACTTTCCATCGGTCAGTTCTGTAACTGACTTTGGCAACTTATTATAAAAGCGTATACTGTTAATAAGAAATGACTTGCTAGTTTTAGTTAATCTAAATTTGGGTATTACAATTTCGTGTTTACTGCGTGTATTTATATTATGAAAGTCGCTTCTAATTTTGAAAAGTCCTCGGTTTTTGCGGACATATAAAATACATTCTAAAATATAGAGTGAAGGCAGAGTAAGTATATCGATTTCTTTAAATTTTTCTCTGAGGGACTCGCGAGGACCCATTTTATAGATGGCGCGGACTGCCCTCTTTTGCAGTATGAAAATTGAGTCAACGTCTGCTGCCGATCCCCACAGCAGAATGCCATAGGCCATAATACTATGGAAATAAGCGTAGTATACTAACCTAGCCGTAGCTACATCAGTTAGCTGCCTTATTTTCCTAACTGCATAGGCAGCTGAGCTTAACCTTCCCGAAAGAGTTCTAATGTGCGCCCCCCACTGCAGTTTTGAATCGATAGTAATCCCCAAAAATACAGCTTCCGCTATAACATCAAGTTTTTTGCCGTCAAGATTTAAATTTAGGTCACGTTGTGGTACATTTGGTAAAGAAAACTTAAGACATTTTGTTTTATTCGTATTCAGTAAAAGATTGTTGGCTGCAAACCATTTTGAGAGAATAGTTAGGCTTTCGTTGACGTGTAAGACGTCCGTATCTTTTCTATGAATTTTGAAAATTAGCGAGGTGTCATCAGCAAATAGAATTATATCCGAAAATTTGGCCATCATGTAAGGGAGGTCATTAATATAAACAAGAAACAAGAAAGGGCCGAGAATTGAACCTTGGGGCACGCCCATCTTGACTATAGACCCGCAGGACGTCGCCCCATTTACATTTACTTTTTGCTGCCTGTCCGATAAATAAGAAAGTACAAGATCAGCAGCTAGTCCACGAATTCCGTAGTGGTGTAATTTACAGATCAGTGTTTTGTGGTCGACGCAGTCGAACGCTTTTGAGAGGTCACAGAAGATGCCAATAGCATCCTGGGACTTCTCCCAGGATTCCAAAATGTAACTGATGAGTTTCACTCCCGCGTCCGTTGTCGAACTACCCTTCGTGAAACCAAACTGCTGACTATGCAGTATCTTATTAGAATTGAAGTGAGACAACATCTGGTCCAGCATGATTTTTTCATAGATTTTACTCAATGCTGGAAGCACAGATATAGGTCTATAATTAGAGGGATCACTCTTACAACCTGATTTGAAAATTGGTACTACTTTACTATGTTTCATCAGGTCAGGAAACTTACCGCTGTCTAAACATTGATTGAATATGCCTGCTAAGACAGGAGCAATTGAGTCAATGATGTTTCCAAGAACCTTGACTGATATCCCCCATAAGTCTTCAGTATTTTTTATATTGAGACTTTTGAATGCGTTTTTAATTGTATCAGTACATACTGGTTTAAATTTAAAGTTAGGTAAGTCTTTTGTAAAGTTCTCTTTAAGAAGAGCTTCAGCTAAAGTAGCTGAGGAGGGGAGAGATTTCGTAACCTCTAACGGAATGTTGGCAAAGAAATTGTCTAGAGTCTCAGCGACTTCTAGCTTATCACAAATGGTTTTATTATCTATTTTCAAAGACAGTTCATTCTTATCTCGTTTTTGCGTCTTTCCTGTTTCTCTGTTAATTACCTGCCACACAGTTTTTATTTTATTCTTAGAAATACCGATTTTATTACTTATTGTTATAGATTTTGCCTGAGCGCAGACACTTTTGAATATTTTTGAATAGTTTCTAACATAAGCGTGAAAGACTTGATCTGAGGTCAGAGATTTTTCGTGATATAAATTGTATAAAATATCTCTGCTTTTTCTTATTCCCGCAGTGGCCCATTCGCTAAATTTAGGTTTTAAGTTGACTTTAACTTTTTTTACTGGACACGTTTTATTAAATTCCTGGCAAACTGTGGAAAATAATATACCATAGTTTATATTGGGATCTTCTAAATCAAAACTAGCGTTAGAAAGATTGCTAAGAACATTATTATTAAAAGATTTTAATTTATTTTTAGAAAGAGGTCTTAATTGAATTGATTTAACTAAGTGTAATTTTTTTTCTAACTCAAAAGATACAAGTTGGCCAGTATGGTCTGACCTAACGCCACTAATTAATGAAGAATCTTTTACTATGCAATTAGTAAATATATTATCTATGCATGTAGCTGAGGTTGCTGTTATTCTGGTTGCTTCATTAAATAAATATTTTAAGTTGAATGATTTAAACAATGAGACCAGCTTACATTTTTCTGGTGAATTGACTAACAGATCAATATTTAAGTCACCACAAACAAAAACTATTTTATTATCTGTGAAAAGTTTACTAAGTATTTCTTCCATTGTGATTAAAAATAATGACAAGTTTGATGCTGGTGGTCTATACACACATAAGACAGTATGACCCTCAACCTCTGCACATGCTACCTCACATAAGCGATCAACAGAGTAAGCAGTGATATCCTTCCTCTCCTTATATCTGAGACAGCTATTACAAAGTATCAGGGTACCACCACCCACTGAAGATCTGTTGAACGCACTGGCAACTGAAAAATTATTTACATTAAACAGCATCCTATCTGGTTTTAACCAAGTTTCACTAAAACATAAAATATCCATGTGGTATTTATCTACTAACATTTCCACGTCTAAAATTTTGCCGGAGAAGCGATTTATATTCTGGTGATAAAGTAAAATATTGTTACCAGGCTTCTCTTTTGTCGGCTCTAATAGTTTAAAGAATCTATAACAGTATTATTGGAGACACAAGATAATACTGTTTCATCACTTAACCTAGTCTCAGTTAAATCATCAATAACTGCGTGTATAAAAAATGCTAAAAGTGAAGCCAAAAAATGTCGACTTTTTTTGGCAAGAAACATATGTTCCCCAATCAAAACAAAATCTCTAACAAAATTGTTAGTATCAAAAAACAATAGACGGTCACTATGACGACATGATAAAATATGCATCAAGTTATTTAAACTAGAAATATAATCATTTTCCTGAGCAAGTAATGTGTCAGAGTATGGCAATGCACATAAAATTAATTTGCCTAATCTCAACTTAAGTAAAGTGTCGATACCATTAACTATGTCCTTTTTTGAGATACTCAGACTATTTCCAATTAAAAGTACAACTATGGTCTGCTCATTCAATTGAGTATGTTGAATTTTATTAATGAGCTCATTAAAATGTAGGTTATGGTGACAATGGTTCGCTACTGTGTGTTTAGAACGGTTATTTAACAAAGATCCAAAACCTATTCCTATCCTATCAGAATACACTAAGATATTACTTTGGATGGGGTTCAAAGTTGCTACAGTATGATTTAAAATGGGTAAAGCAATAGGAGCAACATGCTGTGACATGAGAGGTGGCGGAGGGTCAGCACAACTACAGGTGAGATTGTTAGTCAGTGACTCATACCTTTCCGCATTATACTTCACCAGGTCCACCAACTCACATGCCTCCTGCATACGCTCACTCAACATCTGTTGGCTACACTCATACTTATAAAAAATTTCCTTAAGTGTATTTTCCCTAATCAGTAATTCCGTTTGAAGGTTCTGTATGTCAACATCATACATTTGTTTGCTAGTTTCTAAGTTACTGTTACATATATTTAATTGGTTTTTTAAGTTTCTAGATTCCCTTCTGAGTTTAACATTATATTTAAATACACTTTGAGTTTTTAAGAGTTTTTTATACTTCTTTATGCTTTTGTTGATTTTAATATACTTCTTAATTTTATTATGACTACTTAGAATTGGACATTTAGTTAAGGTATCATCCCCAGTTAGGTCTATTGTGATGGTAGGCTGCTCACACTCCAGTCCGGATACACTATGCATCAGCTCATCGTACAGGTTATTGGTGTTACAAACCTCTTCACTGGTTTTCTGAGAGTTGATGGAGGTAATGGTGTTGTGTGCCTCGCTCAGTTTTGCTTCCAGTTCAGAAATACGTTTCAGCGCCTGGTCATGAGTGTCATGGCATTGCTGAAAATCTGACACTAGTTGACGAAGATGGTGATGCTGGTCCAGTATATCAATGTGCTGGGTGTGAAGTTCAGCAAGCTGGCTCTTCAGTTGTGTGTTTTTGGTCACTATTAATTCAATCTCAACTTCACTTTCATCTCGTTCCCGCAGCAGCTTGCTGCACTCATTTCTGCATATATCCAGCTCCCTCAGCGCTGCTTTCAGTTTGTCGCTCATGTCACGAACAGTAGCTCCACGGGTCATCATGTTGACTGATTAACTCAAGCGACACCTGAAATGTGACAGGAAACAGCTGAGTATATGAAGAGAATATTATGTTAGAAGAAAACTAGAGAAAGTTATAAAGTTAGAATGAAAATGAAAATATTAAAAAAAACAAAAAGAAAGGATGAAATTATAACTTATGAGAAAATGAAGGTATGTGAGAAAAATACACTAAAAATAAAGAAAAGCTATTGGATTTAATATTCTCAGACTTTTTACGGTTAAAACTGTAAATAAAAACTATTTTAATTTAAATACTGATTGCTAGACTATTTATTTTTTTACAAGGAATGGTAAAAAACATGAGTTTAAATGGGAACAAAGTATTTGTTTACTTTACATAATAAAACAAAGTATTTGTTTACTTTATATATCTTTACATAGTATAAAACAAAGTCGCTTCCCGCCGTCTGTACGCTTAGTAGAACTTTAAAACTAAGCAATGGACTTTGAAGCAGAGATTGAGATTTGGATCAAGAGGAAGGCTTATATATACAATATATCTCTGAAAAATACATCAAAATTTAGACAGCTAGTATGTATATAAAAGAAAGTCGGATTAGTTACACCATTTATAACTCAAGAATGGCTAGACCGATTTGAATGATCTCTGAATTATTGTTGGATTGACAGAGTCAGTTTTGCTTCAATTATGACATATTCCATCTTCTGATGGGTGGCCATGACAGTATCTCCTATAAAATCTGATTCTGATTGTGAACATTGCGGTTTGCGCTATTGTAATTATTTGTTGCTTTTGTCTCCAGTCAGCAGCCTTACGAGCGACCGCGACTCCGGTGAATCGCTGCCAAAAAGATGCAAACATTGTGCTAGTAATGAGCTCAGGTATCATTTTGCATATTTTAGCTGCAGCTGTTCTGAACACTGGGTCAAGTATGTGCTTACTGTGGTCAGTAAGCACATACTTGACCCAGTGTTCACCATAATGTGCACCACGGTTTATTATCTCATTATATTGACGCATGCCTATAACGTTAACAGAATATAGAAAAAAATAAGTTCTGAATATGTGTTTTTTGTGATGTGTCCACGCCGTTAGTGTAACCTGATTGCATTTTGATGTTTCTTAATGTTTAATTAAGTTAACTTCTTTTAACATAAAAAAGTAAATGTAAAGTAGTGGCAGCAAAATCACAGCAGTTCCTCTTGTTATGTTTAATTGTTAGTACAAGCTATTTTACGAGCTTTGGGTATATTAATATAATAATTATGACATGCATGTATTTTACAGTGAGCGGTTGCTCGATTTTCAAATTGAGCAGGCTCGCCGTCGTAACCAAGAGCGAATACCAAAGATAGCTGAGATCACCAAGAAGAAAAACTTAATTACAAGCGTACTAGCACTTATTTTAAAGCCGGTATGTATCTAATAAGCTATATAACACTTAACATCTTAAGAGCGTTTATAC
This sequence comes from Cerastis leucographa, assembly GCA_963082945.1. Lineage (NCBI taxonomy): Eukaryota > Metazoa > Arthropoda > Insecta > Lepidoptera > Noctuidae > Cerastis > Cerastis leucographa. The sequence continues at coordinate 11,353,384 of OY720378.1, forward strand.
CTTACCGCTTTTCATACAAACTTTCAAGTCGTTATTTTCCGAAATGACTGAACCGATTTAAATGAAACTTTATACGCATAAGCAGGATACATAGATCTAAAAAGTGACTAAAATTTTTTTTCAAAATGTGTTTAATAAAAAGATATAATTGGAATTTTCTGTTTCAATAGAAAATATAACTCACAGTTTATTGATTTTGATATTTTCGCGCTGTCGCAATCTAAATTTAAAAGAATGGTCTCAGAATTTCTTGCAAGTCAGCCATAAGACGGATGCCCTTGTCATCCGCTTCCTTCGCTTCGTGTATAGTGTTTTTCTTCATTTTTTTTTCTTTTCTTTTCATTTAACATGCGTTCGTTTTCATACTCCGATGTCATTTCGTGGACAATAGTGTGGGTTATACGTTTTTTCGACTAAAATATCACTACTTTTTGTAAATGTTATAATGTATAACTGTTTTTTGTCCCAAATAAATAAAATAAAATAAAATAAAAAATTTATAATCGATCTAATTTAAATGTAATATTATTTTTCGAAAATGTTTTTTAGTAACTTTTAAGATCTGTGTATCCTGCTTATATGCCAGTCATTTCGGAAAATAACGACTTGAAAGTTTGTATGAAAAGCGGTAAGGTATAAACGCTCTTAAGTTATTTCGATTTGGAATAGAACTACAAAATATAGTTACTTATAGATAACCATGTAATTAACGTTTCTTACTTTTTTCTAGAACACATCAAGTCAGGTTGAAGAATTGCAAAATGCTGCAAACAGACATAATGAAGTAAGTCTTTTTCTTCACCGGCTATAGTTTAATTTCCTACCAGATAAAGGAATATACAAAAACAGTATTGCTTGATCCAATCCAGCCTGTCCCATGGCAATGGCATCTCGCAGGTCAACCTGAGGTCGGCTGGCGGCTGCTTAACCGACCTATTCTGTGTGTAAGTGGAGCCCATACCAGGCGAAACACTAAAAACTAAGCTCCAACACGGTGAGGGTACCTGCCGTGGGATACGAGTCTCGGCTTAGATCGTCGCTGTGGGAGGACAGCAAGGGACAGGCTGGAACTGATCTACTAGTAAGAAAAACCTTCAGTAATAAAAGACTAATAACACGAGCGGACATGCTCGTCTACAGTTTTAGAATGTTGCCGATTTTCTGTGATACTATAATCCTATATTCAAATTGTGGAGACGTGCTAAAACCTATCAGCGCACACTTTTTATTTCGTTACTTGCCATCTTACAATTTGACGGCAGACATGGATAGCTAATAAAAACAGTATAATGTAGGCGATTTATCTTATACACAAGGTGTTGTTTGCAACCGCGTCAAATTTCAGGAGGTGGTCACGAAAGACATAAATAATCAATTAAAATTACGGTACCTAGTTAATTATTAATAAACGCTGATTTTTTTGGTTGTTTAAGTTTGTCAGTATTTCAGAATAACCCCCTTAACGTGGTTTAGGGACTAAGAAATTAGAATAAACGTTTGAGATTGTTTGTACGTGTGTAAGCGAGGTTATAAGGCAAGAACCAGACGGGCCGCGTTTAAAACAAGGGTGGTTTATACTTACCAATTTCAGTAAAAAAGAAAAAAAAAATTACCTACCCATTTTATTATTGATTCGGGACGAGAATCATTAACATAGTTACCTCCTTGAATTTGACGAGGATGCAAAACAACACCTTGTATAAAATTCTCGTGTACAATGTTAGTTCCCATACACCTCCGAAACGGCTGAATTGATTTGTATGAAATTTTGTGTGCATATCGGGTAGAATTGAGAATCGGCCAACATCTATTTTTCATACCCATAAAATAAAAAGTCCACGCGAACGAAGTCGCGGGCAGCAGCTAGTCTTATATTATATTCTCGTGTCACAATGTTAGTTACCATACATCTCCGAAACGGCTGAACCGATTTGTATGAAATTTTGTGTGCATATCGGGTAGGTCTGAGAACATCTATTTTTAAACTGACAAAATCTATTTTTAAAACCCAAAAAAGAAACCACTCGGAACGAAGTCGCGGGCAGCAGCTAGTTTTATCTATAATGGTCTAACGTACGATTTAAAATTTCAGAATTTGTCAACAAACAACATGTTGAGATCCATGCTGTCCAAGATGCTGATGAACATGGATTCAGGGTTGCCGCCAGACGCTTAGTGATGTAGAGAGAAGCGGTTGCAGGTAGAAGTCGTTTAAGATTACATTCACTAACGCAAACGAAATAAGATGTTCTGCTAATGTCTCCGTAACTCCTTCATAAACTATGTTTTCATTATCAACTTTTATTTTATCAACGAAACGGTATATTGAAGAAACAAAAAAAAAATTGTTAAAATTCCAGATTTTTTAAGTATTTTGTAAGTCGATTGCAATTAGACAAAAAGGTGGAACGAAGTATAAATAAGTGTATATACAAGGTGTTGTTTTGCATTCTCGTCAAAATTCAGGAGGTTGTCACACAAGACATAAATAATCAATTAAAATTACGGCACTTAGTTAAGTCAGTATTTCAGGATAACCCCCCCAACGTGGTTTAGGGAATAAGAAATTATCGAATAAATGTTTGAGATTGTTTGTATTTGTGGAAGCGAGAATCAGACGGCCTGCGTTTAAAACATGGGTGTTTCACACTTACCGATTTCCATAAATAAGAAAAATAATAAATAAATCCTACCCATTTTATAATTGATTCGGGACGAGAATCATTAGCATAGTTAACTCCATCAATTTGACGAGGATGCAAAACAACACCTTGTATAAGTATATTGGTCAGATTTTCATGGGATTATTTTTTAGTGAGTCCCTAGTCTTGGATTTCCTTTAGACCATTTTTTTTCGTTATTGAATAACTTGATATTTGACGAGTTTAAGTTGTGGTGTAACAGTGAGACTTGTGTGCATGATGCACACACAACGCCGATAAGGTCTGTTTATTTGTTCATTATTTTCACATACCAAATTTATTACGCCGCAGCATAAATTCGACGAATTTCAAGTTATTAATAACATTTACTACGGGATATTTAACATGTGTATTATTTGTTTCGAGTTCCCGATATTTCGGCGCTGTTGCAAACGCCATGATCACGGATAAACTGAAGTTACTACGAGTGGGTGTTTATGTGCAGACAAATCGGTCTACCCTCTTCCTTGTTCGTTTTTTGTGCTCCGTACCACTACCACTGTCACTCACAACTCGATTCTGTTCCCGACACACGAAACTCACTGTGTCCACTCGCGAACTTTTTACGACCCTTTTTCGGTTTTTCACAGTTGAACCACTGGATTCCAGGCTCTCGACAGTTGAAACCCATCCTCCCGGTTGAAGTTCTTATATTTAGTTATTTCAATAGCTTCTCTTACCAGTCTGGGTATATAGTGGCGTTCTGTCGAGATGACCTGAGGGTTGTGTAACTCAATCCAGTGGTTCGAACCAGATTCGATGAGAAGTTGAGCTATGGCCGATTTTTGGGTGTCATTATTTTTTACCGCCCTGATGTGCTCCGCTATTCGACAAGCCACCGTACGCTTCGTCTGACCGATATACGACTTGCCGCAACTGCAATCCACTTTATAAACACCGGGTTTTTCCAACGGAAAGTTGTCCTTCGGTGAACGCAGCGTCTGAGACAGTTTCAAAGGAGTGAAGACAGTCTTTATGGCGTATTTCCGAAGAATGTTAGCAACCTTATCTGTCACTCCGCTCACGTACGGCAAAAATGCTGGCTGCCTCTCAACCACGCACTTCCGGTGCTTACGAACAGTTTTTCGTATGACTTGTGCGGTTTTCCAAGTGTATCCGTTCCTCTGTAGGACCCTCCGTACATGTGTCAGCTCAGCACGTAAATGATCCTCGTCACATAAATCATATGCACGGTTGGTGAGTGAAGTCACTACAGAGTTCAGGTGTCTGGGATGGTGGTGAGAATCAGCGTGTAGATAACGATCCGTGTGAGTCGATTTCCGATAGACTGAGTTGCCTAGAGAACCGTCTGCACGAACCTCTATTTTCACGTCTAAGAATGGAATTGTCCTCTCATTTTCCATCTCGAACGTAAATTTTATTCTACCATGTATGCTGTTAAGGTGTGCCAAGCATACTTCTACCTCCTGTTTATCTCCTTGAATGATACAAAAGACGTCGTCAACATACCTTTTCCACAGTTTTATGGGTGTAGATACAGTGGAGATGGCTAACTCTTCAAAATGCTCCATCCAAATGTTGGCTACTACTGGAGACACTGGACTGCCCATAGCTACACCATCGATCTGCAAGTAATATTGACCTTGGTATATGAAGTAACTGGTAGACAAACAATGATGTACTAATTTCACGTATTCTACAGGGATGTTATTTTCTTGCAATTTAACCTTAACCACTTCCATGCAGTCTGCCACTGGTACATTTGTGAAAAGGGACTCAACATCGAAACTGATCATTACGTCGTTACTTTGTAGTTTGATGGATTGCTTTTGCACTTTTGGTAAGCCATACAATTTAGGCGGCTGTATATTCCTAGGACGGAGCAAGTACTTAGCTGTATCATCTGTGATAATATGTTGATACTCCTGTATTGTTTTACGTGTACTGCGATTCGAACGTGCCGTCGGGTTGTAGTTCACTAGTTTGTAGGTGTTCACATCATTCAATAAGTTCCGGATCTTAGCATCGTATTCGGTAACGTTCATAACCACAGTAGCATAAGCTAAGTAAGCTAAGGACTTGCTCCGTCCTAGGAATATACAGCCGCCTAAATTGTATGGCTTACCAAAAGTGCACAAGCAGAATGTTCCGGTACGACCCATAGTTAGTCAGATTGACTCGCCCACATACTACCTAGCGAAACATGTAGCTAGTGTTCTTCAACCATTAGTTGGACGTTCAACATCTTATGTGAAGGACTCTCGACATTTTATTGACATTTTGCAATCCATCAAACTACAAAGTAACGACGTAATGATCAGTTTCGATGTTGAGTCCCTTTTCACAAATGTACCAGTGGCAGACTGCATGGAAGTGGTTAAGGTTAAATTGCAAGAAAATAACATCCCTGTAGAATACGTGAAATTAGTACATCATTGTTTGTCTACCAGTTACTTCATATACCAAGGTCAATATTACCTGCAGATCGATGGTGTAACTATGGGCAGTCCAGTGTCTCCAGTAGTAGCCAACATTTGGATGGAGCATTTTGAAGAGTTAGCCAGCTCCACTGTATCTACACCCATAAAACTGTGGAAAAGGTATGTTGACGACGTCTTTTGTATCATTCAAGGAGATAAACAGGAGGTAGAAGTATGCTTGGCACACCTTAACAGCATACATGGTAGAATAAAATTTACGTTCGAGATGGAAAATGAGAGGACAATTCCATTCTTAGACGTGAAAATAGAGGTTCGTGCAGACGGTTCTCTAGGCCACTCAGTCTATCGGAAATCGACTCACACGGATCGTTATCTACACGCTGATTCTCACCACCATCCCAGACACCTGAACTCTGTAGTGACTTCACTCACCAACCGTGCATATGATTTATGTGACGAGGATCATTTACGTGCTGAGCTGACACATGTACGGAGGGTCCTACAGAGGAACGGATACACTTGGAATACCGCACAAGTCATACGAAAAACTGTTCGTAAGCACCGGAAGTGCGAGATTGAGAGGCAGCCAGCATTTTTGCCGTACGTGAGCGGAGTGACAGATAAGGTTGCTAACATTCTTCGGAAATACGCCATAAAGACTGTCTTCACTCCTTTGAACAAACTGTCTCAGATGCTGCGTTAACCGAAGGACAACTTTCCGTTGGAAAAACCCGGTGTTTATAAAGTGGATTGCAGTTGCGGCAAGTCGTATATCGGTCAGACGAAGCGTACGGTGGCTTGTCGAATAGCGGAGCACATCAGGGCGGTAAAAAATAATGACACCCAAAAATCGGCCATAGCTCAACTTCTCATCGAATCTGGTTCGAACCACTGGATTGAGTTACATAACCCTCAGGTCATCTCGACAGAACGCCACTATATACCCAGACTGGTAAGAGAAGCGATTGAAATAACTAAATATAAGAACTTCAACCGGGAGGATGGGTTTCAACTGTCGAGAGCCTGGAATCCAGTGGTTCAACTGTAAAAACCGAAAAAGGGTCGTAAAAAGTTCGCGAGTGGACACAGTGAGTTTCGTGTGTCGGGAACAGAATCGAGTTGTGAGTGACAGTGGTAGTGGTACGGAGCACAAAAAACGAACAAGGAAGAGGGTAGACCGATTTGTCTGCACATAAACACCCACTCGTAGTAACTTCAGTTTATCCGTGATCATGGCGTTTGCAACAGCGCCGAAATATCGGGAACTCGAAACAAATGATACACATGGTAAATATCCCGTAGTAAATGTTATTAATAGTGTTAGTGACCATGTCAGTTTAAAGAATTTCAAGTTATTCATAAAGTTAAAAAAAAAAAAAAAAATTATTAAAAAATGTATGAAGTGCTCTGCTTTTTTTTTACTTCGCCAGGAACTAAAGTAAAAAAACGTTCATGAAAATTCGACCAATATAAACTTCGTTCTACCTTTTGAGTATTATTTGTTTAGTTGCATTTCTGTTATGTATGTAGTACCTAAGTTCAATTTTTTCATTAAATAATTTTTGATTATTCTATCCTAATTGACGATCATACAAATACGTTTGAGTCCCCAGATTCGGATAGGTCGTATTTTTATAACATTTATTTTATAAATATGGGTAAGTACTAAATACGAGTATGTAGACAATGTTTAAATGGTGTTGGGAGGTCATTAGCTAGGTTCTACCGTGTACGTTACCCCAGCATGAAAGTATCTCCTAGAGTAATATGAGTAGAACGTATAGTTGGTGCCTTATCTGCTGTAAATGTGCCCCCACATAAAAAAAGTGTGCCTTGTGTCGTTTTGAAAAAAAAGGGAAAAACGATTCTTGCTGGGGTAACGTTTTTCTAGCAGGAAAATTCTAAACGAATGATCGGAGAGAGAAAAATTGTGCATGGCCAGAGAGCTTATAAGTGTGCCAAAATGTGCCCCCAAAAATAAAATCTGTGCTTCTTCAGATTTTCGAGATATTGCATTTCCTGCTGGAGTAACGTTTTGATGAATCGTATATCTCTAAAACCATTGCATGTGCCCCTGTAGAATAAACATACAAGAGTAGCTCTTAATGTGTGCCCCTATGTGCCCCAATTTAGATTTAAGAAAATATTTATAGTTTTCAAGTTATCGCGGTTTTATGAAAACCCGAAAAAACATCGCAGCGCTTAAAAGAGACAAGGTATAAGTTCGCTGAAAACTGTATTCGGTCCTTCTTGACGCTAATAATAACCATACAAAGTTTCAAAACTGTTCATGCATGCGTTTTTGAATAATCTTGCTAAAAGTCAAAACGATGGTGTCATAACTTTGACGGCAAAATACAAGGAACTGGCTCAATCCCAGAAGTGTCGGTGTAAACCAAAATAGTGTGCCCTTAGTCAAAAATATATGGTGACAATATTGAGCTTGGAATGTTTCGCATTAAGTAAATATAAACAAAAAACCAAAATATGTAAACAACGGCTGGTTATCCGACCAAATTCCAATGACTACTAAAAAGCGACGGTTTCTTACATATCAATGACCTTCTTTATTGGACGTATTATACCTAAGCTGTTGTCCGTACAGTCGCGTTCAAAAGTTTTGGGGGCTAATTAAAAAATATATTAAATGCACCTTGTGACTATATTAATGAAACAGCTTGTTGATGTGGAAATTATTATTTTTATTCCCTTAATTTTAATTCTTAAAGTAATTATGGCATCAAATCACAGATCAAATTTCCTACCTATAAATATTAGAAATTATTTGCACGTTGTGTAGTCATTTAAATCACAGATCAGTTTTTCATCTAAGTCTAACATATAATTAGTAAATTCGCATCACAAAAAATCACAGATCGGTATTAAGTATAATATTGTGTAAAAAAAAAAATTAATTTGATATCACAGATTATATTTTTTTTACGAGTAATTTGCTTATACATAGATTCAGATAAAGTGTGTTAGTATAGTAAACCGCATAAAGATATAACTGAGAACATCGAATGTGCACAAATCATCTGCTGGTAATTGGCTATAAATAAACATATTTGTCCCATATAAGTAACAACATTTATTTCATCACTTGACTGTGGAATGACACATAAATATCTAAAACGCCATCAAATCAAAATTATGTAAAATTACTACATAGTCAGCTTTAATATAATCGTTTGTTAATAATTATAAATCCCTCATAGGTACATAATACGACATTCAAAATGGAAACACGTTGCAACACAGATCATTGTGCGGTTGACTATGTCTATAGGTATAAACTAAATACAACTCTCAAAACTGTAGGTACTTACCAAAATTTATTTGGTTAAGGTGAATGCTCCAACCAAAACCGCGAAACTCAAACTTTCTTACGTTTTTTGCAATTTGCAGGACAGTGCTAGGTTGTATGTGGATTAAAATATTATTCGCGGCTGTAAGACATATGTAGTTACAGAATTATAATCCACAAAATCATCAATACAACGCTCTAAGTTTATAAAGCTGTAGGGATGACTTTTTGTTTTTTTTTTGTTCCTACGCGAACTTGGAGGGTTGTATTGGTGATTTTGATGATTATAATTCTGTAACTACATAATGATGAAAAACTTACTTTAACCTACGGCTTATCAATATATATATAAAGACAAATACGGGCTTTTTATTTATATACAAAAAAGAGCTACCTCTTTTTATTAGTAGCATCACCCATTTCATGAACTATATTTTTTTTAAACATCGGGACCAATCAAGTTTGGGTCAAAGACTTGGCAAATTACTGGATGTATTTTAATGAAATTTAGAATGGAGAAGATAGCTTACCTTGGAATAGCACTTAGGCTACTATTTATAATGTATATTTTATGGTGTCACCTTGTTTCGCAGACAGAAATTTCACAGAATTTCGTTTCCCAGAAAATGTTTCACATAATATTTAGTCACTGTATTTTTATTTCGAATATTTTTGTTTTAGGTACTATTTACTTGAATGAAACATATTTTACAGAAACACAATTCGAATAATTTTAGACTCACATTTTTTTATTTGACAAACTTATCAAACAGCAGAATTATTTTTCAACGAGTATTGTTTGTTCGATGTATGTTTCCATGGTATTTTATTTCAACGAAATTATTAACCTTAAATTAAAATATAGTCTTTAAAAGTCAATATGTACTACAAAAGTTATTGACAAAAACGAATGGCTGCAAAACAGACTCCACGCAGTCTTGTTTGCCCTACCCCTAGAGTGTAATTTTTAGCCCGCGTAGGCGCGGAGGGGCGAGGCGGCCCGCGCGCTGAGGAGCAGGTGGTTTCTAACGCTCTCCGCCGCGGCTGAAGCAAGCCGAAGCTGCAGTGGTGAGTGTTGATACCATCTGCGACGATAAACTCGTGGGGCCGCCGGAGCCCCGCAGCGCCGGAGCCGTGACAGAAACCATGCCTGTTGCATGCTACTTGCTTGCTAGCATGCTGCAAGTTGCATGCTTCCTGGAATGCTGCAAGTTGCATGCTTGCTTGCATGCTGCAAGTTGCATGCTTGCTTGCATGTTGCATGCAATAGGCATGGACACCATTAGTGAGAATAACAAGATTCCTGCTTGACAAGAATTTACCCGCATTATCTTTTTGAACCCGGTGTTGTAATTTTATAGGAGGGTACGCATTTTTCAAAGGTTTGAATTTCAGAAACTGTCAGTCGATAAAATGTTATTCTGCGTAATAAGTTTTATGTGAAACAAACAATATGTGGGTAAAGAATATTTGATTTGTTATTCCATGATATGAATATTCGAACATTAAACTTTATAAGAAACAAAAATCGATGATTTAAATTTCAAAGTAACTATTCTACGTATTGATTATTCTATGAAATGATAATATGAGAAACAATTTATGTGAAACAAAATTCGATAAAACAATTAGCGATGAAACAACGGTCATAGAAACAGCTAGTAGAATATAATTCAATAACAACTTTATTTTATTTCTTATTATTTTTCTACTTCAGTGTAATCAGGCACAATAACACGTGTGTAAAGTAAAGAAGGTCATCGATATGTATGAAACCGTCGCTTTTTAGTAGTCATTGGAATTTGGTCGGATAACCAGCCGTTGTTTACATATTTTGGTTTTTTGTTTATATTTACTTAATGCGAAACATTCCAAGCTCAATATTTTCACCATATATTTTTGACTAAGGGCACACTATTTTGGTTTACACCGACACTTCTGGGATTGAGCCAGTTCCTTGTATTTTGCCGTCAAAGTTATGACACCATCGTTTTAACTTTTAGCCAGATTATTCAAAAACGCAAGCATGAACAGTTTTGAAACTTTGTATGGTTATTATTAGCGTCAAGAAGGACCGAATACAGTTTTCAGCGAACTTATACCTTGTCTCTTTTAAGCGCTGCGATGTTTTTTCGGGTTTTCATAAAACCGCGATAACTTGAAAACTATAAATATTTTCTTAAATCTAAATTGGGGCACATAGGGGCACACATTAAGAGCTACTCTTGTATGTTTATTCTACAGGGGCACATGCAATGGTTTTAGAGATATACGATTCATCAAAACGTTACTCCAGCAGGAAATGCAATATCTCGAAAATCTGAAGGGGCACAGATTTTATTTTTGGGGGCACATTTTGGCACACATATAAGCTCTCTGGCCATGCACAATTTTTCCCTCTCCGATCATTCGTTTAGAATTTTCCTGCTATAAAAACGTTACCCTAGCAAGAATCGTTTTTCCCTTTTTTTTTCAAAACGACACAAGGCAGACTTTTTTTATGTGGGGGCACATTTACAGCAGATAAGGCACCAACTATACGTTCTACTCATATAACTCTAGGAGATACTTTCTTGCTGGGGTAACGTACACGGTTCTACCCGTACACACTATATCTCAAATGTCACGGTAGGTAGGTTAAACATGTTTATTGTTTTATAAAAAAATACACAATATGTTTCCTTTAGTTAGAAATAACTTTTTCGTGTGTAGATATAATGGCACAAAATATAAATTTTGTTGTATTCTCCAAAGCCTTTTAAATCTAAATAAATCATTGGTTTTATACAACAATTAAAAAAAAAAAAAATTACAACTTCGTTTGAGGCATAGGGTGTATAGGTAGAACCTAGCTAATGACCTCCCAAGTCCCTCGAAAAATTATGTCGGTCCATGCGCTAAACACCCTGTATGTTACAGTCAGTGTGATTGCTCGGAAATTATTCATTAACATTTTGAACTCTATTGTCACATATACGTGACAAGCAAGCGCGTGCCCTGTACGCCAACGACACAATTATGTGACAAAAAATGTGGTGTACTTTATCACGAAATAAGCAATTTAAATCATTATTTTTCTATGTGTGTTATTTATATATCTTTAAAATGTGATCTATATATCTTAAATGTCTTATCAAGAAATAAGTTAACAATACTTTTAAAATCACTTTTTTTATTTGCGGTGAATTTGTGGCTTGAGTAAACGCCACGCGCGTGTGTTTATGCTCTGGTTCAAAAGTCTAATAATTACCTGTTATACGAGGTAAACTATTTCTTTGTAAGTTTATTATGGCAATTAATATTCTGGCTACACTGATGCCAATATTTTATTTTAATTTGATGTCATGTATTTTTATAAGAATATATCCCTGACATAAATGATGATAAAATAAATCTATTTTGAAGAGAATGGGAAACATTATTTTAATTGATCCTCCTAAAAGTTAATGACCTTTTAATAATGCACATTTTTAGGGTTCTGTGTTCTAATGGCAAAAAAAGGTACCATTATAGATTCGTCCTGTATGTCAGTATGAGTCGTATGTCGACTGTTTCCCCACGGACTAACGGGACGGTACGACTAGTTGTGCGGTCGGGAACTTTATTTTTATTATTTATGTTTCTATTATCTATATTTTTATTATTTATGTGTAAGCTGTCCCGCGCAACTTCGTCTGCGTCACATTTTCCCCGTTTTCGCAACATTTTTCATTGCTGCTGCGCTCCTATTGGTCGTAGCGTTAAGATATATAGCCTATGTCCTTCCCCAGGTTGAAATCTATCTTCTTGCCAACATTAAGATCCGATCAGCCGTTTAGTCGTGAAAAGGTAACAAACAAACAAACAGAGTGACTTTCGCATTTATAATATTGAATGAATGAATTTTATTTCAGACACAAAAGATCCATAGAGTGTTAGTATATTAGTATGGATTAAGTCCCTTCCGACCAACTAACTACTCGATTAGGAGGTATTCGAACCAGCGCACACAAACTGTGATCACAGTTTACAGATGTACACATTGAATATTGAAAAACAAATACACCGTGTAAATCACCTCATCACGAAGCCGTCAACCAAGCATTCTGTACATGAAACTAAGTAACTTTATGCAAAAATTATTTGTGGGGAACGACTTTTTTTGGGGGGGGTGTAAAATCATGTTTTGTGGTAGAACTCAATGTAACGCACTCAAAACATTGTGCTGATGGACGGATTGAATAGTACGGGGGTCGTGGAGGTGTTTAAAGTAAAAATCTTCATCAAAACTTGTATTTAAAAAACTACTTGTCAAAAAGTTGGAACTTTGACCCCTAATATCTCCGTAACTAGAAGGTTCCCAGGAATGGTGTAGAACAAAAAAATTATCGCAATGACAGGGAGAACCAGTGCCTTTCGGCTTCGTTATGAGGTGTTTTACCCCTTTATAGTTAAAAAATTAATGCCACCTCAATTTTTTACAGATCCTGTTTTTCATAAAAGTGCTAGGCTTGCGTAAATTCAAAATGGAATTTATACAAAGACCTCTCTCATATCCTTCTAGTGTGCGCTGGTTAGAAGGCTCGATTAGCAGGTAACCTAATCAAGTAGTTGGTCGGAAGCTACCCTGAAAAATACCACGCTTTATCCTTATCGGTTTGCTATTCCTTATGGATATGCCAACATCCTGGATAACGAAGGACTGTCCTCCATTGCCCCATATACGACACGACAACAGAAAGGTGGGCAGGGTTGCATCAACTTTATATAACTCTAGCACCCTCATGAGCCATGTATGTGAACCACAGCGGCGACAGAGGGACAATAACGTCTCTGCATTTCAGTTCGCAAGCGACCAAGTAAGGTGTCATCCACCATTATGATTACGCTGGATGACCCGCACCTAATCTGACAACCGTTTCGTCGACACGTTGACAGCTGGCTCAAGCACCTGAAACAGAGAGAGCATCCGAACACGGTACGCGGTCAGGATGTTTCTCCCCTCTGTACCCCATAGTATTTAAAAACGGGGTGGCCCGTGAGGTTTTCTAAAAAAGATTAGGTGTTTATTATTTTATTATTATTATTTATTTATTTATCAAACAATTTTTATATAAATGTAAATGTATATGTGTAGGTTATCTATCGACAGCTCTTAAAAATGATATCGAGGTTCCACACACCTTTTTAGGTTTCCGTACCCAAAGGGTCAAACGGGACCAGCTATTACTGAGATTTCGCTGTCCGTCTGTCACCAGGCTGCATCTCATGAACCGTGATAGTTAGCCAGATGAAATTTCTACAGATTATGTATTTCTGTTGCCGCTATACCAACAAATACTAAAAACAGAATAAAATAAATATCTAGGGGGGCTCCCATACAAAAAAGAATTTTTTGCTAGTTTTTATAAATAATGGTACGGAACCCTTCGTGCGCGAAGCCGACTCGCACTTGGCCGGTTTTTTTTTCTTTAAGCCAATTGTTGAAGAGATATGCGCTTTTAAAATTGAAAAACGTCTTTGACTGCCGTGTGTATTTGTCACTGCATTTCTCAGCTCCGTAACACCTTGCAGCTCGGGTGTTTATTCCGCTTCGGCCGCAATGATTAAGTTTCCCAACTTGCATCAAAATGTACACATTACATCACGCCTGTCCTGTGCGAGGTGTACATAGCAGGCATGGCGACCTTTAAAGCTCTACAAAACCAGTTTATGCAGATCTCCCATTGTACGGAAAATTTATACAGTATGTTAGTTTAAACGAGGGACATATTCAAACCCATAATAGTACATGCTAACATGATACTAATAAAAATATAAACAAAAAAAAAAAAAACACTGATAAATAACAGACAGAACCAAAATTTTCGCAAATGTCACGCAACGTGTATACACCCTTGCGCTAGCGACTTAATACTATCGCAGAACATGTGAGCGGGTCAATGACTCTTAGTTAGGTATAATCCATTTTCCCTTCATACTTAAAAACTTACCTGGCTTAGGACAGTCCAAAATATCTAGGCACTAAACAAAACATTAAAAAAAAATCTATATACGTTATAGGTTTTTTACATATTTGGGACGAGAATCGAATACTTAATACCCTCCCTCAATATGTCCCTCGTTTAACCTAACTGTATAAAGCGAGACCATGTTATACTGGAAATGTATGTTTTCACGCCTCTCTCCCGCACTTCACACCACAGAGTACATTTTTATATGCTGAGCTAAGACAGGGGCGGCACTCCCAACATTTCATGGTGCCCACATAAGTAAAAGCGTTTATTATTATTTCCTGTATTTATTTCTATACACAGTATTAAATATTTCTACCTAAAAAAATATAAAAAATGAAAAAAAAAGGCTAGAGGAAAAAGCATTTATTTTTATTACCGTACTTAATTCAATATTCCTGTATTGTTTATACTTTATGTACAAAAGCGTTTTTTTTTTGTCAAATTATTATCAATCCGTTGACTGTCAGTTTAGTACTGTAAAAATAGATCAAAATGTGGTGAAAATATTGTTATTCAAAAAACTGATTTTGATTTTCAAACCTGCTATTATCTTATTTACTCATAATTAAAAAAGCCCATCATATAAAAGTTTTTTCATTACTCATACTCTGAAAGTAGATCTGAAGTTGCCTGAAGAGCGGGTTGAAAGTAATACTTTTCATCCTTAGGGAGAATCGCTTTCAACTGACAGATGCCAGATAATAAAATAAAAAAAAACTAGTACTATTTTCACATTTTTATTGAACCATGTTCCAACTTTCTATGCAGCCACGATGTAAAATTGAAATAACTTAAAGTTAAGTATTGATTAAAGAATCTATATTTTTTTTATTACTTTATTATAATTTAGTTTAAACAATTGCTTTAAAATAACATAGATTTGGGCAAAATATTTACCATTTTTTCAATGATGAAAATGAAAAATAATGGCTGAATGGCTGGCTGGCCACAGAAAAAAAAAACAAAATAGGCGGGAAAAGTTGTTGATTTATGTAAAATAAAATTACTAATTTTTTCTTAAGCTAATTCATGTTTTTATTTTTACTTTCCTTGTATTCGTAATGAAAAGCACAGTGTTTACCTCGGGTTAAAGACTTATTTAGTCCCTCGAACTATTGGCGCTCGTCTCGGGACTAAATAAGTTACTTTCACCCCTAGGGTAACAATTTACTATTAAAATAGCATTATTTACTCACACACGGCAGAAATTATTGCTACCTACAGCTGTCTCATATTCTGCTGAATTATTTAGACACCATAATTTCAATCATGATCATGATGATGAATAAAATATAGGTAGTCTTGATATTCTGTATAAGTATATTTATTTAATTCTGATGAAATACATGTCAATATTACATTATTTACGAATACACTAAGTATAACTAACACCAATAAAGTCATAGAAATGCCAATCATCTTCTAACCAAATATAATAATCTTTAATAAACCTGAATGAGTCAAAGGTAACAGGATCATTTCATGAAAATTCATTCAACAAAATAAAATTAGAGGCTTGTATTGATGATTATCTCTGTAAAGCCATATTCGTTACGGTCGCGAAACATATTGCAATCAAAATACAACTTGACACTGACCTGCAAATTGCATAAAATGTATGAAAAATTGAATTTGCGGGCTACCCTGGCGATTCAACCTTAGGTACTGCTTATTTACAAAGTAGCGAAAACAAAAACAATTTTACCCATTATATAATTCACATCCATGGTTATATTTATTATCCTGCCGCGTGTGGGATGTTTTTACAATCATTAAAGATTACCGGTTTCCATTGGTAGAAGAGAGTGGCGCCGTCTATTATATTAAATATTAGAGTGATTATCTCAAAGAGTTATTGATTATACAATAGTCTGTAGCTAGAACTATAGTTAAAATAAGATTAACAAATATTGTATGACATTTGTTTTTTTTTTCCAATGATAACGATGCACGTTAACTGAACTAACTAATAAATAAATGTATGAAAAATTACCTACAAATGTAGGTAATTCATCCAGTTTGTATTAATGCTATAAAAGTTGTATCAAAACTAATGGCAAATATTGTAACTTATTTCTTAGCTGTTATTTCGGAAACATGACGCTTAAGAGGACTTTGTCTCGTTCAATACTTGTTTGTTTTGATACCGGCTATAGATAAGGTAATACAGGATTTAGGCATGACTGCTATTTTGTTAATAAAATAAAATGGCGGAAGCGTACTTTTTTCAGGCCGTTTCTTTTAGGTACTGTGCGTTACTACAAACACGGTGAAAAATTAATGATTCAGTTAGACAGGTTGTCATAGTAACGAGTAATTCTATTATTATAAATCTAAAACTTACATCTTAAAATACACACATCAAAAAAGTTTAAACAACAAATTATTAAAAAAAAAAATCGTTGAAAGTACCTACATTTAATACCTAACGAAACCCATCAAAAGTGAAAAAAATAAAACACAAAGATACGCATTTTTGTAATAATTATGGAAAGATAAATAGCCTGGTCGCAGTGAAGGGCATTTTGTACTGTAAAAGTTGAGGGATTTTTAAGTTTTCGTTCATATCATTCGTTTTTCTGGTAAATAAAAGGAATGATTGCTTCTTTGTTGTAACTTTTAAGTTGGGATCTGTGTCCAAACTCCAGGAGATGCTCGCATACCGTTAAGAGTCCCAACTTTGCGACGTAATCGTCGTGAATTTTAGGTATATGCATATTTGTACTAGACAGACACTCAGTGGTCAGTTTTCCGATGAGCATTGCTTTGGTTTTTTTCATCCTGATTTCAGGAGAGTGCGTGTATGGCGAGTTCTTGGTCATTAGGGCCGATTACGAAATCCTGAAGAACTTCATTCTTATCAAAGCAGAACCCGTCTAGTTTGGGCTGGAAATCCCCCGCGTAGAAGAACCGATCTCGATTTGATATGTGGCAATGTCAATGTAAAGAAATACCGTGTGCGTAGTTGCAGCGGAAAAATGACAAATTTCCACTGCACACAGCACTACCGTGTCGAACCTATGGCCTTCCGTTTCTCATCGATTGCAGTTTGGCTAAGATTTCGTGTAAATGCGAAATAATGAGCCTGAACACATCAAAAGACCGAACCGAACGAACACTATCGCGAAATGAGTCCGTCTTTCCCAAGTCGCTGATCTCAATTCCCTTGAGCATACATGGAATTTGCTTGGGGGAATAGCAATCGTCACCAAATTTTTTAAGTTAACATAATACATTTTTTACACATCTTTCCAGTGAATAGAGACTTATACCATATGAGAAAATCGAAAACGTCATATTAGGTAATTCTTATGACGCCGAAGTAGAGCCGTCGTTAGGGCCTTAGGAGGTCCAACGGAACATTCTTCTAGAAAGTTTTCTTTGTAATTTCTTTGCTAGGCCTCAAATATTTATAGATCCAAAAAAAAAATTACGCCTCGTGTCACATTTTTTTTTATATTTTCACCTAAAACTTTGCTTTCAAAACTTCACAATTAAATTATTCATTAAATTACATTTCTATTAATGTATGACACTCACAGCAAAACTGTGTTGCTTAGACTTAGGTATATGTGTGTAAATCGGAAGAAAGTTTTTTTTTCAGCAAGCATCCGTTATAAATCTTATGTAGTTTTCTTTGGTTAGGTTTTTGCATATCAAGAAAAAAAAGCTTTTATTATTGTTGTTTTCGGTTTCTAAGTTTCTTTGGCCTAAACCTAACCTTACACACTGCATACCCGCTAGGACATTACTTAAATATAATGTATAAATAAATAACAGCTATAAACAGACTTAAAATAATAATAAAAATATATGTATCAAAAATAGAAAAGAATTACAGTATGTCAAAAATCCCGCATCAATATCAAATATTAAAATACATTTATAATGTTATATTGTATTTTATTTCCTATAAAGGAGGTAATGTAATAAAAAATAATACAATTTGAGTTTAGCGGGCTACCTTGTCGCTTTTTCACTTTATAAAATAATCAGCCAGATCACCAAGACATTTACTTAATCTAATCAGCCAACAACACATCTTCCACGCTCAGCTTCCAATCTTCCAGTGCGGGTGGCACACGGTTAACGAAATGGTTCAGTTTCTGAAATGTAACATCACACATTAGGTTTTTCAACACAAAAAAAAGGTACAAGGTCTATCAACATGAAAATAGTAGATTATGCACCAAGGGGATAAAGTAGTGTCTTATGTAACGGGCGCCGTATTGAATCCCGAGCAAAACGAAGGATGTTAGCGTTAACTCCCGAGCGGAGCGAGGGAGTTTAGAGTTAACTCCCGAGCAAAGCGAGGGAGTTAAGACAAGAATCCTGAGTGCAGCGTGGGAATCAAGGTCGCCCAAGACGAAGGCACCTTTATCCCCGAGGTGAATACTATACTTTTCACACCATCTACGAGAGAATAAAAGCAGTAGTACTAGAATCAAGTATTCCGGAGTCAAATCACTATCGTCACTCAACATTTTTGTGAGAATTTGCAATATTTTAAGAAATTTGTTGTATAACAATGAACAAAGCAAAGCAATTTCCAGTATTCGCGCCTCTTTTTAATTTGTGTTCTATTTTTCTTTTAATTATATTCTATCTCGTGGTGGCCAGTTCGATTTTTGAACAATTAATTTTTTTGTGCAGATAATAATGGTGAATGCGTGAATATTCGTATGCGATTTATGTTCCAAATTCAAATCACATTATTGACCAGCGGGTCATAATGAAATTCAGTACAATATTATTGCCCTGCTAGACCTCAGGTCTATAATGACTTACTTTAGGTTAGGTTTGCATGACATATAATTTGACATTATCGAGCAGGTGGTGTGAAATAGTAGATTATGCACCAAGGGGATAAAGTAGTGTCTTATGTAGCGGGCGCCGTATTGAATCCCGAGCAAAACGAAGGATTCTAGCGTTAACTCCCGAGCGGAGCGAGGGAGTTTAGAGTTAACTCCCGAGCAAAGCGAGGGAGTTAAGACAAGAATCCTGAGTGCAGCGTGGGAATCAAGGTCGCCCAAGACGAAGGCACCTTTATCCCCGAGGTGAATACTCTTCTTTTCACACCACCTACGAGAGAATAAAAGCAGTAGTACTAGAATCAAGTATTCCGGAGTCAAATCACTATCGTCACTCAACATTTTTGTGAGAAGTAATTTGTTGTATAACAATGAACAAAGCAAAGCAATTTCCAGTATTCGCGCCTCTTTTTAATTTGTGTTTTATTTTTCTTTTAATTATATTCTATCTCGTGGTGGCCAGTTCGATTTTTGAACAATTAATTTTTTTGTGCAGATAATAATGGTGTGCTAGTAATGCGTGATAGTAATGCGTGAATATTCGTATGCGATTTATGTTCCAAATTCAAATCACATTATTGACCAGCGGGTCATAATGAAATTCAGTACAATATTATTGCCCTGCTAGACCTCAGGTCGTTAATGACTTACTTTAGGTTAGGTTTGCATGACATATAATTTGACATTATCGAGCAGGTGGTGTGAAAAAATGTTTATTATTTTGTCTTGTCAGAATTTTATTTTATTACCTACATTTTGAATTAAAAAAATGTCTTTCAAACGTCTACTAGCCCGCAAAATCTCGACAAGAAGAAATGCGTTTTTAATCGATTCTGACACTCAAAGATAGGAAATTTCAAAATATGAGAATTCTCTTGGTAACTTTTTTTAGTTCGTCTTTTTACTAATAATTTGTATTATTTTAAATACATACGCAAGCAAAAGATCGCGCCGAGTACGTCTCAGTGTAATTTTAGTCTGCTGCGGCACCTGGGACAGCGGTACTTCAATTAAATATTTAAAAATACTTCCCGTTGTCCTACTACTGTCCCCGTTAATATAGTTGCGCGGCTTTGTTAGCGTTATAGTCAGAAATTATCCCACGGGAACGTTTTAAATTTAGCCTACGCTCGGGGATAATTTTGCTTCCTATTTGTTATAGTAGATTGTTTGCTAAGGGAGCAAACAACTATTTTAACATCACTCGAGCTTAAAATAGTGTTGCTCCCGAGGTGAACACTCTACTTTTAATCACCCTCTATGAGAAAATAAGTAAGTGCAAGTAATGAACAGTACAACTAGTGCCACAACAAAAAAAAAAAAGTTTTGAACAATTGCGAACAAAGACGAATGGAAAAAAAAAACAGAATGAATGAATTTGGCGCGTTTTTATTTTTTCACAAACTTTTTTTTTATTTCGTTCGCGCGCGGTTTACTTTTTTATCATACAGCCTGAAGCCGGGTCCAGATATGTATCATTGGCCCGATCCGATCACCGTATCTTACAAAAACCGACTCGACATGGATCGGGTCGTATCGCGTACCGTATCAGAGCGGCGTATCGAGACTGCATATTAGTGCGTATCATGATCGCGTATAATCACCCGTCCACATAGGCGATCGGGCAGATGGCGGATCGGGCAAGTGATACATGTCTGGACCCGGCTTTACTTGTTCATACAATATTCGTGATTGATCTCTTTGGTAATTGGAACTTTTACTAACAATATTCACATTCTAAATTCAAATCACTTTTTGTCCCTAGGGTTAAAGAGCGATTTTAGTCCCTGTTTACGAAGAACAAACTAGCTCTTTTTGAATAGATGTGATAAATAGTAGATTATTAACCACGGGGATAAAGCAGTGTCTTCTGTCGCGGGTGACGATATAAATCGCGAGCGTAACGAAGGACTCGAGTTTTACTCCCGAGCGTAGCGAGGGTGTTAAAGCGAGGGAACTAAGACGAGTCGAGGGAACTGAGCGTAGCGAGGGATTTAAGTTCACCCAAGACTAAGACAGTTTTATCACCGAGGAAAATATTCTACTTTTCGTACCATTTCCGAAAAAAATAACACAATAATAATATGAGATAAGCATTTATTAAAAATAATGACAATTAAAAGTAAAAGTTAACATTCGAAACATTGGTCAAATAGGGGATCGGACTGGGTAAAGAAAACGACATTCTATTTTGTCCGTCAGACAGGTAATACAAAAATATTAGACACGTATTTTTTGTTTTATCAAAATATCAAAAAATTACTTAGTTAGAACTCATTAAAGTTGGAGAGTGGGGGCTTACTACGTCACAAGTGGGTATAAAACTTACCTACATGTGACGTCATGCGCCATTTCAACTCAATATATATATCTATATATCTCCTCTCAATATATATATCTCCGTAATTTTATGACCACGTGAAAAAAGAAAAAATACGTGTCCAATACTTTTCAATAAACTACCTGACGGACAAAGAAAAAAAAAATGGATTATCCCCTATTATTGATAGAGAGAGTTACATTTTTGTTTGGTACATTTATTGTTGATGAGTTGACTTGAGTATTTCTCTGTTCTTGCGTCTGAGGAACTTGCGTTTCATTGTAGATAGTATACGTCGGAGATAGTGGTGGTGGTGCATCGTGAGTTACGGACGAAGATAAGATGCTGGAAGTTGATGGTTGTGGCTCTGATGGATTAAGTTTTATATTTTTGTTAATTTGACTGCTTAATATGGTTTTATTCGCCATTGAGCTTTCGATATAACTCTCAGCTACTCTATCAGAGCTCCAACAACCGTGTCTTTTTATTGACGTAATATCCGCCCCTGAATCCGCCTAGAAAGTCGCCGAAGTTCTTCTAAAGCAGTGACCGGTGTAGAGTTCTATCTACACCGGTATGTATCTTTAAGTTTTAAATATTAATTTAGCAATTTCCTTGGGCATGTTGCTAATTTTATTTTTGTCGATGGCTTGTCGAGTACCTTTCCCATTCCAATAGTTTATAAAAAAATCTATCGTTTTCCATGTTGGTGGGACGTAATGCTTGGTATTTATTTATGAATGATTTTAATATATTGTCCTTGTACAATGAATGACCGATTTTTCTTTGTCTTAGTTTCCTTTACATTAATCAGCAGTAACTCATTGGAATGATTGTCAACGTCCTCCACCTTTAAGTTTACAAGTTCACAACCGCGGCAAGCACCATTGAGTCCAAAAATTAAGGCCACCTATAACAAAGATAAAAAAACAGGTAAATATAGAATAATTACCATCATTATGATACGAAATATTCATAGTTAAATCATGTATACTTACTTTTGTGGCCAGAAAAATTTCATCAGAAGCTTCATTAACCTTTTGACCGCCACGTCAAAAAAGAAAAAGCGTGTCCTCAGCGCCAAGCTCCGAATTCATAATTTAATACCTACAAAATAATAGTGAGGGCGAAATTATATCGATAAAGCTCATAGAAACCTGACAACATTTTTTTACATGGGTTTTAACCCTTAAATGCATAGTGATGTAGATCTACATCGGATGTTTAAAACCTCATATCTCTTTATGTAGCCGCCTATGGTATGTTTTTTTTTTTAATTTTTTTTTCATTAAAAAAAATAAAAAATAAAATCCATTTATTTCAGGTTTCCCCATAGAAAAATACACGTTACACAATATGCAATAAATAAAATCACGATTAAATTCTAAAATAAAGATAAAAATTTCTAAGATAATAATAAATACAGTTAACAAATCATAAAATAATGTCAATAAAATCAAAAGTTAAATGTCACATAAAAATTATTGAAAATTACATTGATTACAGAATTACAAATTACATAAATTTATTCTATATAAATATACAATTAAGATAAAGTAAATAAATTAATAAAAAATAAAAAATCAGCAACTATGTTTAATGGGTCATTTACATGCCCTGGCTACATGCCTACTACTACATTTCCTTATATAAGGGCAGTCCAATCGTCCAGCGATCATCACTAGAACAGCATTGGAGCTGGCCCGCACCCTGCGCACCAAGGACGCGCACCGCTTGCGCATGGTGGCGTGGAAACAGTCGGTGCGCGCTTCCGCAAACATGCCCGAGGCACTGCAGAAGCGGGGCAGCCCCAACATTGCTCTGAACGCGTTGTTGTACTGGACGCGGAGGGCACTGTAACTCGCCTGAGTATAGCTAGCCCACAGGCTGCACGTGTACAAAGATGTGCAGTATGCTTTAAAAAAAATTATTAAAACGATTTTTTCGTTTACGAGCCCATCTCAAATGTTTGACAGTTTATTTTTTGATCTGTGACAATTTTCATTGTTGGCGCGTAAGCTGAGTACAACTTCATTTCGGCGGGTGTTATAAATTACGATTATTTTACATAAAAGTTTCAAAAACATACAGGAAAAATTGTTTTCGGATAGAAACAAAGTAAGAGTAACAAATTATATTTACAGTTTTGTTTATATTGATAAATTTATGCAAGAAAAATGTAGCTCTTTTTGTGATGTAATAATACATCAATATGCAAAATCGGTTCTAATTTTGTTTACTAATCCTACCGTTATTTTGTGAAACATTTTTATACTTACTGTTCATATTTTTTAGTATTTTTAAGTATATGTTTGGTTGTTTTAATTATTATATAATTACAATGTAGCTACATTATTTTTCTATATATTAGATAATAGATTGCCTAATTGTAGACTCCCGGACAAGAAGGATCTAATGAAGACGACGATTCCTAGGGGTTATGAGGAAAGAATTTCTCACCATGATGGTGTTGACTTTTCAGCGACGGTGTGGAAAGACAACAAGGTTGTTACTTTGTTGTCTACTTATATTGGGTCGCAACCCGTGGGCAATATCTGTCGATATGATAAGCGACTAAAGCAAAAGATCAATATCCTTTGTCCAAAAATAGTACAAGAGTATAATATGCACATGGGAGGAGTTGACTTGATGGATAGCTACTTAGGTCGCTATCGCATCAGAGTCAAAAGCTGCAAATGGTACCTCCGCCTATTCTATCATCTATTGGACCTTGCCGTGATAAATTCGTGGATACTTATGAAAAAAAACCTCATTGCAAAGGGCATCCCAAGCAAACAACTACCAAATCTTGGTCAGTTTCGCAATGATTTGGCTGATGCTCTTTGCAATGTGGGATCTCATAACGGTAATAAGAGAGGCCGTCCTAGTAATGGCTCATTAGAGCAAAGTTTACAGACCAAAAAACCTAGAGTGTCATCTCATCCTTTGCCGTCTGTAGATGTGCGAAAAGACGGCATTGGTCACTGGCCTATCTTTTCAAATAGATTGAGGTGTAAAATCCCACTTTGTAAGGGTACCACACAGTGGTCTTGTAGCAAATGCAAAGTTCCATTGTGTTTAAACGCTAAAAATAATTGTTTTATGAATTTTCATGTTTTATAATGTAATTAGAGATATTATTTGTGTTTGAAATACTATACTATTGTAGACAGTAGATTTGTAGAACTCAAGGAGCGATTGTGCATGATGATGTAGAAATACATCAATTTGTTTTTTCGAAATAAAAAGAATATTTTATTATAATTATTTTTTTAAGTATTTTTTCCATAAACTATACGCATTTCCCGATTAAATACAAATTTTATTTCTTAAAAATAAAAATTCATGCATTTAAGGGTTTTCAATAATGATTATTATACCATCCTTGTGTTGAGTTTTATTTCATCGCGCTTTGTACTTTATGACATAAATGTAATAATCTGTGTCACAGTTACGGCGTTTATTCCACAAATAGAAACAACAATCGATAAAACCAAGTCAATAGTATTACAGCACTATTGTCCATCATGACGTAATTTTTTGTCACCCTAAGACGACAGTGGCGCAGTTGGCACGTATTTCTTGTAATTGCACGCTTCTTCTCTAGAGGTGCGACACCGATACTTATTAATAATATCGAAATATTTTATTTTGTTC
This sequence comes from Cerastis leucographa, assembly GCA_963082945.1. Classification (NCBI taxonomy): domain Eukaryota; kingdom Metazoa; phylum Arthropoda; class Insecta; order Lepidoptera; family Noctuidae; genus Cerastis; species Cerastis leucographa. The sequence goes on from OY720378.1 coordinate 11,378,579, forward strand.
GTTTTGTACTTTTAACATTGTCAACTAATAAAATTTAAGTTTCTTTGGAAGAACAAACAATATTAATGCTTTAGTATAACGCCAGTCACTGATGACATCAGTGCAGAAGTAAATACCGTTTACTGTGTTAGTGTTGTTTACTTTCGAATGTAGACAATTTACAACACTGTAATGAATAGGAAATAATGAGGAATAATGGTACCTACCTGGACAAAGTTTCTTAAGTGTCACAAACATGAAGTTCACAAAAGATAAAATAAACATTTTATAAAAATCAGTTTCTTAACTAAAAAGTTGGGTGGAAGAAATATACCGTTCAATATGTATAAGACAATCAACATAAGTTTAATTCAACAATTGTATATTGATTTATATCGATATACGTATGTATTTTTAGGTAGGATAGTATTAAAAAAAAACCATTATAAACGTGTCAGTATCGACTCCTTGCAATATACTTAATAAGTCTTCACTACTCATATTATAGTTATCCATTATTAATCATGTATACAGTAAACAATAATAATAACAGCAAAAGAACTACTCTATTCAAAAATTTTCCTCGTTTGACGTCATGGGACTGTCAATCATAGACGACTGTGGCGTTCCCGGCACAGACAATACAGTGGGTGATAGGGATGGGCATTGCAGTCATTACAATCAATCGATAATCTATTAACACTCGACTTTTAAAGAGCGCATAGTTCAGTATTATAAAATTTTCTTGATTTCTCAAACACTAAAGTTCAATATCAAATGTTTTATTTGTTTAATAATGCAGAATTCAGAGTAAATCAAATATAACTTGGGTTGCCGTCGAGGTCGATATTCTTGTTATATTGACTGCTGCCTACATCACTACGTGTCCTGTTGAGGTGACTGTGGCTTTGAGGGCACGAACTTTTTAACTGGTTTTCTTTTTTGTCATCTTATGTTACTACAGATGAAATCTAATGAAAGCAGTTCACTTCAAATAAATGAAGAAGAGTCAAGGTAAATAATTAACAAGGGAAAAACACAAAACAATGCTGTTTAATGACATTTATTTACGTTTAAAATTCTGTCAACCATTCGCGACCGTGGCGTGCTGGGCACATTTTGGTTTGTCGTCTACACACGACTGTGGCGGTCAAAAGGTTAAGAAATTTTTCCACATTCTGAGTCGTAAAAATTTTAGACTTCTTTGCGCAATGCCCTTCTGATTTTCTTTCTAAAAAAGCCAGTAATTTCCTGAATCTATTTATTTCAATACTCTGTTGGATGCTTAATGTAGCTTTCAGTTTTGAGTATATGCACCAAAGTGTATTCGGATTCTTTGTCTTGGATAAATAATCAAAATAGACAAGAATTAGGTACTGATTCTGAAATTGATAGGCCTTTCGCACTTCTCCACGTTGAAATTTCTTCATAAGTTTTTAAATAATTTTCCTTGGATTTTGTTGGAAGCAAATTATTTATTTGCGGCAGCATTTGCACTGATGGAATCCGACAATTCACTGTCACTGACGCTTTGATTTAACATCGTAACGTATTTTTTGAACATTAACTTATTTAAAAAAATAAATTAAAATAAACTAAAATAAACTTAACGTTTATGTATTTGAAGAAAACAAAAACGCGGCAAATTCCTAGACTAATATTTTTTTCTCGGAAAAGCAAAGGCATCAATCACATACGGCCTCGTCGGTAATATATAAATGCGTATTCCTTTTTCAAAAAGATGTATAATGCTTTATATACAAACTCAATGGTGTAAACATAGATGTAGTTCAGTATAAATTTTCCGGTTTCGGTAATTCGGTAAGTATTCCAAATTTAAATCACATTCTCCGCCTAGAGGATGAATGAAATTCAGTACAATTTTCTTTCCCTGTTTTTAACAGATTATTAATGACTATTGTTATGTTCGCTTTTTGTGGCATAGAATTTAACTTTTTTGAGCAAGTGGTACGAAAAAGGAATTTTCGGAATCGGATCAGGAGCTCCAAAGATTACCCCAAATTACCAAGATTACAACCAAACTTACAAACTACACACTGTTATTTTAAAATAGCTGAACCGTTTTTGCAACATTGTTCACTGATTCTGCTCTTTTTGGTCGTAGCGTGATGTTATATAGCCTTCCTCGATAAATGGGCTATCCAACACTAAAAAAAAAACAATGCGAACCAGTATTTCTTGAGATTCGTGTTCGACCAAACAAACCTTTCAGCTTTATAATATTAGTATAGATGTAAAAGTTTTAGAGGATGTATGGTTTGGATGTGTGTTACTTTTACCGCCTTCATGGACATCGGGCGTAGACTTCACTACATCAGCTTGACAGACGTCAACTTTTTTCTTCATTTATCTCACTCCATTTTTTTTCTCACTATATTTTTTCCTATTTTTGTAATATACGTTTTGAACGAATATCTTGTCTTCATTGAAGAGAACCAAACAGCCATCGATGCATAACAGTTATTCTTTCTCGCAAAAACTTCTGAACGATTTTTTATGTTTATCACAAAGATAGAAACCTGGATTAATATATAGGCTACTTTTTACCTGGGTAATACACGTTCCCTTAGGATAATTTCAGACTTACGGCGAAGGTGTGGGCAACAGCCGGTATATTACCTGATTAATAATTCACCAAAATTAGCGATTAAAGCGTTCCTTTTTAAAAAAAAAAAAGAATTGCGTGATTAATAATCATTTTTACGGACATACGTTTTCATCAACAATCTTTGTTTGTGTTTGTAGATTGTTGATGAAAACGTTTGTCCATAAAATAGATTGTCATGGAATCATTAAAATCAGACGTTTGGTAGTGACCATGAAATTATAGTACATTGTGTATTAAGGGCGGTAAGTAAGGAATTACGATCGAGGCTCTAGTAGAAGCCCGAAGTCGAAGACTGAGGGCTTTCTGAGTCGAGGTTCGTAATTCCCGTACCGCCCGTGAAACATAGTTACAATGTTTTTCATCACATTTGCGAGTTAAAAATTATGATTTTAGACAAGTCAGCACAAATATTATTACGAAATACGTGAACTGATTTTTAATCGGATGGCGGGCTGTTTGCCCACACCACAGATTATACAAATGTTTTGTTCAGAAACGTTAAGGGCAAATACTTACCTAGGTATACAGCAATGACAGAGTGTAAAAAAAAAACGACTATCGATTAACTAGATTTATGAACATTAGTTGAGTAATTAAATAACATAGCGAGATTGAATGAAATTCCTGTTTAGATAACACTTTAAGACATTTTTTCAATTGCGTGTAAACTCCTTGCTTGAACTTGCATGACCTGTGTGCTGTCATGCTGTGGTGTAAATTAAAAAAAAAATACTAACCGCCCTAGGGTTTTATATGGGGCATAACAGCCAAGTTAAGGCGGAAACATACGTGTCGTGTCGTGACGCGCCAGAAGCAAATCGGTTTCATACATTTAATATGGTTATGGACATATTTGCATGGCGTGTCGTGTCGCAACGATGTATGAAACCGTATGCTTCTGGCGCGTCACGACACGCCACGACACGTAAGTGTATTTCCGCCTTTAACCTGTATGTTATGACACTGTTTACGTGCAAGTGTGATGAAAAATATTTTACACTATTTATTGTCTGGCTGAGTGTGGCGATATTTAATCAAACACGACTCTATCTGACTGCATGTTCGTTCAATTATTATGATTTAAAAATCTGAAGTGTTACTGATCTAAAGTTGTTGAAAGTTAATGTTTCCTTGCTAAGACTTCCAAACAGAATTAGTATGTATTTAGTTATTTTAGCAATTGTTAAATTGATTTATCTCACCCTATATTGCTCTTCAGCGATTCGCTGCACTGGCGCAGCATCGGGATCCGCGCTCTAAAATAAAGAAACTAATATAGAAAAACGTAATTTTACCGAAAATAACAATAGGTAACTAACTAATATATCCAGAGATCGGAATAGGTAGAGTATATTTACGGTAAATAATTTATAACACATTTGCTCGTAAGAGTCAGCTCACACCGAGACGCGACGCGACGCGACGCTGCGCGCACTTGTGAGAATTCAAAATACGTTGCGCAACGTATTCTAAATTCTCACAACGTAATGTGTATCTTTTCGTGTAGAAAATAATGTTATATTTTGAATCGCTCTTTAAAAGTGTGCGCGCAGCGTCGCGTCTCGGTGTGAGCTGACCCTAAAGGGTCTCTTATTTTACCAATTTCAGTATCGTAATGTGTCTCATTACGTACTAGTGCGGTAATGTAATGTAAAACGCACGGTTTATCAGAATGCCCGTTTAAAATGAACGATACTTTTTTAAATCTTAGCAAAGAGATTTTATGTCAGAAAAGTGGTCAACATTTTATGAATAAAATTAACCTCTCCAACCTTGCGGCTAAACGGTAAAACACCCAGCCGGCCTCACAATGACGTCATCGAGCGTGTCAAGTGTCCTGCGCTCATAAAAAGCTTAACGCGCGAGTTCTATTAGCTCTTATCTCAAGCGGTAAACAGTTTCGGGTTCTTGATTAACGAGACCATGTATTACAATATAAACAACTGTTTTATAACTACTTGAGAATTATAAACATCGCATAGAATTCAGAGAGCTCGCCGCAAACATACTGTTGTCGTAATTTGTTTTTTTTTGGTAAAACTACTGAATCAATTTACACGAAACTTAACTTAAAGATCTAACATAACAAATATACAAGTAATCTAATGACAGTGTTTTTTAGGAGTCCTACATAAATTATTCTTGCAAGATTCCAATTCAAACGTCTTATTAGAATCGGCCATTTTCTAACTGCGCAGCTCAATGCATGAAAATACTTGAAATATCAATAAATATGAATAAATATGCCTCGAATGCATGAAATTATGAATTATCACTATTTTTTCGCTTATTACTAATGTTTCCAAGACCATATTTCATTGTAAAAGAGTCAAATTCATATTTTCAATTTCGACTGACGAACTTCACAACAAAGGAATTTTTGGAGAAATTTTTGGGTCAAAAACATAATTTTTAGATATTTTTTCCAGCAAATGACTATCTAAAAAGTTACATTATACACTTATAACATACTATACATTTACTTACCAAAGTTTAACAACACAAAACACAAAAATTTCACTGCATTCCAAAACAAAACACCACCGTTCCACACTGGCCGCCATGACTCATTTTGACAGTCGACAAAGACGCGTTTCTTTATTTTTTTAATAATTTTGTGCAGTTGTTAGGTTGGTATGTTTGGTTTCATTTTAATCGAACTCTAGTTGGCCAGAGACGTAAATTTTTACAAACGAATTAGACCCTTACTGTACGTACGATAAGGGTTTAAGTTTGCTTGTACGAGGCGTTCCCATATGGGAACCTCGGGGCTCAACCGAATTGTTCGGCGTTCCCATATGGGAACCACGGGGCTGGAGAGGCTTGGGAGATAAAATATAATAAATAAACATTTAATTCTTTAATTTAATCAAATTTGACCATAAATTACAACCATTTTAATTATCTGTAACAAAACACAAAAATATTAATTTACTTTATTAGTAATACTGGCTGTTTTTGTGCCTTTGCCTTAAAAAAAAGCGCTGATGTGCGCGCATCGCTAATTTCATCATAATATTTTGTGCACAAGTAAAAATCCGCGCGCTTTTTATTTTCGCTGTATTTTTTTTATTTGAAAATGTCGTCTGAGTTTTATTTATTTCCTCGCAAATATGTTATAAAACGTCGTATGATATACGTGCGCTTTGATAATTACAGCCTCTGCTTTCTTGTAGCAATGTTGCCTCGGCTGTAATTTTCAACTTACCGCACTTATATCATAATGTACTATTACCTAAACCTCAAGGAAGTAAGTAACTTGTGGATAATACCTCCCTCTGATTTACCAGCTTTATTTCGGCACTTTGAAATCATTTCTTGATTTTGTGCTTGACTTATTATCGACATGTTACTTACCTCCTCGAAGCTTAGGCAAACATAACCTACCTATTCCGATCTCTGATTATAACTCATGTATCAAACCGGCATAGTGCGGGTCTAACACAGGGTTCCGTAGCACCAAACAATATAATAACAATATTTTGAACAGACATTCATAAGTAAATTTACACTCAACAGCAGAATTAAATTGGTTTTTCATAGCATGAAAAACAAAGTTACTGCTGCTGTTTGATGAAAAGTCCCTCAAAAACATCAAATCTTATTCAAAACAATTTGTTGAAAGTTTTTTTTACGTTCTACAAACCTAATTTTTTTTTTAGAACTGTTCTCCTCATTCTTTATAAATTAGAGGGTTGGGTCACATTTTACCACTTTGGAAGAGTTTATCTTTGAAACGATTGACTTTCGAGACAAAATGGTTTTAGGACCTCAACGTCATTTTTAAATACCAATCTATAGAGATACCCCGCAAGTATAGGTTTGATGTTTTGTTTTTTATTTTCGTTTCCATTTATTTATCTTTATTTTTTATTTTATTTTCAAATATTATTATTGGAATAATGTGGCTGTGATATACGGTGGGATAGACGGACGGAGAGACAGATATAAGGAAGGGCATATCTATAGGTAAGGGTTACGTTTTGCCATTGGGCTAGGGAACCCTAAAAAGGGTGGTGACAGTTTAAAACTATTCAAATAGCTTATTGTTACATACCGGATTAAGAACCATTTGAATGGTTTGGGCCACTTTTGCTGCCTTAAGGGTGATTTTCGCTAGCTTTTTGCATTTTCTTAAGTTACGGCGAGCCAGCTTTTCCACTTCTTTCTTGATCATCTTCTCACTGTAAAATACATGTACCCATGTCAGAAAATTTATGCACAGTGCATAAAATTATTGATAAGCAAATTTTATTTAATGTCGTAAAATAGCTTAAAATTACACTAGAGAATACGGCGTTTTTTTTCACGAAATAACCATGTGTTTGCATAGGTGATTTAATGAATAATGAGATTCTGAAGTCAGAAAAAAATTAAGATATTAAGTTTTCAAAATACATTTACAAACTCAACTCAAAAGATTTAATTCAGTTAGACCATTACAGACACTTTTTACACGACTACGGCAAAGCAAAAAGGAGGGGTATTATTTTGACCGGTATGTATGTAAGTATGTATGTATGTTCATGCGTTCCCTCATAACTCCTGAAGTAGTAACTTACTTATCATAATTTGACAAATGAGGTATCTTTGGAATCGTCTTTAGGCGTTCGCTGGTCTAGCTATGTGACGTCACAGTAAATTGGATATGACGCCCTCTAGACAACAAAATGTAATGGATAATTAAAAAAAAAAAAATAAGTCACTTAGCACATTTTTTTTAATGATGGCGTGTTGGCTATCAAAAAAAAAAGGCTTATGAAATACATTTGTAGAAATTATAACCCAAAAATAATAACCTGAGTCCCGCCTACTGAAAAATCACCGTCAGTAGGGTTTTTAAATGTCAAAAAAAAAAAGACGCAGCTACAGTCCCTGTCATAAAGCATAATAACTTGTGAAAGTAAGTACTGTAGTTGTCCATTCCATGAATTGCATGGATCTCTATGAAGAAGAATGGGTAAGAAAGACCATGGAAAGCCTTTTAAATCAATATATTGTTACATCAATCATGTTGATAGAATATGTGGACGTACATGAACACGTCTTTCTAAATCCACATATTTTAAGCGTGAAAGCGTCTGGAGTAAAAGATAAAATCAATCATTCAAAATGAAATAAACCATTTAACAGATGACCAGTCTCGTACGTATGAACAGGACAGCACTCGGCTCAGCTCAATCATTTTGAAGGGAACTAAATGATCCGACGCACTCGCCACCATCAGTGAGACATTTGAGTGAGTATAACATTCTCTCAACTAAAGTATAACGAATGACATCAAATGTTTGCTTTTGGAATTTTAGGACAATAAAATTAATGTTTACTAGCAGTACTAGCACTACGTACCTGTGGACATTATACAAAACTTGATATGATAAAAATGTTTGACAATTATTTTAGCGATTAGAAGGTAATCTCAAAATAATTGCAAACAAGGTTGTCTTTGGCGCCAAAAGACAATTATATTGTCAACTTATTATAATCATAATGTCAACTAAAATACAGGATAAATTTCATCTTCTTGCTCTTTTGTGCTATTCTACTTGGAGTCGGCGCAACACGTTTTCATCTTCCATTCTCCTTTTTCAGACGACACTGCATCATTTACTCCTTTCTATTTCATATCTTTCCTCACACCATCCATCCATCTTTTCTTTGGCCTTCCTCTCCCTCTCCATCCATCAACATTCATATCCATTATTCTTTAAAATATGATATAACTGTAATATTTATTTCATAAAAGGGGTGTAACTACATTCATTACAATGATCAAAAACTAATAAAATAAATAACTGAAATATTAATATACTTTAAAATGGCGTCAAAAACTCCTCCTCAACGCTGTCAACTGGTAAAGTACCCAAGAGACTGGCAGCATTGCCACGTTGAATGCCAATACTTATCCTCATTCTTAGAGTCACATGCATTTCATCCCTCCTCATTACATATATCCATACCAAAACTAACGGCTTCCTTTATATTTTCTCTTTAGATCTGTAACAGGCTTCACTTTTAAACATCCTCTAATATACTCATTCCTTACTTTATCCATTCTTGTCACTCCAGTCTCCACACATCCATCTCAACATTTTTATCTCCGCTACATGCAATCGTTTTTCATACATCTCCACAGCCAAGCATTCTGCTAATCCATACAGTACAACAAGTTTTATCACAGGCTTGTATATTAGGAATTAGGATAAATATAAAGTTACTTGCATTTAATTAAAAATTACATAGTATATACCTTAGCTCTGAAGAAGGACAATCTGGGCATTTCTTTGGCAGCGATTCACCGAAATTGCGGCTGACGGGCTTGGGGCAGCCATCTGAAGACAAAACTAAAAAATAATTACAATCACAGCGCATGCAGTGTTCACATTCAGTTTATAATTCTGGATTCATTGGTAATGAACCAAGATCCCGTGACTGTCAATCCTATCATTTTATAGAAATTGAAACATTTTCTGCAGATGAGAGACCTACCTACAGGTCCAGGTAAGTACAAATGACTATTTGAAGAATCGGTTGCGATGGTACTGGATTTCTGTTCATGCTATGCTTGTTTCCCGCATTATCAAATTGCCACAGTTGGGATTTCAATGTGAATATCTAGACCACTGAGACCCATCAATACATAGTTACCCTTGTTTTAAAATGCATGTGGTGACACACTAATTGAATGTTAATATTTCCAAAAAAAATATACTGAATGCTAGATAAAGTGGTCAATGGGACAGTAAGCTTTGTTAAACAGAAAGCAGGTATAGATAACTAGCTGCTGCTCGCGACTTCGTTCGCGTGGAAATTGTGATGTTTTATTCAGGGATAAAAACTAGCCTATGTCCTTCTCGAAGATATAATCTATCTGCTTGCCAAATTTCTTACCGATCCAATAAGCCGTTTAGTCGTTAAAAGGTAACAAACAAACAAACAGAGTTACTTTCGCAATTATAATATTAGTATGGATTATTTAATTCTGTTCAGTCAGTCAAACACCAGTTCGTAGTATCCTTACGTTATTAGTAACAGAAGTCATAGGTACCACCTATTCGTGAAATTAACGAATAATTATTATTTACTATCCTGGATCTTGATCCAGGAGTTTGCTTGCAAACTTGAAGACATAGGAAAGACTTTGCCCAGCACCAGGATGACGCAGGCTAAAAGTAACTGAATCATCCTATTTATCCTACACAATAGCACAATAACTTAAAAATTATGTTGGCTGCCAATTATCTTTGCAAGATATCTTTTATTTGCTTATGAGGAGTCTGATGAGATGAGGAGTATTAGAGAAGTAAGGAAGAAGTGGACATGCTTTGCCAACCGCAAATAAAAGACAATATAATAAGCGCAGGATTATAATGTTTATTATTCTTTCCATCATGCCAAAAATAACGATGGCAAAAATCTATTCATTACCAGATATTTGCAAATGAATTTTTAGTCACTTCACTTATAAATCTGGTTTTCTTTAAAAAAAATAATGCCCTCTTATGCACGAAAAATTATCAATTAACAATTGCATAATAAATCTTAGTGTTAAAATAGGAAAAAAAGTATGAAATATAAAAAAAAAATATATGTATTTTATCAACAACAATGAACAGACAGACCAATGATAATTATATACATAGGTCAACACAATGCATGTTTGTCTAGCCTTTCCCAACTTTATTCGGGTTTGCATCCAGTCTATCCGGATGCAGCTGAATACCAGTAGTTTACATGGAGCGACTGCCTATCTGACCTCCACAACCCAGTTAGTGCTGAATAATACGATAGCCCTTGGTGGTTGTGTTGGTAGCCGGTTGTCAGTCTTTCGGGCCACTGACTACCTGTGACGATTTTCAAGCATTTACAAATGACAGCCAGGACTAACATGGCGTTATTTCCGAGGCACGGAGGAAACTCGGTATGTAATGATGGTCACCCATCCACAGACTGACCTTGGCAAGCAGGGGTAAACCTTGAAGATCGACCCTTGTGGCTGTTAATTAACGAAAAAAAAAAAATTAAAAAGGAAACTCAACAAAACGAATTGTGACCACACATAAAGAAAATCAATAAAAAACCGGCCAAGTGCGAGTCGGACTCGCGCACGAAGGGTTCCGTACCATTAATTATAAAAAACCGGCCAAGTGCGAGTCGGACTCGCGCACGAAGGGTTCCGTACCATTATTTATAAAAAACCGGCCAAGTGCGAGTCGGACTCACGCACGAAGGGTTCCGTACCATTATTTATAAAAATGAGCAAAAAAATCACTTTTCTGTATAGGAGCCCCCCTAAATATGTATTTTATTCTGTTTTTAGTATTTGTTGTTATAGCGGCAACAGAAATACATAATCTGTAGAAATTTCAACTGGCTAACTACGGACGGACGGACGGAAGGAAGGACAGCTAAGTCTCAGTAATAGGGTCCTGTTTCACCCTTTAGGTACGGAACCCTAAAACGCATGACAATCCGACCGCTATAAACTTCGTTCCACCTTTTTGTCTTATTGCACTCGATTAAAGACAAAAACAAATGAGTTCAAATTAAATCTAAATCGTGCGGTAAGTTTATAGAAGCCAATACGGCCAGCAGGCATCACCTGACATCATGAACCCTATAGGGGCACAGCAAGTTTTCCGCCCCTATGACTACCAACTTCCACCACCATTAGTTTCAGAGTAGGTAAATGGTTTCATATATAAACCAATATATTTTATCAAAATACTTTTTAAATCATAACTTTTTTAACACATAGTGAATAAGATTTTTTGAAACCCTCGTTTGTTTTTGTTAAGCTTGTTTTTAAGTTGCATGTGTACCTTGATTTGGGCTCTCCATTTATACAAATCACTATAGAAATGGAATACTCTAGATAAAAATTGATAATTTTCACACTTTCACGAGAGCAACGATTAACGGGGCGTCGTATGGTGTGCGCAACTGCAACTGCGCATGCCTCAGAGTTGCCAGATCCAGTTTCTAAATTTACCCAAATTCAATTATTTTTTCCCCAAAATGAAACGTAATACAACTTTTTCCCATTCTATTCGATAAATGTAATACTATTTTATTCACAAGCCGCACGGAGAACATGCACTAGGGATGGTGGATATTCATCAATGGTAGATTAACCATTTGCTTTGCTTGTGCTTTGCTTGGTAGTATAGATGCAAGCCTACCTTACTGCTTCCCTCAGAGGCGGTAAGGGGCCGTCCATTAATCACGTGAGGTTTTTTTTTTTTGCATTTTTTAACCCCCCCCTCCCCCTAGGTGATACGTGGTGAGGTTTAAGACTAAGCCCCCGCCCCCACCCAAAATCACGTGTATTTTTAGTACCAACACAGAATCTTAAAATTTTTAGAATATTATCTTTAAATACAGGTACCTCGTTCGTTGCCTGGCAACGGCGAGTGAAGGTCACACTACAAGCCGCTTTTTGGTTTAGAATCGCGCGTTTGACGAAAAAATAAATACACGTGATATCTTACTACACCCAAAAATCATAATCAAAATATTTTATTTATCATAGGCCTACATGGGCACTTATAAAACGTCAACAAAAGGTGCACGGTTCGGGTTGGTCGTTTCCTATGAGAAGAACCGGCAATAAACTCCATGGTTACTCTTTTAAAATCATTTGGTTTTACAATATTTGAAGTTACAGCGTTAGTACTAAAGTATGGGAGGACAGCGTAGGCCCGACAATAAGTCGATTGCTTACTACAAAACCCCCCGCCCCTCTTGTGATATTTCGTGATTTTCGCTAAACCCCCTCCCCGCCTTGCAAGCCTCACGTGATTAATGGATGGTCCCTAAGGTGGCGGGGTCTTGAGGGGGAGCGTCATAGTCGTGTAGATCCTCAAGGCAAGTCTGGTGGATTCACCTTCACGAGGTTGCCGCCCTGTTCTTGGTCTAATTCCACAAGAAATAGACGCAACAAAAACCACCAGGCGCCAAACCTGCATAGCCAAACCGTGGCGGCGCATAACCCCCACCGCCACCACCTCGCGCGAAAACTGAAGCGACACCAAAGCCGACGGTGAGCTACGCGGACGCGACTCAGTCGCTTCTGAAAGTGGCGGTAATCACCGTCCCGCCGAGGGACCTCTCGGCGGAACAGGCAGAGCAGCTCCGGGAAGCTATCGATGATAGCATCCTGCAATCCGTTCTGTCTCCACTGTCTCCAGGAGCGCAAGCTTCATCCTTTCGTGGACGTTCCTTCCTGCTGGACGGCGTCCTAGCGATGTGGTGCGAGAACGCAAACGCACTCAGCTGCCTGGAGAGAGCGGTCCAAAAAATGACATAGCATATCCCCGACACCAATCTGGCTGTAGTCAAACAGTCAGAGCTAAAGAAGAGGATCAGAGCAGGGCTTCTCATTCATTCTCGCATCACCGAAGCCGCCACGCTGCACAGAGTTCTTTGGCAGTGTTACGACATGTCGGTGAGTGATAAAACGCAGGAACCGGAAAGGAGAAGGTGGTGCACCTTCTTATGGGAATCCCTGACGACCAAAAACAGACCATTCTCGACCGAGACCGCCGTGTAGCCCACATGTCTGGAAGTGGGTACATTCGGTTCCTCACAGACGAACCGACAACGGCCGAGGAAAAACAAGTGACGACGCACCTTGCAGTAGCCTCCGCTCCTGAGCAGTCCAGCCTAGCTTCCCAGTAGGGTTCGAGTGTGAGGGAGGCAACCTCGCCGTTGAATATTGAGGGAGCTAGCACCGAAGAAAATGACGTCCTGCGTAGCCCGTAACTCCCCCAATATTAACGTCATCCAAACCAACCTCCAGCACAAACAAATAGCAGCGGCCACCTTACGCAGAGTGCTGGAGGCAGATAACAAGACGGTCGCCCTGATTCTGGAACCCTGGATCAGAAACAACAGAATCTGTGGTCTGAACAATATCGGTGGTAAGTTACTTTTAAACACCACCGTTGACAAACCAAGGACATGTATTTTCATACCAAAAACCATCCCAACCACCATACTAACCAATTCTGTTCTAGAGACCTCACTGCAGTGAAAATCCTCACTGAAAAGCAAACCATCCTAGTTCTATAGGTCGCAGGTTTGCTCGTAGCTCCAAGGAAGTCAAAGTCACCTTGTTTCGAGCCTACTGTACTGCATTTTATACGAGCAGCCTGTGGTTGTCGTACTCGCAGAAAGCCTATGGTGCCCTCCAAGTTCAGTATCATAAAGCGCTGAAGGCATTGCTGCGGCTGAATCGCTTCTGCAGCGCGTCGGGGATGTTCGCCAATGTGCGCGAAGACTGTTTCTATGCCACGATGCGCAGGAGGGCAGCCTCGATAGCGGGCAGAGTGAGGGGCAGCGGCAACAGTCTCCTCGCCGTCGTCGCCGATAGGTTAGACGGGCCATTCATGAGGCATTGGTTGGCCCTACATGCGCCCATATTTAGGGCATGGGGGAGATGATTGGTGTTATCCTTGATTATTATTTTTGTATTATGTTATTTTCGATTATTAATTTAATAAATCTAATTGATTATGTTATTTTAAATGATTACGTATTTAAAATTAATTTCCATATTTTGAATTTTATGTATAAATTAAATTCGTTATTTTGTTATTTTAAATTATTATTTTAATTTGCTGTATGTACATATTGTGATTTATTATTTATGGTAGTTTATATTTTTTTGTTTTGTTGAAGTTTTTATGGATTCTATCTGACTAAATAAATGAATTGAATTGAATTGAGTTCTAGGTTCAGTGTACATGCCGAACGATGGCGAAGTTCCTCCCAAGGAACTAGCCGGCCTGGTGCAACACCGCGAGTCAAACAACTGGGAGCTGATCATCTCCGCAGACTGCAACGCGCTTCATCCGCTGTGGAGAAGTAAGGATACAAACAAAGAGGTCAGTTACTAACCGAATATCTATTCCATACAAACCTGAACATTATAAACAAAGGTACGGAACCTACCTATGTAAGCTCCAGGTACCAAACCATTATTGACATTACCCTGGCAACGCACGCGGCGACCACCTCATCGGGGACGGCACGTATCATGCGAGCCCTCCTTTGCTGATCACCGCCGCGTGTGCTTCCAAATAAAATATAAGCCAACAGACCCTATTCCATATCGTAAACCCCGCAAAACAGATATAACACGGTATATAAACTTAGTAACTCAGGCACTAGGTGACGCACCACTGACTGACGTAACAATTAGTACAGATAACATCGAACTAAACGTACAATTCCAGACCGCAACACTTTTGAAAGTTTATGAACTGGCGTGTCCTCTTGTAACTCCTAAACGACTGGAAAAAAGCACTTGGTGGGGCCAGAGCTCTAACGACTATAGACGGGACGAAGGACACTTTTTAACCGAGCACAAATGCCATCGGTGAATGAATTTCATAACTCATATCTACAAAACGTGACGCTTTAGAGGAGAGTGTCCCATGCAAAAATAGTTTCTGTTGATACGAGTGCCAGCTAGAGCTAGCGTGATATATTCCAGGGTGATAGTCTGAGTCCATTGTGGCTTTTTCTGGCATTGAACCTTCTTAGCACACAGCTGGTGGGTTCAGGTCTAGGCTATCGGTTGAGGTGAGATCCAGGTTAAAGGTATCTCACCTTCTTTACATGGATGATCTGCAAATCTTTGCCCCCAACAATTTGCAACAGATGAAGCTACTGAAGGTAACTGAAATTTTCAGTAGCGCCATCAGGATGGAATTTGGTGTGGACAAATGTGCAGTCATGCATGTCACTATTGATACATACAGGTCATATGCGTAACCGCACCTTTGAAAACAAAATTGGCGGAAATTAGAGAGGCCATTTAATTCAAGCCCCAAATTAGGCTACAATCCTGTGAAAGAAAAGAAAATTGTGATTTAAAATCTTGTTTTAAAAATAAGTAAATTATAAGTTAATCTTAATTCATAAAAATAAAAGTGGCTTTAAAATCTGTATGGTTTTATTGTAAACCGCTCCCGCCTCTTTGCTTCACGTGACACAACAAATACTCACTACTAGATGATGCTATTGTCAATGTGCGTGCATGACGTAATAGCGCTACTACTTTCCGTGTCTTAAGTACCTACGACAACTGTCGATGAATTTCGCCCGAATCTCTAAATAATATGACATGGTTTGCAAAAGCAATTGATCTAGCTGGACACGACACCAAAAGATGCCGCCTTCAGATAGTAAGACTACAATATCAAAATTTACAAGAGGAGAAAAATGTTTATTCGTTCACCTTATCATCACATTCTGTATCATCATGATTATGATATTAACGTACTTTGTTCACCTATATGTTGTGAATCACACACGGAATGACGTATTTAAAATATACAGGCGAAGTTATGACCCGAGTAAGTTGCTGTACTTTTTAGACTGTTAGTTAGTACTTATAAAAGCTCCCTAAAAGTTGAAGTAAATTAATGCAGCAGACGTATTTTAGTTCCAGAATCAATTGCACTATAATTAATCAATTACAGCAAAGAAACGAAACTGTGTTCTCATATATTAATATCCAGAAATAATCAGCATAAAAAAAAACGTACACACGAAGAGTTCGTGCATTTAAAATGTATTCTCACAGCGATAAATGATAGAAAGCCGGTAGTGTGGCTTCTCCGATGACTGCGCCTGCTACGCTCCACTGTGCTACGCCGTAGCAATGTGCTACGGTTTCGTAGTCTTCACATTCAGAACATTCTTGCGCAGGTGTGTCCGGTTTGTCACTCTCGGATCACCAATCTATCGGCGTGGTATTCCTGAACATAACGCCGCCAACCATAGTATGTGTCACGCTGTTGCTAGGAGAAAGGTGGTCCCTAGCCCCCGCACAGTGCACCTCAATGAGAGACGATCCCGACATGTCGAACTATCTACTCCAGTGGAAAATTAAGTATAAACTTGGTGGAAAACAGATACGTAAGTTGTTCATCTTTTCATGGCATATTATTATACCTACTGCGCTTGTAAGCGAAAAAAATACTTTTTGTTTAGCATCACAGCTGACAGGTTGAAACCACACTAACCATACCTACTAGCGAGAAAAATGTGCATATTTTATTTTTAGTAAGTATGAATGCGAGCTACAATCCGCTTTGTACAATTTTCAGTAAATTTCTGAAAATTGGTTAAGCTTATATCAAAACGTGACCGGTTATTGTCCATCGGGGTCACGTCATGCAAAAGCTATTGTACGTATTTATTAAAGCATGGTGTACACGTACAATGTACCCCGTACGTGTACGCCAATTCTGTGTCTTTGGACATTCACGCCATTCTATGTCATCAATACTATCACGCACTTGGATCATGACGGGATGGACACCAATACTTAGCTAGCAATGTTGTAGTTACATGATGGAAAAGAGGCGAGCCTATTGTTTTCTATCGGACATAATCTATCACTTTTCGATACGTTAGGATAGATTTAGATCGTCGGCTTCGCGACGTGGCAACACCGCTATGCCGCGTCGCTCTGAAGCGTCGCGCCTGTCCGCGGAAGCCTTTATAAGTATGTCACGATGTACAAACATAAACAAACCACTACTGAGTTAGTCCATAATTGGTAATAGGTAAGTGGCTAAGAGGCAAAGCTAGCGACAGCGCAGGCTTTTGGCCTGTCTTTGTAAGTATCAGTAACTTGCAGAGTCGTAGCATGGCAATAGGGAATCGTATCGATTACGAGAAATCAATAGACCGGCGCAGTAATAGAAGGGTTGAACGACTATCATAATTAATGTATGGACTGCGGTAGTGTTCTCCTTAAAGAAACGCAGAACATTTTAACTATTTGTTTTTAAACAGATTTTGAGAGGAGCTTGTGGCCAAATAATAACAGCCAAATACTTTGAGGAATCGAATGTGAACAACAAAATTATTCAAGCAGCTTGTTTGTTTTGAGGAAGCTTCGAACATAGACAATCATCAATTGTTTAATTTAGTATTCTTATATTGTTTTATTTTTACTTTTGTATAGATTCTTTTTATTAACCTATTTTTTGTGAAGATGTGGACATTGCTGGCTTTGTAAATTAGTAGGTTTTTTTTAAATCTTGTTCTACCTTTTGTAGTAAGAAACGACTTATTGTCGGGCCTACGCTGTCCTCCCATAGTTAAGTAACTTCAAATATTGTAAAACCAAATGATTTTAAAAGGGTAAACATGGAATTTCTTGCCGGTTCTTCTCCATAAGAAACGACCAACCCGTACCGTGCACCTTTTGTTGACATTTAATAAGTGCCTATGTAAAATAAAATATTTTGATTTTGTGACCTTACAGTAGCTTGCTGACGAAGTCGACCACAACTCTGTTTTTTTTTTAAATATAGATGGTTACATACAACAACTATCGAGGGTTACAGCTCATTTCACATAGTATGAAAGTATGGTAGAAAGTAATAGAGAACAGGTTACGGGACCAGAAATACATTACACAAAATCAGTTTGGGTTTATGCCAGGTCAAGGGACAATGGACGCTACTTTTGCACTCCGCCAATTATGTACAGCCCAACCAGTCCCGACCAGTTCAGTGTGGCTGTAGGCTTGCATCAAGGGTCAGCTTTGAGTCTTTACATCCTGTCCTTACATCTCAAGGTGTCTGATAAGATGAAAAGTAATAGAGAAGTATGGATCAAGAAGACATGCTGCGCCGACCCCAAATAAAGTGGGATAACGGTAGGAGAATGATGGCAACACAAATCTCCTACAAGACTGCAGCACTTTTTGTCAGCAAACTCAAGCTCGAACAATGTATTCCAATTAGACCGTTACATGCACTTTTGAAGGTCGAACACCAAAAGGATGAAGCTACAGTCTCAGCCACAAAGCTTAAACTTGTGAAAGTACTGTAGTTGCACGCCCATTCCAAAGTGTAGATCTCTTTGGAGAAGAATGGGCAAACGTCATGAACACTTTTTTAAATAAATATTTTTATAAGATCTTGGTTATATCATTCATGTTTATATACATATATATGTAAGTGAGAACCATGTAGAAACACGTACAAATTAAGAGGGCAGAATAAAAGTTTTTTTTTTTAATTTGTGTGGCATGCTCTCAAAAAAAAAAAAATTAAAACGAAGCTTTCAGTTCCCTGAAAATATTAAATACGACTGGAATGTTGGTTTGATTCGCGGACAAAAATTAATATAATGAATGCCGATTTGGGGAACTGTACAGCTCGATTACAAAGGAAATGTTTGCAATTATTTCATTAAAATTAAATCTGTTCGAAATAAAATGGATAAGTAAATGCATTCAGTCAATTTTAACAAAATTAACCTCAAATATAAACTGAACAGCTCTCTTGAACGCTATCCTCATCAAAATGTCCCATTCAATGGCACTTACTTTGTTTACTAATTTGTGATAAGCGCCACATTTCTGTCGCAATGGACGTAAATAGAACTTAACTCAAAAATGCATGTAATGTGGTCATTATTTTGACAACCTTGTTTGAGCAAAGTCGACCTTGCCGTTCTGTTAAAGCAGGCCGGCAATGTTTTGCCAGCCGCTATTTTAACGTTTCAACGTTTTAAAAAATCAAATCCAAAAAGATTTTATTTAAAACGCAGCTGTTTGTATCTATAGAGATAGGTACAAAAAGATTTTATTCTATATTAGGCTGTATAGTTCCAACTACAATCGCTCAAAAAAAAAAAAACAAAGAGGTAACAAAAGCGCTACGTCACTATATAAAATTTTGATTTTATATAGTGACTTTTTTGCTAAAAATGAGCCCTCAAAGCGAAAATTCTTCCGATTCAATGTGTTTAACACCGCCAGACAGTAAAGATGGACACTAAAGATATATAAGCTTGCATATGAAAAATGTGTGCAGTGGAAAATCAGTAGGAAATCTAAATCTTTATCCGAAAATGTTTTTCTTGCGTATATAAATGATCTTTCCAACAAAATGAATCCTTCGTATCTCTGGAATACCTATTCAATGTTAAAGTGCATGGTTCTGATAAAGCACAATTTGAACATTAAAAATTACCACAATTTAACGAGTATGCTAAAACGACAGTGAGACGGATATATAAATGTAAAAAATCAAAAGTGTTGACATCACAAAATGTAGAAAAGTTTATAAATGAAGCCCTCGACTCTGAGTACTTAGCGGTGAAAGTAAGTATTTATATCTAAAAACCCAAATTTGTACTGTACCTACACGTTCTCATAATGAATACTCGTACTTGTTATTGTTCCAGGTAGTTCTTATTTTTGGGAATTTACGGTGCATGTCGATGCATCGAAATTTAATATCACCGTTATAATAAATAATCACCGTTAATGACATTGAAACTCACATCAACGTAATGATAATTACGTTGCGAGATACAAAAACGAAGATTGATCGTACTTTCGTTGTTCGTGACGCCTCATTTGCAGTGGTGCAAAAATATTACGCACTACGTCCAGTTGACGCAAAAACGGACCGATTTTTTTTAAATTATAAAAACTGCAAATGCACCGAACAAGTGATAGAGAGGCACAAAATTGCTCAAATGCCCAAAATAATTGCTACATACTTAGAACTGCCCCATCCGGAACAATTTACAGGTCATTGTTTCCGGCGTTCATCGGCCACTCACTCGGCCGGTCATTTTAATTAAAATTCTAGTTAATTAATATATTTTTTATTTAAATTACTTGCTGGTTTTTAACCCCCGACCAAAAAAGAGGGGTGTTATAAGTTTGACGTGTGTATCTGTGTATCTGTGTGTCTGTCTGTGGCATCGTAGCTCCCAAACGGATGAAGCGATTTTGATAAAATTGGTGTCATTTGAAAGGTATTTTAATCGAGAGTGTTCTTAGCTATGTTTCGAGAAAATCTGCTCAGCCGTTTGAAGCTCATCACCTCTTATCTAGTTGATGAAGGGATTTAAACAACTTCTACGGGTCTAGTTGATTGGAAATTTGAATTCTTGTCACTTTCTCACCATAGGCATCGCCAGGGGGGTTAGCTGCACACACCCCCTCCCCCCTAAAAGCCCATTTTTTTTTTATTATTCATATCTTTCCTTGTTTTCGTTAATAAGCGAGAAGAGGCGCAACACCAAGAAAAGTGGAAGGAATGGGAGTAGACCTATGCCCAGGAGTGGGACAGTCAAGGCTAAGAAAAAATAATTTAAGTTTAAAAAGCATGAAATAAAAATTAAATTAAAAATTTAAAAAACCCCCGACGGACAAAACCTCAAAAAAAAACCATAAATATAATTAATCCAAGCGTCGTAGCGTCGGGGGTCCGCTTTGTTTGTATATATATTTTTATGTACTAAGTACTAAGGTCTACTTAGCGGTCCCCCGACGCTACGACGCTTGGATTAATTTTATTTATGTTTTTTTTTTGAGGTTTTTATTTAGATTAGGTTCTTGCATTTTTGAGTAAAGCACTATACAAACCTTGGCCTACAATGACTGCTTCGCTGGTCACGCTAGGATTGCCTCGAGCTAGCCTAGCTACGCTCTAGGCCTTTCAGCTTGGCCATCATTGGAGCCCTTGCTGTCCTCGCTGTAGGTCGCTCGACCTACGGTCTCGGCCTTTATCTCAGCGCGACCAGCAAAGTACTCATAGTCATTATAGACCGCGGCAGTAATGTACTATTATTTAAATGTCGGTGACATTTCAATAAAGTTCCTTTTACGTCAGTGTTTAAAATAATTTATTTATGGGCCAAAGTTGCCTGAGAAGAAATGAATGTTATGTTATGTTATTAACCTAAACAAAACCAGTTTTTGCAAGGCAAGGCCATGTTAACCTGTAAATGTTGATGCCTCGCCGTTTCTACGCGGACTCTTTGTTATTAGTGTGCTATCAATTTGGATGATTTATAGCTTCCTCATACAAATTACGACCATAAAATATTGATATGTGTAACAACTTAAAATCGCGGACGCGATTGCTGCCACCCCAAGCTTACTTCGTCCAGCGCCCCGCTCGTACAACATTCAGCGTCCCGCTCCACGCCGCCGCGCGCCGCCCGCATCTACAGTCGGCCTGCCACCCTAGCGAGTGTGCACGCTCAACTGTTTGGCGCCGATATACAGGGTGTTTGGTGAATCGTTTGCCAAATCGAATAGGCCGAAAGGAGAGGTCATTTGCTAACTCTTCACGCCCTATAACTCATTCCTTGCCTCACCGGGTTTTTTATGTTAACTTTTTAATTTAAATTTTGAAAAATTCCAAAATTCAACATTTTAGGTCAAATAAAAAAATAAAAATATTGTTTAGACTTAAAATTTCGATTTAATTTTGATGTGTACTCTTGTATGATTCTATCAAATTCAAAGTTACTTGCTAGTTACAATTAGTTTATTTTTTAATAGCTCGTAAAGTTTTTGTAAAAGAAAATTAAACTTAAAACTCAACTTTAAATAGCTATAAAAAAAAAACTAAAAGCGATCGGGATCTTCGAATACCTTTAAAAAGTTTTCTAGTCTGTCCCCTTTCCAACGGTATGCAATATGCCCAAAAAAACGTTTTATACCTTTTCATTTTTAACTAAATGTGTAATCGAGACACTAGGCTGATATTCGACATTACAGTAAGAACAGTAGTTTTAACATAAATAACATGCCTCAAGTAAGTAGACAGATACTGTTATGTCACTAGTGCGTAGTGTCCTATCTCTTTCTTAAACAGAAACCAACGTTTTAAGAATTTGAAATAAAAAAAAGGATTAGTATATGTAATATTAGTTCATGGAAGGAATTAAATGCTTTATTCATAACCGTTTCCGTTACCATTATTATGGCAGACTTTGTAAACGTCGATGGGAGAGCCTCACCCGTTACAAAATGATAGAAACTTAGGCTAGACATTTATTAATACTAGGAAATATTATTCAGTTCAAAAAGAGCTAGCTATCTATACTGCATGTTGCTATTCGTACCAAAATTAGCATCATCCTGTGACTAGAACCAAGGTAAAGGGAAACATCCGGGTTTTGCACGAGACGGAAAACATATTATTGAGTGTTTACGAATATCAGTAGTAGCAGAAGTGTAGTTTCGTAACCCGTTGATAGCAATATGCTCACCCTCTATAACATAGAAATAACACATAGATAGCGTTGCGGGTATCGTACAAGGACACCTCTGCCAGAACCTCCGCAGAGTAAGGTCGTGATGGTATGTTACATGTAAAAAAGAATAGCGATTTAGGTGAACCTTGACTTAGCTTCAGAAAAGCAGCTTAGCAGCTCAGATGTTTTATAATAATGCTATTATCTCAATTCATACATTTTTTTTCTCATTTTGTCCTATTTGACCCAAATGTTCACTGGTATAGAATGCTTGTGGCATTAAGTCCGCCTATGTACCAATCTTGTACATAAAGTTTAAATAAATAATAAGTAGGTAAGGCAAGAAGTATTATAAAATAATATAGATAATTATCTTCGTACTTACAGATTCTGACATCAAGCGGACTTTAACGCATTCTCATTTCAATAGAGGCGATTACCACAATAATATTGGACTATTTGAGCATTCGGAGAAGATATTTAAAAAAGTATTTTATGTTGGTAAGTAGATATATACGCTGTACATTACAACTGTGAATCTATGTTATTGAATCAGGCGTTACTTTGCAGAAATCACAAAATTTTACAGTGTACATTAAAAAAAATTCGTTTCCTGCCGTCTATACGTTTAGATCTTTTAAACTACGCAACGGATTTTGATGCGGTTTTTATCAATAGACAGAAATATACAAGAGGAAGGTTTTATATGTATAATTAATCCCTGACAAACAAATCAAAATTTCCACGCGTTTGAAGTCGCCGATAGCAGCTAGTAACATAAGGGTAGTAATTTAACCGACTTCTATTTAATAGCATTTTTGTCGTCCAATAAAATAACTTGTCCTCTAAATTACTAACTTGGCCACCATCAATGTGCATCTAAAAAGTACCATCTCAGCCACCATATATCATCGATGTCAGCTACTGTAAATACATCTCAGCATGGTTTTTATTTTAAAGCGTCGTATTTGTGATATGAATTCAAGCAGTAAGTTTCTAAAATAACTAAGTATATATGACGTCCTTAAAGTAATTCTATCGACTTCTAATTGTATAACTTATTAGTACGTTTAACAACTAGTTATGTATAACTAATTCATAACTCGTCCTAATTTATTGATCATAAAATGTACCTCAATAACCATCAAATTATAGCCACTAAATATAGAAACAAGACCATCGTAGCATTTTTTTTGGGTAGAATAGATTTTTCTAGTGTTTTAATCTAAAGTTTTAACGTGCATGATAACATTCATTTTTGGGGTGCGCCAAAGTTCACCTAAATTTTCAACTCCGATAATTGGAAATCCGAAAATGTTCTTACTAACATTTTTCATCCTAACAATCGCAATTCCTAACTAGTCTGTCTCTAATGTTCTAATTCCGAAGCATTCAACTTCATAATGTCAGTAGCGATAAACATCTATTATACTTTTATTTGTTTTCCTATTTTTCTCAACATAAACATCTTTTACACTATTATTTAATCATTTTTTTTTTGTCTAAATTTCTTTTTTATTTATTAAAGCGTCTTCTTTAATGTTATTTATAGCGGTGTGTACCTGTAAAGATATCCATAGGTTAGGTTAGGTTAGAACTGTGACCAACTACGCGCGAGCCGAGCGAGCGAAACGAGCGGTGCCGCGGCAGCGGCCGGCGAGTGCTACCTCGAAATTGGTCGCAAAATTTTGTCTAAGTATTTTTTTCATAGTGGGGGTACTATAAATAATATCTTCTACCCACATATATTTTTTATTACACTTGGTAAATGTTTCTTTCTGAGTATGAGTGAAAATATTATGGTAATTATATTTAAGGATAAAAGCGTTATGATAAAAAACAGTAGGAGTTAAAATATATTTACATTAATGATATTATTAATTACAAATTTCGGAAGCATGTGTGTTATAAACATCGCCAGTAGCACTACAAATAGTATGATCAAAAATTTTAGGAAGAGTGATCATTCGGATTACAAATCATTAGGAAGAACAATTTAGGGTAAAGAACTTTAGGTGAGCCAATATGGACCCGCTATGTGTAGTATTAAACATAGAGATAGCTGTGTACCTCTGTTTAAATCTTTGAAAATTCTTAGTTTTCCGTCGTTGTATATTTTAGAAATGGCAATTTTTGAAAAAATAAATAAAACACTATTTGCTAAGTTCTCGGATGCCAAGAAAGGTCCCGCGAGGAGCCAATACAAAAACCTCTTAATTACCGGTAGTTATAAAACAGCACTGCTGAGGAAAAGTGTACTCTGCATGGGTTCAGTCATATTTAACAAATTACCAGACAGTTTAAAAAATTACACTCTCCAACAATTTAAAAAGAAACTAAAGTCGTTTTTGATACAGAAGTGTTATTATTCAAGAAGTGATTTTTTGAATGACCCTATGTGTGACATTTCAACAGAACTATAGTTTTTACATCTACTCTATATCATTTTCTATTTCATAATTTTACCCATTATAATTTTATTCATACTTTTTTTTTTGATACAGAAATTCTATTATTCGTAATGTGATTATCTTAATTATTTTACTTTTCTATTATGATCCTGTGTATGACATTCCAGCAATTTAATATTATTGGCATTTTTTGTAATCTACTTTTGTGCTTAATAATTTTTATTGATACTGACATTATTTGTTAAATTTTGCATGCCACAACTCAGGCAGAATGTACCCTGGCTCACTATATTTTATAACAACATTATTGTACAATACCTACATTCAATGCGAATAAATGATTTGATTTAATTTGATTTGAAATAAAAATTCTGCGGCTAGGTTTATAATTTCCCGTTACATAACTATTAATAATCACATAATCACAAATATCCAAAACGAGAAAAATATAATTATGAAAATGTAAAAACATGTAGTTTCAATTCCGCATAATGGAAAGCTGCAAAATATAAAATTTATCCGTAATACTTATTAAATACGATTGGAATTTTCAAAATTCCCAAATATATTTCACTGAGTTGTGAACTATCGATGCAGAAAGGAATCCACTCGAAACAAACGGGGACCAGGGTCGAAGGCTCGGATTTAGTTTCAGTTTCAGGTGAAAATTCTGTTTCGGTAGGTTTCTCACTCGGCAACCGCGCGTCTGCTTGTCAAACAGTTCTCACGTCGCATTGGCATAAAAACTTTAAAATTTTCAGTTGAGACATGATATCACATACGTACCTACACGCACGACCATACGGACTGGTGGAGCTCGCGCCGCCACCGCCTCCCGCGCATATCTGTGCGATTCGCACTTGGCCGGTTTTTGTTTTTTCTGATGGCACCAGCAAGATGAATGTTTATAAGGGTATACATGACTAGATTAAATACAATATTTGACTTTAGTCATCATCATCTGCTGAGCATTTTTCCAACTATATTGGGTACGGCTACCAATCTAACCGGATGCAGCTGAACACTAGCATTTTAGATCGAGCGACTGCCTACCTGACCGCAACAACCTATAGTCAGAACTGGGTTAATACGATACCCCTTGGTAAGACTGGTTGTCAGGCTTAACGTGCTTTCCGAATGACGGAGGAAATCGGTATGCAATGGATAGTCAACCATCCACGGACCAACCTAGGCAAGCGCGGTTTAATCTAACATACGACCAGCAGGATAGTTTTATTTTTGCTAAAACTACGTTGCACATACAATACGTTTTACGTTGAAGTTTTTTTAAAACGCAACCGTTGTGTTTTATCATACAAATTGATAAGTCACTGTTTCATTGTCTTAAGTACGGCACGGGTGGTAGTGGGCATAGTCTCATACTTGTCAATACAAAGCATGGGTTTAACAGCGTATGATGACTGTTTGATAACCGTTCTAAACAGATATGACACGCTGTTGATAAGTTATACATACTTACATATAGTGGGCCTCCAGCATAGTAAAGTGCTTCTCATATTTCGTGCATATTCCATGAAATTTCGAAGTTACAACTTATTTCGCTTAACCCTGATTTTTATAATATCAATCTTTCCATATTTTTTGATTTAACACTCCTTATATAAAAAAAAATCTATCACATCAAAGATCGGGATACGACAGTAATGAGTATGATAGGGATTTAGCAATCAAGAGTAAAAAAACCGGCCAAGTGCGAGTCGGACTCGCGCACGAAGGGTTCCGTCTACTATTTACAAAAAAAAACGGTCCATAACCCCAAACAATATAATAACAATATTTTGAACGGTCATTCATTGGTAAACTTCCACTCAACCGCAAAACTAAATTTCTTTTTCATAGTAAGTTAATGAAAAACAAAGTTAATGCTGCAGTTTGGTCAAAAAGTCCCATTTCTCAAAAACTAAACATCAAATCTTATTCAAACCAATTTTCGTAGATATTTTTTTTTTACGTTCTACAACCCAATATTTTTTCAGAATTTTCCTCCTTATTTTAGAAATTAGAGGGGGGGGGGGGCACGTTTTTCCACTGTGCTAGTGTCTATCTTTCAAACGATTGACTTTGAAAAAACATGGTTTTAGGAACCTCAATGTCATTTTTAAAGACCTATCTATAGACACCGCACGTATAGGTTTGATGGTATTTTTTTTAGATTTTTTCCTTGTGGGGAGGGGATCTCCTTAATTTATATAAAAAAGAGGTTCCTCTGGCATCTAGCCTATGCCAACGGAATTGCAAAAAGGATACGATCATACGAAGCCCGACTATCCTTTTTTAAGATGGTCACACTTGAGAAACGCAGATTTACCATCGATTCCAGTTTCATATATAAGCTACTCCGTTGCAAGATTGATTGTCCCCTATTACTATCTAAGTTTCAGTTTCGGGCTCCTGCTAGAATTCCACGTGCTCCTATTACCCCCTTACACCCTCCGCTACGTAGAACAATACTTGGTGCAAACTCTGTCGTGCCTCGACTTTGCAAATTGTTAAATAGCTGCAGCGATCTAGCTGACGTGCACTTCGACTCATATTCCAAGTTCCATACCGCAACTATAAGCAACATTTTAACATTTAATTATTGTTCTTTTTTCCATTTCTCGTGTCTCTTTTAATTTTGATCTATTAAATCCTACTTTTGCTGTTTATGTTGGTCTTATATATAATGTACACATAATGTTAATTTAAAATTGTTAGGTTTAGTTAATTAGATTTTAATTTTATAGTACAGTGCTTGTGGCACACCTATTATATGTTTATGGGACATGTACCTGTAAAAAATGGTTACATTATCCTAAATTATGGTAGATAGTTACTTAAAATTGTTAAAGTGTTAACTATTTCTCTCTCCATCTGTTATCAGCATCAGTCTTCTGCCGTTATCCCATTTGGGGTCGGGAGCGTTTCCTTCTTCCTCTATACTCCTTTCTCTATTACTTCTCATCTCAGAGTCATAGTCTTTCTGTTTGATAAGTTTGATTGAAATGTTTGTTGGAGAACGAAACACGCTGATCTGATCCAACCTCGACACCTCTTATAAATGCAGTATTGTTTAAATATTACTTCATTGTGGGTAAAAGATGGTGTTAGACGTCCTGTATAGCTCCATATCTGTCCGACACTGAAGAGACATTTAAGTAACACTGCACTGGTCAATTGTTGGTTGGCCAATAAAGGAAAATAAAAATAAAAAATATTTTTGTACAAAAATCGTAAAGCGGTTTACAGAATACATCTTCCTACCAAGTTTCAGCTGTGTAGTCCTAATAGTTTCGGAATAAACTGGCTGTGACATACGGACGGACAGACAACCTGACATGACGAATCTATAAGGGTTCCGTTTTTTGCCATTCGGCTACGGAACCCTAAAAACGAGCAAAACATCACTTTTTTGTATGGGAGCCCCCTTAAATATTTATTTCATTCTGTTTTTAGTATTTGTTGTTATAGCATCAACAGAAATACATACCTATAACGGTTCATGAGATACAGCCTGGTGGCAGACGGACGGACGGACGGACGGACGGACAGCGAAGTCTCAGTAATTGGGTCCCGTAAAGTCCCGTTTGACCCTTCGGGTACGGAACCCTAAAAAACGAAATCACGGGCGGGAACGTAACCAGCGACTGTACAGTTAACAAACATAAGTCATTTAAAATGTTTGCATAAAAAAAAAAACAATTGTGTTTTTATTGTTTCTGATTGTCATCTTTTTGTCCTCATTTACCATCGCTCAAAAAAAGACGGTTTACGAAGGCAGTCAGGAAGAAGGTAATGAGATTTGAGATATGTATTTATTTTTTCATAAATAATATATTAACACTACAAACTTCATGAATATTCTAAACTACGAAGGTAATTATTAGAATTTATAATGAGTTGTAAATTAAACATAGTCATAACAACTCACTCAATAATGCGAGCGATATGAAAGAGAACAATAATTCCAAAACATTCACGTCCCGCGAAGCTGTTTTTACTACGAACACGCGTGCAACCGTCTATGACGTTTACTGGTCGACTTAGGGTCAGCTCACACCAAGACGCGACGCGACGCTGCGCGCACACTTTAAAAGAGCGATCCAAAACATAACTTTATTTACTACACGAAAAGATACACATTTCGTTGTGAGAATTCAGAATACGTTGCGCAACGTATTCTGAATTCTCAAGGTGCGCGCAGCGTCGCGTCGCGACGCGTCTCGGTGTGAGCTGACTCCGAGACGTGCGTGGGGAAACAGATGATGGTAGTGGCGCATTTAAAGTCATACGCACACAATAATATAGATTTTCTTTCAAAGCGACGTCAATAAAAAAAAAAAAATGTTAAATAAAATTTCACAATAAGTACTGAGTTATTTATTGTTATTTATTTTAGGTATAAATGTTGCATGTAGTTTCATAATAAAGTTACTTTGTTTAATTTCAGTAATTCGGGAAATTAGTAAATGAACACCGAAGGAAATGACAATTAGTCAAATTTTTAATTTTTAATTTAATAATTGTGTTATTTGGATCTGTAAATATTCCTTGCACAGTAGGTATAAGCACAACCTGGTTTTGTTTAGTTTCCTTTGTAAGGAACATAGGTATTTAATGAATAAACATTTTCTTTTGATCTGGTGGCGTACCATGACGTCTTAAAACATTATTGTTCCATTTTTATTCCAGAGTGAAAAAGACACGGAGCTATGCACGTCGTCTAGCTCCATCTCTCTGTTAAGCATCATAGTAACCCCCCTGGTCGTGTAATAACAAAAATCATCATCGTCTTCGTTCTCCTGTCCTCATCCCAATTTATTTGGGGTCGGCGGAGCATGTCTTCTTCTTCCATTACTTCTCTATTACCCGTCTACAGTACTAGCAACAAACGATACCAATAAAAAAGTACTACATAAGTTTGTAGCAGCAAAAACACAGTTCACTATCAATGAGTATTTTGAAGAAAATTAAAACCGTTCATTTATTACGTTTACTCTCTCATTAATTAAAACCTACCTTGTTATTAGCTGTTGTTATTTTGTAGTATTTAAACTTTGTTTTTATGAGTTTATTTTTTATTTATCTGTTAAAAATATTAAGTATTCTAAAAGTATAACTTTAATGTAAAACTATTCAAAGAATGACAATATCATATGAAATTAGCATATTTTAAAAGCGTCTACAGGGTGTAACGGAAAGGGTATATACATCCTTAAGGGTGTGCTACAGACCATCAAACTGAACATGTTTCTCATCATAAAAAAAAAAATTGCAGCAAAAAAAAATATCTGTTGCCTATACATTTGGTTCGAATAGGTATTGTAATTTTCTATGGGGCAGCAGATATTTTTTTTGCTGAAAACCATGTTTTATGATGAGAAACATGTTCAGTTTGATAGTCTGTAGCACACCCTTAAGTATGTATATACCCTTTCCGTTACACCTTGTATATTCCAATTCTTGTGGTTTTCGTGATCTAGCTATCTCCGGGGTTCGAACGCTGACGCTACCTCGTTGTATATAATAAGGATATGAAACTATGCCGGTGCAGCTCAATTAATTAATCTATCAAATTATTTTCAGTACAAATACTTTGTACTGAAAATAATTGCGGTATGTAAAAAGCAACCTAAATTGCACCGGTTCTAAAAAAATATCAGCCCTCATATTTTGTAGTTTTCCTAGCAGCCGATTTAATAATGCCATGTAAGTTTTAAATGAATGACTAGATGATAAACGTTATTTTCATGAGCGGAAGCGATCCATCATGCTCTGTGTCTGTGGCCTGCGTGCCAGAGTTTTAACTGAAGTGCAATAGTTAACTATCCACCTGGTAGAGAACGGACGTGCGCGCTGCCAATAAATTGCATCCGCGATTCTTACTCAAATCGCTTTTCGGTCGACACAAGTGTCGGAGCCTTTTTCAAAGCTGAGTCCCTCTTTTGCTGACTATGATGATGATGATGATGGTTCAAGGGCCTACCCACTTCATCTTAGAGTGGAGGGCACAAAGAATTATAAACGTGAGTAGTTTTTCTAATAAATAACTTTGTTTCAGCGCCTAACAACATTTTTGTTAATGACGAGATGTTAGAAAAATACGAAAAACAAATGGCTATCGTTGATTGGGAACTGAATTTTTCACAGAAAGGTCTGTATTTGACTATGTAATTATTTAATTAGGGCCTTTTGTGTGATGTTAATTTATTACGACTTTAAGTTTTTGAAGCATAATCATCGGGCTTGAATATATGGTTTGAATTTATGTGAATAAACCGGACCAAACTTAATGTAGATTTCATAATTAGATCATTATTATAATTGATAAAATAATATCATCATACAGGATTGCCTCTTCCTTTAATGAAATACATACAACGGTGCTCTATTTATTTGTTACTGAAAAAGTCCGCACCTGTTGAATCGCCTCGGAGCTGAGAAAAAGTGTTTTTCGTTCGTTCAAGGTGACGTTTCGGAATCCATCGCTAATCCAGTTCGGCCAATTTTTTCTGAGAAATGTGCAATTTATGCAAATCCCATCATCGAAAAGTTGCGACCATACGAATTTTGTGTTACATTTGAACAAAATGGACCTAATGCGGGTTAGTTTGATTAAACAATCTAATACCTACTAGTCTTCTGTAGTGTAATTTAAGTGAAACTAAAAATCTTGCAAGTTCATTATTACGAAAAAAAAATTTTTTTTCTATAATAGTGTGCTAGATCAGTATCAATATTTATGTGTGTTCAATTCCGTGACGGATTTTCATAGAAACATCCCAACTAAAACATGTTTCTATGAATTTCCGACACAGCTTCATAACCAGCCGACAGTAACGGGCCAGGTTTCTACAATATAACTTTTCGTATAATATCTATATATATATATTCAATATATATTTCGTCGTTATAAAATCCTATAATTTTGCACTATCCTTCCAACAATTTATATATAATTGTAGCTCCGTCCATGCCTTACTAAAGGTTAATTGCTATTTTTTAATAAACATAGGTAGCTCATAAGTGCTCATTTAATGCATATTGAGACATTGAAAGTTCGAATGCCCCCGAAATAGTTCTCGTTGTACTTGCGTGGACGGCGGCGGCGGTGGCGTGTCGGGAATGTTGTTGAAGTGAATTTCCTGCCAAATAGTATTACAACATACTGTGACAAGCAGTATCTTGTTCATCCATGAAGTTTAGAAGCAGTAATACAATTAAATAACGTCACTGTAAGAGATTGTTGGGTTCAGAAAGTTTTCAAACCTTTGAGACATTTCGTAGCGCGCTAAGCCGAAGGCTCGTAGTTCCTCGCGTGGCAACTCACAAGAAACTTCAAGCTTTGAAGTTAAAGCGATATATCCGGGAAAGATACATCGCTTACGAAAATATCGATTAATATATTATAATATGTAAAAATGTTTTTAAACTCACAATACGTTATCAGAGAGATATTTTAAGTATATTTTTTAATTGTAAAATAGGCCGTTAATGTCTTCATTGAAGTAGTATTTTCGGTTACGATACACAAAGAAAGTTTACTCATTCTTTAGAAGACTTGAAGACAATTCGTAGCGTGCGCTACGCCGTAGCCCCGAATCTCGGCGCGTAGCGCACGCTACGAATTGTCTTCAAGATCCCGTAACGCGGATCTGTTTCAATTGAAACAGATCCGCGTTACAATTGAATATTGTAATGTATTAAAGTAAAACAAACTTAACTTCAAACATAGTGTGATATATGATAGAAAAAAAAGGTGCTGCTTCGGAAGAAAGCGGCCGTCTTGGCACAAACGTTTTTTTGCGTTTCATATATCTAGGGTTACGCTTAAAACTAAATATAAACGAAAGGAAAAATTTTGATGTAATGCTTCTCGCTACAAATATGTATTTAAAGTACCTAATATTTTCGTAGTACAGTGCGAGCTACGCCGTAGGCCCGCGTAGCGACAAACGTGTTACGATCCAAATAATCAACATTTATTTCTGTAAACTGTTTGCCCACTTTAATGAGCCCACAATCAATTCAATATTATTAGTAAGAGTGGATGTCTAGGTTAATAATAACTAATCCACTTATTTTCAGGTTGCAAAGACCCATACATAAATATCTTAACCTAAATAAACTTATTTTAACAAATTGTGTTAGTCTGGTCAAGGACATTATATTAACAAAAACTTGGATCGAGCGGAATTTTTGTGGAGACCTTAAGTACCTACACCAGTAGAAATAAAGTTATAAAAGTCCCCATCGATCACATGTGTGCTAAAAAAGTTATTCGAGGTCAAAGGTAAAAATCTCAAAAGGTCAAAATAATCGTGTGGTATTAGGAATAGTGATTCTTAGGAAAAAAGTATAAGACCATTTTTTAGATAATGATTATATTATATTATATTGATTTAGAATTTTGTGTGTGCTATTTTTTTATAAAACTTACTGTTTTCGAGAAAAATCCAAAAAGCCTAAAATGTAGACCAAAAAACAAAGCAAATACTAGAAAGTGTATATGTTTTGAATAAATTTACTTGCTTTGATTTTACGTTTGTATAATGGCGATTAATTTTTGAGAAATCAACACGCCCGTGTTGATTTATTTTATTTGAGTTTGCAAAAAAAAATAATCTACACTTAATACGACCTATTTTGTAACTTCTGAATGAAGCATTACAACAATTTAAAATAAAAAAAAATGCCATTCTTTTCAATGACTTATTCTGTTCTTGTTAGATTTCTGACATATGATTTTCTAGTATTTGAAAATAATTAATATAAACTTTAAAAGGAATTCCGTTGTTTAATTACCACCCAGCACCTAAATTCTAATATATAACCTCGTATAACTTTTTAAGCACTCATGGGATCAACGGGGACTTTTGGCACTTTATTTTTACTGGTGTACTCAAGGTCTCTACCAAAATTCAGCTCGATCGGTGTTTTTGGTATTTGAATACTATTTTATGCCTAATTTGACCGGGCTATAATGTGAAACTCAAGACTGTCAGTAAAACTTCATTTGCACGATGTTTTGTGCGTTCTTCTAAAGTTAAAATAAGTTAACTTGACCGCGATGCCTGTGCTTGCTTGTTTATAAGAAGGCTGTCATAACTTCGGTTTACTACAAAATACCACTGTTAAACATGTCTTGATCTCAACAACTGGATAGATAACTTTACACTTAGTATTTCTAATTATAATACAATCGCCTTTACTGCGGAGTTCAATAATTATTCAATATTATGCAAGGTGTTGTTTTGCATCCTCGTCAAAATTCAGGAGGTTGTCACAAAAGACATAAATAATCAATTAAAATTACGGTACCTAGTTAATTATTAATTAACGCTGATTTTTTTGGTTGTTTATGTTTGTCAGTATTGCAGAATAACCCTCATAACGTGCTTTAGGGAATAAGAAATTATCGAATAAACGTTTGAGATTGTTTGAATGTATAAAAGCGCTGTTATAGGGCGAGGATCAGACAGGCCACGCTTATAATACGGGTGGTTCACACTTACCGATTTCCATAAATAACAAAAATAAAATTACCTACCCATTTGATTATTTATTTGGGACGAGAATCATTGGCATAGTTACTTCCTTGAATTTGACGAGGATGCAAAACCTTGTATATACATAATATATTTTTAGTCTAAGTATTTTATTTGTATACTAGTTGTCCCACGGCATGCGTTTCAATGCACTGATTACCTACCTACCCTACCTTACCTACCTACCCTACCCTACCCTACCATCTAACCTACCCTACCTACTTACCCGACCCTACCCCAACCTACCTACCTACCTACCTACCCTACCCTACCCTACCCTACCCTACCCTACCCTACCCTACCCTACCCTACCCTACCCTACCCTACCTACTTACCCGACCCTACCCCAACCTACCTACCTACCTACCCTATCCTACCTACTTCTCACCTTTTAAACCTTCCCTGGACTACTACAAACATTTTAAAACCACAATCAGCTAAATCGGCCCAGCCGTTCTCGAGTTTTAGCGAGACTAACGAACAGCAATTGATTTTTATTTATATAGATAGATAAATAGATGTGTATTAGTATCTATTTAAATATATAATTTTGGAAAACTGGTAGTTTTATTTTATTTTATTCAAAAGGAACAGCAAACAGCTACAATATATAGTATAAAATAAAGAGATACACATAACATTTGGGCAATATTGTAGCCCACAACGCTATTCACAGATTAACTGTGGAATATACTATGTACTAGTTATTTGTAGATATTGTTTTGTATTCTATCACAATGTTGTCGTATTTAACCCAAAGGTTGACTGGTAGAGAATGCCTTGTGGCATTAAGTCCGCCTATGTGCCGCTGTTGTACACGAAGTTTAAATAAATAATTAAAAATGATAAGATAGATAACCAGACCATACAGCTGTCTGGACTTTTTCAAGGCAAAGAAAAACTTCTCTGGAAATTATGTGCAAACTGACAGAAGTAATCCCTTTGTCTGCATCAGAACGATGTAGGGGTTTAGACACATTGCTGTGCAGGACACGGGCAGATCTTATTCTTATTTTTAATATTCTAGATCATGGTGCGATGCTTGTGATGAACTCCAAAATTATTGGATTCTACACCTGGGGTGACATTAGAGGAAGAGGCGTGCCATTAATTATTTTAAACATTTTACATTTTAGAGAATGGTTTGAAAGTATAATTTCCTTATAAAGTAAGCCTTTTGTTTCTTTTAGTTCATAGTGCCTTTAAGATTTTAATAAAATTTCCATGTTATTTATCCATGTTTTAACAATAAGTTGTACATACCGTTTTTTTTTTTTTTTGAACAAATGCTACAATATAATAATGCTGCATAATGCTAAATATAATACAAAAGTGATAGTAGTGAAATATTAAAAAGCAGTACTTAAGTCATACTAGCTGTAACCAAAGCAGACACTAAACATGTTATCCATTTAAGGCAGGCATTTATGGAACTGAACTTTATTTTTTTCCGAGTCCCTAAATCAAGAGTTACTGGTCCATGAAGGAGTATTTTAAGGGCACTCTGCCCATGTCTCTGAAGCGAAAGCTAATGGACATGTGTATTCTCCCCATCTTGACCAACAGTGCACAAACTTGGTCTTAACTTAACTTTTGCCAACGTGCTATGGAACGCAATATCTTAGATCTTAAATTAACAGATCGTGTTCGAAACACTACACTGCGCTCCAACACGCAAATCGTTGACGTAGCTCAAAAAGCTTCACAATTTAATGGGACTGGGCAGGACTTGTCTGCCGCATGCCGAACGAGCTGTGGTCCCGCAAAGCTCAGGATTGATGGTGCCCTGAAACAGTGAAAATGGGTCGCGGCAGACCATGAAGTAGATGGCGGTACGAACTG
Organism: Cerastis leucographa; assembly: GCA_963082945.1. Classification (NCBI taxonomy): domain Eukaryota; kingdom Metazoa; phylum Arthropoda; class Insecta; order Lepidoptera; family Noctuidae; genus Cerastis; species Cerastis leucographa. The sequence continues at coordinate 11,415,028 of OY720378.1, forward strand.
GATGTCTTCCTTGAGATTTGGAAAGATGTGGCACAGAATCGTGACCTTTGGAAGGAATGGAGGAAGGTTTTTGCCCAGGAGTGGGACAATATGGGCTAGCTGAGCTAGCAGCTAAAACATAATATAATAAAATTAATCAAAGTTACGCGTCATACTACAGGTTCTGAAAATACAGGTATTGAAGTCAATCACTCATCAAGTACAACCGAATGCTTTTAGTTTTGCGTATTTTCGTGAACATCAATCATTTAACTGCAAGTTTGGACATCGGTGAAACCTGTTGCACTGTTTTCTTTTAACTAGTGGTCGCGACTGTAGCCAGGGGTGACAAAGTTGCACTATCGGCATACCTAACTCCAGTTTTTTTTTTAAATCATTGTTAAATAACATAAAGTCACTTTTAACTTTCCAGAAAGGGACAGTCAGAAGTGTAGTTATCGAATTTACAATAAAAATTGGAATGCTAGTCTAACTAAAATACTTAATATATTTTCGTCTTATCTGTATGAAATGCTGAAAAACACTTAGTCAAATCATTTTCCCAAAATTTTAACGAACTTCGGTTGCTGACCGTACTATGGAGCGAAGGTGGCTGAGAAATTGACCTTTTTTTCAGGAAGGTTTTCACATGTTTTCTTGAGACAACTGAAAACAACAAAGTGGTCACTGTAGTTTCTAATAATAATAAATAAATGCTAATTGTATGGTGTAGATTTTCAGATCCTACTGGCGGATGCTGCAATCTATATACAGGGTGTTTGGTGCATCCTTTGCCAAATCGAATAGGCTGAAAGGAGAGGTCATTTGCCATCTCTTCACGCCCTATAACTCATTCCTTGCCACACCGGTTTTTTTATAACAACTTTTTAATTTAAATTTGAAAAACATTCCAAAATTCAACATTTTAGGTCAAATAAAGAAATGAAAAATTTGTTTAAACTTAAAATTTCGATTTCATTTTCATGTGTATTGTATTATGATTGTATCAAATTCGAAATTACTTGCTAGTAACAATAACTTTCTTTTTTAATAGCTCGTAAAGTTTTTGTAAAAGAAAAATAAACTTAAAACTCAACTTTAATTGGCAATAAAAAAAAAACTTTTAAAAAGTTCTCTAGTCTGTCCCCTTTCCAACGGTATGCAATATGCCCAAAAAAACGTTTAATACCTTTTAATTTTTAACTAAATGTGTAATCGAGACTCTAGGCTGATATTCGACATTACAGTAAGAACAGTATAAATAACATGCCTCAAGTAAGTAAGACGGTTGTCCAGTGAGCGGGACAACCGTCTTGTTGGAATACAAAAGACATGTTTTCACGGAAAATTTGCAGCTCAGCAATAAGGGGAAGTCTGTTTCGGTGTTTTGGGATGGCTATTTCATGACCTCCACGTTCCCCAGACTTAACTCCGTTAGATCTTTACGTCTAAGAACGAGCCAAAGAAATAACGCCACGGAAGTTGAGACTAAAGATGATTTAGTCCAACGCATTGATGCGGCTTTCGTGACTATCAAAGCAGAAATACGTTTACGCACAACACAACAACGCGCGGCATCTTCGTCTTATCTCGACATAAGACGAAGATGCCGCGCGTGCATTCGCAACAGTGGCGGACAACTCGAACAAGATTTGTGATTTCTGAATTAAAGTTTTTTTTATTTCAAATTTTTAAAAAGTTGTTTCCTGTTTAAGAAAGAGATAGGACACTACGCACTAGTGACATAACAGTATCTGTCTCCTTACTTGAGGCATGTTATTTATGCTAAAACTACTGTTCTTACTGTAATGTCGAATATCAGCCTAGTGTCTCGATTACACATTTAGTTAAAAATGAAAAGGTATAAAACGTTTTTTTGGCATATTGCATACCGTTGGAAAGGGGACAGACTAGAGAACTTTTTAAAAGTATTTGAAGATCCCGATCGCTTTTAGTTTTTTTTATAGCTATTTAAAGTTGAGTTACGAGCTATTAGAAAAGAAAGAAATTAATCCTAACAAGTAATTTTGAATTTGATAGAATCAAACAACAGTACACATGAAAATTAAATCGAAATTTTAAGTTTAAACAATTTTTTTATATAACCTAAAATGTTGAATTTTGGAATGTTTCAAAATTTAAATAAAAAAGTTGTTATAAAAAAACAGGTGTGGCAAGGAATGAGTTAAAGGGCGTGAAGAGATAGCAAATGAACTCTCCTTTCGGCCTATTCAATTTGGCAAACGATGCACCAAACATCCTGTATATATATATAAATAAAAAGAGAAGTCCTGACTGACTGACTCATTAACGCCCAGCCCAAACCCTTGGACCTAGAAAGCTGAAATTTTGCACAGAGGTTCCCTTTATAATGTAGACAAGGAATAACGAAGGATTTTTCGAAATTCAACCCCCAAGGGACTTAAATAGGGGATGAAAGTTTGTATGGAAAATCGTAATTTTTATAGCTAAAAGGCTGAAATTTCATATACAAGCTTCTGGTTAGATATAAATAAATACGTATTTTAGCGTTTTTGCGAGTTTACCCCCCAAGAGGGTGAGATAGGGGTTCAAAGTTTTTATGCGGATTCCGTCATTTTTGAAGTAAGAAGAATGACAGTAAATATTGAAGTTTCTGAACAAAAATAAATGAACACATATTACGTCGTTTTTGGAAATTCAACCCCAAAAAGGAGAAAAAGGGTTGAAACATTAGTAAAACAAAAGTGATCTGCACAGCATGAAATGAAATCAGCTTGAAATTTACTATTTGTGTTTCTCGATTGAATTGATAAACACGTATCTCAATGTTTTTGGAAATTCCACCCCTCAGACGATAACAGGGGTGGCAAAATTTTCATTTTTGTGTTGTAGTGTTAGCACGTTTGTATGGACAAATACACACTAAGTACACACACTTCTAGGTAATCTGGGTCATTTGTACGAAGGACACTTGTGGGAACCCATTTACGCGAAAAGATATTTGCGCGCATGGACACTTACATGACAGACACTCGCGCGATTGGAGACATGCGCGACTCAATGGCTTCATGTCGTTTTCGTGGTTTCAGCAAGTCTCTGGCAATGAAAATGAAAATCCAAGATGGCGCCGAGGAAAATTTCCTGTTTTTCGTTCATGGGTGTCGTTTTCGGGGTCGCCGATAACGAAAATGAGGTCAAAATTAAAATCCAAGATGGGCCGAGGAAACTTTTGTGTTTTTCCGTCATGGGTGACGGTTTCGTGGTTTTTCAAGTGAATGAAGACCTCATTTTCTAGGTGCAAAAAATAAAACTTACAAAAACGCAATGTCTCAATATTCTCTCTAGGCTATGGCTGGCATTGATTTAAGTGAGAACTGTTTCTCACATGTGCAGTTTTATGTTGCGTGCTCCGGATTGAGCTCTGCGAGTAACTTAGTAATTTTAGCACCAAAAGGAAACACAACAAACGTCATTTACAAAGAGGTGCTAGGATAATTCATTAATATAGTTTTCCGGGAGTTAAATAGATTGGTTTAATCTGAGTATTTTTGAATTTAACAAAATTGTACGTTAGCTCATTTACACCATTACCTATATCGCTAGGTGGATGGATGACCGGGGTGCGTAAAGCCAATCCCTGTATATGAGCCAACACTGAATGGTGCTAAATAGTACACAGACATTGTCCTGCATAATTTTGAAAACAACCATACAAATCTGTTTCGACCCAGCACTTTAATTGATTGGTTTTTACCGCACAGAGTTGGCCCTCATATGTTTGCAACAGATAAAAGAACAATTATGTTCTCAACACTTTTCTATAGCTACGCGCGATACCGCAACATGATTGTCCCTTAAAGAGAGCAAGGCGTCTAGGAATAAATCTGCCGAATATGGAGCGAGTTATAGCGAGACAAGTGTATTGCATGATAGTTTACATTCGTTTGTTATTATTTCGGTCAGTTGAACTATGACATTGACCTCGGCACTTGTTATTTAATTACTTCATGATAAACTATCTTATATTAATAATATTAGTTTACTTATATTTCTCTAAAAGCATAGTCGACGTAGCCCCACTACGAGGGGCTCCTATTTCTGTCTGCAGGGTTTACAGTACCTTACAAGAAGGGGATGTTGGGGTCTTAGTTCGCTCGCTCCGCTCGCTCACTGGACCCCGCCATCCCCTTCGAACCTAACCTGTCCGAGTTTGGGTGCCCCAAGTCCAGAGCTCACTTCGCTCGCTCTTTAACAATATATTTTTACAGAAATTTGCTAATTATAATGTTGTAGGAGTAACAGATCTGCCGAACTATTTATCGAACCGCTCATTCAGTTATTGGACTGCTCAATTATTTTTAGAATTGACATTGTATGATAAAATAACCTACTAATTGATTTTATATTACTGTCCAGCTTTTACTGTCACAATAATTAATCAACCGCCATTAAATTAAATAACTGCTCAATATGTTTTTTCCAACTGATCATAATAACATCTCGAATATTTAAACAACAGCTTAAAAAAATAGTTTCCAAATATATATCAGAAAGGAAATAATGTAACTAACACGTGCTGAAACTCTTTAAATTTTATCATGTACCCATGAGTTAATTCGTAACAGCTTTGTCCAGTAGAAAATTCACAATATCCTCAATAACGGGGACACATAATATTGCGACTCAACGCCTAGAGCGCTGGTTCATACACAGATATTGGCTTCACGCGATCGGGGTATTTGAGCTACGGCATCGTCGCTCGGACGACATGTATAAAATCAATTCTGGTTCAACCCATTCAGGTCATTAAAATGCCGTAATATACTTTTTTCTAACCAGAATAAATTATCTGGCTTTTTACTTCGAAAATCGCAGTCTCTTACTAAACTATTTATCCTATACTTACACTTACGCGCGAGCTAAGCCGCTGGCAACAACTATTATCTATATCATTTAAATGACTTTTTTTTGAACTCCACGCGGGCGATTTCGCGGGCAGAAGCTAGTAACCAATAAAGGCGAAATAATTGATTTCCAAAGTCTTCTTGTCTCATCTTTATACATCAAGTATCTCTCTGGAATTGACTAGTTGTAACAAAAGGATCCTTAGTAATGTTGAATACGTTTTTATTATTTCTTTATAGATAAAATCCTGCTTTTGTCCAATTATTATGAGAAGAACGGAAAACTTTGCATCTACAAAGGCTCGGGTGTGTGCTATGCGTCCCTTTAGACCTTGTTAGTTTTAATACCTTGGGGAACTCCGTTGAGACCTAAAAGCTCCCTATAAGCTTTTCTTCGGAATAGATACCAGCTAATAGTTTATTAATTTATTATAATAAGTTTATAACGAACCTATTTATAAAAATACCGACCGAATTACATTCCGTATTAAACATGTTTCAAGGCGTAGCTAGATTTTGGCTAAGTCACTGATGATTGAACAAAACAACCAGAAAATCTACACATAATACACACTAAACATTTAATATGTTCAATCCAAAACGGTAGGTAAGTGTACCATAGTAGTTATGAATTGATGTTATGAAAACAAGTCACAACGTACTAATCCGTTTTATCTGTCCTCTATGTAGGTTAATTAATCACAGAATATATTGTGTGTGTGTGTTAACATTTCTAAGAAGCCCTATCCAAATTACTGCAGCGTCCGTTGCCTTCGAACTATTGTATTTATAAATAATATCCTAATACTGATCCTACTGGAGAATTACTTATCATGTTACACCAAATTACATTGTCTTTGTCAATCTAAAACCACTTATGTTTGATGATAATGTTGACAGTACCTAAACTAGAAGTTAGTTTGCTCTCGACATGATTATTTTATTACCTACATTTTAAAATGGTACATTTTCTAAAATTATTGATTATTATCTTCTATGTTCATTATCATTGAAAGTGTAACTTTGAAACAGTGTTTTATTTAATCGTTAATGAAAATTCATGAAAATTTTAATATATTGATAAAACTTTTAATATATTGTGAAAAACAATAAAATTATTTACTAAAAACAATTTGTGTTTCACCTTAAAAAAAAATTCACCATGTTATTTTTATCACTTTGATCCAGTTAACCAGAATAAAGTGCCTGCAGTATAAAACCTGCATCAATCAGCATTTAATGGATTTTCACTGTCTTGTCTTTGACATCTTTGGCAGACCAAAGTGAAATAGTTCAGAGATAAAATACTTATTGAGCCTGTATCGCTATGTTTAACTTGACTGTGTAACTACACAGTCAAGTTAAACATAGCGAGGAAAAAACTTAAACTTTTATTTTTGAAGTTTCTTCAGCGGTGTTGTGCACTTTTGTGATGGGTAAAAAATGTTAAACTCGAGTCAGGACTCAGGACGTGTCCTGATCGGAAGTTCGTAAGACGGATTGACATTAGGTTACGAAGGAATTTGAACTTTATGACATGTGTCATTGAGTTTGGGTTTACAAAACTGGATAATTATCTTATGCCAAAAAAAAACCTTCGGTTTCTCCAAAGAGGTAAAATTCGTAAGACGGATTGTAATAGTTCTGTAAGTGTTAAATTTGTAATGTAATATAAATTGGCATGTTGAACGTAGAAAAGCTAATCACACAATGATTAGCTTTTCTACGTTCAAAAGAAATAAAAAATAAGAACACCTAGCTAACGGTTGAAGACATCCTTTATTTATTTATTTAAGGACAACCAACAAAGTTTACACCAAAAATACATGTTAAGCTACGCATACTTTTTTTTAAAATTTATAGTGTAGCCTTAATTAAAGGCTGCCACGGCATGTATTTATTTAACCAACATAGGAGTATGAAAACAGAAAAACAGATTTACTTAAGTTACATAAATACAGTCAATTATTACATAAATCCAACATACAAATACAAATGAAAAACTTACTATGTAATGCTAGATTAGTTCGATTATTCCGATTAATTAAAAAAAAAAGATTGGTCGACGTTGTGCCAACCAATAAAAATAAAATAGAAAAGAACAAACACAATCTAAATCTCTAGGTAAGTGAAAAAGACAATAGGAAATCTAGTATTCCTTTCCTTTGTGTTTATTAAACAACACAACATTACTTCTTAGTTGTCTAATCCGGGTTTATTTGGGGGATAACATTGATGATAAAAATGCTTGGCTCAATGCTGGTTCTGCTCCACAACCAAAGGGGAAAATCTTCATAAAATAGGTAATTATCGTTTATAGGGTTCCGTATCCAAAGGGTGAAACGGGACCCCTGAGACTTCGCTGTCCGTCCGTCCGTCTGTCACCAAACTGTATCTCATTAAAGACAGGTAGTACTAAAAACAGAATAAAATAAATATTTAAGGGGGCTTCCATAGGGGTGCTGTGTCAGAAAACCTCCCCGTGTACCTAATGGCTGCTGGTCCCTCTCGATACGTCTGGAGGGAATAGTAGCTGTTGGGCCGGTGCACCCTGGGCGCGGGCAGTGTCCTTCTCCGAGGAGTGGGAAGACATCGTCATTCTCCGGGGAATGTTACTGCCTGTGGCGAATATTCTGACGTGGAGGGGTCCAACCCGGACCAACGTGGCGTTTCTCCGCGTCATCATCATCATTAGCCTACCACAGTCCTCTGCTGGACATAGGCGTCTTCAATCGCTGGCCACTTAACCCGATTCTCGGCAAGTATCATCCAGTTGCTACCAGCTATCCTGCGAAGATCATCGCTCTACCGAGCCTGAGGGCGTCCTACCTTACGCTTGCCGATTCGCGGTCTCCACTCAAGAACACGTCTACCCCAACGGTCATCGGTTCTACGGCTAATATGGCCGGCCCATTGCCATTTCAGCTTACTTATTCTGTGGGCTATGTCGACTACTCTGGTTCTCTGTCGGATCACCTCGTTCCGGATGCGACCCCCTCAAAGAGACTCCAAGCATGGCCCGCTCCATAGCTCGCTGAGTGACCTTGAGTTTATGGACCAACCGTACCGTGAGAGTCCACTTTTCGGCCCCGTAAGTCAATACAGGCAGGACGCACTGATTGAAGACCTTAGTCTTTAGGGTCTGTGGAATACGCGACGAGAAGACCCGACGAATCTTCCCAAACGCTGCCCAGCCTAGCTGAATTCTTCTGTTAGCCTCTCTCTCAAAGTTGTTCTTACCAAACTGCAGAGTTTGCCCGAGGTAAACATATTCTTGAACAACCTTGAGAGGAGCGCCATTGACAACAATAGGTCCTGGGGTGACGTGTTCGTTGAACATAACCTGCGTTTTGTCCAAGTTCACCCTGAGACCAATGCGTAGTGAAAAATCAACTAGGCCATCCAGCATCTGCTGCAAGTCGTGCAGCGATTCAGCCAGTATGACGATGTCATCTGCAAATCTCAAGTGTGAGATGTACTCGCCGTTGATGTTAATGCCACGTCCTTCCCAGTTCATCGTCTTAAACACATCGTCCAGTGCGTTGGCGAACAATTTCGGGGAGATTACGCCCCCTTGCCTCACCCCTTTCCCCTTGTCCCCTTTCTACGCGTGACCCTCTGAAAAGCAGAGGGCACAGTGGAGAAGCAAGGACGGGCTCGGTGTGCACTCACCCTGCCTGCGAGCTGACAGTGAGGGACCCAGTCCTTCTCTGTCCCCGTCGTTCTCGTAATCCCATCATCAGAGTGTCGTGGATCACGTCTCGAGGTTTCGATAGAGACCGAGGGTCTTGGCTTAACCACCCGGACCGCGAGGTAGAAAACCTCTATTAAAAGCTACCCGGAATCTCAAGCGGCGGCGCACCGTGAGGTGATGTATGGCTGACGGGTGTTCCCATGGAACAATCAGTCGTCAGTGCGTTCCCCGCCAGAGTACCAGCCGACTCTCTTGCGGGTTATAAATATCAAAGTCTTATCCTGGTACAGGGGGCACTGCCCGGATGGACTTCTTTTTTCCCCCACTCTCGTGGTATCAAAATGGTAAAACCAAATATTAAAAATAAGAACCCAGCCGATGGAGGCGAAGAGAGGAGGAGGAGGGCTGCGGGGTCGGAGTCCAATGCCGCATCCAGTGAGATGGGCGCGGAAAGCTCGGAGAGCTCCCGCTGTGAGAGAACCGGGGCTGCTGCGGAAGACCGTTAGCGGTTCAGACCGAAAGGCGACCGCGAGTCATCTTCCGAAGGGGAGCTAGCTCCCCTTGCCTTTAGCCTTGGGCTAAGATTTCCATCAGCAGGCGTGGTGAAATCAGGGGCAAGAGGAGGAGGGCCCGATTGCGGCCCCGGGCCTGAGGGTGGTCCTGGGCCCGAAGGCGGCCTTATATGCGGCTGCTACGGTCGCCACTACCGGAACAGGGCAGTCTGGCCAGCCCTCTGCCAGGAGTAGGCCGGGCCCTGGAAAGTCGGCTCCGCCAAAGTCGGCCAGCGGCCCACAAGAAGGGCAAGGCGGCTCCCCAGGCGGCGATGGTGCCGCACCTGCGCCAGCAACAAGCCAGCCGCAGCCACCGCCACAGCCCCCCCCGCCCGCCATGGCCGAAGCCAAGTGGCAGGTGGTCGGGGAAAGGCGGAAGGGGCGAAAGGCGGCTAAAAAGGCCCGGGAGGAGGAGCATAGGCGCCAGCATAAGGCGCAAAGCGTCGTGGCTCGACTCCGCGCCCCGAAGACCGCACCTGTAGTGATCACACTACAGCCGGAAGCGGAAAAGAGGGGCGTGACGACTCAGTGACCGAGGAGGAGGTGGTCGCCGGAGTCACCAGGACCAGTGGGTATAATATAATAATAATGGCCCCATTAAGCCTTTTCCAGGCGAACATCAACCACTGCCGCTGTGCTCAGGATCTGTTGCTCCAAAGCATGGCGCAGCGGTCGATTAACGTCGCCGTGGTCCGATTCGCACTTGGATGGTTTCTTTTTTATTTTCTGCTGACTTTAAAAAAACATTCAGTTTTGTAAACATTAACCGTATTTGTTTCATTTTAGTTTGTAAATTCTTGTTTTTTTATGTTCATCAAGAGAGCACGAATTGCCATGAAACATTTTTTTTTTTTACAAAGGCCTACTTTTCAAATTACCCGCTTAGTGCCTACCCATAGAAAACCTAATCAATAACAGAGATATAAATACATGTACGCACCTATAGTTATTGGGATTAGTTCAACGGATATAGTACCAAATGGCGACACTTTTAAATATAGGTGTCACAAATTCGCGTGAGAGGGCTCTCTATTCCATCTATATTACTATAATCTTTGCATGGTCGGTCTTCATTTGAACAGGTAACAGGACGTGAATGCGGCGCATGATTATTGGGTAGGTAGATCACTTGATCTACCTACCCAATAATCATCAATGCGAAAGCGGCGTCTCATTCGGGGAGACGCCGCTTTCGTATTGATGATCGGAGCCATTCAAGTAACCCCATCATTTGTGGGGACTCTATATGATGTCGATCATAAGGTTGCTGTTAGATTGCTTCCACTGACAAGTCTATTATAACAAAATAGAATAGAAAATACAGTGGGGACAGAATTTTAACGGCTTTATAGGGGATCTCATCAACCATAGACTTAAGAAAAAACGATTAAAAACCTGAATACCATTTTGAAGATCGGTCGATATACACCCACTCAGTTATAAATGGCTTATGTTTAACATAACACCAGATAAAGTAAATATAACCTTAAAAAACATTTTTATACTGCCTAAAATAGTAAATGATCACCAGAAATAGTAAATGATCACCAGAATTAAAAACCTGAAAATCACAGCTCCGAACTAAGGCGTAGTCGACGGAGCCCCGCTACGCGGGGCTCCTATTTCTTTCTGCAGGGTTTAAAGTAACCTAACACGAAGGGAATGTCGGGGTCTTAGTTCGCTCGCTCCGCTCGCTCACTAGACCCCGCCATCCCCTTCGAACCTAACCTGTCCGAGTCGGGGTGCCCAATATCCCGAGCTCGCTTTGCTCGCACTTGCTTCCTAAGTTCTTCTTGCCACAAAATTTGGTGATTATTTACTATATTTGGTGATCATTTACTATATTTGGTCTTTGAATACAATTTTTTTGGTGTTTAGTAATTTTTTTTTGGTAACGTAGCTTAGGATCTCAAAGTATTTTTTGGTGCTCATTATATATCCCGTTATAAATCTACAGGTACGTAGATTTTTCTTTTTCTACTGTTACGTGTATGGGAGGGCCAACCCAATTTGTTTTATTCTTCATTGACATATCTTTTGTGTAGGTGTTCATAGAAGACAGGTCTTTTATTTGTCTTCTGTCTGTCTCTCTGTCTGCTCTCCAAATTTCAACTGTGTGGTGCCAACAGTCTCGGAGTAAAATGGCTGTGACATACGGACGGACAGACAGACAGAGGAACAGGACGAATCTACAAGGGTTCAGTTTTTGGTATTTGACAACGGAACCTCAAATAGGGATCGGGGTCGATACTTAGCTAAAGTGGAAGCTTTTTATTATACCAACCACCCGTTTAATTGTTCCTAAAAAATCTTAAAATCATTTAACTTACGCGTCTGTCTAACATATATCTACCCCACATAAATTCTTCAACTCTGAAAAAACTGCACGGAGAGAAGAGTGGAAATTTTTTTTTAGGCCGGTATGGGCCCCAAAAGCCATTATGGTTCCTCATGGTAACGACGCGATACAAAATTACTTTTTATATACTTACTTTATTACAACTAACTGTTACTTTGGATTTAAATGGAGCTGCTGACGCACACATCTCTGTTGTGCTTTTGTTAACTATTATTTGATATGATTTTCAGCCAGCTAACTAACGACTTGGTCAGAATAATCATTAAATGCATAAATTATGCGTCATCGTTGTTTTGGCGCGTGGTCATAGTTGGAACTAACGCCGTCGTCTTTTTATCAGCCATTTTCACATTATCTTAACCAACCGCAAACTGACACTGACATTGCAAAAAACGTAAGAAATTTTGAATTTCGCGGGCCACACTGGCGATTCCATCATATAGCCAATAATGCCAGATAAATTGAACTTTATAAAAAAAAATATCATGCAGCTAACAAAATGATAATTATGTGGTAGTTTACACTTAATAAGTTGTTTCAGTAGTTGTTAACTTATGTACCTGTACTGTATTACCTGGACAATAAACCATTCCTATTTACATTTTCACCAAAACAAAAGGTAATTTATTTTGAACGTAAAACCCACTCAGCAAACTAGCGCAAATTCTACTTAATATGTTATAGTATGCAGGTCTGTGGTGCTTTTACGAACTCACCGAATCTATGAATCCTTTGTTCGTTTCATAGAATTAACTCGCACCATTAAGCTTGTGTTGTCGAGTTACTATTACATTTAATAAGGGTAAATACACCATTATTAGTGTACAGCAAATGCGGGGACACTATGTATAACCAATGCTCGAAATGATACTTCAAAATAAGCATATAATTATATTTAAGCCATAATCTCAATTTATTTCGGTTTGTTTCAATCCGATAGGTAGTGTACTCTTTTCTTTAAAGCGGATTATGACGTTTGAACAACAATGTTGCAAATTAATATAGTCACTATTAGTTTAATAATTAATAAACTATACAAGAAAATTAAATGTTTCAGAAACAAAGCATTTTTTTTAAATTTTTATAAAACATCAAAGAGGAAAATTTTTTTTTTAGTTTAAATAAAGGCACTAGGCAGCTATGGTGGCTAAATAAAAGTTGTTGTCTTTTTATTAATATATTAAGTTAAGATTTTCGTTACATGAATCAAATTGAGAAGTTTAAAATATTTCTCTTTTCGAAGAATTTATCAAGTCTATTTAGCAGTTTTCAAATTTTGTAACAGTAGTAACTATAGCCATCAAACTTTTCGGTGGCCATAAAATAGAGAAAAATCAAATCCATATGATAGAATTTCGCCTTTAGTCAAAAAAATAACACAAAATTTCAAAAAATCCTAATTTATAATATATTTATTCTGTCAGCATTATCCAATATTTATATGGTTATTTATTTCTAACAAAAAATCTAGTTAGTAGGGCTGGATCAGAGTCGTGATAAATGTTGACATTCAATATGGCGGTATGTCGTCAGTGCTATGCTGTGTCGTGGTGAGATTTGATTATTTTATGGATTCGTATTTATTTGCTTTCAAATACTGTCGATTATCATTGATTAAACTGTTAACTATCGCGTTGTCAGTATGTGATATACAATTTGCCGTAACAGAAGTAGTAAGATGAGTTAAGTCTTTTCTCACGGCGTTGTAAATTTTTACCCATCGTTCTATCGGACTGCCGATGCCTACCTACAATAGATAGTAATATTAAAATATAGCGATGTTCCGACGCAACGCTTTGTTGTAATTCAGTGTTAATGTAACCATTTCGAACTGTTTTTTTTGTAAGTCAACATTTATAATACAGAGGCTAACGACAGTGTCTATTGCAGCTTGTGAACATCGAGTTATAGCACGTATAGATAGCAACGGAGTTATACGAATCTACCTACATCCAAGCTAATGCACCACGAGCTCCGACTCAGCAAGCATTGAAGACATCTGAGGATTTAGCATAACATAATCATAAGTAGTTTTATTTTGCAACATTAGTGGTTTTGGTGTTAAATTGTGAATTTTGCGTTAAAGACTCTATAGTGTTCTTATGAACACAAAAGACTTAAAGAAAATGTGATTTGATGTAAAAATTTGTAACCTCTACTGAAAACTTAACACCACACAATATTCTGTGATATTAATAAATTCAGTACCCTAGGTACTGACATTTTATACATATATACAAAGGAGCTACCGCCGATCAACTATGTCCAGCAATCCTCAGTGGAAGATGTTCCAGCCGCCAGATTCCCATTCATCACCCTTACAAGATATCTTAGATCTCCAGCATTCGAATATGCAGCCCAAATCATCATACCGTAATGGTGAGTGCATTCATAGACATCACTTACTTGTTATGTTGACATTGACATTTGTATCAATTGATGCCACAGGAATGGCTGGTATTCATCTTTTTTATTCACCGCTATGCTTTGTATATATTGTCAAAGTAATTGAGATAGGTGCAAGAATTATTATTATGATCAAAGTGAAGTTTTGTACTCACCTATTTTCACATTTATAATCTGAAGTTTTTATGACCTTGCATGAGGTTTTGCAGCAGATTTTGCTTTATTTGCCTGATTTCTCTTCAAATTTTCACAGGATTATATGTCGGTATAGTAAAAATATCTGAAGAAAAAGAAATCAAAACAAAAAAAATCCTTTGATCAGTATTTATTAAATAAGCATTTAGAACTACATATATATGCTTAGATGCACTTAAAAATGCATTTACATATATACACCACTTAAACTTTTCATAAGTTAACTTACCAGTTCCTTCGACTAAAGATACTTACAAAAGCTTTCAGTTTTAAGGAAGTTTTGCCAGGTTTAGTTATTTTTATAAGTTGCATATTTTTGTTTCACTTCAAAACTTGATTATTTTTGTGTAATTTTGGACACCTGCACCCTGACAGATAATACTCACATCTTAAAAAAAAAGGGAATCAAACAATATTATTTTCATAGTCTTGCCCTCATTGATTTTGGAATTTCTGCAGTAGTGCTATTTAACTTTCAATTTTTATTTAACTTTAATTTGCAAATACAATCACAATGCAATATTTATAAATGTTACTTAATTATTAGCCCTGTATTTTATTTCGTTTGCAGGTGAGTACCCCAGTTCACCGAGGGATAGTTACAACAATCAGTCTAAGTCTGGAAATGGTGGTGGAAACCGCTTCTCTCTGGGCTACAATATAGACAGCTGTCCAATGGGGGACTCAGTTTACTCTTCTTCTGGCTCTACTAACAACTCTTCATCTCAGAACTACGATTCAATGAATCACCCACCTATCAGAGAGACAGGAATTATCGAGAAACTTCTTCATTCCTATGGATTCATACAATGCTGTGAGAGGCAGGCTCGCCTGTTTTTTCACTTCAGCCAGTTTAGTGGCAATACTGAACATCTCAAGATAGGAGACCCAGTAGAATTTGAGATGACTTATGATCGTCGCACTGGGAAACCGATAGCATCAACTGTCACCAAGATTGCACCGGAAGTGGTAATATATGCTATCCTGTTTTAATCCCGGTATTGATGCAAAGATATTTTTTATCTTTATGTTTACATTTTTATTTAAGGTGTTGAGTGAAGCACGTGTAACTGGAACTGTGACAACCGAAGTTAAGGGGGAAGGCTCCGGGGATAATACTGGAAGAATTTCTTATGAGAATCGTGGTGAATGTTTCTTTTTACCTTATACTAAAGACGATGTTGAGGGTAACGTCATCTTGCGTACGGGCGACGCTGTGAGCTTCCAGATAGCAACTAATCAGCGGTGAGTGACTGTCAATTTTGTTATTTTACTTAATCTAAGATGTATCTAATAATAATAATATTCTAGAGGTACTTTGGGAGCATGCCATGTCCGCTTTGAAAATCCCGTGCATCCCGTCAAATATCACGGGGTGGTATGTTCAATGAAGGAAAACTTTGGATTCATCGAGCGCGCAGATGTCGTGAAAGAGATATTCTTTCACTATTCAGAAGCTAAAACTAAAGAAGAGTTGGTTTTGGGAGATGATGTCGAGTTCATCATTCAAACTAGAAACGTAAGCTTGCATTTTGTGAAAAATAAAATTAGGTTTGCTAATTGTTTTTGTAATGTTTATAATAATTGTATAGGGAAAGGAAGTGGCTTGCAACATCACGAAGTTGCCAAGCGGTTCCGTGGTGTTCGAGGATGTGAGTCCGGAAATAATGCGCGGACAAGTATTGAAGCCCCTGGAGCGCGGGACTTTGGTACGCGTCGCTCAGAACGATCCGCTGCCGGGACGCATTCGATACCGCGCGGCAGATCACTCTGAAGTTGAGGTAACGTATCAATATTTTGTACACATTTCATAATTAGAGCACCTTAGACATAAAAATAACTACCCGTTACTTGAATCCTATTTAAATCGTTTCAAACCTAATAAACACACACTCAACAAACATACATTAAAACATTTTACATATTAATTAAAAAATCTACAATTTGAAAAGCGATGCCATTTTCTGGGAAACAATGCTTCAGATTACTCCTTTAAGTAGGTATTTAATGGAAAATCATTTTGCTTAAAGGAGATAATATAAATGTTAAGTAAGGTTAAGTAAATTTCCACGTAGCTACATATAATTAATTAAATTTGTAGCTGTATTCAATCTGCACATGTTTTAATAATTGAATAAAATAATAATAGTTTCGATACCTTGCTTACAATAGAAGACGTAGGGTTTCTGGGTAGAAAATGGCAATGGCCTATTTTTTTAAATATTTTATTCATAAAAAGACGTTCTTCTTGGTCGTAAATATTGACAATAATATTATCAAAGTCGGGCGAAAATTGACAGGATGGGATGTACATCTTATGCACATATGAAAAAATTACGAAGAAATTTTTGCTACGAGATAGGACCGAAGCTTAACTTCCACAGGTTAAAGGACGAATAAATAATACCATGTGGCTGCCTAAAATATATTGTATCCGGCGAGGAAGGTCTCACAGGAGCTTTTTTCGCAGCGTGCAGCGGGGCGTTACACGGGCAGTTTCATTAAACGCCCCGCTAAAAGATCACATACTCGTAACAAGGCCGCGCGAACGATGCGAAAGGATGCGTATGGTGTCTTAACGTCCTCATTGTATAGACGAACCGTCGGAATACCGTCAAACCGTAGGGCAGGCCATAGCCTCTTCAGACCTATGACCGGCTATTATTAGCTTTTATAGACACATTTACTGTATTAGCCGACTTAGTAAACCAAAAATGTTCCTTTACAAACAGTCGTTTTCCGAATGACCGAAAGCAACCTAAAGCATTCCCACGAGCCTCGGAACACTAAATTGGTCACCGCGCTTTTCTCAATAACCGGGTAAAGCTCCGACCAACCCTAAGAGTTAGCAAAAAGGGTTGTCTAAAACGCGAAACCTAAAGTGCACACCTGCGTGACTGTGAAGCGACCACGCGATTCGTAATATATATAATTAATCTGTGGCTTATTAAACGCCCTCGTCCAGCTATTTCGGATATGTGAAAGTATTACGTATGTGTGAAAGTGTGTGAGCTATATTTAAAAAAAGGTTGGCGGCCCTCGTCTTACGCGTCTGAGGCTCCCGCATCTTACTGATACAAAATACCAGTTTTCTAGAAGAGCTAGCCACGAAACCTTTTAATAACACTTACAATGACGTCTGTAATTTATCAAAGGTGTGCTTATAGTAAATGAAGTTAACATTCCAAATCTCTGTAAGTATAAGTCCCATGTTAGGGCGAAGCTATTGCCAGTAACCGAAAAAAAGTCCTGACTTCAGGCTGCTAAACCTTAAGTTTCTATAATTATATTGAACATACCACAAATTACATATATACAAAGAAATGGCATCTTAATTAATACTTCGTGCAGTTTACGTGGACCAATCCACGTAAACTGCACGAAGTATTAATTAAGATGCCGTTTACATGAAGAGGTCACACCTGTCCATTCCCACAGCAATATTTACGCGGCACATGGGCAAGACGCTGCATGCGGCTGATGCCCTTTACAATAGAACTTCACTTTTAAGTGAGTGTAGGAAGCTTGTAGTAGGAGTGGTGGCTAGCTAAGAAAATGTATTTTGTTCATCTAGGTGCCTTTCGGTGACAAGGACCAGTGTGGCGAGTTTACCCTTCGTCACGGAGACTGGGTTCAATTCCAAGTAGCTACAGACCGTCGGGACCAGCTGAAACGGGCCACGAACATCTCATTGTTGGACGAGTCATTCAATGTGTCTGGCGAACGGTAAGATAAAAGCTGCTATTATCTAACCATTGCTCTATATGTGTATTTAATATATCACTAATCGAATTCACAATTCCATTCCGAGCTACCTGTCAACAGTTCTCTCCTATATATTATTTCTTCCTCTCCTTCTTGAGTAACTACTAACAAAAGAATCATCGCTTCTCTCAAAATAAGCGTCAGTAGAGATAGTTCCGATATTTATTAAGTGTCCTTTCATCCTAAACACAAGGACATATATGTCTATGAATCGATCCTACCTATTTTATTATTTTCTATCTTAGAGCACATTCTCATAAGTTCGCTCAGTATAGATTTGTATAGTACGAACCATTTCCCGTTTACTCTTCCGAGTTACTGAAGCGTCTTCAGGTACTTAATTAACAATGGCTTTGATTGCATGTTTGATGTAAATCGCTATTCAATGCCTTTATTTCTAAACTCTAAGTAATAACACAAATTATTTTGTAGCTGTTTAGCTTTTACAGATGACGTTTGCACGAGTGTTACAATCGTTAACTTCGAGATTGTTTGCAATTTGTAGAATGCGAAGAAAATATTGTGTAGAGATAGTATGATGTCGTAGTATTTAGACTATTTTGTATAATGTATCTAAATGATGTATGTATGTGGAAACAGACGGGAGCAAGGAATCGTATGCTCTCTGAGGGATGGATTCGGATTTATCCGCTGTGTTGAGAGGGAACAAACAATGTTCTTCCATTTCGCCGAAGTGCTTCGTCTAGGACAAGAACTCAGCGTAGGCGATGAGGTCAGTGCAATTAGGGATTAAACAAACATGCGGTTTTTAAAAGCGTCGATCGGCGATTTTGTAACTTCATAAACCTCAGCGTTCGGTTACGATGGCAAAATTAAGCACTTGCTTTGAGTTGCCACTTTTGAGAGACTTATCAGAGTATTTGAACATCGGCCGCTCTGCTGATGCCTTAGCTTCACTAAACCGGGACGACTGGCATCCGCATTCGTACGTAGTGAACAGTTCAGTCGTAACATCAAGCTTCCGAATAGCTACTAAATCGCTGATCGCCCGATGCTATATCTTGCTGATGGGCAACCACCCATTATCGTCACATTATTCATTTTGGAAGGTTGCAGTTTAAATATTGTCAAGTGATAACCATAGTTACAAAATGGAACGTACCATTATTTAGTTTATTTAAAAACTATGTTAACTGTTGATTTCATGAATTCATATTTACTTTCATGTTTAGGTTTATATCCGGAATCTAACAAAATGCAATATTTATTTATTTTATGATTATTTATACACAATAAACCTAAGAAACATAAATACAGAAAATAAATATGTTTGCCAGGTGGAGTTTACTGTGGACCCTGTGAGCTCTTTTTCAAACATGAACAACCGTCAGTCTGGGATCCGTATCAAGCACCTATTGTCCGGAACCGTTAAGTTCGAGACACTGATCGAACACGGCGCTCGTGGTGTAATCAGTAAGGAGGCTACGATGACCCCGTCTTCCACTTCGAGCCCAACAAGGCCTCCGCCGTCGGTAAGTACTCAATACAATCCATAACAGTATCACAGTATAAATATTAGTATCAAATATATTATATTTTAATTACTTACCTATGTATTGTTTTATATGTAGGTATAGTCTTTCACTGTCACTTTCACAAATTGGCCGTATGTTTCCATTTCCAATAGAAGGCGTTCCACAAAAGCCCATTTCATCGCTTTTTAGCCCATCCCATACTTTTTCATCACTAGCTGAACACTTTTTTAGCTAAGCAGTCGTATTCAGTCTGATGCGCAGAGTAGTTTCAAACCTAATGAGTTAGTTTAGAACAGTAGACTACTGCGCTTCATGGCTTGAGAAAAATTGAGTTTAGATTTGTATGAGTACTTTTAATGTAAGGAACCACTTCACTCACAATAGAAACTTATACGACTACGAGTCTGCATTTAATTGTGGTCAACTAACTTACAACACACTTTATACGTGTTTAGTTAAAAGCTTGAACGGATCTAAAGAAATCCGCAAACATGCTGTTTTTAGTCCTTAATAAATAAGCATCACATTTTAACTTTTTATTTAAACGGGGTTCGTAGCCTGCTGCTTTATAGTGAAGGTTACTGCTAGCAGCTTAATAGATATTTAGAGTTTTCTAGATTATTGACTAATATTTTAGGGCGTGAGTATCTATGTGAGCAGTTTATGGGAAGAATTATTGCGCGCGCGAGAGACTGGCCCTGAAAATTCTTTCACTGTTAGGAAGCCATATTCAACATGGATTCTGACAAGGATTGCAGAATTACTATATTTATTATCAATTACGGTCTTGAAAAGTTCTCCAGAAAAGTCGATAATAGTATAGTATATTATTATATCTATCTATTTTATGGATAAGTAAGCATAATATTTATTGATTTATTATTTATAAAATATAATATTTGTAAATAAATAATCAGTTAAATTACCTATTGTAGTTTGCCAATACAAGTTTTAATAGTTGTTATTGATAAACGTCCCTCATTTCCATTATTGAAAATTAAATTGGAATTGCCCATTTTGTTGATAAAGTTTCATGCTTTGTAATCCCGCAACGGGAGCAGAAACAAATTAATAGGACGTTAAAATATAATCTTAAAATCTGTTAAAATTTTTCTCCCTCAATAACGGGACGAGTAGTTAGTTGTCACTTATACTTGGTTCTATTCGTTGTCTGAATGTTCCAAAGCTGCGATATTGGGCCAAGATGCAGGTGCAAACGCCTTTGCGTATGCTACGCAGGCTTTGCAAACTGGTAAGTTCCTAAATAATCTTCCCTAATATTGGCATCCTTTTTGGTGTAGAAAAACTACGTTTTGAGGTAGAATTCCCAAAATTAAAGCTTTTTGGGTTGGCTTACTGGAGTTAGTTTTTCTTTGATGCAGTTGACCGCATTGTATTAGAGCCTTAATGGTCTGTAGGGATTGATGCTTTTGCTAACTTTCCTCCTCATGAGAAAAAACTAAACAAGCAATGAATGGCAAAAGCACTGTCATAAATGTTGGAATGGCGTAGTGAAAATGTACTTTTTTATTTAATTTAAATGTAAGTAGAGCTAAAGTTTACCTTACATGGAGAGATACAACTTTAGGGCTGAACAGATGGGGACAGTATGTGGATGATGCTTCATGTAGAAACAAGAAAAAGAGCAGTCTGTTTAGTTTTAAAGATTTACATGGTACAGACCTATATGAATTTAGAACTGACCATGTACGGTAACTTTATAAATTTGAATGTCTTCCTAAATATCGAAACATTATTTTGACAGCGTCATAATTTATTTTTACTATCATGATTTTAACCATTTTTTTTTTCTAATAGGAATATAATGGTGTGATAAGTTGGCAAGTAAACCAGCAAACAAAGAAATCTGTACCATACTCTTCCAAAAAATGTGAATCTAAGATGCTGCCCCGTGTTGGTGACATGGTTACTTTCGACGTGTTCCAGGTAAGATAAGTTTTCTAGTAATGTTATATTACGAGACGTTATAGTTTTTAGATAAAATTGCACACTACTTTAAGAGCGTTTATTCCTTACCGCTTTTCATACAAACTTTCAAGTAGTTTTTTTCCGAAATGACTGAACCGAGTTAAATGAAACTTTATACGCATAAGCAGGACACATAGGTCTAAAATATTACTAAAAAATATTTTCAAAATGTGTTTTAAAACAAGAGATAATTGGAATTTTCTGTTTCTATAGAAAATTTAAATTTGGTCTAATTTAACTGTAACACTATTTTTCGAAAATATTTTTTAGTAACTTTTTAGATCTGTGTATCCTGCTTATGTGTACGAAGTTTCATCAAAATCAGTTCAGTCATTTCGGAAAATAACGACTTGAAAGTTTGTATGAAATGTCGTAAGGCGTAAACGCTCTTAATATCTCATCATCACGAGACATGCTTTGTTCAATTTGTCGATATTTCAACAGGTGAAACGGACAAAAGAGTTGGTAGCTAAGTCAATCCAAGTACAACATAGTCTTACTAATGGAAACAACAGCAGCAGCAGCAGCAGCAATGGCGCTGGCAATCGGCCCATCATGCAGGGATTCATCGCTGCTCTCAAGGATGGATTCGGCTTTATAGAAACTTCAGATCACAATAAAGAAGTGTTCTTCCATTTTAGGTAAGCGTACTTTGAGATAATTATTAAACTCGTACTTATTGATCGCTAATCGCCTAAGACTAAGACTAGCCAAGACTAAGACTAGCCTAAGACTAGCCAGTGTGTATCTAAAAGATCTTCAGAAATATATAAAAAATAATCTATTACATAAAAGCGATTAATTAGTATGGGCTTTAGTTTGTTTCAGGTTCCCAAGATTTTTCTAAAATTTTGATAATAAACACTTATTTTAACAAAATTGTAAAGCAAATGCTATTTTGACAGTCTAATTGTGCAAGGAGTGAGGAATTGTAATAGAACAGAAAAAGCATCCCATATTATTTTATCATAATTTTTCAGCCTTTTCCAACTACTTTGGAGTTGGCTTCTGGTCATCTAATTTATTTTGCAGTTATAAAGTTGAAACCTTTAAAGATTTACATAGTTTGCGATTTATTTTGCTGCTTGCTATGCGACTAGTTTGGATTTGATGTTTTGTCGTTTAAAAACTAATAGTTAAGCCCGGCAATGCATGCGTTGCCTTTTTCAGTTTTGTTTTCATAAACCTTACTTGGCGTATGTAGAACAACTGTGCATAATTTCATCTAAACCAGTTAAGTTGTTGAAGTCTACAGGGTAAGAACAGACATTGATTAGATAACTTCCCGGTCGAGCTCTCGTGTGATACATAGGAAGGTCTTGTTGATATCTTACTACACATGAAGCTTCTATTTATTCAATTGTTATCCAATTGTATGGACTGAGCTACACTAGTTGCAAGATCAAGGATAACTACTGCATGTTGGTTGCAAGGTCAATAAATACGCGAACCAAAGTCCAGTTTACCTGAAAAATATCCCATTTTACTTATCAATTTATTTTTGATCCGAAAATGGCTGACGCTATTTAATAACTTCACATTCATATTCAAATACCCATAGATTTTAGCAGTTTTTTTTGCTTTTTTGTTTGCTTGCTACCCAAGTTGCGAGGGTTTTGTTTTGGCTTTTGCGAATATAATTAGCAGATGACCCCGGATTCTCCATAAATAAAAAAACATTTTGTTTCAAAGTTAAAGTGAACTCTCTCTTTTGGAAACAGTAACAATCAAAACAAATCAGAGAAAAAGAGAATTGTGGCTTTCAAGAGTTCCTAACTCGTGGATGCGTCTTTTCAAGGCTGATAAAATAGCTAACAGATATGTCAGCAAATATTGCTTGTTAACTTCTAGAAGTTTTAATTGGCATAAAGTATAAGATTATCTTGATTATGAGTAATGCACTTGCATATTGCGATGTGAAAATTTTGCAGATTTATGAACACTAAATTCGCTCATTTAACAAGCTATGCGAGGCCATGGAGAGATTTTAAGACGGCCATATGAAATCAACTTAATTTTGGTCAGATATCACAAAAATATGTCTTAACTGTTCTCCTTTTAGTTAAAGAAAAAATAAAGACCAGTTGTCTACCCCATTGCATAGGGCGGGGAATGGAAAAGCTCACCCTTTAGCTTAAACATTGAATTATGAACTAAACATCAAAATAAGTCACCTTTTAAAGTCCAAGTTCAAATGCATAAAGACAGACATCTTTGCGACGCGATGATTCTTATCTATGTGGAAAGCCGAGTTCTCTCTAGGAGCATGCAAATAAACTGCACTTATCAAATTAGTGAGATCAATAGATGTTGCTTTGCGCTTAAGTAGAAATGAATTTTAAAGTTAGTTCAAGCTTCATCTCATTAAAACATTAATTTTAGCCATTTCATTTTCATGTAGACTATTTCAGTAGTGATGATTATGTTTAATTTTGAATAAAAAAATAGCTATAGCTGGTGCCACAGCTGTTGCTTTGTGATTTTAAAATTAGTTCATTTTTGTAACTGATCAGTACCACTTTTTTTTTGGGGGCGTTTTTCTCTATCTTTGTATCCCTAGCCTTTAGGCGTAGAAAGGACACATCTTAACGCTGTATCATGTTGATTCCAGTAATCTAGAAGGCAATCCAGATGGGTTGGAACTGGGATGCGAGGTTGAGTATACGCTGGGGCGCGTGAATGGGTCAGGCGGCGGGTGCGCGAGCGCCGAGTACGTGCGACTGCTGCCCCGCGGCTCCGTGACCACCGCCAAGCCGCTGGACCCCACACTCAATGGGACGGTCACCAGGACCCTGCGGGCTCTTAATCCCGACCAGGCCCACTATTCTGGTACGTATTCAAATAACAAAACATAACAACACACTTGTCCCTGAAGAGATAGCCAGAGGTGTGCCATAGTGCTCCCACATTTGGCCAGTTATGTTAACGTCCCGTAATAATTACAAGCATGCCGCCTATTCCCATCAATCGGGAACGAATGCAAACACTGTGCTACTTATGAGAAATGTCTTATGAAAGGCCCAATGATAATTTTGCCGATCTGAGAATCCAACCTCGGAGCATTTGTGCCACTTGCTGTAATTCTCCCACCTGGACACGAGTTGCCATGGCTGACCAGCCCCCGTATTCACAAACTCATAGATTCGATTTTGATTCGGAAAGTCGTATTTATGGCAAAAAAGGATAGACATAGAACTTTCCGAATCAAAATCGAATCGAAGTGTTTGTGAATATGGGGGCTGGCAGTCTTTAAATAGACTCCGGACACAGGTTGGTCGAAGCAAGGACAACATGTTCAGGTGGAGATTCATGGATGACTCTGCCCTGGAGTGTAAATGTGGTGTTGCCCCACAAACGATGAGACACTTGTTATCGTACCAGCCTGTCCTGTAGCCTTGCACTTCACAGGATCTGATGGACGCTACTGTGCTAAACTCGTCGCCTAATTTTCGGGTGACCCAATTTGAATTGTCATCGACACACTAAGAAGAAATTGCTTGTGATCACTTTATTATAATTCGTTATTATTCGTGTGTAGGTCTTATTCAAGTGGAAGGCGGTACGTCATACGAGTTCGGAATAATGGGCCTGGCGTGCAAGCGCGAAATACTACAGGTCGGCGACCCTGTCACTTTCCAGGCAGATGTAGAAGGCAGGGCCACTAACATTGTGCCAATCAGGAAGAAGAGGCGTGCCACAGTCGATGCTATTAAAGGTAAACTTATTTTCAATCCTTAGTAACCATGCTGTTCAAAAGCGCACTGCAGGAGGTTTTTAAAAAGCTGCCTGATTCGTGGCAGTCACGATGCCTATATGTTTGCGGCGGTATGATTTGCTAGCGGGCGATGGAGCGTAGCAAAGACAGCCTTTGCCCAGCAGTGGCACACAATTTAAGCTATGAAAAAAAAACATCGGTCGACAAAACGCATTGTTAGTGCCCAGCAAACTAGCCCTGAATCTATATATCACTGGTAGTTGAGATCGTCTGAAAATATGTAGCATAGTCTAGTTCAAAACTTGCCACATATTTTCAGACAGGTGGTTCATCACACTTGGGAGTAATGTAGAATGGGCCGGATGAATTTCTGATGATCGGATGAACGGCCGTCATCACAATTGATCGAATGCTGCCGTCTGCTGTGATGACGTCTTGAATGACTTTGTTAAAAATTGGCATGAAAAACACCACTTTCGGGGAAAAGAAACGTTCATCAGAAGATCTTTTTCTTTTGAGTGCAATACAATCAATGCTGACTAGATTTTTTTTCTACTAACTATTTTGTTGAGTACATGTAGTCAGTTTCAATGGACTTTGAAAGTACTTAAAATTTCGAACAGTAATATTTCAAAACAGCCATTGTATGCCTCGCAGCAATTGTAAATCAAATAGTTTGTTTAAATTAGCCCAAAGTTTAACTAAACTCTGGACTAAGATCTGTCATCGTTTTAGCCCAGTGTTAAGTAATTAATCACTTGTGATTTTCAGGTGGTTTTGGTTTTCTGTCTCTGGAGGCTGAGGACAACCGCCGTCTATTTTTCCACATGTCTGAGGTGCGCGGCAACCACTCGGAGCTTCAGCCTGGCGACGTGGTCGAGTTCGTCATGCTGACCAACCCTAGGAATGGCAAGTCTTCTGCTTGCAACGTTGTCAGAATTGGGTAAGTTTAGTAAACCAATTATCGTTGGTGCATGTTGATTTAGAAACTATTTTTCACGGTGTAAACAATGGTTTACACCGTGAAAAATAGTTTCGGAAAATTCAGAGAGGAATGCCTCTCTGAATTTCAAGAAATAACGTGTCAGGTTCTTGTACTTCCATTAATTCCATTGAAAATTCGGACCCCAGAACATACAAGGTGTTGATTTGCATCTTCGTCAAAATTCAAGAGGATGTCACAAAAGACATAAATAAAATCAAGTAAAGTTACGAGGGAAGGGAATAAGAAATTATCCAATAAACGTTTGAGATTGTTTGTATGTATGAAAGGCGCGGTTATAGGGCGAGGATCAGACGGGCCTCTTTTAAAACACGGGTGGTTCACACTTACTGATGTTCGTAAATAAGTTTTTTTTTTTTTTTTTTATTTACGGTTTAACATTTTATTATTGATTCGGGACGAGAATAATTAGCATAGTTACCTCCTTGAATTTGACGTCGACACACCCTTTTATTGATGAAAGTTCTCCGGGAAACTTTAAAGTTTATCTACATAATATTAAATTTGATGGTGCTAAACCACTAGAAGTTGGAGTTGTAACAATTGTTTCGATTAGAGGCTATATCTTCCGTTGGCCTTATAATACACCTAGCATAATCAAGCCCATAACCTTACCACGGCTAGAACACAAGCCTCCGCTCAGTAGGAGAGAATGGTCTGCAATCCATTGTGCGGGCTCAGTATGGATCGGTTTTAACGCTACTAATAATTTAATTGTAACACTTATGAATGAAATATGTTTGTTGCTTGCAGCGGTAAAGGTTCTGGGGCCAAGGCCCGGACCGAGCGCCCGGAACGCCTGCTGGTGCGGCTCCGTACCGCCTCGCTGGAAGAATCTAACGGACCGCGGGTGGTCGTGATCCGCGCGCCTCGCGGACCAGACGGTACTCGCGGATTCCGCCCACGTCGCACTGTCGCTGGTAATCATCACAAATTACTAGAGATTATAATTTCCTGCTCGGATCCTAATTTATGTAGTATTAGTATATATTTATTATCTGTTCTTCTATATTAGTCGTAAGTCATTATTTAGCTAGGAGCCTTGAGAGACTTTGTAACTTATAAAAGATATAATACTGTTTTTTTTTTTCAATTCATCAAAAGTTTTGTTTAACACGTGTTGTAATAAATGAATCTGATGTTACTTATGAATTCAATAAACCCGTCAAGAATCAACAAGTTTAATAACAGTGTAATGTGTTTGTTTTCAGACCGATTGGCTGAGTAAGGGATCAAGACATCAGCGCTAAGGCCTCAACCATGTAGGTAAAACATCTTAATGGTTTGATTTTCCACTTCAAATTGTTTCATTGTATTCATGAGAGACTGACTTATCCTCTTTTCTTTAGCAGCATTTAGGAAATTGTTTTGTTATTTTTACTAATTCTAGGTGAAAACAATAAATTATTGTCAGCTGTCATTAATACAGATCAAATACACGTAAACATATATAACATCAATAAGCAAGGTACATATCAATTAATCAAACCAATTTACGTTGCTTATTTACGGTTTATTTATATAAGAGGTTCTTTTTCGCATAGAGACGTTGTTCAAAATTCCGGTAGCACCATTCGTTGGCCAATGTAAATGTCATGGTTTGTCAAGTTCAATATGTATTTGTCTCGTTGTCGCGACACATGGCACATGAAGGCGTCGTGATCACACCGAACAGCTAAGCATCTGTTTCCAATCTGTTCGCTGTATTGGGATTGGCATTCGAAAACATTGTAAATATTTTATAGAAGCTAGGTATAATGTGTATAAAATGCTCATAATCAAACAATCCGGCTAGTGTGTGAATCTGTTGTCAATGAATATCAACAGGTAATGGTTAATTTTGAAATGTTGCATTTGCTGTCTGTGTTGGGAATAGATTTTTCGTCGAAGCTTAGTTTGTCTAAGTAATCTGTTTAAGCGAGGTGCGTGATAGTAATGTAATAAATTGATGGACATTTGATACACGTTGTTGCGGTTGTTGTTACGTTTAGTAGATCTCTTTATGCGAAACATACTGTGATCAATAAAAATTTGTTGTGCAATAAAAAGATAGGATGTTGTCCTCATAGGGCAGTGCTAGTCTCTTAGTATTATGCGATCCCCGCTTGTCACTCGCGCGTGCTTCATTTGATATGTGTCGTCGTACATTGTTTATTGTGATGATGGCTAACCTTTATTAACGAACAAAATATTCATTGTTAATCGGAAAAGCATTTATGCAATGAACTGGAATGGAACCAAAGACTGACTTAAATATTTATAACAGTAATACTTATTGGTATTAGATTAATTTGATCGGCTAAATGATGTAAACCTTCATGGTGTTCATTGTGGCCATAGATTTGTAAAAAAATAATGATTTCGGGAGAAATGTATTTGATTTAAAATTTTATTTGTACATTAAATTACGAAATCAAAGATATCTCAGTCTGCATTCTATTTTCAATATATAATGTAACGTATTAGCATAAGTGAACAACAGCTTACACATTATTTTAATGAATTAAAAATGCCAATATAGCGGCATTAACATTTTCAAATCTTTGGTAACAACTACCTCTTTAATCTAATGGAATAAGGAGAATTGTATGCTCATCAAATCTATAAAGATGAACGGCATCCTAATGGCGTTGCACTCTCTTAATTAAATAATTTTCACTTCTCCTGTCTACCCTTGTCTCATGGACTCGACGCATTACGCTTTCTTCCTCTAGTCTTCCCTTATTATTGTTACTTTATTACTCAGTTTTTACTCGTTTTATCTATTCCCCATAAACATGGTACTCACTGAAAGTTTCAGTGATGTGGTGTGGAATGCTATTTGGATGCATAATTTCGTCTTCAAATTACAAATCTACCATAACTTAACATACTAGCTATTTTTTAATTACAATTCTATAAATACAAAAAAAAACTGGTAGCTCTCCAGCAAGTGACAAAGGAATTACTCGCTACGACACCGAAAATAAACTTTATCAATTAATGAATAAAGGAATGCTAAAATTAAAAATATTATTGTATTATTTTTAGTGATTATGAGGAAAATAGGAATCTTCATATATTATACTTTAACATTATATATTGAATTTGTTTGCAACTTAACATTTAACTACTCCGAACTTATTTTTTAGATAATACTCATTGTGAAAAATCAATTTCAAGTTAATATTATATATGGAATTAATCAACAAAACGCGGGTAAAACTGTGATTAATGATAGGGATCTCATTGGATCGATCTATGAATTTTATTTATGTTGCCATTATGATATACAGTATGTTAGTTTAAACGAGGGACATATTCAAACCCATAATAGTACATGCTAACATGATACTAATAAAAATATAAACAACAAAAAAAAACACTGATAAATAACAGACAGAACCATACCAAAATTTTCGCAAATGACACGCAACGTGTATACACCCTTGCGCTAGCGACTTAATACTATCGCAGAACATGTGAGCGGGGCAATGACTCTTAGGTATAATCCATTTTCCCCTCATACTTTAAACTTACCTGGCTTAGGACGGTCCAAAATATCTAGGCACTAAACAAAACATTAAAAATTCTTCTATATACGTTATAGGTTTTTTACATATTTGGGACGAGAATCGAATACTGAATACCCTCCCTCAATATGTCCCTCGTTTAACCTAACATACTGTATAAGACTCCAAATGAATATAAAACTGCCATTGACTCTGTGTTTTTGCAAGCCATGTTGGGAAAATTATGAATCCAGTGATTAAAATATTACAAGCAACTGTACACAAGCAAACAGAAATATTTGACACATGACAAGTTTCTATCTGACATTGATTCGAAAAGCTTGTAATAGTTTTTCATGTAAGCAGTGTGGGACGGTTGCTGCATAAAACTGTAATGCTTATGTAATCCGTAATTGTGAAAGCATCACACTGAAGAAATAGCCACAAGAGACTTCCATGCTGTAACGAGCCTTTGAATATACTAGTGTTTAGTACTTCTTATGTTTATATCGAAATTTAAATTCAATGCGGGATACTGCGCACTGAACATGTCTTCAACTTATCTGGTCGTTCCTTTAATTTGCGTCACATTTATATTCTTAGTCTTATTAGTTACTTTTTTGTTACAATTATTATACCACGTTCAATTTATGTCCCACGTTATTGTCTCAATAAATATAGCTTTATACTTTCTTTATATTTATGTTGAACACGAATCCACTGCCATCCCTATCATTGTTAGTTGCGTCGGCGATATAATAGGTGTCGTTAGTTCATCCGCATACGGAACTTGCAATCATTGTTCTGGTGACGTAAGTTGTGCTATATTTTATATGAAATCTCCTTTTGCGTTTCAGAGGGTTCTTCAATCATATAGAATTTAATGCAACCTAATTTTACGTGAGCGTGTTGCAAGTCGTGTCATGAACTTACTATGATTTCATCACTGTAATCTGCCTAAAAACACACTTTACTATATTAAACTGTTTTCATCTTAGTTGATATTTTCAGATAATAGTTTGAACCAATTATTAACAATCTCGTCTGACATAACGCACATAACCAATAAAACTATAGTACATAGTTTTACCTCGTGATTATTGTTAGATAATTATAATGGTAAACACCATGTCTCCCTTAAGGACTTATGACCCTGTGATAGCTGTAACAATCAACTATAATGTATAAAAATGGAGATGATTACATTTTTAAGATGCCTTAAATAATTGAGACTTCATTTTGTGTTCATTCACACAATTATGAAGCTCTATTCTAATTTTGGTTGAGTAACAGGTTCACTAAAAGGTTTTTAGATTATAAATGATAAAATTACATTCTAAATGGTGATATCAAAACGGCACGAATACAAGAATGTTGAAATCCGCAAAGTGATGCAGGTTAGCGATACTGTACCTGCTAAAGGCGCGGCTGTCTCAAGCCCGTTGGGTTTGTAGTAAGACATGCTAGGTATTTTATTTCGAAATAAATATGGTAAGTCAGTTAAACAGCGATGCGACCTGCCTTGTTAAACTAAAACTTAAAACGAGCCTTCTAAATGATCAGCGTGACGTGAAATGTATCCTTATGTGCGGTCCAAGAAACAAATAGGTATCGCTAATGATAGACCTGCAGGACCGCAGAAGGCACTAAAAATAAATTCTTGAAAAGGTAAATATTCGTTTCGATGATCCATTAGGCATGTTTTCTTTCTAAATATCTTCCGTTACAATTACGTTTGGATGATTGGTATCGTTCTTAGATTTGATATTGCCAGATATTAAATTAATTAGTGAGAAAACAGTTCAAGTAAAATAGTTTGCCGGTTAGAAAATATGGGCTCTCCTTTCAAAGTGATGACTTTGGCTGTGAGTCGTGTGTATATTAAAATAGATCCCAACGCAATAGCTAACGGTTGTTTGCGACTTTTACGGTCGACTTTTTGTACTCCGCTACGGCGGCTGTGTCGTAAGTATGTGACTGCGCCTCGTTCCGACATCAAAGTCAATTAAACAATTTGTAATGTATATCACAGTTACTCGTCGTCATCACAGGGTTTAATTTTATAATATTTGTATGGTAAGGAAGCACCAGTCCCGAAAACCACTAGTCTTCCATCACATCTACCTGTTTTTTTCATGTTATGTGATATAAAAACCAATTTTTCCACAACCTTGACTACCTTCAAATTTTTTGTACCTGTTCTCCTAATCAATCTTCCGACAAGTGCTTAACTTTAGGGTTTTATTCCATTTACTTCCATATTTATTTACCGTCAAAACTATGAACGACTTAGTTATATTGTACCAAATATCAGCATTTCTCATTTTTTGTGTAATACAAACCACTTTTTTGGACTGACATTCGATTAAGCAATAAAAAATGTGTTCGTATGTGTTTATACGATGCTCACATCAGCTTTCGTGAACATAGTACACATTAGTATATACATTATACGGTTTGATGTTCTCTGCAGGATAGATAACACTCGGAGGTGTAAAACTACTGCTGCTAAACAATATTATTATTAATTTAAAATCTTTATTTTATTATCATTGTGTTTAAATTATAATATATTGACTACGTTATTATGAACTGTCAGACCTATGTATACAAATCGATGAAACGATGTATGTACCGTTGAAGCAAGACATTTAATATTTGAGTAACTACTATCATCCTTATATCTAAATACAATATCAATATTCTTAAAATTTGTTTAAATATTTGAATGGATTTGAAGAATCTCAAGCGTGTCACTTCTCCGGGAACTGATTCGTGTGTCGAAACTTATATCAACCTATATGTATGCATAGGTCTTAACCATTATTATTTATTTTAAATCGTTATCCTACATGAAGTAAAAAGGTTTAAAAAAATGTTATTTAATCAATGAATGAAATGCGTAAATATTGATGTTAGTTTAAGAATAAATTGTAAGATGAAATAAAACCTGAACTGCAGCTTTAAGGCAAAGGAGAGCAGTGTTTTACACCTTGTTTAAATTTTCATCATAATGTTCACAATCTTTATTATACGAATGTACTGTCTTGTTATCTTCGGTGTTTAGTATAATCTTTGTAATAACGGATATGATTGACATAATTATGTCACTGACAATTTGACATCACTAAGTTCTGGCGTGAGATCCACTAAGGGCCCTCGCTCACGGCAACTTTTTGTAGCGATGCTGACGCGCGTTTACGAAATGCGCGACTGCATCGCTACTAACGTGGGTTAGTCGCATTTGCAACGCGCTACAGAAGCGAGCAGTATCGCGACTGTATCGATGCAAACGCGGGACAGCATCGCTACTGCATCGCTACAAAAAGTCGCCGTGAGCAAGGGCCCTAAGATCATAGTTGTATTTATTGAATAAGGCATAGTGAAGTAATTATTTAGAAGCAGCAGCTTTTCTCAAAGCAATAATTACTCGAGTATCTTACAACTGTGTGTTCTATTTATACGGTTTCATCGGTAAGTTAATCGGTCTAAGGTGATACTTGTAGGGGATGGATTCTCTGTTAAAATGTATATAATTAGTAGGCTCCGGTAACGCAGGCCGCGCGGCTCTACGGTGTCAAATTGTCGCTCTCGGAACTATTTATGAGTACTCTTAAGTGCTAATGCTTTTCTAAATATGTAATCCCAAAGAAAAAATAGGAATTTTGAACAAACGTTATATGCTTTACGCTTAAAAAACTACAGTCCTTATTATGCTGTATCAAATATAATATGTATGCCCATGTAACCAATATAATAGTCATAGTGAAAATGATGTAATAAATAATCGAAAAACTTGATGTTGTAGTGTATGCGAACTTAAGACCCGGATCATTTCGGGTATAGGTATTATTATAAACTAGTCTTAAACATTTACGCCCGGGCGCCTGTCACGAGCAGATGTATTTGTAAGCTAAACTGCTGAGAAATGGAACTAAATGCATAATGCATGAGATCTGATAAGGGAACCTTCGTATTTCTCCTTAGTAATCGAAAGATTCAGTGTAGCTACGAATTTGGCGAACCAGTAAAAATTTATTCAGTGCCTAAAAGAACCTCTGGGACATGATTAAAAAAAAAAAAACAAAATGTGAAATTATTTAAGCATTTCAGGAATTACAATCTTTGATTAATCATAAGAGTTTATTTTTATTTTTCTTCGAATGTATTCTTTAGACATCTATGCCAAATGTTTATACAGCCCTGTACATTTTTTTAAAATTGTGATTAAAGCAATGTAACACCATTTTGTTTTGCGTTGTATGTTTGTTGTATGGAGTAATTGAATAGAGAACTAGTCAAACTACTTAAGGTGAAAGCGCCAGGGTGGGCCGCGAAATACATTTTTTTTTAATTATTATTTTTTTGCAATTTGCAGGTCAGTGTCAGGCTGGATGTTGATTAAAATATGATTTGCAACCGAGACAAATATGGCTTTATAAAATCATAATGATTAAAATCAACGATACAATTCTCTTATTAATTTTCTCCAATTGGATGACTTTTTCATAAAACAGTCATTTAATGGGATTAAATGAACTAAGATAGTTGTATTGATGATTTGAATAATTATTAATCTGTAACTACATACGTGTTACGGTCGCAAATACTGTTTTGTTTTTTAATATACAGCCTGTCACTGTTCTGCAAATTGCATAAACCAAAAGAATTTGAATTTCGCGGCCTACCCTGGCGCTGCATCCTGGTGGATCCTTCAATCCAAAATTGAGAACTAAAGTAGGGTATGGCAAGACCTAAACTTGAATTACTCAGTGCAGAAACCGGCAATGAGTACCTCTATTGTTATAATTATCGCGTAGCGTAGCGTGGCGTCTAAGAGTCCGTAGCCTGCTGTCGGGGTTATCATAAATTGCAGATTTCGATCCTTATTAGCAACACATGGCTTGATGTATAAAGGGCATTGGGTAATTTTGTATGGACTAGAGCATGATTTTTTTTCACAGCGGCCACAAAGATAGTTGTTGTTAACGTATAGTGGATTAAATGATATTAATCACTCTTAAAAGAATTTTGCCGAAAATAATATCGGAGCTGAAATATCTGATGTCAAAGTTGTGTTGTTCCTACTAACAGTTTGCATACTGTTACGTAATTTATCAAAAAATAACTCTTTCCGATCGTTTGCCGTATGTCATTACTTCCCAGAATTTGATCCTTAGCAGCGACACTATCGAATGGTGTAATAATACAGGCTGTTTTTTTTTTCAAAATTAACGGCTTCGGTTCTGGCTAGGAAAATTGATTTTTCAAAAACCATTGATGTAGTTTTAGTTTTTATCAAAATCGAGCTCGTGACTCCTTCGAGTGTTTTTCGCTATTCCTCATAGTTTCGGATTTGGCCTTCCATCCACTTGAAAAGTTCACCCTGTATATCTCGGCTCCGATGCATTTTTGAAATAATTGTTCATAGAAGAAAATTAATGTCTTATTGTGTTCTT
Source organism: Cerastis leucographa (assembly GCA_963082945.1). Classification (NCBI taxonomy): domain Eukaryota; kingdom Metazoa; phylum Arthropoda; class Insecta; order Lepidoptera; family Noctuidae; genus Cerastis; species Cerastis leucographa. The sequence continues at coordinate 11,450,016 of OY720378.1, forward strand.
ACTAATGAAATATTTTTCATTAATGGCCGCAGACTTAAAAAATCATGCCACTTTTACCCAAACCCCTTTAGGTATTATACAAGGTGTTGTTTTGCAACCTCGTCAAATTTCAGGAGGTGGTCACGAAAGACATAAATAATCAATTAAAATTACGGTACCTGGTTAATTATAAATAAAAGCTGATTTATTTGGTTGTTTAAGGTTTTTCAGTATTTCAGAATAACCCCCTTAACGTGGTTTAGGGACTAAGAAATTATCGAATAAACGTTTGAGATAGTTTGTATGTGTGTAAGCGAGGTAATAAGGCAAGAACCAGACGGGCCACGTTTAAAACAAGGGTGTTTTACACTTACCGATTTCCGTAAAGAATAAAAAAATTACCTACCCATTTTATTATTGATTCGGGACGAGAATCATTAGCCTATTTACCTCCTTGAATTTGACGAGGATGCAAAACAACACCTTGTATTTGAGAAAATAATGTTTGATGGTTAAGTAACAAAAGGCAGACAACTAACTGCTTTTGAGGAACTTTAACAACTACTTCCATTCTTTCATAGTATCCACCTTGCCTCCAGGATTATTTGTAGAAGTCAATTCACCTTAACAAAGGGCTCTATGGTCAGGATATAGGTTGAATACTTAAGTTTGTTTCTTTTTGTGTGGTATTTACTCGAGTTGGGTTTACATGCCATTAAAATATCTCTCAGGCATGCTGGTTTGCTCACGATTTTTTCATTCACCGAATCAAGTGATAATTTTGGTGCGTGTCGTGGGTTCGAGCGCGAGACCCGCCCCTCTCTAACACAAGTAGGCTATCACTGAATAGCAGAGATCCATGTTGGGCCAGACCAATAACTAACGCTAATAATACGTGGAAATTATGTTATTCATTTTCCTACTCCTCCGCTATTCTTTTCTATTTAATTTTGTTGCCAAGACAGTTGATTCTCTGGGACTGTGTCGACTTTTAATGTCTCGCACTTTTTCTGGTGGTCGCTACTGTTAATTCTTGCTTTCATGAGTTACAGTGGTCCCCGAACAGTGGCCGGCTTGATTACAATACTTATGATTTTTAGACAATGCACTGATTAAGTACTACTCAAATCTTGAAAGGAGGTAAAATAGTGCGGTTCAAATATCGCCTTGCAATTGCGATGTTTACACCGGCTGGCACGCATATCCAACAAACGTTCGGCTCACTGGCAGTCAAATTTTTATCTATTTCATATCGACAAAATTAACTTCTATCAATGCCTAAGTTACCAAGAAATATGTGATTGGTTATATAGAGTAAAAAAACAAAAAAAAAACGCACTTTTAGTTTTATATGTTTATTAAAAACTGTAAAAATATATAGTTTGTTATCACTATCTTATTTGGGAAAACCCACATGATATGACAAGGTTATCCAGAATAACCCAGTGTCACAGTTCTGTGTCGCAGATATTATGCAACAATAATACTAATCTATGCAAAATTATTTGTAATTTAACACACACTTTTTTGCATGAAGCTATTAATTTTAAATGAAAATGTCTTGCATTACTAGAATTTAATACTTTGATTGGATTTTCGAGCATGCCAAACAATAAAAGTAAAAAAAAAAAAAAAAAACATACCTTCGAATTGAGAACCTCCTCGTTTTTTGAAGTCGGTTAAAAACCTATAACAAGTTATATTTTATATAACTCTATGATATCTTAGTTAAAAAAACAATATACCTTAACCTACCTACCATATTTTGCTCCATACCTACCTAACAATAGCCTTTATGATTGTGACATAAAATAATTCAGTACGACGAAAATACTTTTATAGCGTAACACTGAACAAAGTTGTTATGCGGTGTCTTTTGTGTTCAATAAATCTATAAACATGGTCACATATTTCTACAATAAAATTACTTAAAAATAAATTTTAAAGTAAGAAGCGTACCGAGAAGTGTCGCATGTTATCAGTACTTCAGCGACACAGACCTGTCGTGTCAAGGTGCAAAAAGTAATGACCAAAGTTGATACCTTTTTATCTGTTAATACATTTTTTAAATTATTATAGAAAAATAAACACTGCCGTTGATTTGAACGATATGTTTGTTAAAACACTTAATCTTTACCTGATAGACTATTGGTTAGTGCAATAATACAGGATCTTGTTGGACCAAAAGGACAATCGCGAAAAAAAAAAAAACAGTTGAGCCACACACTTGGGTCGAGTAGGTACTGAAATTTTGTAAAGGCAGCTGATATTTGTTTTTGAGATTATGACGTTAGTCCCATAGAAAAAGTGGTTCAGTATGATAATCTATACCACATCCTAGAATATCATCACAACGTTTTAGTAAAAGCTGTAGTTCCGGAAACAGTGGCGAAAAAAAGGCACCATTGCTTTATACATTTTTGTCATCGTCTTTCAAATCAGATCGCTCAATGAGAGCCTCTTGGCGAGTCGAGGTCGAAGCTCTTTCTTGAGCCTTCACAATATTCCTTTGTATCAAAATAATTGTCATACAGTCAGCAAGTTCAAAATCATCATAATTATATAATGAAAAAACAATACTAATTTGATCGTAAAATACTAAGTATTTAAAAGTTCTACAATAATTCATTCTTATCCCAACAAATCACCCCGTTGTAACTACAATTAAGTGGGTAACATATAATTATTTGTAATTCCCTGTTAAAAGTTTCTACTACCCACATAAAACTTGATCCACACGGTAACAGGTTTTGCGGATTCCCGGCTATCCTTACCGGGGCGGCTACTTCCTTGTCCCTACATTTTCATTTGGCAATAATGACCTGAAAGGCCCAGAAGCCTGCACAAACAGCACATGTCTAAAAAGTTTTGTCACAAAATGGACCACTTTCCATGTAATAGTTGATTATAATTAACCTCTTCGAATTGTTACATAATCGGCATTCGTTACGATCCAAAATAGTTTCAAGCACTGTCTGTGGAATTAACTGAATTAGATATGATTTCGGTACTGGTTTGAATTTTCATTGTCGATGGCAGTGTAGTCGTGTTAACAGCAACGGTTGTTTGATTTATGTTATGAATTTCTTCGCAAGTCTTGTTTCTGTAAAAGTTGTCATGATTATAGGTGGGCCACTGTTGTATTGCTCTATACAGGTTGGTGCCTGGACTTAGCGAACTCTGAACGTCTTTGGCTCCGAGGACGTGGTAATCTCGTTGCAGATAGCCGAGCTCGACTCCTTTTTCAAGCAACATTTTGGCCCTTTTCAGCTGCAATTCTGTCACTTTTGACAGCCCCTCGCGGTAATCTCCTGCAATCAAGTGCAATGTGTGTATGAATATCTGGATCTTTTGTGGTATAGGTACACTCCGTCGAAAGATATTTACAGGGTATCTGTGATTTGTACGTAATATACATCCGTTTAATTCACTAGCCTCATATGAAAAAGAAAAAAAAAAAACTTTTTTTCATTAAAAGGTACTATACCTTACTACTCCATAAGAAAAGAACAGACGGATCTCTACTTGGTAAAAGCGTCTCACGGTTTAAGGTGATATCTGAGTAGGTTATGGACCTATTCCCCTAGTGAGCCTCTGCGGAGCTAAAAATAAGTTTAGCTAGCTTACCTATAAACGCAATGCCAAGGGTACAACGATTGTATCCTTGCGTATGAGCACCGATCCTGTTCCAGCCTCGCCCTTCATAGACCCTTCCTTCGTTTCCGATCAAGAAGTTGTACCTAGAAAGCGACAAATCCATATATTACTACTAGGTACCTACGTGGTGGAGATTTTGCTACTATAACATTTAAATATTACTAACTAAACGCGGAACGAGGGTTAAACGATTGGGAAAAAAATATAATGTCTTCCACACTGTTAACGAGTGGGACAAAATATTCCCAGTCATTAATAGTGTTAACAACGGGAGTATTAACGAGCGGGAACGGCCGGAAAGCCCTATCTGCGCTTTCTTCAAACGAGTTATGGTTAAACTTCATCTAGCAGTCAGAAAACGCACTCCTCCATGCTCCTATCCTTTCCTGTCGTTCAGAACCATCGTCTGCTGCTAGATGAGGCGCAACCCTTAGGTAGGCCCTTCGCCACTGCGATAACTTTTGGTAGCGATGCGATGCATTAGTCAAACATTTTCAACGCACAAACGCAAACGCGACGTACAGTAGCGATGCTGATTCTATTATCTCGAGGAATCCTCGCATTTGTAGCGTTCGAAGCCATTTCTTTATCGATGCTTTGGTTAGCATGGGCCCTTGGGATGAAAAACACAAGGAACTTGTTATTATTTTATGAAGTAACTAACACTTCGCCTGAAACATGAGCTATAATAATTAAAGCCTACTAGCTGTCCCGCGCAACTTCGTCTGCGTCACATTTTCCCCGTTTTCGCAATATTTTTCATTGGTGCTGCGCTCCAATACACACAGCGCAATCTATTGAATACTTACTCAATCCAGTCAACAGATACCGCTGTTAGAATCGTTTGGAGCTAACAGATTATTGTGACTTAATTTATCTATCTTCTATCTATATACAAATCAATTGCTGTTCGTTAGTCTCGCTAAAACTCGAGAACGGCTGGGCCGATTTAGCTGATTTTGGTTTTAAAATGTTTGTCGTAGTCCAGGGAAGGTTTAAAAGGTGAGAAAGGTAGGGTAGGGTAGGTAGGGTATGTAGTGTAGGTAGGTAGGTAGAGTAGGGTAGGTAGATAGGGTAGGTAAAAAGTGCATTGCAATGCATGCCGGGGACAGCTAGTTTGCAATAAAATAATATTGCGACTATAAATTGATGTAAGCTATCCTATCTTTCAAGTTGTATCAAACTGCACACGGTGTACAAATTTGATTAAAATCTGTTAAGTAGTTTAGGAGTCCATCGCGGACAAACAACGTGACACGTAATTTATAGATATTAAGATGTTACTCGGTAAAGATGTAGCTTTCTAATGGTGAAAGAATTTTTAAAATCGGTCGAGTAGTTTTTGAGTTAAATCTTAACAACCAAACAATCAAATCTTTCTTCTTTATAATATTGGTTTAGACAAGAAAAAGAAGTCAAAGTAATGGCGCAATTACACTTGTTCGTTTACCTGAATTCGTTTACCTCTGGAATTCGGAGAAAGGACCATGTGTAAATAAAAGAACGGGGTCGAGTACGCACCACCCGAATACGGGCTCGTGTCCGTTCCGACCGCGCGGCCATGACTTTTTTAAAAAAAAACTGCCATGAGTTTGTAAAAATTTGTCACCATATCGAAACCATTTTAATAGGTGTTGTTTACTAAAAAACACTCGCTGTTACTTACTTTCTTCGATAGAAAATTACGATTAATTCTACGCGATACCGTACTACAGCATCTAAAATATAAACCTAGGTTTTTTTGTTTATTTTTACATTGTTTGACAAATTCAAATCTAGGTTAAAAAAAAAAATGACCTCTGCGGTGGTTTTTCACCGAGATATCGGCGATAACGTGTTTTTCACCGTTTCGATGGCGCGGCCATAGGGTTTACGTCTTACAGCTCCTAAAAAAAAAACTTAGATTTTTCTTTGTATTTTTACAAACTCTCACAAATTCAAATCTTGGTTTTTAAAAAACTTTGCGACGTATGTGATGCTTTTTCAGCGAGATATCGACGATAATGTGTTTGTTCCTAAAATATAAACCTATGATTTTTTCTACATTTTTTTTACAAACTCAATCTGTGATTTACCTGAATTTCAGGTCTCTGCAACGCGTAGTTTTAAAAATCTCTGTGGCCGCACGGCTCTCCGCGTTTCGATAGCGCGGCCACGTTCAAATCCTTATAACTTTTTAACCTTATCTGAATCGACTTTTACAAATTTTTACAAACTCACGGCATAGTTTTTAAAAAAAAAAAATTCATGGCCGCGCGTCGAAACGGACACTACAGGCTCATGATCAAGTGTAATTGTGCCATAAGTTTGGCATCATTTTACTCCGCCGCGTTTAAAGGTAGGTAGGTACTTACGGAAGATCGTATTTAAAACTTCCGGCGAAGTAAGATTGAAGATTTCTCAGCTCAGCAGCGCAATTCTTAAATAGATTACACTCTGCACTGACCGTGTGAGCGATTATCACCAGCTTCAGGGATCCGAACTGTTCCTCTATCGGGACGTCGTAGAGGAATGGTGGAGCTAGCCACATGTCCCGTGTAATGTACCACTCATGGGGAGCTGCGAACGACGACATATCATTAGTAAGTAGACAATTATAAGAAGCTACCTATGGTAGGTAAACCTATGAACGAGCGTTTCATCAGTTCTCCCTTGGGCAATGCCGAATAGAAAAGAGGGTATTTTCGCCCATTCCATAGTCCTTTATTCACATTATTCCATTATTTGTCCCCGTATGGCATATCCCCGTCACGGGGACAGCGGGACGTGATTTAATTTATTTCCCTTTGTCCCCATAACGTAGGTACATTCCTACTTGAAAACAAGGTCTTAATCCTTTATATTAATCTACCGGGTATCAAGCCTAATCTACCAATATTCTATACACTTCGTATGTTGACGGTTAAAAAAAGAAAAAATGGGGACTGTGGGCAATAATTTGTAAGTACTTATTTTTTTCAACTATACGGGGACAGTGTACGGGGACAACGGAAGTATTTTTAAATATTTAATTGTAGTACCGCTGTCCCCGTAGGACGGGGTCACGGCGTACGGGGACACCGGGAATAAAGGTGCATAGTATTTTAAAAAGTTTGAAAATAAAAAGTAGGTAGATGGATCAGATAATAATGGGCCGGGGAGAACGTAAACGTGCGCAAGGCAGGGCACCGGCAAAATGTGCAGACGCGATCAAGAAAGCTGCTGGAGGCAGCTTAACCGAGCGGTTCACACTGCGGGAGACCGCATGGCTTGGAGCCGTATCATATGTGGTCTGGGTCCTCAGCAGTTAGGGAACGACGAAGACGAAGATGGATCGGATAGATAGACATGGGTCTTGGAGATACCAGTGCGGACACCGCGGTTTATTAAGTGTTCTGAAGAAGCGTTTATGATCCACCATTAGGTAGTAATCACACTTATCGACGAGAAATGTACCTATGTGCTTTAATTTCGTATAATTTAAGCGAAGAAGACAACATTTGCATCTTTTCGCTCGGGACATTCGTTTTAAGTGCAATGACGTAAAGCCGATTCTGACGGGCTTATGCCGATTTCGCTTCGATAAGTGTTCTCTTCAAGGGTCGTAGCTGTTCAATAAACTGAATCGTACATTATCTGTAAGCTATCTTGAGACTAGGCTAGGCTGTCCTTGCTCGCATTATCAAGTATTTACTTTTGCTTTCCGAGAATTGCAACGTCGCCTTTCAGTCTTTTAGGTGTTCGGTTTATATGGCTATTTTATAGTTATGCGTAGGCATCTAAGTATAAATCCGGATCGTCTGGTTTGACCTTTGCGTTTGAACTTTTGAAGAGGACCGTAGTCTGTTGAAGCAGCTGAGAAACACCACAGCACAGCAATTCTTGCAGCCGTAGCTTAGTGGTGTGTTTTCGTCTGGCAGTGGTACTAAGCAGCAGTAACAGTTTGCTTACCTACGTCCACAACGGAGCCTGCAGTCTTCTTAGCTATCACAGTGAAGTAAACAATTAACATGATGCACACTAGAAGGACAACTATTGCGGCAGCACATGATACCCTCTCTGCTTTCGTGGTACTTTTTGCTATGTCCCACAGGTATCGAGGCAGAGGTAAATCTGCAATGGAAGGTAAAGCTACAGATATTTTAGTTTTGAATAGAATTTGTATAATTGTAAGCTCTGAATGCGCTTTTATTTGAAAATTTATTTTACCTTTTGTATCTGTATTATGTAGGTACACTGGAATCTTAGGAAAGACAATAACTGTTAGGTGTTTGGGGTGTAGTGCAGGTACCTACTCTGTATTGTGTATTTTGCCATTTTAAATTATTATTCCCATAAACATAGATGGTGGATACAAGTAAAATTGGTGTGATACCTGTCCAGGTATTAGGAACAATTACCTATATTTGGTACAATATAAGACCGTCAGATTGTTGTTAGTGCCTCAGGCACTAAGAAAATTTGCGAAATTAGTTTTATTATATATATCTTACTACAAACAAATATTGAACTTTCTAAGCTTCACCATTTTAGTCGTGCAGAGGTGAAATTGTTCTAACTTAAGAGAGGACTATATTGGGCCTTTCTCCATAAAAACGTATTTAATCCGCTGTTTTCTTCGTGGATAATGCGTCTAACTCTAGAGCAATGTTTTTTTTTCCAAAAAATCTAGGTCATATTAAGTAATACATGCCCCTATATCATTTACTTTTATTCAAAACATAATCACTATAAGAATTATGACAATCCAAAAACCCCAAAAAAACCTGTTTTTACCGCCATGTTCAGACGACTATCAGACAAATTAGATAAGTTTTTAATAAAAAAGAAAATAATAGAAGCGTAGATATAATTTTCCTCTAAATTTTGATATAACAATTATTTAGATCAGTTAGTTTTGAAGCAGAAAACAGCGGAATACAAAACGTCTTTTGGTCAAGATTTTTGTAGGTAAAATCAGTCTGAGCTGCAGTTGTCCCTATCGCACTTTACGGGGGCTTGGTTGTGAGCAGCGCAACGGCAAAAGTTTCTTCAAATTCGTCGGGTGTAGAGTCCCCTCTTATGCACAGAAAATTAGCAAGCGGATGAAATGGCGACAGCCCACGAAACAATCTGCGACTCCCGCATGGTAAAACGAAGAACAAGTAAAGCAATTGAAGAAAAGGCTGATGTTGATGTCTGAAGAACATGATAGAAAAATAGGTGGGTAAGTACATACACGGAATCAAAATTACTTATAACAAGTAGGTTCGTAATCTTGGAACTTATGTCGTTGTTTTCTTTGAAAGATCTTTTCATGTCACTAAGAATTATTATCATTTTCTGCTACTAATGTTAAAGCTAGATAAAGTGAATTTCACTGGTATTATGCATAATTAATTAATATTACAGCTCAAGCTCTGTCACAAGAACCACTCGCTTCTGCTAATTACCTACTTTTTTGTTGTGATTCGCCTCTCAAGGCATTTCAAGGCAACCAAGTAGGTTCCCAGCTGCCGGGCTATCCGGGCTGTCTTGTGGAGGTCAGGCCTCCAGCCAGGGCATCATTACCTACTGGTCACTGGTCAGTGACAGTTAGTTTTCAATACCTACTTATGAATCATGACTGTTGTTAACCAATGGCTGCTGTACCTAGATGCAAATGGTCCGTGTTCAGAGTTTGGATACTTTATAGTAGGTACCTTGGTAGGTACTTTGTGTTTCTAGATCTACTAATATACCTATTTATAATGTTGCGAGATCATTGCTAGGCGCAATAAAATAATTGTGACGGCTTCGCCATTCTGTTATCAATTGTAGTAGGTATTTATCACAAAGGCCAATAAATATGTAAGTATGTGTATGTACAGTTACGTATATAGGTGCTATGTACCAATGCCAGACAATCGTATAATCGGGTTTAAACGTGAATGGCTGTAAGATACTTGTTATTAGCATTATGGTTTATAAACCTAAGTACTTGTTTACGTGTAGTAAAAACAAAAACAAAAATATAAAGCTTCTCTATACCTAGTGACCTACCTAACTTAGGTAGGTATGTACCTACCCTAAATTCTATCTATAACAAGTCAACTTTATAAAACGTACAAAAATAAGGCTAGTCTGAGTAGGTACCAAATTAATTGAAAAATTACTAACGGTCAGATATGTAACAAAAATAGTCTGCAGCATATCGTTAATCAGCGGTATTAATCTTAATCCCTCGACACACTAAATCCCAGCTTTTTAGGGCTTTCACTCTGCCATGTCAAAGTATAAAGTAGGTACATATCATATCATATTAGGTACCTCGACAGAATTAACCTGCTATACAAATGTATGGCAATAAAATTATATAATGGCAATAATGCAATTCCTGTTTGCTTACAATATGGTAAAAAAAGCTTTCCAAAACGTAAGTACCTATTGATATTTCATCATCATCTGCCTAGCCTTTTCCCAACTATGTGGGGGCAGCTGAATACCAGTATTTGACATGAAGCCTATCTGACCTTCACAACTCGAGTTATTACTAAGTAATACTATACCCCTTGGTAAGACTGGTTGTCAGACTTTCGGGCCACTGACTATTCGTAACGACTGGCAAAGATCTACAAATGCCAGCCGGGATCTACGACGGCTTAACGTGCTTTCCAAGTAAGAACTCGGTATTTAATAGTTGGTCACCTATGTACAGACTAACCTACTTACTATATTTCACCGTGGGAAAAATAGTCAGTTCATGAAACTTGTAAAACTAGGTAATTACTGATCAGTCATTATTTTGTGTCTCTAGGAGAACCTAGAGACCACATATTGACATATTCTTCTAGTCATGGATAGAAATCTATGACTAGAAGAATATGTCACTGTATCTTTGAGTTAACTAGCTATACATTTAGAAAAATGTGAGTAAATAAGTAGATAAATTTCATCGCTTGACTTGATCTACCTATAAAAGCTACCAAGTAGGGACCTCCTACCTACATCTGCAAAAAGTTCGTTCTCCGAATTTAATATCTGCAACCACCTACTAATACCTACCACCGATTTGTTTATTATCCACCCTCAGTTCGGTACGTTTCGGTCTTTGCCATTCCCCTTGGACAGGCGTGTTGTTATGGGGGTTCCGGCAAGAGTTATGGGCACAGGGCTGGAGAGACCGCCGCGCGCACGGTAGGATAAAAACACATTAAAAAAAGAATCCAAATAAAACACTTTGTTGATACACAAATATTAGACGAGTCAACATCTATAATTTAAAACTGCTGTATCATTAACATATAAAGACAGGTCATCAAATGCACCAATCATTAACAAATTATTACCTATCTAGGCTTCAAATACGCTACGCGTGTTTGCTTATATTATACATAGTAAAATCTATTTTTTACATCTATGTATGTAGTCCGTCTCACTAAACACCGTAACCTTCTTCGGTTTACATAATCACAGTCTTGTCAAAGAAATTGTTCAAAGTAAGTTATATGTTAAAGCGTCACTTAGGTCCACCCAACACACGATTCTACGTTTGACGAGTTCCAGTGTTCGAAGTTGTGCAATTGTTTCAACACGTTTATACCTGGAGGTTTCACTGCACCTTGCACCTGGCAGTGACCGTACATTACATAGTCTGCCTTCAGTATCTCTATTTCTACCAGCTTTTCCAATAGGATTTTCACATGGTCGAACTGAGCTTTTATGGGTACTGCGGTCATGTAGTCTCCTAGGAACATGATGCTTATACCATTTAAATTCCATGACTTCACCATCACACCTACAACATTCGCTCCTCTGCCTTCGAATATAAGCCCGTTGCCGCCGACGAGGAAATTAGGGCCGATATCTACCCAACCACGCCGTTGGTGGTCTGATTGTATTCCCAATACGTCCTTTATACAAGCGTATCTGTCAGTGCAGTGCTTCGTGGCCGAATGGCCGATGAGTACGTAGGGTACTGGTAGATTTATATTGACTATTTCATATTCAGGCATAGCTTGCCAGTCTTCGCGTCGCAGGTACCAGTCCGCCTTTAGATCTAGCCAAATCAAAATAATTATTGAGACTTTTTCCGGATATCGTGATGCAAATACATTTAATTCATTGTTTCGTTATTAGAGTAAGGATATGTTAGTAGAAAACTAAATGTATAAATAAAAGGTAAGTGGGTAAATTGGAATTGGGAGAGTTGGGATTATTTTCTGGTCAAAAGCCGGTCAGTGGCTGAAAAGAGATTTTTACCTAGATCTAGTCGTTTCGCTGTTTTTGCCAGGGCATAGTGGAAGATGAAGAATGTGAGTCCACAAGCGACTACGAAGGCCCAGCACACGAACACCGCGATGCTACAGCGGAGTCGCTTGGAGTTCTGGGGCGAGACCAGCTCAAGGCCCAGTATGCGGCCTGAAACATCACCAATATCGCGGGGTTTAAGAAACAGTGAAACATTGCTTATGAGGCATTAAGTGATATTGCTGGCGCGGCTGACGAGCGACTCAAGCTTAAGTGACAGTGTCTGTGCAGTACACAGACACACCGGCCACTCCTGTACGTGAAACATGATGAGAAAAGACAGGGAAAGCAGTGAAAGAAAGAGAGAGTGATTATGTTTTTTAAGGAAACCTAGACCGACAGAATTACCCTCATTCGTAATTTTCCTAGCTACCGCATGTGTATTTTCTTGGATACTCTTTACACGAAACGATATATATATTCGTAAATTTCTACAAAAACAGTATTTTTGAAATACTGTTTTTGTAGAAATTTGTAAAAAAAAAACGAAAGTTTAATTAACATATTATAATTAACTTCCATTGTTTGTCAAAAAATCTGGCGTGCTCATGCTAGATTTTCTAACCGGCTAGTGTCAAGTAAGATGGCAATATTTGTTTTATAATATGGCCTCAAACCTGCCGTCAGATTAGTTGGCAAATAGCATTGCGGTACATGTCAGCTTAAGCTAATTACCAAAGTTCGTACGATTTGTGTGAGCTAAAAGCCACATTTAAATTGAGTTTTGCGTGCTTACCTACTTTGCGGTTCTCGGCGCAGTATAGATTATGGATTAAGCTGTGATTCAAAACCATGAAAATATAGTTTTGGACGCAACATAATTCGGTAAGACTGGAAGCCGACCCCAATTGCCTTTTCCCAATAAAAGTTGGGAAAAGGCTGGGCAGATGATGAAACTAAACATTGCCGACTCGTATGATCAGTGGTGTGACAAGCAAGAAAAAAAAACCTGTTTGTCACACTGGTGTGACAATCTGGTGTGACTACGAGTCGCCAAGGAAACTAAACATAATTACCTAATACTATTAATTATATTTAGCATCAAAGTTTACTGTGATTTTATCAAGTATTTTAAATTTTTCATGGGGTTTTGCTCAAGCCAATTTGTTTTTCCATGTCATTCAAATATGTTTTTATTTGAAAAGATCTTGTCATTTTTCAGAGTGATTAATCAGTTCAATGTTTTTAGAAACTTGTTAACCATGCTGTACTCAGTATACATGCTACTTCTTTAGGTATTTATAAATGAATATAGGTAGTGTTAGCAAAATACATGAGTAATAGTGCAGATTAGGCGTTACCGGTTTTAACAAAAACAGCAAACAAGTACCTACATACGCTTCATTCAAATATTATAGAAAACAAAGGTCCTATTCTTATTCTCTGTCCTATTTTTAACAAATGCAAAATTATTTATTGTTACTGTTACTTTGTCATCCCACTGCTAGACAAAGGTTATGTCGCTTACCTATATTTTATGCCACCGACCGACAAACAAGAGTAGGGCAAGGATTCACCTATAAAAACTCGGTTGGATTCGATCACTTTTCCGAATTTCTTTTGTTCGAATTTCATATTTACTAAAACTATTTACCGACATCTGTTTTGCTAAGTATAATTATGCAGTATTTGATATATTTTTAGATCATCGAAGTATCATGCGTCATATGTAGGTATTATTTTACCAAACTATCAATCGCCGATTTACAAAATAACTTTTTGCTTTTGGCCGAAGGCTCTTTTGAACTTTTATCATTAACCATATTATCATCACACCGAAACAACATTTCACGGAATATTATTTTCATATTCAAATAATTTATATTCTGTTTATAATTTAGTGACAGAAATGACACGCTGCAAAACCGACTTGACGCTGTCTTGTCTGTTGCCCTACCCCTAGAGTGTTAGCCCGCGGAGGCGCGTGGGGCCGCCCAAACCTGGCAGTGACAGAAACAATGTTGCATGTTGAAAAATAATACTTCAAACAAATGTTATGTAGGCTAAGTGTAAATTCGGTAAAAAGTTTTTCGACCAAATGAAAGTCGGAGTAACGAAAAAATCGAATTGATAATAAGTCAACTGAGACAGTGGCAGACGTGACTTCGATGAAGTAGAAAAAAACGAAATAACAGTTGAAAAGTTTTGAAATGAAATTCGGTCAAATGTTTTTTGAGCTTATTTATAATAGGTAACCAAGCTCAGTACTAAAGTACCTAAGTGCCGTCAATGTTGAAGTTTGCCGTTTGTAAGTAACTATATTGCAACCTGGTAGATTTGGTTTCTTAACGATATTGAAAGACGCGGTTTAGTTATTTTTATGCATTCAAAAACTACTTATCCTGGTTTCATGCATGGGTGACCATGTTGTCACCCTTAAACTATATTTTACTCGTATTTTTGCGTCAGCACCAATTCCTTGACCTAGTGAGAAATTCACGAATGGCTTAAGTTTTTAGTGGCCTGCTAGTTTCCCCAATTATCTCCTAATTGGTGCATTGTTGTTGTCACTGCATTAATAAAATATGCATTTATATTTATGCAAATAAAGTTTGTCCTACATGTATTAGACGTGTTGACTGTGTAAGTAAGTACTGTAGATACGAAGCAGTTTAATAGTTTTAATAATATCCCGTATGCGGTAAAACCTATAAATAATATTATTTACAATAGTAGGCAGTGCATAAACCTATGTGTTAGTATTATTTAAGAATTGTCAACATAAATAAACGTACCACAACGTATCACGTAGTCAAGAATTTTATATTTTCTTCACCGTTTTTTCTGATCATTGCACTACAGAAACTGAGGTAGGTACAGAAACAGCCGTTACAGGTAGTCAGTGGCGCGAAAGTCTGACAATCCGTCTTACAAAGTGGTGACGTAGGTATACCCCCTGCTCGGTTAGCCGGGCTGTTACCGCACTTAGCCTCTTTATTGGGCCATACCCCCTACTAACTGGGTGGTGGAACAGCACGCGTAGCATGACACTGTGGAAACGAGTTATGTCGATGGAAGAATCCAAAAAAGGACAGATTATCTTTCTCTATCTGTCATACAATGCGAGCGACGAGTGGTCATACGACGCGTGCTGAAAGGTGGTCGCTTCGAGTAAAATAATGGCATTCAGACGTAAGCGGTTAGACTGGCAGCCGACCCAAACATAGTTGGGGAAAGGGAACACGGATGATAATGATTAATCGGTATTTCTTTCTTTCGAGAAACAGATGCTTAATCTGAATTTTGATTTAATTTTTGTATGGGGCATCTTTTATTTTTATATGCGATAACGATGATTCCTATGGAGAAAGTTGTTTGGTTTGTACATATCCTTAAGAGGGGACTCTAGTCGGTAATTGAAAGTATTTGATTTGAAGAAACTATTACCGTCGCGCTGCGCCCGACCAAACCCCCGTAAAGTGCGAAAGGGACAACTGCAGCTCAGGCTGATTTTACCTACAAAAATATTGACCAAAAGACGTTTTGTATTCCGCTGTTTTCTTCTTCAAAACTAAACTGATCTAAATCATTCTTATATCAAAATTTAGAGGAAAGGTGCTATGCTTCCATTATTTTCTTTCTTGTTAAAATTTTATTTTTTGATTGTCATAATTCTTTTAGTGATTATGCTTAAAAAAAAAGGAAATGATAGGGGCATGTATTAATAAGACCTAGATATTTTGGAAAAAAAAACATTGCTCTAGACGCATTATCCACGAAGAAAACAGCGGAATACGTTTGTATGGAGAAATACCGACTAGAGTCCCCTCTTAAATATTTCTGATCCATACCGTAGAAATATTACTAAAACCCATGTCTTTCAAGCAGCGGGCGTAAGTATTGGAGAAACAGTAAGATATTGATATAGGTGAATTAATGTGGAATTTGAATGGGGAACACTTGTCAAAGCTCATAATAGAAGGCGCGACCATAGCTTAGACCCAATCTAACTAATGAGGTCAAGCTATTTTGAAATATAAAATTACATTTAACAAATTTTTATCCAATGATGGTGCTTTAAACTAGCTGTGCTAGCATAAATTAATATCTTAGTTGCTTTTCGAAAAAAAAACAACAATTAAAAGTCAAAAATGTACTTAAGGTTGAAACGACAGTGTAGACCGCGAAATTCAATTCAATAGGATTCACTACCGTAACAAATATGACCTTACATAGTTATAATTATTTAAATCATCAGTAAAACCCTCTTAAGTTCTTTTAATCGAATTGAATGACTTTTTCATGAAATAGTCACTTATAGGATTGAATGAACCTAAAGAGATAGCTTGAATTTCGCATCATACCTGATATTTTATGATAGCAGTAAGGTACCTACCGACTCGCACTCCCTCTCATAGAGAGAAGGCCTGTGTCCCAGCAGTAGGAACATTATAGGCTGATGATGATGAAGGTACCTACACCCACAGGCCGCCAGTCAAATAAGACAAAATATGCAAACAAAAAACCCAAACCTAACCTACCTAATAAAAACAGTCTGGTTATGTGTTGGAAACGGCGTTCAGCGACCGACATGGCGATCCTGGGACCCCGAGGCCGTTGCATCAGCAATGGAATATCGACCCGTGAACCCGGCTCGAATTGCTCGTCATCGCTCCAATTTTCGACTAAATATGACCGTAATCAAAAAATTTGGAAATTTATGAGTAGGTAATGGTGCAACCATGGAAAGTGAAAAACGAGGCTTTTGCCAGGCAGTGACCAGGCATCCTGGTTGTGATCTCTATGGTGTGGTTATTGAGTGTTACAAAATATGATGTGATGATGGCATTCATCGACTTCAGTAACTATAGTTGCACCCTTACTTATTATATATGGAACATTATAATACATGACACAAACTTTTAACATGAATTCAGTAGGTGATAATTATTTCCCTGTAAAAGAAAATCTAACCGCTTTGTTTTTAAAATCATGAAAGTAGTGATAGTGGCGTAGCTACTCTTGTTGGTTGGCACCCGGTGCGGAAGTTAGTGGTGTCACCCATCGAAAGTTAAGAGCAGTAAATTTTATATGATAAACGTCATGGATAGTTTATAGTAAGTATTTATATTTGAAATATTGAACAAATAATAAAACACAAACAAAAAAATTAAGAAAAAAATTATAAATTATCTTACATTTAAAATCTCTTCTTTCTACTTAGTTTTGATAGCTACAAACAAGGAAATAACTCTTTCACAATTTGATATTTGGGTATTGCCTCGTGTTCTATGACCCGCAAGTAGTTTCTTATTAATTTAAGTTTACTGAAACTCTTCTCACATGAAGCTACGGATACGCGACCTAATAAACAGCAAACAAAAAAACACATAAACAATTTTAGTGCAATCATATGATTTGGAAGAGATTCTGTAAAATGCCATTCTACAATAAAAAAAAGTCTAGAGATAGGCAATCAGAAACTGTAAAATTAGCGGCGTTTATGTGTCTTCGCAGTCTTGGTATTTGCAAAAGTTTGTCCGAACTGTACATACAGCTGAGCTAGTATTTTTTTTTTTCATACCGAATTTATTTTGTTCCCGGTTGACACCCGGTGCGGTCCACCCCCACCGCCCCCCCTTGCTACGCCACTGAGTAGTGAATCCTTGGTAAAAGCTTGAGTCACGATGTCTGTTACAGTACCTAACCGTGGACATAAAAACAATATAATTCAAAACAGCCCTATACCGGCTTTTAAAAAGTTTATTCTGCAAATAAAGTTTGCTTGAAGTTATGAATGGGCAGGCTTTTTTCAAAAACTATCATAAGGATATGTAAAGTAATATCTAAATATACTCAGTATTTAATTTTAAAATGATATGATTTTAAATACCTAAAATATATTCCGGTACTATCATTTGATTTTCATTTTAAAGTTTAATCCCCGATAACAGAACAGCCTAAGTATAAGAATGGCAAGTGTCTATAAGTGAGCTTAATTTTATTATTCGGTTTATAACTACTTTATAAACTAATCAATATTGATGATGAATCTATGTCTGTTCCTTCTGGCATGCGTGGAATTTCTATCAGTTAAAGTTACTAAGTATTTAATGCTAAAATTTAGACCTACTCAGGAGGGGATTAGGTCTAAATTGTAATAGTGAGAGGACTCAATAATAATCTACAAAGTACTTAATTGATAATTAAATAAATAGTATTGATACGCACCGTTTCCACACAAAACCATGATTTGAAATTAAATAATTACGAGGGAAATTTTACAAGTGCGTTCAGGAAGACAACACGATCACTGATAGTTAATCAATTTGAACGCGACTCTTTATTTATTAGAAGCGTTGCCGACACGTTATCATAAACGTAGATAATTTCGGTAAATTACTGTTTAATATGATAATATACGGATATAGTAAAAAAATAGAAAGTGTAACTGACCCAGTGATAACGAATAGATAACACACTAGGACAGTTAAGCTTATCAGCAATCGTAGGGCCACATAACAATTAAACTGTTCGCCTAATTTGATAAGATAATAATCAATTAAGTGTGATAAAAATAGATCTGTTAGCAATACATGTAAAGAAGGCGTAACAAGACCCAAAGTATCTAAAAATTAACGAATCTCTGTTCAAGTGTAAATGTAAAATAATTATCACTACAATTTTATGAGATATTTATTTTTAAAATATTGATTTTTTTGGACACGAAATTATAACTATTTTCTATTTACTGAAATTAAGTAATCGTGCCGGGTAGTACTCCTCCAGATGTACCAGAGGTCACATTCTCTTTCATATCAAATCACGTTTCTATTTTTATTTCGGGTGGGAACCTGGAGACCTGCGAGTCAAGCACTTGTCTTACCTACACCTGGAACACTTCATGTTTATTACACTAAAGGTATTAGTTTTATTTTAAAACAATTAATAAATTCCAGATAACCGGAGAGAATTATATTTGTCACTTATGTTAGGAGCTGAAAAGTCGTCGTGGCTTATGGCCTGAAAATGAAACCCGATAGCAAATGAAATCAAAACTATGTAAAAATACCAACAAACGAGATTTAACCCTTTTTTTATTCAACAAACCCTGCCTTTCAATAGCTGTACAGTGAGCTCTGGCTGTTTTCTCGCAGTAGTAAGAATCGTTTTACTTATCCATAATTAGCTTATAGTGATAGAACTAATTACTAGATTGGTAATCAGTTTAGTCTCTAGCCACAGTCTGGCAGTTTTATGATTCATCAATTGGATACAGGCAATAATGTAAAAAATCGGGTTTTGGCTTAGGTCGAGAAGCAAAACACCTCAGAACTAAAACTGCAAGGGAAATACATAAGTTCATTCGAATCTTTCTTTACATCTTAAATATTCTTATATTTTGATTCATCTTAACTACGCAGATATTTCACAGTTAAAAACCTTAATCGTAAGATTTTTAGGTTATCTTGTAGACGTTTATCTCTTTTCTCCCAACTTTTTTTTACAGCTCTGTATAAGTTGCCTTAATGAATGCTACCTCTAAGAGTTAGTCCCAAAATACATATGCAGCCTACTTTAACCAATTGTAAGGTGTAATCGGTACCTATTTTTAATTAAAGGTTTAGGTACCTACTAAGGTATGTTACCGGGTCTAATATGTGAACGCTACTGAAAGTGATATACTCGTCGCCAAATTTGAGCTGACTCAATTTAGGTTGCCATCGAAACACTACCCTAACCATATGTCTCGAATACCTAAAAAAAAACGATTTTCCAGCATAAAATGATCTGTATAGGTGGGTCCTATAAGTGGTATGATTGGCGAAGTGGCGAAATGGCTGAGCGACTGGCTGTTACGCTGCGTTTCGCGGGGTTGATCCCAGTACCTGACAAATATTTGTCTGACCTACAGGTAGTTGTTCTGGGTCTGGTTGTTTGTGTATTTTGATGCTTGTAACATGAAAAATTCTTAGAGAGGGGTAAAAAAAAAATACTAAAAGAGTAGAGTAAAGATTTGGAAGAGACCCTAACACACATAGGTCAGTGGCCAAAGGTTGAAAAAGAAGAAGAAAGTGTATAAGCTACGATAATATAGGACAGATCTTCCGGTCATTTAGCATAAATATATAGTTTGTAAGCCCTGGCTGGGGGCC
Organism: Cerastis leucographa; assembly: GCA_963082945.1. Classification (NCBI taxonomy): domain Eukaryota; kingdom Metazoa; phylum Arthropoda; class Insecta; order Lepidoptera; family Noctuidae; genus Cerastis; species Cerastis leucographa. Next base: position 11,469,995 of record OY720378.1, read on the forward strand.
TTAAATTCATTTGGGGCCACATAGTCCGGTTAAGCAGTAAAAACCTTAGCAGGTTGATCTGCGAGTGGCCATGTCAAAAAAAAGGGCAGATCTTCATGAATAAACCAACATAATATTGAAATTGATCAAATAATTAGTAAGCTATTGCACTTAAACGTATTTGATTATTGTTCGAGACAAGTACTAACTCATTATTTTGTATACCTATATTTAATTCATATTTTTGCCTTATGTGCCTAGGTACCATTATATTATTGTTTCACACCATTTTTAGGGTTCGTAGTTACCAAGGAACCCTTATAGTTTCGGTATGTCCGTCTGTCTGTCTGTCCGCGGTTTAGCTCAAAAACTGTTGTTACTAGAAAGTTGTAATTTGGCATGAGTATACACGTTATTAATGCCGGAAAAGTGGTAAAATAATATTTTGAAACAAAACAATTATTTAGGGTACCTCCCTAAGGCGCAAATTATATAGAAACGGCGTAAGGTGAAGGCGCGGCGCAGGATCTTGCCGCTTCAAAACGTTTCAATACAAAATGTAGGTAGGCGACACGTTCTGAATTATACTCAAGCGGCGCGGCGCGGGGGGCCTACTCTCTAAGTCCGTCAACGAAAGTACGGGTCCGTCCGAAACTGGCTTTATACTTTGAAATGAATCCTAATCTCTAATATTTTCAGATTCATGAGTTTTGAAAACACAACGGGAGTAAGGACAACTGTCCAATCGTATTGTCATTCAATTTTAGCTCGGGCCCCTAACGAATCTTATGTCCGTAAGTGATAAAGAGTAGGAAACGACCGTAACTTCGGCCGAAAGTACGGATTTCGTGCTTGGAGAGTAGACCTCCAGGCACGTCGTGTCGTCGCCTGTTCCGCGTCGCTAGAAGGCGCGACTGGAGTGGCGCGCAAGCAGCACGACGCTTATACAGTAGGAGCAGAAAAATGCGTGACGATAGTGAATTTATTGTAGGGTTCTGTGAGATAATTGAACAATATCCAGCTCTTTACGACCATACTAAGCCGGAGTACAGTAATAAAAATGTACAAGATAAATTTTGGAGAGAAATAGGATTAAAAGTCGGTGCAACAGGTAAGTCCTTTATTTTTATTTACTAATTATGTCTATTTTGAAATGGATTCGGAGATCGAGTTGTCAAGTATGTTGTAAGATATTCTCTGATGATTTTAGGATCTTCCGTTGTTTGTTGCACGTTAACGTTTGGTCCTATTAAACAGTTATTAAAACGTGGAACCGCGAGTTTCCTTCACATTTGACTCGAAAATTTCGAACAACTCCATAGAAATGTCGATAAATGGCGCCAAGCGTCAGTTGTACTAAAAACGAGTCTCATTTGCAGAACATATATGGCGGTTTTTATAAATATTGGTACGGAACCCTTCGTGTGCGAGTCCGACTCGCACTTGGCCAGTTTTTTCCTTAAAAAGAAATGCGGTTTGCTCATTACAAACAACAAACAATTTGAAATAAATTATGTTTTCAGAAGTTTTTAACTACCACTTTTCAGCTTAGTGGCAAAGTAAAGTAAGTACTGAAAGTAAGTCTGACGTTATATTCTACAAAAAATGTTTATTACATACTTGTTTGCTAAGGCCTAATTTTCGTTATTTGGCTTCTTTATAACGGCCGTCATTTTCCTCAAGGCGCTGCTCAAACGTGTGTCTTGTGTCGATACAAGCTACTAATGAATATTTGATCTGTATATAACCAGTATGAAATCAGTCGCTCCCTGCTCAGACGTAAACTGTGTCCGGTCGCCGCCGCAGGACACTGCAACTACGGTTTCCTGTGACTGTGTACCGTGTCGGTAACAAAAAGTGTCTACGTTTGAGCAGCCCCTTAGGCGCTTGAGTGTCATTGTCAGGAGGGGGAAAACAACCATTTATTGTGAAATTGTATTTTGAAAAAACATCAAGGTGACATTAGTTCTGGCCTTGCACCATATGAAGTATGAACCATGATGCACTCTAGATTCATACTAATTTTGATAAATAGAGCACTCAAGCATTTATTATAAGTATTGAGCATTGAACTCGGCTCACTCTTTGTGGGTTAGTTAGTTATCTAGTACCAGTGGAAACTTGACGACTTGATAATCTTTGTACCACGATATGAATTGGTTAAATAGCTGCTACATACGGCTGAACAAAACTTGGTTAAAAGTAGCTCCGTTACTTTAAATAAACTCGGAATAAACTCGCGTACCTACCTACATACATAAACACATAGCTTTTACCCATGAGGGTACGCACCTACCTATGACTAAATCACTTAAACTTTGAAAATTTACGTTACCTTTTTTTTTTAAACTTTGCTTCACACTTGGAATTTCTATCGTGGGTGCGTTTACAAACATTTAAACTCACATACACGAACAGCTAGACCCGGAACAACTATCTGTAGGCCATACAAATATTTGTTCCGAGCGGGGATCGAACCCGTGACACGCAGCGCAGCAGTCGATCGCTCAACCACTGCGCCAACCGTGCCGTCAAACCTACCTCCTGGTATAATATTCATGTTTGTTTGTCTCCCATAACCTCCACCTTTTTTTGCAGTCGATCAATATAAAATACTAGTATTCAACTACACCCGGTTAGACTAGAACAACTGAAGCCAACCCCAATTTAGTCAAGAAAAGGCTAAGCAGATGATGATGTTATAAGCACAGAATAAAAAGGTAAGGTTGGGTGTATATGCTTAAAAATATTTATAACGGATGACAGTCGACCATAAAATGTATTGATGAAATGAAATTAATAATAGGTACTTAAAATATTTTTGAGGTTCGCGATTATCAAGGCCATCATGACAGAGATTGGTAAATCGGTACACCATGGTAACATACAAGGAAAAGTAATGCCAATACTAATAATAAATTTTCTACTGTGAATATCTACAAAACAGGACTTACTGATATCAGCAGATTAAGTTAGACATGATATTTGCGCTGTATTTACAATCTTAGATCATATTCAATTATGAGAAAGTTAAATAATTAGTTTGCTTTTGACTCTGCCTTCACTCTATATTTTAGAATGTGTTGTTCTACGTTTTGTAGTAAGCAACTACTTATTGTCGGGCCTACGATGTCCACTCATACTTAAGTGCCAATGCTGTAACATAGAAAAATTGTAAAGCCAAATGATTTTAAAAGAGTAACCATGGAGTTTCTTGCCGGTTCTTCTCCATAGGAAACGACCAACCCGAACAGAGCACCTTTTTGTCGACGTTTTACAAGTGCCCATGTAGGCCTTTGTGAAATAAAAATATTTTGATTTTGATTTTGCTTGTGAACGGTTTTTGGAAAGACCTGACAGGCATTTATTATACTAGGTGTTGTTTTGCATCCTCGTTAAAATTCTGGAGGTTGTCACAAACGACGTAAATAATGAATTAAAATTATGGTACCTAGTTAATTATTAATAAACGACACTATTTCAGAATAACCCCCTTAACGTGGTTTAGGGAATAAGAAATTATCGAATAAACGTTTGAGATTGTTTGTATTTGTGGAATCGTGGTTATAGGGTGAGATTGAGACTAGCCGCGTTTAAACCACGGGTGGTTCACACTTACCGATTTCCGTAATTAAATAAAAAATTACCTACCCATTTTATTACTGATTTGGGACGAGAATCATTAGCATAGTTACCTCCTTGAATTTAACTAGGTTGCAAAACAACACCTTGTATAAAAACCCCGACACAAAAAACCTCTTATTGAGTTTTTTTTTGTGTCGGGGTTTGTTAAATTTTAATTTAATACTTATTTCATGCTTTTTAAACTTCTATTATGTTTTCTTAGCCTTGACTGGCCTACTCCTGGGTCATAGGCGTCCCCCCATTCCTTCCACTTTTCTCGAAGTTGCGCCTCTTCTACACGCGTCAAACTTATAAAACCCTTTTTTTTTAAATGGCTTTAATTCGGAAGGGAAGTACAGAAGTTTGAGTATCGAATCAAATCACGGGAAAGTTCGAAAGCAGAAAACCAAATAACATTTGTCAGACAGTGCTATCGCTTGATGCACGTTGGTTAAACTTGGCGCTTTAGCTCAGGTACGTAATTAAGTGTAAGTACCAGATAATTGTTACATTTTGAAAGTGCCCTATTATACAATACTATCCACTCCGCTACTGAATGTCGAAGTTTGAAATGTCGATGTATGTTAGTTCTAAAGTACAAGATCTCGATGTACGCCAGTTCGAAAGTTCACTGGACCGAAGTATGCAAGGCCGACGTATCGTTATTTAGAAAGCATAATTGTTAAAGAGCGAGCGAAGCGAGCTCTGGACTTGGGCACCCCGACTCGGACAGGTTAGGTTTGAAGGGGATGGCGGGGTCTAGTGAGCGAGCGGAGCGAGCGAACCAATACCCCGACATCCCCTTCGTGTTAGGTTACTGTAAACCCTGCAGACACAAATAGGAGCCCCGCGTAGCGGGGCTACGTCGACTGTGCTTTATAGGGTTTCTAACTAACGATAACTAACATACGTCGACATTTCAAACTTCGCCATTCAGTAGCGGAGTCAATACTATCATATCGTACAAGTTAGCGCCAGTGATGCATAAATATTAATACACGACAAAACTAGAGAGCTAAGGAAATGACTCACAATTTCGTTAGTGACATCAACATAGAATGAAGTTGTTTTAATTTACATAGGATTAGAAAGCATATCTCCTCAAGTCAATATGTCGCACATATTTTTGTTATCTACTTCTACACATTCCGCTGTTCGGTCAGTAATTCAGCATTTTTCCAAAATGGCCGGTGGTGCCCGCCTGTCAAACATAGTCATAGTTCATTTAACGCGAGGTTAAAGGGTTATTGATGATTTCAATGATTATTACTCTGTAAAGCTATATTTGTTACGGCTGAGAATCATATTTTAATCAACATATGATTTGATACTACATGCTTATTGCAAAAACCTTGAATTTAACATTTGAATTTCGCGGGCACTTGTGTGGAACCGAACTTCGAACCTCACTCACGTGGTGGAGGCACAAAAAATGAAATCGATCTTAAACCATTGCGGATATAAAACGAACCATTGAATTATGAATACCCCTAAAAGATTTTTTTTTTATTTGAGTTGGGTTTGCCCTTGACTCTAGTCTATTTCAAGTACTTAGAATCAAATTCCTCCGTTTATGGTTCTCGAAATTTAGGTTTTCTAATTGATCACTGCTTTAAGTTTTTGGCCCGAGGTCAAAATTGGTACCTACGTTGTAAGGCACTTCATAGTTTAGGGGTCATTCCTTTTTACTTTCAAACTAGCCTATACTTTTAACCCTAGTCTTTGTAAAATATGTCGTGACATATTATACTCCTACTAATTGATAAGTTTCAACTGGGATATTAAAGAAATAGATGCGAATGCAAAACAGGTTCTTAATTACTTGAAGTTTTTTTTTTTAAATGAATGAATGTTAATCTGTTGTTAACTGTTGTAATAGGCTGAATGAAATGACAATACTAAATAATAAATTTATTTTATATAAAAGATAAATAAAATTACAACTTCAATCAAAGCATTGGACACGAGTTTGCTCATCATCAGTGAGCAAGTTAATTATCTTTAAAAAATATATAGAAATCTATTGATCCAGATTGTTTCATGATGAAATTCAACATGGCGGATGTAGATTTTGAACGAATGAAAACTGAACGAAATCATTTCATAAAAGAAACCTTCGGATGGTTCTACCCAGTAGTTTCTCGTAGTCTAGTGCCGGATGTAGTCGCTTAATTTCGACACAATTTTGTGACGTACCTACGAATATGGATTAAAACGCTTGAGGTCCGTGCTACACCGTACACGTAGACCCATTTCGCAAACAAGGAAAAGTCGCCTTAAAGATAAGACAATGAGGCATTCTAATTTGTTTTATAGGCACATAATTATAGAGAAGTGTATGAAATAAATAAATAAAGGATAAATAGGAATCACAGAGGAAAAGACTCCTGAAAACTGCAGTAGGTACCTATTTGTGTTACTAATATTTTGCTTAGACCTAGCATTTATTGCAGACGGATCCCATAAAAGTAAACAGGTACCTAACCGCTATTCCAAGAGTCGAGACAAGCTTTTGAGCATTGTATTCATCTGGCTTTTGTTTTTCCCTGTGTGACGCGAGACGACAGCCATCTTTGATTTTTTCTTTGTTTATTTTCAATAAAATTTAAAGGCGCGTTTACAAGTGGTTACCGACTGAGCACGCAAGATTCGCGTGGCTTATTACACTTGGTGTGAGCGAGCTGATTGGTCGATTTGTTTGCACCCTTATACATATTATGTATTCGGTATAATTTGATAAACTCTTCATCTTATAAATTCTCTATAGTGTTTACGTTGTATGCATGTGCTTTAGGTTAAAACACATCTATTAATGTCACGAAGCCATAAACATAACGAAACACACATATTCTTTTAATTATCAAAGTGTAGGTAGGGACTAGGGAGTTAATGATGTAGTTAAACAAAACTTGTAGCAATAACTTGCGCATTGTCTCTAGGTACTAGCTAGTATCAGATGTTATTGTCAAGGTCATAGCTGATGTTGATGCAATTAATTTATTCTGAAACTAATGTGTCGTCAGAGGTAAGTAGGTACTTAGTACGGTACCTAATTAGCTCTTTACGTATAAGATTACATACGTCGAACTACTGGTCGTTATGAATTTATGACAAACGATGCTCTTATCAAGCTTGGCCACAAGTCCTATGTGGACTTGTTTTCAATATATCCTCAAGAAATCATAATACTACGAAATGCCAAATACCTACGTCACTACGAAAAACCTGACTCAACTTTATTAATAATAATCAAAACTGTTCTCATCATCTTAATTCTATCAACAAATATTATTAAGTGTACAGTCGAAGTCTTACAAGCAGGAAAATACGAACAAAGTATTTCGCTAAACGTGACGGGCGGCGTAGCTTCCACAGAATAAAACATAAATTGTGCATACAAGGAACATCAATAAAGAGGCGAACGCATTTTGTGGTTATCATAACAAGGTGGTGCCAATGTATATATGATATGTATGTGCGCAAGCTCCGATATGTGTAAATATCGCAATGTGTGGATGTGAACACAGCGGGTCAGCAAACAGAACGCGGACCGCGGACGAGATCGCATTGTTTACGTACGAGTGATTAGAGCTCACCTTTGACCACCTCTGTGTTGTCGACGTTCTGAGTAACTGACACAAACTTGGGCCCGATGTGCAGGCGGGAGGACTTGGTGACGTTGATTTTGGTGACGCCGGGCTGTGCGCGCGACGCTGCTTCCACCACCCGGTCGTCAAGCACCACCACCTCGGATCCCCGCCCCATGGAAACCTCGTGCTCCTTCAGCTCGCGCCGCGGGTCCCCCTCGTTCCACATTGTCACTAGCTTGTCTGTTTACCGACGTGTGTGACGGACGTGGAAAACCCGGCCACAATTGCGTGACGTAATCTGATGATTAACTGCTCGGACGTCGACTCTCTGCGTTGTCTGCAACGCGACTAACTTCGCGACTCTGACTGTGGCGGCCATTGATAAAGTTTTGCAATCCAACGCGTCCGCTTATCTGCACTCTCTTTAGCAGAGACTCTGTAATCAGTAATCACTAATATTTTATTTTATATCTCATTGTAATTAAGTACCTACATAAGGAAAACAAACAATGCTCACAATGTTCGTTTTCAATTTTTAAAGAATTGTTTTGACGAGGTTGATGTACCTTAACATTTAGATACAATATTCTCTTTTATAGTTCCGCCTGATAGAAGTTTTATCTCTAATTATTATTAACCTGTCTGGCCATAAAAAATGAGCATAGGTACAACAAGTTTAGCGAGATCGGTACAGTTGTTTCAATAGAACCTGATAGTTGCCTAACCTTGAAAATGATTATTAGGTAAGTCAGACTTATAGGAACAAATATTTCTTTGAAGTGCTAAGGGTCAGGGTATAAGAACGTCCAACTGCTGAAAACAAATTTACGTACCAACACCAAGTGAAGTAATCAACTTTTCGTACACTTACTTCACTACAATGTCCCGTTACTACGAGCGCCATGACCGCCATTAACTCTGCGCATTTCAGAAACAAAGGGGCATCACAGGTGCGAGGCAGTGACCACCGAATGATATGAGTAATCAGTGCCATAGAGACAAAGATCTTGTCTAGACCTTGTCTACGCAGTAGTTATGGTAACTTTTGCCGGGGGACTTCCTCGACCAAGTTCTTATGCAAAGTGGCTATTACTAATAAGAACTACTTTTGGAAATTGGCATGGCAATCATCATCACTGAAATATTGCATGAAAGAATAGAATGTATTGTGCCTCGCACAAGTCAATAATTACTTACATCAAAAATTAAAAGTAAAAACACATTAAGTACTTACAAAAAACTCAGCATGGTGCTCATCCACAATCAATTTGTTTGTATGACCTCCGCTATAGTAAGTAAGAATATAATTATGTGGGTTGTCGAATCGAATAGCTTGTACCAACACCAATCACGTTTAAATGTACATGAACGCAATGTTTTTTTTGTACAACATAATCTATCAAACACTTGATTGAAGCAAACCAGTTTTTTTTTCGACATATGGATATTTAGTTTTGTTTATTTTTCTGAGTCTTTTAATGATTGTAGTTATATCTTTATTGGACATGTGATAATTATTATTGTATTGAGATAATTTTATGATTTCGTGAGTACAGATAACCCACGAAATCATATAATTATCTTAAATACTTAAACAGGGAATTCACCGGGGACAGTGGCCAGATACGTTCCTTATTGAGAGAAGTTTTTGAGATCTCTTTTTTAAAATTGTGTCTTAATACACAATCGATAAGAATTTTCTATATCTTAGGCCTTACTGATAGTACCGATGAGTGTAACGAATCGTTTGTATGTTGTATGTGTGTTCAGTGTTTGGGTATATATGTGTAGTTTATAAATAAATGGCGTTTAGACGATTAACTGAGATAATGATTGGAAATAAATCATATTTTTACACTGTATGTACATCTTTTGTCGGCCGCCTAAGCTGTCTCTACTTTTCTTATTCTAATATTATTTCAAACTTATTTTATGTTTCCAACTGTGCCAGAGTTAGCTCCTGAATGACCACAAAGGTTAGTTAGTCTCTACAATACACATTAAGCCGTTGGTCCCGGCTGTCATGTGTAGATCTTTGACAGTTGTTACAGGTAGTCAGTGGACCGTAAGTCTGACAACCAGTCTTACCAAGGGGTACCGTATTACCCGTACTAACTGGATTGTGGAGGTCAGATAGGCATTCGCTCCATGTAAAATACTGGTATTCAGCTGAATCTGGTAAGACTGGAAGCCGACCCCAACATAGTTGGGAAAAGGCAAAGCAGATGATGCCAGTCAGTGTCAGGCTGTATATTGAACTAAATATGATTTGCGACAGTAATATGCGTGGATTTACATAATTATTATTATAGCTAGCCTGTATCGTCTCACTGCTGGGCAAAAGCCTCCCTCCATTCCTTCCAACGGTCACAATTTTGTGCTGCTTCCTTCCAATTCTCAAGGAAAACATTCAGTTCGTCCCGCCAACTACTTCGTGGTCTGCCGTGACCCCGTATCACTGTTTCAGGGCCCGCAAAGCTCAGGATTGATATCCTGAGCTTTGCGGGCCCACACCTCGTTCGGTATGCGACAGACATGTCCTGCCCAGTCCCATTTAAGTTGGGCAGCCTTTTAAGCCACGTCAATGATTTGCGTTTTGGAGCGCAGTGTAGTGTTTCGAACATGATCTGTTAATTTTACACCTAAGATACTGCGCTCCATCATCAGCGACACGCAGATTATTCAACCTTGTTTCACCGACGACGAGCCCCTTCTCTTCCCATTTGCCAGCGTCTGAAAGACTTCTTCTAGGGTACTGGTGAACAGTTTTGGAGACAGCGGGTCGCCCTGTTTGACTCCCTTGAGAATATCAAACTTTGGACCTAAACTCTCTAACTTAATAGCAGCTTTACTATGGGTGTATATATTACGCAAAAGATGTATGTAGGTGGGTTCTATCTGTTGTCTTGTAAGGGCATTATATATTACAGAATGTGTGATGCTATCAAAGGCTTTAGAATAGTCGACAAATGCAAGATACAAAGGAATTTTATATTCTTGATATTTTTCAACTATTTGATTAACGGTGGTCGGTGGTGGAAAGTCCTCAACGAAAGCCTGCTTGTTCTGGAGGTTGTTTAAGATCTAACTGGCCACCTATGCGTTTTTCAATGACTTTGATAAAGGTTTTATAAACATGAGAAAATAGACTAATTAAGAAATTGGCCTATATGTCGGATTTATCACCTTTCTTATGGAGAAGTATAATATTAGAATGACAAAAATTTGATGGAAGATTACCGGTACGAAGAATGTCGTTAAACAGTTTTGTCAAGTAAAAGAGGAGTGATGGTTCACCCATTTTTAGGGCTTCGGTGCTAACACCATCTTCGCCGCAGGTTCGGTTATATTTTAGTTTACTTAAATGCATCTCGGACCTCCACTTCTGATATGGGTGGTATATTTTCGGAACATTAATAATTAGATAAAGTTTGTGTTTTTGATGGATCGGAATAAAGATTCTTATAGAATGTTGTGCAAATTTCTAAAACCTTATCTCTGTTAAATTGTTTGACGCCTCTGATGTCTGACATAATTATAATAATTAAATTCATCAATACAACCTCTCTAAGTTCATTGAATCCCATTAAATGACTGTTTTATGAAAAAGTCATTTAATGGTGTTAATTGAACCTAAAGACGTTGTATTGATGATTTTAATTATTATAATTCTGTAAAGCCATATTATTTATTACGGCCGCGCATCATATTTTAATCAACATACAACCTGATACTGACCTGCAAATTGCAAAAAAACTGCCTTCCACCTTAAGTTGAAGGATTACTAATGCACATGAATGAATGAATGAATGATTTTATTAAAATTAAAAATTCCTTAATGCTAGTACATTGCCCCACAAAACTGCTTTCGCAGTTTAACTGTGAGATCATTGAATCTCTCTTATTATCAAGTACATCTATTACCCAATATATACTTAACTACTTAACCTAAATCCACTACATAGAATCTAAAAAATATTTTTTAAGTTTCCGTGCGAATTTTAATTTATTATCTTCTTGTCTGATGTCAGCAGGCAAAGTGTTAAATAAATAGGTAACGCGTTTTTTTAAAGTTCTGTCGCCATAGTAATTACTAACTCTGGGTACATCATATTTGCCTGCTGTCATCGACCTGGTGGTATACCTGTTAGAAACTAGTGCGTCACTATCCCGACTACCATAGTAGTAGTACATGTAGTAACAATAATGCAGTGTATTAATGGGTTAGGCAGCATGAGTATGAAGGGTTTTAATTAGTCAATGACCGCGATAGCCGAGCCGTTGAAAACTGCAATAATTCAGTCAAGTCAATGTCAAATCATTTTATGCCCATTACGCTACTAACAAGCACTTTTTGCAAGTCACAAAACTTCGTTGTCAACTTGAACTTTTTTCGTCATTACCTAGTAACATACTGAATTCGGTCTCAGTCAACTTCGAACCAATAATGCTTACAGGTGGTTTACAGTCATCTATAATAAAATAAAAAATAAAATAAAAAGCCTTTTTATTTCCTATAAACCTTAAGAAACATTTACACACTACATATTCTTATTCTAAAGTTAGTAAGTGACTCTAATGTTAGTTTTATTTTTTTATTTTTTATTATTATTTATTGTTATAGGAACCCCTTGATATAGGGTATAGGCCTCCTCCAATTTCTTCCATTTCTCCCTGTCCTGCGCTGTTCTAGACCAGTTTTTCCCCGCTATAGATATGATGTCGTGTGTGTGACTTCTTATTTTGTAAATTTTCCTTAGGTTTAATATACTTCTTTCCATTGCTCGTTGACAAGTATTTATTTTGTTACGGATCTTGTTTGTAAATGTCCAAGTTGGGGAGCCATAGGTCAAGCAAGGAAGAATGCAGGTGTCCATTACAGTCTTTTTCATATCTAGGTCGTAGTTACCTTTCAGTATTTCCTTGTGCGCCCAGTATTTGTTCCAGCTGCATGTGATTCTTCTGTTGACCTCGTCTTCATTATTTGCTTTAGAAAAAGATACTTGCTTTCCTAAGTATACGTACTTCTCAACATACTCTAGTTCTACATCGTCTAACATGATTTTCCCTTTTATGCTGTTTGACATTATTTTTGTTTTACTTAGATTCATATGTAAGCCTACGTGTTTGCTTTCTTCATTTAGTTGGGATATCATGTTTTCTAGCTTCTTATGGGTTTCGGCGAAGACTGCGATATCGTCAGCAAATCTCAAATGAGTGAGGCGTGTGTTGTTGATTGTGATGACAGTCATCTATACTTATACTATAAAGAGGTACAATTTGTTTGTAAGTTTGTATGTAGGGGGGGGGGGGGTAAGGGGGAGAGCGGACATAACATCATTCCGGCCCCAAGTGTCATCCTCACCTGCACGCGCTGAAAGGCGGCGGCTACCATCTGACAACCGTGGTGCTCCCAGCTAGATAACGAACGAGGCTATGGCGACCGAGCAGTAGTGGGATAACTACACACCCATCCGGACAACTGGTTGGAAGAGGCTTCAGCGGCCTTAGGGTCTAAATAACCCTTAAAATGTCTGGTGCAGAAGGCAACGGGAAACCACTGCACTAGTTTCCCATGAGAGTCACAATGGATTTAAGTAATAGCGATCTGGATCTGTTGAGCGTTCCGGCTGACGCCCGGCGCCACCAAACCGGGGATGGTGGTGTGAAATGTACTACCGGCCATGTGATTGTGTCAGATCAGGCAACACATGGAAACTATGTTACTGATAAACCAAAATCAGTTAGGCAACCTCACCGCCTTGGCACCTGGAATGTACGCGGCCTAAACCAACCTGGTAAACTTTAGATAAAAGAGAGTGAAATGAAAAGGAAGGAAGTCACTATCCTCGAACTCAGCGAAACACACTGGAGAAAATCGGGATACTTTTCAAACTGACCAGTTGAATAAAGTCTATTTTTCAGGACCTGATAATGAAAGCTCAAATGGTGTTGCCTTCGTGGTACCACTTAGCATGGACAAATATGTCATCAGATAAAAGCCGATTAACGACCGAATAATTGCCATTAAAGTTAACACAGCTCCCTGTAAATTGAACATCTTACAAGTCTATGCGCCTATATACTGCTCAATCTAGCGAGGATGAAATCGAGAACTTTTACAGCGCCTTGGCAAAATCTCTCCAAGAAATACCCAAAAGGGAGATAACTGTCGTTCTAGGTGATTTTAACGCTAAAATCGGTCAAACGGACAGCGACGAACACCTTCGACGGGCACGGTTCTCCTGGCGACCGTTTTAGAAACCAGATAGACTATATCCTCATCTGGAACCGATGGAAATCGTCTGTCATGAACACCACTACATACCCGGGGGCGGACCGTGGCTCTGATCACCAACTTTTAGTTACCACAATCCGACTTCGGCTGAGAAAACTCCAAAAGCAAGAACGCACACTGAATATGCGTCATGTTGACCTGCAAGCCTTCAGTAAAGCAATTTTACACAGAGTACCTGAATGTTCTAAAGACGATACCACTGACCCTGACGTCGCTTGGAAAGCTTTGCAGAAAATTATTGTGCAAACTGCCAAAGAGAACATGCTGGCAAAACCTGCCATGAAACCCTTTATATCTACGAAAACAGCTGACCTAATTCTTCGTACACGTGAGTTGAAGGAAAAAGGGTTAACCATACAGGAGAACAGAAGGGTATACAACCATCTCTGCACAGAGGTCCAGAAAAATTGCCGGAAAGACTATGACCAACATATCAACAACGTCTGTGCTGATCTCGAACAGAACTCTGCAAAACATCAGACCAGAGATCTTTTCCGCAAGGTCAAAGAGCTGACTAAATCTCGTAGTACCAAAACCCGCACAAGTGCAGATGAAGCAGGTCACATCCTCACTGAAAATAAACAGGTTTTGGAACTCTGGAAACAGTACTGCATATTACTTTATGAAACCGGTCAACCTATCACAAGCGGCGTGCAGACAGATTTTACACCACAAGAACCCGAAATTCTGCAGTCAGAGGTCGAACATGCCCTTGGATGTCTGAAGGATAGAAAATCTCCAGGTAAAGATGGAATTCCCGCCGAGTTACTCAAAAACCTAGATTCCAAAGGTGTGAAGCAGATTCTAAGCATCTGCAATTCTATCTGGAAGACCAAGAGATGGCCTGAAGAGTGGACTGAGTCTGTGTTTGTTCCACTTCATAAAAAAGGCTCTACCAAAGACTGCAGTAACTACAGGACCCTTGCACTTATTCCACATGTCAGCAAGATACTCCTGTACATCATAAACAACAGGCGAAGACACTTTCTCGTGCCACAAATTCCAGAAGAACAAGCAGGTTTTGTTAAAGGCAAAGGCACGCGGAAACAAATTCTGAACGTTCGCCAAATTATTGAGAAGAGCCGGGAATTTAACAGCCCTGTATTGTTGTGTTTCATTGATTACACCAAAGCCTTTGATTGTGTGGAGTGGGACAAGCTGTGGGAGGTTCTGAAGGACATGGGTACGCCTCAACATCTTATTGACCTTATCCGATGCCTCTACATCATATAACCGCTCTTTCGTCAAAATAGACACCGACTGTTCAAATGTGTTCTCCATCAAGAAAGGCGTTAGACAGGGATGCATCCTCTCACCTCTGCTCTTCAATGTGTATGGAGAGTACATCATTCGGAAGACTCTTAAGGGGTGGGAAAAGGGGTTTGCTGTTGGTGGAAAGCGCATTTCCAATCTGAGGTACGCTGACGACACCGTTCTCATTGCTACAACATTTTGGCGACATGACGGAGATACTACGCAGATTGGAGGTGGAAAGTGGCAAATTGGGGCTTACAATAAATAGGCAGAAAACCAAACTTATTGTGATAGATCGTGCGGGAAAGCTGTCGGGTGCCAATCACATCCAAGGCATCGATACTGTGGACAGTTTCGTTTATCTGGGCTCTAATATCAACAATGAAGGTAGCTGCGTCCCAGAAATAAAACGACGAATAGCCATGGCTAAAGATGCGATGACACACCTCCAGAACATCTGGAAAAATCGTGGTATGAGCTACAAAACGAAGGCCCGTTTGGTCAGAGCACTAGCTTTCCCAATTTTTCTCTATGGAGTTGAGACGTGGACAATCCGAGCAAGAAAAAGACAGAGGATAGAAATGTGGTGCTGGAGGCGGATGCTCCGAATTCCATGGACAGCCAAACGCACAAATGTGTCTATCCTTTCCCAACTCGATATCAAGGCCCGATTGTCTACAGTTTGCCTACAGCGTATATTGACATATTTCGGCCACATAATGCTAAGGGGAGATAGCAGCCTTGAAAAGTTGGTCATTGTTGGCAATACCGAAGGCAAGAGAGCACGAGGCCGGTCGCCAACACGATGGTCCGACCAAGTAAAAGAGGCTATATCCTCAAGCAAATTTCAGCAGGTGGTGATGGCCACTTTGGACCGGAGTCGATGGAGGCAGATTGTCCGTTTAAAGGGGTCTTGTGACCACGATCCTCAGTAATGAGGGACCGATTGAAGAAGAAGATGTAGGGGGTAATCTTCGGAACTACTGATCCGAGTCCGACTATTCTTTCACTAACGGGAAGCTACATTGTTCCTGAGTTGAAAAGTTCCCGTGGGTTAATTTCAGTACATAACAGGAATGAAGCCGCGAATAAAAGCTATTGGAGGATAAAGTTATAGACTGCATGCGGGTGTCGAGTAGCCTAAACTTGACTCCAAAATAGTGCGTGGAGTCCCTCCGCGCGGAAGAAGTGAAACTTCGTAAATTCTTAATACTACACGCATGCGTTCGAGTGCCACGCATTCACTCTCGTTATTTTATTGAGCTTCTAAATAATATTTTATTGTTTTATTGTTGTACACTTTTTATTACATAAGTTTATCGAGGTTATTCTACTCATGGAAATTGAGCGAAGGCTGGTCACACCGAAGAGTCGAATGCATGACTGTTTGCACGCCATCTTGCGTACCTAGTAGAACTACTTAGTCACAAATCTTGTAATAGCGCCATCTCTTAATGGGTAATAAAAAATATTCCCCCTCCATGAAAACCATAAACTTGTTGGAAGTCGCATAAGAAGTTTCACTTCAATAAATAGGTATTATTGTTAGGTAAATGATTACACATTCAAGTAATTACTTTATTGCCACTACAGTTAATAACTGTGTGAACGGACAACTATTACCTGTATGTATCACATACATTTAATCAAATATAAATCATTTTTTGATCAATAACACTGGGAACGGGATATTTATCATCCGGGGGTCCGGGGTTTATCCGTGATCATGGCGTTTGCAACAGCGCCGAAATATTGAAAACAAATAGTAAACATGGTAAATACGCCGTTCCTAGTGTTATTGATCAAAAAATTTCTTTTTTAAGTTATTTTATCAAAAAACTTGTTATTGAAAGTGTTAGTGACTGTAACTTTTTTTTTCCGATTTCGTTGGAGACCTTCAAAAGGTGACTGGTCTTTTGGGATAAAACCGGGGACTGCGGAATGGTCACCTCACTTGAACTACCCCGGTGTACTTACAAACCGATTCCTGCCACGCTATTGCCACTTAGGCGAAATCGGTTACAAACCCTGGCGTTCATGTCTGACAGGTTGTACCGTAAGTACCATATATTTTACCTTTTCACAGATATTGCAGGGTGAAAACGGTTACCACTTATTCAATAAATCATTATGAACCAACAAAAAAAACAACTGTTCCATACATTTTGACCGTAGGTATTGCACTTTTCTTGGAATTTTTGTATGGAATGTTTTCGAAAACTTTTATTTTTTTAATAATTGATATAGAAATTCTACGAGTATGTGGGGGGAGGGTTCAAAATGATGTACTGAATATGTGGTAACCGTTTGCGCGTCGGTGTCCCTTCCATCTTGTATACTAGGACAACACGGGAAAACCAGACACAGATTAGTTGGAACATTAGGAATGATTCAACGCATCGCGGTGGCAGCGGTTGAAGCTATTTAGTAAACGATGCGTCACTACATGTTTTTAAAAAAAAAATCAACCAACCAATATCAACCTTACAGGATTAAGCTTACCATGACCTGACTGCTTAACCGGACTATCCTGTGGTGACCTCAAATGATTTTAAGGCCCCCAGACAGGGCTTACAAACTAGTTACATTAAATGACCGCTCGCTAAGGGCACTCCCTGTGGGATTCGGACCTCGGCTTAGGGCGTCATCGGGGGGGCAGCAAGGGACAGGCTGGGTCGTATTATTATTATTTAGGGAATTTAACGCTACATGTTCAGCGGCGCGGGCTGGCTCGTCGAGCAAGGGTCGGGGGTGGCGTCACTTCATGAACACTATTGTGGTATTTTTGGTATGTCTGTGCATAGCCTCACATCATTTTTCAATGGGATGTAGGCAGAAGATGCAGAACGCCACCAGCTACGATCCTGACATATTCTTCTTTCTGCTTTGTCCGCGTTCATAATTAATCTCATGATACCATATCCAAGCGGGTTACAAGTACTACACACCGGACGTTTCTGAAGAACCAAGATTCGGAGAGATTCAAAGAGTTACAGTAGAAACCCACCCGGGGCATAATATGGCTTAACGGGTTCAATGAGCGCGGTATATGGGACTAAGAAGAATCTTAGCTACGCCAGTTTTTCTAAACTTGATGTTCATTGGTCTCAAACGTAATGTGGCAACCATAAATCATCTTTAACTAACAATTATCCATAGCGTTCGTAGCTAGAATGGTGCTCACCACCTGTCCATAAGGCGCACTGTCCATAAATCCGTTAAGACCAGATCGAGCGGACGAACGTTGTCGTGTGAGAATCGACTTATTTTTCTACGTTGCAATTATATGACACGAATGACGAGAATTATATGACACAAATAGTGACATGATGACGGTGGGCAAACACAAGCCTTCAGTTGCTTACCTATTTGCATAGCTACATAAATACAAGGTGTTGTTTTGCATCCTCGTCAAATTCAAGGAAGTAACTATACTAATGATTCTCGTCCCAAATCAATAATATAATGGGTAGGTATTTTTTTTCTTTTTTTCTTATTTACGGAAATAGGTAAGTGTGAACCACCAGTGTTTTAAACGCGGCCTGTCTGGTTCTTGCCCTATAACCTCGCTTACGCACATACAAACAATCTCAAACGTTTATTCGATAATTTCTTATTCCCTAAACCACGTTAAGGGGGTTATTCTGAAATAGTGTCGTTTATTAATAATTAACTTGGTACCGTAATTTTAATTGATTATTTATGTCTTTTGTGACCTCCTCCTGAAATTTGACGAGGATGCAAAACAACACCTTGTATTATGTATCTTCTTCTTCATCGTTCCCTCACTGCTGAGGATCGCGACCACCGGCGCGATCCTCAGCAGTGAGGCGCTCGCGGCAACAAAACCGGCTTGTTCTCTCGGTATCTGCCATCTGGTGTTCGACGTACGCTGCTAGTCTGCAGTTAATTATGCGCAGCAGGATTTTACTGGCGTATAAGAATAAGAATTAATTTATTAAAGCATAGTTACAGTAATTTTCTTAGTCTGACATCATTAAGGATATCGGTAACAAGTTTTATTTTAACAAATTTAGATAACAGTGGACCCCAAACTAGGCTGTGCCTGTATCTTGGGGGCCGCAGTTGCGATAACTTTAAATTAAAAACATTTATTTGTAGTTACTAAGGTTCTGTAATTTTCACACTTCTTAGTTGAGCCTTTCTTGTGAAGCGGGATCAACGCGGACTGTGTCCAATCTACTGGCCACTGGCCTGTCCTCCAGATCTTGGTGCATATCTGGTGCACAATCTTTGTCCCCTCAGCACCAAGATGTTGTAACAGGGCAGCAGAAACTGCATCAGGACCTACAGCTTTGTGCTTTAGTTTCTGGATGACAATTTCAATTTCAAGATGACACATCAACATTTTTCGTTTTATCAAAATAAATTCTAATAATTAATTTTGCGCGATATAGAAGCAGATCTTTATCGGCGTCTTCTGCCGATTCCTACAGTTTTACATCATATACTGTGGTCCCAAGCGCCACTGCAATACTTGAAGCTCAGAACTCTATCGGAGATCCAGCTCATTTGGGGCTTTTCCGTTGGATACGAAAAATTAATTAGAAATTCGTTTGAAACAACCCGGATTGAAGATAAGTGCTGGAGCTTAACAGGCTGAGCTGAGCACGTGACACCTGGCGCACCTGGAGCTGCTGCCGAGGCTGCGCCTCAATGTATGCATTGGCGGCGAAGCGCCCAGAGCCCCCTCAAGACAACGCCACTGCCGCCTTCGTTTTATTTAATATAAGTGTTACTTCAGTGTTTTTATATTAATTTAGTTTATTATATTTATTTTGTTAAGTCTTTTTTTATGAATAATAGCAGCAGCGATGTGGTGGGTAATAGTGCATGTCTATCTTCAACATCGCTGACCACCCTGGAGAGATGCCCGCTTTGTACCCAAGCACGGTTTTTTAAAGGTAAGCGGGGTCTGAATGTACATATTGGAAAAGTACATAAACTTCAAAATACACCTACTTCAGACCCTGTTTTAACACCCTCACCCACAACACAGGACATATCTTCTTTCGACCCACTTTGGAAAACCCTGTCAAAATTCAAAAACTCTGTTCCTATACTAAAGCGAGTTCCCCGAGGCGCTAGACCACTTGTAGCGCAAAACCTAGCAGGTTGCGTGCGCCTTGCCGTCCGGGAGAACTCGCTAAGTGCTTGGGAACAACTGCTCACCTTCCCTTATCGAATTCTTCACGTGCAAAAAAATTTGGCAAACAAAAAATCTTTGACAAAACAAATTAAAGAAAATTGTAATATTTCGGCTCAAGATTTAGACACCAAATTACCGACGCAGAGATATACCTCTTCAAGAGGTATATCCCATTTGGTGGAAACCAAGTTAGGGGAAGGTGACATTAGTGGAGCAGCCAGGATTCTTTTCAGTAGCGATGTGCTGGCACCGTGCTCCCCAGAAACACTCGCAGCTCTGGAGACCAAACACCCTGCCCCAGCGGATGGCCTTTCTTTTCCCGACCCCCCTGATTCTGACATACACTCCCTCACTATTACAGGTCGAGAGGTGGTCACAGCTGTTTGCTCCTTCCGGAGCGGCTCCGCCGGTGGCCTCGACGGCCTAAGTCCTCAACACCTAAAGGACCTTATCTGTTCAGGCGCCGGGGAAGCTGGTGAGCTACTCTTGAAGGAACTCACAGCTTTGATTAACCTCATGCTCTCCGGCAAGGTGAACGAGGCCGTCATCGACGTCCTATACGGGGCAAATTTATGTGCCCTGCGTAAGCGGGATGGCGGCATTCGTCCTATTGCCGTGGGAACTGTCTACCGTCGTATGGCAGCCAAGATTTGCTGTAAATTTTATGGTGAGGCTGTTTCGAAAAAATTTCAGCCCCTACAGCTAGGTTACGGCTCTAAAGGGGGCTGTGAGGCTGCCGTACACGCTTTGTCGACCTACCTAAATTCTGGCAAAGGTGAGGTCATTCTGAAGGTTGACATAAAGAATGCCTTCAACTCAGTAAATAGAGACACCTTGTTAACAGAAACTAAAAATGAACTACCCCAAATTTATAGTTTTCTTTGGCAATGTTACAGACACCCTTCAAAATTACTTTATCACGACAACCTTTTAGAATCTGCTGTTGGCTGTCAACAAGGTGACCCCCTCGGGCCAGTGATTTTTAGTTTAGCTATTCACCCAATTATCCGTCAACTAAATTCTAAATTTAACGTTTGGTATCTTGATGATGGAACCTTGGGAGGCGATGTAGATACCGTGTTAAATGATCTAAATTTCTTAAAAAATGAATTTCATTCCATTGGCCTTGACCTAAATCTTTCGAAATGCGAATTATTTGTAGAGGACAGTATCGACAGACAACCGACTATTTCCAAATTTAACGCAATAGCCCCTGACATTAAAATTATTGAGAAAAGTTCTCTTCGTCTCCTCGGGTCTCCAATCCTTGAAAATTCTTTTCCCGATTTTATAGAGGAAAAGATTCAAAATTTTAATGATGTTTCGGAAAGATTGCTCCAAATTAACATGCATTCGGCTATCACCCTAATTCGTTACTGTTGTTTCGGCCCTAAATTAACATACTTCCTTCGTGCTTCCCCTTTATGGAAGCACACACATCTCTTGGACAACATGGATCAAATTATCAGACATACTTTATCATCCATTTTAAATGTGGCTTTGGACGACCGAGCTTGGGCACAAGCAAGTCTTCCTATTCGCATGGGAGGACTCGGCGTCCGCAAAATTTCTAGTATTAGTTTACCTGCATTCATATCCTCGGTCTACGGCACTGAAAAATTAATCAGGAATATCCTGGCTTCCACACTGATTGATTTTGATGTGCCGTGTTTCTCCGAGGCTATCGATGCTTGGAAACTCGCTTGCCGTAATACTGAAAAACCCGACAATCCATTATCCCAGAGACGGTGGGACGAGCCGCTCTGCAGAATAGTTCAGGACAATTTACTCAACACGTCTGCTACTACTGCTGAGCGTGCGCGACTGCTGGCTGTGGGTGAGTGGGAGTCGGGTCTTTGGCTTCTCGCACTGCCATCGTCGAGCATAGGCACTTTGTTCGACGACACGACCTTCCGCCTCGCTGCTTCTTTACGTCTTGGTGCCGCCTGCTGCTCTCCTCATCGCTGTCACTGTGGTGAAGCTGTCAACAGCCTCGGACACCACGGCCTGTCATGCAACCGAAGTGCGGGACGTTTTGCGCGGCATGCGAACATAAATGACATCATCCGTCGAGCTCTTGTTACCGTCGGCGTTCCAGCTATCTTAGAACCCAATGGCTTGGCACGCGACGATGGCAAAAGACCGGACGGCATGTCTTTGTTTCCTTGGAAGATGGGTAGGCCTTTAGTGTGGGACGCAACTTGCGTCGATACTCTTGCGCCATCACATCTTCCAAGCTCATCGTGCTGTACAGGCGCTGCCGCTGCGGCTGCGGAGAACCTCAAGCGGCGTAAATATAGTAACCTTTGTGGTAACTATATTTTCGAGCCGTTTGGGGTTGAAACTCTGGGGCCGTGGGGTCCGAGTGCTCACAGCCTTTTCAAGGAAATTTCTAAACGCCTAGTTGACACTTCCCGTGACCCAAGGGCTGGGTTTTACTTTGGCCAGAGGCTAAGTATTGCCATACAACGTGGCAACGCCGCCAGTCTCTTGGGCACGTTACCAGTTGACAGCGTTGAGGAGGAGTTTTTTGACGCCCTTTTATAATTTGTTGTTATTTTAGTTTCTGGATGGCATCTTGGGTTTCAGAAAGTAAAATATCTGGCTCCACTAAGTGGTCATCCCATCTTCTCTGAGTGCCTAAACCATCTTCATCCCGATATAGTTTATAACAGTAGTCTCTCCATCTATCCAAAACGTTTTCCAGTTCCGTCTAAGTGTTACCTCTACTGTCTTCAAGTACCCAGCAACGTGGTTTGAAGGTACCTACCTGTCAGCTGTTTAACTTTCATGAACAGATCTTTTGTTTGCACATTGCCTGCATGGGCCTCTATTTCCTCGCAGATGCTGTTGATGTGCACATCCCTGTCCTTCCGAGTAATTATTGTATTTCGGCATGTAGCTGCTTGTATCTGCTTCCCTGACCATCAGAACTGAGACCCGCTGCTTTCAGCTATTTCTTCTCCTCAATCAATTTCCAGGACTCTTGACTGATCCACTCTTCCTTCTTCAGAACAGTTTTAAACGCCTTACGACTAACTCGGGCCGTGTCTAAAATTGCCTTCTTGAGGTTATTCCAGTCAGCTTCGCTAGAGTCAAAACGATCTAATTTTAGTGATTTGATGTTATCGTCAATGGTTTCCTGGAAGTGGTCTAGAGCTAGTCTATTCAAGGGTGCATTATTCTGGGGATTCCGACGCGGTCTTTTCAAGCGCAATCTGAACTCAGCGACCAGAAGCTGGTGATCACTACCGCAGTCAGCACCCGGAAGGGTTTTCACATTGGTGATCGACGAACGCCACCTTGATTTTATCGTTATATAGTCGATCTGATTTCTATGCCCCGTCGGAGATGTCCATGTATAATGCCGCCTCGGATGGTTTTGGAACCAAGTATTCATGACCACCAGCTGATTTTCTACACAGTACTGTAGAAAATTTTCGCCTCTTGTCATTTTTTTTACCTAAGCCATAAGGACCAGTGACTGTGCTTTGAAGAGGATCTCCTTTAGTGCATCCCACTTTAGCATTTAAGTCTCCATGCAGAATCACAACTTCTCTAGAAGGTATTCAGCGCAGTATGCTGTCCACAGCGGCTTAGAACTGGTCCGAGACTTCCTCATCAGATTGGGATGTGGGGGCATATACCTGTATGATGTTAACTGGCACAGGACTAGCGTCAAGTTTAATGGCAATAATCCGATCATTTGGAGTCTGATAGCCTCTGACACTACTCTCTAGTTTCTTTGGTATGATTAGGGCCACTCCGTTAGCGCTATGGTCTTCACCTCCCGTATAGTACATGGTGTTCCCGTTACTATTTTTAAAGTGACCGTTGCCTCTTTTATGCACCTCGCTGGGCCCTTTTTTTTTTTTTTTGCGGATGGGAAATCATCAAATGACTTCTCCCACTCTGGACGGAGCGGGAGGGAGTGTCAGACTTGTACTGACTAAAACCCACCCATGTTCCTTCTTTGCCCTTTGTGTTCCAGGGCCGCGGTATCTCTTCCGAACAACCCGCAGCCCTGGCAGGCATCGGCCCTTTCGGGCCCCTTCCGGTTTGCTGACATCTCCTTGAGGCGCGCGTGGATCACGTACGCGCCGTCGACACGGCCTGTCGTCATAAGACGGACGGACGGTGAGCTAGCCCATTACTCACCGTCCACAGGCTCGCGCCTACGGTGGCCGGGGGCCACTGGTTGCCCCCCGACGCCCGGGGCGTCTCCCGCGGCGGCTGGGACGTGAGGTTCTCTCCCTCTCACGTTCCGCCACCTCCCTCGCTAGCATGACTGCTTCACAGAAGGAGGCGACGGCATCCCATTCCCTCTCGCTCCGGACCATGGATTGAACCAGGGCCGGACGCGAGAGGTCGCCGCCGCCAATCGCCGCTACGAGGACACGGCGGTGCTTAGCCCAAGCGGGGCAGAGCTCCACGGTGTGCTCCACCGTGTCCTCCGGCCGATCCTCGCAGTGGTAACACCTGGGCGTTTCCTCCCGCCCGATTCGGTGCAGGAACCTCCCGAAACAACCATGTCCGGTGAGGACCTGCGTCAGGCGGAAGGTGAGGGCGCCGTGGCGCCTCTCTAGCCACTCCTCAAAGAGGGGACTTATCGCCACTATTGTGGCGTGCCCTGCACGTGGTTGCGACAGTTGCTGTCTCCATGTCGCCATGAGATCACGCCGGAGGTCTGTCCGCTGAGCGACAATTTGCCGCGGCAGCGGAGTTTCCCCCCGGCGTAGTGCCTCCGCGCGCCATTCGTGCAGGCGCGCGAGGACTATCGCCTCCAGATCCCATGGCGTCAATCCGGCCAAGAGGCTCGCCGCCTCGCCGGAGATCGTACGGTACCCCCGGACCAGACTTACGGCTACCACCTTCTGGGGCGCGTTCAGGTAATGGGCGGCTCGCCGCCTCAAAGAACGCGCCCACACCGGGGCCCCGTAAAGGGCCATGGACCGCACGACCCCCGCATAGGGCCTCCGGCAGGAGGCGTTTGGACCCCTTAGGTTGGGCAAGAGCCGCTTGAATGCAGCCCCTGCCCGTACCTCGCTGAGCCCTAAGATGTCAATATTGCATCTTTGCATCTCCTTTTCCACAACCTCGAGCTTTCCGGGTCTTAACAGACCTCTAACATTCCAAGTACCTACTCGAAGATGTTTTCTCAGTTAGGTACTATTTTGACCAGTGCCGAGACCAGACGCATAATTTCCACTCGCTGCCTGGTGGTCCACAGCGACGTGGCCGGTAGCATATTTCCCACCATGCAACCCGGAATGACTATGGCGCCGAGGGTCAGTCGGATCGCATGAGAATATCTTTACCTTGTTGTGACTTTTCATTATTGTGGTTTTCTTAGGAAAATAGTGCAGTGGTTTCCCGTTGCCTTCTGCACCAGGAATTTCAGGGGTTATTTAGTTCCCAAGGCCGCTGCAGCCACTTCTGAACGGTAAACCGCCAGGTATGGTATGGTTATACCGCCATTGCTCGGACGCCAGGACCTCGTTCGTTATCTAGCAGGGGGCACCACGATGGCCACTTGGCCATCGTCACTGGCTATTCATACGAACCACCAACGCGTGCAGGTGAGGTTGACATTTGGGTCAGCTAGCTGTTATCGCTGTTCCCCCTTACCCCCACGTATTATGTATGGTACTTATGTAAAGGTAAAAAATATGGGCAAAATAATATTTACAAGCACAGACAAGAATTTTCTAGCACCTGTCTTTATTTATGTCTTGGAATTGTGTGGCTGTGACTGGTGTTAGCTTATTAGTAAGGCCCGTCTTAGTAAGGCTATTGCATCGATACAGTGGCGATGCTTTCGTTGATGTGTATTGATACAGCCGCGCGTTTCCATCATTTCTGTCGCACGTTGCAAACGCGACTAACGCGCGATAGAAACGATGCAGAAGCGCGTTTTCAAAACGCGCGACAGCATCGCTACAAAAAGTCGCCGTGGTTGTCCTTCAATATTTACATCCAGTCTTATCCAGCCACTTCTCTGAACTACATGTTCGGCGTCACGCACTACGCTTGCCTGGTCTTCTCTACTCCAGAACTTCATCCGACATGCACTCCCACTGCGCCTTGCTTAATACTCTGAAGCTTATCTTGGCAACTTTAGTTCTACGCCGGTTAATATCACTTCGGGTATTTTTCTTCAGGGAAACTCTCGCGAAATAACGTTCCGTTCATTGGTGAATCATTTGAATATGATATCCTGCTCTTGATAGGCTCATAATGATGACGATTGATTCCATCTAGATCATGTGCTGTCACGATTCCAAACTATAAATTAATGTTGTTTGTCATACCTATAGTTTTTATCGCGATATCACATTATTTACTTTATTAAAATGCAGTATACTAATAAACAATAATGGTATCTTATCACATTAATCTATTGATAGTAATATACTTATTTTAGTGTAAGTGTAGTGTAGTAACAGATAATATCATTGTTTTGATACTGTATGCTAAATAATAATGAGTATTAGGTACATTTTACAAGGTAATTCAAGAAAGTCTTAATTCTATTTAATTTCACCAGCTATTAGCACAATGTTTTTCACACTTCACAGAGTGATTGTTATCTACGCACCGTAGAGCTAGACCAATAAAAATGTTGGAATTCATAAAAAAAAACTTTCCGCCGGAATAGGCGTTACATAGGTTGTGTTTTGACACAGCCAGCCAATCGCTCAGCCACTGCGCCAACAGAGCCGTCAATCAATTAAAGACTGGATGTGCAAGCTTAAAGGTTCATTCCGTCGTTTCGTGCAAATATAACCATTCCGCAGAATAAAAATTAATGTTACACATTATCTTTTATTTTTTTTTATTTTTTTAATGTAAACGAGTTTTAATTGTCACCAAGATTCGTTTAAAGTGGAAGGCATGTTATTTTCTTGTTAAGTCACTAATTTAACACAGGTTAGGATGGTAATGAACCGTAAAAGACGGTAATTTAAAGTAGCTAAATAAAACAACTTAATTTCAACAATCACCGTCTTTTATATCAAATCAGCCTTTTATTTCACTTCAATCAATTCAGATCAGAGCCTATTGAAGGCTCTTTAAATATTTTTATTTATGTATGAAAACCTGATGAAATAAAATATGACGAATTTTCAAAAGTCATAGAACAATAGTTTTTGATTATGATGTTAGTAACATAGGCCTGAGAGGTTGTCGGTGTTTTACAAATAACCCTGTATATTATTATTTTTTTAGTTCAAACATTCTTAATTGTCTAACTCGTCAACCGACAATCAATCCTACAATGTTACTGTGGTCAAACTTACCGTATTAATTAAAGCTGTTAATTTGAATATACAGGGTGTAACGGAAAGAGTATATACATCCTTAAGGGTATGCGACAGACCATCAAACTGAACATGTTTATCAACATTTTTTTTTTGCAGCAAACAAAAATATCAGCTGCCTATACATTTGGGTCGAATAGGTATTGTAATTTTCTATGGGGCAGCAGATATTTTTTTTGCTGAAAAACATGTTTTATGATGAGAAACATGTTCAGTTTGACGGTCTGTAGCACACCCTTAAGGATGTATATACCCTTTCCGTTACACCCTGTATAGACAAAAAACATGAAAACATCTGCCGAGGTCCCTACTTGGAAACAGAGAGGAATTAGGGTACGTATTTGAATATCCAAGATTAAAATACCTACGCTTAAAATACCAATGTTCAAAACATCGAAAATTAAAATATCGATTGTATCAAAATGTCGAAAATTGTTATACCTACGCTTAAAACGTCGAAGATTGAAATGCCGAGTTGTCAAAATTTCGAATGATTCAAAATATCGAATGACATTATGCCAAAGTTCAAAATATCAACATTTAATACATCTAAGTTCATAATATGTACGTTAAAAATACCTACTAGTTATGTTTTCGATTATTCAATAAAGGAAGAAGAAGGATTTTTTGTTTAATATTTTTTGTATTATTGTCACTGATTATATTGTACATTTGCGTACAGATGTGTTTTATTTTGGGTTTTTATTATGTAAAAATAATTAAAGTACATTACATGAGGTTTTCCTTGTTTTTTTTTCTTGTAACCACCTAGTAACTGATTACCATCTAGCAAAAAAGCATGCAGAAATCATGCAAGATGCAAGCAAGCATGGTTTCTGTCACGGCTCCGGCGCTGCAGGGCTCCGGTAGTCCCACGCGAGCTTAACATCGCAGATGGTCTAAACGCTCACCACCGAAGCTTCGGCTTGTTGCCCGGCTTCGCCGGCCAGCCTCAGCTGCGGGGGCGGGTGTTAAAACCACCTGCTTCTTATCTCGCGGGCTGCCTCGCCCCTCCGCGCCTACGCGATTCTAAATTACACTCTAGGGGTTGGCAGACAAGACTACGTGTAGTCGGTTTTGCAGCGATACGTTTCTGTCACTAACTTTAGTAGCACAACATATTATTGACGAAAATATTATTCAAGAAAATATTTTAATTTAAAGACCTGTTTTATATGCTTGTACATTGGACACTGATTTTCATGGATAAAATAGGTCGAAATTGTTCCAAAACCGAATTGGGGCACCCTGAATTTACGTAGTCTTTTGATATTCTGTAGAAACATGAAACTACAACCTAGGGTTATGGCGGGAAGCATCTCAGGGGAAGACAAATATAATGCAATGGCCGGCGATCTTTCGATTCAGATTTAATAAATTCTTAGAAAGACAGTTCCGGTAAAATGAAAACTGGAACAGGATTAAAAGAAAAAAACTGCGTTATCATTATCACCTACTTATAAAATATTGCAGAAAACCTGATTAATATCCACCATATTATTGTCTGTTTTGATACGCTATGTGATATCAAGAAGATAAAAACTTGTACCTAACGTATTCAATTATATTCTGATAAGTTCTCTGATTATTTGCAGTGAAAGCAATTTCTGTACGAATTTTTGCAACTCGAAATCATGTTTCCATGTATGCTACTTTTGATTTACCATAATATATGTGTTCTTGTTTACGCAGAGAGTATATTTTACGTCAAACGCATTTCAATGCTCCACTTTCAGCCACTCATGTCTAGAGAATATTGTTTTGATACGATATATAAAATATCCCATTTACGTACCTACTGTAATTTAATGTATCAAACTATGTAACTTATTCTTCGTCACGAATTGATGACTCAGATTTTGTCTGACCAGTACGTAGAAACCTGAACTGCTCTGTGGTTTGCCTCATTTAAGTCCTGAAGGGTGAATAGGTTGTCCACGAAGGGCAAGGGAAGTTGTCTTATCTTTTATTTTTTTATTAACCAGCTCTGTCGCACTGCTGTGCAAATGCCTCCTCCAACTCTTGCCTTGTGCTATTTTACTGTGCCTTCTCGCACCACTTTCTGGGCCGGCTTCGGTGGCGCCGTCCGTTTTGTGGCACTCATCGTGTAGCGACTTTTTCCCAGCGGTTATCGTGCATGCGGCTGACGCGACCCGCGCAATACCATTTTCGCCTATCAGCTTTCTTGCCAACGTCTACTTTGCTCGTTTTCGATGTCTTATGCCTTCGGATTTTTGGTTAGAACCTACGCCCTTCAAGTAGTTAGTCTGACAGGACTGGTTCTGTGAGACTAAGTACTTGGTGGTGGATCTGGGTCCACCACCAAGTACTCTGTCTCTTAACAATTGTGGCATGAAAAAACAGTGCGTAAAATAACCTTCCCATTATCAATGCCATCTTTTAATTATTATTGATTGGGGAGATAGATTTAAAAAATAAATTCTTATCACTGTCGGCATCCAATTTGAAAAACGGATTGGTTAACTTACTTTGATGGGTAGCTTAGCTTTAGTTTTAAGACCATAGACCATTTCATTACTGGTTTAGGGGCTATTCTTTAGATACGTGAGGTTATTAGGCTTTTATACCCACCCTTCCCCTTGGTGATACCTCGTGAGGTTTTAAGCCTCTCATCTCCTTCCCAGCATCACGTGTATTTTTTTATTATTGAAAAGATCACATAGTTTTATTCATATTATATGACTAAAACTATGTGATCTTTTCAATAATAAAAAATACACATTAGTGTTTTATTAAAAAAAAACCCAGATAGCTTTTCCCTAGATCGTTTCATATTTCCGTAAATCTATGCACCATCGATCTCACGTGAGCAAAGCTGCGGGCACAGCTAGTATTATAATAAATTGATTATTATGGTATGTTTCTGTCTGTATGGTGAATGCAGCGTACCTATAATAGGCTTATTTCTCAGCGCGGCAGCGCTTGCATATTATTTCTATTGTTTTCCTTTTATGTTAAGTATGCACTGCTGTTGGTGTACCAAATAAAATAATACGTTTCTGTCGTATTATTAACCGAAGTATGTAACTGAACGGAATTTAAGCTATATCTTGACGTTTATTCTAACCGGTTTAGGAATCAATTACCTTAACATAGGCTTCTTTTCCCTGGGTCTGCCACCAATATGAGCTACTCGTATAATCTATAATCCAAAACACGTCAGCCGGTTTATTTTTTAGTTCTTAACACATTTATTGTTGCTAAAATAATCAAAACCTTCTTATATTAATTATTTTTCTAAAACTAATTATTTACAGGACGCTTAGGCGACAACATACTCCTCCACATCGTTGTCATACGGAAACGTGCCCAGAAGAC
The DNA here is from genome assembly GCA_963082945.1 of Cerastis leucographa. Lineage (NCBI taxonomy): Eukaryota > Metazoa > Arthropoda > Insecta > Lepidoptera > Noctuidae > Cerastis > Cerastis leucographa. Next base: position 11,500,571 of record OY720378.1, read on the forward strand.
TGGCAGCATTGCCGCGTTGAATGGCAATGCTAATTCTTTGCCCAAAGAAAGAGCCAGCCTTCTGGTCTCGCGAAGTGTCAACCAGTCATCGAGATATTTCCTTAAAAAGGAGACGTGCACTTGGGCCCCATGACCCGACCGTTTCGATCCCAAACGGCTCAAAACTGTAACTGCCATTTAGGTTACAGTATTTACGCCGTTTGAGGCTCTCAGCAGCCGCAGCAGCAGCTCCAGCACAGCCGCCGTGCTTGCAACATGAGCTGGCGCATTGACGCAGTTTGCTTCCCATACAAAAGGCCTACCCACCTTCCAAGGCATCATCTTCATGCCGTCTAGTCTCTTCCCATCATCACGTACCAAGCCGTTAGGTTTTACAACCGCTGGTACGCGGTGGCAAGAGCTCGACGAATAATGTCATTAATGCTGGCGTGCCGTGCTATGCGATCTGCGCCCCTGTAGCAGGTCAGCACATGGTGCCCGAGATTGTCGACAACTTCACCGCAGTGACAATGATGTGGAGCAACACAAGGTGCGCCTAAGTGAAGGCTTGTAGCAAGCCAATTCCCCCACGGCCAGGAGACAGGCCCGCTCTTCAGTATTTATTGACGTATTTAACAGAGTATTCCGTATTATACAGCAGAGCGGCTCGTCCCAGCGCAGCAGCGTCTCTGGGAGGACAGGTTGTCGGGCACATTCGTATTGGGACAAGCCATTTTCCAAGCGTTCAACAACGCATCGGACAAAAACGGTACTTCAAAATGAATCTGTGAGGAAGATAAGATGTTCCTGGTTAAGTTTTCGGTACCGTGGACCAAAGGGAGGAAGGCCGGTAAACTTATACTTAAAATTTTGCGGATTCCAAGACCACCCAGGAGGATGGGAAGTGTGGCTTGCTGCCGCTGGTCAGTCATCCTGGGCCACATTTAGGATTAAAAGAAGTGTATTTCTGATAATTTGGTAATTTTTTTCTAAACGTTGAGAGTGTTTCTAAAGATGGCAGGAGCGAAGGCTATAAGTGAATTTAGGTCCAAAACAACAACAACGAATGTATTAATTTATTTTGCCAGTTTATTGGATGTCAAATGACTTAATTTTTTTTTGTTCAGTGACAAGATATTTTCTTTCAACGTTTTCAAAGTATGCTTTACTTTGTCGAATATATGACCTGTTTAAATATTTTCTAAGGGCTTAATAAGCTATGCTTACTTCCTCAACCTAGATACCGTGATAACTTTGTGAATAGGCGCCATTTATTCTAACTTCAAATATGCTGATTGGTAAAGCTTCCTGTTAAGTATATAAGATCACGTTTGTCTTACTCAACTTTGCCAACACAATTTTAGAATTATATCTGCTGGAGATACACGGTGTACTGCAGTAGGCACTGGCCCAAAGACAATACGCGACTTACACTAATACAGTTCAGCTGGCCTACCATGACGTCTTACAGCAGTATTGTTTTACTCTTATTGCAGTGTGGAAAAGAGACGGAGCTATACAGGATGTCTAGCGCCATCTCTTTCCCACACTAGAAAAGGAGTAAAACAATAATGTTTTAAGACGTCATGGTAGGCCACCTATTCGCAAACGCTCGGATTCGATTTCGATTCGATAAGTCGTATGTCTATCTTGTTTTGGCAACACGAAAGCGAGCGAGATAGACATCCGACTTTCCGAATCGAAATCGAATTCGTGCGTTTGTGAATACGGGGGCTGGTCTTGGTGGCACTGCCAGCTGATCTCTCTCTTCGGTTGTTATTTAGTACACACGGCGACACATCAAGCTATACATGTCCAGTCTAACATAACCACGCTTTTGTATAGACCAATACAATGAGAGATCCGCATAAACTGTATTATTTTGTAAAGCTTGATTAGTCGTCATGCGTACATTGTTAAAAGCGAAAAAAGATGTGAAATTTTGCTTCTCTTTTTGCGGGGTGATGGTGCATGCATATAGGCAGAGAGAGAGGAATACCTCTCACATCAACCAGAATAGGAGAGCAGCCGGGCATAAAAGATCTCCATCTACAGGATCGGCCGCACTTGGTGATGGGGCCTTCCAAGAATGGCGGGCTGATACCAGTATCAGCCCGCCATTCTACACATACAACTGCGCATACAACTGGTTGTATGCGCAAATGTTCTTGTATCTCCCGGGCCGCTGGCTCATGGTACGGTCAGCAGCAAAAGTCGCTTTACATAACCAAAATTATAAGACGTCTTAGTTTTAGAACGATCCATATTAACAGACTGGAGTAAAAGACATAACAATATTTTCATCAATGGTTACACAAATTCGCAAAACAATATAACATCAGATCACACTGACCAGCACAAAACTTGGAGTAATATTTTTAAGTGTTAACCGACTTTTGATGCTGACTGTACAATTAGGAAAAGTGCGGTTTTTAGGCGGAAGGAGTCGAGCACGTGGCCCTCCTAGGCGTTTGCAAAATTTCCCTTACAGTACCTACATACTTATAGGCAAATCCAATTATCAGAGTTGTTAATTTTTAATAAACTTTATAAATACTACAAGTTAATTTTTTGTTAAATACTTTTCTCTTTGTGAAAGAAATCCTGACTCCGCCCGTGGAAGGAGTCTAACATAACTTTCCATCCTCCTCATGCGGAAGGCATGCAGGATTTTCGACAGTAAAAGTATACATGCTCAATCAACTGGGTTTTTTACACGCGTAATCCTAGCTAGGTATATAACCTTCCTACCTACTTTTGATATAATTTTGGAAAGTTCATATTATCTTGTTGACATCAAGATTTAATTACCGGTTTTGACCGGTTTTCGTCGATAATTATTTTATTGATAAGTTACGGTAAAGTGCTAGCTAAATCGGCGAGTTTTGACGCAAAAGGGTTAGTTACTTTTATAAGCTCTTATTTATTGTATTGGTACGTGTTCTATCATGTATTCTGTGGTATTGGTCAAATCTGGTAACAGAATTTTAACTTGTTCCTCACAACCGATTGACGCTAAATTTTGCATACCTATATCTTCGGTTCTGGTAAAATAGTACATTGTTACCCTAGGGGTGAAAGTAACTTATTTAGTCCCGAGAATAGTTCGAGGGACTAAATAAGTCTTTAATCCGAGGTAAACACTGTGCTTTTCATTACGAATACAAGGAAAGTAAAAATAAAAACATGAATTAGCTAAATAGGAACATGGTTCAATAAAAATGTGAAAATAGAACTAGTTTGTTTGTTGAACCATGTTCCAACTTTCTATGCAGCCACGATATAAAATTGAAATAACTTAAAGTTAAGTATTGATTAAAGAATCTATATTTATTTAATAACTTTATTATAATTTAGTTTAAACAATTTCTTTAAAATAACATAGATTTGGGCAAAATATTTACCATTTTTTCAATGATGAAAATGAAAAATAATGGCTGAATAGCTGGCTGGCCACAGAAAAAAAAAACAAAATAGGCGGGAAAAGTTGTTGATTTATGTCAAATAAAATTTACTACATTTTTCATTAGCTAATTTTGTTTTTATTTTTACTTTCCTTGTATTCGTAATGAAAAGCACAGTGTTTACCTCGGGTTAAAGACTTATTTAGTCCCTCGAACTATTCTCGGGACTAAATAAGTTGCTTTCACCCCTAGGGTAACAATGTATACTATTGCTATAGGTACGACCTTATTCTACAGGCATGATCTCCTCAACGGATGTTACACGGACATGAAACTTTGAATTCAAGTATAAAATATTATAAATATTATATTATAACTACTACCCGCGAGTTTGCTCGCGATGTGTTTTTCAGGGAAAATTTAAAAAAAGTTAAAACCTTCCTCTTGAATCATTCTATCCGTTGATGAACCGCATCAAAATCCGTTGCGTAGTTAAAAAGATCGAAGCGTGACGGCGGGAAGCTTCTTTTATTTTGTCAAGGAGTCATACATTCTAATGAAATCATCATTATTTACGAGTATTATTTTATGATATCTATTTGGGAGATGGACTTATTTGATATTGATGATAAATATTAACCGGTTTTGACAGGTTCTCATCGATATTATTATTGATAGGCACAGGATAATGCTGTGTAAGTCCGCTAATACTCGCTGTTTCTACAATTTCTTATGACGTTAATTAGAAAATACCAAATTATGAGGTAGGTATAATTAGTCCCTACTATTACTGCAAGTGTACAAAATAGTATACAAGTGTGTTTTACGTGTGGTGGTACAAAATCTGCCAGGTGTGAGAATGACTAAACGGGAGCTCGTTTCCCTTGAATTCTTACCCCGTTTGGTTTATGGAATTCCACAAGAAGTAAATGAGAGTGACCCAAAGATTGTAAAGCATAGAGAAATGAATATGCGGCCAGGGACCTAATAGTTTTTTAAGCAATAATTAATACATGCATTTTAGTGATGGAAACAAATGTTTAAGGTTCACATTGGAGATTCAAAGGTGAATCTTAAACATTAGTTTCATTGAACATAACATAACATCACGCCTGTAATCCCAAAAGTGTTAGGCCGAGGTGTACCTACTAGTACGCCCACATTTCGCCAGTTATGATTAAGTCCCATGTAATAGGGGGCGACCCTATTGCCATCAACCGGGCACAAATCCAGACTCAGTGGCAGCTACTGAGAAATTCCTGATGGAAAAACCTAATAATACTTTGCCCGGCCTGGGAATCGAACCCAGAACCTCATGCTTAGCAGTCGTTTGCGACCACAAGACGAATGAGGGCCCCGTATATAAAAATAAAAAAAAGATTCGCTCTGTTTATAGCAGATAAAGAGAGCGAATCGTTTTTTTCTTTTTTTTAGAACGACGATGTACGATCCCACCGGATTGTTCGAAGTCCATCCTCATACGATGCTTGGTTTGATATCCGGCTATCCGGTTCATGGGACGGCCGGATATACGGTCTCAGTATTCGGTCAAATAATACCCGTTAATCTTTAAAAATAATGTTATAAAATTACTGAAAATTAATTTAGTTCATTCGCTTTTCATTTTCATCTGCTTAGCCTTATCCCAACTGTTGTTGTCGGCTTCCAGTCTATCCGTTTGCAGCACATGGAGCGACTGCCTATCTGACCTCCACCACCCTACGATCGACCCGAGCGGCTGTTATTATATTTATCCACGAGCTCGTCGTCATTAGTAAAATACGAATGCGCTGTTATTAGAGTACGTCAGTCTCGTCTATATTAGATATACCTACCCAAGTATTAATATGTACTAGGTACTATAAATTAGTTACCTAGATTAGATATAATATAGCAGATATTAAGATTATAGGAAGTACAATATATGGCAAACTTTGATTAAAAAAATTGTAAAAAATAGTGTTATCGTCCACGACCTACATTTCTACGATTTGCACGAGACGTACATACCTTGAAATGGTCGTAGATAAAATAATATTTAGTGCATGAATCATCCGTAAAAACTAAGTACTGGAAAACAGAGGGGACTCTAGCCCCAAAGAATAGGTACTTGAAGAAACTATTGCCGTCGCGCTGCGCCCGACCAAGCCCCCGTAAAGAGCGAAAGGGACAACTACAGCTCAGGCTGATTTTACCTACAAAAATCTTGACCAAAAGACGTTTTGTATTCCGCTGTTTTCTTCTTCAAAACTAAACTGATCGAAATAATTCTTATATCAGAATTTAGAGGAAAAGTATATCTATGCTTCTATTATTTTCTTTTTTGTTAAAAACTTATCTTATTTGTCTGATAGTCGTCTGAACATGGCGGTAAAAACGGGCTTTTTTGGATTGTCATAATTCTTTTAGTGATTACCTATGTTTTGAAAAAAAGAAAATAATAGGGGCATGTATTAATAAGAACTAGATTTTTTGGAAAAAAATCATTGCTCTAGACGCATTATCCACTAAGAAAACAGCGGAATACGTTTGTATGGAGAAAGGCCCACTAGAGTCCCCTCTTAAGCCTACTGTTAAGATATCAATCAATCAAGCCAGAATTAAGTCACAGGTCACGAGTTCAAACCCAAGGCACGAACTGGTTCTTCGAATTGCGAGTTAGTGAAAATGTGAAATATGTAGGTACATTTCAGCGTTGCCAGTTTTTTTTTTTTGCCAAGTCGGGATTTTGGAACTTTTTGAGTGAAAACAGCGGGATTCTTTCGTCAAAAGCGGGACATAGTAAAAAAACGTATTAATCAAAAGTTTTCAAATATTTATCTTTTTATTTAAATTAAAATTACGTTTACGTGACAATAGATAGCAAAAATAGCCATAGAAATTGTATAATGTATGTAATAAAATTTTGAATCTGATTTACCCTATCGTTAAATAGTTAAGTCTTATTCGTTTTCAGAATAAAAAAGGAAAAAAAAAACCGGCAAAAAAAAGTGCGAGTCGCACTCGCGCACCGAGGGTTCCGTACAAATCAAAATTTCTGAAGAGAATAAATAAAAATATGTGATGTAACTAAAAATTAAAGGTTTTCGGAATTTTTCCTTTATATGTGCTATAAAACGTTGCTTCGTACTAAATTTCAAGATTCTGAGTTCACGGGAAGTACCCTGTAGGTTTCGATTCCCTTGCGAGTGTCGAAATTTTTCGGAAATTTGCGGCAGAAACGGCTGTATCTTTTGATTGCGTTGGCTTAGAAGTTTGATTTTTTCACAGCTCCAAAGGACAGTAGATTTGAGTAATTGATATAAATTCCAGCTTGATACTTCCACGCGTTCCTGAGAAAAAGCGTCTTGACAGACAGACAGACGGACAACAAAGTGATCCTATAAGGGTTCCGTTTTTTCCTTTCGAGGTACGGAACCCTAAAAAACAGAAATCAAAATCAAAAAAGTCTTATTGATTAGAAAAATATGGCGTTTCAAACCATAGTCTGTGGAGTGAGTGATACAAATTGCAACTTACAATAAGAGAATAATTATTTTTTTAAGAATTACTTACTCATGATTTTTCTGTGAATATTTAACTTCTTTTAAAGTTTCCTTTGTCTTCCGCGCTCTTATCTTTATTACGCGCCGTCCGGGCGGCCAGTACACACTTGTCTGTGCCACCCACTTACGCTTCGAAAAGCGGGACTGAGCCTGTCCCGTGCGGGACATTTAATTTTGATTTAAAAATCGGGACGTCCCGCCAAAATCGGGACGTCTGGCAACGCTGTACATTTCCACTTCAAACATGACGGACATAGATTAATATCTATTAATACTCAATTACGGATTGTCATTTATATGTAGTGCCAATTATTTTGCGCTGTAAGTAAAATTGTTTTTGGAAATTGTATTGATGAGGCAAGATGCCGTTACCCCGACTATAAGAATAATTTATTATTGATGACAATAATTATATTTACATTTACATTCAGATTTGCATGGTATTTATTTACATTTACATTATTAGATCACTATCGGTCATGCGCAAGAAACAACGCCGATGGTGACGTTGATATTGTATGAGATTCAGAAATCCATTAAAGGGAAGAAATGACTGCTTTCACCTAAGAATCACTGTCAAGAATCTGCCTCGGGCTGCTTAGAAACATGCCAAATTACTTGTTGCTTATTCATAGTGAAAATGTATGTCTGACGCAACAATAATTTGGGGTCCAAATATTTAATCTGCAGAACTCACAATACTGTACAAATATTACGTATTAAATACTTCTGTGAAATAATAATGGTGTATTGCGTCAGCACCTGCTATGCTGATTATTTACATGATTTCTTTTTTAACCGACATTAAAGAGTAGTACGTACAGACAGTGTCAGAATGAGCTAACCCTTCAAGTTTAAAAATGTGACGCTGCTACAACATTGAATTCGTTTCGAATAATCTAAAGAATACTATGTTTCGACCTAGATTCGAACCATCCATCACTTCACCGAGCGAGCCCTAGCGAATCGTGATGAAATTGGTATCTAGTATCGTCCGAGTCACTTTATCTTTAAGTCTCTGTCCAATCGACGGATGTTAAAATTTGAGGGTATCCATCAATTTTATTTACTTACGTTTTCTTTAAATATTAGTCCTATACTCTCGAGTTATAATGTTAGCTTATGTCAATTTAAAATATTTATAGAGCTTCCTATTTTATGGTTTGGGTAAATAGGTCAGTTGTCTAGGGATCCGTTTGTGTCAGTAGGTAAAATATGTATATTATGATAACTGTAAATAATAGCAATAATAAATATTATTAAAGTATTTTATTTTTCTTAAATATTACTAAAATAAAATAGAAGCATACTTTATAATACAAAATATAATTCATGCCAAAAAGCCATGCTTAGGATTAAAACCTCCAACCTCATGCAAGTCAAGCGGTCTTGTCTCTTGACACCTCCGGACTATTTATACGTTGAAGGATCTTGTGTAAATGTTAGGCCTATTATTGCTAGTTGTCATACCAAATAGAAAGTGTCATACCAAAAAAAAAGTATTAACATTTTATTGAAAAAAAAAAAAACAAAACAAAAAAAATAGTTTAAAAAAAATACAAACGTAAACTTATTTATTCACTGAAACAATAAATTAATTATAATAAAATATTTTTGCAAAATACTAAAACCAACTAGGCCCAACACAGATTTGAACGCTACGCAAATGCCTTTTGGAGGGGGTAAGTACTTAATGGATCTGTGTTTACTTACCTTCTCCGATAGAGATCAAAACTTGCGAACTAAGTAATGCTTATTTTTTTTATTTCATTCTATTTTTTATTTATTTCGCAATATTTATGTACACACTATTTGCAATACAGGAATGAAGGAAGGAACAGAAAATAGGTACACAGGTGATGCTTATGGGATTAAATATAATGAGCACCAAAAAATACTTTGAGATCCTAAGCTACGTTACCCAAAAAAAAAATACTAAACACCAAAAAAATTGTATTCAAAGACCAAATATAGTAAATGATCACCAAATATAGTAAATGATCACCAAATATAGTAAATGATCACCAAATTTTGTGGCAAGAAGAACTTAGGAAGCAAGTGCGAGCAAAGCGAGCTCGGGATATTGGGCACCCCGACTCGGACAGGTTACTTTAAATCCTGCAGAGAGAAATAGGAGCCCCGCGTAGCGGGGCTCCGTCGACTACGCCTTAGTTCGGAGCTGTGATTTTCAGGTTCTTAATTCTGGTGATCATTTACTATTTCTGGTGATCATTTACTATTTTAGGCAGTATAAAAATGTTTTTTAAGGTTAAATTTACTTTATCTGGTGTTATGTTAAACATAAGCCGATGCTTATTACTAAAGAAATTTCTTCCAGCATACCTGCGAAAGGAGATACTAAATAAAGATAAACTAAGTACCTTACCGTACAAAAAAATCTCACATAGCTTATAAAGAAAAACGGGCCAAGTGCGAGTCTTACTCGCACACCGGGTTCCATAGCCCCAAACAATATAATAACAATATATTTAACGGTCATTCATTAGTAAACTTCCACTCAACCGCAAAGTTAAATTTCTTTTTCATAGTAAGTTTATGAAAAACAAAGTTACTGCTGCAGTTTAGTGAAAAAGTCCCATATCTCAAAAACTAAATATCAAATCTTGTTCAAACCAATTTTCATTGATAGTGTTTTTTACGTTCTACATGCCCATATTTTTTTCAGAATTTTTCTCCTGTTATTTTATTAGAGGGGGGGGACACACGTTTTACCACTTTGGAAGTGTCTATCTTTCAAACGATTGACTTTGAAAAAATATGGTTTTAGGAAACTCAATGTCATTTTTAGAGACCTATTTATAGACACCCCGCACGTATATGTTTGATGTTTTTTTTTCCGTGTAGGGGGGGTATCCTTAATCTATTTTTTTTTGTACAAAAATCGTAAAGCGGTTCACAGAATACATCTACCTACCAAGTTTCAGCTGTGTAGTCCTAATAGTTTCGGAATAAAGTGGCTGTGACGTACGGACGGACGGACAGACAGACAGACAGACAGACAGACATGATGAATCTATAAGGGTTCCGTTTTTGCCATTCGGCTACGGAACCCTAAAAAAGAGATGTAGACAAAGTGTGTAAAAGAATAAGAGAAAGCGGAATACTTCAAACTTAAAGCCAACTTAAACTATTTAAAATATAAAAGACAATAAAAGAACATACTTACTTACGTATACATACAAAGACAAAATAATATACAAGGTGTTGTCTAAGTAGTATTTTGTTATCTGCGTTGATTACAAAATTGTTTGTTTAATAAAGATAGCAACTACAGACCGACGTCAGTGCAAAACGTCATCTAATTCCACAAGCCACACCTCCTGTAGATAGGTAGATACATAAGTAACTAAGGCATGACTATAACAAAATATTCTTCGGAAACTATACCCATTTAAATATGTTACGTATATCCCCGAATTACGGTAAATCCATTGTTTTATTTAAAAAAAAAACAATGTTTACCCAATGTTGTTTTTTATTATTTATTTAACATCAAGTGTAGTATTATTATTATTTTTGTTTAATACTGTGAATATGAGAACTATAGTTTAGAGTCGAACTCAAATCTGTGTGGTTATTTATTTAAAATTCCATTTCAGACGCTAAACTGCATTGCCTAATATGACTTTAACACTGTCTGGACTTTAAAAGCGATATTGACCTCTGAGTTTAATTCGGCTGTTTCTTCTCAGAGTGGTCAGGTACGAAACATCGGTCTCATCTAGTTTAAAAAAAACGACATGTAAAAAGTGTTTGGTAAAACCTCGAATGTCCCAATCGCTATTGTTAGAGTAAAATCGTGTTTCCTTCATAAAATCCTTACATTAACCAAATCATGCTGGTAAAGCTTAAGATTTACTAGTAAAACTAGAACTTATATAAGTTTTTGTAAATGTTATTTTTTTAACAAATGACATCAGATACATAGCATATGCCTCAAAATCAAAATCAAAAGCCATTTATTCAAATTAGGCTGATAATCAGCACTTTTTGAACGTCAAAATTACAAGAGACAGTCCCCCAAAACGCCCGCCCTTCGCCTTCGCCTATATTATTAGAATCGATTCAAAGACATCATCCTATGCATTATACTGGACCGACAATCAAAGTTTCTTCGTCACCAGTCTATCAGAGTCACCCACTGCTGGACTTCCTCTGTAACTGTACGTCATTCAACTCGATCCTCGGCTACTCTCCACTAGTTGGTACCAGCAACTCTACCTAGTTCACCATCTCTTAAAATTACAAAAGTTTTACGAGGTCAACAGTTCGTACTTGTAGGGCAATTCTTATTCTGAAATTACTTAGTACTGGTTTGCAGTAATCCAAACATCGTAATATTGCAAAGAATGCGGGACGCAATATTAAGAACAATAGCGCAAGTTCCGTGGTTCACTAGCAATTCCGAAATCCACGCACACCTATATATGACCACTGTTATAGAGTAAATACAGGCCTCTATAGAAAAAGTACCAAAAGCGGCACGAAAAACACCCGAACGTATAATTGCGGCGAGTCTAATGAAGCGCAGCTATCGAAAACGTCCTAAGAGGAAAGACATACTGTAGTGTAACTGTGTGTACCTTTGCAAAAATACTAGGAGTAAGTGTCCTCGCTGGGGGAGGCGCTTGACCTCACAAAACCTCACAAACTATCAGCTTATAGTAGACAGAAAAAAAGATGGTCCCCTTAGGTGCGCCATAGTGCTGAGAATCGCAGTCGAGATATATTAGGGACGGACGAAATATAAACTTACAGACGCGAGACACCAGCACATCAAGCTACGACAATCTTTCACATGTCGTAAATAGATTTTCAACTTAATCGTTGAAGTGTTAGGGTTCCAGTTTGAATGGGAAAATTTGACATGTCACATCCCACATGGTCCGAATCTATCTCGAAACTGACTGAACTACCCGAATATTATGCCACAAGAAAAACGACCTTGCCATTCCATTGAAATGTTGCAAGTCATCGTTACATGGCATGTTAATCTTCGTGACTTTCATCAACCTCATAAAGCCGATAAAATTGTTTACCAACTTTTAGTTTTCTCCTACCTACCACTAAACGATATAAATTAGGATTACAGGATTAAAAACCTTCTTATCTCGGAGTTAATAAATAAGTAATTTAGATACATTTTATCGAAGAAATTCACATTCGCAGGTTAATCCCTCAATTTGTTTTGTTTGTTAGGCATCAATCTAGATAATGCTTGATATTAATTAATCGTTAATTGTATATTTTTGTAATCTTCTTTGCTGTTATACTTAATTGTCATTAAAATGTGTCAGTACCCATGTTTGTTTTTTACCATAAAAAGTTTTCACTCAGCTTTGGTATAAAGTAGGCTGCCAGTAACCAGTTACGATTAAAAAGAACGCTGAAAAAAATAAAACACCTACTAAGCCTATAGAGCAGCGGTGGCCCAGTGGTGGCAGCCCCGACTTACGAGCAGTAAGCCGTGGGTTCGAACCCAGGCAGGCGCATTACTTTGTGTAATTTATTTCATCACCGCTGCCCTCAAAAACGGTGAAGGAAAACATCGGGAGGAAACCGGCATGTCCTAGAACTAAAAATTCGAAGACATGTGACATCTACCAACCCGCACTGGGCCCGCGTGGTGGATTACAGCCCACTCCCTCTCATAAAGAGGAGGCCTGTGTCCCAGCAGTGGGAACATAATAGGCTAATGATGAAGCCTATAGAACATCTCGTGCCGTTATAAAAGGGAAATGAAGACGTCATCAATGCGGCATCACCTAACAATGATGCATGCTTCGTTCGGCGCTTGAATGACCTTGCCAGGAGCTCCGGTGTTTGCCACATTGGTAAAATTGACAAAATGGCCGCCTTAGTTCCAACTATGGCCAACAAAATCGCCATGCAGCAGTATCAAGAACCAGCAAGTGAACTCGTTCGTGTGAGTTTTCTACAATTTGTATTAGTATCTCAGTGACGGTAGGAGCTTTCTCGTGAAAAATAAATAAGAGAACTGCGCACATTTCAAGAGAAAGTATAACCGAGGTGTCACGTTGCGTATGCTATAAATAGGAGCTAGGCAGAAGTCTGATATTATGGAAAGTTTGTTATTTTTCAAACTCTTTTTCAACTCGTTTTCAAACTCAATGATAAAAAGTATTTGGTAGTGTCTGTGTGTGTGTGTCTGTGTGCGTAGTGTTTTCAATATTCTCTTAAGAAGGCAGTGCAGTAAGGTCAAATTGAAAACCCTTATTCTTCTTTTACCTATATACAGTTCAATTTGTCTATGGCACAGGTACACGTAAGCAGCAGATTTGGTGTGATGTCAATTCTAAGTTGGTGTTATTGTGTCTTTAACTATTCGTTAAATGGTTGAATATGGTTGAATATTACATTTTTGACGTGACAACGTCTTATAAATTGGTTTGCCGGGTGACACTTCAAGAAACTGCGTTACGCTCCGCTCACGTTATGCGCTCACAATGAGAGCGAGTGAGAGGCACGCGTCCCTTCCACTCGGGCATGGTTAGCCCGCCTAAGAGCGAGAGAGACAGACATAAAAAGTGAAAGGCACGCGCAAATAAATGTTTTAATTTTTTTTTTTTTTTTTTTTTGTCTTTAAAAAAACGTTGCTCCACACTAGGAATTTCTCCTGTATCGTGGGTGCGTTTACAAACATTTAAACTCACATACACAAACAGCCAGACCCGGGACAACTATCTGTAGGCCATACAAATATTTGCTCCGTGCGGGGATCGAACCCGCGACACGTAGCGCAGCAGTCGATCGCTCAACCACTGCGCCAACCGTGTCGTCAAATTGTTACTATTATTTCATCCTTCTTCCTACTATACGAATGAATATTCACATTAAAATTATTTTACCACTCAAAGTCGTTGTCACGTAAAACTTTCGCCCGTATACCGACTTTACAGGCAACCAATTTTTACATTTTATCTCTAACTAGCTGTGCCCCCTGGTTTCTACCGTGCGTCGCGTCGCTCGGCTGCTCTGGGTCGTATCGTGATGTTAAACAACCCATTCTAACTTTCCTCCAAAGTTGAGCTACCACGTGAAAAATTAAATTTTCGAAGGTTTCAGTGGCAGAGATAGCACATTCAAACAAAAAAAAACTCTTCAGTTTTATTTAAATACTCGTTTCTGTAATTTTAAGTTTCAAACGCCTATGAATTTAGTGCAAGTTAGGTTGCGTTTGTTAATATGTAGGCGTAGGATTTTTAGAGCTTAGGAAAACTTAGGTCTTACAGAGCTTAGCTGTGGTTACCGCCCCTTATTCCTATAGGAACAAAGGCCCTTAAACAATCCAACATAGTCTTGTTAATACAATAAATATGAACGCAGAATGAAGTTTGATCTTCATAAATTATACCAATATTGAGGTAGGTAGGTGTCCGTTACATTCATACGTCAAACGTACATATGTTTTGAACTACATTCTAGGTAGTTTACCAAAACAGTTTTAGGTAAAGTCGAAACAAATTTAGTAAAAAAACAGATTGACCAAACAATTTTATGTTTATTTCATCACAAACTCATAATTATGACATCATTAATAAAGTAGGTAACATAATATCTTATTCAAACAAAAAAAAATGTGTTATCTCAAAAATAGAGCAATAAATTTATTTACTATAATAGCCTTACACAACTAATACTAATTAAAATTTAATTTACATTAATATACGCTTACATAATATTATTTATATAATTACATTTTACTGTTAATTTATCACGTGGTTGTTACCCTACCTATTGCATAAACTTTGCCTACGTGGTGACGGGACAAACGGGTGAAGACAGGGTAAACTTACTACTTGTACCATATCATGGATCTTCCTAATGCCGATGGAATTTTGATAATAAATAGAAAACACTATGAATTAGTACCTCGACAGACGACATGCCGCAGGGTTCTGCTACCCACTCGATTAACCCAAAGAAGTTAAACGCAAAAAGATATCGCAAAGTACCTGTGTATGAAATACTTTGATATTTAAAGAAACAGATCTCTTTCAAATATATAGTTCCTAGGATAGTAATTTTAGCTCGTTGTTGTTTAGTTGCCTTGTTTGTTCGGTCTGTTGGGGTCCTAATAGCATCTCATTTTATATGTAGGTATAATAAATACTTTTTAGGATCTAACATAAATATTGAAGCATGCACGTACTTGTAGGCAGCCATGCTAATAAAATATACCTAGACATAATACTTAACGTTATCATCGCGTTTAAAATTGTGAACATTGTGAAAAAAAGTAAAATTTCCTCAACCAACACACGGTGCGAAGACAATTTTAAACGGCAATGTGGTAGGTATACACAAAGCTTAATTTATCTACGTATGTATAATATTACTATAATTAAAAAATAATATTAATTCATTTGATCTAGTTACTTCACGATCAGATTTTTAACCGCTCTCTAAATCTATCGCAAAAGGTGTTTTAGTTTTAATAAATTCCAAAGAAACAATTGTCTTACTGTGTACACAATAACAATAATATTAACAATTGTAAATTGATATAATCCGCATTGAATTAACTATTTCATAATCATTTTAATGTAAGTCAGCTGATATATATTTAAAAGTAAGACGTCTGTACTCAATGGCGCTATATTTATTATAAGATTTAATACTCAGGTTTACTTTTATGATTAATGTTTAACACAAAAATGTAATTTTAACAATTATATATACCTTGAAAGTTCGCTCAGCAGTTTTCATAAAGCTTCTATTAAAAAAGCGAAAATATTGAGAGTAACTTGAAATAGTGAATATAGCGACATTAGTGACACCAGTGAAATCATTACTCGAATTCATTATTTTCTCCAAACAATAAAAACAGCATTTTGCAAATTATTTCATTGAATTTTAACTAAGTATACAATATCTGTTATTTTTTACCAAATGATATAATATATTGACATTTTGTAGTGATTGAAGTTTCTTGTACAAATTAACAATACCTAAATTGTTCACTACCGTGTACTATGTTAAGTAAAAACAAGATATTTGACGCGGTGGGCAACGTACGAAGAAAAGTATCGTAACCCCGCACGCAAGAATAAACCAGTAAATAAGAAATTACAATGCTAGCACTCACTTAACATTGCAATGCTCATGGCGTTATTGGATAGGTCGTATGTCGAAAATTTGAAGTTAGCTGTTGCCAATAATGATTGAAGCAAGCACTAGCATCGTCATCTGTCCACAAAGCAGCACCTATTTTCTATCGATGTGGACGATGTGCGTTGTTAAAAACCAAATATAGAACAAAAAGAGCTAAGGACTACGGAGTCAAATAGTAAAACAATGCTTTTAATTACTAGCGAAAGAAAAATAAACGCAGATGGTTTTATTATTACCTACTCCATTGGAACCAATAATGACTCCGTCGTCAGACAACCGTCGAGTGACGTTCAACAAGGACAAAATAGATTGTGGTGCGTACAATCAGTTGCAAACATGAAAAATAAACTGAAAGACGCTGGAATACTTTTGCATGCCGAATCACGCCAATGATTGAAAAACTTATGACAAAAACACAATTTGTGTTTCTAGATTTGTAACTGATTGTACATTGGAGTTCACTTTTACTTGCGTGTTTTATTTTTCGAACTGAACGATTCTAAAGATTTTCCACACAGATATCTGCGTATCATTTTATTCAAAAGATGATGATTGAAGGTTCTTTCTCATATGACACATAAAAGGCCCATATTGTGTACTTAAAAACGTGAAATACTTCAGCAAGTATACCTAGATACGAACATAAACATTAAGAGATTAATTTGTCGTTTCACAAACAAATTTGTACCTTCAGTGCATGATGAATGAGATTCATATTTATTTTAATAGTTAAAATATGGGCCTCGCCACGTGTTACAGTTGTTAGTAGCAACAATAGTAGGAAATAACTGTTTTCCGGTTTCACCTCATGTTTGTACTTGTAAAGTCTTTTAGATTTTTCGCTCGTCTTTCGTCTTATAATAACTTAACTATTGGATACATAAATAGCACTAATTACATTCGAGATTATAATATGGATGTCATTGTGATTTTGTACATACCTTAGAGTATGGCAAAATTTTGTATGTGCGTGTGGGGTAGCCTAGGGAGTCAGTGAGGCTTTGTTTGGAATTTGGACATCGGTTTGGAGCAGTATAGGGGCCGAGGGTAGGGCTATGCCCGGCCGGTGTCGGCTATGGCTTACAGGTGCGTAATGATGATTTCGTCATCGATTTCGTCCTTCTCGTCATCCTCTTCCGGAGGCTGCTTGGCTGCCTCGGCGGCGATAGCTGGGTCCTCGGCGATGGCTTTCAGACGACGAGCCTGTGGAAGACAAGAAATAGGCGTCACTTCATGTTGCGTTCTGAGGTGATAACAATTTGGAAAACTTGACTATTAGTTGAAGTGATTCCCTCGACATAGCGAAAAAGGCTATAGTGTAGATACGGATCTTTAGACAATCACATAACCAACAAAAATGTGTGAAGATACGCACGAACTCCTTACAATATTATTTAAATTAGTTCTTTTATTTTACGTCATATAAACATTTTACCGACAATAGACTATTCGTATGTTAATGTTATTTGGGCCTTAAACAATATGTTATGAAGATTAGCACACAAACATGATACAACAGCAAAATTGAAAAGACTATTTCTTTACAACTTTGTTGTGATGAAAATTTAAAAAAATAAGCTCTTGGAATACAACCACGGTCCGAACATACATAAACGATAATTCATTATCATTTCAGCCCGGAATCACCCGCAGGTGTGTATAGGCCTCCCTTTTCTATGATTATGACTGACAGCCCACATTCGGATGCAAGACGATTCTGTTAAACAACACAAGTCGTTTTGTTCTATTACCTACACTGTTTCATACAGTTAAGATTTGGCTTGATAAGATAACTTTTCAAATCGATTAAGCAATCAGAGCCACATTTGCAACACTTACTACGTTTTACATCACATTTAAAACCACAAACTCATTAACCGAGTAACACATAAATGGCTGCCCTTATTCAATTTATTTAAAATCGGCGTTTTTTACATGTTTTCTCTATTAGTCATCGAGTCATTTCTAGCATCATCTTTAATACACATCATCAGCCTATAATGTTCCCACTGCTGGGACACAGGCCTCCTCGAGGGAGTGGGCCAAGTGCGGGTTGGTAGATGTCATATGTCTTCGAAGTTTTAGTTCTAGGACATGCCGGTTTCCTCACGATGTTTTCCTTCACCGTTTTTGAAGGCAGCGGTGATGAAATAAATTATACAAAGTAATGCGCCTGCCTGGGTTCGAACCGTCAGTCGGTGCTCCCACCACTGGGCCACCGCTGCCCTCACTCACTCTTTTGATAAGACTCACAAAGATTAGTTAGATGAATCAGTATTATGTCTTCTAGTTCATTGCCTTGTTTAATCTGTAGAGATCACTGAGGGCCCTCGGAGTAGCGACAAAGATACCAAAACCCATTGGAGTTAGAAATTATTAGTTAAAAAATAATTGGATCCCGAAAACAGTCAGAAATCATAAACTAATGCCAATCGAATCATTTGCCATTTTTAAAAACTAGGGGAACTGATCCATAGAAGCCATTGTAACGGTATAAATCAGACCAAAGAATTTCTCCGTAAAGATTCCCAAACCTGGTACGGTACGGAACCCAAAAAGTGTTAAAATCAAACTACATATGTATTTTGATTTGGCCATTTAAAAGGCACTTTTAGAAACCAACCTTCAAAACAAAGGAAAAAGAATTGGTTCTTTTGCCAAGAGGAAAGTTGAGAATTTTTATTTTTTGTGTATCATTCATTAATAAATGAATGAATGAAAAGTATTTGGGCATTCCTAGTGTGAGGCAATGTTTTATATTAAAAAAATATTATACGTGTCGTAGTGAGCTCTCCAACTTTATTGCGTTTTACCTAAGGGTCAGCTCACACCGAGACGCGAAGGGACGCGACGCTGCGCGCACACTTTTAAAGAGCGATTCAAAATATAACTTTATTTTCTACACGAAAAGATACACATTTCGTTGTTAGAATTCAGAATACGTTGCGCAACGTATTCTGAATCCTCACAAGTGTGCGCAGCGTCGCGTCGCGTCGCGTCTCGGTGTGAGCTGACTCTAAGCCATTTTTTTCTAATCTGATAAAACAAAAATACGTGTATATTATTTTGTATTACCTGACTGACGGACAAAATAGTTAAATTCTCAAGGGTAGTGTATAGGTGACTGAAGGAACTGACCTTTCTCTTGTGCAGTATTTCCACGACGATGTAGCCAGCAACTCCGATGAGGAGCATGACCATCATGACGTACAGCTTCATCCTGGCGCACAGATGGGTGGAGTAGGCGTATGCGATCACAAAGCCTGCCGACTCCCATAGGCGGTAGTTGGAGAATGCAGCCTCTTTGTTACGTCTGAACAGAACTCCGTACAAGCCTGGAATGGAAGGAAATGGATATTTAGGATATGAAAAATAATTTTCTTAAACAACTGTCTTCCGTCTTCTACTGGAAAAATCTTATAACCACAAATCGGTACAGGGCCCGTCTGCCAGATAATTGCCCCTCCTTATCGCAGTGGGGCAGTGTCCCAGCAGTGGGAACAATATAATCTGATTATGCTCATTCTTATTTGGTTATTCTTTTTCTTTTTTACTGCGTATGTCGCTGCTGCTGCTGTATTTCGTAAGTGTCATTAAATAATTTGGGCCCAGTGGCCAAGTCAGTGGTGTCGGTGGGCAGTAGCGTTTTTTTTTGTTATTTATAGTACAGGTGTAGGGATGCTTTGGACTGTCCAGCAAGTGGGCCATGGTCTGGTCGGTATCACCGCACCGCATTGTTTGAAGATTTAGTTGATCTATACTTTATGAGCCTTTGAGCTAAGAAAAATGTGGACTGTTTGACAATAAAGTTGTTTGCTGTTACGCTAGCAATAACTAGTAGAAGTGAAGAGTTCTTCTGTCCGCCACGAAACAGTACTCCGCCAAATAAGTAAACTCATAATTAGTTACATTATTTATTTATTTTAACTTCAAGCACATAGTACAGAGGCGGATTTAAACTTTTTTTATTGGGATTTTCTACCAGTCTAGTTGGTATTTTCTTTGGTTGATGCAGAGACAAAAAGTGGTAGTAGTATATCTAAAAATGTTATAAATTTAATACTAAAACAAATTACAAAGCATATATATAATACTTTCAATATATATCAAGATACTATAAATAATGAATTAGTTCACGACTGGTAAAATTGACTCATGCAGATGCGGGGGCTTGGGCTGATGCGGGTAATAAATAATTACATTATTAGCTGAATAGCGGAATGCATAGAAGAAATAACTATAATAATAATTAAAGATAAAAACTTGTTTCATTCACGTGTTCTATCTAGACAAGTGAAGCGATCAAATCATTTTTATAAAATGACATGGAACACTTTATATTATTTCCATGACACTTTGTGGATCTTTGAGCTGTGTTGCTAACAACCCCGATTTACAATCTTCGGTTTTGTAAGGCAGGCGCGTCAATTTGTGTCATTTATTTCATCACCGCTGTTCTCAAAATGGTGATACAAAACATTCTGTGGTAACCGACATGCCCTAAAACCCAAATCGATTTGTTGGTAGGTTGGCATACCTACTAAAAATCGATTTGAGTTTTCCCATCCCACAGTGGGCTGTTGGGGTGGATTACAGTAGTAAAGAGTACATTACTGATTATGTTGTAAATAAAAGAGAAAATTATATAGGTATGTTAAAAGGATCCTTTTTAGAATGTCTCAGGTTCATAAGGAAAACGCGGACTTCGCGATCCTGTGCCATTGGATTTTGATTCGCCGTTTTATGGCCACGATAAAATTCTATTTTTAAACCCAAGTCCTAAACGTTTATGGCATTCAGGATAAAAGCCTCCATGTCTGGTCCACTGATATAAATGGTAGGACCGGTTTAGATACGGTTACTAAATTACTTAGGTTCAGATTTTACACTGCAGGGGCGTATTTACCCTAGAGAGCGCCAATAGGACCATGGCCCGGGGCGGCAAGCTGCGCTCATCTTTTTTGACTTTATGTGCCTGAAGAAATTGAAAACAAAAGCCTACCTAATTTCCAAAAACACATTTGGTTGTAAGTTTAATAGACATCAAGATCCATAGAAGAGTGACGGAGGGGCGCGGGGCGACGACTAAGAGTATAGTGCATGATGCACTATAATTATGCTTTAAGCCTGCAGCTCCGTAGCTTATAAATCTGTATCAATGTGGAAAAAAAATTAAAAAAAATGGAGGCAGGGTTCAAAATACTTTCGAGCTCGCTTTTCTCGCTGTTATAGCCTAAGGTATCTAAGTTGTTCTGAAACTTTTATGCATACTTTGGCAATTTCACGTCAACATAACCTGAAATTCTCAAGCTCGCTTTGCTCGCTCTTGCATCATACGGTCAAAATCTAAGCTCGAAAAACGCAACCCTTTTGGATTCGGCCTGTCTGTCTGCGAGTCAGTCCGTATGTCACAGCACAGAGTTTTCGTTCCGGGACTATTGACACCACACACTTGAAATTTTGAGAGTAGGTGCCTTCTATGAACCGCTACACAAATATGATGAAAAAAACCGGCCAAGTGCGAGTAGGACTCGCACACGAAGAGTTCTGTACCATTATTTATAAAAACGAGCAAAAAAATCACTTTTTTGTATGGGAGCCCCCTTAAATATTTATTTTATTCGGGTTTTAGTATTTGTTGTTATAGCATCCACAGAAATACATAATTTGTAGAAATTTCAACTGGCTACCTATCACGGTTCATGAGATACAGCCTGGTGACAGACGGACGGACAGCGAAGTCTCAGTAATAGGGTCCCGTTTGAGCCTTTGGGTACGGAACCCTAAAAAATAAAATAGAGGTGGCCCTGTATATATAAAAAAAAACTACGTGCTTACTTTTTGGAATGTTTGTCGATAGGTCTTAAAAAATTATATCGAAGTTGATTTTATCGTGAAAATTTACAAAAATGTTTCCCCACTACTTTCGAAAATAAGAAGGCGAAAATTCTGCAAAAATTTTGGGTATTAGAACGTAAAAAAAAACCTTTAAATGAAAATTGGTTTGAATAAGATGAGATGTTTAGTTTTTGAGACATGGGAGTTTTTCATCAAACTGCAGCAGTTTGTTTTGCATTAACATACTTCGAAAAACAAATTTAGTTTTGCTGCTAAATGTGAATTTACAAATGTATGAGCATAGCAAATATTTTTATCATATTGTTTGGTGCTTCGGAACCCGATACTACGGTTTTCTTTTTTTGAAAATTGCAGGGCGACAGCCATATTGGCCTGGGGCGCCAAATCTTGAAATACGCCCTTAGGCAGTTGAATTTATCAGTAAAAAAAAGGTTTAACGTTGTGTCTACAATGTTCTATTTATTAAATGAATAGTAAATTACTACTTACATAAAATCAAGAACTTTGACCAGACTGTACCTTATGTTTAGCTAGGTTAGATTCCGGGAACAAAAGATTTCAACGAGTTTAACGTCACATACATTTTAATTAAAAAAAATACAAATATTACACTTAGCAGCAAACAATATAATAAGCAGGACTTTCTATTTTTAAACTATTTTCAATAAATAATACTGCATGTCTTTAGAAATCTAGAAATTCATTAAAAACTTCATACGTTTGCAGCATAAAACAGTGAGAGTACGAATATGCAATAAAAATATTCGTTTCTACTCTTAGTGCGCAGTTAATAGCCCAATAACAATCGCTGGCCGTGGCCGTGGTGGGCAGAGTTATAGGAATTGCTTTACACCCGAGGCAAGCTCACACGTGCGATTCTAGATTTAAATGTAATAATACAGGCAGGATGGTTTATGTCTATGTGAAGCCAAGGCATTGTGAAACGAAAATAAACTATTTTAACTATAGATTTTAATATTATTCTTAGGTCCGGTAAAGTATAATTGGGTTTATCCATCTTTCACATTTCACACTACTAAACAACGGTGAGAGCAGCGGTGGCCTAGTAGTGGCAGCCCCGACTTACGAGCAGTAAGCCGTGGGTTCGAACCCAGACCGACGAATTACTTTGTGTAATTTATTTCATCACCGCTTCCCTCAAAAACGGTGAAGGAAAACATCGTGAGGAAGCCGGCATGTCCTAGAACTAAAAATTCGAAGACATGTGACATCTACCAACCCACACTGGGCCCGCATGGTGGATTACAGCGCACTCCCTCTCATTGAGAGGAGGCCTGTGTCCCAATAGTGGGAACATTATAGGCTGATAATGATGAAACACGGTGTCTGGCTTTGTGCCGGGTTTAATCTCATGGCAATGGGCTGCCCCCGTATTTTATGACACTAGATCATGACTATTGATATTTGGGTGCACTGCCTCTACACAACCTTTTGGGGCTTACATGCTTGATAGATTATTTGCACATACATTCCAATGACGTGATGTTTTCAAAATTAACCAATATTTACAATTCTTAATTACTGTGTTACTGTCACGAAATGATAGTTAATTTTGTTTTAAATTGATTTTATATCTCTCTTATCTATAACTTTCACAGCATCATAATTAAAATCAGCAAACATAAATTAGAAATTGCTTCGTTCTTTTGTATTGTGTTTAATAGACCGTTGAAGCTTTGCTTTCAATTTATACTTATTACTTTATGGATTTTGCAAAATTATGATTCATCTTACTCATACAACAACTATTTTTGTATTTGTATGGGGGTACCCATACAAATACAAAAATAGTTTATTGTCACAATTAGCATAATCAGTCCCACTAAACGTGTCACCTTTTAAGCTAATTACCCTGCCTCATAGGTACTTCAAATCTTAACATGAGGCTCTGTACGCTATTAAAATGCTGCCTTCATTAGCGCTAATAATAAAAACTCTTAAAGCGAAGAGTCCGATTCAGCATCGCATAGTCATACTCTCAATAGATTTAACTGCAGATATTCCTAATCATCAACCGCCTCAACATTTTCTTATCTAAGCCTAGCCTATATATCCTTCACAACTCAGTTACTGGATAAAAAATACCTCTTGGTAACAATGGTTGTCAGATTTTCGGTCCTGCAAGCATAGCATGACCACTGTCGAAACGAATTTTGTCTACGGAAGAAAACACAGTCAGTCAGTTTGTCGATTCTACCGTCGACATAGCCCGTTTCTACAGCGGTCATGCTACGCGTACTGAGACTACCCTTAACGACTGTCAAAGATTTACAAGTGGCAGCCGGGACCATAACCTTAAGCGGTTGCTAATTAAACATGGAGTTAGGTAAAACACGTTCCACGCACAAAAGCCGACACATAAAGCTATAATTTCCAGTATAACATGACCTCGCTTCGTATTGATTTCCCGTACAGTGATAGATCCGTATAAACTGGTTTTGTATAGCATGGTTGGTCGCCGTGCGTACAAGCACGCTATAGTGTTTATAATTCGCGCATAATGATAAGAATCAAGCGATCTTTGTACTTCTCTCGTTCCCACAATAGCGAGTAAAAAACGAATTCTAATAGCAATAAATTGTATCCACAGTATAGTAATACATATTCAAATCGGATATGCATAATGTACACAGCTTATAAAACTTACTCGTCTTATCCGACTTAGGGTATTAACAGACGAATTAAATTATCTGACCGACTGTCTCTATATCTGTCAGATCAGAGTTCATTTGCAAATATTTTATCTGTGTCAATTGCATTTAATGACGTGGAAATGACAATAACTATCGCGTGATTGTAAGGGCAGTAATGCCTCCTAACGGAATTTGACCAGCAATCGACCGACTACTGACTGCAGTGTTCTTAATTAATTAATATTTTTGTCAAATGACTTCTCATTCTAACTATGTTACTTATACTCGTAATCACCTACCTACACCGACCTATCACAACAGCTAATATGAACCTTAACAACAGACTTGCTGATCAGCCAAGAATGTATTTCACTTATACTGTCTTGTCAAAACGGAAATTCAGAAGAACAGTTCAGTCGAACGTTGCGGACCTACCGACATTTATGCCAACCGTCTGAAGTAGTCTTTATACAGGTATCATTATAGAAGTTGACAGCTAACAAATGAATATGTATTTGAGAGTCATGATTGTGGCGTTCTGTAATATTATACTTGATCTTATGACCTTTTACGTTTGCTTAGTGAATACACTTAGGACCTATGTTCGTGGTTTCATTATTAAAGTTAGCTTGACCTGTAGCTAGTACGTGAATAAACCGTCTTAGGGACCGAGATATATTAGTTTGTTTCCTGATAGTTATACATATGCTACATAAATCATAGAATTGGCTTTATGAAGAATAAAATTATTAACTCTATTCTCTACATAATATAAAACTTTTAGTCTTCAACTACATCGTTACATTTTAATATAATTTCTCTAAGCCCATTAAAACCAGTTTCTAAGGTGATTATCATTACATAAGAAATAATAGTGTCGTAAAAAATGAACAAGGAGTGTGCTAAGTGGCTTCATTGCAGTTTAATAGTCTTGCCATATAAACTCGTAAGAAATTTAAAAAAAGACAGCATATTACTCTCTTTATTAAGTATTTGGATCCCTGGTCTCAGACCTTTGGATCTAAATTCTGATAATCTCAGGACAGCAAACAATACCTCTTATTCAAAGAAGGAACGAGAACTAAGCTGACCAGACGCCTATCCACTGTCTTTGTGATTACAGTCTAGGTTTCCCGTTTGACACAACTTATTGTCAGACAGTCCACGAAAAAATATCTAAGCTGTTGGAAAAAAACATCCTCTTCCAGCCAGGCTTCTAACTTTGTTAAATCTATTCTGTTTAAGTAAAAACTTAACTATTTAGTACAAAACCCTCCTCCAGGAAAGTAGTAAAGAGACTAGTAGGTACTCTTAAAAAGTTCAGACGCAAACCACCGTCTTTCCGACCTCGCCGTCGAGGTCCGTCGCGACGTGACGACTTGCCCTCCCCGACCCTCGCTCGAGCCAGCCCGCGAAGCTGTGGCAGTAGTTTTAAATCAGTCCCTAAATAATGACACCATTCAGATCCAGCCTGTCCCCATGCAGTCCTCCCTCAGCGACGTCCTAAACCGAGGCTTGTACCCCACAAGGGGTGCCCTTAGCGTGTAGTCGCTTAGTTTGTAAGTTATTATGCCCTGGCTGGAGGCCTTACTCTCAAGGCATCCACAGGATAGTCCGGTTAAGCAGACGACAACCTCATAGGTTGAACTGCGAGATGCCAATCATAAAAAATAAAAAAATAGTACAAAAATAACACTAGTAAATCAATTTATAAACTCACCGTTAATTTGCGTCTGCCATACAGCATCACCAACGCCCCACAGACCAGAGATGATGAAGAAAGTCGTCGGGGACTCAGGATCTGGTTTCCAAATGAGAAGCCACACGATGAGTCCTAAGTGAAGAGCAGCTCCCATCACTAGGATTGGGAATCTTCCTATGTACTTCATGGCTGATCCGAAGACTAGGGAGCATATCGCATTGACGACACCAAAGCAGATCATCACGTAACCGATGGACCGGATACCAAGTGCGCAGGATACGTAAGCCTGGAGAAGAATGTTTGGTTACAGACAAATTGTTAGTATTGTAGTAATGCACACGGCTACCAATCAAGCAATACTAAACCAGTTTATGCAGATCTCTCTTTTCTATTGGAAATTTATACAGCGAGGACATGTCATACTGGAAATGTCAGCTTGATTTGTTGCCATGTGTACAGGGGGTATAGGGTGGAAAGTGCCTTGTTCTCCATTGTCAACAGAGTGCTGTGTCTGGTTGGCTAATAGCCAGACGCGACGATTGTTGTTGTCGTCGCGTCTTCGCGCGAAATCTTCTGTCTCTTGTAAACTGACTACCCAAATTATACAAACTCATTCAATTGCTCCTCACTCTTATCATTACACACCAATACATCCTCTTCTCTTTCTAACACCATCACATTTTTTTCTTATATGCTTCCTACATGTCTGCATTTTGGGGATAACTGTGCTTGCGTGATTCAGGAGTTGGTACTTCTTACACTTAGATCATCTAAGCTACAGATTCTTAGTGCAGTTGTTTTACATTTTTTATAGGCTGGCTGTTTTTAAAGATGTTAAGTTACACTGACGAATGTTTGAGGTGATCTATCAAATCGTATAGTAGTAATATAATTGCTTCATGAAAATTAAAAGACTACAATCTCAATTAAATTGAAGTTCTGCGAAAACTATAATAGTCTTATTAATCCTTATTCTCTTTTTATGTTTCATGGTCAATATATTTTGACTTAAAGAACTAATAACAAAGTTAGTTTTAAAGTAAGAATAGTTAGCAATATAAATTCTAATTCCCCGCACTTTTTACATAACAGTGGTAAAGATTACCTACACTTCTTTGTGTGCACCGTCGGATAAAAAACTTTTGTAGCGGTTCCGTTTCAAGTGACTAGAATCCATTTACCTAACATCGTATGTACTAGCATAACGGTTCTCGTAACTAACATTGGAGGTCATTTTGTTAGCAAAAAATGTTGAACATTCGTTACGACACTCGTTTTATATGAGGAGTTTTTGTAAGTGTAGCATCCATCGATTTATTTGATGGGTGACCATAAATGAAGGATTTGTCTCAAAAAAGTATTTGTTTAATAGCTACTGTGTAGATGAACGATTTAGGTTTAAATGCAGACTGCCTTAACAGCGGCTAAAGAAACATTATTATTGCCTCTAAAAATAACTATTTACGGTACAGAGATAGTTTATTATTTAGAGGTAATTACTTGATTATAATTAAAATAAAACTATTGTAGACTACTAAATACTTAGAGGTACTTTATACTTTGCCATTTATTTTTATGATTGACTTCCGTCAGCATTCCGTTATGCTATCAAGATATTTAATATGACATTGATAAAGTTGGACTTCACGATCGCTTAAATATAAAAATATTATTCTAGTTTTTGTTATCATCATCTTCTGTCTAGCTTTTTCCTATCTATATTCAGGTTCAACTTCCAGTCTAACCGAAAATAGCTGAATATTCACATGGAGCAACAGGCTATCTGACCTGCACAACCCAGTTAGTACTGTGTAATACGATACCCCTTGGTAATAGTGGTTTTCAGACTGTCTGACTTCCTGTAACGGCTATTAAAGATCTGCCAATGTTCTGGTTCTCGTCATCACTACCACAAATTAAAAATCTGTGTCGATTTTTAATTTGTGTTAATTTCATTGTTTTATAGAAAAACTACTTATTTCCAATGAAATAAGTAGCTTTTCCATAAAACAATGAAATTGCAAATTCGTTTCTTCATTTTCATTCATTTAATGCAATCGTCATCATACAAATCATCTAACATGCTGACGTGATGCAATGGAAATTCCTAGACAAATCTATTTACTTGAGATAACACGAACGCGAATCTTGAAAATCCGTGTCATAATGCCACTAGTGTTTTTATTTAGGTAAAAGAGTGTCTATGAAGTTTAGAGTGTCCATGGAGTTTATAATGTCCATGGAATTTGTTGCCCGTTCTTTTCTATAGCAATCTACGCTTTGGAACGGGCAAAAAGCTATCTTTTTTTAAACTGATTAAAGTTCAAAACCAAATGTAACAAGTTTACTTGAAATAAATTATCATCAGCCTGGCCTTTTCCCAGCTATCGGCTTTTTCCGGCTTCGTACAGATAGAAAAAAAAAAAAAACAAACAAAAGAAGGCTCATAAACGTACCTGGGTGAAATCTGCTCCAATGAACGCTTGCTCCATACCAATCCATAGTGTAATAGGGATCAGTAACTGTTGGTTGGGTTTCTTTAACTGGTAAGCGGTTGCTGACAACAGCTGGATTCCAGTCAGCTCCTTTGAGGGGTCTGACTGCCTTTGCTTCTCACCATACCTGGGTAAGTAAGTGACAACGTTAATTCACAAATACAAATAAAATTGATGATATTCGCCATTTTCCATTGTGGTGGATGTCCTGGGTTTTCAGATTCCGAGGTCAGGCAAAATGTTAATGGGTTTTTCCATCGAAAATTTCTCAGTATCGGCCACGTAATCTGGATTTGTGCCTGGCTGATGGCAATAGGCTCGCCCCCTATTACATGGTACACAAACATAACTGGCGAAATGTCAGTTTACTATTAGTTACTCCTCTGCCTAACCGTTCGGGATTACAGGCGTGATGTTATGTATGTTTAAACGAAATAGTTTTTTTTTAATAGTTAAGAATAGAACGCTAACCACTATTTATTTAACAAGACGTAATAAAAATCAGTTAACCGTACCATTAACACAAACAAGAAATCAAGACAAAACATACGCAATTAATAACATGATATGTATTCGAAAATACTTGAGTATGTTGTGGGAAGTTGTTCAGAATTTTAAGTAAGCAACAAATAAGTACGTTACATAAAGGCATTGACATGAGTATTGTCGACTCTTGGCTCTTACAACAAAAAAACAGGCGCGTCTAACGTCAAGCCGGTAAATATCAATCTAAGTAACAAAGTATGGCAAAAACCAGAAGACACATTGTGTACAAATTGGATTTAGGTAGCGGGTTGTGACAGTAATATAAGAGTATAATATGTTCTGTTCGAATCACAACACATTTATTTAGGTGTTTGTATATTACTCATGGGTTGTTTATCTATCACCGTTATGTTGCAACAATGAAACAAGTCTTGAAAAGGAAGAAGATTAAATGAATAATTGGCGTATTTTGTCTTTAATTTAAGATGCTTGATGTGTAACAATCCGTAATCTAGTGCACCTATCTGGCTAGCCTTTTCCCAAACTATCTTGGGGTCGGCTTCCAGTCTAAACTGATGCAGCTGAGTACCAGTATTTTACATGAACCGACTGCCAATCTGACCTCCACAACCCAGTAATTTGAAAATACGATACCGCTTGGTAAGACTGGATGTCAGACTTTTGGCTTCTGACTAATCGTAACGACTGTCAAAGATCTACAAATGACAGCCGGGACCAACGGCTTAACGTGCTTTCCGAGGCACGGAGGAAATTCTGAATAGAATTATGGTCACCCATCCTAGGACCAACCTCAGCAAGCACGGCTTAACCTTAAAGATCAACCCGTGCGGCTGTTATTATTTAGCCACGAGCTCCTCTTAATAGCTTTATTGACTGAATAAGCATTCGAGAAATGAGATACCAAAATGCAAACATTGAAAATATTGGACTTAATATATGACTGCCATTCCATAGTGTGTATTATTTAAAATTCTAATCTAAGCTATAATACACTCCTAAAACATCAGTTCATCGATGGGCTCCGAAAAATTCTGTGTAAACGTTAACAACGATTTTAATGATGCATTCGATATCATTTTGGCGTGGTTGTTGAGATTTTTGGTGTACTGCTCTCCGGGTGATCTCAAATGAGAAAAATATCCAAATCCAAGTAGAAAACGGACATGTAACAATAGCTGTAAAAGTGTAGATGGGCTAAATAAAATAGTTACCTTGACAGTGGGTCAACAAGAAGAGCCACCATAAGTACGGCTACAACGACACAAGCGAGGTATATGGCACTGATCTCATATATCTCGCTGTCAGGAGGCCGGTTGAGGTTTAAGTTGTCATGGTGACCGCCGCCGATCATGCAGAAATTTGCGCCGCAAGTCAGTATAGTCTTGCTCGAGTTCTCTGTCGACACTGTCGCGTTGTGGACTCCCGAAGAAAACACTGCCGAAGAAAGGACGTTGCTGCATTCGTAAACATAAAATCTGAGCCCGATTCAGGACTTTTGGTTAAAGTGTTTGGGATGAGGTGGGGATTAGTTCAATTTTGCAAATTATAGTAAAGGCATACAATTTCGTTGAACTTACCTAAACTTGAGATCAAATTTCCCCAAAGCTCAGCCGTCTGCCAAGCAAGGAAGAAGAAGCCGAAGAACCGTACTATGATACCGTCGACGGCTTGGTCGGTCAGCTTCGCGTAAACGCTGCCAGCTTGCGTCAGGTACGTGGCCTTAGAGGTCCACATAGGAGCTGCTCCTAACCCGACCACCACTCCCGCTGGGACGAGAGTGTAGAACGCCGGGTAAAACTGCGCCCCGATGTACGGCGCGTAACACATCATCGATATACAGAGGGTCCATTTGACCGTTAGCCTCTTAATTAGGAATGTGGGTACAAATATACAGGAGACGACGAGCGCCGCGTAGATTGAGCTCAGAGAAACTGTACCGAGGCCGTCAGCGGCATTAATCGAGGACTGCAAGTTAGCAGTACCCTGGAAGGCGGTGAATTGGATCATGAACGCCGCGCTGACTGCGGCAATGTTCTTTAGTATTCTCCATTTCTCGTTCACGTTTAATTTAACTTTTCCAGACATGTAGTTGTCGTCTTCAGTGGGTAGCGGTGGGGGTTTGACGATGTCATCGTTCGAGTCGCGGTCATAGCCATCGTTTTTGAATCCCGTCTTGATCGTGTATACGGAGTCTTTGTCCGGACGATCATCTTCACGTCCGCCGCCGTGCGTAGCCGTCATTCCGTGATTCTCCCGTAGCCCTGGGGAAAAAACAAAGGAAATTCAATTAGTTCGCTTATCGAAGGTTCCCTGAAACACTTTGAAGAAACACAACCTTTTCGAAAAAACATAGCTTTTCCTTGGCAGTCGGGTAAAAAGGACTAAAAACAGCGATTCGACTCTCTCGCTTATTCGTGTTTTTATTTAACACAAAGAAGAGTGATTTTATAGCGCTTAACAAAATTATTTTGTAGCGCTTAACAAAATAATTATAAAATTTGTAAAAGACAGTCTGTTTAGTTACCTAATAATAAGCGTAAATTCCTCAGTGAACATAAAACAACAAGAAAAATTGGGTCTTATCTATTAAGTAGCTGTCTACCGAGTTTGACAAGTGTAGTTTAAATTGCTTGTTTCAGCAAGTGTTCGTTCCCAAATAGCACACTTATTAATCTCGCCTAATCAGTACTGTACAAAGCGTGTCTACTACGCCATTTGGTAAAGTTTTTGTGACAATTACGATTTGATCCGCATACAGCAATACAATGGGCAACTTTGGCTGAGTACATATCGTCCTATTGTTTGCTGGGTTTCACAAATGTTTCGTCATGACATAATCACCACGTTTACACCGAGTGCGCCTCCCAACTGAAAAACTACAGCTTCAAAATAGCAACTCTTTTTGTTCGATTGACGTCGGGCATAACAAAATTACGGGTTATTGATGCTATTAGTTTTAACCTCAGAAGGCAAGTCATGCCATCAGCACCTGTCAATAGATGTCGTTACTTGTTTTTGGAGTGATTCTGGGGCCTTTTGAGGTGTCGCTACCGACGTGGATAACTCGAACAGCTCTTGTCCTCGGTACCCCCTTGTACAATTGTCAGTGGATTCTAAGCGTGAAGAAAGTTCTCGTAGCAGTCAACCATCAATACAATTGTCAGCACAGTCCCTATCGGTCGCCGACACCAGGACGGTACTGCATGAATTATGAAAACAAAGTATGTAGTTTACAAATATTCTTGTCTATAGCAACGTTCTATATACTTCCATACACAGGGCAGATATCGTGCAGCATTTAGAATCATAGAAGTCGCGACGTGGAGTTACCAAACCCGAACAAAACATTTACTTAATGTTATTATCTAAATATCCTTTGTTTTGTCGTTAGCATTGAGTGTGTCTTATCGGCCAGTTGTCTTATATGGGTAAATACGTAAACTACTTTTATAGTTATTTGAATGCCATATTTTAGTATGCAGTTACGGAGGTGTTGTAAGTGTGCGATATCAGGGACGGCGACTGTTACCTTCTCACAGAATCGTCTAAGGTACTTTATATCTGCGTAAAAGTCTATAATAATAAGTACCGACCTAAAGTCATTAAAATATATCGTACTAGCTTATGCCCGCGGCGTCGCCCGCGTGGAGTTCGATAATGGTCCCACGGGAACATATTACCGTGATAAAAAGTATCCTATGTGTTAATCCAGGTTATAAACTACCCGTGTGCCAAATTTCATCTAAATCCATTCAGTAGTTTTTGCGTGAAAGAGTAACAAACATCCATCCATCCATCCTCACAAACTTTCGCATTTATAATATTAGTAGGATCTTCAGAATCGCTTTTCAACATATTTATTTGCTTAAGTCAACTTAATGAATTTATGACGACATAATTAATTATAATTGTCTGACACTTAAGTTATGACACTTTTTAAATATCATACATGGCTTGTTTTTGACTGCATTTCCATATTTCATGAATATAAGCGCATCACTGAGTCAGTGGGCGTCCTTCTATTAGAATATTAATTATATATGATAAGTTTTTAAATTGACATGGTCACTAACACTAACAACATCGAAATATCGGTAGATCAAAATAAATAATTTACATGGTGAGTATAATAACTTATATATTTACAAAAAGACAAGTTAATTTGTGCCATCTTGATATTCTAAAGTTTGAAAGTGTCATAAAGATGAGTCGAAGTATTTAAGATGGTTGACGATTTTATCGAACCATAAATTATATGTTATCAATACCAAAATGGCTGCCGATTTAAATCAACCGCCGTGTAATGTCAACAACCGTTTTATTTTTGCATGTTTTAGTTTGAGGATTAGGTATCATTAAAACGAGAGTGTCGTATCGCGGCCCATCACCGTCCATGTCGAAATGAGTACACATGTATTCAGATCATGCTGTAGACACCCAAATCGAATAGCTATCGAATGCCCCATTGTGCAATTTAATGACTGCGTACGATGTCGGTTTGTTGTTAGATTTGCAACTCGAGTTATTGTTGCCTGTACTCATTGTCAGGTGGTTGTGGTATACTGTAAACACTGTGGTAACGGCTAACAGAACACTCACACGCGCTTACACCCACACTGTATTACATAACATAGCCATTTACTTGGATTAATGGAATATGTGGAACACAACGTAGGACCACCATTTTAAACCCCTAGCCCACCAATCATTATTATCAGCCTATAATGTTCCCTCTGCTGGGATATAGGCCTCCTCTCAATGAGAGGGAGTGGGCTTTAATCCACCACGCGGGCCCAGTGCGGATTGGTAGATGTCACATGTCTTCGAATTTTTAGTTCTAGGACATGCCGGTTTCCTCACGATGTTGTCCTTCACCGTTTTGAGAGCAGTGGTGATGAAATAAATTACACAAAGTTAACGCGCCTGCCTGGGTTCGAACCTACGACTTACTGATCGTAAGCCGGGGCTGCCACCACTGGGCCACCGCTGTTCCCCACAAATACCTTGAGGAAATTTTGATGTCCTTTAAAATGACTGAATATCAGACTAAACAAGGGAAAACATCCAAGTCCATAAAACACCTCATAATAAATAAAGTATGTAACAGTAATTTTCTATTTATCAAAACTTTAAAGTAATTTTTAATAATCACAGTCAGTTACATTTATGGAACCTTTTATAATCTGTTTATGAATAAGGGGTGGTACACAATCGCACAATTTATTTCTAATTGTTTTTCTGCCGGTGTGATTGGACGTAATAACCGGATTGTAGCTCTAATGACTGTGCCTGTCCATTGTTCTATAATATTCTACCCATCACAGATTTGTTAGTGTACCAGTACGTACTCGGAATAACGTCATCACATGTGATCGACACGTGATTTTTTTAAATGGTCCCTAACTTTCGTCTGGATTTATCCACGTTAATTATCGTAAAATATCTAGAAACTCCAAAAACTGAACTGTCCACTTTCATATCGAGTTATGAGTAATCTGACGCATACTTGTTTGACAGGTAGATTGTAGAAAAGAATGTTAATTAAACAGTTTGGCTTGTGTTCTTTCGTATGAAATACCCTTATAAT
The DNA here is from genome assembly GCA_963082945.1 of Cerastis leucographa. NCBI lineage: Eukaryota > Metazoa > Arthropoda > Insecta > Lepidoptera > Noctuidae > Cerastis > Cerastis leucographa. The sequence continues at coordinate 11,535,459 of OY720378.1, forward strand.
CAATGAAAAATAGACTCTGCTAGCAAAGGGTTTTGATGGACACTGAGTAAAAGTTCGAGTATGTATTCCACCGTGAAAAGCAACGTAATTAGTAGAATCCATAATGTGCAAAAACGTGTGTATTATTTAGTTACCTCTTTCAATGACAGTTTACCACTGTCCTGCAGCATAGGTATACGATCGTGTCCAAACAAGTACCTAGATTACATCTTCTAAGAAATATTTTGTAGAAAAAAAACCTAATCAAAATATTGTTGTGTTAATGGTAAATAACTCCGTTACATTACTTGTGTGAGTGAAGAAGAATAAATAGTTATATCTGAAGATAGAGTCCATATTAACTAAACAATTACATAAATAGTTTTAATGTATGCACGGAGCGTGGCCTGCCGTCACGATAATCGTTTTATGTAGAATCGAGTGAAGTGTCCTGTTTGTAACCGAAATGTTGTGGGAGGTGCTCAATAGCTTGTGCTTATTGCAGCTATCTTAATTATTATTTACTGGGAAAACCAACTGTGAACGGTCCCAGTAAAGACTGAATTAGCACTGATATGCTGTCACTTGAATTTAGAATGACTCTTTATGAGTCTTGACACTGAAAAGGCCTTTTAATAATATAATTTATCGAATTTAGAATTGCACTTTATGAGGAGCCTTTAAAACTAAGCTTTAAGTCTTGACACTGAAAAGGTCTTTTAAAAAAAGGATAGAGTAATAAAAAAACAAATGAATTGAGAATGATTTGTTTATGTTTAAAAAACGCTGCAACAGTGTGTTCTAAGCGTAAGAATAAAGCCTCCTAAAATGATAATGAGAAGTACCGTCGACACTGCATACCGCAGCCATGCTGTCAGCACTGAGACGTGAGATAAAAATGTCCTGTGTCTAGACCGAACTGTGTTACGATATTTTCCAGGATGTTTCAAAGCACGTACCAAGATAATTCCGTCGAAACAATAACAAATAAACGTATCTTTGTAAGGCCAAGTTAAAACAGCACTGAAACTATTTGTTCTGGTATACTTGGCGATAGTATGGTTTTCCTTGTATTATTTATTGTTTTAAGTAATTCTGCATTATCGCTTCTTAGAAGTATTTGCAGAGGGAAAAACAACAAATAATTGAAAAAATTAAAAAAAAATCGCCTGCCATGTAAAAAACTGAACTATAAAAATAAAAACAAGTTTAATTATTTGAATTAAACCGCGATTGTGTCTAAAAATGAAACACTGAAAACCAAATTTTTTATCGAATTCAGGGGACTTACAAAGACATGTTCCACAGAAACGTCCCCCGACAGCGATTAAAAAATCGGTTTAATAAATTATATTATTAAAAGGCCTTTTCAGTGTCAAGACTCATAAAGAGCCATTCTAAATTCAAGTGACAGCATATCAGTGCTACTTTAGTCTTAACTGAGACAGTTCACAGTTGGTTTTCCCAGTGATTAATATTTAAGATGGCTGCAATAAGCACAAGCTATTGAGCACCTCCCACAACATTTCGGTTACAAACAGGACACTTCACTCCATTCTACATTAAACGATTATCGTGACGGCAAGCCACGCTCCGTGCATACATTAAAACTATTTATGTAATTGTTTAGTTAATGTGGACTCTATCTTCAGATATAACTATTTATTCTTCTTCACTCACACAAGTAATGTAACGGAGTTATTAACCATCAACACAAACAACATTTTAATTAGGTTTTTTTTTTCTAAAAAATATTTCTTAGAGGACGTAATCTAGGTACTTGTTTGGACATGATCGTATACCTATGCTGCAGGACAGTGGTAAACTGTCATTGAAAGAGGTAACTAAATAATACACACGTTTTTGCACATTATGGATTCTACAAATTACGTGCTTTTCACGGTGGAATACATACTCGAACTTTTACTCGATAGTGTGAAAAATGAAAAACTAAAAACCAAAATTTACATCGAAGTCGGGGTACTTACAAAGAAATATTCCACAGAACTGTCATGTAATTTTTTATTTTTAGACACCATCGCGGTTTGATTCAAATAATAATTAAACTTGTTTTTCATTTTAAGTTCACGTTCTAACATGGCAGGCATGTTTTTATTTTTTTTATATATTTGTTTTTTATTACATACCTTTGAGTGATGCAACAGTACTTTTGCTGTACAACCAATATGCCACGAAATATTGTTTTATTTTTCGGGAAAAGAATATCGCGCTAAAGATAATGCAAAACTATTTCGCCTTCTATATAATTATTTTTATACTTAATTAAGTACTTAGATTTCTGAAACGATTTAGTTCTTGGACAGCCTGGTTTTCATGTGGCTGGTGGATAAGCTAAAGTGGATCGAAAACGCCAATTGCCAAACCTCCTAACTGTCTCACGCGGTTAAGTGCGACATTAGCTTGGCCCTTGGCAAAATCACCCTATTCCTTTATTTTTTCTATATTTTAGCCTATGTTACCCGGGATAACGCAATGATTCTAACGATACCACATACGTCGAAATCGGTTAAGGCGCTTAGAAGTTATGGTGGAATAAAAAAAACTCACAAACAAACATACATACATGAACCCTAAAAACATAACAGTCTTTTTTTGGGCAGACGTGTTACTAGATCGTAAACATTTTTCAGTTTGTATTTTCGTTTATTTTTAGTTTTGTTAACTTTTTCTGGGCATTCTACACCTACTCTGAGAAATATAGGTACAGCGTATGTGTAAAGATTTCAATATTAAGTTATTAGCAACAATGATAGGTATTACTGTCAAAAGAAACCTACTTGGAATGTAATCACCTGAAATGGCTGCAGATTACAACATAATCAGGCTGTATGTGTTTCAATAGTCACACTATTTTGTATTTCCCACAGTGGATCACTGAACTTGTCAAAACAATGCTTATTCTATAAATAAACGCATCAACAATAGGGGCTATTTCCCGAATTACTCGCAAAAACAGTATGACGGGGGCACTCTTAGGTTCCCACGACTACAAATCAGTATCATTCCGATGTTCGTCAATTTTCACTTCCGTTGCTTCCACCCTGTCATCATTCCATAATGACTTCTGCGAAGGCTAAACGTTAAATTACTCCCTGTCATGTTCACATAATACAGCTTATGAAGTGCTATTGTCAGACATTGTACAGCGCGTGATTTTAGCACGATGCTCTCGCTTCTGTCCCTTTGTGACGGCCTTGACTGACAATTGTTGATTTTATTGGCAGTCAGAGGATGTTGGTTTTAACATTTAATAACCCACCAGTTATATTTCGAAATTCGTTTAAATTAGGTACTTAATTAATATGGCTTATTTCGAAAGATAATATTTTCTCACATTTTTGTCTTAGCTGAATACCTATGCAACGCAGTCTGTTTTATATTCTCTATTCATAAATTGTAAACTGCATCGCATCTTAATCGATTGCCACGGCGTTTATCGATATTCGATCAAGTTCAAGTCAAAGTAATCACATTGATTTGAATTTCGTCGGTTCCAATCGATTATCGACAGATTCGTGACCGCGCTCATTGTCGTTTGTAATTAATTACATTAATACCTGATGGTAATATTATCTGTGGATAATATATAATTGTTGTGAAGCGTCACATCCAGCCTTCGTGGAGAGACTTTTGTCTATTGCCTGCGACCTCCATTACCTCATCAAGGAGTACATTTGCATAATTATTAAATTGAAAGTGATTAAGTTTTTGTTTTTCCGTTGTGTAGCACTGCACAATAGAGACGACATTGTTGAATGAGGTCGGCGTTTAAATTTGCATTTCATGGTGTTTCGGAAAAATTACAACGAGATTGTTCCACGAGTGAAACTTAATCAAGCGCAACTGTGACCACAACATCGTCTACAGATGAAAAGAAAAGGATCATAACAATACAATAATTTAATTTTAAGCTGGTTTGCTACTTATTTCTCCTTATATTTACTGCATTTAACCTTGTAGATAAAGCTGGTCATGACATTCATTTTGCGCTGTAAACTCTATCAAACCCAAACGTCCTTAGCACAAAATATGCGATGACAAGGCCTATAACGTAGTTCATCAGGTATAGTTTAACCGAAAGTGCTTAGATTATCACGTTGCATCCTTCTGCTATTTAATTTTTATTCAGCGTAATTGAGGCAGTCGTGATTATCCTGTCACAAACCAGATTCTAACGATTATACAAAAATAATATAAATATAATATAATAATAATAGAATATTCTTTTCTGAGTGGTGTTTATTTTAATTAATTAAATCAATTCATTCGATTTCAGATTGGAGTTCATGTACCTAGGAAGACTTAGTTCACGCACCTGCAATGCATATCATCTCTTGTGCAAAAAAGTAGGTGTTTTCAACTCAGTTGAAATTGAGACTCTGAACGTATCGGTTGGTAAGTTTCAGGTAAAAATTTTAAGTATTATTTTTAAAGTTAGTTTCTTATCGAATTCACCAAATTGTACTTCACTGCACGCACATGTTTTATAAAATTTCTTCTCAACCCGTTGGTAAATGTTACAAATTACCATTATTTTAATGAACTCTTGTTGGAAATGGCTCCCTAAAAGAAGCATGGAAGATATCTTCATTTCTAGTCTATTCTAAAGGATGAGAAGATTAGAATCAAATTCCATTAAATATCCCGGAAATAGAGGCTTATTATCGTGCATTAGGAACGCGATGCTGCATTAATTGGTGGCCAAGGTTGCTACACAATGGGTACTGCCGGCCAGTGCGGCCACAGCAATTGTGTACGTAACACGAGTGCCTTCGGCAAGGAAAAAAACAATTATAGTTTAACACACGTGACATTCTAGTGCTTGTTTGGCTTGTAGTCAGAGGCGAGACTGCTGTGCATAAGGTCCTAAGATTCTCGCGTTTGGGAACGTATAATTGGGATTATCCAAAATTTCTGGGAAGCTTCTACGGAATTTAGATGTGTGCCTGGCTGTTGGCAATAAGGTCACCCTCTATTACAGAGGACCATAAATAACAGGTACACCTCTGCTTAACCGCCAGAGGATTACAAGCCTTATGTTATGTTATGTTGTGTGACATTTCAAACGCGTCAGTTATGCACGATTCACCTGGTGTACCCTGACCCTCTAACCCCTGCCGGCGCATCGTACAGCCTTAAAGCTTTGGCAATACCTCTAATGCCTGTCTATTAGCATCAAGCGTTCGTTTTCCAACTATAGCACTGTGGCAACACTGTTCTAAAGACACCAGTTATGTCTTCACACGTTCGCTCACCGTGTCTAGGCACTAAGAGTTTCCGTGTGAGCTTGTACGGTTGTTCTCAAAAGATTCGCTGTACCTACTTAGTTATTCGTCGGGTTTATTGAAGTTTGATTATAGTAGGAAGGAAAAATACTCATTTTGAGTTTTACTGAATGAGTGTTGCTTGCACTTTATAAAAATGTAAGAAGGGTAATTTTGATGGAGATGTTTTTTGATAGATTTTTCTAGATGCAATTGCTTTTAAAAGTGAGACGTTTGCAGTTTTAGAAGGCTTAACGTCGATCTAGGCCAGGCTTATCGTGTTTACGAGATCCACAGCGTGTTTTAATAAGGGAAAACGTTACGAGTCCACAATAGCTTGTATCACGCGACACTATTCTCCATTATTTCTCGTGATTTTAAGAGGTTTTGTATAAAAACGTTAACGTTCACTGACCAATCATGGAAATTCTTCTTTGTTGTCAATTTACGTTTTGTTTTTTGATTTTCTGTAATGGTAGTTCTTATTTTATATATTTGTATAAAGGTCATGTCAATTAAGTAGTAGATATTTTTCTTTGTTCGGTATTTCTAGACTTTTATTGAACGTTTGCCTTTATAACAATGATGATTTCTGGTTTATTTTCAACTTAATTTAAAAAGGAGAACTAAGTTAAGCTTGTGCAATATTCTGTAATAAAATGAAGGATCATTGGACTCTAAAATATACATTTTAACGTCTATTCTAATCTTGCTGAATCTAGATTACCAATTTTATTTATCTTTGGTTTTATTTTTCATATTTCCTTATATGGTGAAGTAGTCCTACGATCTTCATAAATTATACAGAGCTGTCAACATAATTTTGGGACAAATAAGTCGTTTTGACATCATTTCTCAGATTTTGCACATCTAAATAAATAAATACACCTCACGATGAGATATAGCACCTACATTTTTAAATACTAAATAATCGTTCGAAATTATAATCTGCCTATTCTTTCCCAACTATTTTGTGGTCGGCTTCCAGTCTAACCGGATACAACTGAATATCAGTATTTTACATGGAGCGTCTGCCTTTCTGACCTCCAAATCCCAATTGGTACTTGGTAAGAGTGGTTGTCAGTTCCGGGCCACTGAATACCTGTAACGACTATCAGAGATTAACATTTGACACCTGGGACCAACGCTTTTAATATGTTTTCCGAGACCCGGAGAAAACTCGATGGGAGGTTACCCATCTATTGACCAACTTTAAGTAAGCATAGCTTTACCTAAGATCAGAGCCAATTTAAGATCCGAGCGATTGCTATTATTTAGACACGAGCTCCTCTTAAGCGCAACTCCAACAGCGCATGTCATCCGAAATGTTAACAATAAATAATTTTAATGCAATATGCATCTCCGAGAAGCAAATAAGGATATTAAAATACCTGTTTTTTACATTTAAGTCTGACCGAATTCTTTTGTAAAAAAAAACCGGCCAATTGCGAGTCGGACTCGCGCAGTTCCGTACCAATATTTATAAAAACCACCATATGTAATCTGCAAATGAGACTCGTTTTGATTACAAGTGACGCTTAGCGCCATCTATCGTTCGAAATTTTCGAGTCAAATACAATTGGTCGACTATTACTCGTAAACTTGTAAAGCCGACTTAAGTGTGATAGTTTTCCTTTAAACTTCGTTATATATGGGTACAACTGCCGTGACATTTGAATTTCTAACTAAAACCGTTTAGTTGGTAGAGGGGGGGTCACTTGACTCTAACAAAAATTGGTACTTTAAAGCTTGATAAGTCACGAACGGTTTACTTAATCAAAAAACCATCTTCCGAAACCCCTATTTTTAAAAGACCTATTCAACGATATCCCACACTATGGGAAGGACGAAAAAAAAAATTATCATACCTTCTTTACATGTAAGGGAGGTATCCTAAATATGTAATTATTTTTAAAAAAAAAATATTTTACCACTTTTCTGGCGTCATTAACGTGTATACATGCCAAATTACAACTTTTTAGTACCAACAGTTTTTGAGCTAAACCGCGGACAGACAGACGGACATACCGAAACTATAAGGGTTCCTTGTTGACTACGGAACCCTAAAAACAATCAAAACTTGCATCAAATTCAGAACCCTACGCTCAGTAGTCGCTCTTGCGACTGTTGGACCAACGACGCGGCGAAACAAAGACTCAATTAACATTAAAAGGCATGTTAGCATATAGTAACAAACAGTTTTTATTGAAGCATGTTATATTTCCGCGGTAGTACCTTAGTTAAGGCGTGGGCATTCCTGTTTTAGTTTATATATTATTTATTGAATGCAATCGGCTCCACATTTAGATTGCAAATCTTTACTGTTATTTACGACTAGTTTTCGCTCGAGGCTTCGTTCGTACAGGCGTTTATTTCTCCTAGAATTCTTGATTAATGTGTCCGTTTCCATGTGAGCATAGGTTATATTAGATATTATTTATGTTCAGAAAATGTAGGTTCTAAGAGATTCAGAAAATATTGATTGGATAACCAATCAATATTTTCAGTTTTCATAATATGGTATCAAAATCATCTTAATTATAAAGCAAATTTAAATTTTAAAAAAAAACTCAAAAACTGCAATGATTAGCTTTAAAAATAAACTTAACAATCCTAAATGTAATGCTATTAGTTTAAATAGACTCCTATTAAGTACCTCATATAAACAAATGGTTATGACTTTGTTTGAGCTACTTACTTACTATATAGTTCTCAATATTACAGGAAAGAGGATAAATCTAAAATAAGGTGACACCACAATAAAAAACTTTTGTTCTCAATTGAATAAATGCGACAATATTTAAATTCTAGTATGATCGTTCAAAATATGTATATTTAACAAATATTTTTTCCTTAAAAGACAAAACAAAAAAAAAAAACTTGTGATAAATTCATGAAGTGTGACTGCAATTTTAATTAAATAGTTTTAAGAAGAATTTCAGTAAAACTCTTGAATTTATTTACTTTGCATACAGATTACCTGACATATGTATATAAGAATATCATATTATTTATTATCATACATTACCAGGCCTTTATCTATAAAATAATCATTTATATAAACTGCACAATAATCGCGTAATATAGATTTGTCTAATTTAAATAGTCACAGCCGTAATTAAATAAATAAGAAAGCTACAAACGGACACACGTCGCCGCCATTTAAACAGCAATGATCTAAATCAAGTGCAATAACTAAAGATTCAAGATGCGTATGCTGTTGGCAATTTCAAGAGTTCCTTAGTATTCTGCGTCGGGCAGATGTAACGGGCGGGCCCGTAAGTAATCGTTGCAAACAGAATCTAAAATAAGTTTATCAGTCACATCACGCTATGTTATCGTTAATACTTCGTCGTGGCAATTAGTCCGCCGGCTCGGGCCGGTTGCCACCAGATAGAACCGATGCAGTACGGTTGATCGGGACAAAGTCGGTTTCGTGTACGAGTCGTTGATCCCTGAGCACAAACAGAACACTTGGGCGGCAAAGCCACTCTTTATTACATACGCGAAAGAATGCTCAAGAACCTTCAATAAAAATTAAGGCAGCTGCCATTATGTGCAGAACCCCAAAGTACTTGTCTGGGTATCGTTTCAAGTCTTGCCGCAAAAAAAAATAATGATAGCTCTTGATGTTTTCATCATAATCACTTAGGAAGACCATTATGTAACCTATATTTTGTTAAATTGTTACAATGGAGCACTCATTGTGAACAAAAAGTTGTTATTATACGAGTATACCTACTCGATTTTTGTTGTATTGTGTCTTGGATACCTGCTTGAATGAAATCAAAGCTGATGGCTTATTTGGACGAAGGTCATAAAGGGAAAATGAAAAATACTTAAGTTTGAAAACTTGTTACGATTTCCAACTTCGCTTAAAATGCACGTGAAAATTGACAGGTTTCCATTTTTATACATTTTATTAATAATAAATCTGGTTAGACTTCCGTGGATGGGTATATTTTATAATTACATACCGAGTTTCCTCCGTGCCTCGGAAAGCACGTTAAGCCGTTGGTCCCGGCTGTCATTTGTAGATCTTTGACAAGAAGTCAGAAGCCAAAAGTCTGACATCCAGTCTTACCAAGGGGTATCGTATTACCCAGTTACTGGGTTGTGGAGGTCAGATAGGCAGTCGCTTCATGTAAAATACTGGTACTCAGCTGCATCCGGTTAGACTGGCAGCCGACCCCAAGTTAGTTTGGGAAAAGGCTAGGCAGATGATGATGAAATCTGGTTAGACTTACTTGTATATTAACATAAGTACATTAACAGCAATATCTTAATGTATGACCGTATGTATCAAATGTTAATTTAATAAACCAATAAGTATGACAATTTAGTAACTAATAAAGACTAGCATTCTCAGGAAGTTAGGTACGCTCCGTGGACGCATACCTAATAGTTGTGAAGAAGTATAAATAACTTAATAAATTATAATAAACCAAACGCTGAATTAAAAAAACCTTAGCTCCTACGCAGTTCAGGAAATTTCATGAACCATTGGCAAGAAAACAAATAATTTTGATTGCAAGAACCAGCCACAGTCGCAATCAACTCCTTTACTCCTAGATTTATCCGGTCTCCGCCAGTTTTTAAATTGGCAAATACGTCAAAGGGTGCCCTACTGAGAAAAACATTTGTTGCAATCGAGCCACGTCAGCTTGTTCTTGGAAACTCATTCAAGCAAATAACCGTTTACTTATTCTGTGTGAGACAAGCATTATTATCGTCTAATGTTTTGGCTTTACAATAGGCGCGTTTCTTCGTTTGCTAACATTAAGACAGTCACACACGATACATGCAAGTTGGATGAATCAACCAAATTCGTAAAGCAATTCGTTCATTGCCGCGCATCTCTGCGCCTTTCAATCAAAGTGAATCAATTTTATTAAGATGTGTCTTTGCCTTTACCTACATGTCCGTTTGTCTAAGGAGCGGCCGTTCGCTTCTGTCATAATATTTTAAGTTTTTTGTCCATGACTTTCGTGTTGAGTGACCTCTTAGCGATATTAGCGAGGGGACGAGGTTATCCTTTTTTATTAGCAGACGTTTGTGTCTAGTCATTAGATTCAGATAAATATTTGAATAGATTAGAATCTACACTGATTGATTTTGTAGCATAGTGTTAGACCTATAAACCTATCTGTCGAAGAGACATCACGTCTTTTTCCCACAGAGGAGGCTGGAGGAGGAACTACAAAACGCCAGCTGCTATGAAATTTATAAATATCAGAAGAAATATTGACTTTATAGACGTGGTTCATAAAAATGAAAAGAAAATATTTATGAGAGTAGATCACTATATGTATTTCTACTTTGCTGCTGATCAAAAATACAATTTTTTTAAAGGTTCTTGTTCAATGGTCCGTAGTAAAAAACAACACGATTGGGTTGTAGGATAACAAAATGTACGCAAATGTGGACTTTTCCTAAGAATAGGAGTACGCATTCCTAAGATAACTAATCACTTGTGTTTTTTTTTGTTAAGGTAGGGAAACATACAGACGAGACAATATTTTTTTTTAACTCTTTAAAAATTATCGTAAATGTAATGTACACTAATGGTAAAAAATAAAAATCATGCAGTCGTTTACAAAACGTTTCGTATCTCTGCAAGGCAAGGACTTTCACGATAATAGACATAGGCTTTTTGCTACCTTATGTCAATAAATGGTTCTTTCTATCATCGTTATCTCTGACCTTCGCACCATGGAGTTTCTTGCCGGTTCTTCTCCTTAGGAAACGACCAAACTGAAACGTGTACATTTTCTCGACGTTTTATAAGTGCCCATGTAGGCCCATGTGAAGTAAAATAATTATTTTGATTTTTGATCTGAACACTTTATAACTATTTTAGTTATTTTGTCTTTTTAACGAAGATAGGTGCCTAAATTAGATTTAAATCATTTAAAATCTGTACTAAAGCAGCTAAATCACTTAAGAATTTAGACTAATTATTAGTCTTCATAATTAATAGTAGGAATGTGAGGTTTGTCAAATCGTGATAAGCGTAATGTTAATTTCTTGTATGAATTTATATGTAAACTTAACTCGTATACTATTTCACATGGCTTTATATTATATTGTCTTCATAAATATATAATATTATAGGTACATATAAATCTGATATAAAAGTTCCAACGACGAGAATCTACAAACAGAAGAAAATCAAAATTTCTTGAAAAATCCAGTATGTCAAAATCTTTTTAGCCAAGCCCGGAGCATGTATGTGGCTTTTAGAGTAAGCTGTAGGACAAAACAAAAGAGGGATGTACTCTGTGAATAAAATGATAACTCTTCTATTTGGCTTGGCAGTAATCGGGTAAAATTGGTATGGCTAGAAAGTGGTGCCTCCTCAGATAACGACTAATAGAGAAGTACAGGCCCCAAAATAAATTGGGAGAGTAACAATAATACAAATAGCATCACCACATATCCAAAAAAAAAATGTCTTCGGGAACTCAGGTTGAGAACTGTGAGTAGTTTAACATTTCCTCATACAACAGCACGAGACCGTATCTAGCTACATAATAAGCAATTATGTATGTAATTGTACAGTCTCTTTTCCTGGTATCTAAATCTTATACAACCACTCCCTTCGGAAGAATGCGAGCGTGAACAGGTAATCTTGCCATATTTATTGATTTTTTATTGCGAGGTTTAAAGATATTCATGTTATTTTTTTTTTATTATATTCAAAAGAATCAGCAAACATCTACATTATACATTTGTGTCGAATGGGTATTGAAATTTTGTATGGGGCAGCTGATATTTTTTTCGCTATTACGGTGTTTGTCCGATGGAGAAACATGTTCAGTTTGATGGTCTGTAGCAGATCCTTAAGTATGTATATACCCTTTCCGTTACACCCTGTATAGTATTAAAAAAGAGATACTTATATTTGAACAATATTGTAGCCCACAACGCAGTTCACAGTATAATGTGATTATGCGTTCGGGAAATACCTAGTCGCTATACTTGGACGTGATTAAGCAATGGTAGATGCGAATTAAGTGTAAATGAGTGTGGAGCTCGTGGCTTAATAATAACAGCCGCTTGGGTCGATATTTAGGTTAAACCGCGCTTGTCTAGGTTGATACATGGATGGGTGAATACTCATTACACACCGAGTTACCTCCATGCGTCGGAAAGTACGTTAAGCCGTTGGTCCCAGTTGACTATTGTAGATCTTTGACAGTCGTTACAAGTAGTCAGTGGCCCGCAGGTCTGACAACGAGTCTTAATAATCGTACCCAGTACTAACTGGGTTGTGGAGGTCAGATAGGCAGTCGCTTCATGTGAAATACTGGTATTCAGCTGCATCCGGTTAGACTGGAAGCTGATCCCATTGTAGTTGGGCAAAGGGAGGCACATGATGATGTTTAGTATTTGCTTAGGGTTAGATTTGTTGTCCAACTAATAATGCCCTAAAAAGTGTGTAACACGTCTTTTTATACAGGGTGTAACGGAAAGGATATATACATACTTAAGGCTGTGCTATTTTTTTTTTGCTGCAAAAAAAAAAAATTTGGTGAGAAACATGTTCAGTTTGATGGTCTGTAGCACACCCTTAAGGATGTATATTATACCCTTTCCGTTACACCTTGTATATTTTGTTGTGTTAATTATGTTGTGTTGTGATAATTACTAAAATGACACAGGGAAAAAGTAAGTTATCTATGTACAAAAACCTTTTTTTATTTTTCGTTGTCGTTAATTTTTTATTATTTTTCAAAGTATGACGTTAATTAATACCTTCCTAGAATTCGTACCAAAACAAATGTGACCTCAGATTTATTTCCAATATTTTATTTTATTTTCCTTATTATCTTTGGTAATTGCTTATGCAAATGTTGTGGGTCTCGCGCGGTTTTATAAATGTCTAAACCCCTGTGGGTTCGATTTTTCTTATTGAGTTTGGTAACATTGCTTACAGCGAATTATTGTTTTTTAGTGTTATTTATTTAGAGGTAGCTTACATAGAGTTTATGTAATGTCCCATGCCTACTCTATTATTAATCGTTACTCAACTACCTTAGTATCTAATGAATATCATGACTAATTAATGTATTCTGTTAAAAAAAATAGGTTCTTCAGCCTATTTATATATTTTGACAAAAAAAGCACATAAATATTTAAAATTAGAAACACGGTATTGTTCCTAAAAGGTCGCATCGCTGGCCCCAATGGGTAATACCAATGGCAATGCGCCACAAAGACTGAAGCTAACATAACTTTCGGTAAACACCGCCGGGCAATTTCGCAAGCACACCATACCTTGTCGCCGTGTTTTCCCGACTACTTAACTAATGTGCTGCCTCATTTTGCGTCGCTAAACATTTTGCAATAGCATGGCTGTCTGTAGCATGATGATTATATCATTCAAATTCTAGTTGAAGAACCGAGTGCTACTTCAAGACTTTTGAATGAGCAGGTGATTACTTTACAAGCCGTGTTAAAATTGCGAACTTCCTCACATCATCATCTGCCTAGCCTTTTCCCAAACTATCTTGGGGTCGGCTTCCAGTCTAGCCGGATGCAGCTGAGTACCAGTATTTTACATGAAGCGACTGCCTATCTGACCTCCACAACCCAGTAACTGGGTAATACGATACCCCTTGGTAAGACTGGATGTCAGACTTTTTGGTTTCTGACTACTCGTAACGACTGTCAAAGATCTACAAATGACAGCCGGGACCAACGGCTTAACGTGCTTTCCGAGGCACGGAGGAAACTCGGTATGTAATTATGGTCACCCATCTACGGACCAACCTCGGCAAGCACGGCTTAACCTTAAAGATCGATCCGTGCGGCTGTCGTTATTTAGCCACGATACTTTTATTTAAACTCATTAGGGGATGATTTAAAAAAAAAACTTCTTGCTTTGCTCACTTTCGTTGCATAAGGAACTCTTCTGCAAAATGATATAATTCTATGCCTAGTTATTAAGATTGTGTGTCATTTGCCAATGGGGTATGGTATGTCATGAGCCGAAGAGGAATAAAACATATAAGACCAAAAGAAGAATGTTTAATAAATGTTAATGAATGGAGAGGGAGAGGACGGTCAAACAAAACGGATGGTTTGTTTGCGGCAAGATGTGAAAGAAAAAGAAATAAATAATAATGTATCGGCTGACGAGGGAGAATAGAAAAAACAATGTATTGTACCGACTTTCTACGGGAACGGGTCGTCGAACAGCGTAGTTAAAAAAGTATATTGACGTAACTCATCCACTTTCTGCCCTTATCCTGTATAGTATTTTTATAGTAATAAAGGACAAGAGCAGGGAGATGATAAGGTCTACGTCAATTTCAATTCATACTAATAAGTATGAATGAAGTAAAGATATCAAAAGTAGGTAGTATTTATTATTATTGACGAGTATTTTTACTTAAAAAATCTTTTATTTATAACACGCTATTCGTTATGGTTGGAATAAATTGATACTACTTATTTAGTTTAATCACGAAAGCCACGCGATAATTCTAGATGATAAATATTACTCGTACCAGAAATAATAAGTACCTCGGTAATGATACTTAGCTAGGATTTGTACTAGAAGGAAAAAGAAGGCGTCCAAATGCATAACTTCCTCGTGTTTTAGAAGTGGGTAAAAAATAGCTGTAGCTTTTAATATTTTGTCCTACATATGTCAAACCGAAACCCCTCTTTGCGTCCGTGAATCCGTTGGTCCCAGCATTAAATTCGAAAATCTTTGTCTAGTGGTTACGACTGCCACTTTGGAAAGTCGAGTGGTCGCTAGCACGACTAAGGAACTTCAGTAGCAGCCAAGGTGTCTAGATATGTGGCCAGTTGATGGGGATACATTAATGTGGCTGTACTATTCTTATTACACGTCTGCCTAACAATCGGGAATTAGAGGCGTGATGTTACGTTATGATTATGACGGGTAATCAGAAGCCCGAGCAATCTTACCAAGGGGTATCGTGCTACCCAGTAACCGGGTTGTGAAGGTCAGAGAGCCTGTCGCACCCACAAAATACAGGTATTCAAATCCATACGGTTTGACTTGGAGTTGCATCCAAAACGGTTAGAAACACGTTGGGCACTCCCAATTATCTGCCTAGCCTTTTCTCAATAATGTTGGGATCGGCTTCCAGTCTAACTGGATACAGGTAATTCACATGGAGCGACTGCCTATCTGACCTCCACAACCCAGGTTAAGCACTGATAGCATTAAAAGGGGCAAAGTTTCCAGATAATAAAAGAATGTTAAGTTGTTAAAATTATCTACGTTAAGTGCCTTTACTCCCTGAAAGTTTGCCAACGAATTGAATGTTAGATGCAAACAAGCAAAGGTCGGTCTCCGACTTTGTCAACGTTCCAACAAATCGGCGGCGTTGCATTTAACTAAAACTAATAATTCGGTGATTCAACTAGACCTTGGGTTACTATCTATAGTTCATTGCAGTTTGCATACCAATTGGTTTTGCAATGTTAGTAAACACGATCTATACTGATATGTTTGAATCAATGAGTTGATTTGCTTCACTTGTTTTGGTTGAGGTTCATGGTTTTCGGTCGATTCCTGGTGACCTAGAAATTTGGCAATCGTTTTTAAATGTGTTTTTTTTTTCTTCAACGACTTCCAGCAATATTGGCAAAGGTGAGTTTTTCGGTAGCATGTCATCTACGTAGTGCCCAGCTTTTCACCAACTATGTTGTGGTCAGCTTCCAGTCTAACCGGATTCACCTGAATACCAGTATTTTACATAGAGCGACACCTATCTGACCTCCACTACCCAATAGTATTGGGTACTATTAACCCCTTGGTAAGAATGGTTGTCAGACTTTTGGGCCACTGACTGCTTGTAACTAACCAAAGATCTACTAATGACAGCCAGAGCCAACGGCTTAACATGCTTTGCGAGGCACGGAGGAGACTCGGTATGGTATGGTTGGTCACCCATCCACGGACCAACCTAGGCAAGCGCGGTTTAACTGGAAGAGCGATGCGAACGGCTGTATTATAAAGAGTGTAAAACACCTCTTAGCGAAGCCGAAAGACACTGGTTCTCCCTGTCATTGCGATATTTTTTTGTTCTACACGATACCTAGGAACCTTCTAGTTACGGAGATATTAGGGGTCAAAGTTCCAACTTTTTGACAAGTATTTTTTTAAATACAAGTTTTTAATGTAAGATTTTTACTTTAAACACCTCCACGACCCCCGTACTATTCAATCCGTCCATCAGCACAATGTTTTGAGTGCGTTACATTGAGTTCTATCACAAAACATGATTTTACACCCCCCAAAAAAAAGTCGTTTGCCAGCAATAATTTTTGCGTAAAGTTACTTAATTAGTTTCATATACAGAATGCTTGGTTGACGGCTTCGTGATGAGGTGATTTACACCGTGTATAACCACGAGCTCCTCCCGTTTTTTGGTAACAAATGTTAATCTAAATATTTTTTGAATTTTTCATCACTTTGTCTAGCCCCTCTCTTTTTGTCAAGAGACGACACTGTAAAGGCAAGTACTAGTCTACTACTTACAATCCGGACATATGAAGTACCTACTTGCTTCGTAGAACTCGCCAAAATGCACATTAAACTATCCAAAGGAAAATCTTCCTGTTATCAGGCAACATTTTGCGTGCTAAGCGTTGTAGGTCTTAACAGTATTTATTTCTGAAGTAAGAGAGTGACTATTTTTCAAGTATGTTTTTTTTTATTCTTCAGATAAGTTCCATAAGTTTTTGATTTAAGGTTAGAACTGTATTTGGGCTAGTACCAAATAAACTGAATTGTTCTTAGGTATAGGTTAAGGTTGTAGACACTATTAGTGGTATCTAAGATTGTGCAGTTCGTGACTTGAAAAAGCTCGACAATTTCATAGGAATGTTCTAAGACGACAATTTGCAGTTGACAAGCCTAAACATAACTTTATAATAACCACACAAATGTAGGTACAAGCATAATGAACTAAGTACAATATTTTGTCATTTTTTGCCTTAAAGTAGCTATTATTTTCTTCTAGATTTTCCTGTATTTTATGACTTAGTAGATATACAATTAAAATTACCGAGGAAGCTATTAAAAGAGTTTAAATAATATCGCACTTATGTGGGAAAACACTTAAATGCTAATATAATACAGTTAATTTCTGTACTAATTACTTACCACAATAGTATGACGCTTATTAAAACATGCATTTAAGATGTTCAAGTACCTGTGCAATTTAATAGTCGTGCTATACGACGTTGCTGGGTATCGTAAATCCATACTTAATTAATAATTACGATAAAGCTGAAGACTTTGTTCGTTTGCTTGAACGTGCTAATCTCAGGAAATACTAGTTCTAATTAAAACAATAATTTTGTGTTCTAAAATCACGCTAATGACGGAGCGGAGCATCAAAACTGGGAAAATTTTTAGGGGATGAAGAACAGGGTGTCAAACTTTACACCCTGTTCCTCATACCTCTAAAAATTTTGCTCCTTTACTACTGGGGATAAGGAAGTTTGCTTGCGACTTGTGGAAAATTGATGTTAGTTATTCCGTGGTGTCATAGATGGCGTTGTAGTACTTTTTTTTGTAAGTTGGTTTTTGTAGGTCGCTACTAATTTATTTAAAAATGTTGCAAAACCGGGGTAAATGTAACGCGACAAAGTTGTAGGGGTCAGCTCTTGTCTATCTTCAAATATATAAAAATCTCGTGCCAGTGTTTGTTATTGACTCCACCGACACGGCTTGACCGATTTTAAGATGTTTTTGTGTTATATATGTAGGTCTGACAATAGTTTTGGACGCGATATTTGGCACCTTGCGAAGCAGTAATCCTCTAGATAAAAAACTTTTTTACAAAAAAAAAAATAACCGACTTCCATAAAACACTAAAAAGTGGCAAATAATTTTAGTTTCGGCAGTCGGTGACTGGTTTGTTTCATTTACTTTTTTGCCACCGACTTCCGAAACTAAAATTATTTGCCACTTTTTAGTGTTTTATGGAAGTCGGTTATTTATTTTTTTTGTAAAAAAGTTTTTATTTTTGCATTTTCAGTTGTGGTATCTCACTTTAATCCTAGTCAAGTATAATTTTTACATTTCAACTAGACAACCAGCACATCGTCCATACATACGACAAAGGACAAAATGCATAATAAAGAGGATGACTCAAAAAGTACCTAAGCAAAGATAATAAAATTCATATGGGTACACCGGGCAAGCTTCTCTACCAAATGAATGAAAAATCATCTAAATCGGTCCAGTAATCACGGAGAAATCGGTGTACATACGTGAAAAATTTACATATAACAAAATTTTTAATAAAATGAAAACTATATGGCCAAACTATATTATTTTTTTATGGGACCAAATGGCAGGTATTCCACATCAAACTAAAGAAGAATCACGCAAATCGGATCATAAATCTCAGCGTAATCGGTGTACATACATAAAAAAAAACTAATCGAATTGAGAACCTCCTCCTTTTTTAGAAGTCGGTTAAAAATAGTGACAAATATATACATTTATAATAAACGCCAAGTAGATACCTTTACATATCATGCTGTTGGTAAAGTCAATACATATAAATATTATAAATCAAGTTATTATTCTGTCACAGTATGTCAATCAAAACCATCGAGCAAATTAGAAAACATAATGTTTATTTATTTTTCCTTAAAACTTATGAATGGATCGCGTCATTACCCACATTGACGGGACGTTTAGTAAATACCCGTAGGTTTTATACTGGTTAGATAAACTGCACTTAGTGGAGTTTGTAAGTGTGCGTTTGTGTCTCTGCGTAGTCTATTTTAAACTCGGCACTTTCTTGCGCATAATTTTTAGACTAGCATCGACTCGTTGGTTTATTTTAAAAAATTTCTTAGAAGGACGATATAATCTTCAATGGACTGGGGTGTCCAGACACTTTGGACCTTAACCATATTGCTTGTAAGTAATGAATAGGTCATCTGCACACGTCAAAATTCAACAAGATATTATAATTATGTGCAAAAAACTCGTGAATGCAAGAAGATTCGCTAAGAAAAGCGACACAGAAAAACTGTTTGTTACGCCGGCAGTGTTGGTGAAAGTGACCGGCGCAAGCCGACGACCGATTTAGTTTACGAAAGCCTTAACCGTTCAATATGTTTATGTTACGAAGACCAGTGCTCACAAGCACGACTGCTAAGCTTGAGATCCTGGGTTCAAATCCCAGTTCAGGCAAAGTGATTTAGGGTTTTCCTATTAGGAATTTCTTAGTAGCCGCGGTGTCTGGATTGCTTCTCAATTGATGACAATAGGCTCGCTGTCAATTACATGGGACTTAAACGTAACTTGCGTATGTGCTATTAGGTACGGCCTAACCCTTCGGGCAACACAGGCGTTATGTTAAGGAAACTCGTAAGGTTTATCATTGGACATGTTTCCGACGAGGATAGGGTGATTAATCTCGCCCGAAGCGGACTAATTAGTCCCTGTTATCGGCGGTCGGAACTGGTGTGCGTCATGGGCCCTCTAATAAAGCTTAAGAATACTCAGTGCTACTCTTACCACTAAGCGATTGTTATTAATCGGTAACACAAAGTCAGGCCGGTCGTCAAACCCCACCGGTTTATCATTCAATCATGAACTATTGAAATTAGTATTGTATTCTACAAAAACTTATATTTTCTGCGCGAATAGTGTTTGCCTAACAATCGCGAAGTGCTTAGTACCGCCAGTCACGCTCTTTTGTAAAAATGCTGTTTTCTTTATGACATTTGTGTTTATTCTGTTTTTGACGTCGTCGGTCGGTAGGTTTTTTGCAAAAATCCCCGAAGTGTTGTAGATGTTGCAGCGATGACTTGATGATTACTTTATAGATTCATGGTTTATTTTGTTTATTTATTTCTTGTTTGATTAATTAGCAATTGCTATAAAAAATATATAATTGTATTCGTTAGACTAAATAAAAAAAAACTGTCATGCGTTTAAATGACTCATTTTGATTAAGTCACAAACCTCATTACAAAAAACTGAAAAATCACTCAAGTAAGATAGGTATTTCACTCAACGTCATTTTCTTAAAGAGCAACAGCTCTCCGATATGATATTGCAAGCCGTATATTATAAGCTTGTTAATACAAGTTTTCGCTTTCGAAATTGGTTAGTTCTGAGTATCTGACATAGTTTTCATAACCTTTCTTTAATTTGCAATAAAATGCCAACACTTTTGTGTAAACCTGTTTGCAACAAACGTCGTAGGCATGATGGCGGTTTTTATTGATTCAAAATTAATATAATAAAAATTCTTCAAAATTTTTGTAATTTAATGATTTCGTAGATATTTGATATCCTAGTTCATAATTAAGGCCCACCTCAAATCAGAAAATAATAATCTTCATCATCATACCCCTGCCCTTATCGCAATTTATTTGGGGTCGGCGCAGCATGTCTTCTTCTTGCATATTTCACTATTAGTTTTCATCCACATCATTGTCGATTCAGAAAATCATAAATAACAATATTATCTGTAATATTTTCATTTAACAGTTAGGTAAGATTGTGTCTTGTAGTTTTATTGTATCTTTGGAAAATGGCAAATCATTATATTTATTTTCTTCTAGTTATAAAATTATTGCTTAGAATTTACCTCGTTTAACACCTCAGAGAGCTCGTTACAAAAACAGATAGCGTTGTGAAACATGAATTTCGGGTTTCAAGGTCGTAGTCGCTTTATTTTCGAAATGTCATCAAATCTTTGCAAAAGAATAATAGAAGAATGTAATCACTAAACTGTTCTTTGACGACTATCGGACCACTGCAAGCTAATCTCAATAGATTGATTAAAAAAACAATAATTAAGTAAGTTTCATTTAACAAAATATCGCCAGGAAATAGCTTTGTCTGGTTTCTATGCTGTAGCTTCGTGGGTCTACCAGTGTAACCAAGTGGTATCGTATTTCCCAGTAACTGGCTGTAGGGGCTAGGCAGTCAACTCCATGTAAAATACTTCACCACCCAGAAAAAATGCAACAACGTTACCGTGACCTCTCAGAATGCAAGTGTAGGTACCTAACTGATCAATAATAAATTCGCTTGATAGCACAGCAAGGAATTATAACCTGCGACCTATCGCTATGACACCTATGTTCCATAGGCGAATGGACTTTTATTTTGCAAATAACATGAGCAAAACTATTGCTTTCGTCTTCGTTTCGTTGTCGGAATGCAAATCACACTTTATTGGCTGTATAACAGTTTTAACGTCACGCTGACGTATAGATACACAATTCCCATAAATATTCATAGAAGCCTGCTATTATTGAACATTTGACTTTAAGTTGAAGGGTATAAGGTGGAAATTTGAATGTGAAGGTTTTGCGTTGAAATCCGTATCCGAAACACGTCTATGGCACTCAATGTCGATCAATTGATTCGCATGTGTTTCTCTAATATGAATGTCAGACTTGATATTTATGATTTTGCCGACATTATTATAATATAAATAAGGCCAGGATTCGTATCGTATCGTATATAAAAAACTGTGAATAACTGATTCTTTCATGCTTATCAATTGTATAGGCAATATCGGCCAGTTAGGTAAGCTCAGGTTTTTTACATGATGATTTTTCTAGGTTCCTGGTTCAGTCATCTTGAAGTTATATACATTATCTCGAGCCATTATTTTGAGCTGTGATAGGAGTTCTAGACCGGAGTGGTCAACTCTTGCTGGTCACTCTAGTACGGAATTCATTGTCTGCTGTATGTCGATGTTCGTCTGCCGTTGTCGAGAAATAAAACGAAACAGATGTAGCACTAAGTTAGCAGTAAGTTTTAAGTTAGTTTTATTAATTTAATTTAAGCATGATTAACGAGCGCTTTTCGCCATCAAACTATAAACTTTGGCGAGCAAGAAATGAAAAAAAAAACTTATTTATGTAAGAGATATAATAAAGAAAACTAACTTTGGCTTTGAAACCTGAACCAGAAAAGTTTTCAAACTACAGGAAGATGATTTTGCATACTTAACAAGAATTCTTATTCGTTATTTCGCAATAGATGTTATACATGTGTTACTACTAGTCCGTTTAAATTTTATTACATCGCCATTAATGTGTTTTTTATGTTAATTACATTCGTCTTGCAACATTGCAATCTTAGTGAGATGTAGTGGCAATTATGAAATAATACGATACATCTAGTGTATCTTACGTTACTTAAAATTGTTATAGACATATTTCCTACCTAGAAAAAAGATTTAGGCATTTACTAGGTACGTACCCTAGAAAACGCGACTCAGATATTCAATCTGCTCTTTTTTTACGAAATGATCACAGAGTTGAAATTAAGTAACAAATAGAAATACTTTATTTTTGTACATCTGAACAAAAACTAAAAAAATACATGGCAAATATTTCGTTGTAGGTGCTTAATCAATAAAAGTATTTGTAATACGGACCGTGACATACGGTACCAATTCACAGAATATTCAAATCATAACCCCAAAAACAGTTGACGAGCGAGTGTTATTCAAAAATGGAAATATTCACCAATTATGAAATTGTAGTACCAACATAATCATTTCACGTAACAATGGCTGACGCCACATCAAGCCTAGGTACAATGAATAGGTTTTCGATAATCATAGTTTCACCACAGCCTCTATTGTATCAGCAACTACCTGGGTATACCGGGTATTTGATACACTTATCTCTTTTTGCCCGTGCCCTGGACCTGTGCGAATGGCTATTGTTCTATTAATTGATAAGTTACAAAGGCTAACGATTAAGTAGGCTTAATAAAGAATTAACAAGTAAGTTTAAATTACGAAATTCTTAATATACACGGTGTAAATCACCTCATCACGAAGCTGTCAACCAAGCATTCTGTACATGAAACTAAGTAACTTTACGCAAAAATTATTGCTGGGAAACGACTTTTTTTTGGGGGGTGTAAAATCATGTTTTGTGGTAGAACTCAATGTAACGCACTCAAAACATTGTGCTGATGGACGGATTGAATAGTACGGGGGTCGAAAAAAAATCTTACATTAAAAACTTGTATTTAAAAAAATACTTGTCAAAAATGTTGGGACTTTGACCCCTAATATCTCCGTAACTAGAAGGTTCCCAGGTATGGTGTAGAACAAAAAAAATGATCGCAATGACAGGGAAAACCAGTGCCTTTCGGTTTCGTTCAGAGGTGTTTTACACCCTTTATGTACCAGGTACCTTACATAAATCGTGGCAGATGAGTAATTGAAGCATGGAAGACGAAGACATGTTGCGCCGACCGTAAATGAATTGCGATAAGGACAAGTTATTGATGGTGATAACATTAATCGCAGCTCACAAAACCGTCTTGTCGGTTACCATACTAAAATAAAACAGCAGTATTGCTGCCTACATAAACTGATGATACAATGATGTCAGCGCGTTTTTACCATCACACAAGAAAAAAAAAACTAAAGCAAAGCCGAAAGATATATTTAAGGCAATTAGTCTTTGAAAACCGAAAATGATTACTGATGTTAAAAGCTTATGAGCTTGGTAACTCGGGGTCAGTCACTAGTTCCAAATAAAAATGACGTAACCAGCATCATTAATTATTTCTGTGAGCTATGAAGTCAGAAAAGAGAAGACGCTTATCACTTTTATTTAACAAAGAAACAATAAAACAAAAGATAAGCAAACAAACAAAATGAAGTTTTCATAAATAAATTTATATCTTCCAGAAACATTTTCAAAAGTGATGAAAACTGCATTCTCACTAAAGAGAACAGAGAGATGGCTCCAAAATATTAAGAAGACTCAGTTCTGGTTGGAAGAAAAAGATAAAAATATTGAAAATGTAGTTTCTTGCCCTCTCGTCTCCACAGAGATTGTTGTTGACATTTCAAAAGTGCCTGTAACTGGTCTATTTGAAATAATACTTTTGAGTTCTTGAATCAGAGGAATCATTATCTTCTTATTGCTTAGAGGCGTTCCAGCAATTAAGAGCTATGTTACCGTAGCAAAAAGTCAGACTGGCTACAAACCACAGTAACAAAAAGATAAAGCTCCCAATTGATATAGGTACCTATAAATATGAACTCCTATTCGAAAGCCATCAAGAAACTCTTCCAATCGCTAAGTTTCGAATAAAAGCTGTGTAGCCCATTTTATTTTATACCTGGGTCATCGTGAGTGTTTCATTGTCTAATTATCAAAGACTAGCTGTGCCCCACGGCTTCGCCTGCCGTGTCTCTTTTTGCTCAGCTCCTTCTTCATCAAGAATTAGGCTATCATGTCCAAAAACATATTCTCTACTCCGGCTGGTAGTTCCAGAGATTACAAACAAACTCTTTATGTTTAAAATCTTCGTAAACGTCTAAGAGATGCGCCACCACGTCCAATGTAATGAGTAAGGCGGGGTGGTCTTCATATTTATTCGATAGTAAAATGAAAAACCGCGAGCCATTGTATGGTCATGCGGTCATCATTTGTTTTGCGGTTTCTTAAACCCAATGACTGCGGCTAGTGGCTGCAAACGGTACCCTTTTATTGAACTTTCAATTTAATACATAAATGAAACGATTAACCGATTGACAACCACTATTGACTAAACTATTTTTGGCAGAATTATTGATTTTAATACACTTGGGAGCAAATAAACCTTGTTTTTTACTACAATGTTTCATCTGTCAAAAACACGATTTTTCATTCAAAATTAATCATTGAATAAGGTTATTATTTAATACCTTCCTTGTAAAGATTATTTAATAAACTTTTAGGCGATATATAGTTCGAATTGATACGTTCCATGTCACCCAAAAATTAACCATTATACGTGAAAAAGGGAAGTGCCTCGATTTTTTTGCTCCCAAGTGTATGTTTCGGCATGTCCTAGAACTAAAAATTCAAAGACATGTGTAATCTACCAACCCGCACTGGACCCACCATCCCCACCTGTGGATTACAGCCCACCCCTCTCATAGAGAGAAGGCCTGTGTTCCAGCAGTGGGAACATTAGAGGCTGATTATGCTCATGCTTACAGAAAATTGATCTGTTTACATCGATTGTTATCCTCGGTAAACCGAGTTTGTGGTAAATTCTAGGTAATTCGGATAAAATACCACAACGATGTGAAACCACAAGTCCAAAGTAAGTATCACTGTAATATTTTCAACCTACCTCAATAGATATTATATACATACATCAATATTTCCCTATATATGATTAGCAATTCAAATAAGTTTCCTCTTTAGGTATAAATACATAAACTTCCGTATTGATGACCGCGGCGATTGTGGTCAATAATAACAGGCTATCAATAATTGTAAAACATAGCAACTAGCAATTGTATGCTCGATTTACAATGTAAACAAGAACGGAATAGAAATATGTTTTCTTTAACTCATCACTTTATGTAAATAGTGTCGTGATTTAATACTTCCTCCAATAGCTTTATGTCTAAGGAAACAGTAGTTTGAAAAGACAGTGGCGAGTTTTTCTTGGTTGCATTACCTATGATTACATATTCCTAAGATTAAAAGCGCAGAAGTTTCGTTACAACTATCGAATTATGTGACGAGCTGAAGTCCTTGGCAGTACTTACAATATGCGGAACCAGTAAATCAAATTGATCCCTAACGCGTCAAACAAGATGACTGATCAAAAAGGTTCATCAACAATAAACAAGCCCTGAAGAGTAATTTGTGGGACTGGTTGACCCTGCTCCACAGACTATTGTTTTTTTTTTTCTTTAATTGCAGTAATTGTCACACAGACTCTTTCGACTCTCGGCGTAATAATGACACGCAACGACTATAATATATAAACTCCTTGTTATATAAACTCCTTGTTAACGCTTAGGTTGGGATTTCCAAGCTGCTAATTCGGGAGGAGGCGTCTGGAGAAACAACATCAAAAAAATATTCCAACTATTTATCAATACTCATGCTAGAAATCAATCTCAATAGAATTAAGAGGACTCTAAATCATTCAGCTAATTTATGAAAATAAAAGATTTTATGTAAATTTTGGCACATCTAAGGATAACTCTTAAACTTGGATATTCCGAAAGCCTCTTCACTCAACACAGAAGATTTTATATTGAAGTCGAGTCTTCGTAAAAACGTGACGTACAATTAAATATATTTATGTTACAAACTTAAGATAAAATGGATGTGTTTTTGTTTCGTTTTTTTTTTTCATATTGTTTTTGTTCCAAGAACTGGCCAGTCGTGATTGTTAGCTGTCATTATAACGCGAAAAGGTTGGCAGTTCAATCAATGAAGCCCTCCCTTGGCTTGTAGAATTTTTGAGCAAAAACAACAGTACTTCTTGCTTTTTATGTACCTACATAAAAAGCAAGAAGTATTTAATCTAAAATTTAATCTCAACATTAAGTTAGCGAATAGACAAATCATGTTTTATCTGTAGAAAGTTATGTTTTTTTTTTGTATTTGATGGTAAGATTGGAAGGATAATCTCAGAAGTAGACAATTGTTTTTATTACCAACAAGGTTAATTCAAAATCAATATCATTGCCTTAAGTCGTTTACCCAAGTTCAAAGTCGTCATGGAATAAAATGTTTTTTGAATTAGTTTATTGCTATCCTGAATTACCTTCTCATTGAAACATGAAATATTATTATTGTCAATAAAAATCTGTTGGAACTAAATTGAAGATGTTCTGACGTTGTACAGTTACTTTATCATTTTAAAGTATATTTTTTATAATTAAAAATGTGGTTTGCTGCCGTCTTCTCGCAAAGTTTCGGGGAATTTAAGTTATAAAATAATATTAAACCTTGATGAAAATGTTTGTACCCACATAAAATTCCAGGGTGATAACATTTTAGGTCTTCTAAAGAATGTATTAAAATATCAGTTAAGATAAGTCCATTCACATTGATTTGATCTGATTGGGCATATAAGCTGCTTTTTTAAATGACTAACTAAGACAGGATTACTAGTTTTGTGATTATACTCCTCTCCCTCAGAAGATGGATAAAAATATCTGAGCTACCTACCTGTATCTTTTTTCTTTTCTATACATATAATATTGTCTCTTGGTCTGCTTCTCCGTATACTTAAATTTCACCTTTGAGTTTGAAATCCCCGTCAATAACTAGTAATTTATAGATCATATTTCTGCATTTAATGAGGAGGGAGACACTTGTGACTAAAGGAGTGATAAATACAAATATTGATGGAAGGAGGGAGAGAGCAAGACCAAAGAAAAGATGGATGGATTGAGTGAGAAATTATATGAAGGAAAAGGAGTAAATGATAGAATGACGGAATGGAAGAAAAAATATGTTGCGCCGACTCCAAATAATAAGGGATAAGGACAGGAATGTGATGAAGATATCTGCATTTGAATGAAGAATTCCATTGACATAAACATATAGATATCTGTTTATTTATCTACAATAGATAATTAAGGTCAATACGATTATCAGAATTCTATAGCCTAGCTTAGGTATCAATACATGCACTTCTAAGCCGGTGTTACTAACGATTTACATTTTCTTGATTTAGACGCAGTTGGTGTCCCAGTGATGGTTCATCACTTTTGATCATGGTTCATGAAATGGATAACTTTGTCTTTTTTTTTTCAAAGTTTCTGATTTAGCTACAGATCTAGTTATTTGGGAATTAACGTGTGTGACGTTGTGCCCTAAAATCTCTTCAGAGTTAAAATTAATTATGATCACAATCACAGATGTTTTAAGTTTAGAATGCAGGTAAAATAATTTTCCTTCAGATACAGTCCATACGTAGTTATTGAATTTTCCAGAAGTATTTTATTTACAGGTGGATTTTAAATACACCTAACCATAGTTACACCACTATCATTACCAAGAAAAAAAATATATAGTTTCACATTTCTAGAAATAGACATAAAACGTGATGCAAATACGTAATTAAATAGAAACACGTATTCCTATTAACAGTTAGCTAGTCAGAAAAACGATATGTACGTGAATATCTAACGCAAACATATAACAACAACGTTTACTATATTCGATACAAAAAAAACGTCTAATTATATTTTGTGATTGTTTCCTGGTTTTGGATGAGCAGAACTATTAATTTAGCTATTTATGGGATAATCAGAAATAAATTGTTTTATTTTGAATTGCCAACAACCAGTGGGGCGAATGAATCCTGGAGAACGAGTAGTGAGTCTGATAACTGATAATCAGTTAATAGGAAACCCAGGGAAATAGGGCACATTTAGTTTTTTTTTTTCTAAAATTCCATGCCGTATTAAATCAGCCTTGCGAGCCAGATCCAAACCTGTAGCAAATCAAGGTACCTTATAACAAACTTAACATAAAACAACTCTACTAGATCAAAATCTTTGACACCAACTAGATCAATATTTTTCATACTGTTGTAGTTTGAAAAACATTTCAACACTTTGCTACACTTTTACGGCTCGGTTATCACATTTTTTTTACCCGTGACTGCACATAGTGCGAAAAACCGGTGTACCTAGGTGTTTAACATATAAATAATATACCTACATAGTTTTTTGCATGACATTTTTGTCGAGGATAACTAGTTGGAACTCTTCCTAGAGGTCCTACTCTACATTTATGACGTCGGTTACAAAGAAAAAAACATATATTAAAAGGTTTTCCTAGTACTCAAGATAAAAGATACTCGCTACCAATACCTAGTGCCTATAAGTTTAAAACAGACTAGCTTCTACCTGCGACTAAATCCTTTTCATACAAACATATCCTTTGACATTCGGTACTATTATGTAGTTTTCAATCAGTGAAATAATTTTTGAAATAGGATAATTAGTTTAGGAGATCACCTAAAAAAAAACTTACACCTCCAACTTCCTAAATTACAAATTTTACCTCTTTATAATATTAGTTTATATTGCTACTTTCCGATGTTGGAGCACCAAATAAGTTGGAAAGAAGATTTTACAACAAAAAAGTATGCACCTACCTAATGCTTATAGTCAGTTTTCCGATATCCTGATATCACTAAGAAAACAGTTCATGTTTGCTGGGAACAAGAATTAAAATTAAGTTGAAAGGTCAGTTGGCTATAAAATGCGATACTTGTATTTCAATTCAGTTACATAAGAATGTCGTTCTTATTCTTAGGAACACTCAATGAAACTAGAATTTTATGCATTTCACAGAATGGCTGTCGGAGACAAATGCATTTAAATGGTTCATATACATTTTTATCCAACATTCATTCGCGTTTTTTTATAAATCAATTAGGTGTTGTCCATTTCGTTTTCTGTTTTGATTCCGGGATTGTGCATGATTGAAGTAAGAAAAAGTTGTGCATAAAATTACTTCTTTATGTATCATATTTTCATCATATTACATCACTTAACTACTTATAACTCTTAAACACTAAAATCATATATTTATCTATATCATCTACGAATCTCATCAAAATAGGTTTAGTGTCGTGGGCTCGAACTATTATCGGCGCTGGTTCAGCGCAAAAGTATAGACTACCACACATGACAGTCCTCCAACTAAAGGCAAAATACAAAGCGACATAGACATGGCGAGGTGTTTCACCGTTCTGTTCTTTGTTTTCTCTGAAACCCTACAATAGAGGCTTCGCAAACAAGCAGTCTGTATTATTATATGAATCACTATCTAAACATTTTGAAAGTAAAGTAAAACAGCTGCGCGCCTCAGGTATATAGATAAAATATACACATTTCGTAAAAAATACTTCGTCAGTCGGGAATGATATACCTAGGTTTTAATAGTAAACATTGATGAACTACTCTTATGTGCATTGTTTTGTCATTCTTGGTGCACACCTATATAAAAGCCAAACCAAATCAAATTTTGGAATTTGTCGATCTGTAGTGCCATGACAACAGTTGAAAACACGCACCAAATCGTATATTTAGAATTTCTTGGCCGCAATTGGTGGATCTTCGGATAAGATACCTCCTCTAGCTACCTATCTTTGTCAAACCCATAGTTGCATAGTGCATCAATCAATGCTTTATATGTCATATGTCACTTTAATTAATGTTAAAGATGTATATAATGATATTCAGTTTCCTTAAATCCTAGTTTAACTTGGCTCTAAAACATAGTTTACTGCCAACAAAACCATGGAACCTGCCCAAAACTCGAATTTTCTGTAATTTCTATGACTTCAAAAAGGTCTGAAGCGAGTATATAGGTAGAAACTATAGTCTAGATAACTGCTTACAAACACATTGGTTATACAGGCTCGATTTGACCCTGAACTAACTTTCCCCGCAATCATTATACAACAGCACGTATCACACAGTAATAACTTGCTGGCTTGATAGTCAGCACATAAACATAATATTTATAACAGCTCCAAGTCACAATTCAAAGACATGTCAAGAAGACGGTTTTCAAATCACCATTGACCCTCTCATAGAGAGGAGGCCTGTGTCCCAGCAGTGGGAACATTATAGGCTAACGATGATGATGATGATTGACAACGGTGACATACATATGGCCAAAAACCGAGACTGGTAGGCACAACAGTCGTTTTGTGCCCATGGACCCTGTGAATTAGAAAATGTTATTGCTCGGGCACGTACCTATTCTAATGTTTATTGTTCAGGTACCGTGCTGTCGACTTTAATGAACCGTGAAACTGAAAAATCGCAAGGTCGCTGTCACCAGCCGCTCAGACAATACGAGTAGCTGCGTATGTGCAAGCGGTATGCTGATACAATCCGTCAACAAAGAATCGGGTGACCGATGATAACTGATATTGACATGCTCTAACGGATAGTAAATGTACATTGATTGAAGTTCATGTCAACAATGATTAATTTGAGTACATAATTGGTTTGAAGAACAGGAAGGATCACTATTTACTTATTTATTTGATTTGACGCGTTTTTATTGGACAATTTCATAACATATTTATGCTTTACCTTAAACGTTCACAAGTTGTGCGAGGTAAAGTCACTGAATTCAATAGCAAAGTCAATAGCCTCTTCAACAATTTGCCACGACATCGCGAGGACGATTTCATATAATTGTTTAATACGCCTGAAGAGTGTTGGAATAGCAAACTATTTGCAGACTGAGTATTAATGTTTTATTTTTAAACGAGCACAAAGACACCGATTCTTAAATAATTAAGCTCATAAAGCAGGCATTGCTACAAGAGCACGAAAGATTAATGGTGAACGTTTTCTATTTGTTAAAATGTTAAAGTATACGTACTACGTGTTTGTGGTTATGGCGACGAGCGACGATGATTCCCCGCGGGCCTGTGGCGGGGTCCGGGCGAGTGGCAGGCCAGTCCTCGGCGACTATAACCAGACCACACCGGTTAGACTAGGTTCAAACTCGATCGCATAGCCATCATTCGCAAGAGGAAACCTACGCCAGCAATTATTGAAACCACCAGAACCTTCATCTTTGTCTCAATCACTTGGATCTTCCACTTCTTAGCACAAATGTCGTTGGGCATTGTCAAGTAATGTCCACTCAACACATTTCTTCCTTGAAGTTAGTTTGCAAAAGTTATGTTAGAAATGACATCAGTATGAAAATGGTCTTCTGTTATGATCGTATTCAATAAATGGTCTTAAAAGAAAGGATTCATTCTTGAATTGGTTGATTCAAGTTGATTCAAGCGTTGTACTGCGGTTTCCGTTGTGGTTTATGCTGGAGTGAATATTATCTATATTTCACAAGTGCAGGACAAATATTAAACAGAACCTTTAATATTTGCCACGTTGTGACCACAAATCGAGGTTCGATAAAATTGCAGTCTGTCTTACTTCCAAACATCAATTCTTGCAAAATTATTCATTAATGTCGAGAAAAGTTTAGTTTTCATACACGTATACCTACTAATATTTATGTACAACGCACAGCCAAAAGTATATACATTTTTATTGAATCATTGGACACGCTTTTGAATAAGAAAATCAGTCGCGTGACGCAGTGATCGAGTTTTTATTCGATAAACGCAACTCGTTTCTTCAGAAAAAAAAATATCGAGGAAGTGATTTTTTTCTTATGCCATTCTAATATATATATTAGGGGTCGATGATAAATGCCATTCTCAGTATCTAAACGTTGTGACGTTGTTGCCAATTACGTTATATCTAATGTAAAATAACTGGTATCTATGTCGCTTGGTGCTCTTTGTGTCTATGACGACGATAAGCTAAGCGACAATCACAATCTTTTCTTGGTTCAAGAACGAACCTTAAAACTTTAAGGGACTCATTAGAGGTATTTTTTACTCCACAAGCAAGAACAAAAAGCTGTTTGCTCACTACAAACAGTTCTTATTTTTGTACCACGTTAAATAGCCGTTAGTACATATAACATAATATTTACTAAACGTGCTTATTAAATATTTT
This sequence comes from Cerastis leucographa, assembly GCA_963082945.1. Lineage (NCBI taxonomy): Eukaryota > Metazoa > Arthropoda > Insecta > Lepidoptera > Noctuidae > Cerastis > Cerastis leucographa. Next base: position 11,568,049 of record OY720378.1, read on the forward strand.
CTTAATGGTCTCGAGACGATTACGAGTTTTGTACCACTTCGAGATGTCATCGATGAGGATAAATAGCTGTTACGAGGTTTTTAAGCGTTATTTCCAGGTAAATTGCATAAAATCACGCCTGTTGCTAGTTTTATTCGTAGTAGTTATTAAGTAACAGGCAGTTGGTGTAAAGTAATAGAGAAAATTGTACCTAATAACTTGGTGGTAACCGCAGAAAACGTAGACTGAGTTCTGAACCCAGAATTGAAAATCATCCGGTGATTTCCTAAGAAAATCAAAACGTTAAAACTTGCAGCTTTTTATTTTAGAACCACTTTACTTTTCTTAAAAAAGCGTTTTTAATATCTAGGTTTAGTCATTAAAAAACCTAATCTTTTGCTAAAAATATTCATTTACACCGAGGGTACTTACGAACAAGCACCGTTCCGCTAGCTAGTTTGATTGTTCTTGTTTTAAAACTAGACATACCTATACTTACCTAGTTAGACTTTATAACCATCTTTGATACCACATTACTTAGATATAAATTTTTTGACGGCGCCACGGTATTAAATTCTTGAATCAATCGTTAAATCCATTGATGACAACTATCCGGTTTTTTTGACTCTTTAGAGCTTCGCGATGGAGACCTTGGTACCTGAGACGTGTTTGATCGCATTTTTTTTAAATTAGTCAACTTATATACTTACCTGCATTTAAATATTATGTTAATGTGCTTTAACATATCAACAGACAACAAAAAACACTCGACTGTTTTGTTCGATAGTGTCCTTTTAGTAATGCTTTGTTGCAGGTCTTTCTAGGGGTTTTAAATGTTTAGTGGCATCCAGAAATATACAAGTAGTCTACATCTCTCTAATTACTAAATTCAATGGATCTTGTTCCAATGTACGTAACTACTCTAAATAAAACTATAAATAAACGTCATAGCTTATTAAAAGTACCGATCAGTAGTGTGGCAGGTGGCACTGCTCACTGGGGAGCGTCGTCGTCGCGGCATGCAGGCGGCGGCGACCGCGGAAACTCGCTGTCGACTATGTACAACGTTACAATCTAAGTTCCTACGTCTGATTACATCGCCTACCACCGCACCACGCAGTAGCCAGGACTGATACCAAACTCCATGCTAGTGACTTTATTAACTCTCTGGCACGACACTAACAAAGTCACACGTATTATGATCATTCAAGCAACATACCGTTTACAAAAAAACGATTTATTTCTTGTTTCAATAATTAAAATCTAGATAAGCTAGCAATGACTAAAGTTCTACCGGATGGCACAAGATGCAATTTAAGATGAAGCTCGTTTACCTAGAAGATGCCTATTCCTAGATCAGCGAAGAAATAATTAGTAGTTATAATTTGTATGACTCTAGCTTCCGCCACGCGTCTTGTACATGGTGGGAAACTTTAAACTGAGAATGGCAATGTTACGGCGTTTTGATTTTATAAGACAATTAGGTATGTGGGGTTTCCCTGCATGCTCGAGGAGGCACCAACTAAATGCTAATGCAGAGGACGTTAATACTTGCAAGTGAGCTTGTGAGGTGAGCAAAATTCTAAACAGCGCTAAGCTCAGAAGATTGTAATCTAAACGGCGACAATGTAACTTGTTACTTGTGTTACTGGTTGATTTATTTATAGAAACACTGGCGAACCGCCAGGGGTTTAGCCAGTATGAAGTATTCAAGAACCTTTCACGAAAAGCCTAGTAAGTGTTGGTGAAAAATTGCATAAATATCAAGCTGAATTAAACGCTTTGCGAGTGAAAACTTCATAATGTCGCATGTAACAATGATTTCATTATATTTTTCATACGTCAGTGACTTAAATGACATCATTTAAGTTGGAGGTTAAGTTGTCCAACATAATTTGTTTAATAAGCGATGGTAGATTGACGCGAGGCTCGGAGCTCGCGAAATGATGCGATCTTTCACGACGATCTGCGCAGTGAACAGTGCACAGGCATGCTCCGCTAAACAAATGGGTTTTATCTCAAATTCTATCTTTTCCTGTTAAGCTAATTGATGGTAAAGGTTCTTTGTATTGCTGCAAGTACAAAGGTTACAGAACGAGGTCTTTGGGTAAACTAGGAATCCTATCTACTTGTAGTTCACCAAGTTTCAAATATGATCAAATAATCAAACGCGGAATTATGCTACTGCCATATTAAATTATCTGTAAGTAAGTACTCTTCTGCCGGCTTCCCTTCGTGAACAAGGCACACTTGTGCCTTGTTCACGAAGGGAAGCCGGCAGGAATCGGCTCTTATGTGCCTTCGGGCGTGGTAGTAAGTGATTTAGACGAAAATAGTGGAATATATCTACAAGTGTTGTTTTGCATCCTCGTGAAAATTCAGGAGGTTGTCACAAAATAAATAAATAATTAATTAAAATTACGGTACCTAGTCTACCTAGTACTATTAATAAACGCTGTTTTTTTGTTGGTTGTTTATGTTTGTCAGTATTTCAGATAAACCCCCTTAACCCTTAACGTGGTTTTGTGAATAAGAAATTATTCAATAAACGTGTGAGAATGTTTGTATGTTTGGAAGCGCGGTTAAAGGGCGAGAATCACACGGCCCGCGTTTAAGACATGGGTGGGTCCTACTCACCGATTTCCTTAAAAAAAAATACCTACCCATTTTATTATTGATTCGGGACGAGAATCATTAGCATAGTTACCTCCTTGAATTAGACGAGGAAGCAAAACAACACCTTGTATTACAATAAATATGGAAAGTTTTGTGCCTGGTAGATTGGTAAAAAGTATGTAACAGCGATGCCTCACTGGAAATATTCCAGTGAGACATTGCTGTTGCATATGTTCATACATATGCACTTCTATACAAAATCGAATCATGGATTTTTTAATAAGGTACTAGCGGGCGGTTCCTCATCGGCGGTTCCTTCCCGTTGAGCCAACAGAACTTACACTAACAATAACTTGAAAGGTTTTACTTTTTAACTATATTAAGGTTTAGTGAGTACGTTATTTGGATGTAACGTAACAGTTTATTTAATCCGTTCTTAGTTTTCCAACCTTCAATCATAGTGATTTGGTCATTAAGTTTTTTTTTGTTATTTCAGTGGTTTTTACTTTATTTACACCGAGTTACTCGATGCTTCGATGTAAAGATTATTGTCGTTGATGAATTATTGCTAAGTACCTTTGCGGTTTTACACTTATACCTCACCTACAGATTGTTTACATAACCTGAGTTTTGGTTAAGCATTATTTTAGCTTAATCTTTTAAGTCTGAATTGTATAGGGATTAATTTAAACACTGCTTAGCTAACGATAATATATGATTAAGGACTGCTTTAATCAGCGTTTGACTAAACTCCCTTATGTCAAACGACAGCTTACTATACCGTGGCCATAATTAGCTCTAATATAAACGTAGTCGTACGTAGTTAATGGATAATGAAAGTAGCAATAAATCCAATAAACTTGCAGTTTCTATTGCTTTACGGCCATTCACCTGCGCAAGCGTAACTAGTATAATGTCTCGTGTATAAGCCCCTTAACTTTGCAAGTTTTTCTTGCACACGAAACGTGTCGAGGTAAATTACATTATAACAACCTAATGGGGTAATTTAGCCGTGTCTGTATTCATCACTCACGTAAATCACGGCGCCCGTTTGAGACCCGTTCTCAACCTCAGGCGATACGTCTAGCGTCAAGCGACATGCACGTGGGTAACTTGTTTATTTTCTTCGCGTGAATACTGTCGCATCTCATGTCGCGTCCCTGAGACTTAGCTAGGTATGAATTACTTTACGTCACGAATGTTGTGCAATGTCTCGTCAACCTCGTGCTCTGCCTACCACTAGGAAAGAGAACGTGATAAAGCCTGTATGTGTGTATGTATTTTGTTTCACATTGCGATACTGCGCTGCACTTGGGGTGGATTAATTACAGTCAGCAAATAAAGATGTAGAAATAGGACCCAGAGACAGAAAAGTAGTTAATGTTCACAAACATAATCGTGGGTATTAGTGTCGTGTCAATGACAAATAAATTAAACACAAAATGTGTTCAATTTAGAGTCATCAATCATTTAATATCAAATACTGAAGGAATAATAAGAGAATAATTACAGTTTTTTTGAAGTGAAACTTCTTATGCGACTTCCAACAAGTTAAACCCTCATCTGCGTTAATTTTAATGAAAATCTAGGACATTCGACAATAATCATCAAAGGACAGTAAATAAAAAAAAATAATGTTAATTTACAACATAAGTACGACAAAACTGGGATGCATTATGTTTGTCCAGACAAGTCCTTTTGTGATGTGCGCAAAAACACTCATTATAACTTTATTTATGCCAAATACTAAGCTGTGCAAACAAATCCACCGTTTCATTGTATAAAATACGATTGTTATTGAAGCTGTACATGCGAAGGTGGACACTGACTTATTGTTTGTACGACCGCATTTCAAGTCGGCACTTTAACGTCATCAACAAACGAAAATGTTAAATATTCTGTCTAGTTTTTGCACTACCTTTTCGGCTGAAGGGTATCACGCAAAAACAGTAAGATTTCAGAAATAATTGTACCTTTTTTTACTGAAACTCGTTTGCAGTAGACTTTATGAATGAATGTATTAAATTACCTGTAAGAGAAAAGAAAAATTTTCGCCTCCAAAATTCTGTCATTCACCTATTTGATTACAAATGACAAATTACAGAAATTGACAAGAGTTATTAAGCAAATATAACGCCATCAACTATAATATCTCCATCCCATTGAAATGATTTTTATATAGTCTTTCGAGTTTACATAACAAGCCCTTGAAAACCATACGGCACCGTAATAAGTCAGTATACTCACCTCTAACTGGTACTTTGTAAACACTTTAGTACAGAACGACTAAAACAAAATGTTCTTAGACTTGCGAAAGTTGGTAAAAGTTAGGGAGGGCCTAATGAGGGGTAATTAATATACCACAAATAGCCGTACTAGTAACGAAGCAAGACAACACTTACAACCGGTTGTTGTAGTCTTCATGAAATAAAATTTTGCGTACCTATTTATCTGGTTGTTCGTTTTCCCTTGCGAAGCGAATTGAGACGAGAGCTTGCATGATACAAAAAGTCGATGATTCCCGATGTCCACCGGGGGGTTGAACGACATTGGTCAAGTCAGATATTCGTCAAATCGGCAATTCGTCAAATTTGATATTGGGCAATGCTATGATTCGTCAAATCGTCTTTTTGTCTAATTACGAAATTTGTCAAATATGCCATTAGTCAAGTCCATGTACTGTCGATGAAAACATGCGTTTTGAATTCACATAACTTACTTGTAGGAACTTACAAAAGGAAAAGTCGCCTGCTGTAGGTTTCCATTTACATAATTAAAATGTATTATATATTAATTGAGTATTCTGAGGTTTAATTTGTTTCGATTGTTACTCAGCAATTTCAAAAAAGTATTTCTCAGGAAATGTTGTGTTGTGCAAATGAACGCCATCGTACCACCTACGCAGTCGAGGCTCCATCTAACATCATAAAAGATGCCAAAATAGAAAAAATATAGAAAAATGGAATAAAAATGAATGGAATAATTAGAAGCGTTAAAGTTTATTAAACAGTTGTATTCGGTATGAATTATTTGTAAATAAATATGAATTGAATAAATGAGTTAATAAAAAAAAATCATGAGGTACTTTTATTTTTACAGTTGATTATACTTAAATGACTTGACCAATGGCGTATTTCGCAAATTTCGTAATTAGACAAAAAGATGATTTGACGAATTACAGCTTTGACCAATATCAAATTTGACGAATTGCCGATTTGACGAATATCTGACTTAACCAATGTCATTCAACTCCCGCCAAATCTACCACCTGGTGGATAGCGAGAATTATGTTTAAAAATTGTACCACTGGTGGACAAGCCGAGCAAGATGATTTCCGATGTCCACCCCGAATGCACATCGGGAATCATCGCAAAAAGCAACTTTTTTTGCGTTAGGACATTGTTAATCAATTGTTATGCCTAAATCACAGGAAACAACTCTGAAATGTGCAGTTACTTCGAGTCACGTGTAATAGCAGCAGTAAGGTTTATTATTACACCTTAGGCTAAATTAATAATATAATCATCGGGTCAGCCACACTATCTAAAACTAGCAGTTTCTTCCAGTGATTCGTGTACCTACCTGAAGATAAGCAGTTATTAGTTCCTTTTTGTTTTATTTTTAGATCGCTGTAATCATTAATTCTTCCATTGTCTATGTATCCATGATAAGTGCAGGTAGTCGGTTCTCACATAATCACATAGATGTTGCAAGTACCTACATTGTGTGTTTTAATAAACTTCAATCGTAGCGAGGCAGTGTACGCACGACGACCAACCAAGGTATACAAACCTGTGTATGCGGACCTCTCATTGTACGGTAAATCTATACAAAGCGAGAACATGCTAAGCTGGAAATAAATAGGTGGCTTAATGTGTGGCCGTGTTTGTATCGCGTCAGATTCTCTGATTGATCTCGCTATTTTAGAAAATAATATTGGAACAAGACTTCTTATAAGCCTGATGATCTGTTACGGGCCTTTGCACTAGCAGATAAAATCTTTTGAAGAAAATTGCTTATAAATGTCCAATTGTTTTTAGATTGATGTGGAAGATTTACAATAAATATCACAAAGAGGATTTTTGGCTAATGCTATAATGTATTAATATGTAGTGTGATTTTAATGCAAAGTTAATAAACGTTGCGTAGTTTTACATTAGCAGGATCCTATATCTTAACATTGCTATTAATTAAAGACACATTTATTTAGTATATCGCGACGTGGTAAACAAATTAGTATGTATTGACGACGATTCACAGTTTTTACCTAACCAACGGCATTTATTAAGGAAAATGAACACACTTAATTGATTCTTTCAAAGATAAAACCAACGATAATTAAAACAATAAAAATTTAGTGGGCAAAAAATCGCGAGATTTTTCCATCAATACAAGGGTTATCAAGATTCCATAGATTCAATTTAGCTTAATCCAATTAAGATATGTTAAAACCAATCAGAGTAATTAAAGCCCCTATAAAAGCACTCGTAAAAGATAACTAACTTAAAAAGTATATTCATTAACGGATTTGTAAAAAAGATTAATGACGTATTATAAATAGGATATGTCGCGTACATTAACCTGAATTTATTTCATAAGTCGTTAAAAGTAATGATTAACATAGTATCTTAATGTTACACCACGTTTCAAGGTACCCTTTCGCCATAGAACTCGGATGGTGTTTGTGTACTTATAAAACGTAGTTATTATTTTTACGCGTATAAGTACAACCTAGTATGAGGGTTTGTCCTCTGACATCAAAATGTCATGTTCCAAAGTTAACCCTACAAATGCAACGGCCACGTTTTTTCGTGTTTTGCTTTTGTTTGGCTCTTTGAGACTTGTTTGAAACTGGTTAACGTAAAGATACCTAACTACATCAACCGTTTTGTCATGTTGTTGCTATTTTAGGTGCCTTACATGAATAGTGATAGCCTATATAAGGAGTTAAAGTAACAGCAACATAGGGTGTTTAGGCACATCTTCATGCATGCTTTGGCGCGACAGGAAAAAAGTATGATACTACTTAATTAATTACTGTTTTTAAAGTATCCGACGATGTTTGTGACTACGCGGTTATTAATATTTATAATATTGAGACGTGAATTAAATAATTCTGTGTGAAAAAAATGACACGTGTTATTTGTATTTCATTTTTTAATGCTACTAAATTTGATGGCGTAGCAAAATACTTTTTCTGCCGTGTAATCGTCAACTGCGAATAATTTACGTTATTAAGTGTCGAAATATAATTATATATAACAAATTGCAGTAATATAAAATACCCTAATGGGAGCTTGTTTTCTAACATTCCTTAAGTTAGTAGCTCATTCAGAAATTCTTGTGCCGCACCTGTGGAACAGAGGTTTTAGGTTTCCGGTTCGACTAAAGACGATTATTCCCGGTAAATCGTTTAACTAAAACTTAAAAGTAATTAGTCTAATAACCCGTTTAGATTGTGCTTATTAATATTTATTCGATGTAGAAACACAATTCATAATTTAAGACGTTGGAGTTTATACATATTTGTTTGGCAACGAGATTTTTTATGTCTGCAGCTATTTCCAAAAATTTAAGAAAAATAAGCATCGTTTATTTTTTGCTATCTATTCTCGGGTCATTGACACGAGAAAAAAAAGATCAACTAAGTATAAAAAATGGTGTTGGAACTCGTTTAGCGCGACGATACAACCTACAAGATCCTATAAACTTACAGGTTAGCTTGCTTAGGGTTTACTACGATATCCACATGCATTCTCTTCACCATAACGCATAAAAATAAGAGCAACGTTTTCTATGAAAAACGTTTTGCTACACTGTGTTGCAAAAAGACGCGCGTTTGCTTTTTCATTTAAATTAAAATGTGGCTTAATAGTAACCCTAGGCACTCTGTGGTGAAGATACCATCTAGATGGGACTATAATTACCTTGCCAAGAATAACTTGATTATTAATGGCCCTAGCAAAATATGTTACGTACTTACCTGGCTAAGTAAGGTTTTATACTTAATATTTACTTACAAGCAATCCCAAGTTAATTAACCGTGAACGGAATGCCCCGAAAATTAATAACATAATCACGTTTGTTAACATGAGTTTGAGTATTTTATAGCCTTCCAAAATCATTTAACCTTTAAGTCTCTTAAATGAAAAATAAATAAATTTAGTAGATAATAGAATTTTACCTAAAACTAGTAATAATGTCCGTATGTAGCATTATGAATAATACAAGCATCGTCCTTGATATGTTACTGCTACTCAGCTAGTATTATACAGGGTGTAACGGAAAGGGTATATACCTCCTTACCCCTACCGTACTTCGTTCTTTACACACCTTTGCTTTATTTCATCTACTTTATGTCATTTTAAATATACAAAGATGACTCATATGAGTTTTCTGGCATTTATTTGTATGAGTTATGACATATATGAATGGTAAAATAAATCACTGTTTATATAGCTAGAATGCGTCACCTGTGAATTACCACAAATGCTTATCGCAAAATTATGGGTTGTTTTTTTTTGTCCTACTGTGTATTAAGACTCAATGAATTACACGTTACAGCTCAGATTTGATTGTCATTAATCATTAGTAGTCATTATTCTTTGCTTTATGACCATAAAAAGAATAAAACACATTTATTTTCTTTATTTTTTATAATGCATGAAAATGGATGCATTTACCACCACCTCTTTGTATGACAAAACATTACGCTCTTGAATTCTTGTATGCACAATTATTTAGGATAATAACATAACTTAGCGGTTACATGAACTTCCATTCCTTATTGTTCTCCATTGATACATAACGATGTTATATTTTTTACTGAATGATGTTACGTCGTTTCAGATATTTCCATGAATCATTTATGTTTCACACGTGTAATTCTCTAATTTCAATTTTGTTTTATTTTATCTGGATCTGTAATCTTGATACTTGATTCTTTGCATGGTGCACTAATATCAGACTTGTGATATTTTATAGCATAAAATTCACGACGCAATAAAATAGCGTGTGAAAAAAATTGATGCAATGTTATTGTGAAGGAAGTTGGCCGGTCTTGGGCAATATATGTAAAAGTTTTCATATCGTCTGACCATGTGGAGCAATGGACGTCAGTCACTTGTTTGACATTAATTTAAGGTCTATCCCTGTGTAGCGACACGTACCGCTAGAAGGTTACAGGGTCAATGTTAATTTGAAACGAATCATAAACGATGAACCTCTTAGCGATGAGGTGCGGAATACTAATGACTATATTTTATTGACCGTACCAACAGTTAAAATTGTTTTATTACTTAAACAGCCGCAAGGTCACATATTCAGCCTTCTACGGTTTTTCTAAATATTTATACGTCGGCCCCTCAACTATGACATTAGGATACGGACTTCCGCGAGTTTGGAAATAAAAGTTTGTCGGAGAAAGTTTAAAATGTGAAATCAGACGTACTCGTATGCAAAACTATATTTGCCTTCGCGGCAAAGGACCTCCTCACTCATTGAAGAGGTGTGTGCTAAATTATTTCGAGTTCTCACAAACGATGTTGATTTTTTGTTGTATATCTGAGAAATATTTAGTGTTGTTAATTTTAATTAATGTTATTAAAATAATTACTGCCATTTTCGGTTATTTTTTGTGGCTTCTTAATGTTAGAAACCTTTTTCAGTATCAAAAGCGATTATTTTTTGGTCGAGTTAAAATAGCATCTCGATTCTGGTTGTTTTTATCTTATAAGCTGAGTGATACTAAAGCCAGTGGAAGTTTTAGTAAATGATTTCAACGCCGTTATTTCGAAAAACAAAATCAAGGTAGTCTAGTAAACATTTTCAAGACCGCAGACGATATTATATGTATGATGCAAGCATTTCGGCCGTACATAAATAATATTTTGTAAAACTTGATTTATCGGTACCACAAACAGGCACCTCTTCCGAATCATACTAATTCATATATGAGGTACTTTCAACGGTTCAAATAAAGCCAAAAAGGATTTCAAAACAAAAGGAAAATCACTTACTATGGTTTTTATAAACGCATGTCATCAATGAAGAAGCTACTACGTATGTTTACAACCAATACCAAGGCACTGATAATGACACGTCAAGGGAAAAACATTTCTTGCATACTAAACAAAACACCTGAGGGAACTACCAGTCAAATATTGTGACACTGTACTACTTCTAGACAAACGTGTACCATTGTCGACCATCTTGTGAGAAAGTGTTCAAGGAGAGTATTCAAATCTGCATTTTCAGGACTTCGTTTGATAATTTTACACCATCATTAAGAAATTTCTGGCGTTTCTTTTAATGAAATATCTTCTTTACCAAGTTTCTTGAAAATATAAAAGGTACATTGGATTTTCACGTTATCGCCAAAGGCCATTAACGATTTTCATATATTATGCGCGCATTGCAGTAACTTCAACAATTATTACGCTGTAAAATCCGAAAACTGATAATATAAGCCTGCTCCACTATATGCTTACAAGTATTTAAATGCTCTTTGAAAAAAGTGCCGTGACGTTATTGTTAACATTTACTGTTTTATTTACATGCAGAAATCGGCTTTAAGTGCTAAGAGAAAACTTTATCAAGGGAAAGTATGTTTTATCTAATCTTTACGGAAGAGTTCAATTTAGCTTGAGTCACAAAAAGTAGCCATAATGTTTTGCTATGAAGATTGATCTTAAATCAAAACTAGTTTTAATACTTGTACTATTTAAGGCTGTTGATGAATCTCTTTGTTAGTTCCAATTCGCCGCTTTTCATAGAATCAACTGAGTAATGTCAGTCGATTAGATTTCGATCTGAACAAAGCATCTCGATATCTTCGCCTGTGGGCCTCGGCATATCAATTAACAGAACCAGATTTGAATCAGCGTAGACTTAAAACGAATAGGTACTTACAATACCTGTTCGGAATCGTGCAGATTTGGGCCGTTAGTCCGAAACAGGCGAATTGTGATTTGTTTGCTAATGATCGAGCGAAAGTGGCCGAAATGTAATTATAAAATTAGGTTTGAATTTTCGAAAACCGCTTCAAGTGTTCAAGTTCCGCACGCTCGATAATGCCGCAGCGGCCATGGCTATTAAAAAAACTTTAATCATTTATTATTATTGATCACGTGGTCATTTTAAATACACGTGACTGTGCACACGAATAATATGAGACAGGTATTTGAGTGAGCAATAAACGTTTTGAATATTAGCAATAAAATAAACCAGAAGAATAAAAATACGAAATAAATATACATTTACTTCTTTTTGTTTTAACAACTATCGAAGCAAAGATAGCGGTTTGAGAAACGAAATCACGAACGTCTTATATCTCGCACGAGCGTAACAAGCCATCAATCATCTTACAGGAAATGATTTAGTCCGAAAGTTTTACACTTGTAATCGACAACATTCCGTCAGCAGGGTGCGCATGCGTCATTTTGCAATTATCCTTAAATAAGTTGTAACGAGCGAATATTTTTTAAGTTAGTCACAAAGAATGTGGTCAGTCATTGAACTGGATAAGTACTTAAATTACAAACAAAATAGCCACTGTCAACGGCGCGTGCTTGACATAATGTTATTGATCACTCCTTCTGCAACACTGCCTATTAATTGTTAATATTATTTTTCTGTGTCATCTAGGACACCGCACGTAATACCTATACCTAATACCACAATATAGGTGGTCGTTATATGACTTGGTAGCGGTATTATTCATCTTTTTTTCTGTGTGTGCTTATTGTTGTTTACACAGTAAGCCAAATGTTCGGAGGAAAAATCCGAAAATATGTGGTTGCATCAATGATTGTTTGCGTATTTCATTTATTTTGCGTAACAGGTTTATTTTATAACGAAAATATTGCACAACTTGTTCAAGTCTTGTTAGTGAGTGGCGCTTTCTTTACTAAATACTGTTGAGAAACGTCTGTTACTTACCAATTTTCTAAGTACCTATTTATTGTGTCGATAGTTATCTGTTTAGCGATGAGCGACTACTTAATAAAGCCTGTGTGAAACTAATCTCATGACTAATTAAGCTTAAGATCATTAAAAAGCTAACAGGAAGAGCTAATTGATAATTTGATGCCAATCACTAATTAAGGACAACTCGCTCTTTGTAAAAAAAATGCTACTTAGAGCGGAGTTTTCTAGTTCGTAAACTACAAAATAACAAACATGGTGCAATAAAATAAATACAAGTTAATATTACAAATGATTGTTTTCAAGTAAAAACCCAGTATCTTTCGCTCCAATCGCAATCATTGTCTTAATGATGTTTGTGATATTTTATAAAGATAACCTAAATTTGTACCATGTTTTGTTCATAATCTAACATCGTTTACTTACTTTGGTCTTAAGTTATTTTTTTTTTGTATGCTCTTCAAACAGGATCAAATTAGCAGTCAAATGGCTACAATATAATATACAGGCTAGTCTTTTATTAGACGACTTCTCCATAACAGTCAACAATCAACATCAATCTACACATATCCAGTATAACCTGACCTATACCTTTGCATGAGCTTCCCGTACAATGAGAGATCAGCGTATACTAGACCTGCATAGCATGATTGGTCGTCGAGCGGTAAATATTGACCACCATCGTATAAAGTTGGCACACCTCGCGGACACTTCACGACATCATCAATCTGGATATTTGAATACAAGCCATTCATATGATCACTACTGCCTATTGTCTCGCAGATCCAGTGGCGTAATGAAGAATCGCTTATCGATCTAACATGGGTGGTATCGACGAACGATTGTTATATAAATTAACCTTAGAACATATTATATGTTGAGTCATTCGTTGCGGATTTGGCTTCGCTCTACGCTTATGGGTGGCGAATAAAAATAATTGTTGGCTATTGATACCCAAGAGGAGTGCTCTGGGTTATTAGGACGGGGTCGATGGTTTTTGTAGAAGGCCAGTCCATCTGACTGGTGGAAGATGGAATTGGTATTGACTCAGAAGTGCCTACAATATAGATATAAGCTACAAAGAACGATTCGCACTTATATATTTATAAACTAGCTGCTGCCCGCGACTTCCTTCGCGTAGAAATTTTGATGGGCTTTAGGGGTATGAAAAATAGATGTTGGCTGATTCTCAGACCTAGACCGATATGCACTCAAAATTTGATACAAATCGTTTCAGCCGTTTCGGAGGAGTTCGGTAACAAACACCGCGACACGAGAATTTTGTATATTAGAATAGCAGAACGTAATAAAATAATATTTTTTATGCACAATTTATAAATCATTAACCCAGAATTGTTCAGTTATGCAGATACAAAAACCTAAGTGCAATGATTAGTTTTGTTTGTATCGTGTTAATGAGGCGCAACTTGTGTCCACGGAGACAAACTTGTTTGTGGTACCGTTCTTGGGACGGTGAGAGTGAGAGCAATCACAGTTGCAGCAGGCGCACGGTGCGGGCGCCGGCCGTCTGGCTGAAAGTGGCGCCGCGAGCCGTGCGCCGGCGCAACCAGCCGGTTTACTTCCCTAGCTACATTGTACATGTGCCTACTTAAACATAATATCACCTTTAAAGCTGCTTCTTGAAGATGTACATTATCTTTCAACCAACAAAACTTTGCCAGCTTGTGTGTCGCATAGATACCTACACACGTACCTACGCAATAAACCTGATATATTTCCTAAGCTACTTATCATAAGATGAATGGCTAATTAAAAAGATGAATAGATGTCGTGTATATCTTTTGTAAATTGCCTATTGCTACATCTGAAACACAAGATATGGTAGGCCATAAGGTTAGATGTTTAAAGAAGATGGTTTTCATAAATTATATGTGTAATTGAAAACTGGTTGGTGATAAATAAATCTTATTTATGGTTAGTGTGAACGACACTTACCTACGTTTGACCTAGCCTAGAATACATCTTTAATAAGCTATGATAAATTAAGAGGATAATTAATTAAGTTTTCCCCATGGTTACTACGTCATTCGAACCGAATGACTCCGACCTCAATATAAAATTATGCTAATTCATTTTCAAGTAAATCACAGACGAATTGATTATTCCTTATTCTGCGTCCTTTCGGCAGATTTTTAGTTCACAACATCGAACTTCCGCTTGATTGTTTACCGGAACATCATCTGTATGCATAACAGGTATTCTTTCGGGTCGAATCGATCTTCCTAATTGAGGGTCGTACATCTTGAGGTTACTTGTGAGGTTGCCATTATTATGTATATCGAATACGAATAAACTAGGTTGTTCTCGATCAAGTTCTGATAAGACGGGTGTCACTAGAATAACATAACTGGGAGGAAGATGAGAAGCTGATATAGCGGAGAATTTGAAGAAATGATTTCCAATACAATTTAATTTGAAAATAGCTTTGAGTACCACTTAGAAGCCTTATTTCTTAAAAGAAACCTTATACAGCTGATAAAAAACAGTTAAGTAAGAAAGAGGATATCAATCAAACCTAAAGAGCCATTCAAAACCCGGCCTTAAAGCTTCACCCCATAAGTCCAAGATAAGCAAAATTACCGTACTACATAAACAGAGTGCACCGTACATACCAACCTAGAAACCACGTCCTAAAATATACATATATCGCAGTTTTGTGTAAATAGTTACAAGCTGTGGATATGGTTAGAAGTATCGCACGTTTTCTTTGTTCGACCGATTTGTTTAGAAATTAACGGCAGTTGGACACCAGGCACCAATGCCCCAGTTACAATGCGCAGAACATAATTGTTGTAAAGGAGTTTTTAGTTAATTAATATACCTACGGAACTCTTGTGTGGGTAAAGTGATATGCGAGAAAATGTTATCGAATGTTTCAGAACACCGCACCTAAAAGCTTTTATGTTTTATTTATATGTAAAATAATGAAATATATTACTAACCGCAAAACCAACGACATATTGTAAATAATTCAAACCGCAAAGCCACCATTCTTCTAAAACATTTTCATTAATTTAGTTTGCTAACTTATGTATAAGTTATCTTTTTGTTTGCTAACCCATATGGATGATGCTGTCGATTTTTTTTTTTTTAATTATTTTTCAAACTTATACGTTCACATTAGAATGACTTCCAAATTATAACCATTTTGGCATTTTTAATACCCATCACAAATGTAGGTATCATTCAATATTGTTGTTGGGGAAAACCCGTTGTTTTAAACAGAAATCTAGACTTTCAACAATCAGTGCCTTGCACGAATTGAGAAAGGATTCGTGTCTAGAATTCGATTTAGTCACAGAGAGAGACCACTTACATTTTAATTAACCGCGAGAAAAACGATATTTTTTATTGGAATCTTCTGAGGAGCTCCTGGCTAAATAATAACAGACGCACGGGTCGATCTTTAAGGTTAAGCCGTGCTTGCCGAGGTTGGTCCGTGGATGGGTGACCATAATTACATATAATACACCGAGTTTCTTCCGTGCCTCGGAAAGCACGTTAAACCGTTGATTGTGGAGGTATGTTAGGCAGTTGCTTCATGTAACATACTAGTACCCAGCTGCCTCCGGTTAGGCTAGAAGCCGACCCCAAGATAGTTTGGGAAAAGGCTAGGCAGGTTTGGTGGGTGATGGTATCTTCTGATTACAGTCATTATGTGTAGAGAATCTGCGCGTTCTCGTCTCAATACATCCGTTTTCTTTAACAACCTAAATGTGCCGCCGCCAAATAAACCGGTTGCTTACCTACCAGTTAACTTGACCCGGAAAAGATGCATGAAATACAGATACCCATTAAAATACATGAAGAAATATTTTTAAATGCTATAAAATTGTCCTCAAAGTTATATCAAGTTTAAAAAAAGACTCTAAAAGTGGAACAGACGATGTTGCATGACCAGATCGAATGGTATTGCCGCGATCACTTATTCAATCACTGAAATTATCGATTATTGATTGCATAAAATATTCTGTATTAATCAAAACGTCAAGTTTTTAAATAAATTTAAAAATCAATGCTTAAAAATTATTCTTATTAACTCAATAAACAAGACGAGTTTTCTAAAGATGCATATAGAACTTTGTTTTTTTTTCAACACCGTGCAGCAACAGGGCAATTAACAAGAAACATAATGAATACATCATAAAAATGGAAACGTGATATATTCGCAGAACTCCTGTATAATTTAAATTAACGTGATCACGTTTGTTTTCTTCGAGATGATATTAAATACGCACTAATGACATTCGTGTCATAAATCTAAGACTACACTGGCGAACTTAGATGACCATTGATCACCTTGTAAACCGCATTTTAATTTCAGGCGAGTACTATTTTGTGCATGTGTGCACTGGAACATTTGCTATAAATCTGTTTATTTTCCTTGACCTCTGATAGTTTTATTAGTGTAAGTAAAATTTGCTTAGTATCATGTGTTCTAAGACTTATGATTGTGATGAGATTTTGGATCTTGTCAGGTTGTACTATCCTCTTTGCAGTAATTTAGGCAACTGCATTGACTTCAAAACAATTAAGATTTAATTCTATATTTCAGTAAATAATTTAACTCATCGAAATAATTCAATATTTTTAATTGCGACTCATCGAAATATTTCTGGTACAAGTGTAAGAGAATAAGTATTTTTTGTAAGATAGAACATTATCATACCGACATGTAAATTGCTAAAACTGTAGGCAATGTCTAATCGACCATTTAGGCATCTTATGACAGCCGTGAGGTTTAAAGATGAGATTAGAATATTGATTTCGTTCTCAGATAAAATTACCATTTGTTTAGATCTATGATTATTGATGTAGGTAACTTAAAGACTATTTAAGCAATTTTTTTCTTTACAACTTGTTATATTTAAGACAGCTAGTACTTGGGTAGTAAAGGAATATTGTAACAATATGTAAATACAAGAAAATGGTTTTAAGTGTGTACATGATGTCAGATCAGCGTTACCGTATCGAATGCAAACGACGCGGATCGATAGCAAACAGTAGATAAAAACAACTGTTCTTACGTATTTGCGAACAAAACTCCGACAAATTAAAACGCCTTAAGCGTCTTACTTAATTAAGCCTGAACAAACCGGTACGCTATTTTTGGTTCCCATCGAGTCTGGACGAGGAAAATGAAGGTGCACGCGAAGGAATGCATATCGGGAAGCCTGCAATCAAATTGCCCATATATTACTTCACTCCTTATTGCTTATAGCTTTAGGGAACACGTATTTTTGGCACATCAATTATTTTTTTGACCAACAAAAATAAACGTTCGTTTAATTTTAAACCGTTATTACGGATAATAGCTGCTCTGAAGCTTTCTCAAACATCTTCTTTTAAAGCGAATATGAATCAATTTCTTTTAGAAAACTCTTTCCGTCTCATCCCGTCTCTTGGATGAGACAGAGAAGCACGTAGTCTGCGTTGTATATATTCTGCAAGGCTATTAAGGATTCCAAACACGCGGCATCGCGCCGAAACAACCTTGTTGCAAGGCTTTTTCGTTGTAAACCGACGACTTTATATCGTGTGACTCGAGTCTTGCATGGACGACGGACAAGACAGAAATTCTTAATCACTGAAGCATATGTATATGGATTTATGTGAATATAATTATAATTAATGAATCTGTAGTTCACATGCGTTTGCCGCTCAGTCTAATAATTTTGAAGCGAGAGATTTCTTGTAGGTACTATTTGCCAATAGGGGATCGGACTGGGTAAAGAAAACGACATTCTATTTTGTCCGTCAGATAGGTAATACAAAAATATTAGACACGTATTTTTTGTTTTATCAAAATATCAAAAAAATACTTAGTTAGAACTCATTAAAGTTGGAGAGTGGGGGCTTACTACGTCACAAGTAGGTATAAAACTTACCTACATATGACGTCATGCGCCATTTCAACTCAATATATCTCCGTAATTTTATGACCACGTGAAAAAAGAAAAAATACGTGTCCAATACTTTTCAATAAACTACCCGACGGACAAAGAAAAAAAAATAGGATTATCCCCTATTCAAAATGGTGACTGACTTCAGACTTGACCCGCTACACATAACGTAAATAATTTGTTAATGATCTTTACCTATGTTTTATTAGCGGTATCGTTATATGAAATTACCTACTAACGTCTTAATAATTCATATTTACATTTCAACACGTCAAATTGGCGATCTATTCTTAATACTGCCATGACACGTATTATTAATATTCATTTAAACACTTTATTATGTAGTTTTGTAAACATGTGTCTGTTCTTCCTAGTTTAAAAAAAAAAAACTGTTTATGTTTAACGCACCTTTTGTGTTACTTTTTACTCTTAAAACGTGCGTTTCAGAATCTACGTTAAGATCATCTCGTTAGTGGTGAATGACAAACAAACTAAAGTGGATGCCCACTTTCCTAATCCGTATTCTAATTTATTAAGATACATTTTTTCGATTTCTTTTTTGAGATTTCTATAGAAAAATATATCTTTATTCAAAATCAAAAGTCATTTATTCAAACTAGGCTGATAATCAGCACTTTTTGAACGTCAAAATTACAAGAGACAGTCCCCCAAAACGCCCGCCCTTCGCCACTTCCTAGTGTTTTAGCTGGGAAGAAGAAGTGGCGGAACAAACTCCCCAGCAACACATCTGTCTGTTAGGTTAGAAGAACCAGATTCTATACAAAAGTGTTCAAGTTTATATAAACAAGGAATCCATTATATCAAATTAATGTCACATGTCAGCTAGCACACACCAATAATAATAAAAAAAAATATTAAAAAATATACTCAAGAATAAATAAAGCCTCCAGACATAAAGGGCGTGTCCGCTTACACGTGCATAGACGAATAAAATAAAAATAAAGTAAAATAAAAAATAAAGTTAAAAAAAATCTATTAGATCATGATCGACAAGAAGACCACTAATTTAAAAAAAAAAAAAAAAAACGTTATTGAATGTCAAAGGCGTTCAGTTCGAAGTAGTTTTACTATAGTCCGGTGCGGCCTTACAAAAACAAAAGACACACGATTCGTCAAGACATACATGGTCCATACATCTATGTACACGCGTGTCAATATTCATATTTGTTCGTAGGTACGATGTTTAAATCACTCACATACCAAGTACTTATTTACATTTATAAAAACATTGTTTATTTGTGTCTTGAGTTTAAGGTTAGGGCTAATTTACTGTGAGTTAGCAAAACTTGTTCCAAGATATTTTTTGGCATCAATTAGATTCTACAAACTTGCCTGCAAATACTATGACTTAGTTACTTCTAAAATACATCATCAACATTGGTCTAGCGTAATCTAACCTTTTTTTTTTCCGCGTTGGAGAACCCACATGGATGACCTTCGTGAGGGGTATGTCAGGCTCTAACTGACTTTAGTCAGCCCTACCTCGGTGTTCTCGTACCACACTTGCACCAGGGATCATGGGAACTAGTGCGCCTTCCACGATCCCCCGCCCCCGCTAATCCTAATCCAACCTAACCCAACCGACTCCCTATCTGACCGCTACAACCCAGTAGAATAATTTTCTGTCTTTATGTGATTATTGTTTATTCATTTCTACCCATCAAAAATTTTATAGCTCTAATGGAGGGTTTTTTTATATATTGAGGTAGGTAAAGGTACAAATCATCTTCAAAAACAACAATTAATAATATTTTTTGCATTAATTACAGTCTCCTGGATTTACCATGAAAAACATCAAACAGCGGCAATAAACTGTTATTAGACAGACGTAATAAAAAACGAATGGCTATAAGAAGTTATTTACTTAGGTACGTGTGAACAGTTCATATCAGAATAAATAAGTTTATTTGTTATTATGCTTCCTTATTATTGTTATTTCCTACTTTGTAATGTTAGACTGCGGTGTAAACTGATATAAGCTATAAAAAACCCTTTGAAAAATCTGTGGCAATACCCGCAAAACACTTCATCATCATCTGCTAAGCGTTTTCGCTTCTTCGTTGAATACCAGCATTTTACATGGAGCGGTAGCCAAACTGACCTTCACAAACAAGTTCCTGGGTAACAAGATATCCCTTCCCACACAAGTTGACAGACTTTCGGCTTCACACTTGAAAATGATAATGATGATCATTATGATAAGCTACGGAAACTATAATTCTTAGAATTAATTAAGAAATATATAAAAGATTTACGAACATGAATGAATTTACACAGTTAAGCGATCTGCTATTAGCCGGTATATGAAAGTCTGCCGAAGGCTTCAAGCTATTCAATAAGAAAATAAGGAAAATCGCACTGTTCTCACTTTCTCAATAACGTTAAGCTGAATCACCAAGTACAATGGTCAGACAATCACCAAGTGTCATTGACTGAACGTTGGTACAATGACTCCAGTTACTACATTTAAATTTTGACAACAAAAAAAAAACAGATCTACACGCAACTTTCGGCCGCGCCCCAAATCTTTTTAAAACGAAACCTCAGTTTATGCGCACTCCATCAAAATATTATATTCAGGACATTTTTTGAGAAAAAAGTGTTAGGTACTCATATGGCAGGAGTCTCAACAATCGTAAAAATAAATCCTTCGTTCTTAGCTTTTTTTATGTCTAAGATGTTCAGTATTTATTTATCCACGTCATAACAATTCATATTCAATAATCAAGTAAACCCTTCACGTTTTAATTTTCAATTTAAATAAGTACATCAATTAAAAAATGACACTCCGCTGACATGCCTTCTTCCTGTTAATGTTTCATACATTTGAAGCCTTCTTCTGCGTAATTGCGAAGTAATAGCCACCTGTGCAGATGAATACTAAGCGTGCCAGACCAAACTATGTAATGGAATATTTATGTAAATACAAGACTGAACTTAATTTGTTTTGAATCCGTGGGAGCACCAGGATGTCATGACTCGACGTAGGTATCACGAAAATCGGCTCAATCAAATGTCCGTAACGGATTTAGGGTAAAATCGTACTAAGAGCCAACTAAGCGTAACCTGTCTGAATGAGATTCACGCCTATTGTTTCGTGGGTGATGTTATTGTAAAAAAAGTCCGATAAAGTCGGTACCTACACATGCACAATACCAGTAATTTACGTTGGAACTCGTTTCTAGAAAAAGTTCCTCAAGGTTTTACTGCATATTCTTATAATCGCTGTTGTCGTTATATGTACGCTTGTCTGCGCCAGAACTCCGACTGAATGCATTTATACATCTTAATAACACTAGAAAAATACTTATTTCAACGTGATACAAGATGCAAGAACGCGATGAAGTTGGATGGCTTTACACTTGACCGCTTTGCGTGGTCCTGGCATTGTGCTAAAGCGTTTTATCGTTGCAGATCTTCTAGATGCTGTGTAGTGATAAAAACGCTTCATGGAAATATAATATTGCCTGTTTGAATAGAATCCTTACGATTGTTTGTTTGCCAGTATCGGTCCGTGTTCACAAAAACCGTGTCACCGGACGTTACACCTCACCACCGGCCAATTAAGAATACATTACGCGACCTCTAAAAACTGTAATCTCCCTAACTGTTATACCTCGCTTTTATCTAAAATAACAGTGAATGAGTCAAGGCCTCTATTTAAATGTCGCAGATTATGTTACGCCACGTAACTGACAGTGATAGTGCCTTAAACTCCGACCGGAAACTAATCGTGTGGATTATAGCTTGTTCTGTAATTGTTGTTATCAATGAACAGCGCAATTTACAGTTTTCGTAAACATTTTCGACGTTAGGTAAGTACTAACACGTAATGTGTGTGTATGTTTGCTGCAGTTTCCATCCAAGACCAATCAACTGTTTGAGGTTGGGAGAGGAAAACCTTAATCGGTATTTTTATAATCTCAGTCTAGCAATAATTGTAGTTCTCTTCGCGCTACCTTTGTTAACTTTATAAGGGATTAAATTATGACGTCGGCAATAAAGCTGCAACAAAACGACTAACAATAAAAAAATACGTCTTCACGTCGTATGAATGTCATGGGAAATACACGAGCTTCTAGGAGCCGCGCCCGCACCGTCTACAGTCGCGGATTTTAAATCAAATTGATTGAGCTTGATAAAAAGGCTACAATAAACCTCGCTTATCATTAGTTTTATTGTTTTAAAACAATACTCTGGTCAAAACATTATTGTACAAGTGGGTCAAGCGATGTGGCTAGTGAGTGCTCTGCGGCACTAATACAAGTTCTCTGAGCACTTCGACGAAATCACTAATTAGTTTGGGAACCGGTTTTGAAAATAGTCGTCGATTTTTACATCTACGAGTATCTAGCGCCACTGTTACGATCGCATCCATCTAGACGAGTGCTGATATTATTTTAAAATAGAAACGCAGTATCGGTGTAACGTTCGAAGCAGCTGCAGTATCGAACACAAAACACAATAGCGTAATAAACATTATTGTACAATTAAACGAACCATTTCGTTGTTGTTAGTTACCCTAACGTGTGTGATAAGTACCTGTATGTAAATTGCAAAATCGTCAGACCATGATTTCATATCACGTTCGTGTATTCAGCCCGCATGTTCGTTTGTGACAACTTGGACGTTGTGCCATCTGCAGTGTTATCTTTGACGAACCCATTTAACTTCTAATTTATGCGGGGATATGCTCTCTATAACTAACCTACGTCAAGAGTTTCGCACTTGGCAGATAAGATGTCCTGTTCACTTAGAAAACCGAAGTCAACAAGTTTGTTCATGACCATGCAAACCTAACATGCATTCGAAACATTCAAGTTTAGCAAATTGTCTAAGTTTCTTACAATTACATCGAATTTATAGTTAAGTAGTTCAAGTCTTGAGTTGATAACGACACGTGCCTAAGCCTCCATTCACACACCCATTATATTTGTAGACCATAATCGTCACGTCTTATGTCAACTTTATTTTCCACCACCAGACAAAAGGAAAATGACAAATAACAGCAAATATTTAAGCAACATTATTCTCTGGCAAAATAACAATTGGTCGACAAAGTGACGAAGCGTTCAAGTAAATAGTGACATTGTGTATTATGTTTTCAGTCACAAATGTTCGTTTTAAAAAAATAATGGTGACTTCGGGGAAAATGCATGTGACGGTTCGTCAAAGACAACTTTGGAAAGAAATGCATTTGTTCAAACAAAGCCTTCGACGTAAAATGTTTATTAGTTTCTTGGAGGGAGGAAAAAAAAGCAATTTGGTGAAGGAAACGCTTATTTTGGATTTTAAGTGAGTCATTATCGGCCCTTCTGTATGTACTGGCGAATATGCTTATGAACGGATTTTGAGAAATTTAAAGATAATTTGTTATTTAAGTTGCAACTGGTCACTACGTCTTACTGGACATTTTTAGTTTTAGAAGGCTACATGGAATCATCATCGTAACTGCGTAGCAATTTTCGTAGCAATTTTTAAAAAATATTTTTTTTTATTTTCAAATAAGGTTTTAAGGATTTAAACATTTAGCAAATGGAGGTGTTTTTTTTCTAAACAATGAACCCAAACTACGACATCCAGGCAATACACAAAAATCTACGAAAATAGGTGTCTTAGCGTTTTCGTAGCCCGGTCCTAATAAGTTGAATAAGAATAAGAATAAATGTATTAAACCATGGTTACAGTAATTTTCTTAGTCTAACATCATTAAGGATATCGGTAACAAGTTTTATTTTAACAAATTTAGATGGAACAGTGGACCAAACAGTGGACCCCAAACTAGGCTGTGCCTGTATCTTGGGGGCCGGAGTTGCCATAACTTTAAATTAAAAACATTTTTTTGTAGTTATGCTAATTAGACATTTTGGAAAATAACAAAGTATTTTAATAAATTGGATTAACAGAAAATGGATATTTAACAGAAAATAAGAAGACAATAAAAAAATAAATAAGAAATAATAAAAAATAAAGAGAGAAATAAAAAAATAAATAAGAAGACAATAAAAAGCAATGATCACACTAAAACTATATACACGTATATTTTGAATTAATATTGAATTTATGTACTATGATAAACACTTTGTAAATACCACGACTACCAATGAAATCTGAACGGTATATAAATATATACCAAAGTATTTTTGACCCCAAAAGCTAAATATATCGCCCAAATTTGTTTTAGCTCAATAAATAAAACACATAAGGTATTGTCACAGTTCTTACTGTGTCAGTATGTAACAGCAGTGGTTAGGAGGATCGCGCTAAATGACGATCATATTTGCTATTAGTTATCGCATCGGTTTAAATCATCTGCTATAAGGTCAGAACTTTATCTTCGATGTTGGTTTAACGTAAATAGACACAACTGTTATAGAACAACACTTTTAGTTTTGGTAAAAGTGGACATCTTATAAATAAAGGTAATTTCTTTCATTTCCACTGTTAATCATAACCAAGAAATAATAATTGACTTGCAAATCGTAATGTAGAAAAACCTAATCGTTTTAATCGCATTAGGGAATCTAAATTAGCGAGATGTATAGCAGCAGTAAGATGTTACTTAAACCATTAATTTAATAATGTTATGATAGCTCGTCATGATTAAAACCAAAATTTTCTTCGAAAAAAAACGTAGGTGCACGATAAAACGTTCCATTTAAAAATGTCTTACTCAAACTCGATACAATATTGGGTCAAAAATTCATTGTTGTGACACGGTCACCTGAAAACTTGTCATGGACTAAACTCAGACAAGGTAAGCAAGAGCAACACAGTAAAACAGTTATTGTTAGGGTTCCATAGAGTGCGGGCAAAACGGAAACTTTTAAGATATGCCTCTCACTCAATGAGACGTGCACGAAATTTACCCGAAGTGAAAACAACTAGTATTATAAATTCTTAAGAGTCTATTCCGGAGCGGAATCGTCGTTGTGAATGCGACAAGTCACTTGTGGGTGACTTACTGATCAGATAACACTTTTGTATAATCTAATAGACATGTAAATGCTTTAGTATTTGTCTAGCTTATAAGCTAGAATCCTTTCCATACAAGTGTTTTCCCCTTAGGCACAGTTCACATGTTAACGTAAACAAACATCAAATAAGCGGAACCCCAAGTTCGGTTCATAGTTCTCACTGTATGTTTGTCCAATTCGAATACATTAACAAGTAAAGTAAATAAAGTTTTTGTTGTTTAGTACATTGAAGTGGCTTTCTCGATTTGAAATCGAATTTATTTATTTGAATAAACGAACGGATAGAATAATTTAGTAGTGTAATAGTAAACAATTTTATAATAACTAAACGTGTGAGTTAGTACTCATCTTAGGAATAGGGGATGATCACAATTTTTTTTTCTTTGTCTGTCGGGTGGATTACTGAAAAGTATTGGAAACGTATTTTTTTCTTTTTTCACGTCGTCATAAAATTACGGATATATATTGAGTTCAAATGGCGCATGACGTCACGTGTAGGTCATTTTTATACCTACTTGTGACGTAGGGAGCCGGCACTGAGTTTTAAAAAAATTACTTAATTTTTTGATACTTTGATAAAACAAATAATACGTGTCTAATATTTTTGTATTACC
Organism: Cerastis leucographa; assembly: GCA_963082945.1. Taxonomy (NCBI): domain Eukaryota; kingdom Metazoa; phylum Arthropoda; class Insecta; order Lepidoptera; family Noctuidae; genus Cerastis; species Cerastis leucographa. The sequence goes on from OY720378.1 coordinate 11,594,104, forward strand.
TGTCTGACGGACAAAATAAAATGTAGTTTTCTTTACCCAGTCTTTACCCCTATTGGGATTAATTTTAAAGTTGTTTCTAATAAAACCCTCATTGCCTCATGAATGACATGGCCTATGTGCCCAGGTCGAGCAAAGGATTATTAGGTTTTTCTGTTAGAAATTTCTCAGTAGCAACTAGCAACCACGAAAGCTGGATTTGTGTGATGACAATAGACTTGCCCCTTTTACATCGGAATTTTTTACGTTGTAGAATAAGGTTTTTGTGTGTATTCGTTTATGTTTGTAAAAGATTATTTTATGTATTTATTTATGGGCCTTAGTTGCCTGAAATAAATGGGTTGCTATTGTTTAGACTGGTGAAATATCGGTGTACTATTAGGTACACCTGTACCCTTTGCCATCACCGTAATCTGCCTAGCCTTTTCCCAAACTATGTTGGGGTCGGCTTCCAGTCTAACCGGATGCAGCTGAATACCAGTATTTCATAAGAAGCTAATGCCTATCTGACCTCCACAACTGGGTAATTCGATACCCCTTGGTAAGACTGGATGTCAGACTTTTAGGTTTCTGACTTCTCGTAACGACTGTCAAAGATCTACAAATTGTAGCCGGGACCAACGGCTTAACGTGCTTTCCGAGGCACGGAGGAAACTCGGTATGTAATTATGGTCACCCGTCCACGGACCAACCTCGGCAAGCACGGCTTAACCTTAAAGATCGACCCGTGTGGCTGTTATTATTTAGCCACAAGCTCCTCCTTTTGCCCCTTTCCTTTTCGTTCCTTTTCCTTTGCCCTTTGCCAACCCTTCGAAACCGTTGTAGCCATGAGAAGTTAACAGACAAATAAAAGTAACTTCCTTCTTTAATTTATAATATTAGAATGAGTTAAATCATTAAATCAGTTTTTTTTAAAACCATTGTTAGTTTTATTGCCACGTCACTGCTTACAAAACAGACAATAAAACTGTTACTACATGAAACGTTTGCCATTTCGTCAAATATTAAATTATTTATTCAGGTAATAACATCGCCAAGGCTGATCGGATGAAGGGAAATTTGGTACCGTACCTAATAAATGACGTAGCTATACTTACAGTTGTGCACACTGTATGCAAGTTAATATTTGAGTTGCATACTCTTTTTTGTATAAGTATCTACTTTTGCGAGCTAGGTAGGTACTTACTTACTGAAATATTATCCAGACATTTTCAACAAAAGAAGCAGTTTTCTTGCCAGTACCAAAATTTTTGGTAAATGTTAATCTTTTTTTTTATCTCATTCTCTTTTTACTTTAACAACATCCATACTATCCATACTTCCATACTAATATTATAATCCATACTAATATTATAAATGCGAATGTCACTCTGTTGGTTTGTTTGTTTGTTACCTTTTCACGACTAAACGGCTGATCGGATCTTAATGAAATTTGGCAAGAAGATAGATTTCAACCTTGGGAAGGACATAGGCTATATATCATCACGCTACGACCAATAGGGCCGGAGCAGCAATGAAAAATGTTGCGAAAACGGGGAAAATTTGACGCAGACGAAGTTGCGCGGGACAGCTAGTAACATATAAACCAGTCAAAAAAGAAATTCCCATACGCCAATAACGCCATTTTCCGACGCACAAAACGAAAGTTGACGAAACAAATCGCTCTTCACTCTATCGAAAGCAAAGGCGCTGAAACGTTCAATAGAAATTATTTTAGAAATGATATAAGAGTTGGAACTAATGTACTTCGTACATGTACAGTCTCAGCCGACACGGAAAGCGCACCTTATGATGATAATTACAAATCGGATTATATGCACAGTCAAAATATCAAAATTTGCATGCTAATATGCATTAAAAAGTGCGACACATGTGCAAATTATCTCGTCAAAATGCTATTTATTTATTACTAGCTGTCCCGCGCAACTTCGTCTGCGTCACATTTTCCCTGTTTTCGCAACATTTTTCATTGCTGCTCCACTCCTTTTGGTCGTAATGTGATGATATATAACCTATGTCCCTTCTCAGGTTGAAATCTATCTTCTTGCCAAATTTCATTAAGATCCGATCAGCCGTTTCGTCGTGAAAAGGTAACAAACAAACTTACTTTCGCATTTATAATAGGTACGAGTATTAGTTAAGAGTTAGGATATTATTAGAATTTACGTTTATTTTCCTGTCTCGATACTACATTTTAATGGGGACACTTCTGATTACCACGCGGGCGCAGCCGCCGACAAAAGTATGTCTATATAATATTAGAAACATCACATACCTTGTTAGGTAACATCACGCCTGTATTCCCCGAAGGGTTCAGCAGAGGTGTACCTAATACGAGTAGTACACCCACATTTCACCAGTTATGTTTAAATCCCATGTAATAGGGGGCGAGCCTAATACCATCAACCAGGCCCACAACCAAACTCCGTGGCTGCTACTGGGAAATTCCTGATGAAAAATTTCAATAAAATTTTCCCCTTCCCGGGAATCGAACTTCATGCTAAGCAGTCGCACTTGTAACCACTGTAAAACACCAAGTGAAGTCGTAGCCATTTTACTGGTTACACTGACTTTGTTATAGTTACCGCATCATAGCAGCTGGATATGAAGTTTGGTTTAGCTTTAGACCGAAGAACGAGCGAATAATAATAATACCAAATACTTAATACTTGGGTTAACAGGGTCAGAATTATTTCGTTACTCTACCCAAACAATAATGTTAAGAATATCGCTCTTGTTCCTGTTATATGTTCAAACGGTCTAAACCCACCTTAAAGATCAATTTGTTAAGCGTCAATACAACTGTCACTCATCAATTAAATCCCACAATGACCGCGTCGTGTGCATAACACTTTAGAGCCTCACCTACTATGTTCTCTAACAGGGATACCTATGTATCTATAGCCGATGTGCGCAAGAGTCGTTCAAAACGATGTCAGTTTATCTGTGCCTAACGGTCACCCCCTTCCTTGTATTTGCTTTGTACATTTAAAATATCTTTGCATTGGAGGTCTGTGTATAAAAAATAATAATCTTTTTATGTTAGACGTCTGCTAAGTGTGTCGATTCTCCAAGCAAATATTAGAATGCGTCATTCATTTATTCATTTCTACGTTTTGATAAGAGATCTAGCACTTTGAGCGGAACCAATATATGAATGCAGGTAAACGTCAGATTGAAATTAAATTGCTAGGAAAATACTGATAAAATTCAGTTTCTATTAGAACTTGAAGTAGCTGTTTCGTTTCCTCATTTGATGTTAACAAAATCAATCTTTTAAATAATAATAAATATATCTTCATTTTTGACATCAAAACAGTGCTGGTATTAGGTACTTTATGGTTTGACATTTTTGACGGATCACCGCTACAAGACTCTGTAACAGATGGTGCAGATTTAACGGGACTCTAAATTCATGTTAGGTACAGTCAAAAGCTCAGAAGGATTGAATTAAATAAAAACTTCATCATAATCAAGCGGTATCTATTATTAGGTTCAAATATAATTTGTACATAATGAATAGCAGCGCCGTTACTCATAATTACTAAAATCAATTTAAAAATGGTACATGCAACTTTTAAATCAAACGTCCCTGTGATAATAATTATATTCCCACTATGTTAGCTCAGCAGGAAACTCTAAATTATAATTGAAATAGAATTTTAATTATCTGAGCAGCACACGTTGGCCTCATCTTGAAGATTCTAAGGATACAGGCAATATCGGATGTTTAATATTGTATGGTGTGATGAGTCGACCTTCAGTCTCACGAATAACTCTTAAATTCACATAATAAAACAAATATATCGCGGAAAACTTTTAATTAGTCAAAATAAGTGCATATTATTTCCATTATTTCGTAACAATAATATTAGCCACTGTGTTTTGTGTGTGTAAACAATTTAAGATTATTATCATTATCTCATTTTGAGGAAATTACTAAAATGTTTCCCATGGTTTCGAGAAATTCCGAGTTATCGAACCGTAAAAGTTTATTTTACAGGTGTTACACGTATAAAAAAAACAAATTGAAATTCTAGTGTTACATAAATAGTCGTTTCAGATAAGGGTTAACAGAGGTAGTGCTTATGAAAGCGTATTACAGAATGTTTCCTTGTGAAAACTTCAAGTTATTCTTATACGCGTGAAGAGTGACGGTTACTACAAGCTGATTATAAATATGTATATTAAATGGTGCCTTGGAATTTATCAGGCAAAAGTTCTTTAACAAGTCCGGGCATTGAGCAATTCTTAGACCGTTTGCAGTTATTTTTTTTTTAATCTCCGTCCGTTCTTTGTGGACTTGCGTTCAGTTTGCACAGCAATTTCCGAGAAACATTATCGTTAAAAAAACATTTCCATACGTATTCGGATATCTATATTTTAGTACTCAATATTTTTATGGTCGATAATTATAGCGAAAACGTATTTTGCGATGTGCCTGCGCAAACTTTAATACCTGTTATTACAGCTAAATATATTGCAGGAATTTAGATGCACGTAATTAACTTTTGACACCAAACAAAAAATAATCAAGAAGCAGCCTGTATTATAATTATCCTAATACGTTATCTTATGGAATGTGAATACATCGACGCATCTACGTTAGTCTCGAAAGATTGGATACAATGTTGTACAGGAGTGCAGACTGTTTTAATGGGTAAGATCATTAGCGTACAAAATGTCAATTAAAATGACGTCCATCTGATGAATCTAATTTTAGACGTGTGTGTGTGTTGGCAGAAACTTAGATATTGTATTAGTACGTATGGATTGCATATCAATTTACGATCCGTAATGTCGTTTGCCTCGGCGCCGACGACAATCATACCTTGATGAGTTTAAGTACAATCACTGCATCAATTAAACTGTCTTGGATTTATTTCAATATCATTGTTGCTATAGCTCTATCCACCATCATCACCAAGTACTGGCCCCCATGGTAGATTGCAGCCTCTCAGCAGGACGCCCGTGAAGCAGAGGCTTATTATGGCATTGTGACCGGAATGCCACATAGGTATAAAGATACTTAATATAGTCCTGAGTAGCCTAAAAGGTAGAGCTAACAACTCATGTTGGAAACAATAGAGCAGTTTGGGACAATCCGCTGAACAAGACTTTAATTTTATTAGTTGTTGTTGTTTAATATTTTACCTGTTATTATCATAGGTAGGCTAGGCATAGTGAGGATTTTCCCGATAGGTAAATTAGTCACAATTAGTATTTGATTGAAAACAATGCAACATTTTTAATGACGGTATTGCCATCAAAGAAGGACGTGAGATCAAACCAAAATGTATTCATTTTTAACTCAGTACCTACTTACCTACCACCAAAACACCGTTTTTACAACAACGTACCTTCATCAAAAAAACAAATATCATTTTCATGATAAAAAACATAATAAAGCAAAATATTTTCAATAAAGAGTTGGCTACGACGTTCCTAATAAGACTTCCTCATTGAATCATCCTAGGAAGTGGAACGGAATGATTGTAAAAAACCACAATTAATAGCTGCGAGCAGATAAGCGGCCAATTAAGAAACCAGACAGAAGCAGTTTGTAGCATGGTACATACGCATCCTTCTTAGTATGATACAGATATTAAAGTAAGGCCTTATGAGCATGTGCTCATGAACCATTTTAGCTTGAGATTTTTCAACCAGATACTTGATTGAACACAAATCTTAAATCCTTACTGGTTGATCAGACAATACATGTAAAATATGAGCATTAAACCTGAACATAGTTGAAAAGTGGACCAACTCAGGCAGATGACGTTTCGGAAGTTTATCATGTTCTGTGCTCCACGTTTTTCTTTGTCTTCATGGACACTCAATCGCGTATTAAACCTGGTGTCAGAATTTTTCTGACGCCCATGCAAGGGGTTCTGACTTGGACGCATGTGTTACATGCATCGAGAAATATCTGTCGGGCAAGCTGTTTTCTTCACTATGCTTTTCTTCACCGAAGCAAATGATAGTTAAACATTACGCACATGAATCCGAAAAATTAGATGCGTGTCTTTTAGTTCGAACTCAAGACCTATGCCATGGCAGTCCGATGGTCACACTGTCTGCAAGTGTCCCGTGTCCGCATTCTGTCTATTATATAAAGTTATAACAGTCTGCCCATTCCTTTAGTTGCAGACATTCTAAAACCGCTCGTATTAAAGTCTCTATATCGACTTAGCCGAGATCTTGACAATGTAAACTTGGGGCGTCCTTGTGGTATTAATAAACTAGGAATGGCCAACTATTTATGACAATAAGCCATGGGAATGCATCGTTAACTGCTCAGCTTATCGTTAATCAGCGAATTAGATTACAAGTGACTATACTTATGAAGCGATTTAGTATCAAGTTATAGGCATCAGTAACTTAAGTAGTCATAAATTAACGGTTCTACTTGGTTAAGATACGTTTTATTCCTAGTATGCACTTATGCAGTACTTTAAATCGAGGTAAAAGAAGACATGTAATCAAATTGCAGGGAAAAGTACACAATATTTATGAAGATATAAATAAAATTAACGCTACAAACACACCTCGAAACGATTCACTTTAGCATCACATAATCTCGGAACCTTGTCAATAGTGATAATGTTCTGTCTAGGTGTCCTTAAAATTTACCGAGTAATACTTAAATAAGGATGTGGAGAACTGGTTGTCACTGATGTTGAGGTAGCGTGAAGATTTCAGCAAACGCACAATATAACGCGTAACTGTGTTATTGAAAAAAAATAACGTACGATCAGTGCCGGTTGTACACTGAAATTACTTTTCATGAACATAAAGCTAGCCATGCTGGTGTTACAATGATGTTGGGATGTTGAAGACGTGTTCGAACGCTTGGAGGATATTTAATGAGCGTATTATAGTGAAGTTTTTAGCTCATTTGAGCAACGGCCAGTGTTATTTTTAGTGAATTAAACCATTAAGGATTACAGTTCATTTTGCATTTCCAACTAATAAGAATTGGTTACCTTACATTTTCGTAGTAACATTATGATGATTCTGGCAATTTCATCTCGAAAAGCTAAAAAATCGGATTAAAATAAAAAAAAGATATCAACAATTTTTTTTAGGTTGCACTTATCGATTTGAATTTTTCATGTTTTATACAAGGTGTTGTTTTGCATCCTCGTCAAAATTCAGGGGGTTGTCACAAAAGACATAAATAATCAATTAAAATTACGGTACCTAGTTAATTATTAATAAACGCTGATTTTTTTGGTTGTTTATATTTGTTAGCTTTCAGAATAACCCCCTTAACTAAAATTGTTTGTTTATGTGGAAACGCGGATATAGGGCGAGAAACAGACAACCCGCGTTTAAAACACGGGTGGATCACACTTTCACCTTACACCGATTTCCGTAAATAAATAAAAATTACATACACATTTTATTATTGATTCGGGACGAGAATCATTAGCATAGTTACCTCCTTGAATTTGGCAAGAATGCAAAACAACACCTTGTATTTGAAACCGGGGATTTTCTGACAATGCCTCCTAAAATTTCGTATGATCATTAGCAATAAAAATAAATGTATAATCGGATTCTTGATCGATAAATGTCAATTCGTTGCCTTAAGGAAACAAAACAGGAAAATGGCGGACGATATTGAGATTGTCGCAAAATGTGTCACATCACATGGCGTACAAGTACTTATGTACTGAGCGATTCATGCATGTAATACACACATGAAAAAAGTCCAAGCAACACGCAGTCTGGGCTGGAAACCTCTGGGTCACACGCGTAGAAGAACCGATCTCGTTTTGATATGTGGCAACTTCAATGTAAATAAATACTGTGACGAGCATGCACAACCTATGGTCATTCCTCATCAATAGCAGTCTGGCTAAGATTTCGTGTAAATGCGAAACAATGATCCTGAAAAAAAAAAACGAAAACATAATAACAATATTCGGTATATCACGCCGATGTAGATCTGTCGTTAGTGCCTTTGGAGGTCAACCTGAATATCAAAAAGCTCCTAGTTTTTTTTGTAATTTAATTCTTTGCTAGGCCTCTCATTTTCGTACTTCCCAAAAAAAAGAAATTAAATTGTTCGCTTCGTTTCACATTTTTTATATACTTTTTCACTTAGTTTCCTATCATAATTTTACAATTAAATTACGCTTCTGTTAGTGTATGACACTTACGGCAAAAAACCAAAAAAGTCAAAGCAACATAGATATGTGTTGCTTAGGCTTCTTTGATGTATGTAATAGTAGAAGTGTAGTAATTTCAATAAAAAGTAGGTAAACGCTCTTTTATTCATGATTTTTCCGCGACTGTTTGCGCTATCTGTCGGGAACTAAACCTACAACAAGTTGAGTGATATATGAGTAATTTTAAATTTAGAACCCGTTTCTACGAATAATCATTTTTTTTTAAATTAGGCAGATTCGAATTCAGTCATCGTTCGATTCGGTAACACACCGTACTTTACTACTTTTAACAATTTATTTAAGTTCAGAAAAATCGCAACGATGGTCGATATATAGTGGCCATTTTAAATTCCTAATCGGTAATCAATTCAGCTCAAAAACATGTTTATCCTTGCCGAGGTTTAAAGAAAACTTATTATGAGGAAAAATGTAAGTATCGGGTATGCCATTTGTATTAGTCATCGGAAGGTATTTGTGTATTATGAATGAACAATGAAAGAGGAAAATATTCGGAAAAAGATTGACGTATTTATCTAAAAGATTATAAGAAAAATATTTGATGGAGTTGTTTCAATTTTTTAACCGACGAATTCTTTACCACTAACATTTTCGCGTTGATGTCTATGTGATTATGTTAATTATTTCTATTGTTTCATCAAACAGGATTTAATTGGTTAAGCATTTTTTGTAGCACATGTGGTATTACTCCATTTAATTGCGAAAATCTTTAGAACAACAATACCTACCTATTATTTTTTTCTCTCCAGAAAATGATAAAGATCGTTCTTACTTCAATAATTAATAACCCATCAAAATACCTCAGGTAGCGAACAAAAGTAATAATTAGTAGTAGCTTAATGTTTGCAGTCGAAAAAATCTGTTTCGAGTCGGATAACCTCATTGCCCCAACTGAACAAATCCGCTGGGTAAATATGTGTATGTACAGTGGAACGAATTTCATGTAAAATGTATTATAATTGCGTCTTCAAAATACCTATTACCAAGAGAATATTGCTCAAAAGTTATCTACCAAATTATTAATTTAATATTAATTTTTTCATGTAAAATACTGGTACTCAGCTGCATCCGGTTAGACTAAAATCCGACCCCAAGCTAGTTTGGGAAAAAGCTAGGCAGATTATGATGAAGAACGTTTTGAAATCACGCACTTATGTACTTAGTAGCCAATGTGAATATTGCAGGTATCCTTACATTCTGCCTAAAATCCGTCCAAACAGACTTGAAAACACCTTAAACAGTAATGTCTACTTTTTTATGCCTGTAATATGACATAACCATAACATCACTCCAGGAGGGTTACTATGACGCTTAAAACATTATTGTTCCATTCCTATTCCAGAGTGGGAAAGAGATGGAGCTAGACGATCTGTATAGCTCCGTCTCTTTTTCACTCTGGAATAAGAATAGAACAATAATGTTTTAAGACGTCATGGTACGCCACCTGTTCTACAAGAAGAGTAAGGCAAAGCTATATCATTAGACACACCTCTGCCTTGCCCTTCTAGGGTGTGCTATTAAGTACACCCACATTCCTCAAATTATATTTAATAGGGGCGAGCCTATTGCCACAAATCCAGGCTCCGTGGCTGCTACTAAGAAGTTCCTGATGGAAAAACATACAAACAATTTGCCCGACCCGGGAGCGTAATGCGTAACTGTATATTAACCACAGACACGGGTTGCTCTGTGCTCGCGGGTAGTTTGCTTTAATTAGTGAAGAGCATAGTACATACCAGCACAGACAATGTCCGTGTTGAAATCTTTTTTGCTTTAAAATATTGGCGCAAAAAACATACGTGTACAGACAGCCACATGTCTCTCTTACTCCTCTGTGATGCTCGACAGATTCATTCCAAAGTAATCAAGGGCTTATGTAAATATAACTTAAATTTGTATACTGCCAAAAATAGTAAATGATCGCCAAAATTTTAACCCTATTTTAATGTCAAATTTTAACCAAAAATTGTACATTACGATATCCTATTAAAGTAAACTCCACCACGATTCCGCAACCGTGTCCTACGACCGATTCGATTGGCGTAGTCGACGTAGCCCCGCCACGCGGGGCTCCTATTTCTTTCTGCAAGGTTTAAAGTAACCTAACACGAAGGGGATAGCGCGGTCTTAGTTCGCTCGCTTCGCATCGAACCTAACCTATCCGAGTCGGGGTGCCCAATGTCCCGAGCTCGCTTCGGTCGCTCTGGCATCCTACGTTCTCCCTAATGTGTTTCACTACTCTGCCAAATCCTTTGCTCTGCTGCTGCTTTGGAAATGACGAGCATCCATACTAATATTATAAATCCGAATGTCACTCTGTTTGTTTGTTTGTTTGTTACCTTTTCACGTCTAAACAGCTGATCGGATCTTAATGAAATTTGGCAAGAAGATAGATTTCAACCTGGGGAAGGACATAGGCTATATATTATCACGCTACGACCAATAGGAGCGGAGCAGCAATGAAAAATGTTGCGAAAACGGGGAAAATCTGACGCAGACGAAGTTCGGGACACCTAGTTATAATACAGAGAATGTCTGTGTTGAAGTTCATTTTGCTCTTTAGTGTAATGAGCACAGACTATGGATGTCTATGGTAATATACAGTTTGGCATTACGCGACCCGGAAATCTGACCTGTAATTTGAATGGTGTAATAAAGAGTATTCTATCTATCTATGCCATAATATACCATATTAACAAAACCCTGATCCTTTCAAGCTCCTTTCAAAGCAACCATTAGTCGTATCGATATGAGGTATAAACGTACCCTCCCTAAGTATACACAAAAGATCTAGGGAGCAGTTGAAAGGTGAATAATCCAGGAAAGTCTGATACCAGAAATGCACAGCAATAACAGACACCTGTGGCTATAACAGTCTGCTTATCGCAGCAAACGACTTTTGTACTTGGACCTCAGAAACGCTATAACAGCCCAATAATACGGTTGCAGGACTATTTGAACCGTTAGTACATTAAAATTTATGTTCTATCGACATATAGGATAAGTAAACAAACGACCTAGATTAAGTAACATCAATAATGTGCATATTTGATTAACAAGTCACCGAGAAGCTTAATATGATGCTGTTGAAAACTTTTGCAAGAAATCTGAATCAATTTGAAAGCGAATGCAATGAAAATAGATCAATTTTAGACTTTAAATCGACGTGTGTATTTTATTTAAATAAATATTTCACACGTTATGACGAATTGTGTAAAGATTACTCTGCAGGTTACTCATGTCTTTCATACTGTAAATATAAGAAGGTTGTTACCTACACCCTGTATAGTGTCGCCTACTGTAGCTATTACGAAAAACTTAGTCTTATTTTAACAATGTAAACACTGCTCATCTGTCCACAAATATTCATTTTACTAATGAACGTAAGATAAGGGCTCCCATCTTAATGGCAACCGTTGGAGTCGAACCTGTTCCTATCTCGCACTATTCATTAACATAACGGTCTCCGCACTGAGCTCTTATCGCATAATTAGTATTAGGAGCGTAAAACATTTGAAAGGGTTCCGTATTAAAAATTTAGTTCGATATTATTTGTCACCGTTTATATGCAAATGAGAAAGCGAGCGGTTAATACGTGTTTGTCAAGTTTACACAAATCTGGGACGCTGCATCTTCTTGTACACACATACGGGTGACTACAAGACTCAAGATTGTTTACACTTTGCAGGCAGACGGCACGACGGCACCTATGTTCGGTTCGGACATTTCGCTATTTATACGTATGTGCTAAATATTATACCTTGACCCAGTCGAGGTAGCCATGAGCACCCGCGGGAGGTCCAAGAAATGCAGGTGTGAAGATGAGTCTCGAAGGTTGCAATAAGAAAAGGACTTGATATTGCACACGTATACGTATTACAAAGTACAATATTAGTAGTGACAGGTACTTTCAAGTTAAAAGAAAAAATGTATGCATACACTGCGTTTATTGAAAACCAGATATGAGAAGCGGCACAAAAGGATATATGAAAGGTTAACTTTGTGACTAAACGAATGCAGGACCAGGATGTAGCTGCACCGATCTAGAGCTAGCTCTTAAACTCATTTGCGTGAACGATAAATTGCAAGATACCTACGTGGATAAATTGGGCCGCACTAGTAGAAGTTTAGCCGTCAAGTTTTTCGTCTCTAACATAAGTTAACCTAGAAACACTGATCACGATGTTTGCTAACAGGATCCTGTCGTAAGATACAGTAACGGTTCTTCGCGGCAACACTCTGATGCGAGGAAAAAAAGCACACTTCATGAGAAACTTGAACGAGGTCCTTGTTCTTGTACCTACTCATCAATATTCTCAAATATCAACCTCACACTCCAGCATTAACATAAATTTTGATTTTATTTAAAACCAAAAATGCGCTCAGCCTGTTGGTTTTCTTTTATTTGGTTCGAAACCGGTATCTGACGCAACCACCGGAAAATATCGTTTGATTTTGATGTGTATAATGTGACCTTTACAATAATGCCACATTATTATTTCAAATCACTACAGTACTCATTCTATTAGTATTATTACCAAAACATAAAAAAACGTAAATCCCGTCTCAAGAAAGCACGTTTTCTACAACATGTTTAATTTATTTTTATTATTTCACGGTAAGAAAAACGCATACGCTTACTTAGTTACGGTTAAATGGGTCAGTTAATACATTACTTGTTTATTTTCAATAACTGAAGCCTTGACTGACTGTCCGAGTGCATTTGCCTACATTGACAAATCGACATACGGCCGACGCACTCAAGTAACCAGTTTCCTCACTTATATCTCGGCATCCACATTCGAGACCGGTTCCAGTCAGCAATAGGCGTGTTCTTAAAATCGAAATAACCTGGAAATAATTGACTTTTGCTGAACTAAAAAGTATGCCTCCGCAGACATACAACGCTATCTCCGGTCGCATTGTAACCTGTCAGCCACCTCTAGTTCTGAATAGTCATCCGACAAATTTGTACCGTGACGAAAAAACCATTTTACTCTTTATTGAAATGTATTGAAAGTAAATTGAAGCTATCATGTTTGGTTCTGACACGAAGACAAACGCGTCTGTTATGGTTTGCTTGGATCAATCTGGTTCACATCAAGCAAGATGATATCGCATCGACATATGAACGAGAAACGTCCACATAAATACTTTGGTATGTTTTTGTCTTCCAAAATAACAAAATTGAATAAGAATGCTAGTTGACAGAATAGGTAGGTACTTGATATAGTCGCTATAACCGTCAGCAATCGTTGAACCAAATCACAAAACGTGATGTTTTCATTTCTTTTAATGGCGTCGCTTTGTAAATTTGAATTAGGTTCGTAATAAAACACGTTTACGCAGATTATTCTATAAATATTTTTTCCCAATATCAGTAAAAACATGTCAAAATTGCCAAATCTAGTGTTGAAAAAAACCTGTCAATAGATTGTGTAATAAAAACAAATAAATTAATGCTAAGCTAAAGTAAATAAATTGTATTAAATAACGCTATTAACGTCACCGTGCATCGATGTAGAGAACTATTGTCATAAATCGGTACACCCCTCTTTCACCTCAGTGCAATTATTATTTACGCTGATGAAAAATTTATACCACGGGACCATCAAGATATTTTTTTAATTAACTTAGGTATCTACCTACTTCTTAACACCGGTGTTATTAATCAATCAAACACTTCCTTTAATTAGTTCGTGCAAAAAATATAGAATTTATAACAACAAAATAAAAATTTAAACTATCATAGATGAATACCCAGCATTTTATGTTTTTATAAACTAACTGTATCTTCATAAAGATTACCATCAATCTTAAACGTTTAAGGAAAAACACGTAGAAGTAAGTTATACAAGTAAAACATAATCAATTTTATTTCTTTTTAGGTGTGTTACTAGCAGACATAAAGGTGAAAATGATTAATTTAACTTAATAGAGTTCGTCATGAACTGTGGAACATGAAATATGCACCGTAAAATCAAATCGAGGCTAAATAACATTATGGCGTATTAATAAATCATTCAACAGTATTCAAGTGCGAACTGGTTCATAATAAAACAATCATTTACTCGTTTTTTTTACACTTCACCCAAATAGGGCGGAAAAAACACAGAAGTAAAATAATTGTACCTACTAAGTTTGACATATCCATGCATTTTTTATGACTAGCATCGCCCACTTAAACTGCACACTTAAAGTGGTCATACTGTATACATGATGAACTATAGTTCATCATGGTTATTTTGGGTTGGATCCATAGTCAGAAGCAGAACAAATGCCGCCATCTTGTTTTTTCAATACATCAAACCTCGCCATCTTGTTTTTTCAATACAATTTCACAAATGTTTCTCAAGCGCTAAAACAATCATGACTCACTCGTACTCCATTTTTCTTTTTAATTCTAGTTTCGATAACCCTTGCCAGTATTTTCTTAATTTGTGTGATATGTAACTATGTACTCTAAGTAGATAAATATCTAACCTCTCCCATTAGTACTGGTGACCTAGCTACGCGCTGTCACGTATTGCTGACCCAGGGTTCCTATAAAACGCGGCGCCTTCACAAAACACCTCATGTAGCTTCTTCTTAATGAGGTAACTGGCGCCTACTTTGCCGGTAAAATATTTCAGTTATCTTCTTTTTGTTTATTTATAGCTTGTGCAATGTGATTGATTGATTTTCGCACTTCTGAAGATCCTTTTTTAACCCCTGACCAAAAAAGGGTTGTTATAAGTTTGACCTGTGTATTTGTGTGTCTGGCTGGGCATCATAGCTTCTGAACGGATTAACCAATTTTTTTATAGAAATCCTCATAGGAAGAAGTCCTGGGCAGAAGGCAGGGTTATGTGGTACTCTTGCCCTGGAGATACAAGCACATTTTACCCGAAAGGCAGCCATCGCGGTCCATGACTAAAACTCAGATGAGTAAAAAAAGGTTTTTACTCATCTGAGGACTAAAAACCGTCATGGAATGAAGTATCTAATGTATTATCCTGTATCACTCAAAATTCAAGCAAAACGATTCGGTTTTTTTTTTTTTATATTAAGTGCTTAATAGAATTTCACAAAAGTAAAGCCATCACGCAAGGCGGTCATTACGGCATTTTGTAAAATTTAGAACGGGAATAGGTTTTCCTATTATAATTCTATAAATTAGCCCCTATCTCGCTCGTAATAAGGTGTATGTTATGAAATAAGTTTAGCAGATTTAGAATAGAAATGCATTGCAACTTCTGAATTTTTGCAACTTCTGCATTTTTGTTTTGTTTACCGCATTTTTCTCCTTTACTTTTACGTGATTATTTAGAATATTTTACAACTACAAGGTGTTTTCAAACTGTTATTACTAAAGTATTGCTGAGGCTGCTGAGGATGTATTCCTGGATTCGGTTCTCGGTTCTTTTTAAAATACAATTACAAGTTTATAAAAACTCCGTGTTATTGAGAGATCGTTTCAAAAGTTCGCCTCATCGTCGGCGAAACGTATACTTCTAGAACTAAAACCAAGACGACCTAGCCGCTTTCATCCTCGTCCGAATACTAAATTAAGTATGGTGTTATTTAAATACAACTTAAACTCTAAGAGATTATGTAACATTGCGACCACCTCCGTGTTTCTTCACGACACCAGCGACCAGCGCGCGGCTAGATAAAACTAGTTATATCCAGTTAAATTAAAATAAGTAACGACGCATTATTTTTAAACGTTTTTCATCCGCACTAAAACCCCCGCCGCGCCGGTATGATGTTTATATAAAACGTTTAATTGGCTCGATATTAATCGCTTAAATAACTTTAATGTCTTGTAGACGAGGATTTCTTACGATAGATTAATGTCATCGTTAAAAATAGTGGTCACTTACGTATTAGTTGTATAAAAAATATATACCTACTGAAGGATAAGATACGTTCACAGACAGTGGAAACCTGCAAAAAGGGGATGCAGAACCGTTTTCGTGTTAGATTACCGCTAATTACAAACCTAAAAATAACTTTCCTGTTTACGGCATCAGAATGATAAAAATTCTGGGCCACCTTGCAGCCTTGCATGCAGTACGATACGCATCCGAATATAATTTAATTATCCTATTTTAATGGGCTTGATAAGATGGAGAAAAGCCTTCGGAAATTCATTACACACGTTGATTCTTGGTTGTTTCGAAATCGCGGACAGAACGTAAACACGTCCTCAAGCTTCGTCACCCTACTTACGACACCCGCTGTATAATAGCATAGACCTGTATTCAACTATGTTACACAAAGGACATAGAAACAGGGACTATTACACCACACTCTGCTAAATGATAAAACATACGCATTCAATGACCAAACAAAACCTACATCCTACTAATATTATAAATGCGAAAGTTTGTGAGGACGTATGGATGGATGTTTGTTACTCTTTCACGCGAAAACTACTGAACGGATTTGGATGAAATTTGGCACACGGGTAGTTGATAACCTGGATTAACACTTAAGAAACTTTTTATCCCCGTAGTACGATCCCGTGGGATAATTACTGAAATTCACTTGTGCGAAGCCACGGACATAGGACATTGACATAAAAGCAATTTATTTCAGTTAGTTGTAAATCTCAACTTTAGACAAAAAATAAGGTTGTTCAATTTATTATAAGTTTATAACACTTCGAAACAAGTTGTATCTACGTATGTACATGCGGTTATTTTTATTTTCGTCGAATTTAAAGCGACCTGTCGACTATTTTTTTATAAAAACGATTTCTTGGTCCATTTATAAATGTTAAACTCGATTGGCTATGTTGATGGCTGTAATTAATTTGTAAGAAGTTCCCAATGTCAAATGTACATACCAAAGATATTTTATTTTTATTTTATTTAAACAGTATTTGGACTGTGCACTGGATTGCTTCACTAATTTAGTAATGCTGAAATATGTTAAACGTTTAATTTATACATATTGTAGGTAATGTTATAAAATTCAATAAACATTTCAGGAAAGGAAGTTTGTGTATAATATTAGTAAGTTAATTAGAGATGTATCTTAACAATAGCACGGTAAAAATATAATTTTTCCCGTGAGGTCAATCTGTTATTAAGTCGCAACCTCTTTTTTTTATAGTCTTTGTATGATGGTTATTAAAAATAAGTGGGGGAGAAATGGATCAACTGTAGAGAGATCAATGTTTTTTTTTTAATCTATGGATAGGTTCTGAAAAGATCGCTCCTAGCGACATCTAGTTCAACATTATGTAAGTTTTGGACAAGTGTGTAATATTAATTTTATTTTATCATCAGAAAGAGTTCCTTTATTTTTTTACCAATGACTGTTATGTTACTTTGCATTTAAGGCAAAACGATGTTATCTAGATCATTAAGTAAATCACTAAGATATGTTTGAAAACGATGTAGGTTAATTGGTAGCTAATATTCATCTGCAACATTTAATTATCCTAAAATGATTTATAACAACGTAAGGCTATTTATTTATCTGGACATTATGTTGCATTTTCGCAACTAGCGCGTAAATTATACACGCGTAGATCGAATGTTAGAGATATATTTCTTTGCTTAATTTGTTGTTTTATTAGTAGTTCTTAACTTTCCCAAGGCAAAAAAAAAGTGACGCGTTAAATATGAAATATGTAAGTACTGTCTACCTTCCTAAGAATCTAACGTAATGAGGTAATCGTTTATTAATTCATGTTTATGACATTTTGTAGATTATGAAGTTTCAAATATCCATTAGAAATTACAACAGTCAAATGTAATTATATGAATATTTACACTGATATTTTAAGTTTTATAACTATCTTACATTATACTAATTATATCTTAATTAATTGTGTACGAAATCAATAACGATAGATATTCACGTAGGTATTCGATAATGATAATGTAAGAGTTGACGTGACGTTGACGCAGACGTATGTGTATGAGCTAATTTTAATAAAATTTACTATAATTTTATTACTTAACCTTAAATCTAGAAAAGGCATATACTCGTACAGTATTCGTCGCGCCGTGAATACTTTAAAATCAGACGGCGGACACTGAATATTTACAAATACCGTCGAAGCTGTTAACCTTAACAGTACAACGTGAACTGTGGGTATTCGGTAATCAAAGTTGTTCAGCCGAGTCTCCGCAGAACGCCAACGCATAACGTGCGAGTAGGTTTCGCAGATCGCGTCAGGTGGTGAAGGCGCCTGCGCCGGCGCCGTCGCGCGACCGCACTCCTTTCAAGGAGGTGCGGGTATTTTGGAAAGTAAGATCGAAACAACATTATCCACTTCGGACGTAAACTCGCAAGAGCAGACAGTCGCTGTGCCTGATGGTAAAACAAATAAAAAATACCTTACCTATTGAAAAATTTCAGAGGTCCAAACCGCTGTGGATTTCTGGTAGCTGTCTCGTGCCAAGAGAGTAGTCCGGTTTTGCATCCACGTACCGAAGCACGATCACACTGCGAGAGAGAAAGGGCGCGCAACTCGTTCACAAGTGAACACTATCGCGTGTTGTTCCTCGGCGGTGCGGTGCGAGAGTGGGCGTCGCGAAAGCGTGTTGGCGTTCGCGGGTCTCAGCATGAACTGAAGGCCGCGAGGTGCGGGGGCCACTTTATGCGCGCACCCCGCCTGCGTGCGCCCGCGCCTCCGCGCCGCGCTACCTACCGCGCGTTCCTGAAAATTTCATTAATCATGGTAATCATCATCTCATCCTCATCCTATAATTTTCCTCACTTTGCACCTGCCCACAAGCGAACCAATACGCAGTTACGCTATAATAACGGCTTAATTTACACGTGTCGCCTGAAATCACATTTGTTAAACTCAACCCTAAACTATAATTTTCTTTATTATTTCAATACGCAGTTATGCTATAATAACGGCTTAATTTACACGTGTCGCCTGAAATCACATTTGTTAAACTCAACCCTAAACTATAATTTTCTTCATTATTTCAGCAATTTATAAATTGTCATAAATGACACTTATTTCTTGATTTGATTACAGTGTTCCAACAATCAATCTGTCCAAGGAACTTGAATTCATCATCACTATACTTAACACTTTTCGCCATCATCATCATTAAAGTAAACATATTTTATTATGTAAGTTTATTAATAAAACAAACATAATATAATTGGTTAAGCTTGACAAAATCGAGAGATTGAGTATTGCCACTCGCAAAATTTCCCAAAACTATACAAGTAGGTACCAGTACACATAAAGATACAATTTGATACAAAAAGGCAGTCACTCTTATGGAAAATACTGGTGTTCAGCTTTATCTGTATAGACTGGAAGCCGACCCGAACAGAGTTGGGTTTACCCCAACAGAGTTGGGCTTACCCCAACAGAGTTGAACTTTTCCCAACTATGTTGGAGTCGGCTAGGCCGAAGAGGATTATATTTTCAATAATAACTAGTAACCTCGGCACGGCGCCTCCTATAGAGTCTCAAACTATCTTACAAGCGTGAACCAACCACACACGTTTTTCTTTTTTTTTTCAGCCTGCTCTCGGCTTTCTAATTTTCCTTAACGTTCCTTAACGTAACAAAATTATAACGCACACGTTCTCAAAAAATCTTTAAAATCTATGAAAAAAATCTATGTGATTTTAAAACAAAAGGTAGGTAGGTACATACTTAATATTACTATGCCAGTAAAATCGATTCTAAATACCTTTAGTAAATACCATATTTTTAAACCAATGAGTCAGATATATCCCAGTTCTGGATATGAAATATTTCCATGAGTAGGTGCATACGTAATCAATCATTATTATTGCAAAATTTTGTGCAATAAACATACCTGCATTGCAACTGAGACATGTATTAATTAGGTAACTTCTTCTTTTTCGTATCGATGTTATGTCTTATAAAATAACTTGATTTCTACTTTGCTATCCTCACCCTTCTTATTTTCGAGATTAATATTGTAATCATACTAACTCCTAACTAGTATTAGGAATGTGAAAGTAAGTTTGTTTGTTTGTTTGTTACCTTTTCATGCCTAAACCACTGAACAGATTATCCTGGACATATGAAATTATTTTGCATAATATTATACGTTGTCAGGGGTACAGAAACGAACATAGGGTACATTTCATCCGGAAAAAAAGTAGGTAGGTACCTAGTTGTGCTCCAAGGAACAACAACATTATCGTTCATATGACAATAGATGGCGTCATAATTGAATATTGCAACGGCCAAACAACAAGCAGAGTTCAATCCGAATTGATTGTCAAATTCTTAATTAACGCGAGCGAAGCCGCGGGCATAAGCTAGTAACCAATAAATCCTAACTCAATGTTATTGAAGTTAACTATACATATAGTTGGAATATTAAAAGCAGGAAAAAGAATAACAATTCACCACGTCTTATCCTAAAGATTGACCGAGCGGCTGCTATTCATTTAGCCACGAGCCCCTCAGGTCAGTTTTCTTGATGTGGGCCATATACCAATGGCACACACGATATTGTGTCCTACGTGCCGCAATGTCTGTACACTACAGGAGTTTATGGACACTTATGATAGCGCCAAACTTGTAGAGTTGTAGTCAAGTTTTGGTCTCTCATAGCCAATGATACGCCAAATCGAAGAATATACATTTTGAAAGCAGGAAATCATCATTAGCCTAGCCAACTAACTTGGGATTGGCATCCAGTCTCACCTGTATTTTTAAGACTGGTAAGTATATGTTTATAGTACGAACATCACATATGAAGTAGAAAAAAGGAACTAACTCCGTCACAATGTCCGCAGTTTCATTTTCAGTTAGAATTTGATACAGAAGTAAGCCCTTAAGTCATTTCATTATAATTAAATAAATCAATGTCGTAGGTATCATCAATTCATCATCATTTCAACCGAAAGACGTCCACTGCTGGACATAGGCCTCCCCCAAGTGTCGCCACGTTGACTGATCCCGTCCCGGCTGCCCAGTCGAGTCGGATTCGACGATTGACCTCTTTCTCGAAATTAGACCTACCCAACTGAACTGGACCGTTTGTCCCAAGTAGACATTATCGTCTACAACTTCAAGAGACTGCAGTACATCCCAAATATCATATAATAAGGTATCGTATCATAATTACAGCCAATCAACTTTGGGAAATGAATAGTAACTCCTACAAGGATTACTTACTACCGTTTTACCTAATGAATGAAAATAATTATTATTTTAAAAAGCTTTTGTTTTTTAACCAGTTTTCACGAATCTTTGGAATAAATATTCTGGAAGAAATCCTTATTTCATAATCTTTTGCGAGTGTGCAAAAGCTCGATATATTATTTGAAATCAAATTGTTAATATCCATCCAGTTCAATTGTTTTTTTTTTCGACTGTTACTCTAGTCCCCAATATGTGCCTTTCGTCATCCCCTTGGACAAGCGACCCGAGGTACCGCTCGGGTCGCTTGTCCAAGGGGATGACGGAAAGCTACTTGCTCTGTTTACTAACTAGGTAATACGATTGTACCCCTTAGTAAGACTAGTTGTCCAACTTTTGGGCTTCTGACTAACAGTATAGACTGCCAAAGATCTACAAATAGCAGCCGGGACCAACGGCTTTCCGTGTTTTCCGAATCACGAAGGAAACTCGCTCCACAGACCAACCTCGGCAAGCGCGGCTTATCATTGAAGATCGACCTGTGCGGCTGTTATTATTTAGCTACGAGCTCGAGGAATAAATCAATTACACATAAAAATTATATAGAGCTAGAGTGTGGGGGGGGGGCAGGCTGACTTTCGCACCCCAGCGCCAAATATGCTTAAGACGGCCCTGCTCTCATCAAATGATGAATATGAATGTTGATGGATGGAGAGGGAGAGGAAGCCCAAAGAAAAGATAGATGGATTTTGTGAGGAATAACATGAAATAAAAAGGAGTAAATAGCGGTTGTTAAGAGAGAATGGAAGAAAATAACAACGCAACATGAGACAAGGGCAGAAAAAATTATAATGATGATGATGGAAATTATTTCTGGGAAACGGTGTACCGTCACCTTGCCCAGACGCCCTTCTGACTACCCGTAACGACTGTCAAAGATGCTCGAATGACGGCGGCGGCACGGCTTAACATGCTTTCCGCGGCTCGGAGGAATCTCGATACGAAATTGCTGGTTAGTTGGTACACCCATCATCGGACCGACCTTGGCACCTTGTTTCTTAACCTTGAAAATTGATCCGTGCAGATGTCTACTTACCCACAAGCCCCTCAAACAAACAAAAGTAGATGTAAACATGTAATCAGTTCTGACACGTTCTCGTTTAGTATCGCATGACACTTCAAATCGTTTGTCAAAACGCTATTAATCTGTCTCACATCTTGCAAATTACATACATTGCTCCATTGGTACCTACTCCAATTAAGCTCCTACATACACAGATAACGATGGATATAATTCTCTAATCATTTAATCAACCACTGACGTACGAAGCCGTGCATTTGTACGAAAAGCTACACGGAAATAGTCTTATGTTAAAGCATGTTATTATAAAAACGACCTGGTCACTGTTCCTAATAAGATAATGGTTTTCTTTATCTCAGAGCGATGAATAGTTCATAATAGGTGTCCCTTATTACCGTCCCTTGTCACATACAATGATATTGTTATGAGTTTGTTGTTACTTAAGGTGGAAGCGCCAAGACAGACCGCGAAATTCAGATTTTGTTACGTTTTTTGCAATTTGTCCGTCATTGTCAGGCTGTATGTTTAATAAAATATGATTTGCGGTCGTAATAAGTATATATTTCCAGTATTATAATCATTAAAATTATCAATACAACCCTTTAAGCTCATTTAACCCCATTGAATGACTATTTCATGAAAAAGTAACTCTGTAAAACCAGTCAGTATAACTCTGTAAAGCCATATTTATTACGGCTACGTATCATATTACAGGGGCAGTGGTTAGGGGCGTTATGCGAAATCGGGCAACTAGAGAGAAACGAATCCATCCGATGCGGAAAGCAAAAATTTTTGAGCTCGCTTCGCTGGCTCAGACGCGATTTGTTCCTTGAGTTCATAAGGTTTTTTTCATAAATAAGCAGAAATAGCCCTATTTCTATAATAAAGGACAAAAGAAGACCTATCACATTCGAGATTGAGTGCAAATTTCGTTACTAGAAATAATTCTGCCGGCGCTCATGCACTTACCTGCAAATTGCAAAAAAAACCTTAAAAAATTTGAATGTCGTGGGCTACTTTGTCGCTTCCACCTTAAGTAATCGAGATGATTTGTAAGATCTACTTAGTCATTTCTGCATTACTTAGTCATTAGGTGCGCCTCGAAAGGATATACTTTTTTAATAAGATCACGTTTCCTCAGGGTCTGCTTGCGCATGTGGGCTAATGTCTTATAGGCACGTTTTCTTACGTACAATTTTTAACTAAAGTTATTTGCTGATAAGTGTTGCTGTGGCGCGTTCCCATCCACCTGTCAAAATAGGTTAAGCTACATTTTTACAAAGTAAAAGTTATTATCTAAGTCTGTTGCACCCAGCCAGATGACTTGTGTTTTTAAACATCTATATGAAAGACGGAAGCTTTCTTTAGGCAGGCTTTTAAAATCTGTTGGGGTGACCATCCTCTTCATTTCTGCTGTTGTTTTCAGCATATGCAGCAGCCAGCCCCACACAGCAACCCGTGCATTTAAGATGGAATGGGCAAGGGTGCCGACGCAAGTTGCATCCCACACCAACCAAGGCATTATGGATATGGTCACAGCGTCTGGTGTATTCCCATCGTAGCGTAACAAAACTTTGGGTTCTCAAATAAGTGGCACATTGGCGGTGTTAAGAGCATAAAGGAAGACGTCATTAATGCTACCGTGCTATCCGCTGCTACTCTTACTGCTGCAAGAGCCATGGTGTCGGAGGCAGTCGACTGCTTCACCACATTGAAAGCGATGTGGAGCTCCACAAGAAGCGCCAAAGCGCAGACAAGTAGCGAGACGGAAGGTTGAATCTCCAAGAATAGTGCCTATGTTGGGTAAAGGTAGTGCCTGAAGCCGGAAGCCCGAATTCCACTCATTCACAGCTAACAGGAGGGCACGCTCAGCAGTATTGGTAGACGAGTTAATAAGATAATTCCGTACCAACCTGCAGAGCGGCTTATCGCACTTTGTGTGGGAAAACGGGTCCACGGACCGGACCGTATCTGGGAAGCCACTTACCATGCGTCCTTTGCGTCGTCAAGCACGGCACACGGCACAGAGGACAGGAACTCGGGTAAGCTTACACTAGAAGTTTTGCGGACACCGAGGTCACCAAAACGAATTGAGACGGTGGCTTGCAGCCACGCTTGGTCATACAAGCAACCATATTAATAATGGGTGCATAATATATTGCGAATAATTTGGTCAATTCTGTGCAAAAATGGTTTCTCTATGGAGTCTCTATGGAGAGAAGAGTGGAGAAAATATATAAAAGGACCAAAACAATAATTTGGTGAATGCCGAACGGGAAATGGTAATTAATTTGAGAGTCTACGAAATATCATTGAAGTGTTTAATGATATTACACCATAATAAAACTTTCAGGAAGTCGGTAATGGAAGGGAATATTATATTGCCAATTCAAACACGTCATTGTTTTATGTAAAGGGTACCCTTTAGCATAGAACCAATTGATACAAATTGAAATGAATATAAATTATAATACAACAACACATTATCAGCATTATTGAAATGTTACGTAGCAGTGCAACATTACAGCTTCGAGAAATTACTCTTGTGAATTTTGATATCATAGCAAAATAATTTTAGGAATTACATGTCGAGAAAAAAATGCGGAAACCACTTTCGGTCTACTAATGTCCTCCTGTAGCAAGTCCTCTAGTTGGAAAAAGACTGGGCAAAATCAAAATCAAAAGTCATTTATTCAAACTAGGCTGATAGTCAGCACTTTTTGAACGTCAAAATTACAAGAGACAGTTCCCCAAAACGCCCGCCCTTCGCCACTTCCTAGTGTTTTAGCTGGGAAGAAGAAGTGGCGGAACAAACTCCCTAGCAACACTTCTGTCTTAGGTTAGAAGAAACAGATTCTATACAATAGTGTTCAAGTTTATATAAACAAGGAATCCATTACATCAAAATAATGTCAGCCAGCACACACCAATAATAAAATAATATATTAAATAAACATACAAGGCAGAGAATAAACATACAATTTTGGAGTCGGGTAGGTTAACCATGTTCGCAGGAGATAATTATTTTAGTAAGTAAACATATATGCACTATTTGATCCTACTCCGGACTCCCCCATCTTACCATTGGTCCTAAGATAAGGCGCAGGACAGACATGTTAAATTTCTCTCAGAAGCAACGGGGTTGCAAACCACCATCTACTTATTTCCGTGTTGCTACAAAAAAATATATGATGGAATAACCCAATTATGGCCAGCGCACACCAGGGACGGTAGGCCATAGCATCTTTACTCAACGTAAACTCATACGTAGTAAGTGGTAACAAGATACAGATTCTAATGTTCAAAGCCGCAAAGGAAAATCCCCTTTGATGCCTTGAGCTCGATCTTTAAATATTGGAATAAAAAATAAAATAAAAATGTATGTAATAAAATATTGGAAATAATATGCCTTATTTTACCCAGCCCTGATCGTCTATTAAGGAACACCACTCTTGCGCTGAGTTTTGGTTACCAATGTCTTCTTTATCCGGAATCTATCCAATACTGAGTGTAGTCCTACTATAACTTTTTTTTAACGTTACGCATCCTTCTTTTGTCTAGTACTCTTAACAGGGCGTCGTCGTCGGTCCTCCTTGCTCGAGTCCTCTCTACTATCTGATGTCTAGTGCGTCTTGCTAGATGTGTTCGTTTTTTTCATTCTAGGAGATGTCGTTTTAGTGGTGATGAAATAAATAAGTACACAAAGTAATGCGCCTGCCTGGGTTCAACCCCACCACCACAACTCAAAACAACTCAAACTCAGGGACGATTCCACTGGCCCGTTTTTTTTCTCAATGTGGAAACCCTCGATGGGAATACTCCGCCCTGGGGAGATCGGAGGGGTCTGTCAGACTCGTACCGACTAAAACCATACCGGTGTTCCCCCGCACACTTGCGTTGGGGGGCAGCGGGATCTAATGCGACTACCCCGGACTTGTGCCTGCCCGCTTGACCTGCGGGCCTCGTTCCGGGAGTTGTGAGGTATAAAACTCGCCCCGTTATGTCTACGAGAGGCACGCGTGGTTCAGTGTGATGTGGGGAGACGGATTCGGACATCCGTCGCCCCTGGACCTGTTTAGGGGCCAGAAGGGGGCATTGTCAACCCTCTGCCGCAGCCTGGTGCATCTGCCGTGGGGTGGGCGGGAGCTCGTCATCTCCCATCGACTCTGCGCTGCCGACCATTGAGCAACGGCTCCTGTAGGCTCTGCAACGAGGGTACGGCGTGGCTCATCACTCAGTGTCCCCGAGACAGTGGACGCAATGATGGCACCGAGCGTCAGGCTCCCTGCTTATGCAGACACGCATTGTTGTATTGTCCTGAGTCGCATATGATTGCTGGCACGAGCATGATCATCATCTATCATAGAAATTATGATGTATCTAATTAAGGTAACTAGTGTCATTTCCAGCTAATCAGGGATATGATTAGATGGAAAATACACTAGTTACGTAGTATTATGTATTGAAACGTGCTGTTCAGAGCAAGACTCATCTTTTCAACCAACTTGGCTTTTAAACTATTTTTGAATATTCACAGAAGCAGCCCGGAGTCTGTTTTTGTGCCAGGTTGATAGCAATTGGCACATATTATAACCTAGTTTAAAAATAACTAGAAAAATGTGGGTGTACCTACTGTATGCACAACTCTGCCTAATCCTTCGGAGCTTACAGCGGTGATGTTATGACGTTTTATTATCTGACCTCCATGTTAAACCATCAATAAAATTGCAAATAATAAATTATGGTTGCCATAGTCCACGCATTACTAATATCCAGATCCACTAAACTTGAGGTGATGACCATTAGACCAGCAAAGATATCCTAGGCTAACGGGCAGCAACGCCAGTGGTACGTCAGGACTGGTTCTGCGGCCATTAACCTTTCTGCTCGACGTAGTATTGGAATAATTTCTACCCTTTTCGGTTCAAGTTGCTCTCGAGCCGCAACGGGTGCCTGAGATCGTTGTGTAGCATTTCCTCCAATGCCAAAAATAATGTCGGATTAAATTATATTGTATAGGTATCGAGCTGGTTTCCGCAACTCCACGTTAAAAATAATTATGATTTCAGCAATGAAACATGAACAATTGGACGTCCTTCTCTGTATTTTATCAAAATACTTAAATGCATTATTTTTTATATGCCAAATTAAAATTTCATCGTCGCCAACATTTTGAAGAACAGATTGACATGATAAAAACATTTTAAGTACGAACACATCACGTTTATTCGTTTAGTGCTTTTTAAAGAGCTGTATCTACAAGTCTATCGTTTTTATTCTTTACCTCAACGACCATTTTTCCTTCATCCGTAAATAAAACTAGTATTTTGAAGTAATGTCAAGGTCTATCACAAATTATGGAAATAAAACTAAAATCGCTTTATTTTAGACTACGTATTGCAAATTATGACTAGATGAAACCTCGTTGGCCTAATGGCCGAAAGTGATGAGCATGAGGACCTGAGCTCGATTTTTAGGTCGGGCGGAGTGTCATTGGGTTTTTCCATCAATAATTTCTTAGTAACAGTCCGGAGCCTGGGAGTTGTGTCCAGTTGATGGCGATAGTGTCGCCTTCAATTACATAGACCTAAAATAAAGCTGCGAGCGAGGGCAGCGGTGGCCCAGTGGGTGCAGCCCCGACATACGAGCAGTAAGCCATGGGTTCGACCCCAGGCAGGCGCATTACTTTGTGTAATTTATTTCATCACCGCTGCCCTCAAAAACGGTGATCGTGAGGAAACCGGCATATCCTAGAACTAAAAATTCGAAGACATGTGACATCTACCAACCCGCACTGGGCCCGCGTGCCTAGCCACTCCCTCTAATAGAGCGGAGGCTTGTGGGAACGTTATAGGCTGATGATGATGATGATGAAATAAATCTTCGTCAGCTTTGCCAGGTAGCCAGGTAGGTGTTCTAAAGATGATTTTACGGTGTCAAGCAAACCAAGTTTCAAAACACAAATGAAGCAAAGGATAAGGGTTTTCCTTGGAAAGTTTATTTTGCAATAGGGGATGATCACATTTTTTTTTCTTTGTCTATCGGGTAGATTATTGAAAAGTATTGGACACGTACCTATTTTTTCTTTTTTCACGTGAAAATAAAATTACGGAGATATATTGAGTTGAAATGGCGCATGACGTCACATGTAGGTAATTTTATATCTACTTGTGACGTAGTGAGCCCCACTCTCCAACTTTAATGAGTTTTAACTAAGTAATTTGATATTTTGATAAAACAAAAAATACGTGTCTAATATTTTTGTGTTACCTGTCTGACGGACAAAATAGAATGTCGTTGTCTTTACCCAGTATTCACCCCTATTGTATAGGGGTTCTGTTTGAAAATATGGGTAACATTTGTGTACTTGCATACCACAAGTAAGGGTGTGGGTGGGGTGTACTACTTACCGACTTAATGAACATGAAATACTTGCAATATTAGTTAGTAATATTTTGTTTCCGAGACTGCGTATTCATGATTCGACCGGGACAACGCGTGGGCTGATTTTATAACGATTTGTCTTTATCTTGCGAGTGTCACTAAAGACATGACAGCAACCAAAATTCAATATGTATAGTGGGATATGATTGAAAATAATCTATAGGTTTCTCATATTGGATTGATCTCATTAATTATAAAAAAAATACCTACTATAATATAATACTATTGTTCTTAATAATTAATATTTTAATGTTGTTTTATTATTTTGTTGTGTTGGTTTATAGTGTTAATATTGTAGTACTATAATTTTATTGTTCATGATTTGTAATAAGTAATAATGTCACTCATAACTATAATTATATTAATTATACTTATATTGCTGTGCCCTAACAGGGTCCATAACATTGGTCTTAGCTTTAAGCCTTTTATAACACCTTTAAAACATTGTGGAACGCAATTAAATGAATATGAATATGAATATTATTTCGAAAGTTGATTTAGTATACCACGCTAACGAAAAAAAAATATAAGTACCATTTTGTAGATCATTTTATGATCTTCAGTTTTCTGATTGACCTTTAACATTAATTAAAGTGACATGAAATCTTTAGCATTGATGGTAGCAGAATGCAACTGTGGGTTTGACAAAGATAGAAGCTGGAGGAGGTACCTTATTCGAAGATCCACCAATTTTATTACGGCCAAGAAATTCTAGGAGTACGATTTGATGGGTGTTTTGAATTAATTCAAAAACGGATTTGGGAAGGCTCTTAGAATACGGGTGTAAAGAGTTTCAACAGATTTTAACGTGTACCATGAATATTTGTGGCAGTAACCCCACGCATTATAGAAAACGTTCTTAAATTTTATGATTAATTAATTCTTAAAATTTACTGGTATCGGCAAAAATAACGTGCATCGCAAGATACGTATGTATGGTAGATAGGTAGACAGAACTGATATAGGTGCTTACCTACTCGCCTGTAGGAGATGTGCGCCCCTCTTTTCAGCCAGGCTTCGAACTGCGGCAGTACGGCTAGGACAACGCCACTGCACGTGCGCGTATCGCCGTTCCTGCCGCCTCAGCCTTACAAATTCCTGGTACACTAAAGTGGTAACACTTTGGCGGATGGCGCGGATTTGGCTATAGACCCTCATGTCCATATCTGCCAGGATATCCAGTGGTGGAAAACGTGCCAGGAGAGCTGCCGCCTCAAACGACACAGTACAGTATCCTTCTGCGATACGAATAGCCATTTACCGCTGCAGGCTGTTGATTTTAGTCCTGTAGCGCTGGACGCCTGATAACAACCTTGACCAAACAGGCGCCCCATAAAGGATCATCGATCGCACGATCGAACTTCTCGTAGCAGTGTAGGTACATATGTACAACATGATTATATTATAACACAGTGGTGATTTCATCAACAAACTATTTTGTTTTGTTTCTTCGTTTTGGTCTATTTAATAATTATGCAGTGTTTTCCTTGTATGATTTCATTATTTTTGCAAAATGAAGTGTAGCAAATTCAAGTTTGGTAGGTAATCCTTTCTTTTAAATAATTTAATGCCAGTTTGAATTTGTTAAGAGTTTTGGATATGAATATAATAATTACACGTCTTGTCAGAAATACATAAATACTAAACAGTTTAATATAATGATGTATTATGAACATAATGATATTCTATCTAAATAATCATCATCATTATCTTATTTATCATCATCAATCAATCATTTTATTTATTTTTGGATTGTCAAATTTTCTGGGTCACTCATTTGCAAAAACAGCCAGTTCGTACGTTACATAATTCATATTATTAATTGTACTGACAGGTACCTACATTCGAAAATAACTATGTCTGCCTAGTGCCTGTTACCTTTTGACGCTTTAGGATCTGGGTTAGGACATAGGATATATTGTATCCCGGTAGAATGTTCCCATGTAATATCTGACCACCCCGGGCTAAAGCTAGTACCTAAAAAAGTCAAATGGATTTCGGTTATATATTTGCACATAGTTAGACCTTGACCTGGATTAGTACATAGGACACATTTTGCATTTAAGACGTAAGACAATTTTCAAGCCCAAAGGGCGTGAAAACGCGGGTGTAAAGTTGAATTACTAGTGCACAAAAAACTCTTCGTAATTCCAGTTTAAACTCTGCTGGACAGACACTGAAATATATCTTACTAATATTATAAAGGCGAATGTTTGTGATGATGGATGTGTTACTCTTTCACACAAAAACTGCTAAACGAATTTGGATCAAATTTGCCACACAGATAACCCTGGATTAACACATAGGATACTTTTTATGCTGCAGTATGATCCCGTGGGATAATTACCGAATTTCTGTTATAAAGTGATCACAAAACTAGTAATTTCTACTATAATTCTACATTTTCAATTAAAGGTAATGTTCATAAAATTATAACTTGGCAATCGAACTAAATATAATGTCGTTATTCTTATTGCTTTTCCATAACAGCAGAACTCATATATAGCAAGATACCAAACAATGGACTATCAAACAAAAATAGATGTCCGTTTATGTGTTTGTGTTGTCAGAAACGATATATTTACTAAGTGGAAAAGCGCCTTTTGTATTTGAACGGGCAATCGCAACATAGTCGTCATTTACAACTTGCAGCTCGTTTTTTTCTAAAGAGCAATATATTTTTATGGGATTAAATATAATGAGCACCAAAAAATACTTTGAGATCCTAAGCTACGTTACCCAAAAAAAAATACTAAACACCAGAAAAATTGTATTCAAAGACCAAATATAGTAAATGATCACCAAATTTTGTGGCAAGAAGAACTTAGGAAGCAAGTGCGAGCAAAGCGAGCTCGGGATATTGGGCACCCCGACTCGGACAGGTTAGGTTCGAAGGGGATGGCGGGGTCTAGTGAGCGAGCGGAGCGAGCGAACTAAGACCCCGACATCCCCTTCCAGGTTTTTAATTCTGGTGATCATTTACTATTTTAGGCAGTATAAAAATGTTTTTTAAGGTTATATTTACTTTATCTGGTGTTATGTTAAACATAAGCCTATTTTTAATACGCTTCCACAAAAACTGGCTCTTATTACACTACGATTAGGTTCAACATGCAATGTATTTCACACTTGTTTTTTCGTTTATCTCGAATAGGGTTTCATTTATTTTTCCTGATTTTGCCTCAGATATCAATAATTAACCTAAAGACAGCCTCGTTGGTCTAGTAGTGGCAAGCACGAACACGTGGTGAACATGAGGTCGATTCCCGAATTGGGCAAAGTGTTTTGGGTTTTTCCATCAGGAATTTATCAGTAGCAGCCATGAAGTCTGGATTTGTGCTCGGTTGATGGCAATAGGCTCGCCCCCCATTTCATGGGACTTTGAAACATAACTGGTGAAATATGGATGAATACCTCAGTTACATAACGCGATTTACAATATCGAAGACCTTTGGGATGTCTTCGAATTTAGTAACTCGATCTATCTACCAGTTTTATGCTGACCATAGAACGCGCCATGGCTCTCTGCGCAACTCTCAGTCTGTACACAGCTTCCTGCTTGACCGTCCATGTTTCAGCACCTTACCTCAAACAACATAATTTAGAAAAAAGTACTGTGGTGGTGATAAAGTACCACCTTATCCTGATTGCGCGTACCCCTGATTTAAACAAAACTGAAATAAGCTATTCTGATAATTGTATTCCTCTTCCATCGCTATCGCTTTTAGAATGTGATTTTGTCTGGAGCCTCTGAGCTAACTTTACATATATAGTCTTCATGAAGTCACATTACTTTTCAAAAAAAGGAAAAATGTATTCTAAGAAATGAATGAACGGATGTTTTCAAATCTAAACATTTCCTTTCTTCCTTGTTTCTATTTTAGCACTGATATCGAGATTCAATTATGCAGTCATGAATACATTATATTGTAAATTCCATTTAATATTCTCAAGATCCACGGGAAAATGTGTATAATTTCCTTACGATTAGAACCTAATTTGTCATCTGTTTCCTCAATAAATAAGATATTTTACTATTGCAAGGAGAAAACACGTGCTATGCTGTGAAAAGCCGTCACTGTCTCTCTTTGCAGATACCTATATGATGAGACAGCTGTCTTTGGGTACAAAAACCAAAGATATTCTAAAAGAAGATGACTTTTGGACTTGGAATAAAAGAATAAGTGCGCCAGAGTTCCAATTTGAGCCTATTTTTCAGCAGTGGTCTGCTTTAATCACGCTTTAGGTCTGATGATAAATATAAAAACTGGGGTTCGTCCGCCTACGTCATAATTAGGGTTCCGTAGCCGAATGGCAAAAAACGGAACCCTTATAGATTCGTCATGTCTGTATGCTGTCTGTCCGTCCGTATCACAGCCACTTTATTCCGAAACTATTAGGACTACACAGCTGAAACTTGGTAGGTAGATGTTGTAACAAACTTGCTTATTCCTTGATGAAAGGAGTAAACAGATTTATACATTAAAAAAGTAATTAGGGGAAAATGAATTTAATAAATGATGAAATGAAAAATACAATAAATTAGTACAAAAGTGAAGGGCAGGTTAACCGAGAACGTTTTAAATATCTCCGCAAATCTCTGAGCGTGATAGTAACTGAAGACAAACTTGCAGTCGTAGAAAGCTGGCTTGATTAAGATGAGCTTGACCACGACGAACTTGATGCAGGGCGATTTGGTAGGACCCACCAGCAGACACGTACCGCCCAATGCCAGGCTCGTCAGCTCGAAGAGCAGCTTCCAGCAGACAGGTAATGAGCCCCAGTGCCAGGCTCGTCAGTTCGCAAAGCAGCTTCCAGCAGACAGTTAGCAACAGCCACGGCAGCACTAAACGAAGGCCGCTCTTTGACTCCACCAGGCTGTGCTCAAAACTCAAGATATGACAGATCTTGACTCCAAACTAGACTTAGCTGTTTTCTTGATTTTAGACTATACTGATTTCTCGTGTCCAGACTGAACCGACTCTTAACTCCAGACTAGAACCAGGGCATCTGTCAGAAATCCCTTTTATACTTTTTCAGATTCAAAACTGCTGCGCTCTAGTAAGACGCAACCTGCCAGTATTCAAAGCAGCCAGTAGCAATTGGTCAAAAACCTTGCGCATAATATTTTTATAAATATAACTCAGAATATCTTTACACAGCAAATATTCGCAATTAATTATAAAATACAACAATTGAACTAACGAATTGATGATAATAATTTTTAGTAATATATAATCTAAATGAAACCTTCATAGAGAGTTTGGCTGGTAAGAATCAAAAATAAAAGTAAATGACATCTGACAAATTTGAAGTAAACATGTCACAACAAAGGATGTATAGAAAATATTTATAAAAACGAAATGATTGGTAATAATATATGCTAATGTAAAACCAATAAAAGTATGAATATGGATGATAAGTGTGAGTATAGAGTGTCTGTAGTAGGCAGATACTATAATGTATTCTGTGAACCGCATTATGATTTTTGTACAAAATTTAAAAAAATATATAGATAAGGATATCCTCCCATACATAAAACTAAAACTAAAAAAAAAAACGATCAAATCTACGTGTGGGGTGTCTGTAGATAGGTCTTTAAAAATGACATTGAGGTTCCTAAAACCATTTTTATTCAAAGTCAATCTTTTGAAAGATAGACACTTCCAAAGTAGTAAAAAGTGTGTGTCCCCCCTCTAATTTCTAAAGTAAGAGGATGAAAATTCTGAAAAAAATATGGGGATGTAGAACGTAAAAAAAACTTTCAACGAAAATTGGCTTGAATAAGATTTGATATGTAGTTTTTGAGATATGGGACTTTTTCACCAAACTGCAGCAGTAACTTTGTTTTTCATTAACTTACTATGAAAAACAAATTTAGTTTTGCGGTTGAGTGAAGGTTTACTAATGAATGACCATTCAAAACATTGTTATTATATTGTTTGGGGCTATGGAACCCTGTGTGCGAGTAAGACTCGCACTTGGCCCGTTTTTTTTTTACTTAGCCTTGTTTGCAGCGCAGTGTCTCTGACCAATTGAGTTTGTCTCTTACTTGTCTATTGGTGTTTGGTGATTAGTACCAACTGCCTCGTTGGCAAGAGATTGTAAAAGCAACTGCTAGGCTCGGGTAGTATAGCATGAGGGAATTCTCTGTAACACCCCATTGCAAGGTTAGGTTAGGTAATATTTTTAGCATGTCAACGGCATTCAAGAGTAAAAAGGTAATTTTCTGTAGCATGTGATAATGTGACTTATAAGTCACATGCTACAGAGCCACTAAAGGCTTCGTAAGCACAGACAGTTGCATGTCCAATTCGACGGTACTTATTTATTGATCTACCTAGCAGTCCGGCTTTCATAAGGCTCATGCCGATCGGCAAAATATGTTCGGCATCTACCATTGCAGATACCTACATGTTCCGATGGACTCAGCAAAATTCAAGCCAGACCACGCGGCTTTTTCTCGAACATGTATCTACATCCTATAAGTATTTTGCCACCAGAATATTCCAATTTTTTGCTAAACCTAGGTAACTAAACAACACCTTTAGCTGGCGAAGTGAGGATTCTATTCACGTTTAACTTTGTTGTGATAGCCTAGTACTGGAACATTTTGCGTAGGCGTAGCAGACTCGGGCCTTATCAAGCTGAGCAAATATATCGGTTAGGTAAGTTTGTCATTACAAGCAAACAATAGTACCTACGTAGTAACATGTCCATGCGTTGTTCATAGATATCTGCTCCACGTGTAGGACAACCTACTTTACTAAGAAATACCTACTTTTGCTGGAACAGCAACTTACGGCACTTCCTACATTCCTGAGTGGATAATGGGAATAAGAGGACCTAGAAGTGTATGTATGTATCATATTTAGGCCTAAACTTTCAAGATAGGTACCTAAAGGCTGCGTATCTTACTATTCTGGACACGGACAGACACAAAACAGACGTGCTTTGGAGATTCTTGTAAAAAGTTCCAACTTGGTGATTCATTTGAGTAGGCAGACGGTTGACTCATTACCCGTTCGTCCGCCCGCCCCTCCCGTCCGTCTGTCCGTCTGTCCGTCTGTCACCAGGCTGTATCTCATGGACCGTGATAGGTAGCCAGTTGAAATGTCTACAGATTATGTATTTCTGTTGATGCTATAACAACAATACTAAAAACAGAATAAAATGAATATTTAAGGGGGTTCCATGCAGGAACCCTCTTAAATAATAATATTAATAAGGAGGTGGCGGAACGTGAGAGGGAGAGAACCTCACGTCCCAGCCGCCGCGGGAGACGCCCCGGGCGTAGGGGGGCAACCAGTGGCCCCCGGCCACCGTAGGCGCGAGCCTGTGGACGGTGAGTAATGGGCTAGCTGACCGTCCGTCCGTCTCATGACGACAGGCCGTATCGACGGCGCGTACGTGTTCCACGCGCGCCTCAAGGAGATGTCAGCAAACTGGAAGGGGTCCGAAAGGACCGATGCCTGCCAGGGCTGCGGGTTGTTCGAAAGAGATACCGCGGCCCTGGAACACAAAGGGCTTAGAAGGAACATGGGTGGGTTTTAGTCAGTCAAGTCTGACACTCTCTCCCGCTCCGCCCAGAGCGGGAGAAGTCATTTGATGAAAAAAAATGGGGTTCCATGCAAAAATGTGTTTTTTTTGTTTCGTTTTTATAAATAATGGTACGGAACCCTTCGTGCGCGAGTCCGACTCGCACTTGGCCGGTTTTTCTTGTTTACCGGAGGTCGTGGAACATACGTTTGATAACTATAAGTTTATTATTATACACAATGTAGTCTTTTTACTGCAATGGTCTTTTACTCCTATCGAAACAAGCTATACCCTACCAAACAAATCAGACAGTTTATTGGGAAAAAGTCATAATAATTTAACAATATAATAAAGTCCTTGCTAAAAAACTTAGGAATTCCGAGTCATAAATCAAAACAACACTTTATAAAATAAATACATAACCCGGAGGATCGAAATGCCAGTAGATATTTAGATGTTGTTTCCCTTGACCGTTGTGAGTTTATCACCATTGACACATTCACATACATTTTGGTATTTTTATAGCGTTTTTATGTATTAGCCAAACATATTTACTAAATAGCTAGATATATTTTTTTTTTTAATATAAAGGGG
The DNA here is from genome assembly GCA_963082945.1 of Cerastis leucographa. Classification (NCBI taxonomy): domain Eukaryota; kingdom Metazoa; phylum Arthropoda; class Insecta; order Lepidoptera; family Noctuidae; genus Cerastis; species Cerastis leucographa. Next base: position 11,631,050 of record OY720378.1, read on the forward strand.
ACTGACCAACTTTTGGGCCCGAGGAGTTAGAGAAAAACCAAATGTAAAAAGTCTTTACGAGACACCAAAATCCAAAAAAAAAACTTATATTGTTCAATAAAGATTATCAATTTTAATGTTTCTATTTTTTGGTGAGATTCATTCCGCCTTAATATGGCTAAGAAGGCAATGAGTCAGACTAATAATGAAGGCTCTTGAATGTCTTTAGAATGAAATATACGCTACTTTAGAGAGCCTATGCAAACAGCGCAGATTTCCTTTAGGTAGAGCGCGACGCGCGTTCAATATATAATATAAATCTTTGTAGTAAAATAAGATCAAAGTTTGTGTTAAATAATAGCAAAAATAAACATTTTTTATAATTTAACACATTATTAAAGTATTTAATTTTTCTTAAATACATATATTACTAAAAAAAAAGAAACATTCTTTAAAATTAAAAAAAACATAATTCATGGCATTATTGCTAGTCGTTATACTGTAACAAATTTACTTCTTCCTCGAGATGAAAAGGAAGTAAGTAGAATTGTACATTAAAAAAGGTTATAAGGGGAAAATGAATATATTATAAAATGACATAAAAAAATACAATAAATTATTAAAAAGTAGAGGGCAGGTTAGCCGGGAACGTTTTGAATGCCTCTGCAAATCTCAGAGCGTGATAATAACTGAAGACAAACATCCAGATGTAGAAAGCGATGATCAAGATGAGCTTAACCACGACGAACTTGATGCAGGGCAGCTGGGCAGGACCCACCAGCAGACACGTACCGAGCCCCAGTGCCAGGCTCGTCAGCTCGTAGAGCAGCTTCCTCACTGCAGCTAGCAGCAGCCACGACAGCACCAGACGAAGAACGCTCCTCCAGAACCACAGGATAGAGAAGCAAGTCATGATTTAATAATGAAGTAAATCAGCTATTAGCGACGGAGTTATCGAAGAGAGCAGATCACCTTGGCGAGCACAAGTTCTAATCACCAAAAATGAAAATCACCGCAAACGATTGGTAATAGACTATTCTCAGACCATTAATAAATACACAGATTTGGATGCCTACCCTTTACCAAATATGGAAAAAATGGTGAATGACATTTCAAAATACAACTTCTTTTCTAAAATTGATTTAAAAAGCGCTTACCATCAGGTATCTATAATGGAAGCAGAAAAACAATACACAGCATTTGAGGCATGCGGGAAACTGTATCAATTTTGTCGTATCCCGTTTGGCGTGACAAATGGAGTCAGTGGATTTCAAAGAGTCATGGACTGGTTACTAAAAGAAGAACATTTGGCAGATACATATGCTTATTTAGATGACGTCACTGTATGCGGAAAAGACAAGGAAGAACATGATAAGAATTAAAAAAGATTCATGGATGCAGTTGAGAAGTACAGTTTAACTCTTAACAAAGAGAAATCGGCGTTTTCAATAAACACAATAAACCTACTCGGATACAACATTTCAAAAAAGTCCATTAAACCTGATCCAGACCGACTCCAGCCACTAATTAGTATGCCCATACCGACTGACAACACTTCACTTAAACGAGCTCTCGGTATGTTTTCGCATTACTCCAAGTGGTTACCAAAATTTTCGGAAAGAATATATAGCTTCGTGAATCCAGAATTCCCATTAAATGATGAAGCTAAATCTGCTTTTGAAGATCTAAAGAACTGCATTGCAAAGTCTACAATATTTGCTATCGACGAAAACAAAATGTTTACAGTCGAAACAGATGCCCCCGATAATGCTATTGCGGCTACATTGACCCAAGAAGGACGCCCAGTAGCATTCTTTTCGCGCACACTATCCATAGCTGAAAAGCGACATTCAGCCATAGAAAAGGAAGCGTATGCCATTGTCGAAGCTCTCCGTAAGTGGCGGCACTACTTGATTGGAAGATCTTTTCGACTGATTACAGACCAACGATCAGTTTCTTTTATGTTCAATCGCACACATACAAGCAAGATAAAAAAACGAGAAGATAGAGAGATGGCGATTAGAATTATCTTGCTACAAATATGATATTGTCTATATAGACCAGGAAATGAAAATGACGCTGCTGACGCGCTGTCACGTATCTGCGCTATTCACTCGGAATCTAAGTTGAAGGACTTGCATAATGAACTATGTCATCCGGGCATTACACGGATGTTTCACTGGGTACGAAGTAAGAATCTACCATTTTCGGTAGATGACGTTAGAAAGATGACAAATGCATGTTCGGTCTGTGCAGTTGTGAAACCTCGTTTTTTCAAAAATAACAGCAAATTAATAAAAGCTACTTCACCATATGAAAGACTGAATATCGATTTTAAAGGACCAGTACCGTCATCTTCGTGTAACAAGTACTTACTGACCATTGTAGACGAATATTCTCGATTTCCATTCGCATTCCCGTGCCAAGACGTTTCCGCTGCGACTGTAATGAAACATTTATCAAGTCTTTTCTGCACATTTGGATTGCCAGCTTATGTTCATTCCGATCGTGGCTCCGCTTGCATGTCAAAAGAAGCAAAGGATTACTTACATAGTAGAGGTATATCTACAAGTCAAACAACAGCATATAACCCACAGGGTAATGGTCAAATAGAGCGCACAAATGGAACAATTTGGAGGACAATACAATTAGCTCTGAAATCACAGGCATTAAAAATCGAGCAATGGGAAATGGTACTTAATCAAGCACTGCACTCAATGAGATCTCTGCTATGTACAGCAACGAACCAAACTCCTCATAATATGATGTTTGTACATAGTAGAAAATCTAATAACGGACATTCGGTACCTACTTGGCTTTTAACACCCGTTCCAATCCTACTCAAGAAGCACAACAGGACCAATAAATACTCTCCCATAGTCGAGGAAGTCGAGCTGTTGGAGTACAATCCGGACTATTCCTTTGTGAGACTAGGCGACGGGCGAGAAACGACCGTGTCTAACAGACACTTAGCCCCAACAGGAATAGAAAGCGGGGAAGAAGACGAACGCACCGAAACTGTAGAAACAGAAAGTGACTCCTCCTTTATCTCTACAGAGAGTACTGCACCAGATACTCCTTCGATTCGGCCAACTACAAGAGATAGAAGACCGCCTGCCTATCTGCACGACACCTCAAGCTAGAATGCAGCGGGGGAGAATGTGGTGAACTTCTTAGTCGCCACATGAAGACTCCTTAAGAGTCTATGCTTTTTCAGTGTTTGAAGTTGTCATGGTATATTAGATAATGTCTGTACAAATTATAAGTTGAATAAAGCCAACATTTGGTAATTCGTTATTGTTATTTCATAACACTATGTAAAATGGTGCGCAGCGCTCTATGCAACGGCATCGACAACTCAGCCGGCATGTTCATCTGCCAAACCTGCTTTAGATTGGCGTTACTGAAGACTTGACTGAGCTCTTGACTCGACTCTAGACTTAGCTGATTTCTTGACTTCAGGCTAAACTGATTTCTTGTATCCAGTCTGAACCAGAGCATCCGTCAGAAATCCCTTTTATACCCTGATCCTCCGTTTCTTTCTTGAAATTTATTTTTTTCAGATTCAAAACTGTTGCGCTCTAGTAAGACGCAACCTGCCAGTAATAAAAAACAGCCAGTAACAATTGGTCAACAACCTTGCACATAATATTTTTATAAATATTACTCAGAATATCTTTACTCAGCAAATATTCGCAGTTAACTATATAATACAACAAATTGAACTCACGAATTGATGATAATAATTTTTAGTAATATATAATCTAAATGAAACCTTCATAGAGAGTTTGGCTGGTAACAATTAAAAATAAAAGAAAATGACAGCTGACAAGTTCGATGTAAACAATGTCACAACAAAGAAAACTAAGAAAATATTTATAAAAATAAAACAATTCGTAATATGCTAATGTAAAACGAATAAAAGTATGAATATGGATGATAAGCGTGAGTATAGTGTCTGTAGTAAGCAGATACTATATTTCCCCAAGAAATATAGGATCTGCCTACTACAGACACTCTTCGTCTGGTGCTTCAATTTACTTCTTCCTCAAGATGAAAAGGAAGTAAATTTGTTACAATACCCAATAATATAAGTATTAACGTTTTATTGAAAAATCATTATTAAAAACAGAATTTCAAAGAAAAATACATACTTAAACTTATTTTTTCACTAAAACAATAAATTCATTATAATAAAAAGTTTTTGCAAGATACAAAAACCAACTGTGCCCGACACGGATTTGAACGCACATGTCTTTTATGGCTTAAGAACTTAATGAAGCTGTCTGTAGATTAAAACCGGCAGGATCCCACCGTTGAAGGCGCCTATCACCTTGTTTCCACCTAAAAGAAGGCTACTTCCAAAGATCAACCTGTACCCCTTCTTCAAGCTGACTGACGTTACGCGATAAAAATGGTCGTCCTTTCACTTAACTCCGATTTCCCCTAAAGTTCCCCTTAACCACGACATCAAAAAATCAACGACACCCAAATAATATGGAGATGGGCTATAATTTGGCAGCAAGCTGTAATATGCTGTATTGTACGCTACACATAGTACACATTCTAATAACAGTTAGAAGTACAATATCACAGTGCAGTCTACCCCGAACCGTATATAATTAAATGAACTTGACAATCAACTACGTCGGGCAAACGTGTCCGTCACGTGTTCCAACACACAAACAATATAAGAGAAGCTAATTCAACGGATATACGGGGTGTAAGGGTCGCCTCGAATCATCCGATCGAAAACACTTACCACGCACTCAGTGCATCATTCTAAAGCCACCCTGAATAGAAATGTATCATATGAAATTAAAAAAAAAACAACTGTTTCCTACAAAAGCGCAATATTTACACTGTTAAAATGTATGGAACAGCTGATTTTATTTTAAAGTATCTGTATGCGTTGCAATGCACTTTTTCTTACCTACCCATCCCTATCCTACCTACCTACCCTACCCTACCTGCCTACCTTACTAGCTACCGTGCTAGCTGACATGTGGCATTAATTTTATTTGATGTGATGGATTCCTTGTTTAAATAAACTTGAACACTATTGTATAGAATCTGTTTCTTCTAACCTACTCGTATTGTGTTGTATTGTATAGCGGGCTGTTTTCCGCAACTCCACGTCTAAGGCGCGTATTTTGCGTGCGGGTGGGAACATTACTCCAACCACCCCAGTTCCCCGAGAAAGGCCAGCAGCTCCTTGGAGTTGCTGAGGATCTCGCGGAGAGTACCTGGGTTATCGAGGTACTTTGCCCTGTATGCTGCAACCTCTGGGCAGTGTAGAAGCAAGTGGGCTGCTGTCTCGTCTTCCTCCATGCAGCCTCTGCACAGTGGGCTATCTGTGACTCCTAAGACAAAGAGGTGTTTATTAAAAGAGCCGTGCCCAGTAATGGCGGCTGTGATTATGCGTAGCTGTGGCTTGGTCAGCCGAAGCGTCCGTTTGGTGAGGCGGCCATCTATAGTAAGAAGTGCCTCCTTGGCTTACACTCACCATGGTCTAGCCACAGCTTGTGGTGTTGATCCCTGGTGCGTTTCCTTACCAGAATTCGTAGATACCTGAAGGGAAGTGGCACGATGTGTTCTGGTCCCACTGCTGCCATGCTTGAACCCCTTCTAGCGAGTTCGTCCGCCACATCGTTGCCTCGGGAATCGCTGTGACCTTTAATCCATTGTATGGTTAAGTTGTTGTGATTACCGACCTGGTTTAGGCTGGCGACACTCGTAAATTAACCCGGAGTTGACCGTGTGGTTGTCTAGTGCTTACAGTACAGCCATGCTGTCTGAAAGTATTCGTAAAGAGTAGTCCTTAGCCCTCCTGGCTAAGATGGCTGAAGCGGCCAGGGAAATGCCCATGCATTCCACCTGAAATACCGTGTTGTGGACCCCCAGTGGTACGGCTATGTGGATGTTGAGGTCCTCCGAGAAGACTCCAGCTCCAGTGCCTGTACCTGTTTTAGATCCATCCGTGAAGATCCGCAGCTCAGCGGGATCTAACCCTTCGCAGCGGTGGTCCTCATGGAGCTGGATCTTATATTTTTTATCGAATACAAATTGTTTCGGTACCCGATCGTTGATGGTTCTCGCCAGGGGGAACTCGTTGTAGAATCCCTCCAAAACCGCGGTGTGTTGCGTGTCTGTCTTACTCCAGAGTTGAAGTGTTTTAAGGCGTGCTGCCGCCATCGTTGCCTCCTGTTGTATGAACAGATGGAGCGGTGGAAGCTCCAGCATGGCTTCGAGAGCAGCTGTCGGAGTGGTCCTCATGAAGCCTGTAATTGCCATGCAGGCAAGCCTTTGCATGCGTTGGAGTTTGTTCGAGACAGTGACTTGTTTGGTGCGTGGCCACCAGACCACTGCCCCGTACGAGATCATCATCGTCATCATTCTTCTAACCTAACATACAGGTGTGTTGCTGGGAAGTTTGTACCGCCACTTCTTCTTCCCAGCTAAAACACTAGGAAGTGGCGAAGGGCGGGCGTTTTGGGGGACTGTCTCTTGTAATTTTGACGTTCAAAATGTGCTGATTATCAGCCTAGTTTCAATAAATGACTTTTGATTTTGATTCTACCCTACCTACCTACCTACCCTACCCTACCCTACCCTACCCTACCTACCCTACCCTACCTACCTACCCTACTACCTACCTACCTACGCTACCCTACCCTACCTACCTACCAATATCTACCTACCATCCTATGTCCGTCTCCTGGTTCTAAGCTACCTCCCCACCAATTTTCAGCCAAATCGGTTCAGCCGTTCTTGAGTTATAAATAGTGTAACTAACACGACTTTCGTTTATATATATAGATTTCGATGAAAAAATTGTATGTGGTTGTTAAGAATAGTGTAGGTACTCAGTATGTGGTAAATGTTTTCGCGTCGGTGTCCTTTACACCTTGTATACATCATACATGGCTACGTCAAAAACGTGCAAATTAAAAACCTATGCCATAACGTGGGAAAGTTGCGCTTAGTTGCACATTGCTTGGCAAATTAATCATTATCACTCACTGCTATAATTATACCTTTAACGGAACCTATACTTTAAAACTTAATGCTATGGGCTTAAGTACCTTGTTTGTTGACGGTAAGTGACATAGAACTGATTGTACTTAAATTAATGCTCATAAATGTAAGTTGGCTGATGACGAGGCTCATTACTATACAAAGTTAACAACAGTTCCGAAGTTGCATTTCCTGCTCAGAATTTTGCTTCGAACTTATTATGTTGGAATTATACCCATCGCTGTGGAATAAATAATTATACAAGGTGTTGTTTTGCATCCTCGTCAAATTCAAGGAGGTCACTATGCTAATGATTGTCGTCCCGAATCAATAATAAAATGGGTAGGTAATTTTTCTTTTTATTCTTTTTTACAGAAATCGGTAAGTGTGAACCACCCTTGTTTTAAACGCGGCCCGTCTGGTTCTTGCCTTATAACCTCGCTTACACACGTAACGTACAAACAATCTCAAACGTTTATTCGATAATTTCTTAGTCCCTAAACCACGTTAAGGGGGTTATTCTGAAATACTGACAAACTTAAACAACCAAAAAAATCAGCGTTTATTAATAATTAACTAGGTACCGTAATTATAATAGATTATTTATGTCTTTCGTGACCACCTCCTGAAATTTGACGAGGTTGCAAAACAACACCTTGTATACACTACAATGTCATGTATTTTTCTTTACTCATACTCTGAAAGTCGATCTGAAGTTGCCTGAGTAGCGGGTTGAAAGTAATACTTTTCATCTCTAGGGAGAATCGCTTTCAACTAACAGATGCCAAATTATAAAAAAAAAAACTAGTTATATTTTCACATTTTTATTGAACCATGTTCCAACTTTCTATGCAGCCACGATGTAAAATTGAAATAACTTAAAGTTAAGTATTGATTAAAGAATCTATATTTTTTTTTAATAACTTTATAATTTAGTTTAAATAATTTCTTTAAAATAACATAGATTTGGGCAAAATATTTACCATTTTTTCAATGATGAAAATGAAAAATAATGGCTGAGTAGCTGGCTGGCCACAGAAAAAAAAAACAAAATAGGCGAGAAAAGTTGTTGATTTATGTAAAATAAAATTTACTCATTTTTGCTTTAGCTAATTCATGTTTTTATTTTTACTTTCCTTGTATTCGTAATGAAAAGCACAGTGTTTACCTCGGGTTAAAGACTTATTTAGTCCCTCGAACTATTGGCGCCCTCGGGACTAAATAAGTTACTTTCACCCCTAGGGTAACAATGTACTATTAATTGAAGGACATTTTTATGTGAAAGCCTAAGTGCAGACAAGTGCCTCATAAGAAATTAACATAATATAACATCATCATCTGCCTAGCCTTTCCCAAACTATCTTGGGGTCGGCTTCCAGTCTAACCGAATGCAGCTGAGTACCAGTATTTTACATGAAGCGGCTGCCTATATGACCTCCACAATCCAGTAACTGGGTAATACGATACCCCTTGGTAAGACTGGATGTCAGACTTTTGGCTTCTGACTACTCGCAACGGCTGTCAAAGATCTACAAATGACAGCCGGGACCAACGGCTTAACGTGCTTTTCGAGGCACGAAGGAAACTCAGTATGTAATTATGGTCATCTCTACACGGACCAACCTCTGCAACCACGGCTTAACCTTAAAGATCGACCCATGCGGCTGTTATTATTTAGCCACGAGCTACTTCTATAACATACATAACATCACACCTATAATCCCCGAACGGTTAGACAGAGGTGTACCTAATAGAGCACCCAAATTTCGTCAGATGATTATGTCCCGTGTAATAGGGGGCAAGCCATTTGCCATCAACTGGGCACACTGGGAATCAGTGGCCACTGGATTCCGTGGCTGCGAATAAGCAAATCCTGAAAGCAAAACCCAATAACACTATATTCGACCTGGAAATCAACCCAGGTCCGCATGTTCAGCAGCCGCGCATGCGACACTCGACTAACGAGGCGTTATAAGATCTAATATGTTGAAGTGTAGGTCTGCTACAAGTACAAGGCCTTTGGTTCACTCGATGATTGATGGGGTTATTCCCACTCACTCTAATAAAACAAAACAGCAGCAGAATCGGTTACGTCCCCTCTGGTTCTTTCAAATTTAACCAACCCAAACCAAAAGTTACGTTTATACCCAAACAAGGTAGGTACAGAAAATTAAAACATGTCGGTATGAGAATAAAAAATAACATTAATATGACTTGGTAACTAATGAAACTGAACTAGATCCTGACCTGGCCGGACCTGGCCTGGTAAGTCGTATGTCTATCTTGTTTTGGCATTACAAAAGCGAGCGAGATAGACATACGACTTTCCGAATCGAAATCGAATCCGAGCGTTTGTGAATACGGGGGCTGCTGTCAGCTCTCGGCGAATCCACGTCAGGCTCGCCTGACTATGGCGACAATATTCATGCATGAGAGCATTTGTGGAGAAGCGGTTTTACGCGCGTTTTCTTGAAATATAGTATTGCGGAGGACAATGTGGTGGGTGCGGCTGTTCCCCACGCACTGCACCACGCACCGTGTCTCCGTAAACAACATCGTACATTGCCTTATGTTTGTGTTTGTGGCGTGTGATAACGCGAGCCACTGCGTGCACCGCATCTCCGAAAACGGAAAAAATGCGGAACGCACCGCGCTTGAACCTCGCTATGTCTAGGTCCATGGTATCAAGTAACAAACAAGCAATGATTTTAACCAGTATTAACTAGCATTGCCAATTTCTCTGCAATTTAACAATACGAGCCGTTGACGATTGTAATTTATCAATTTAGCATTTATACTAAGTATTCTTTGTATCGTAGAACAATGGGCAATAAAGCCTATTATGGCGAGAAATGACAGTAAGTATGCGATTCGGAGCCACGTAGTAGTTACCAAAATGTATAGAGGGATCAATTGCTGATATAACAATTGAAATTAGCAGATTGGCATTACAACGAATTGTATGAAAATGAACTGATAGCAGGAAAATTTAAGTGTTATCTCTCCACAGGAGTTCATTCAGTGCGTTAGTCAGTGTTTTGTAGTTACTTTGTAGTCAAAAGTAAACTGCGTCGCAAAGAATTCATTGAATACGAACTGCGAAGTCACGTACAGCAATATCTTAATCTGCACTAGTAGCTCTAGACTGCTACCGGAAAACATCCACATTCCTTATTGTGTGCAAATCCGTCGCACGCGCATCTATCTGCCGCTAATCTCGTTTCAGTAAAGGCAAAATAATTGTTCTCAATTAGTTACGTTATGCCAACCAAACGACATAAGCGCCGATTAGACTCATCTTTCATATTACATCTTGTGACAGTGTCATAGAGTCCGTAATGATTCACAGCATGACGCACGCGGTCATTACGTTTCCACTGTTTGTATCAATTCCTGAAAGCCCTATTTGGGTTTGTGAATTTCCACTTACAAAACTTGCGTAATATTTTTTTATGATCTGACGGTTGACCGGTCGGTTAGTTAAATAAACAAACAGCTTGTCTACCGATTTTAATTACTTTACTGCTGTACTGCACTTATAAGATGAACCTAGGTATCTACTTGTTCGTCTAGTTTATGTATAAACACTTCATGTTAAGAAAAGTTATTTTATTGCCTCAAAGAATACTCCTTTGGAAACGATACACTTACGCGAACGAATAATCCAATCATCAAAACATTTTTTAAATGCTTTTTCAACACACTTGCTCATAAAGTGTCTTTATGGTCACCGCAATTAGGCACAGAATGACACCCATAATCAAACTGTGACTTTTTCATTGCTATAACTCACTAGTGAGTTATATATATTTTTTTTTAATTTTATTGGTTTAGGTGCTTTGTTCCTAAAAAAGTTTTTATTCAAAAAAAAGATTGTGTTCAATCTATTGCTTGCTCATTTCATGCAACTTCTTATTTAAATAGATAATTTAAATCGTTCGTGTTTAATAAATAAAACTTTCACTCAAATATAACTTTTGTTTTCTCTGTAATAAAAGAAAACTTTAAATAACCCATTTTGTACGTAGCAGAATGAGCGCAAACCCTATGCGCGGAAAATAAAAAAAACCTCATCCCTTTAGTTTGTGGCTGATCGCAATGCGCGCGCATAGGAAAACTGATTATTTTTTCCCACCATAGCGAATCATTTTTCAAAACTCGTTTTCACTGTTGAAATTATAGTTATTTATTCATTAAAATGTCTACAAGTAGGTACTAGTTACGAAGAAAATGATTTATGTTGTCCACCGCCCTATATAAACCCGATATGTGAAGCCCTTAACGTTATGGAAAGTTTACTACCTGAAAACTCTAAGGAAAAATATCTATTATCTACTAAATAAAATGAGTATTTATTGTTATTTTATTCACAAGTGTGTTGAAAAACGTCGTATGATACACGTGTGTATTGGTGATTACCGTCCTCGGCTCTCTTAAGACCCTCACCTAACGGCTCGGGTCTCAATGGCGCCTCAGCGGTAATCACCAACATTACACACTAGTACCATAATGTACTATTTCCAGAATTGAGTTCAGTTCTCGCCGCGAATTTTCCTTTATGTCTTCTATGAAATGGTAGTTTGAGTTTAGGAAATATAAAAAGTCGGCGGAGACCATCTGGTAAATAAGGTAGTTGCTCGTTGGTATTTGTTGTGTCTTTGGTCAAAAGTTCGTTCACTATGATGGCTTTGTGCGAATATCATGGTGCAAAATCCAAGAATTTTCTTTCCACAAATCTCGGCTCTTTCGTCGAGTTTGTATTCTGAAACGTTCAAATAATATTCTTTTCAACACACTTGCTCATAAAGTGGCTTTATAGTCACCGCAATTAGGCACAAAATGACACCCATAATCAAACTGTGACTTTTTCATTGCTATAACTCACTAGTGAGTTATAGTTTTTTTTTTTTTTGGTTGATGTGCTTTGTTTTAATAAAAAAGTTTTTTTTTCAAAAAAAGATCGTGTACAATAGAACAAATAAATTAATGTTCTTATTGCTTGCTCATTTCATGCAACTTCTTATTTAAATAGATAATTTTAACTCGTACGTGTTTAATAAATAAAACTTTCACTCAAATATAACTTTTGTTTTCTCTGTAATAAAAGAAAACTTTAAATTCCCCATTTTGTACGTGGCAGAATAAGCGCAAATCCTATGCGCGGAAAATTAAAAAAATCCTCATCCCTTTAGTTTGTGGCTGATCGCAATGCGCGCGCATAGGAAAACTGATTAATTTTTCTCGCCATAGCGAATCATTTTTCACAACTCGTTTTCACTGTTGAAATTAAAGTTATTTATTAATTAAAATGTCTACAAGTAGGTACTAGTTACGAAGAAAATGATTTATGTTGTACACCGCCCGATATAAACCCGATATGTGAAACCCTGAACGTTATCGAAAGTTTACTACCTGAAAACTCCAAGGAAAAATATCTATCATCTACTAAATAAAATGAGTGTGTGTATTGGTGATTACCGTCCTCGGCTCTCTTAAGACCCTCACCTAACGGCTCGGGTCTCAATGGCGCCTCAGCGGTAATCACCAACATTACACACTAGTACCATAATGTACTATTATTTACTGTTTGACCTTCCGACAAGAATTCCGAGTGCACAATACCGCGATAGTCAAAGAAAACGGTCAACATGATTTTGACTTTGAGATCGACTTTGGCGTAGTTTTTTCGGTTTCGGTACAGTTGGAATGCGATTGAGTTTTTGAAATCGAGGTCTTTTGGGACTAGCCGAGCGGCAACATGTTTCATACCCAAGTGATTATTTAGAAAGGTACGGATCACATACAGAAAATTTAGCGGCTAACTCTCTCAAAATTGAATGAGGATTTTCAGCCACTATTTCCTTCACTTTTGCGATGTTAACTTCAGTTGAAGACGATGATGGCCTACCAGAGCGAGGCAAATCTTCCATCACATCTCGGCCGCTTTTGAACGCTTTTTACCAATCATAAGCATGTGTTTTGCGCCTTCTGTAACATGTTCAGGAACTCCGAACACGAAATTCCATCGGCGATGCAAAATTTAAGACCAACTCTTTACTCGATGTTTTTGTCCATTATGAAATTCGCAATACATACCTACTAGATATGATCTGACTAAAAACAGCACTGTATTTAACTTAAATAACAGAAGCAACTCGCACTCCGCACCAAAATGGAAAACAGTTGTGCCAATCTAACAACAAAAAATTGAATTTGGAACCATAAACAAATCACCCATTCCCGATACTTTTTTGACTGAATCTAGAATCAAGAAAACCAGGATAGGATAATTGCGACAAATTCGGAAGATCTAAACAACTAATGGCATTCCTATGGTTGATTTATCGTACGTAGTTGTGCTTAACTTCTTAGGGCATATCATACCATAATCCAGCGCTAGTCAAATAGTCGAACAAAGTATTATCATACTTTTCGGGATTTCCCCCGGCCTGGCCTTGTTGTTGCTATTCTTTAAATAGGCCACGTGCGTATTAGAAACGCCATTTACAATCATTCGTAACCAAAAAAAATTCGTAAATCATTCGCGTGTATTATCAAAAATAAAAACGTAGACAAGCCAAAGGAGTTTATTATCTGCCTAGACTTTTCCCAAATATGTTGGAGTCGGCCTCCAGTCTAACCGGATGCAGCTGGTAAAATTGGTTGTCAGAGTTTCGGGCGACTGACTACCACCTGTAATGATTGCCAAATATCTACAAATGACAGTTAGGAAAAATGGCTTAGCTTGCCGAGGCATGGAGGAAACTCAGTATGGAATGGGTGGTCATCCATCCATGGACCAAACTAGGCTAGCGCGGATTAAACCTCATTCTCTACATTCGTACCCCAAATACTGTCAAAGCACAGTCGCCGAAGATACCATGGAAGCGGTGAAGTATAGAGCTAATGAAATGGAAAGAATTAGGGGAATCGTTTGCCATGCAGTGGGACCATATAAGATAAAAAAAAAATACCATCGTCACGAAGAAGTAGAATCTAACATACCTACTAATTAAAATCCTCCTTTTGTTGTTCCAGATCTGTTCCGCTTCCAGATGAGGGCTATAATGGATATGAAGTAACATGAGTTTTTGTTAGGCTTTTTTATTCTTGCCCATAACGCCATAAGTATAATATTTTTTGACAATTAGTACATGCTGAAATGTTAATTGAATATTTGCGACATAAAGAATGAAGTCATAAATCATTTCGGGATGTGGTATTTGCTGATGAAGAATTTTTAAAACTATTGTGATATCCTAAGCTATGTGTAGTTTTTATATATAATTAGATTTATTGCCGTCATTCATTAAATTAGCAAAGCGCCACCCACATTGTTTTTAAACCGCCATGATACATAATACATACCGAAGTGAACTTTAAAAAAATTGACTGTCGCTGTGCATAGGTGTGGTCAATAACCAGCGAATTTTAAAAATCTCGGCAGATTTTTTTAAAAATTAAGGTATTACACTTTTTTGTAATATGATAGAAACGATCATTAAAATAACTTTTTCGTGTTGTAGTTCCTCTGGAGCCTTAAAGGTGGTTTTACTCTCCGCTGTTCCGAGTTAATCATCAGTTTACCTATTTTCCAATGGCCCAGATTAATACAATAAGACACACAAAACTCCCATTGTACAGTAGGTAAAGGAAAAACTAGCATATTTTCAGGAATTTATAATCATCCTTTTACAATGCGGTCAATATAAGGTTTAGTTATTATTCTTAATAATTAATTAATTAATATCTTTTTTTACCTACCATACCTTTTTGGTTACGGGGATTCCCTCCGTCTACGGAGGGTTGTAACTTGCCACTAAGATGAGTTTGAAGCGCGGGAGATGCCCCCCCGACTGTTATCAGCCCGCAATGCCCGCGTGTTATCCCTATCATGATGGCCGATCCCACGACCGCACGTTGTCTTATGAAGGAGCGCACCTCTTTTCACTGCTGTTGAGCACTCCTCCAGTCTACGTGGCACCGAATATTCCCAGTCGCCTACAATGGATTACCCCCTCGCTACGCCCCAATGTACAGCGATTTGAAGTGGTGGCAATAAGTTCCCAGTAGCCTACCGGGGGCAACAGCATATTTTATTTCCGATTGCCACCCGGGGCAATCCGCTGGGGGCGACTGGGAATATTTGCGCAGCACTATGCGATCGGGGCATTCCACACAGATGTAACCAGCGGGGGTCCACTCTTGACCTGCTCGACGGTTACTCTCCGAAGCATCCGTCAACTGCGCAACTTTCAACAACAACCAGCACACCTTTCTTTTCGCAGGTCAGGGCTGCCACCAATTATGGGATAGTACTACTCCACCCTCCTCTTTGAAGGTGTGAGCCCTGTCCGATGGTGCATCCAACTTTTTCAGGGCCCAACGTGAACCCTCCCCTTCAAAACTAACCGGCCCGGATCACTAGCAGTCTGGGCATAGACGTTAAAGCGAATATACTGATGAACCGACAATATCTCTCCCTCGTCCATCACCATCTCCTGTTTTGAGGCCTAGGTACTTGCTGAAAGCTAACGCAGGGCGTCCTCTACCTCGTTCTGCAGTTTTAGAACCAACTTTAGAAGCCGACGCAGTTTCTTCAGCCGAGATCGAATCGAATCATTTCACAAGCAACATTTAACGGAAGAAGTATGGATGTCTGTGGATAGAGGGAAACGTGCCTGCATTTAACATGGTTTATACGAGAGCATGCCACGAATGACTGCAACGCCACTTGCAATGAGGCGGTACTCAGTCACGCAGAGGAAACAACTGCAGCACGCGCGTTTCGCTTCGTACGAGTAGGTCGCGTCGCCAAGCAGTAAGCAACGCCTGAGGTTGTGAATGGGGCGTAAGGTAAGAAACGAAAAATTCACCAACTCGCACTAGACCTCGTTTTAAATTATATACACAGAGTGAAAAGTTTTGCACATATTATGCTTATGCTATGCTACACTAGTCTATTGAATCCAGCAGTGATCCAACTGTATCTGGTTTACATACAAGTACTTGTCATATAATATTGCGTGTTAAATCGACCTAGTTGGAGATCATCGTAGTCATCATCACGCAAATCTTAATTATAAAGCTCACGTATCATGCGATCAGTCGATCATGCCCTTACTTTAATTAGTAACGGTTGAAACATCATCAGTATGTTGATACTGACTGCAACTAGAAAAATCCGCAGTTGGCCGGTGTGCACCGAGTTGCTTTCCATATTTCGGAAAGCCTAAACTTAAACTGTTTGTTCCGTCCGTCACTACAGATCATGGACAGTCGTTACGGGTATTCAGATCCTCAGAAAACTGATAATCAGTCTTACCAAGGGGTATAGTAGTACCCAGTAACTGGGTTGTGGCGGTCAGATAGGGTGTCGCTCCACGTAAAATACCTACAGAAGTTTAAAGGTAACCGGTTAGTCTGGAAGCCGACCCCAAAATATCACGTTGGTCAAAAAGTTTCCGGCCTACGCACATTAGTTTAAATCCGACATACAAAACTATCATGTCACTAAATTACGGAAGTTTTTCTCTAGATCCTACAGTAAAAAAGTTAAATTTTTGTTCATATAGACTCCCTTTCTTTCTATAAAGTGATGTTTGCAAAAAAAACCTTAATTTTTTAGTTGAAGCGGAAATCTTTTATATCTTACCATAATTGGGCAGACAGATGATGAACGCACCTTTCTGTAATCATTAGGTAACACTAGTCAGCGTCAACAGATAACAATAAATCAATGACGACAATGAAATCCTTTGATTGTTCATAAATCGACTCAGAAAAAATACGTTGGACGTTCAAACTACGGTGTCTTACGGGCAGTATTATTACGGGGAGTATTGTTTTTCTTTACCTTTAAATAGCACCCAATATCAATTCTAACTCTGTAACACGTTTATACCACTGTTTAGTTAATTATTTTGCTGAGTAATAGTACCTTGTATTGGTTCAAAATCGCTTTGTTTACAAAGTGTGATCGTAGGAAACAAAACTAAGTGAACGTCAATTAGACAATTCTTATGTTTTGTTCGATCTTTCTATCATAAATAAATAAATATAACGTTCTTGATAGTTTTTGTGTTGTCTTGAGTATACATATGACATTTTTTATTCAACCAACCTACCCACTCTAGAAAAATGAAATCCTGATACATTAAAGCAATAAAATAAAATAGTATTGTGCTGGATAATATCAGTCTTTTCCAGATAATATAGCAGCCTACCTCATTTCTTTGTGTAAACTATCTTTTCCCCTGTTTTTCTAGTTTTCATCTATAAATTGTCTTCATTTGTCTATCCTATTAGTTCTCACCGTTTCCTTATTTCCAATTTTTCAGTAACAAATCCGGAAACCATGCCTGTGATGACCCGTAAGGCTACAGCCCAAGATTTGGAGCTAAAATTGAGAACGGCCCTCCAAGAACTAAAGGACTCAAAACTCCAATGCCAACATCTTTTACAGGAGAGAGAAGACAGTGAGGAGGAGGTCAATAATGTTAACAACAAAAACTCCAGCTTGAAACGGGAGCTTGTAGACCTTCACCAAGAATTCTTGAATGTGGTCAATGAACGGGATCAACTAAGGGTGGTCACGGATGGGTTCAACACCTGTAGTAATTTGTATGAGGAGGCTTTGTGTAAAATTAGGGACTTAGAGGATGAATTAATCCATGCTAACATTAAGCTTTCAAATTTGAATAAGGAAAAGATTCATACTCAGGCTGTAGAAACTGACCATTTGTACAATGAATTATTAAATACAAATAACCCTCATTCCATTGTAACAATAGACCTTACGGAGGACTCCTTATTGAAACTAAACTACCGCCATAAAATTAGTAATAATAAAATTAAGAAGTATGCAAGACTGAATAAAATTATTAAAAAAATCAATAAATACAAGAAACAACAAAAGCACTATTCCAAAAATATTCAATTAAGGAAAGAACGTGTTTATCTTGTTAATAAACTAAATAACTATCAGATTAAATTGGAAGATAGTTCAAATATTTATGAAATAGACACTCAACGCTCAGAATCAGAAATACAGACTTTAAATAGGTCACTAAAGTCTTTAGTGATTAAATACGAAAGCTCTAAAAATCAAATTAAAGAGCATATTCTTGCTACAAATGAGTTGGTAGACAAAGTCGATTCGCTGACTCTCAGCAACACTCAGTGTATCTGTCAGAGGGAATCCAGCCTTGATGACTTCCAGCCTGTGGCAACGGAGGACCCGTCCCTAGCTGTGAGTGCTCAGGCCAGTATCACCAGCCAAGATACAATACCTGACATGATACATAATGATTCACAAGTAGCACAGCCTGAGTTTGGTAGTTTTGTATTTCCTAACAGTCATGAGTTTTGTCATTCAGTTATGTTCTCTGATAGTATAGGCAGAGGGCTAGGTAAATTAATAAGTAACAACCTGAGTTATTCCACTCAAAATTATTGTATGCCAGGTTCAACCTACAAACAGATAATGGCATCAGTCACGAAAACTGTTTTAAACCCAAATTCTACTGTAACCATTTTTGTTGGTAATAGTTGTAATGTAAAAAAAGAAGATATCACTGACTGTGTTGCAGAGTTGTTAAAGTTAGATTGCAGTAAAATCATATTGTGTGCTTTTCCATATTTTGAGAAATTATGTAATCGAAAAAACAATTATATACACACACTTAATCAGCATGTACATTTCTTGGCTAGTCACTATTGTGAAAAACTTTTGTTTTTAGACATCAATAATTCAGTTGATAAACTTAGGTCGACGCGGGATACAGTGTATCTCCCTATCAGATTTAGACATCAAATAGCTAGGCTATTAAGTTTTAATATTCACTCTGACATAAGTAGTATGTCGATGTTTAGTTCTATAATTAACACTGCCACTATTAGTAATTATACTAATATAGATTTATACAATTATTGTTCTGAGGAGGATCCATGTGTCACCGTGGAAAATTCTCAGTTAGCTTATAAGATTAGTGATAGGATCTTGCTGTCTGGTGATGGCACTGGTGTCTCGGGGCTCACTCCGGATACTAATATTAATTTAAACTAGGAAGTGAGACAACAGAAGGTACGGTTAACAATATAGTTAAACCTAACAACATCATGGTATCTTCTTGCACTCAATTAGTTAAATATAAGAAAGGGCCTCAGCAGAATACCTTGAAATTATTCCACCAAAACATTCAAGGTATTTCTTCCAAATTATTAGAAATTGAATTGTTTTTAGAAAGGACTTTATTTGACATTATTTGCTTTACTGAACATTGGCTAAAGGATTACCAAATGCTCATTAATTATGAGAACTATACGGTGGGTAGTTGTTTTAACCGTAAATCTATGCTGCGTGGAGGTTCCCTAATATTAATTAAAAATTGTTTTAAATTTAAGCAACGTAATGACATAGTAGGTCTCTCGGTTGAACATTGCGTCGAACTGTCCTGTGTTGAGCTAGATAGGCATGTAATTGTGTGTGTGTACAGACCCCCAAACTATCAAAACTTTTCTTTATTCGAATCAATAATGGAAGATGTCCTGGCAAAACTTACAGCCAGTAATAAATCTGCAATTATCTGTGGTGATTTTAACATCAATATTTTGGAAGAAAATTCTAATAGCAGCAGGCTATTAAATCTCTTTAAGTCATTTCATTTAGCCAACATTTTTATAGAACCAACTAGAGTCACTCCATTGTCTGCTACTTGTATTGATAATGTTTTCTGCGATTGTGATTACTTAGATAAAGCCATAGTTAGTAGTCTGCCTTCGGATCATAGCGGACAATCGGTAACTTTTAGTTGTAACACACCAGAGCAAAAAGTTCAGATTAGATTTAGACCTATAACAACTAGCAAATTAAATAGATATAATAATTCCCTACAGAACAAGTTAAGTATTATGAGCCATCATATGGGCGATTGTAATGTAAATCAGTTGTATGATCATTTCTTTTCAATAGTTCACACTCAATTCAATAAAACATTTGAAAAGAAGATGAAAAGCATCTGCCCTAAATTTATATTTAGTGATTGGGCAACTACAGGGATAAGAAAAAGTAGGGAACGACTATTTGAGCTGTATGGCCTAAAGCCTTTCATAAACACTGAAACTTTTAACAAGTATGTTGCTAATTATTCGAAAATTTTTAGAAATACATGCAAGGCTGCTAAAGCCTTGCATATTAGCAACAAGATCAAAACCGCAGATAATAAAATAAAGGCAGTTTGGGAAATTATAAATAATGAGACTAATAGGAAAAAAATACTTAACACTAACTATACATTAGATACTAAATGTGGTCCTAAAAGCTCTGATCAGGAAGTAGCTCAAGAATTTGTAAACTTCTTTACCGATATACCGTTTAAAACTACGGAGGCTCTAAATTCCTCATCCGAAGTCTCACTAGCTTTGTTAAAGGCGAACGTGTCTGGCTGCCCGGCTGAATTTAAATTTAAACACATAAACCCTATGACAGTTATTAAAACTTTCCGGCAAATAAAAATCAAACTGACCGAAGATCTATGGGGAATGTCAATCAAAGTTTGTACATCCATAGTTGAGACTATAGCACCATACCTAGCTTTAATTTTTAATTTGTGTGTGGACCAAGGAGTTTTCCCTGATTTAATGAAATATAGTAAAGTTATCCCTCTTTTCAAATCCGGAGACAGTAAAGATACAAATAATTATAGACCTGTATCCGTGTTGCCAGTTTTTAGCAAGGTGTTTGAAAAGGTAATGCTGAATCAAATGCTTAATCATTTTAACACCAACAAAATGTTTCACGATCAACAGTATGGTTTCACCAAGGGACGTTGTACGACAGACGCCGGTGTAACCTTATTAAAGCACATATTTACAGCGTGGGAAGAGTCCCAAGACGCCATAGGAATTTTTTGTGACCTCTCTAAAGCATTTGATTGCGTTAGTCACGACACATTGCTTTTGAAACTTGAGCATTACGGACTTGGTAAACTTGCACTTAGTTTGGTTAAATCCTATTTGAGTGACAGGAAACAGCAAGTTCAAATAAATGGTGTTAATTCACAGGGTTTAAAAGTAAAAATGGGGGTTCCACAAGGCTCAATATTGGGTCCTTTCCTCTTTCTAGTATACATTAACGATCTACCCTATTTATTGAAAAACCAACCTCAAAATATGGTGTTATTTGCTGATGACACTTCTTTAATTTTTAAGATTAATAGACGGGCCCAAAATCTAGATGACGTTAATTTTGCCCTACTTCAGGTTCTTAATTGGTTCACAGCAAACAATTTAGTATTAAATGGAAAAAAGACTAAATGCATAAGATTTTCATTACCGAATGTTAAAAGTAGTGATTGTGATATAATATTGAATAAAGAGAAACTAGAATTTGTCGATAAAACGGTTTTCCTGGGGATTACGCTTGATTCAAGGCTGCAATGGGGTTCTCATTTAACATCTCTTGCGGGGCGGCTCAGTTCGGCAGCATATGCTGTTAGAAAAATTCGTCAATATACCGATGTAGATACCGCAAGATTAGTCTATTTTAGTTACTTTCATAGTATAATGTCTTACGGCATTTTGTTATGGGGACGGGCTGCAGACATCGAGTCTATTTTTATTCTGCAAAAAAGAGCCATCAGAGCCATTTATAATCTCCGTAGGCGCGATTCTCTACGGGAACTGTTTAAGGACATTAAAATCATGACGGTACATTGTCAATACATTTATGAAAACATTATGTACGTAAGGAAAAATCTGCATCTTTTTAGTAAAAGAGGTGACAGACACAATTACAATACTAGAAATAGGGACCAGTTAGTTCAGCCAGGCTTCAGACTCGCTAAAGTAGACTCATCTTTCATGGGGTACTGTTTAAGATGCTATAATAAAATTCCACAAAGTATTCTTGAACTGAGTGAGACGAAATTTAAAACATGCATTAAACGCACACTATGTAAGCAAGCTTATTACAAATTGGACGATTATATCGCTGATAATAATGCTTGGCTCAATGCCGGTCCTGCTCCACAAGGACAGGGACGCATAAAATGATAGCATTAAAAAGTATTGTTGGAGCTGCTGAAGATTGTACAACTATCCTTGCATTGTATAAATTCAATTTAGTATTATATAACTGCATAGCCCATATTGTGTGAGTACTATGTACTAGCTATCATTTACTGGAAACCTGCGTCTTTTATTGACTTGAATGTGCCCTGGCGGTTGAGAGTATGTCATGCTCACTTAAATGTCACGCTGATGGTGGCGGGTGTGTCGGGTCATTTAGTTCCCTTCAAAATGGTTGAGTTGAATGATGGCTGATCCATTTGTCATGTTCGTGAACGGGCGCTATCAGTTGTGCCTGGTCATCTCTTAGTTGCCACGGCTTATTTCGAACTAATTATTTTATTTTTTAATTGTCTTTTTTATTTTACTATGGACACTTTTATCGTGCACGTCATGCTACATCGTTCTCACATAATGTACCATCTCAACATGAATGATGTAACCAAAGTTTTGTAACAAGATTCTGATTTAAAAGAGTGTCCATGGAGTTTCTTGCCCATTCTTCTCCATAGAGATCTACGCTTTGGAATGGGCAACTACAGTACTTTCACAAGTTATTATGTCTTGTGACTGGGACTGTAGCTTCATTTTTATTGTTGTTTGACTATTCAAAAGTGCCTGTAATTGGCTTACTTGAAATAAATGATTTTGATTTGATTTGATTTGATTTTGATTTGAATATATTTTACTCTTCCTTTGTAATCCGTATCCTTAAAAACGAATTAACACCAGGAAATGATTTCTATGCGAAGGCGTTATCTATATAAATGTATAGACATTTATTTATTGCCTATCGATTTCTTAGTGCCGTTTCCTGTTCTATCTTCTACAATGTTGGCAGTACTAAGGTGCCTAGACGTAGTAAGTACTTCACAATTGCAGCTTGAATTCAATTAAGTAAGAACTTGACCATGTGATAGAGATGTAGCAATAAAACTCATATCCTGATGTAGCAATAGATACACGGTAATATTTACCTAAATACCTACAATAAACTCCTTAAGTTGTATAAGAAAGACTGAAAACTTCTGGCAACTTTTATAAATCAAACCTACCTACTTCAAAAGCATGTCCGAAGTCCTTAGGAAAATTTGAGTACTTAGGTACTAACTTATTAGACGATACTTTCCTGAATTCTATTGTGCTACTTGCTTTGTCTTATTCGGAATAAAGTTTCAGTCTCGAAGATTTTAGGCTTCACCTAAAAGACAACCTAGTTTTGTAATTATACCGACTCAACGAAAATCAAAGTAGCTGCATATCACACATCAATCTACGAAATAGAATGATAATTTCATGGCAGTAGAGTGCAATTTTCCCTAACAATGATTCGTCGTCATACAATACTATTTTAGTTCTGAACAAAATCGTCAGACCGGTTGTCGCTGCGGTGCACTCAATAAGCCGAGGGTCAGAGTTGCACACATGCTCTCTAGATGGTGCTGACATCGAATTAGATCGCGCTATCGTTTGGCGCAAATGTTTAATGACCCTCTGCCAGACGAACTCGGCAGATCACACAACATCAAGTCAGTAGAGGTCTAGTGACCTAATCTACTACCCTTATTTTTGGAGGAACTGTCCGGCGTCAAACGTTTGGGCAGTTTGAATTTGAAATACCCTGAATAATAATAAGGAAATGGAAGAATAAAACCTTTGTTCTACGAAGGTGCTTTGTGCTATGAAGGGGCCGTCATACGAATACCAACGTCGATATAGGTTTTTGTGAAACTTGGTTAAAACCAGATTGTTTAATGTGAATAAGTTTTCAATTGCCATTGCGTACAATAGATCCTCAGTGGATGGTGGTACCCTGATACTCTGTAATAGATGTAGATGCAGATATAAGGAAATGAAGGATATCACTGCTTACTCTGTTGATCGCTTATGGAGGTAGCATGTGCAGAGGTTGAAGGTCATACTTTCTTATGTGTCTATAGACTAACAGCATCAATCCACAATGGATGAAATATTAAGTAAACTTTTCACAGATAATAAATTAGTTTTTGTTTATGGTGACTTCAATATTGATATGTTAGTCAATTTACCAGAAAATTTAATATTTGTGTCATTGTTTAAATCATTCAACTTAAAATATTTATTTAATGAAACAACGAGAATAACAGCAACTTCAGCCTTATGCATAGATAATGTATCTACTAATTACATAGTAAAAGAGTCGTTATGAATTAGTGACGTTAGGGCAAACCATACTGATCAACTTGTATATTTTGAGTGAGACAAAAAGTTACACTTAGTTAAAACAATTTAATTAAGACCTGTTTCTAAAAATAAATAAAATCTTTAATAATAATGTTCTTAGAAATCTTTCTAACGCTAGTTTTGACTAAAAATCCCCCAATATAAACTAGGGTACATTATTTTCCACAAATTGCCAAGAATTCAATCAAACGAATCCTGTGAAAAAACTTAAAGTCAATTCAAAATCTAAATGTAGCGACTGGGCCACTGCGGGAATAAGAAAAAACCGGCCAAGTCAGAGTAGAACTCGCGCACGAAGGTTTCCGTACCATTATTTATAAAAACGACCAAAAAACAACACTTTTTTGTATGGGAGTCCCCTTAAATATTTGTTTTATTGTTTTTAGTATTTGTTGTTATAGCATCAACAGAAATACATAATCTGTAGAAATTTCAACTGGCTACCTATCACGGTTCATGAGATACAGCCTGGTGACAAACGGACGGACAGCGAAGTCTCAGAAATAGGGTCTCGTTTGACCCTTTGGGTATGGTACTCTAAACTCAGAAATATTTTATACAAGGTGTTGTTTTGCATCCACGTCAAAAAGGTTTTCAGTAACGTAGCGATGAGAAGTCAATCCACGTGTAGGTCGTCGTCGACTTTGATAGTTGTAGGTTTTGTACTTTTAAGAAAATCGAATCAGTGTTCATAGGTAGCGGCTGGCCCGGTTTATTTGCTGACCAGTGTCTATTTTTACCTTTAGACTAGAGCCAGACTTCACAGCCATCGTTGTATCAGTTATATAATGGCAACTTATTCCACTACTAATTTGTAACAGGTGTTTTTTTTATTTTTTATTTATCTTATTCGGAATAAAGTTTTAAGAAACTGTCTCGAGCATTAGAGCTTGATGTACAAAACAGACAAAAAAATTAAAATCTGTATTTTTTTTCCGCGGCGTCGTTGCGACGCCGCAGCGGAACCACAGCGCTACTCAGTTGTTTGTGGCGTTAGGCAGAGAACATCATCCATCTTCTCTTTACTCTTGAAGACATCCAGAGAAGCACTATCACGCAGATTATTTTTAAGTTAATGCATGCTTTATTCATTCTGTTGGTTGCTCTCTTATTTTATTTTTAAAGAGCATTAAAATCAGTGTGGTCACGACGATACATTTGATTTCATTGTGTGAATTTATCTAAGATGTTAGGTTAGGTCAGTAAGCTTAAGGTGCTACCCTGACCCAATGAAAGAGAGAGAGACAATAAATACGACATTCAACACAGTCGACAGGGACGACGAACGACGCGGGTTCTCTGTCCGACTCACATTTTATTGAAATTTAATTAATAAAAAAATCAACTTTCATATTTTTTCACAAATGAAATGGGCATTATTTAAATTATTGAATTTCCTATCTATTGGTGTAAACCAATAAAACAAATAAAATCAACTTTTGAAGGAGATGAAGATTTACTTTTATTTTAGTGGTTTTTTTGTGAATTTTTAACCAAGTAAATGCGAAGCTTATTAAAAAAAACTAAATGGGGATTTTAAAGATAAAACATTAAAGAATTATGTGGACTTTACATTTACTTTTCATTTCCTTCAGTTTTTGAGGGTATAGCATCTGAAGATAGCGAAAAAACGGGATTGGGTCCGGGAAACGCCTTAATGCTCTTCAATCTCCTTCGTCCAAAAAAATATATATAAGTAGCTACATAAGTCAGGCAGCTCTCTTTCAGTAAGTAGGTACCTAGATATCTACCTATGAGGTACTTTATGAGATTAACAACATTGATTACTTACCATTTTTTGTAATTAATGAATTTGCACTAATTTGCAGCAATTTTTTTTAAGAATACTTAAAAAGGTACACTTATAAACACATTATAGGTAGAAAGAAAATTTAGTTTTTTAACTTAGTAACTTAACGTAACTTTGTTATGATATGTTGAAGTTTCATCATCATCATCATTTCAGCCGAAAGACGTCCACTGCTGGACATAGGCCTCCACCAAGTGACGGCACATTGCCAACCTTCACCAGGTCATCGGTCCACCTAGTAGGAGGCCTTCCAACGCTTCGTCATCCGGTTCGCGGTCGCCATTCCAAAACTTTTCGGCCCCATCGACCATCCGTTCTGCGAGCAATGTGCCCTGCCCACTGCCACTTAAGTTTGGCAATTCATCGGGCTACTTCGGTAACCTTGGTTCTCTTGCGGATGTCCTCATTTCTGATTCGTTCACGCAAAGAAACTCCGTGCATAGCCCTCTCCATTGCCCTTTGGGTGGCTTTAAGCCTTCTGATGAGGCCCATTGTGAGCCGAACGCTGCCCAGCCGAGTCGGATTCGACGATTGAACTCTTTTAGTTCCGAAGTTAGACCTACCCAACTGGACCGTTTGTCCCAGGTAGACATCGTCTACTACTTGGATTGTAGAGTCTCCGATCTTGATAGGAGTGGGTGTTACATGGGCATTCAACATGACTTTGGTTTTGTCCATGTTCATTTTGAGACCCACTCTTCCGGAAGCTCTACTGAGGTCAATGCTGAGGTACAATGCTCGATGACCTCATCGAGCATTGTACTGAGGTCCTCCATAGTCTCAGCCTTGACCACTATCGTCGACAAATCGAAGGTGAGAGATGTACCTACTGGCCATTGACGAAGCTCTACTGAGGTCAACGAGCATTGTACTGAGGTCCTCCATGGTCTCAGCCAAGACCACTATATCGTCGGCAAATCGATGATGAGAGATGTACTCGCCATTGTTGAAGTTTAGTCGTTCCGATTTCGATTGAGGTTAGGTCTAGCTAGACGTTACGTAGTCGACAAGCGCGCGCAAGTGTGGCGCGGTAAAATTCAAATTTCCGATGCGTTCGTTCCCAAACGTTTGACATCATACAAAGTTATTATATTAAATTAATTAAATATTGAAGGTATGTAGTTACATAAAATCTGTGTGGTGACAAAATATATAAATAAAATCATGATGTTCAATTAGTGGTCCACCTAAGTCCTAGAACCAGCTCAGGGGGGGGTCATGACCCCCATGACCCCCCCCCCTGGATCCGCCGTTGGCAGCTACTGGATATATGAAAACCATTCCTTCACCCGCTTTAGAGTAAACTTGAGACATCTAGACCTTAGCATACAGGAAGAGGCGAAGGACATATGGACAGAAATCCATGTCACCACATCTTCGATCGAAGATACGATATCGGACTCAAAGCGGAAGCTGAAGATTTCTCTGGCATCGATGAGTTAGGATATACACAGACGGCTCTAAAACCATATATTCGTTATCTGAGCTGGCGTCTTCACAAATGACTTAAATTTATTTTAAAAAAATGTCAACCACTTAAAAGACGCACTAAACACAATCTCCAAGCAGAATGCATTATGGTATAACCAGAGCGCCTTAAGCAGTTTTAGCCAGAGACATCAGAGATCTTAACATCAAAATCATCACACACAGTGCATCAGTTCTTCAAGCGCTACAAAACAATATCTTAACTTCTGCCCTCGTATTGGAATGTCACAACGCACTCGCAACACATTACGAACACAAAAATAGTAACTCAGCAATGGATAAAATAAATCACTGAGTAACGACGCAGCAGATGAACTAGCTAAAAGAGGAGCTAAGACAACAGTATACGGTCCGGAGCCACTGCTAACCATACACCAAACCAAAATCAATAATATCATCATGGCTGCATTAGAAAACCGGGGAAACAAACTAATTGGAATGGAGAAACAGTGAAACCTGCAGGCCAACAAAGAGTGCAGTTCCGGAAGCATCAAAGAGACTTGCCCGCAGCATTACCAGATTGAAACGGGACAAAATTCGCAAGATTTTAAGTATCATTACCGGCCATTATCCCCGAACAAACACCAATTTACCATAGGTGTGACAGATAGCCCTCTGTGCAGAGGATGCATGGAGGCGGAACAAACACCACAGCACGTGCTCATGGAGTGTAGAAGCGTGGCAGATCAACGGGCACAGACTCTTCAATCGCCGGCATCGCTAACGGAAGCCTGTAGCAGCCTGAAGCAGCTGCTAGCTTTCTGGGAGGACCTGGGATGGTTAGAGTTACAAGAGGATTTTCAACACAACGTACAATGGCCCAATAAAGAGGTCAAGTGCGGAAACAGCTCCGCTAACAAAACCTGTCCATTCGCGACACTCCCCTTAGCATTCTCATCCACATGCAATTGCCTTACATTCGTCATTTTTGTGGAAAAACATTCACATTCCTACAAGATAAAATCTAACCACTATCACATAAAAATGTGGGAGTCGCAGATAGTTTCCGTGACTTGCCTCCATTTCACCAATCCAGTGTTAATTCTGATGTGTAACGAGACCATCTATCCATATACTTTTTTTTTTTTGTTATGTTCTGTAACTTGGCAATCTGTGTTGACACAATAAGCCAATCGCCTGGTATACATTGGTATTCCGTCCATGGCATCATTGGCAGAAAGATTTATTTTCTTAAAATCCTTTCATCTTGTTTATTATTTGAACCTCGTGGTTAGCATAGGGACACTATGCCGCTTCAATCGGCTGTGGGAGGTACTGCCTGTACCCTGAAGCTTTGAGGCCAGTTGATTGACGTGCGTTGATATTCTATCCTGGT
The DNA here is from genome assembly GCA_963082945.1 of Cerastis leucographa. NCBI lineage: Eukaryota > Metazoa > Arthropoda > Insecta > Lepidoptera > Noctuidae > Cerastis > Cerastis leucographa. The sequence continues at coordinate 11,659,972 of OY720378.1, forward strand.
AGCTTTTACTGTGTTTAGCAATCTCTTGTTTGACGGTACTGATATTTAGATCTTGATGTATATTTTTATTGCTCACATAGTAGGGTATGTCTAACATGGCTCTCCAAATACTTAAAAGTATTTTGATACCCAGTTTTTGTACCTAGGTTGGTTATCCTAGGTACAAAAACTAGGACTGGGACCAGCTTGAAGGTATGGTTATACTTTCAAGGCCGGGTATTGAGATTCGCAGGTATGTGTCATGCCTAATACTGACTGATTTCAGAACCCAGTCCGGTCCGCTAACACTGTTGCATTAAAGATCTTAGTCCTACCATTTTTACTAATTATCTTAGTTCCAGAAGTCAACAGGAATACCAGTAATTTAAAGTCCCACGTACGTACCCACACATGAAAATAATTTTAGAGACAAGAAAAAACAACAAAAAAATAACAACTTCATACTTTATTCCGCAGAAAGTTTATAATATTCCTTAAGGCCTTTAACATAAGAAACAATAACATTTATAATCAACAATCTAAACAGGATTCGCTCAATACATTATAAGCGACATTGCTTTTGGAAGTCTTCGTAAGAATAGTCAAAGTGAAATTATTTTACAAAAATCGACAATAGAAAAGAAAACAATACTTGAAGGTAATTCGACTAAGACAGGCGATTTTTTGTTGCACTTCACATTACACAGACGAAGCACAATCAAACAAACTAATTGTTCAACAATTATCTGTTACGTCTAACTAACACGTCAAAATCCAGAAAATTAATTATACAAGCTTATTGTGCAAGTTCACGATTATCGGCTAGTTTTGTGCGAAGAAATTCACAAGCTATCTACTGCTACAACAATGTCTTCACAGATAATAACGAGTTAACACGAGCAAATATGTATCTAAATTTTCGTATTACTGGAATACCTAAATGTAATAACAAACTAACAAACACGGGCCCGGTATTTTCTTCAGCAATTATTATCGTCAAATAATCAATTTTTTTTTTTTTAATGTTTATGAAGGCAAGCTTGATAAACAGACCAAAGTAGACCAAAAATTGATATAAATAAATACCTACATCAATTTAGTAAATGTCCACTAAATATTATCTACAGGCAAGCTTCAGCAGCTGCTACACGCTGTAACAAATAGTCAGGCACTATTCGAATAATTATTCTATATTAATTGTTTATGGTAAATCCAGTGACAGCGAAAAATTTTGTCTAGTCCATTATCAAAAATATTTTCGTTTTTGTACTATCAAAAATACTTTTTCAATAGCGTCGGACAAACTCGATGATGAGTAGCGCGCAGGGTTAATATGATATCCCATGTGCGTGCCAGATCTTATCAGTTCGGTTACGTTCTGCGAACACCGTTCGATTACATAGTTTTTTTCCACTCATACATTTAATTATTATACTTGTGAGTGAGTGAACTCTTCACCGTATTGTCACGACACAAACTACAATTGCTATAAGCTGCAGGCCAACGACTTGTAGCGAATTCATATAGATCACGTCCGTGACTTTGTTCTATCAAAGCTTATTTCTTTGTCTCCTAGATCAGAGGCCGTCTGATATTGTTTTGGATACAATATGAATAGCACCACCTCTTTCTCGCTATACAACAAATATGGCTTTAACAATTCATAAAACGCCAACAGAACAATTACTTGTTCGGTTGGCAATTTCTCACTGACTTGACTGTCAGTCTTGTAACGCAGTTTACGATTATCAAAAGATAAAATTAGGATAACAAACGTCTATATTGTCGGAGAACGTAGGCTGAGGTGCAGTATAAGCACAATTCACCTGTTAAATAAATCCGATATAAAAGTACTATAATTATAAATTAAACTTTTATGTATTTTGGGAAGACACTACATAATTATGTTTAAGGTTCTCGACCGTACAAGCGGAAGAACCCTATAGGAACTAAAACGGTCGTCACCCCAACAGTACTACTGTCTCACCTCTGAGGAAGACAACATACAGACCTTTTAGGTATTTTACCTCTGACAGCGCCAACCAAAATGCAACCTTATTTTACCATCAATTAAGATCACAGTGATATGGACAGTGGGGCAAAGTCTGAGGTAACTTATATGTGATGATCTGTTATATGATTTTTCATTTACTAGTTTATATAAGTTTTAGTTTACAAACATCGAATTCAACATGAACACAGTAGACAGAGTTATAAAACTACACTTAGTGAGGTACAGGCAGCCCAAGAACATTTTGCTTGGTTCCAAAATCAAAGGTAATTTAATGTTTTTTGACTGATTCTTTTGTATAAAAGAAGAATGGATGTCCTATCTATTAATATTAGCCGTGGTTTCTTCGCTCGTTAAAATAAGAAATATTTTACCACTATTGGTAGTAAATATTTCAGCTACGAAAAATCGCGCAATTGTTCAATAAATTAGCCTAATGTCGCAAACATATTATCGCAGACACATTACCAAAATATTACTAAGATTTATTTGTACATTAGGTATTATATTGCTTTTACAACTAGTTATTTAATCATTGTATTTGACATACATTGCGGCTATCGAAATATAATAAACAAGACCTCACATTTTTTTTTTTACTTTGTCCGTCGGGTAGTTTATTGAAAAGTATTGGACACGTATTTTTTCTTTTTTTACGTGGTCATAAGATTACGGAGATATATTGTGTTGAAATGGCGCATGACGTCACATGTAGGTAAGTTTTATACCTACTTGTGACGTAGTGAGCCCCCACTCTCCAACTTTAATGAGTTTTAACTAAGTAATTTTTTGATATTTTGATAAAACAAAAATACGTGTCTAATATTTTTGTGTTACCTGTCTGACGGACAAAATAGAATGTCGTTTTCTTTACCCAGTCCGCACCCCTATTGCAACAGCACTGTAAAACCTACGGTTGTAATAGGTGATCAAAAATAAAAATGGATAGTACATAATATACAGGATGTTTGGTGCATCGTTTGCCAAATCGAATAGGCCGAAAGGAGATGTCATATTTTGCTATCTCTTCACGCCCTATAACTCATTCCTTGCCACACCGGTTTTTTTATTACAACTTTTTAATTTAAATTTTGAAAAAATCCAAAATTCAAAATTTTAGGTCAAATAAAAAACTAAAAAAAATGTTTAGACTTAAAATTTCGATTTAATTTTGATGTGTACTGTTGTATGATTCTTTCAAATTCAAAATTACTTTTTTTTTTTTTGCCTTCGGCCTATTCGATTTGGCAAACGATGCACCAAACACCCTGTATATCTATGAAATAGTTTCTCTGCACAGAACATGCATTTAAATATACATAGCTATGAAAAATATTTGTGTAATTTAATTAGTGTTATACTTTGTCATATTCTCGAGGCACTTTCACAGTTATCAATGAATATTATAGATATAATATCAACACTAATGCGTGTAACATCAACAATAAGGGATACTGTTCGGGTAATAAAATAATGGAATGTCATTAGCTGCCTATGTTTCAAAGCTTCGTAATGATAATTTTCTGGATTTGTAAGTAACATTCATGTCGATATATTCACAAGGAGTCTACTCTTTAAGTTTACGGAAGAGGGCGAGCGCGCGCCGTCAACTTTGTACCTGCGCTTAGCATTCGAATTTCAGGATCTGTTTTTTATCCTATGATCTGTAAACAAAAAGAAAAATCACGTAGTAAATGTGTGATATTACAAGAATAGTGTGTGAGAGTTCAGAATACACGGTAAACAAAAAGCAGGTAATGCATAAACGGAGTGTAAGCAGACCCGTCACGAAGCCATCATCCAAGCATTCTGTACATCAAACAATGCAGCTCTACGCAAAAATGTTTGCAGGGCTATGTTGGTGTGAAAAACCATGGTTTGTGATAGCGCTCAATGAAACGCAGTAATAATATTGTGCTGATGAATGCATGGAACACATTACAGAGGTCATGGAGGTATTTGAAAACGTGTGAAAACTAACTTTCAATATCTCCGTAACTAGAAAGTTCCCAGGTAAGGTGACATTGTATCAAAACAAATGTAAAACTAACGTTGCGTTAGCGTACACGTTCGCCCATGTAAGATGCAAGGGAAGTCATAACAGGGTAAGTTTCATTATCATCTGCCTAGCCTTTTCCCAACTGTGTTGGGAACGGCTTCTAATCTAACTGGATGCAGCTGAATACCAGAACTTTACATGGAGCAACTGCCTACCTGACCTCCACAACTCAGTTAGTACTAGGTGATACCCCTTGGTGAGGCTGGCTGTCAAAGATCTATAAATTATAGCCGAGACCAACAGCTTAATTTGCTATCCACGGTACAGAAGAGTCTCGATATGTAATGAATGATCACCCATTCACGGACCGATCTTGACAAGCGCTATTGCATCTTGAAGATCGACCTGTGCGGCTGTTAAGTTTATAACTTTGGATACAAGACATACTTACTACTGCGTGGAAGAACGAGCGCCTGACTGTCGGGGACGGTACAGCAATGCAGGTTGTTATGGAACATGTACTGGATGGTCAGGTGCTTGTCTTCGCCAACACAAGGGTCGTAGAAACCGGGCAACTCAGACTGGGGACAAGAATACACAAATTATTAAAACACACTCTACTAGAAGAAGAAAGAACCAAAGAAGCCATGCCATCCCCTGATACAAAGTTGACCAGGCGCCTTCTGCGTCTGGACAAGGATGGTCTGCGTCTGGTGTCGGGGACCATCACTGGACACTGTTCACTGAACAAACACTTCTACACTCTAGGAATCACTGATACTCCCCTGTGCAGAGCATGCATGAATGCGGAGGAAACGGTGGCGCATGTACTGCTTGAGTGCACCGGAGTTACCAAGATTCGCGAGGAGACCCTGGGAACACCGAGATCCCTTGCGGATGCCCTGAGAAGACCGGGAAGTGTGATCTGCTTCTGGAGGGAGGTGGGCTGGTTGGAGTAACGGCCACCACGGCTCACGCACAATGGTCCACTTAAGGGACTAAGTGCGGAAACCTAAACCCCATAAAGAAGAAGAACACACTCTACTATAACCCTTTGGAAGATTGTCCCCGGAACAGTAAGGCCGAGGACTCACCGACTGAGAGGGTCAACTTCTACTTTTATGATAAAAAAACAACGGACAGTCAGTTGGGCATTTTTCTCAGGGACCTGTTTTCAACGAGGGTGATTAGCCAACAAACTTGGCGAGCAGCTAGTGTGGTTTTGTGGCTGGGCTATTAGCTTGCGCGGTGCGACAACTGATTACTTACGCCCAGTCGCTTGCCATTTGCTTGTATGCGCATGTTCCCAGGTAGTGTCTCAGCAAGTTTTCGACCCTTTAGCTCCACCGGCAGTGTCAACTGTCAGCGATCAACTACGGGGCTTACATACATTTATTGTACAGTCACGACCAATGAAATGCAAACTTAGCTAAATCAAAAGCGATGTGGGGTAAGGCCTATTTCGTAACACGTTAACCACATTAAAACACACAACACTTTAAAAAATTGGTGCGTATATATGTCACAGTCAAAACTGTTAATTTGCAAAACCACTTTACACAAAGGTCAAAAGACTAACATATACATTTCATTGCTCGTGACGGTACATTTCTTGAGCGAGAATATAGTAATATTAGGTCTTTACCTATGAAATTGCCGTTTTGTTTGAAAAAAGTTAAAGTATTTTTTTTTTCGAACTTGTTTATTTCTTTTATTCAAAGTAATCACCCCTGCAATCAATGCATCTTTGCCAACGCTGTGGCAGTTTATGGATGCCCTTCTTGAAAAAATCAGCTGGACGGGAGACAACAAACTCTTCAAAGGCGTTTTGTACTGCCTCTCGGGAATTGAATTTTTTTCCCGCTAAAAAGTTGTCCAAATTTTGGAAAAAGTAATAGTCGGAAGGCGCAAGATCTGGTGAGTATGGCGGATGAGGGAGAGCTTCCAAACCCAACTCATGCAGCTTAGAGACGGTCTGTTGTGCAGTATGGGGCCGCGCGTTGTCGTGAAGTAGCAGTGGAGACGACCGATTGACCAAAGCTGGTTGCAGACGTGCGAGTTTCGCCATCATTGTGGTCAGTTCTTCAATGTACACATCTGCAGTAATGCTCTCGCCGTTTTGTAAAAAGCTATGATGAATCACACCAGCACTAGACCACCAAACTGTGACCATCACCTTTCTAGGGGTCATTTTTCGTTTTGCACATTACTTTGGTACCGAACCAGGATCTAACCAACTTGCTGAGCGCTTTCGATTGTCAAAAAGAATCCATTTTTCGTCGCACGTAACAATTCGGTTCAAAATTCCTTCATTTCTGTGCCTGTTAAGCAGCGCAAGGCAAGTCTCGACGCGTACGTTGCGCTGGCGATCGTTAAGTTCGTGGGGCACCCATCTATCAAGCTTTTTTATCTTGCCAATCTGTCGCAAATGGACCAATATTGTTTTAATGCTAACATCAAAAGCTGCTGCCAGCTCAGCTGTAGATTGAGTTTCATCAGCTTCAACAATCACCTTTAATTCATCATTGTTGACCAAAGTTTCCGGACGACCACGAGGTTCATTTTTCAAGTCAAAATTCCCAGAACGAAACCGAGCAAACCAATAACGGGTTGTGCGTTCGTTTGTACAGTTCTCTCCGTAAACGTCGTTGATGTTACGGGTCGTTTGTGCCGCGTTGGTGCCACGACGGAACTCATATTCCATAATTACACGAAATTTCAAAGTATCCATTATGAGGAAAAATGTTGAAATGTAATGAAAATACAACGCTAATGAATAAACAAAAGACTGATTTTGTAAATAGAATGTCATATTTTTAAAACAAAATTAATTTGAATTTAGAACTCATAGCCAATCAAAACTTTTTTTTGTTTGAAAAAGTCTGTACTGCAATACGGCAATTTCATAGGTAAAGACCTATTATAATAATAGCTAATCGCTTCTTAGTAATCTGTGAAACAATAAACAGCTTAACTATCTGTTTGGTGCGATACGGGTTCTAAACGATCAAACATACTTCATACTTTTCAGAGTAAGATATCATCACACGTAGTCCATTTACCAACGGATATCTACTCTATATAACCGTCAGGCGACACATGTGAAAAGCGGCTAAAATCGTGGTTAGCATAGCATATTTTTTAAACCTAGATATGCACAGCAATACGTAATGTGCAATAGGCATTATCAGTATTGTTTCAAGAAAATACAAGGCGATCTGATAGTATGTATAGACCTTATTTATCTCTCTGAAGTGTTGTATAATGTATCCTAAAGAATCTTAGGGAATTCCATTATTTCTCACTTATTCCATGTTTAGATTACGTAATTAATATTGTTATTTTTATTCCATACAGAACTTAATTTGATAACGAGGTTGACGAACGCATACACAGATCTTGACCTCATTTTCATAATCAGCATGACGAGATCAAAATTTCCATAAATAGCTATTAATTATGCTACTATTAATAGCTAAAGGAAATAATTTCATGAATGTTTGCAGTGATGCGGGTTATTACCCAACCGCCATGATATGGGGGCGACGAAACTATAACAATAGTTTTCATTATCCAAATAACTTCCGATGATATTTGTGTTTACATCGCTGCATAGCGACTACTTGGTTTTAGGTATCAAATTAATAACCAATACGCTGTTGAAGCCAGGAACTTCATGATACAATTTATCAAGCAAGCTACAGAGATCACATTTTTTGGCACCCGAACGACTGACAGGGGGCGCAGTTGGTAAACATTTGTGTTAACAATGTAGTGAAAAATCAAGATGGGTTGTTAGTTCCAATTTTGGCCAACTGCCAAAAAATCCTTGAACAGCTATAGCTAGTCTTTTTTATCTCGTATCAGCGTAAGTTGGATTGCTGATTGACGATCGTTATTCTGGCTCCATATGCTATGTTTTGGCGATCAATAAGATCTTTTAAGTTCTTAAAGATTTGCGTACAAAACTGTTGCTAAGATTTGCATACAAAACTGTTGCTTAATAAATCGATTGTCTTTGATCTCACGGGGCTTTCGCTAGTAGATTAAATGTGGGCTTAACTATGCCATCATTATGCCTCTTGATGAGGTAGGTAAATTTTTGTTAAGGCCATCTGGGTGCTATATATAAAAGAATATATAATATTATTTGCCGATGAAAGGTTATCAGTTTATGTTTTCTGGTGCAGCTATTCGTTAGATTATTATTAGTATTAGTTTTACATAAACTTAAACAAGGCACACAACTAGACCCCTGGGGTCTATCTTAGCATGCCATGGCCTGAGAGTTGATTAACGTGCTACTAACAGTAAGTTTTAATCAAGTTGATGTAATATTCTTTCAGCTTACGCTTTATGTTTTTATTGTTCATTGAGTCTCTAATGTCTATAGGTATTTTGTTAAGTAAACTGGTTATTGTGAAAGCAGCGGTACGCCTGCCATAAAAGTTATTTTTTCGTGGCACTTGAAGCGATTTTGATTTGGATTGTCGTGTATTCACGTCATATTTAACAAGAAGATAAACATGCGTATTCCAATTATGCGACCAATGCACGATTGCCTGACTTCTAAAAGTCAGCTGGTCCTAACTGAAGCATTTAATGCTATCAGTTAGAACAAAATGCCACAATTTATTGTTCGTTATTTACCCTTCAAGGTTTAATATTATATTGACAAATTAAAGATACACTGCATCTTTGGATGGCAGTCACATGGAAAAATGCATGATCTAGTTTAAACTAGCTTCAATTCTTACATAACAGGTTACATTCTACAACAGACACGATTAATAGAATACACGATTTATAGGTATTCTTTTATAATGTTGTGTAAAAAAACACTTAACAAAGCCGAAATGCACTTGTTCTTCCCGTAACTACGATCATTTTTTTTGTTCTGGACCATACCTGGGAACCTTCTACGGAGATATTGGGGGACAAAGTACCAACTTTTTCACAAGTTTTTCAAAAAAAACATGTGTTTAATGTTATAACTTACCATGTTTACTGATGGTCGAACAGTCTTCAACCTTATTACTTAGCAGAGCAGAGCATTAGGGTGAAATGTGGTCGACCGTCAGTGAGTGCGGTAGTACCTACTACACAAAGATATGAGGTTTATTGCTACATCCCTATAACATAGTCAAACCCTAAGTTCTAACTTAATTTTTATCGTTGGGTTTGCTCTTGACTATAGTCTAGGTCAGACATGACAGAGACAAAGTCGACGATGATACGAGCTTACCCTGAAGAAGCCTGTTCACTCTAACTTTGAAGAAATTAGGGTTTTAAGCGTTCGGAAACACAGACGCAGGTAACTTGCAGTGCGTTTAGATGTCCAATTAAAGAAGGGGCGGGAATGAGGTCGTGAAGATCTTGGGCACACTCACCGAAGTACAGCCTATAGAAGACCGACAAGCAAGCAACCTTGCGGCGATGAGCCAAGCTGCTGAAGCTTGTGCATCCACCAATTTTCGTCGTCAATCAGCCTCTTAGCTCTGCGTTCTACCGAGTCAAGCGCGGAAAGCTGGTATTTAGTTGAGCCATCCCAAAGGTGTCTGCAATACTCCATGCAGGATCGGACTTGTGCTTTATATAGTGTTAAAATCTGTCCAGGCTTCAAGTATCGCTTCACTCTGTTTAGGATGCCCAGCTTTTTGGCCACAGTTTGGGCTTTGAACTCAATGGTGGCGCAGAAGTTGAGATTGGACGTCAACTTCATGCCTTCCTAGGCATGAAGTTGACTCGAGCTCCTGCCCGAGTCGATCAGTCACAGGAATAGATGTGCCACGAAAAGTAGGGGTTTGGTCGAAATGACTCCTTTTTGCGTTAGAAATACACGCTTGTGTTTTGGTGGCATTAAAAGAGACCAGATTGTCATCACTCCACTGGGAAACAGGCTTAAGGCTTAAGGTCATATTTGTGCGCTCTAGCATAGCGACTCTCAAAGAACGAACTTCATCCCCGCTGGTTGTTGCACGGGACAAGTATCTCTCTGAAACCGTCATCTGCGTACCTACCCAACAAGACCAGGTTGAAGTAAGTCATTGATGTGCAACAGGAAGAAGAGTTGCAGAAATAACAGACTGACTGAGGAACTCCGGCATCAATACTTAATTGAATTCAAGCAGCAAATGTGTAGTACTTCTACGTTTTTAGGGTTCCGTACCTCGAAAGGAAAAAACGGAACCCTTATAGGATCACTTTGTTGTCCGTCTGTCTGTCTGTCTGTCAAGACCCTTTTTCTCAGGAACGCGTGGAGGTATCAAGCTGGAATTTATATCAAATACTCAGGTCTACTGTCCCTTGGAGCTGTGAAAAACCAAATTTCTAAGCCAACGCAATCAAAAGATACAGCCGTTTATGACGCCCATTTCCGCAAATTTTCGACACTCGCAAGGGAATCAAAACCTACAGGGTACTTCCCGTGAACTCAGAATCTTATAATTTGGTACGAAGCAACGTCTTATAGCACAGATAAAGGAAAAATTGCGAAAACCGTTAATTTTTAGTTACATCATATAATAAAAATATTTTAATAATTACGGTTTTAAAAGTACGGAACCCTCGGTGCGCGAGTCCGACTCGCACTTGGCCGGATTTTACGTCTACCTTAGTATTGCCAATATCATACACAAAAAAACCCTTAGGATTAGAAATAATTAGTAGCTGAGCGAAAGTAGATTTCGTGTCGTAGCTGAAGCCGATTAATCGGCTGTCGCCACAACCTGCGGCCGAACCTAAAGGTTTAATATCTCTAAGAAATTCAGTTCAAGATTGGCGAAAAGTGAATAATAAAATAAAGTATATGTAATTCTTCGGAATCTGTGTACCCCGCCCCGCCGCGCCGCTTCTTCTATCGCGCTCTCCCACATTCGTAACTTTTCGTTCAATTTCGGCGCTTGCTAGAAACTTTTGGCATCGATTAGCAATAATTAGTGTCCGCCCAAAGGTGGATTTCTGGCCGAAGCCAAAGCGAATTAACCGGCTATCGTCACAAACTACGGCCGAAGGTGGCCGAAGCTGAAGTTTCGGTCAGACACTAGCAATAATAGACATTTATACAAGGTGTACACTTCCGAAACCGTCAACCAAGCATTCTGAACATCAAATAACCTTACGCAAAAAATAAACCAAAGAAACGACTTTTTTTGGGGTGAAAAATCACATTTTACGGTAGGACTCGATGTTACGGACCCAACACATAGTGCACTAAATAGTACCTCAAGGAAGTATTTAGTAAATATATAACATTAATAACTTGTATTAAAAAAAAACTGGTCAAGTGCGAGTCGGACTCGCGCACGAAGGGTTCCGTACCATTATTTACAAAAACGTATAACTTTTCTGTATGGGATCCCCCTTAAATAATTATTTTATACTGTTTTTAGTATTTGTTGTTATAGCATCAACAGAAATACATCATCTGTAGAAATTATATCCTACCTATCACGGTTCATCCGATACAGCCTGGGACAGACAGACGGACGGACGGACGGACCGACGGGCAGCGAAGTCTCAGTAATAGGGTCCTGTTTGACCCTTTAGGTACGGAACACTAAAAATGTAATAATGTTGGATCTTTGACTTCCGTAAGTAGAAGTTAGGTATAGTACAAAAACATGATCACAATGACAGGAAGAACAAGTGCGTGTCTTCGTGGAGGGTGCATTTAGACCCTTTACATAAATGAATTTTGATTAACCGACTTCTAAAAAAGGAGGATCGTATGTATTCGGCCGGCACGTTCTTTCTATTAACGATTTAATTTTAATTAAATTTCTGAATTGGACTTATTTTTTTCTTTTATTTTCGTTTAACTTTTATGACCACAGATTAATTTTGTTTTGATTTTTTTATGGTTTTGTTTTTCTCATGCAATGCGACGAAAAGATAAATTAGTTATGTTTATTTTATATATTAAATTAGTTTTTTATTTTATAATGTATTTAATAGTTGCATACCCTTTCATAAGATTGTTGTCTGCAAGTTATGTAAATACATCACATATATATAGTCAAGCAGTCATAGAAGACACGTGATTTTACATTGTTGCACGAGTAATAGTAGAGTAAGGTGATGGATGAATCTCCAACAATACGTGAAGAGCAATTTCAGAAATTGCTACACTTTACTGTGTACTAGTAGTTATGAAAAACGTGCTCCATTGTCAAGTAGCCGGGACCGCCTACCTTTGTAGTTATGGGAACATCCAGTATTTATCATATGCAGTGTGAATAGTAAGACTTGGGTGGTAATAACTAAATTTTAGTACTGAGATTCCTGGTGAGATATACATCAAGTACTCAATCGTTTAAGATGTTTATACAAAATACAAAAAAAAAATACAAAAATGTTTATTTCTTCTCAAACATTGTGTCTTACATAAACTGAGGCAGCCCCAGTAAGTTACAATAGTACTTGTGTTGGGGCTGTCTCGCTCTTCCCTTAAATGGTATCTTAACAATGATGAGTTTATGAAAGCATTATTACGAATGCTTGTCCAAGACCTATTATAATTAACGGAATTCTTCGAAAGACATTTTCCGTAATATTACTTTAGCTAGTTAGCAAGGTCTAATAGCTCAGGTCGAATAGCTGTCAGACCAAACGATTTTTTTGGATGGGAGTAATCTTCCACTATTTAAAATATTAATTAGTTGGTGCATAAATGACGGCAAAACCCAGCATATGTTAAAAAAAAACCGTGTCCGATCCGAAAGGTGCATATAGGTATACCAATGATATTACCAAATAAAATAAGAAACATAAAATATTCATGAGAGTGGACATATCAATGAATTTTAAAAACCCGATTTTTGTGCCCAAATATACCACAATTTCCCTAAAATCTAACAAACTTTTTAAACGTGAGAACACCATTATCGGCATTTTCAATCGTTGTTTCTCTACGACGTCACTACCTCAGAAGCGACCAGAGTGATGACCTGTGTTGCCATGTCAGTTTCCTCATATTATTACATTTTATTTATTGCGGTATTTGTTTACTTGCTATCTAGAAAGGACTACATAAATATAAACTAATCTCAATACCTCATTGTTATAAGGTATCAAGATTCGACCCTCGCGGACCGGACAGGTTTTTTTTTAACATAGTGTATGCCACGGTCAGGAGAGTTTTCGAACGTCAAGTGCTGATCAAAGCAAAACAGCGGCTATCCAACCAATCTTGACGACGATATTAACGAGAAATATCTCGTTAAAATTAAAAAATACTCCCTGTTCATTTATGCAGGTTGATTGTCAATGGGGTGCATTCCTTGCAATGGTCGATACTAGACCTAAGTTACAACAATTTTGATAATATGGGGTCCAAACTGGGTTGTTTTGGAGAAATCGAACTTTTAAAGTTGTGTATTTTTTTTTATTATGTTTGTATTTCTAAGAACTACTAGCTTAATAAAATGAATTTGAACTATTTGTAGTATTCTGACTAAATGGACTGGCTATTCAACGACTGCAGTTGCCTCTGCCGTTGGCAATGTGACGCTCTTGTTTATAAGCTCCTAAATATCTGGTTTTAAGGTAGATCCTGAATAGAAACATAGTTTCTAGGTCATTAGATCACATAACCACAGTATCAACAGGGTTACTGGTAACTCGACGTATTCCTTGCAGGATGTCATAGTATGGTTAAAATGCAACAAATTAAGCTACCAAATGTTCTACCTAAATTCAGTAGTTTTTGAGTTAGTACGATTTTTAGTTTTCGTATGAAAACTATACTGTGGTTATGTGACCTAATGACCTAGAATCTATGTTTCGAGTTACCAGTAACCCTCTTTAGTAGCTAACAGGTGCGTACCTGAGAGCAGCAGTGACCCAGTGCATGGTGAAAGCCCTGATTTACGAACACTAAGCCGTGGGTTCAAAAACAGGCAGGCGCATTACTCTGGCGCATTTATTTCATTACCACTGATCTCAAAACAGTGAAGGAAAACATAGTGAGGAAACCGGTTATGTCCTAGATCTAAAAATTCGAAGACTTGTAACATCTACCAAACCGCATTGGGCCCGCGTGGTGGATTACAGCACACTCCCTCTCATAGAGAGGAGGCCGTGTCCCAGTAGAGGGAACATATATAGGTACGCACCTTGCTTGCTTCGAGCAGTTCTAACCGAGTGTCCTTGACGAGGCACTGTACGGGTATTGTGACGTCAATCACTTCGCTGAACGTGTTAGGCGACTCGGCCGAGCTCCCGTCGCCCGTCGGCTCTGCGCCTACTTCGTGGCTGGATGTATCTGAAAATAATAAATCATTGGTGAATAATTGTGCAACAATTGGAACAAGGTACAGTTACGAGCAATGCAATGTATACACGTAGAAACTTTTAAAAATGATTTTCTTCCACTGCATTGATTGTAATTCTATGGAGTTACGAATATAGTACTTTTTTAATACCCTTCATCTACTTGTCCCTTGTCCCATTCTACTTGGGGTCGGCGCAGCGGATTCCTCGTTTCTTCTTCCATTCTCCCCCCGTCAGATGTAACGGCATCATTTACCGTGCATAGCATTGCTCACGACAACCATCCATCTTTTATTTGTCCTTTCACGCCCTTTCCACCCAACAACATTTTTTTACTAGTCTATCTAATAGTATCTCTGAGTTGAAATCGATAACAACGAGAAAAACGCTTTTGATTTTTCTGGGTTTATTAGTGCTTGTGACTGTAGTTCTTTCTTATCGACATTACATCTAAATTATAATGTTTGAGTCCAGTAAGTAAACACGTTTATTACAGCGTCAGTGGCTTTGACAAGATCATTCGGGCTTCGACTACTTCTGCCACCTATCCACGGAATGACCGCGGCAACTATTTCTTAACGTTGAAGGTCGATGTATTTATGTGGTTGTTATTTCTCAGCCGCGATTAGCGCGATAGGCTGGGCTATAATTAAGGTGACAAGTTGAAAACAATGAGGTTTTTAGGGTTCCGTAGCCAAAGGGTTAAACAGGACCCTATTACTGAGACTTCGCAGTCCGTCCGTCTGTCACCTGGCTGTATCTCATTAACCGTGATAGCCATCTGAAATTTCTACAGATTACATTGTATGTCTGTTGCCGCCATAACAACAAATACTAAAAACAGAATAAAATAAATATTAAAAGGGGCTCCTATACAAAAATGTGTTTTTTTTTCGTAACTCGTCTTTTTAAATAAAGGTACGGCAACCCTTCGTGTGCGAGACTGGCACTTGGCCAGTTTTTTCTTTTTAATTTCGCTTTTTAATGAATGTAGAATAGAATTAATTATATAACAAATCAGAATATGATTTTTAACTAAATAATCTAGGGTATTTTAAGAGGAACTTGATATAGTAACGTTTCCCCGAAACAAAAACATTACGTTTTTTTTTTGCCACACAAACGATTTTACTTTAAAACATAAAGAACAATCGTCTGTAAAATGCTCCCTTAGGCCCTGCGCAGACGACAGACTATCCGTGACGCACTTTTTAGTCTGTGAAAATAGAACCTATGCAATTATATGCAGTAACGCACACGACGCGCAAAAAATCCGGCGCACAAAAATCCGTGTAATTCGGGCAGACCGCACCGCGCCGCGGCGCGCCACTCCGCACAAAAAGTGTGTGAAAAAAATTGAACGTTTGCTTCAACGCGCGCTAACTCAGACGGCGCACACTTTAGTCGGCAATCTGCATTTGCTAGGGGTGGACGTAACGCACGCGATCTATTATCATGGCGCCAGAGGTCGATGTAACTATGTTAATTCAAGAAATACAAAACAGACCAGCAATTTATGATACTTCTAAGGCAGAATATCATGATAGACATTTAAAAAGAAAAATAAATAGCAACTCATCAAATGTAGTAACAGACATTGTAAAAAATTTGAAAAAAAAATCCGGATGTTGTTTCAGAATTGAATGTTTAGTATGGAACTGTCCCTTCAGTAATCTTTCCGAAAGTATAGGATGTACCCAAAATTCTCTATTTCTTCTTCTTTTGCTGTACTTCATGTACAAAATAATACTTCGCGATCCCTGCACGATTTCCATAGCGTCTACGTCCCTACAGCTCTGCCGACAGAATGATCGAAGATGTGCGTCGTGTGCGTTGAGTCTGTGAAAAATCTGCGACCGACTTTTTGCGCGCCATGCAGACTTTTTGTGCGCCGCAGACTCGATCGCACAAAAAGTGTGCCGTCTGCGCTGCACCTTAAGGTGACACTTTTCGACATTTTTTCCATAGAAACTTCGGGGGGGTTTTACTCCACTGTTTGACACTGCACATCAGTAAAACATGATATGGTATTGTCTCATTATTAATTTTGTCTGTACGGAAACAGAATGGGAAAATAAAAAGCCATTAAAAAGTTACGAGCTATCAAAGATTCGTTTTTATTGCAAATTTTAAGGCAACTTTGGTCGTAAATTAGTAATAAAAGAAGCGTCAAATTTCCAAAACAAAGTCGGTACCGACACAGCACAATTATCAAAGAATTCAATACATTTTATTTGTAATTGATACACGCAGTGGTTTTTTCATAAAACAATATCTTCCAAAGGCATTTTCGTATTTTTTTACGCGCGCCTTACGTTTCGTAACGCTGTGTGTGTGCGTACGAACTAGATGTGCGTGCAGACTAGTGTCTAACTGCTCATTACTGATGCTATCTGATACTATCTCTGTCGGGCACGATGCCAAGTGAGACAGCGTGCTTTTCGGCCACGGCCACCAGTGAGTTCGAACCCGCGACTAGTTGAACCTTAAATTATGGTACCAACCCAATCGGTTGTAGTACTGCATAGTTATATGCGTGCGGGGCCTTAATCGGAAAAAATCCATTTTCTTATACAATTTCCACAAGACAATCCGGCCCTGTTTCAAGATTCAATCATCAGCTGGCCTACCATGACGTCTTAAAACAGTATTTTTTTACTCTTTTCCAGTGTGGGAAAGACACGGATATTATTTAAGAGCTCTGTTACAACTTTGGTGTTCCACAACAACATGTTATCGAGATAAGGGCCGGAGGAAGATGAGTCTCAGATATTTCGCACGAAAGTTTTATCATTATATGTGGAAACACCATTTAAAATGTTCTCGTATATACATTTCGTAAATAACGAGAGCGAAGCCGCGAGCAAAAGCTAGTACCGTATATAGGACGATCCCAAAATAAAGATGTAAATCAGAGGGAGGTATTATTCCGATCTCTGCTGATCACACTGGCAATTTGCAAGCGTGTTTCCAGCGAAGCGATTGTTTAACACACTTGCTGCGTGTGCATAGCGACCGCGCTGCGAGTGGAGTGCACAATGTCTTCGCCGCGTTAGGGCCTGTCCACATCTCCACGTCACGGCGCTGTCAACGTGGAACGTTGCGGTAACGTGCTACGTTACGTTGCCGCGTCGTGCTAGTGCACGGTACGGCAATGACGTGCATTTTTACGTTACATTGACGTAAATTTGCATGACACGTCAACGTGTACCGTGCCACGTTACCGCACCGTTCCACGTTGACGACGCCGTGACGTGGAGATGTGGACAGGCCCTTAGGGCGACGGGAGCGATCGACGTGTATTTACAAGAGAGCGCTAGACAAGTGACATTGTAAAATCGTTGAGAAATCGTCGCTAAGTCGCTAGCTGGATTCTGAAGATCTTGTCTTAGCACGTAATCATTACGGGCGTTTTCTACTCCGTGTCACTTCCCTAAGGTCCTGGACCTAAGATTAGTTAGGGGTTAAACTTAAGATGAATGACAGCACCATTGGACAGTTGTTCCTACGCCCGATGTGTTTTAAAAACTCATCCGAACATAACAAGGAAGTAAGGTTCTATTCGAAATATCGATCTACTTTCGGACGAGCCCGTAACTATGTTGACGAACTTAGAGAGTTGACCCTCTGATCTCAGAGAAGCAGTACAATAATCACCTACTCGCTGAAAATAAGCTAGCAATTTGCTCTAAGATGGTCTAAAAAACTAAATCTATTCTTACTTTGAGGTAGTTTCCCGTACAGCGCGCGGAGGATGACAAGGCCCTTCTTCTTCTCCTCGTCCGATCTGATTCTCGAGTACGTCTCCCTCATCAGTTCAATGGTAGCGCGGGCCTGCCGCTGCATCTCCTGTAATCTGTTCACAAGCATTATTAACCTTTGACTGCTCCTGTTGGCGGTTCATTTCGATATCCCCGTATAAAGATTAACGTTTACGACCCTTTTTGAATGCGTTTTATTTTTCACGGGGATATGTCATGAAAGTAGATGAACCGTCTGCAAATCCAAGTGGGGATATGTCACTCCATAAACGATGAAAAAAAAAATGATAGATGAATGTGGAGCTGAGTAGGGGTTTGACGCATTTGGTGCACATCTCAACTTGTACACCATGCTCAAATGGTGAACTTAGCAACTGGTGCACTTCTCATATGGTACACTTCGCAACTGGTGCACTTCGCAAAAGGAGCACTTTTTAAGATGAGTCGAGATTTGGAAAAATTGTCTAAAAATGAAAGAATCCTTGGTTTAGCGTACGTAATTTTCTTAAAAATACAATCAACAAAATAATTTTAAATTAACTCTACATAATCACTATAATATTTTTATTTTTTCAAAAATAAAAAGAATGTCACTCGGACATAATAAGAATATATTTATGTAAGAAAAAAATTGTTTTACAGCAAAAGTTATCATAATAAAGACATGATATAATATCATATTATATCAATAACCTTTACAATATTATAATTTAAACTGTATTTCTTTTAGTTATAGTTATTATTATAAATTAAATAAAAGCTTTAATACATAATCAATTATTACATAATCACTAATATAATAATTGGAAAAACGTGATCTTTTCTTTTTTGCCTACTGCAAAAAAAAATGATAACAAAGTGATTACGCTGTATAAAACTAACATACAATTTTCAAGTACTTGTTTCATGAAAAAGATCACGTTTCTCCAATATTCAAGTAATTTAATTTATAGCTATTTACTTAATTAATAGTAACAATTACTAAGTATGAAACAAAGGTTTATCTATATTATATATAACCTGTATGTTGTAAACGAAAGCGGCAACTACTATGGAAGTACCGAATTACTAAAAACCATAGCGATAAATCAAAATTCAAAGCCCTTTCATCTAGACTCAATCGCATTATCAAGTCAACAAAAAAATCACAAAACAACCACTACATACACACAGCTCGCAATAAATGCAAAGCTACATGGGACATAATAAATGACTCTAAATGCAATATACCAGATAGTGGAATACACAATTTAACTGTTAATGGTAAATTAATAAATGATGCATCATCTATAGCTAACTCTTTTAATGACTTTTTTATTGACAATATAAACTCAGAGTTGCCGCAAAGTACACCAAGCAGTCTTGGTACTCAGCTTAATTCTATGTATATGTATCCAATACTTCCCGGTGATGTACTTAAATTGATATTAAATCTTAAAAATACCAAAAGCACTGGATATGATGAAATTTGTACAAGTATACTAAAACATGTAGCCTTGAGAATTAGTCCTGTTCTTAGTCATATTATAAATTTGTTTTAATTATGGTGTATTTCCTGATAAATTAAAGGTAACAATAATCAAACCACTTTTCAAGAAGGGAGATAGACTGTCCGTAAATTGTTTTCGCCCTATAGCTCTTATACCAGTGTTTTCAAAAGAAATACATGATAATATTTACAATTACTTTGATAAGAATAACTTGTTTGCAGATGAACAATCGGGGTTTAGGAAAAATAAATCGATTGATATGGCAGTCTATAATTTTTTAAATGGCGTAATTTAAATAATAAGAATCATGCTTGTGCATTATACATGGACCTTACCAAAGCTTTTGATAATGTAGACCACAATATACTGTTATCGAAATTGTCTGCTTATGGTATTAGAGGCAGTGCTTATGATCTAATAAAGTCCTACTTAAGTAACAGGAGACAATCGACTGAGATCACAAGGATTTGTGCTAAGACAAAAAGAGAAATAACTTACTCATCAAAATATAGAGAAGTAAAAATAGGGGTACCACAAAGCAGTGTTTTAGGACCACTTTTATTTATAATTTATGTGAATGACTTGCCGCGCATTACGAACCATCCGACTGTTTTGTTTGCTGATGATGCCACTGTTGTATTCTCCAGTAAAGAACTGTTTAAACTAAAAGAAGAAGTAGAAAATACGTTACAAACTATTATAGAATGGCTAAAAGCAAATAAATCAAAAATAAACTTAACCAAAACTAAAATTATGACTTTAAAGAATAGAAATGGCAAACAAACAAACGTCGATGTTTATTTCCAAGGACAAAAGATTGAGCAAATCAATACAACAAAATTCTTAGGCTTACATATAGACTACAACCTAAACTGGAAATCACATTTGGAAAGCTTGTGTCTCAAATTAAGTCAGCAGTCCTATGCGTTATATATGCTTGCAAAAACGGTCAGTACCAGTGCGGTGTTAGCATCCTACCATGGTTACGTAGGGTCCTTGCTGAGATATGGCGTAATGTTTTGGGGCTATTCTACAGAAAAGGAAGCTGTATTTAAAATGTAAAAGAAATGTATCCGCGCAATCTGTAGTTTAAAACCAACAGATAGTTTTAAGCCCTTTTTTCAAAGCATAAAAATATTAACACTACCATGCTTATATATATTGGAAGTCGTAGTCTTTGTAAAACGCAACTAGCATTATTTCAAAAATTATAGAAGTCAACGCAACAATAGAAAAATATATTTCCCTGACAGCAGTAGAACTACTTTGTTTAGCAATAGTATTTTTTGGATGGCACCTCGACTTTATAACCATTTACCAAAATGTATTTTAGACTTAAAAAGTATGGACATAATTATTTAAATGTAATGTTATAGGAAAAATCTTACTATAGTGTTAATGAATATTTGTGTGACAAACTCTAAATAATGTTTATTACTTAAGTTTGACATAAATTACGAATTTCACAATTATTAATTCTGGACATTTTAGCATAATAACAATAATAACTTACTTTGACTTTAATTGACAAGTTAAACGACATGTAATTTTGAATTATGTATTTAATTTTTTAATTTAGGGACTATCAACGTTCCTAACTAAATGTTGCATGCCTAGTGCAGAATATGGTGAGACTAACAACTTTCTGTTCTTCAAAAACCCACCTGTATAACTACCCATATTTGCAATAAATGAATTTGAATTTGTTTTTGAGAAACAGGTTATGATTTAATTTACAGCTTTTATTTAATTAATAATAATAACTATAACTAAAAGAAGTACAGGTAAATTATAATATTATAAAGGTTATTGATATAATATGATATTATATCATGTCTTTATTATGAAAACTTTTCTTACATAATTATATTTTTATTATTTCCGAGTGATTTTCTATTATTTTTGAAAAAATATTAATGTTATAGTGATTATGTAGAGTTTAATAATTATTTTTGTTTTGTTATAATTATTTTGCAGTAGGTAAATACGTCTTTCCCTATCAGCTCATAATGTCAACTTCGCAAAATGACAACCGGTCGCAAAATGTCCACTTCTCAAAATGTCAAATTCGCATAATGACTATTTCTCAAAATGTCCATTTCTCAAAATGTCCATTTCTCAAAATGACAAACTCTCATAACATCGAATTCTCACAATGTCAACTTCTTAAAATGACAAATTCGCACATTGACAACTCCACGTAGTCTACCTTAACAAGGTAATTTGAATTTTTTACAGATTGTTTGTAAATGTGTAGACATTGTAAGTCTTATAGATTCCTAGATCCTTGGTAACTTTTTATCTTGTTCTACGTTTTATAGTAAGCAACGATTTATTGTCGGGCCTACGAGGTCCACTCATACTTAAGTACCAACGCTGTAACATAGAAAAATTGTAAAGCCAAATGATTTTAAAAGAGTAACCATGGAGTTTCTTGCCAGTTCTTCTCCATAAGAAACGACCAACCCGAACCGAGCACCTTTTTGGTGACGTTTTACAAATATTTAATACCAAATATTTTGATTTTTGAATTTGGTAATATGTATAGCTAGTTATACATATACTAAGGGTATTTAGGTAGATATCTGAAAACATTAAAAATAAAATACCAAAATTTATAATCAATCAATCCCGGTTGTTATACTAGATTATTTATACTTATAAAACAACGATTTAACATTCAAATCAAAGCGTTTAAATGCGACTACGAAATCACTCAGATTATTGCAGTTTCGACGGTTTTCCCTAACGCTGATATAAGTGGGTGTTACCATCATTTCAATGACGCAGTGTGGGAATATTCAAAGAAAATTGAACTGAACAGAACTCCAGAAAGGCTTAACGCCACTAGAATGGCAGCAATGATTCCCCTGTTACCAGCAAATTTAATACCTGCTGCATATATGAGATAAATCCTTCCGTCGCTATTTTGAAAGACAATGGTAGGTACCTTAAGTTTTCGCCAAATATTTTAAGTTGTGTGGGTCAGCGCCACCGTACAACAAATGCTTAGAAGGTTAGTTGGTATGGCCGCATTCCAAAAAAAACATTTACTTTTAACATTTACACAAACACAATTACTTTTTTTAAGGGGCCAGACAATAACTGACAGGCTTTTTAAAATTTTAAGAAATAGGAGACGACTCTGCGAGCAAATATTTCTTATACTTAATATCAAAAGTTATGACTTTTGATATTATGTATAAGAAATATTTGATTGCACTGAAAATTGGAAATTTGACGATCGCATCATTTTTTAAAAAGATTATATTTTTGCGGATTATATGTTCAAAAAGTAAATTGGAACTTACTATGTAAATGATTTTTTTACTGCTATGGACAGTGTATTTTTTTAGTTTATATTGTTATGTTTTTCGACATTTTGATGATTTTGTGTTTAAGATGTCACACCTATTATATTACCATTACAGTTGATTGATTATAAATATTGATACCTATTTTATTTTTAAAGTTTTCAGATATCTACCTACATACCCTTAGTATATGTATAACTAGCTATACCTATTACCAAATTCAAATTACCTTGTTAAAGTAGAAACTACGTGGAGTTGTCATTATGCGAATTTGTCATTTTAAGAAGTTGACATTGTGAGAAGTTGCCGTTATGAGAGTTTGTCAATTTGAGAAATGGACATTTTGAGAAATAGCCATTATGCGAATTTGACATTTTAAGTACTTGACATTTTGAGAAGTGGACATTTTGCGATCGGTTGTCATTTTGCGAAGTTGACATTATGAGCTGATACGAATCTTTCTTACATGTTTTTTTTTTATTACTTTCGTGTGACTTTTTTTATTATTTTTGAAAATTGTTTAAGTTTAAGTAAGTGTGTACCTACTTGAAAAGTATTTATTGATTGTATTTTTAAGAAAATAACCTACGCAAAACCTTCATTTTTAGACATTTTTTCCAAATCTCCACTAATCTTAAAAAGTGCTCCTTTTGCGAAGTGCACCAATAGAGAAGTGCACCAGTTGCGAATTGTGCCATATGAGAAGTTCACCAGTTGCTAAGTTCACCATTTGAGCATGGTGTACAAGTTGAGATGTGCACCACAGGCGTCAAACCCCTGAGTAGAAGACTACGTTACGAAATGCTGCCGATGCCGTAAAAGTGGCGAAGATCTAGGTACATAAAATTTTAAATATCGTAGTGACCTTAGGTCAAAAAAGCGTTGTCCCGAGGAGTCTGCCAGCTGGATTTGTGCCCGATTGCTGGCAATAGCCTCACCCTGAGCCTATTGCCATCAATCGAGCACAAATACAGTCACCGTGGTTCTACTGAGAATTCCTATGGTTAGATTAAGATAACTGGTTGTCGCCTAGTGGTTTAAAAATGTTACTGTAATTAATAAAGATTTTATGTTTTAATCTTACAGCACATCTTCTCCATGATATGAACTATGACTAGGCACATTCCCACACAAATCCGTGTGCGCAATGTACGAAGTTTTTACGTATTCAAATATTACCTTTCATAATTAGCCTCCATAGATCGCTGCCGGTCGCGTTCCTGACGCTCCCTCGCGATTGGGTCCAGGATGATCTTCTTGAGAACCAGCCACGAGATCAGGGGTACCACGGTCGCGTAGAACACTGGTGACGGCATCACTTCCTCGCACAGGTGGATCGGCACAACGATTGTTTGTGACGAACATGTCCATCTAGGATAGAATGGTGTTTGTCAGAAGAGCACATAATTTAAGATGCAAAGGCGACTATCAACTGTCTAGTTAGCTAACAAAGAAATAATCTGGCCAAATGGGGTATCCTCGACCTATCATAAACACAATGCCAGTGTCCCCCTTTGCAGGATATGGAGCACTGTCTTTCCTGTCCATCCTACACAATTCAGGATTTAAATGACCCTAATGATGGCTGTGCAGGCGGCTGTAATATACAAGGTGTTGTTTTGCATCCGTCAAAATTCAGGAGATCTTCACAAAATAAATAAATTTATTTCAGGCAAGCATAACCCACACACAAAACGATGGCATAAATTAAATTAAAAAAATGAATTATAAGAGTTAAATGTAAATAATATATAATATATATAACAAAACAAAATACAATAATAAAATAACAAATTTCGCTCCAGCTAGCTCTGCTAATGAGCTACATGTCTGCTGGAACAATGCCGGATGAAAGGGCAGTCCCAATCATCGCCAAAACGGTGTTGGAGCTGGCCCGCACTCTGCGCACCAGAGACGCGGCGCTTACGCATCCTCGCATGAAAGCAGTCGGTGTGCGCTTCGGCGAACATAGCCGACGCGCTGCAGTATCGGGGCAAACCCATCACCGCCCTGAACGCGTTATTGTATTGGACGCGGAGGGCGCTGTACTCTCTTTTAGTGTAGTGCGCCCACAAACGGCACGAGTATAGCGATGTACAGTACGCTCTAAAGAGCGTAACTTTTACCTCAAAAGACATATATAATCAATTTAAATTACGGTACCTAGTTAATTATTAATAAACGCAGATTTATTTGTTTTTTTTTAAGATTATCAGTATATCAGAATAGTCCCCTTAACGTGGTTAAGGGAATAAGAAATTATCGAATAAACGTTTGAAATAGTTTGTATGTGTGAAAACTCGGTTATAGGGCGAGGATCAACCGGGCCGCGTTTAAAATACGGGTGGTTCACACTTATCGATGTCAAAAATCAAGAAAAAGAAATTACCTGCCCATCATATTATTGATTCGGGTCGAGAATCATTAGCATAGTTACCTCCTTGAATTTGACGAGGATGCAAAACAACAGCCTGTATACTGACGCGGGCGATGGAACCATATGAAGATGACATCCCGAATGTCGAGTTGTGCAAGATTAGAGCGTTTTCTGACTAACGTATTTCTTTGGCGCTTTGGCTTACACGCGCGCCACATGGGCGTCAAAAAGTCGAACTCACAGTGAATGTCTTTCGAGCGTGTAACACAGCGCGTGCGAGCGTTGAATGCGTCAGTGCTTGTGCGAGTTGCATGTATGGCGCAAACACGTGTTTAAAAAAAAAACTTAATTATGTGCACCGAAAATCTGAAACCACACTTAGGGCAGATTACGACAAACATAAAGTGTGGGATGTTAATGAGAAGTTTCTTAATACGGGTGGGCTCCAGTCCTAAGAGCTAGGCTTGAATAACGAGTTGTTTACAAAATTAAAATCATGTATAATTGTGTCGTAAGTCATTCGGAGTCTAATTCGCATCGAAGGGTCGCTTTTTGAAGTTGGAGAGGATTAGGTGTCTAGATGGGGCAAGCCATCCCGTTCGATAGACACAACTTCGAGAGAGAAGCCTGACAGAAGGATTCAGTAATGCTCGGTAGGGTTTGGCGCGACACACACCTGTATTTTGTATACACTAGTTCATGTAATTGTACGATGTCCATCTACAAGCTCTTAGTATAATCGGACACGGCTGTCGCCTATCTTGAACTACTGTCGGCGATACTTGGTAAGATAGGATTGTCGCCTGTCCTGACAACCCTACATTAAAAGTCACCGATGGAGTTATCGCCGTGGTCGTAGTAGAAAATGGAAAGAAGCCGCGGGTAATAGCTAGTAAGATATACATGGAACACTTACTTAAGTTTAAGCATTACACCGCTAGGAATGCCAAGCATCACGGCCGCGGACACACTGCTATTCTGGGACACCTTTTTCTCTGCACCATACTCAGCTATTGCTCCAAATGTGCCTAGCCTGAAAGTACATAAAATTCGGTATTAAACATAACACAAAATAACCTCATGCCTGTAATCCTCGAAGGTTAGGCATGAATGTACCTAAAAGTACAGTAGAGACGTAACCTTTATGGTCGTTCGTAATAGAATGTCACTACAAACAACAATAAAGGTCTGGAATGCGCTAGCCGTTGACATAAAAAAGCTGAAAGCAAAATTACTTATTCAAAATAAAGTCATGCTACTAATTAAATTCAGATTAAATTGCTCACGATCCAGTCATCAGAAGTTTTAGTAACCATATAAGGTTTCTCGTATTTAGGTTTTTTTTTGTAATATATAGGGTGACTGGTCATTAGCGACCGATACTTAAACGCGTGATTATACCCATGATAACAAACAACTTTGCCAAAGCAACATTTTTTCTAAACACATTCACTTTTATCACAAGGCGATGGCCACATGCGCGCGCGCGAATTTCATACGGCTGTTGTATTATTGTGATAAAAGGGAATGAATTAAAAAAAAATCTTTTGGAAAACTGTCACTAATTACCAGTCACCCTATAGAGTACAAAAAAAAAGTAATAGCACTATACTGGCCCATTTGACCCAAGGGTTGACTGGCAGCCAATGTCTTGTGGCATTAAGTCCGCCTATGTACCTCTCTTGTACATGAAGTTTAAACAAATAAATAAATGTAATTTTAAATAAGAAAGAGATAAATACTACATACATAATTGGAAGAATAACAAAAGTTTAGGCAGAGCAGGCGTGCAACAAAGTGAATCATTATCATTCTCTTGAACTTATTCCAATTAATTTGGGGTCGGCGCAGCATGTCTTATTCTTCCATACTTTTCTATTACTCGTCATCTCCTCAGACACGTCATTTCTTGCCATATCATCCTTCACACAGTCCATCCATCGTTTCTTTGGTCTTCCTCTACTTCTATATCCATCTACATTCATACTCAAAACTTTCCGTAGGCATGCGGCAAAATGAATGACAATTGATAATAGTTATATGAATTTAACTTTCTAAAACCCCCTTTATTTTTATACAAACACATCCAAATTTCACACAACACGGGTCGCCAGTTATGTTTGGATCCTATGTAATAGGGGGCGAGTCTATTGACATCAAACGGGCACAAATCCAGACTCCGTCTCTGCTACTGAGAAATTCGTGATGGAAAACCCCTCGCAGTGCACGTATAGTTAAACTTTTTAAGTTTAGTCCTAATGGATGGCACAAAAAAGAGTGAAAATTTCATCAAAATCATTGTTACCGGGCTGTAGAAAAGTAATAATTTCTTGAATATATTATTTTTACGCAATTAAGCCTTTAGCTCACGGAATTATGCTTTATACATTTTCGCGAAACCAAAAAGCTTTGCTTACATTTTAATTCTATGCGAGCTTTTGTCATACACAAACGAGCTACCAAAATCCGAGCAGTTGTTTTTATATCTTAGTTATACATAGGTTTTAATAACCCCACAGCAAGAATTAGCATTGCCTTTCTCTGATATGAGTGCTGTTATTATTAATTCGAAAGGCTATTCTAGAATAGCTTCAACGCAGGCCTGTCTCTATTGTGGCGGTTTGTGAACTTATGTGATTAATGGCTATTTCGATTTGTCTATTCGCAAATAAAGCTTAGCAGGCCAGAAATATGTAAAATTGCAATGTTTAATTGTTATAATTTGTATCGATTGACACAGAATTCTGTCATTTATTTGTTGATCAAATGGATGAATAAAAGCAAGAGAAATCATTATTTATTTATATTTATAAATATTAGAAAGTTGAAGAGTGTTTTCATTTGGTTGAACGCGCTAATCTCAGAAACTACTGGTTCTGTTTGAATAAATATTTTAGTGATGGATAGCCGATTTATCGAGGAAGGCTATAGGCTGTATATATAACATCACGCTACGACCATTGGAAGCGGAGAATCAATGAAAAATTGCCAAAACGGGGAAAATGTGACGCAGGCGAAGTTGCGCGGCTCAACTAGTTTATTTATAAACAGCGCGCGGGCAAAACAATGGCTCTGGTGAAATCTAGCGTTTCGATTTGTAACTACGAAGTAGATATTAGATCACAGACTGAAAACAGATTACTTGCGTTTATAAATATCGATTTAGAGATTTCTTTGACCATTCCTCGCTACTTTTTATTGCTCCGGATTAGGCCACCCCTATACGAGTATTAAATCATAATAGGGGATCGGACTGGGTAGAGAAAACGACATTCTATTTTGTCCGTCAGACAGGTAATACACAAATATTAGACACGTATTTTTTGTTTTATCAAAATATCAAAAAATTACTTAGTTAGAACTCATTAACCTCTCAAGCCTTTCTGGCTGACAAAAAAAACACCCCGCGGGCCCCCCAGTTACGTCATCGCGCGAGTCAAGTGGCCTGCGCTCACAAAAACGCTTATCGCTCGAGTTTTATTAGCTCTTATCTCAACCGGTAAACAGTTTCGGGTTGTTGAAAAACGAGACCATGTATTACAATATAAACAACTGTCTCATAACTACTTGAGAATTATAAACATCGCATAGAAATCAGAGAGCTCGCCGCAAACATACTGTTGTCGTAGTTTGTTTTTTTTTGGTAAAACTACTGAATCAATTTACACGAAACTTTAGATCTAACATAAGAAATATACAAGTAATCTAATGACAGTGTTTTTGAGGAGTCCTACATAAATTATTCTTGCAAGATTCCAACTCAAACGTCTTATTAGAATCGGCCATTTTCTAACTGCGCAGTTCAATGCATGAAAATACTTGAAATATCAATAAATATGAATAAATATGCCTCGAATGCAAGAAATAATGAATTATCACTATTTTTTCGCTTATTACTAATGTTTCCAAGACCATATTTCATTGTAAAAGAGTCAAATTCATATTTTCAATTTCGACTGACGAACTTCACAACAAAGGAATTTTGGAGAAATTTTTGGAGAAATTTTTGGGTCAAAAACATAATTTTTAGATATTTTTTCCAGCAAATGACTATCTAAAAAGTTACATTATACACTTATAACATACTATACATTTACTTACCAAAGTTTAACAACACAAAACACAAAAATTTCACTGCATTCCAAAACAAAACATCACCGTTCCACACTGGCCGCCATGACGCATTTTGACAGTCCACAAAGACGCGTTTCTTTATTTTTTTAATAATTTTGTGCAGTTGTTAGGTTGGTATGATGGTTTCATTTGAATCGAACTCTAGTTGGCCCGAGACGTAAATTTTAACAAGCGAATTAGAACCTTACTTCTCGTACGATGAGGGTTTAAAGTTGCTGGTGCGCCGCGTACCGAATTCGGTACGGCGGGGATCAACGGTAAAGCTTGCGCGTACCGAATTCGTTCCACTCCGGCCGGAGAGGTTAAAGTTGGAGAGTGGGGGCTTACTACGTCACAAGTAGGTATAAAACTTAACTACATGTGACGTCATGCGCCATTTCAACTCAATATATCTCCGTAATTTTAAGACCACGTGAAAAAAGAAAAAATACGTGTCCAATACTTTTCAATAAACTACACGACGGACAAAGAAAAAAAATAGGATTATCCCCTATTCTATCGACCCAGTAAAAGAAATTGGCTGAACACGAGTATACTCCTTTTTTTTAAACTTTGTCCCACACTAGGAATTTCTCCTGTATCGTGGGTGCGTTTACAAACATTTAAGCTCACATACACAAAAAGCCAGATCTGGAACCACTACCTGTAGGTCATACAAATATTTGTTCCGTGCGAGGATCGAACCCGCGACAGCGCACAGCAGTTAATCGCTCAGCCACTGCGCCAACCGTGCCATTAGCTTGACTCATATAGCATGATACCAGTGCATTCATTCCATATTTATGTATGTAAATTTTTTGCTAGCATGCTCTGTCCCACTCCTGGGCAAAGGCCTTTAATATGTACACCGGAAAATTTTCCTAAATACTTTTACGGGCTTAAGACCGTTATAATTGATTTGTGCCTAGATTTAGGGACTTAATAAAACTTAAAGAAATCCGGTAAATGTAAAAACAAGTCCCTTCAAGCCACCTAGTTACGGCTTGCTTAAAAATATGAAAAAATACTAATTACACGATTAAAAAAAAACTTGTGTTACATTCCTAAATCATCTCTGATTTATTTAATACTTCACGATAGCCTAATAATCGTTCATAAAAATTTGGAATGAAATTTGTTTTATAAGTTATACCTCGCAGTCGTAAATATTGCAATTGGTTTGGTTCGCTGTACAGACGACGAGCCGCTTGTGCAACCGCTTGTGCAACAATCAGCAGCGATCGCGTAAAATTGCACCATGGCAATGAAATCCAGGACAGAAGGTTCACGAAATTACGAAACGCCATTACTATCGCGCGTCAAGGACGTAAACAACGATACGCCGATGACAAGTGCTGCCTAAAGCGCGCGGGGAGCGGGGGGCGTGTGCCTTTTGCATTGCGAATCAAATAGGGTTTGGGGGCGGAGTTTGGTCTAGCTTTAACAATTTTTTATGAGTCCGCGTGGAGTGCGCTTGCGCATCATTCGTTAAATGGGTCGTGTTAGTGTTGGCACCTTTGAATGGTTACTACCACACACACAATCGCACACACAATCGCACACACACATAATATATTATACAAATAACATAGTACACAAAAAAATAAAATGATTTTAAATGGTACTACTAATGGTTCGCATTGCTTTTTCACTAATGCGAGTATTATTTCGAGGTTACAAGAAAAAGTAACATAATTTATTTATTTTATCTCTACGCCTACATTCCACTGGATTAAAACGATCAAAATGTAACGGTGTATAAGGAAGAAGGAGATATGGCTTATAATTGAAAATGTATCGGAACCCGGTATCACCAGTTTGTGACTACAATTTGATACGAACTTGAACTACACACGCAGTTTAGTAAAACCAATCGATACGAAGTCGCGCACACACTCGCATTCCCTTCATCTGAACGTCATTAACCAATCAAATATAAACTTTATCCTTTAAAGCACAGCGTACATGTACCATGCCCCGTACGACTTACTCACACTCAAACATTTATCGCTATCGTAGTGCTGTGCAAAAGACAAATTTATTTTACATAATAAAATGCGCTATTGATTGACCAAATCGGAAAGTTATGGATTCGTCCATTTATTAGCGAAATGTAAAAAATATTTGGTACAAGTATATGCCAACGGATTGTACCAGGTTATAAACTATCTGTGTACGAAATTCGTTCATAAGTTTTACAAGCATCCGTCCTCACAAACTTTCGAATTCATAATACGAGAAAGATATCAAAAACTCAAAAAATATTCAATAGCTAAGTGACCTAAAATGTATGAACGTTACGACCTATGGTTATGCATTTCTCTACCACTCCGTAAAAGTATCGAAATTAGTAAAACCACTATATCATACCGGTCATAACGATTAACACAACTAATTGGAGAATTAACTATAACAAGAATATATTTGCTCGGCAATCGACATTGATGTCGATGGCCTACGTTAGTGGGTCTGAGCAAACGCATCATTAAGTCGTCCCACGACACAGCGTACACAACAACGTTACGCGATTTTTACATTGCTTGTCCAGTGACTTAGCAACCTAGTGGGGTGGGGTAGTGATTAAAGAGCAATGTATTTGCTGCAAAATTAGTACAGTCTCTGTCCCATTCGAAAACTAAAATAATTTAATGATTTTCATGTCAAATGATAAAAAATGAAATGATTCCATGTTTTTTTTTTTGGAATCCGTTCGGGTTTTACAGGAAACTTCTGATCAACGCAATATACACAAATGTTTTCACGAACGCGGTCGAAAATGCAATAGCTCGCAGTACCGTCCATAGCTTGAGCATTTTGGTCATGAACGCGTCGATCGTCACAGACACGCACCCTAGCATACTCGTTTTATTTATTTCTTTGATTCACAAACATCGCCAGCTAAACATTTATAAACATCGTATAGTGTCTCTTCCAAACTTACTACATCAGATAAAACATCTGTAAATGTTTTGTGCCTACCAAAAGATAACCTAATTTCATGCCAAAGGTTTGTCTAGAGCTCTTACTCAAGTTATTGAATAAGTCTCATATACTCGTATATAACGGGCGAAATTTAGGTGGTACTATAGGGAACTGCCAGTGTTGTGTGCAGTTTGTCTGTGTTTGTATAAAAATAAAAGGCTCAATATTGTCTGCATGATCAGTTATCAACAAAGGGTATTGGGAGGAAACCCAATTGCCGTCAATCAAGCACAACTCCCGACTTCGGGGTGCTACTGAAACTGTAGCTCTACCCATGTATCCTTATAAGATATAGGATATATCCAATTGGATAAAACCTAAATACCGGACTGAACTAGGAATCGAACCCAGAAACTCACGCTCAGCATTGCGTGTCACAACTACAAAACCAAATTTGTCTGTGAGCATTGTCTGCAAGACCAGTTATGAACAAAGGGTATTGGGAGGCGACCCAATTACCGTCAATAGAGCACAAATCCCGACTTCGGACTGCATTTGGATATATCCTGGGAATTGAACCCAGAACCTAACGCTCAGCAATTGCAAGCCACAGCCACATAAATGCAAAACTTGGCTGTGAGCATTGTATGCATGTTACCAACCAAGGGTATTGGGAGGCGACCCAATTGCCGTCAATCAAGCACAAACCCCGACTTCGGGGTGCTACTGAAACTGTAGCTCTACCTATGTATCCTTATAAGATATAGGATATATCCAATTGGATAAACCCTAAATACCGACAGAACTAGGAATCGAACCTAGAGACTCACGCTCAGCAATTGCGTGTCACAACTACAAATCTAAATTTGTTTGCAAGATCAGTCATCAACAAAGGGTATTGGGAGGCGACCCAATTACCGTCAATCGAGCATAAATCTTGACTTCGGGCTGCTACTAATTCCTACCCCTGTCAGACATTCCAATTGGAGAAACTCTAAATACTTTACGGAACCGGGATTTGAACCCAGAACCTCACGCTCAGCAATTACGTGTCACAACCATAGATCCGAATTTGGCTGTGAGCATTGTCTGCAAGATCAGTTATGAACAAAGGGTATTGGGAGGCGACCCAATTATCGTCAAACGAGCATAAATCTCGACTTCGGGCTGCTACTGAAACTGTAGCTATTCCTACCCCTGTCAGACACTCCAATTGGAGAAACTCTAAATACTTTACGGAACCGGGATTTGAACCCAGAATCTCACGCTCAGCAATTACGTGTCACAACCACAGATCCTAATTTGGCTGTGAGCGTTGTTTGCAAGATCAGTTATCAACAAAGGGTATTGGGAGGCGACCCAATTGCCGTCAATCGAGCACAAATCTCGACTTAGGGTTGTTACTGACACTGTAGCTATTCCTACCCCTGTCAGACATGGACCTGTTCATCAAAGAGACGACACCTCCGTAAGAGCGTAAGTCGTAAGAGAAGAAGAAATTAAAGCAACGCATGTTTGTGGTTAAAATCAAAGTCCAAATCAAAAACAACTCATTGTCCAATATCCAGAGAAGAATGCGGTAGGTAGTCTATGACAGGGTGCATTATCTTCAGTTCAAGATGTAAAGGCCAAGTCGTCCAGAATCTACAAAATCGCAATGATAAACATAAAATCCCAGACAAAAATACAAACATAACGATGGACTAGATCATCACAGATCTGACAATGACAGTAGTGACGGGACTCAATCGATCATCATTGATACCGTTCCTTTATAAGAAAGACTATAAAATCGCCATTGTTCCATTTTTATTAAATGCTTTTGCATTGTTAATTGGCGTTTTAATATCAGGTTTGCATGGTATTTTTTATGAATTTTTGACATAATAGAATGTATAAAAACTAAGAGATTCTCCAATTTTTCCAATTGGAGAAACCCTAAATACTATACGGAACCGAGATTTAAACCTAGAACCTTACGCTCAGCATTGCGTGTCACAACACAACCACAAATCCAAATTTGGCTGTGATCAGTTATTAACAAACGGTTATCATCAATCATCATAATAATTCGCAAAAGCAGGATAAAACCTTTGTACTAGAGGCATATGAGTTTCTACTGATACCTGTAATACTCGTAAATATGGTTAAGTTCGCCCTGAAGAACAGACACGACTAAATAATTGTATAAAGTTTTTTTAAGACTATACAGAATTTTATGTTTACCTACAGAGTGACATATTCGCAATGGAGAAAAAAACTTTTTCAATAAATTGAATGAGATATCGTAAAACTTTTCATTAGTCAGGATGAGCGACAGCGGCTTAACTTGCTTAACGCTAGCTAGAACAGTGAGTCAAATGAAGCCATGATTAGCACGGAACTGTTTTATAAACATGAGATCAAAAGTTGCTGAAGTTTTTTCATTACAGGAACTGCTGGCGTACCATGACGTCTTAAAACATTATTGTTCCATTCTTATTCCAGAGTGAAAAAGAGACGGAGCTATACAGGTCGTCTAGCTCCATCGCTTTCCCACTCTGGAATAGGAATGGAACAATAATGTTTTAAGCGTCATAGTAACCCCCCTGATGGACGCTACAGACAGCGCCAAACTAGTGGCTCAGTTCTGGGCCGACACAATTTAGATCGCCATCGACACGCTAAGAAGGTGATATCAAAACACTCCTGTAATCCCCGAACGGTTAAACAGACTTGGTTATAGTACACTACCATTTTGCTAGTTATCATCCCATGTAATAAGGGACTAGCCTAATGCCATCAACGTAAACATTACACGGGCGCTCACTAGGTTATTGTTCAAGTTGACTGCTAACACAATTTTGACTAAATTGCAAATTAATTTAATTTAATGTCTATTGTATGGATTATTTTCTGGAGTAAGGACATAAAAAACAATGCTCAAATGTGCATCCGGTACATTGAGCATTGTCGCATGATACGAGTACATGAATTTATCATCGGCATTACTAGTCCATACTATCTATCCCACTGGGCAAAGGCCCAGCTTCATTCATTCTTCCATGGGCCACGATTATATAGTAATAATACCAGCCTATTACTATCTCTCCCACTGGGGAATGGCCTCTGCTAATACAGAGAAAGCAAGACCATTGATCACCATTGTCCAACTGGCGAATGGCCTCTGCTAAGAGAAAGCAATGATCACCATGCTTGCTCAAGAAGGCGATTTCTTACTCATTATGATTCTTTAGTTTTTTAATTAGTCATTCTTAAGGACTTCCGGGTTGTCCTGCGATTTGTATCCTATGTAGTCGTGTTGTGTGTAGTTTACAAAAATAACGAAGGTATAACTTACTTCAAAGCCAGCCTGAGCTTCATATCATGTTGTGGCAGTTTCCTCATGATATTGAAGGATATGAACGAGTGAGGGGTGCCGATTTGCAGCGCGGTGTTTGTGTGGTACTTCTCGGAGTCACGCACGTAGATAGAGGTCATTGAGGAGCCGCCCTGACCGCCCGCTCGATATGTCAAATAACCGACAGAGTGAGCGTCAAGTTGCACAGCCATTGCTGAGGAACAGAATATGGTAATCTATTATTCTCAGTTAGTTTTTGCCACAATTTTGATTTTGATTGATTTTAGTCATGATTGTAAAAATAATTATTACAAAAGCATGGCCCAACTTTGGGTACTTAAATGTCTTTTTTTTTAACATACATTTTAAATATGTAATGACATACTCTTCGTTATATACAGAATGATTGGAAATTGGGTGTATTCCTTCAAATGGGTGGTACTAGACCTAATTGGCAACCATTTTGACCCCGATATCTTAGGGTCCAGACTGGGTTGTTTTGGAGAAGTCCAACCTTTAAGCAGCGGTGGCCCAGTGCCCTGACTTACGAGCAGTAAGCCTTGGGTTCGAACCCATTACTTTGTGTAATTTATTTCATCACCGCTGCTTTCAAAACGGTGAAGGAAAACATCGTGAGGGAACCATCATGTCCTAGAACGAAAAATTCCAAGACATGTGACATCTACCAACCCGCACTGGGTCCGCGCGATGTATTACAGGCCACTCCCTCTCATAGAGACACATGCCTGTGTCCCAGCAGTGAGAACAATACAAGCTGATTATGAACTAGGTTTTTTGGAAACTTGTTTATATGAATACTTCGAAAACCAATTTGTTTAAAAGGTATTTCTGCCTTTGAAAATTAAGCGCCATAAAGTCATGTCCTGAAATTTTCTTGAAACTTCGCTTTTTTTCGTGTTTTCTCAAAATAAATGACACTTGTCGTGCAAATTACAGGCACGACAAAAAAATATCTTAGTACCCACTTTTAGCAAACAAATGACCAGAAAACAACGATTGTTCCTGACAACGCAGTATTTTTATAAAAACTGGGTGGTACAGTTTTATCGAAGCACATCTTCCTTGTTGCAATGTTTCTTGTTACCACTATGTGATGTTAGCTGTTTGACGTAATGCTAAAAGATAGATCAGATCAGTTAAGACCTGTCCCTATCTGGTGCATTTTAACCTATCCTATTAGATCAAAACAGTAATTTTGTTCAAGTATGAACTCCATAGTTGAAGCAGAATTAGGACCGGCACGCTGACTGAGTATTTTTATGCTCTGACTGTCTGGTTGTACCGGCTTATCTCCGAAACAGCTCGCCTGTTTTTGACGTTACATTTACTAGCAAATAGCTGATGTTTATAATAAGCAACTTAGGCTACTTTTATTTTAGACAAAAAATTAAAACCCTAGAAATTGTTAACAATATCCGATTCAAACATGGAAGTAATATTTTTATAATAAACGAAGGTCGCGGGCAACAGCTAGTCTTTACATATAAAACACTTTCTATCTGTCAGTCTGTTAGACCATTTATAACTCAAACATTACTGATCCAGTTTTCGAGGTTTATCTTGTCATTCGTAGATATTATATATTTTCCTGTGTATATTTTTGTGTAATGTGAACGCAATAAACAAAACTTACTTGATATAAGACTAGGTGAAATCCCTCTAGGTGTGAACTGCAACACAGTACCGCAGTTCAAAAACATCAGTCTCGACAGAGTCCTAAATATCTTGAAACCGAGAAGAGGTCCATTTCCTATGCCAAACTCCACCTCTGTCCAACCTTTTTCAGAACTGAGGTTTCTGTTACATACATTCACAGAGCCGGTACCTGAAAATATTATTTAACTATCTTAATACATGATATACATACTGAACTAAATACTTTGGATGCCTGATTCTTCTTAACATAATCATTATCTCCACGCAATATTGCACCACCATATTTACACAACATACGCATCACGTCTGTAATCCCGAAGGCTTAGGCATATATGTACCCAAAAGTACACCCACGTGTCGCCAGTTATGTTTAAGTGGCGAGCTTATCGCCAACCACCTGGCATAAATCCAGACTGCGTGACTGCTACTGAGTAATTCCTGAGGGAAAAACCCAATAACTTTCTGCCCGACCTGGGAATTGAACCCAGTACACATTCTCAGAAATCGCGCTTGCAACCACTAGACCCGTGAGGCAGCAAATTAGTTGAGTGCAATTACACAATAAGGTGGAACGAAGTTTATAGTGGTCGGATTTTCATGAGACTTATTTTATTAAGTTTCTAGAGATTTGGAGAAGAAAGTTAAAATAAAATTACGCCTCTCGCGCCATTTTTGTTTGTTTGAATTTCCATTGGAATAATTTCTTTTTCGTTTATGAATAACTTGAACTTCGACAAATGTATATTGTAGCGTAATAGTGTGAGCACAAATCCAAACTACGGGACTGCTAATAAGAAATATCTGATGGAAAAACCAATAACAATATGCTGTTTTTACTATTTAATAAACTTGAAATTCAACTTTGGAAGTTACAATTAACAATCAATATTTTTTATTCTATAATCTTGGGAAGCCACTGCTGGACAATAGTCTTCCCAAGCATTCCCAAGCAGGGTTACCGTGACGTCTGTTTCTCAGAGTGGTAAAGAGACGGAGCTATAGAGGACGTCCAGCGCCATCTTTTTCCCACTCTGGAATAAGATGAAAACAATACTGCTTTAATACGTCATCGTAGGCCACCTGAACTGTGTAACCAGCCTCCAGCGGATTCACTAACTTCACGGCTCCATGGGCCGACCGTTCTGTTACCAATCTACCTGCCTAAAATTTATTTGAGAAGGAACTCACAAAGTTATACATATATCGAGCGCCTTAGGCTGTACATTTTCTCTCAGTGAATTTAAGATCTTTATTAAGATGTTTAAATGATAAAACTTGCATTACCTATTCCATTCTGTGTCGATATGTTCCCTGATAGAGTCATGGTGTTCCTCAGAGTGACTGGTGCATCGATAGACTGCTGTATAGTCATGCCCGATACTTCAATATTTGGTATAATAGTCGGTTCTTCCCTATAATTTTAGGATTAAACAGACATTAGAAATATAAACTTATTTATACATTACTACATCTACAGAGCAAACAATATAAAAAAAAAAAACAAAGAATAACTTAAAAAAAAAGATTTGCAAATAAACAAGCCTATCTGGCAAGTAAATGAGGTATATACAGCAAACTAAACGGTGTTATAAGTGTACATAATGTAGATCAAATTACGACAATGCTTCCTAGCCCCTTTACCATTTTCCTGTTGGCCACGGAAAAAGATACTTTTAGCTTTTACCGTTTAAGCTTTAGTGATGATATAAGGACAGAAGAACTATAAATAGAAGCTGCAATATTAATTCATCAATAGCAAAATATAAATGCGAAAGTAACTCAGCCACCTCTGTAACCCTTAATGGTCGTAATGTGTTCCCTTTTCTCACCTATCACTTATATCACTGAATAATTGTTATGCAATTTGGCAGATTTGGTAAGCAACTTTTTCTCCTGGACAATAAGTATCAAATCCACATCATAATTCTCCTTCTTCCAAATTGATTTGGTGTCGGCGCAGCATATCTTCTTCCATACCTATCTATTACTCGTCATCTTATCAGTCACATCATTTCTCCATGTCATCCTTCACATGTTTGCTTTTTTTATTCGTAATTTCACATCACTTTTGTGTAGTGGTTCATAGAAGACACCTGCTCAACTGTAGGCTGTGAACTACGGACTGACGGACGGACAGAAAGACAGAAAGATGGACAGACAGACAGACGGACAGAGAGACAGACGGACAGACAGACGGACAGACAAACAGACAGACTGACGAAGAGAACAATTTATAAGGCCTACTTTAGAGCGAAACCGGCGCCAGTTGCATGCGCTGAAGGTCGCTCGCGTAACATGCTTTCACAGCGTGCGTTTCCGTGTGCACGCCCGCGCTCTTGATATTTACAATCAATCAATGAGGCAGAGATTTACAAAAGCAACTTAGCACTTACTGTTGCTAAGCGATATTTTTATCACTGTTGAGAGCTTACTCCTTTCATTTTTGGCATTCAAAAGTGCCTGTAATGGTCTAATTGAAAGAAATGCTTTAATTAGATTTTTTAGATTCGCAAAGCTGTCAAATTGCAAATTCAAAATAGAGACAGGAACACGTCTAAGTAAAAGCGAGAGCTATGTATGGTTTATAGATCTCAATCAGCATATCTCTCGCTCTAAACGCTTCCTAAGCCTTTACCGGCCGTCGTGCCGGCGCACTATACACGCGCGATTGCTGGCTGAAGTTTCGGCCGGTCGAGCGTGTCCCGACGAGTCAACGGGCAACATTGAACAGTGAACGCAATCAAAAAGTTCATGGATATTGAAACTTGTTCGGAAATAGGACTAAAGGTTGGTACCACACCAATCGATCTATCATCGATCTATGCCATCGATCAATGGTAGAATGGGTAAGTCGACGTTGATTGATAGTTTCTACTAGGGACAACTGTACATGTTCTATTAATTATGGGCATCCGGAATCCTGATCCACCAATACAAATTTCGAAGGCTCAACAGATATACATGATGTACACTTAAAAACGTTGGCCGTCACGTGAAGCCCGACAGATGTGAAAAATCTATTTTTTTAATATAATTAATCATTATTAAAAAAACTATAACTATAACGATATATGTATTATGGACTAAAAGAAAGAAAAAAATATTGAATGTTGAACTTTCAAAAACAGAAAAAGATCAATCAATCCAAATCAAACTTTATTTTAATAAAAAAAGGTTCATTTTACGTGGCATAGGGGTTTCAACACCATTTCCCGTAAATGCATAGGAGTCGATTTTACAGCATAATCGCGCATATAGATTTTTCACATCAAAAACAAAAAGATGAACCAAATAAAAAGTAAGCAGTACTCACAAAATCTCATACTCATCGTAATATTTCATGAACATGTCCGTCGCATTGACAGACAGTGTGATGGTCCCGCGAGGATTGGCACTCTGCTGCAGCCTGCGCTCTTCCCTCTCACGCTTCAACCTGAAGATAAAGTAACATCAACTTGAAGGAGGTCTGGTATGTATGAGGACTCCATTGACCATATTTAAAGACTGGGCTCCGGGATCCGGGCTGTTGTCGTGGGTCCTGGCCAAAATAGCGCGTAAATAGGGTATGTAGGGTAGTTTAGGTTAAGGACAACACTACAAGATACAACACTGTACTGGGATTAATTCATCATCACTGACAGGACTATTGTAGCCAATAAGTCTGATTTAGTGATGGTGGATCGCTCAGAGCGGCGCGCAATGATTGTTGACATAATAATTCCCCGCATGGCGTGAACCTCGTGAAAGTCGAGAAAGAAAAAATTGCTGTATTATATATATATTTAGATAATACAGCAATTTTTTCTCATTTTGTTTCTAGTTTTTCTCTGGCGACTAGTATGAATTTTATGACTACTTTTCGCGATTGAATGAATTGTAGAACTTATGGTTAGCTACGAATTTCAAATATATTTTTCAATTCTTAAGCAGCGATGGCCTAGTGGTGTTACTGTTGGACTGCCAAATCATAAGTCTCGAGTTCGAACCCATGACACGTGCCTTTGATTTTTCGACTCTAGGACCTCACCGGCCTAGCTCGGATTGATTACTGTGTGTTTAGCTTTAGCCCAATGTTTTCAACATGATTTACTTTAAAAACAACTGCTGAATAGTCTAATCTTGGACAAAATACTATTTTTTCTCTGGCAATTAGTATGAATTTTATGAGTACTTGTCGCGATTATATAAATTGTAAAACTTATTGTGAGCTATGAATTTGAAATATATTTCAATCCTGATGGAGTTGAAAGGGTCTTAATTTATATATAAGTCAGTAAAAACCACAGATAGAAACGGGTATCATTTAAGCTATCGCCAATTTAATTAGTTTTGTGTTTCTTAAATAATAGGGTTTGTCCTCAAAATAGTAGATCTGTCACCTAAATGGAATCATCAAATAATATCAAAACGCTTACCTAAATATTAATTAAGAATTACTTGGAAATAATATCAATCATCAAGTAATTTTATTAGGTTTCAAAATAATAGAAGTGTCACGAAAATTGAATCATCAAACAATGTAAAAATGTTTACATAAAACTCCAAACCACAGGTCCAAACTAAGGCGTAGTCGACAGAGCCCCGCTACGCGGGGCTCCTATTTCTCTCTGCAGGGTTTAAAG
This sequence comes from Cerastis leucographa, assembly GCA_963082945.1. Lineage (NCBI taxonomy): Eukaryota > Metazoa > Arthropoda > Insecta > Lepidoptera > Noctuidae > Cerastis > Cerastis leucographa. Next base: position 11,701,849 of record OY720378.1, read on the forward strand.
TATCCTCCGAGTTGAAATAAGGAACTGATCTATTTATTTGGTGACAGATACCACTACCATTCTGAGCACAGAGCTATTATATAAGTAACAAAACTGTTATTATAAGAACGAAGTTTATATTCATGTAATGCAATATAATTTTATTGGTTATCGATCTCTTATTTTACACATATATTAACATTAATTTGATAATTCATACCTGGGAACAATTTTTGTTTATCTGAGAACGAAAATATTTCGTGGCGATAGATCTATTTATTAGGTGATACAACTTGATGACAAATATAAATTTTGGTGATAGAAAATATAGTTCCCGATAGAAACATACCTTTCATATTCTTCTCTTATTTCTCTGGGTGTACGAGTGCGGAATATAACCTCCCATCCCTCTACCTCCAAACCACGCTTCCCTGAAAAACCAATTAATAAAGAAAGAATCATCATTGCCATCCCACGTGGCAATGCGGCCAGCCTTCTGGGCACTTTTCCTTTTTTTTTTATTATTTGTAGTTTGTAAATAATGTACATATGTAATATACAAAATAAAATTAATAAAGTGTTAAAGCTGTGTCTAAATCATTTCACTGCAAAATAAGTTTAAGAATTGCACTTCATGGTTGTTTTCCAAAATAGTGAAATATGGTATGTGTGTTTAGATCTCTTCAATCAAATCGTTCTAAAGAATTTATTAGTTCACACTCAAAAATATGAATACTTCAGTATCATTCTCTTGCACTTATCCCAATTTATATGGGGTTGGGGCACCATGTTTCTTCTTCCATACTTCTCTATTACTTGTCATCTCATCGTAGACACCTTCTTTTCTTATCATATTATCCTTCACACAGTTCACTTAACAATCAATAATCTCTTTAATTTTATAGAATAGGGGATGATCACTATTTTTTTTTCTTTGTCTGTCGGGTCGTTTATTGAAAAGTATTGTACACACATTTTTTCTTTTTTCACATGGTCATAAACTTACGGAGATATATTGAGTTGAAATGGCGCATGACGTCACGTGTAGGTAATTTTAATACCTACTTGTGACGTATTGAGCCCCACTCTCCAACTTTAATGAGTTTTAACTAAGTAGTAAGTTTTTTGATATTTTGATAAAACAAAAAATATATGTAGACATATATTATTGTATTACCTGTCTGACGGACACAATAGAATTTCGTTTTCTTTACCCAGTCTTCACCCCTATTGTACAAAGTATTCCTCAGTTCACACTTTCACTCACTCACTTTTCATTCACTTTTCAGACATTATTATTAATTCATGAAGATCAAGTTACAGACATTGTTACACATCTTACCTAGGGTGTCATAGATGGCTCTCTTATGTGAATCGGACAGCACCTCATAAGCCTCTTTGACTTTGTTGAATATTTGTTCAGCCCATTTTTGTTTATTTGGATCAGTGCTGTGTTTGTCAGGATGGAACATACGCGAGAAGCGGCGATATGCACTATTTATTTCTTCTGGAGGTGCCTGTAAAAAGATACAAGTCCATTGAGCTTGATGATAAAAAATATTGAAAAGGTAATATCCTCCATCTTGAAGATGCTATATTATTTCCTGATGGTGAGACTAATTCCAAACTTTACTAATGAGACTGGATGCTATCATCATGAGTAGTTGGGAGCATCAATAATCCACAACAATCATGACTCTGACTTCACTTGAATTAAGTTTAGATTTGCTGATTGCATTCTGTCTCAGTGGTATACTTCACCTTAAAACCTAGTGACTAAATCCTCTTACTCTGTCATGGTCATGATGTAGGGTCATCTCTAAGTATATGCATATATATATTACTCACTATTTTTCAAATTTATATAAACTATTGAGTAAATATGCTGAGTGCTATGTATATCAATCATACTTTGCATGCTCATTAGTATAACAGCTCATCATGCATAAGTAATGTCTTGAACAAATTATTATTATATAAAGATTTTGTGAACTATATTAGGTACAAGATTTATTATACTTGAGGCTGATAGAGAAGGAATAGCGGTATATTCATGTAAGAAGACACAATTTTATAATAGAGACAAAGTCAAATCTAGTGAAAATACATATCCTATTATTTGTCTTCCCTCTTTTACATACATTTAAAAGGTCAAGGCTATATTCAAGGGGTTAACATGGGAAGCTATGACTATGAATAAAAGAATGACCGGTTTCTGACCATCTAAAAAAATAACACACCACACTGCATTTTAGATATTGTATTGCATCAGACTTGGACACTCTTGCACACTTCAGTCAAGTACAAAGCATTTTTTATTCATTTACACGAATATAAGTTATTATTTTAAACTGAATGGAGCAAACCAAAGAGAAAATACATAATTATGCTTCTCAGTTTTAAATACTGCAAGTTTTAAGATAAATATTGCATCATGATGCAAAGTAATTGAGCTACAAAATAAAAAGTATGAAGATATAACGTACGATGTAACGTACTACAGAAGTCGACTATTTATGAGATGACCTGTTCACTTAGCTGGAATATGGAATTCTAAACGAGCATTAAAGAGTCCAGAATGCACCGCTCATAACCTCAAAAGTGAATTTAAAATAAGTGCTTCCAAAATAATTTTGTGTTAAATTATCTAAGCAAATTTGTTGTTTGTAAGAAATATTTGCATTCCACGATGTAAGATTGATTTGTGTTGTTATATAATATTGATAGTATAAAAATACTGAAAGCAATTCTAAAAATGCACGTGATTTATATTTACCGTCTTTGAAACATTTAGTAACTGATAGTAATTATCTTCAAGCAAAAGATTATCGCCTTCTTCATCCATTTTCTATAGTAAAACTATAATTTTTTAATTAAAAACCAACAATCAGTCCCTCCAGTGATAGATGTTACTTGACTTTTGCCGCTGCAATGACAGCGCGGGGGCGCCACTTGTGTGGCTGAGTGCCACAGATAACTTAAAAATATTATGAACAAAACAATAAAATATAACTTTTTTATACAGCCAGTATTTAACGGCCCACGACTTGCAAATTGTAGGTCGTGGGTTCAATGAAACCCAGGCTCACGCGTTACTTAGTGTAATTTATTGCATCACCACTGTTTTCAAAACGATGAAGGAAAACATTGAGAATGTTTCACGAGGAAGGTTTATAATATGTATAATTTATCCCTAAAAAACAAATGAATTTTTCTACGCAAACGAAGTCGCGCGTGCTGCTTGCTAACGTCATCTATACGAGGGAAGTCTGCGCCTACGCTATCAAAAGCAACTTCATGAAGTTAGTATCGTAGGGCGCTACGCCATGACTCTTTGCTCTAGATCCACACTTATTAGATAGATGACGCTAAGTTAAAGTTTCGTTACCTACCAACTTGAAACTTTGCTGACAAACGGCATTAGTTGCATTGTTATAGACGAAAATTACTTTATTGAAGTGAAACTTCTTAAGCGACTTCCAACAAGGTTCCGTTAAACGTTTCCATGGAGGGGGTATGAAAGCACTATTGCGTCAACACTCCTGGGTGGGGGGAATAGAAACAGACAGCGAGAGTGAATGCGTGGCAATCGATCGCATGCGTGTAGTATTACGTCTTACTTCTTCCGCGCGGAGGGACTCCACGCACTATATTTTTGAAGTGAAACTTCTGCGACTTCCAACAAGTTTAAAGCTACGATGGAGGGGGAATGTTTTCTATTACTCAATAAGAGATGGCAGTATTACAAGATTTGTGACTACGTAGTTCTACTAGATACGCAAGATGGCGTGCTAACAGTCATGACTGCATTCGACTCTTCGGTGTGACCAGCGTTCGCTCAATTTTGTTTTGTTTTTCTGTAAATACATACTATGCTTGCTATGGGAGCATGCCGTCACATCCAAAATTCTGCTGCAGGCAGTATGCGGCCAGCATAGCTTAATCAGCCTATAATGTTTCCATTGCTGGGGCACAGGCCTCCTCTCTATCAATCAGTGGGATTGATTGGGCTGTAATCCATCACGTGAAACCAGTGCGGTTGGTAGATGTCACATTTCTTCGATTTTTTTATTCAAGGACATAAGATTCCTCACGATCTTTCCCTTCGGCGTATTGAGAGCAGCGGTGATGAAATAAATCACACAAGAGTAATGCGCCTCGCTGGGTTTGAACCCACGATTTACTGCTTGTCGGGGCTGCAACCACTGAGCCAAAGCTGCTCCAGTAAAGACTTGAATTTAGAATAGAAGCATAGCAGGTTGGTTAATCTCGTTAAAACAATACTTGATTTAATATTCATTTATTCGACTAGTTTCATGAAATCATGATACATAAATAATACTTAGACAATTATTTTGATTTGTACCAGTAAAATAAGATAAAAACTATTTGCAATATGCATAAAGAAATCTTTGGTTTACACAACACTACCATGATTATGATTTTAGGAATACTCACTAAATGCGTTACTTAATACATAAGACGTAAAACTAAGAAATGTACTTTACGAAATGCTTTCGTATATATCGATTATATCTAGTACTTTAAATGCATTGAAAGGTTTTGACTACACCTTATTACTGTAATGTAGGGCGAATTTTCACCCTCTAGTATATAAACTTGATTAATAATGTAATACGACACATAAGCCTCGTGGCGAAACCTGTTTAAACACACCAATAGACATGAAACTGTTTACATTACTATTCATAGACTGAAATAATTTTATGATACATAATATGTTTTTAAAACAGACACTGAAATGAGTTTATGGTTAATTTATAATTTTATTATGTTTTTTAAAAACAACAATAAAAAAAATGTCGTGGTTCAAAATAAAAACCGGCCAAGTGCGAGTCGGACTCGCACACAAAGGTTCCCTTGGCACCAAACAACATAATAAAAAAAAAATTGCGCTCATTCATTAGGTCCGTTTACACTCCACAGCTATACTTAATTTGATTGTCATAGTACGTTAATAAAACAAAGTTATTCCTGCAGTTTCACGGATAAGTCCAATATCTCAAAAACTAAATATTCAAACTAATATTCGTTGAAAGATCTTTTTATGTTCCACAAAGTACATTTTAAAATTTTGAAGCGATTATCCTGTAACATTGACCCAAGAAAATATGTATTTTAGGATTCTTGATATAATTTTCAAGTGTGTGGTGCCAACAGTCCCGGAGTAAAATCGCTGTGAGATACGGACGGACAGGCGGACAGGACGAAGAATATAGATAGATTTATAGATATTTGATATGTGCACTCGCAGCGTACAGACGTGCTTGCTAGCAATGTTTCATTAATATATTAAATTATGAATTAAATATTGCTAATGAGCACGTCTGTACGCTGCGAGACCTTACTTATTTTTGTTGGTATCTTATAATAGAGTTTAAGTACAAATAATATAATAAAACATACTAACTTATTTTTTTTTACTTGTAATGATTAATATCGTTAAAAAGTCCAAATACTTATTATTAGAACACATGCCGCCTGTGATACAGGTTTGACCTAGCACAGGCATCATTTCTAAAAAAAATATCGTATTTATTATGCCAATTTTATTTTTTGTAATTTTTTTAATAAATAGATTATAAAATATATAAGAATAAGGGTTCCGTTTTTGCCAATTGGACAACGGAACTCTAAAAAGCCAGACTACGCCTTTGGCTTTAAAGTGTAAAACACGTAAAAAATAAACTTTGGTATCTTAATATACATTCTAGATTAGGGCTTAAAGATTAGGATTAAACTAAGATTACAAAAGTAAAGCCCCGCTGGGGTTGTAGAGAGAGCACAATCACTTCAAATACCAATTTAAATCACTTTAAAAACCAATTAAAATGACATGTGGACTTGTAATAGAATAATAGCTAGAGACCTTCTACTGCATCGTATAGGTGCGGTCTGACATCGAATACATTGATATTATATCTACTTTATTTACGATCTACTTGATTTTCTTTCTTCGTATACAGTATATAATTATGTGTATACAGTATATATGTATATACCGTATATATACAGGATTAATTTATTAAAATTGTAATAACATATATTTAGTAGCATCAAACTGGCACGATGCTTGCATTCAGGGTGGAAGCTGCTACTAAATTATTTAAAAAAGAAACAATTATATTTTGATTATATGTAGAAGATTTTTGTCCAACTAACATGTGATACTTATCCTACTCAATACTGATTGGTTTAAAATAATTCCCAGCAGATGTTCATTAAGAATAATAGAATATTCTCCCAAAGCATTTCCTTTTGCGTGGAAAATTGATTTTGCGCTCTAATAAGCCTTACCCCAAATATCACAGTTTTCAATCTATATTTTATATCTTTTGCACATAATCAGGTACAGTTATAGTGACTTATAACAATACTCTTATTAATAGCAGAGTGCAATAAACTAAAAAATACTTGAAGGTGGAACAAAGTTGTGGTTGATTTCAATGGGACTTTTTTATTGACATAGGGAGAAGAAAGCTAAAAGGTTTTTAATTCAAAATAAATTTAAAATACCGAAACTAAGAGATTTCTTTTGTCTAGTGACTTATAAATGATACTTTTTCACAGATGTTCAATGTCGGGAGAAGCGTATTTTTTTTTTACATTTTTCTTTAGACCTCTAGGCGCTCAATAAAAAAAGATCAACTTCGTATCACCTTCTTGACTAATTGCACTCAACTATAATGATGACATTATTATATTTAATTTGCGCAGGCGTTCTCTTCTTCTTCATCCACCTCGGCAATGTTTTGATTTTTTTTCAATTTCAGTCCATGTATGAAACCGTTTGCGCTGGAAACGTTGCCATCAAAGAATAACTGTAAAAAAGGGATATTGATGATGGTTGATTTTTATTTAAATACCAGGTAATAAACCAATAAATTAACTGCAGCAAATGATAAGAAACATACATTTTTGATTTTAAAAAAAGCCATTCCTGTCAGTAGAGAGTCGGATCCGGCTTGGTGGCGTTCTCCAATACGTGGCAGCTCCAGCGTATCAGCTACTTCTTGCAAACCACCGTGTAACTCTTTGCATAACTTCATCAGATGCTGAAAATAGGCAAACCAACATAAGTATGTAAAGAATCATGACTATAATTACATAGCATACATAGTATGTAGTATGTCTTGTATTACAAGAACTGAATCTGATCAACATCACCTCACCTCATTTTTACTAGTTGATCCTGTTCCAAGGAAATTCCATTATGAAGCTTGTAAGTGTATTTTGCAGAATAGTTTTATAGTCGAGTTTGAGTTTAGGCGATACAGTTTCCATACAGTGCTTATAAAGGGCGTAAAACACCTCTTAACGAAGCTGAAAGGCACTGGTGCTCCCTGTCATTGCGATCATTTTTTTGTTCTACACCATACCTGGGAACCTTCTAGTTACGGAGATATTAGGGGTCAAAGTTCCAACTTTTTCACAAGTATTTTTTTAAATACAAGTTTTTAATGTAAGATTTTTACTTTAAACACCTCCACGACCCCTGTGCTATTCAATCCGTCCATTAGCACATTGTTTTGAGTGCGTTACTTTGAGTTCTACCACAAAACATGATTTTACACCCCCCAAAAAAAAGTCGTTTCCCAGCAATAATTTTTGCGTAAAGTTACTTAGTTTCATGTACAGAATGCCTGGTTGACGGCTTCGTGATGAGGTGATTTACACGGTGTATGTACAGTCACAAACACTAATTACGCAAGAAGCAACTTTTTGATTTTCCTCTACTATATTGATTGTGATTTTTACAGACATAGTATTTTGTAACCCGTACAAAATAGGTCTTATCTCAAACTTGCAATCGTTGTATTGTATAGCGGGCTAGTTTCCGCAACTCCACGTCTAAAGCGCGTATTTTGCGTAACTTGCAATCGTTGTATGTCGGGGTATAGATTTACACAACCAAACTCGCTCGAGCTCGCGACTGTACATTTGTTTTCAATTTATAATAATTGATACTTACTTTGACATCGTAAATATTACGAAAATAAATTTTAACAAATTCAATGAATTCATCTTCGTCTTCAGGCAAATCAACGGCAGTTAACAGACTCATCAGGTACCCGAAATCATAACCAGCATGAAAACCAAGAAAGTTGACGTTGTCTACCAGCACTAAACCTGAAATGAGAAAGTTTTAAATTAATATTTCATTCTACAATGAAGTAGAAGTAATTTATCTATTTCACAAATTGTTTTAAGCAATACCTAAATGCATGCTTATAAATTCACTGTTACAATTTCGACTCTAGGCACTGAGGCGCTTTTATTTATGCATTTATTTAGATTTGGATTAGAGTTGGTGGAAATAGCATCAGTTTTCATGGAAAATGGAAGTTCAAATTACCAGAAGTCATCAGAAGTTCAGCAAACTCTTGAGCATCAATTCCGTGAGTTGCATGTTTTCGGAATCGAATACCACATCGTAGTAGCAAATCAATGGAATCTTGTGCAAATGTATCTTTTCTGAAACATAAATAAAACCATGACTTTTGTACTTTCACTAGAAGTATACACTAAACAAATAATAATCACTGTTATAATCGTACTTACAGCATGTTGAAATTAAAGTTAAATTGCCAAGTGCAATGACCAGGGGGGGTGTTACCGTTATCATCCATAAAGGTTAGACCCAATTGGATGAGTTTCAACATATCAACATTGATCCTGGAAAGATAAGTAATAAATACAACAAATTAAAGAATACAACATTTATATTCAAAACCAATAAGTAGATCACTAAGGCCCGCATAAATCAAAACTCATTTATTAAAAGACAGATGCCACCAGAAGAAAGAAAATAGTGGTATACACGGTGTAAATCACCTCATCACGAAGCCGTCAACCAAGCATTCTGTACATGAAACTAAGTAACTTTACGAAAAAATTATTGCTGGGAAACGACTTTTTTTTGGGGGTTGTAAAATCATGTTTTGTGGTAGAACTCAATGTAACGCACTCAAAACATTGTGCTGATGGACGGATTGAATAGTACGGGGGTCGTGGAGTTGTTTAAAGTAAAAATCTTACATTAAAAACTTGTATTTAAAAAAATACTTGTCAAAAAGTTGGAACTTTGACCCCTAATATCTCCGTAACTAGAAAGTTCCCAGGTATGGTGTAGAACAAAAAAAATATCGTAATGACAGGGAGAACCAGTGCCTTTCGGCTTCGTTAAGAGGTGTTTTACACCCTTTATAATATAATAATAAGGTTTTATTTCTACTTAAAAACCAGACACTACAATTTTACTAAGTGACTAAGATTAAGTTGTACAACAGAGTCAGTTTAAGAACATTTGATTTCTAAACTAGGCAAGAAGCGATTTTTGTTCCCCGAAGCTGGGTGACTTAATATGTACATTGTACATCTATATGTATAATAATAATCATTGTGCAAGCACCCAAACCTATTTACTAAAGTAACAGAAAATAAAAAGTTTCTCTCTAGAGATCCCACCAAACTGGCCATAACAAGATGCAGAAGCACTCTCTTCCAAAACAATTGCTATAGTATGTCGGTCAAAATCTTCAATAAAATTCCGAAACAAATCAGAGAACTGCCTATTAACTACTTCAAAAAGAAACTGCACAAGTGGCTCTGCAATAATGTGTTTTATACAATAAATGAGTTTTTGACTTATAAACCCATTTGTAATTAAGTAGCATATTTTATGTTCCCATTTTTGAAAACTATTGTTCCTATTTTCACATTCTTTTATTTTTATTTTTTATTTTATTGATGTTATATCTGTTCCTTGTTATATTTTTTTCTAATATTGTTACTTTATCCTGTATCCTACACACAAGAAGGTATATTAAATTCTAAATATGTTTTATTTTGTAACTACGTCTAGAAGTTTGATACCTAAATGTCGACTACATTTTGTTAGGTATTTTAATTTAATTTTAAGTTGCATGCTGAAATAAGTCGGCGAAATATGTGAAACCTTTTTATTTATAAGACCATTATGTACCATATTTCATGCAAATAAAGAATCTTGAATCTTAAGTGCTTTTAACTTTCTTTGCACAAGTAGAAAAATAAGTACCTGCAACACTTACAGCACTGATGACAACATTTGTGTCAGTTGTTCAATTTAGTTACTTAAAATATTTTATTTTTACATTTGTACTTATAGATTTTTGAAGCCAAAAAGTCTGACATCCAGTCTTACCAAGGGGTATCGTATTACCCAGTTACTGGGTTGTGGAGGTCAGATAGGCAGTCGCTTCATGTAAAATACTGGTACTCAGCTGCATCCGGTTAGACTGGAAGCCGACCCCAAGATAGTTTGGGAAAAGGCTAGGCAGATGATGGTGATTTGTATAGATTTTTATTTTTTTTATTTACCTATTTTTTGTAAATGTGTAGACATTGTAGATTTACATTGTATTTTTTTTTTTTGCTTTGTCTTATTCTACCTTTTGTAGTAAGCAACGACTTACTGTCGGGCCTACGCTATACTTAAGTATTAACGCTGTAACATTCAAATATTGTAAAACCAAATGATTTAAAAAGAGTAACCATAGGAAACGACCAACCCAAACCGTGCATCTTATGTTGACGTTTTATAATGCACCATGTAGGGCTATCTATACATACATACATACAAATAAATAAAATTGAAGTATCTGTTTGTAAAATAACCGCTTTTTACTACATGCATTATGAATGTGTATATGAGTACATATACCAAAATAATTTTTTTTACAATTTTAAGTCTGTCTGTCTGTTTGTTCCGGCTAATGTCTGCAACGGCCTGACCGATTTTGACGGGACTTTCACTGGCAAATAGCTGATGTAATAAGGAGTAACTTAGGCTACTTCTGTTTTAGAAAAAGCCTAATTCCACGATGTAAAATAATATTTTGATTTTTACCAAACTAGCATAATCAGCCTAAAATGTTCACTATACTGAGGCACAGTACTCTTCTCCATTAAAAAACAAAGGCATAATAATTATGTGTTGTTTCCAATAACAAAATGTATATACATACAGTTATTTTTAACAAAAATATTATTTCTGTCTCTGCAGCCACGAGACTCACACTTTAATTCACTTTGTTTTGGATATATTTACACATACACCATTTTATTTCAGACTATAACCTTGCTTAATTTACTTTCACGGTATGAGTTTTTATTGTTATTAAGCACTATTACCAGTGAATAGGACACTATCTTATTGAATAGAGTAGACCGTTAACATAATTTAAGATGCGAGGCGCCAATATTATTTAGTTTAGAAGGGGATCTGTAGAAAACGGCTTCAAGATTTTCATTTAAATTAATAAGTTGCCATATATTGCTGTTGTCTAGTAAGAAAACTTCTTAAACAATCTAGACTTCTAGAATGACACCACAGATGCCAGTTTTTCACAGTTGCTTAGTGATATTATGATTCACAAAGTCAAATGCCTTGACATAATATCACGTCTGTAATTCCCCAATGGTTAGGCAGAGCTGTACCTAATAGTTCACCTAGATTTTGCCAGTTATGTTTTATAATCGACCCTATTGCCATCAAATCCAAAACCCGTGGCTGCTACCGGGTATGTGAGATTGTGTTTGTATGGAATGATTATGAATGCTTTGTTTGTGGCGTGTGTGTGTGAGGGGTGTACATTTATGTATGTATTTAGGGGGTGTGTTTTTGCGCATGTTTTATAATTAGTAGGGAGTTTCAGTTTTTATGCAATATGTTATAAAAACCCTGTTCGAACCGAAAGGGGCATATAGGTATCCCAATCACATAACCAAATTAAATAAAGAAAATCAATTGTTCACACACTGATTTTCTTCATTCACAAATGATAATGAATTTTAAAATCATGATTTTCTTGCCCTATTTAGCATTATTTCCCCAAAATGTAGCAAATTTTTAAAAGGTCACAGTAACAGTTCGTAATAAAAATCAATCAAAACTTTTTTGGAAAACATGGTCGTAACATAAAGAAAGAAAAACAGCAGAATTAAAAAAGTGTCGGCATTTGTCATGTTAAAATTATGTCAGACTGTTTGGTCCGATGTTGTGATTGTTGAAAGAAATGTCGTTTTTAAATCCAGGAGTACTTTAAAATGTTATTAGAGGCTCGTACCGTGTGTTCGCAATGAGCAGTATACACGGCCACGAAACATGCATGCAGTATGCAGGAGGACCGCGAGTTTCGACCATTTGCTCATAGGGCGATTTAATAATACGACATTATTTGCTAGTGTCGTGCTAACAGGACGTTTCAATATGGAGCCATATTGGGGTATATAGTAGAATGTTTTCAAATAGAATTTAAGCAGCCTGTGGCATCCTTTTTACGAATTCCTAGTAAATTGGAGTTTTAATTGAACCTGAATAGCCTCTTGATTGGCACTCCTATTGGAATTAGGCATGATCAACCAATATAGACAGAGGCTGAAATAAATATAGCGCCTATTGCCTCGAGTTGGACTCTTTCTCCAAGAATTGGTCTACAATCGCACTAGGTCGTGAAAAGTGAAAGGAAGGAATGAGGCCTTTGCCTTGAAGTGGGCAATATATAACAGGCTTATAATAATAATTGCCTCGAGGCATTCATAAGGTTGCAAATACTGGAGCATGTGGACATTTTGATGTCAAATTACATATCTGAATGAATTCAAGGCATGATGTTAAAATTTTGGTGCTCGCTTCACTTGCTCTTACTGCCTACATTCTCTTGAATTCTATCTTTGTTTGTAAGTAGTTATTCTGTATGAAGGATCAAAACAATTCTAACCTGTCCAATGAAGATAGGGTAAAAAAAACATTTAAAGCCTGCTTGCTCTTGCAGCCTGCTTCCACTTTAATCCTGACTTGGTCTGTAAGTCAACCTGGTAACTCTTGTATTAAGAATCAAAACCATTGTAATCAGTCCAACGCAGAATGTAAAAAAATTGAGCTTGCCTCGCTCCCTCTAACAGCCTGAGATGACAGAGACAAAGTTGATGATGGTACGAGCTTACCCAGAAGAAGTCTGTTCACTCTAACTTTAAAGAGATTAGGGTTGCAAGCGTTCAGAAACACAGAGGCAGGCAGAGAGTTCCACTACTTTTCTTTGCGCATTATGAAAGACATCTGAAAACGCTTAGTGCGAATTGGTGGATAGTAATAAGGTAAGGATGGTAACTTGCAGTGCGTCTAGATGTCCAATCGTAGAAGGGGGCCAGTGGATGAGGTTGTGGAGTTCTTGGGCACACTCACCGAAGTACAGCCTGTAGAAGACCAACAAGCAGGCAACCATGCGGCAATGAGCCAAGCTTTGAAGCTTGGGATACACCAATTTTGCGTTGTCAATCAACCTCTTTGCTCTGCGTTTCACCGAGTCAAGTGCGGCAAGTTGGTACTTAGCTGAGCCATCCCAAAGGTGGAATTGAATCTGGACTTGATCTGTAGGTCGACCTGGTAACTCCTTTATGAAGGAACCAAACAATTCCAACAAGACAGTATGTTAAATATCTGAGCTTACTTTGCTCGGTCTTGCGTGCTTGATGTGCTAAATATAACTCCACCCCTAACACAACCCTCTGACCATCAGTTCTGTTTGTGTCAAATACTTGAAGATGACAGAGATGGAAGGATTTTTTTAAATATTTTAGTGTTAAACCCAACTTTTTAGGCAAGGTGAAGTGAAGACTAAAACAATTTCTAGAGTGAACTTCATTTTTCAAGACATAGGTAGTTATATTATAATGCCTAATTACTACATATTATTCCCTCTTACAGGCAAGATCAGATAGAATAATCAGCCTATAATGTTCCCACCGCTGCAAAACTGGCCTGTGTTGCAGCAGTGGGAACATTATAGGCTGATCATTCTTAAACTGTGCTACTTAATATGAATGGATAATATTATTTACTGACCTTAGCAGCTGATAATTATATTTAGGATCAGTTTTTTCATAGTCCAGTGGATGCACCACGATTCCCGGAAATTCTGTATCCATGGCTATCCAGTTATACTTTTGTACGACCTTTTAACAATAGAAATTTGTATCGCTGTTGGTTACTTACAATGAGAATAATAAATCATCAAAGAATACATTTTACTTCGGATTTATTGATTTGCACTTTCATGTTCAGTATTGATCGCATGCACCTACCTGTCTAATGACGCGGAATTCTTCGTGCAGGTTGTAGCACCATACATTTTTAATACAGTCAGGTGACCTGTAACTACCATAATCAGCGGCAAACATTCTGGCAAACATTTTGGTAGTGATTATGTATACTTAAAGGAATAAATTAGATTTGATTGAATACAAAACACAACACGCCAAGCGGCGCGACGCGCTCAGCTCGGCGTCTGTTTGTAATTTGTATTTGAGTATGACCATTTCAAAATTGAGTTATTGATTTTCTTTTTTTTTTTAATTCATGAACGTCTATGCGAACGAAAGCCTTCAGGGGAAGCGCCAGACTAACCCGCAAAACCGAATCAGAATTAATCAGATCTTCATTTGTTTGATATACCTAGGCTAGAAGGTGATACACTGCTCGGCCCTTTCTGCTGCATTTTCTTATTTTCTGTAACTTTAAATATTTTTTACTAAAGTTTTATCGTCGTGATTTTGACGTGATTCGAAACGGAACGCACAACGGTGCAACGGTACAACCCTAAAAACGACCAAAATAACACTTTTGTATGGGAGCCATATTTAATATTGATTTTATTCTTTTATTTTTAGTATTTATTATTATAGTGGCAACAGAAATAAGTACCTACATAATCTGTGGAAATTTCAACTTGCTAACTATCACGGTTCGTGAGATACAGCCTGGTGACAGACGGACGGACGGACAGCGAAGTCTCAGTTATAAGGTCCCGTTTGACCCTTTGGGTACCTACGGAACCCTAAAAATGACCAGTAGAACTATGCATTAAAATCTATTCTCCTCTTTTTTAGTGGTTTATATTGTTTATCTCTGACTATTTACCGGTGACTGAAGTTTTGCAATATTTGCGGTGCAAATAATTTTATAATTAATTCTGAAATAATTAAATTGTCTAACGCATTTTTTGTTTAACAATTTAGAAACAACACGTGGTGGGGATTGGTACTTATTATTTGTTTTGTATCAATATCCGGAATCCATCTTGAGTCAAGCACCTGTCTTTCAGCCTGTTGACAGCGATTTCCTTTGCCTCTCCGCTGGTCGCGCCCTCTATGCTTACCGTTGGTACTAAGTATTTCAAGCGCGCCTCGGATGATCGCCCGATTTATCGTCATTATAGCGTCGTTTTTCGCGCCGTTCGGTTGATAGCGTTATTTGAACTTCGCGAAAAAGTTACTACCCGCTTATTTTAATTAAGTTTGGTAAAACTATTATAGTTTCAATTCGTGAAATTGTACCTCTCCGTTGTTATTATGGAAAATCCTAATAATAATTTAGAGCCAGAAGATGGTTCACTATCGCGTAAACGTGTTCGTTCTCCGACGCCGTGTGCAAGAGATAGTGATAGCAGTTCCTCTACAAGCAGTGGACCCAGCCCTGAGAAACGTAAGGTAAGGAGGGACTCCCAAACCGTGAGTTATGCACACTTCGAGTTTTTGTCACAACAAGTGGCTTATTTAACAAACCTCATTACGAAAAATTCCGTTATTGAAAATAATACCACATCAAGAAGTGCTAACATTGATACCGTTTCCGTAACCACAAACGAGTTAAATCTACGACGACCTGAAAACATGTCTCAGAATAACAAACTTCAGATTTTTTCGGAAGTCGGTACAACAGTAAAAGATCCGATTTACCCTAGAGCAAACGAAACATACCTTAAAAAAATAACGGAGCTACAGCGTTTTAAGTGTGATGATTGGAATGCAGTTCGGTTTTCGGATGCACAAAAGAAATATTTAGCTACCCCCGGTTTCGTCGAGTTAAATGTTAACGACGAATTAAAGCGTTTTGAATCGGACATGTTGAAAGAAGATTCGCGCTCATATTTATTGGAAAGATCTTTTGCTGGATTAACGAATGCTTTACTTTGTCAAAAAGACGAATTGCACAAATCTTTACAATCATTGGTGGATTGGTCAAATGAGTCTAGAGAATCGTTGACACCCAACTCGTTATTCGAAAAAGTGGAATCTTTGTTTTCGAAAGAATCCGCGTATAGTACGGTTACTGGTGACTTATTACAAATAGTGTGTGGCCGAAGAGCTGATTTGATAAATATACGACGAGAGGCTATGTTGCGCCAAATTTCCGAAGGTTTTCATCGTGATGTCCTACATAAAATTCCTCCTAGTACAGAATATCTTTTTAATGATGAGGCAGTTCAAACCTACCTCCAAAAAATTGGGGGGGTTGATAAACTTACGGTATCAACTAAATCAATACCACAAACATATTCTAAGGAAAACTTTTATCAAAATCAAAAACCATCGACTAGTAAACAAGCTGACGACAGGTTTTTTCGTCGAGATACCTATAATAAAAGACAAAGACAGGCCTCAAACGCTTCACACCAAAACAAAAACCGAACAATCAATCAGCGATATAAACCAAAGGGTAAGAAATCGCAATCGCAGCCTATCCCTAAAAACAAGCGTCGCGAATGACTGTCGGACATTTCAAGGCGGCTGTCTGAGGCAATTTCAATATGCTTGGAGCAATCTGGGTGCGCCAGACAAAATATGCCGACTGTTGAACGGGGCACGCATACCCTTCATACTCAAACCGCCGTTAATATTTCCGAGTCCCACAGTTCTGAAATTTTACAGAACCAATACCTCTCCCAATATGACCATACAAATCCAATCTTTGCTCGAGTCAGGGGTACTAGAACCTGCAGAACTGACACCCAGTTACCTTTCCACGTTCTTTCTGGTACCCAAGTCAGATCAGACTTACCGTCCTATTTTCAATTTGAAAAAACTAAACCAGTTCGTAGTAGCCAAGCCGTTTCGACTATTCAGTCACTTCCGTGTACCAAGTTTTTTACAACAACAAGATTGGATGGCCAAACTAGATCTGAGCCAAGCATATTTCCACGTGGCCATCGCACAGCAGCATCGCAGGTTCCTGAGGCTAAATTATCATCAAAATTCACGTCAACATCAGCTACTCCAGGTGACGTGTTTGCCGTTCGGCCTCTCATCGGCACCCAGAACGTTTGCCTCGATAACCAATTGGGTAGCAGAATTCCTGAGGAGTCACAAGATCAGGTGCGTAGTTTATTTAGACGATTTTCTTTTGGCCAACCAGTCAAAATCGCAGTTGGTAGACGATATCGCATTCACGATCAAGATACTCCGTTTGCTAGGTTGGACAATCAACTACGAGAAGTCTGTACTGGTTCCGACACAATGCCTCGAGTTTCTCGGCATTACATGGGATACAAAACGCAACGCAAAGTCCCTGTCGGAACCAAAGTGCCTAACGCTACGCAAAGCACTTCACCAACAGCTTCAGTTAAGCAAGTGGTCCCTCAAACAGTACCAAACTCTAATGGGGAGACTCAACTTTGCAACGTTCGTGACTCCGAGAGGTCGCCTTCACTGTCGTACTCTGCAATACTACAGTCGACAGCTGTCGGTGAAACACCCGTATCGGTCGATCACTGTGCCACAACCAGCTCGATCAGAGATGGAGTGGTGGTGTCAAGCCATAGGAAAGTCGATGCCGATACACTTGAGCTCAGTGACGTCAAAACTATTGACCACAGACGCATCAGACTCGAAGATCGGATGGGGAGCTCAACTCGGCGACACAAATATTGTGGGAACCTGGACAGATTCTCAAAAGACATGGCATGCCAACAAAAAAGAGATGTTTGCCGTTTACGTAGCTATACGTCAGAACCAGCAGCAACTCCAAGATGCACAGATACTGCTGCAAACCGACAATCGGACAGTAGTCTCGTACATAAACAAGGAGGGCGGCACAAAATCCAAGAAACTGCTTCATCAAACTCGACAACTTCTTGCTGTTCTAGACAAGCAGAACATTCATCTGACAGCACATTATTTTCCGGGCAGGTTCAATGCCGAGGTAGATGCTCTTTCTCGGCAGAAGGCTTGCCCAGAATGGCACCTCACGAGGTCAGCAACGACAAACATTTTTCGAATGTGGGGTACGCCGGAGATAGACCTCTTCGCGTCGAGAACAGCCCACATAGTACCAAAGTACGTATCACTGGACGTCAACGATCAGGAAGCCCAACATCACAACGCGTTCTGTCATCAGTGGCACTACGACCTAGCTTGGTTGTTTCCACCACCCAATTTGATTCCCCGCGTTCTCCAACACCTGAACCAAGCCAGCGGAAACTATATATTGATTGCCCCGAAGTGGAGCCAGGTATTTTGGCAGGCAGATGTTCAACGGCGATCGCAACATCCCCCTTATCTGATTCCAGACCTAGCCTGCTCTCTAATAGACACCAGAACAGGGACGCATCCGCCGCAAGTGCAAGACCTACAGTTGGAAGCATGGCTGATTTCGGGTGGCAAGATATTTTGACGGACTGGACAGATAAAGAACAAAAATTCTTTATGTCAAGCTGGAGGGGCTCCACAATCAATACCTACAGACCAGTGTGGCGCCGATGGAAGCAATGGTGTGAGTCCCATTCGATAAGTTTTAAATACCCTAATGCGGATCAGGTAGCTCGATATTTAGCACATTTACACTGTGATATAGGTCTTGCATACAGAACTATTTTGGTGCACAAATCTGTTATCTCAACTTTCACACACATAAAATCTAATATTGATTTGTCGTCAAATTTCTTTATAAAACACATATTAAAAGCCATTTCTGTAGCAAGAGAGAAATCTGCTAAACCACCTATTTGGAACCCTAAAGTTTTATTGCAACACATGAGTGCTTATGATTTTGATGAAAATAACATATTTCAAGTATCAAGACATGTGGCTACTCTTTTATTGTTAGCATCAGGCCGTAGGGTCCACGACCTTACTCTGTTGCGAATTGATAGCAGTAGCTTAGTCGATGAGGATTCGTCTATCGTATTGTGGCCAGCATTTGGTTCTAAAACAGACAACCATAACCACAGACAGTCTGGATGGAGGCTTAGAGAACACCCTGATAAAAAATTAAATCTGATTTTTTGGTTGAGACAATTAATATGCATTACTTCAAACTGTCGAGGAAATATAAAGCATTTGTTTATTACAGCTAGAGGGGATATTAAACCTGCTTCTAGAACTGTTATTGGTGGATGGGTGAGATCTCTTTTAAAAGCTGCTGGTATTGATGCAACTCCAGGTTCAGTAAGATCCGCAGTTGCCTCCCTCAATTTCGTAGAGAATTTTCCTATTGATCAAATTCTTGCCACCGGTAACTGGAAAACGATTCATACCTTCCAGAATTATTATCAGAGAGAACTGTTACATGACAATGATTCAAATGTTCTCAATCATTCTACATCTTTGTCTAATTATTTTGATCCTGTTCATTAAGACTTATATTTTTATTTAATTTTTCGAAACCATTTGTTTTGTTATATTATTACGACTAAAAGTAGTATGTCATACCAGATTAATAATTGTAATACATTAACATAATTTTGGCGATGTTTTTTATTAACCCAATATTTTTCATCATACGACACATTATAGCGTCTTTGGGTTTAGCGCACCAGGTGATAACAAACACATCACTCAAGATGGATTCCGGATATTGATACAAAACAAATAATAGAGAGTTTTACATAAAATAAAACTTACCTATTATTTTTTCATCAATATCCGGAATCCAGGTAAGGTCTACCTGGTGCATCATGAGTTCCATAATGACGATAAATCGGGCGATCATCCGAGGCGCGCTTGAAATACTTAGTACCAACGGTAAGCATAGAGGGCGCGACCAGCGGAGAGGCAAAGGAAATCGCTGTCAACAGGCTGAAAGACAGGTGCTTGACTCAAGATGGATTCCGGATATTGATGAAAAAATAATAGGTAAGTTTTATTTTATGTAAAACTCTCTATTTTTTCCAAAATCCCCACTAGGCTGAGTTTATTTAGCTAGTGGGGATATTTGGAAAAAAAAATAACAATCCGTGGGCATTTGTTGGTGGGGATTTCTGGATAAACCGCTGCAACGCAGCATTACAAGACTTTCAATACGTATTTAAAATCGGAGCTGTCAATTGTCAATGTGAAAATCTTTGTGAACTATCGCGTAGTTGTTTTCGTTATCGTTTACAACAATGGCGAGTGTGGTTCAGCAGGAAAAGGCAGTGATAGAGCGGATGCCAACAAAATCGCTCGGAATTACGCGATGAACTGTCCCAAATGTTGTATTAGAAAGAGATGGCATCCACTCTTGCAGTTTGTCTCGCTCAGAACCCTTTTGAGTTGCTCGTACCCGCTCATACTCATTTCAGTTATTATACAGAGTGTTTGGTGCATCGTTTGCCAAATTGAAATGGTCGACTGGGAAGGTCATCTGCTATCCTTTCAGACCCCTAAACACTTCTCATGCCCTGTGGATTTTTTTTCATCGTCCAAAAATACATGTGGCACATCACTAGCAAGAAGATAGACTAGAGAATTTTTGGGGGAGTTGGAAGATCCCGGTCGCTTTTGTTTTTTATAGCCATGTAAATAGCTGTTACATGGACAGTTTTATTTGAAGTCCGACACTTTGCGAGATAATAAAAAAAAATTGATGGCTAATGTAACTAATTTTGAATTTAAAAGTACTGGAATACAATACTCATCTAAATAAAATTAAAATTTAAAGTCTACGACTTACACTTTTTTTTATTTTAAATTTGTATTTATGTAAAATTTGGGTATTTTTTTTAACAAAACAATAAAAAATCGATGAAAAAAATTCCACAGGGCATGAGAAGTGTTTAGCGGTCTGAAAGGATAGCAGATGACCCCCCAGTCGACCATTTCAACTTGGCAAACGATGCACCAAACACCCTGTATAATTTCCTTGGTTTGTACACTTTCCATCGATACGTCGATACGATTTAGTTTTTTTTGTTGTTTTTTTTTTTAATACCTGGGATTCGACGGCACAGAGTTTATCACATAGATATGGAATGAGTATCGCCTCGGGCTATGCAGTGCAGTTTGCTATGAAACGGGCACAAATCCAAACTCTGGGCTCACCGGTTACACTTTGTCTGAACTAGAAATGAAATCTATAGGACGTTATGCTTAGCTCTTGCTCTTGTAGACCAACGAGCCAAAAAAAACCACTCGACTGCAACCAAGTGGATTCAGTCTGATGCAATTAGTTCCAGAATGCCAGTAATTGTCTTTATGTCAACAATAATGCCAGTTTTGAAACTTACAGAAATCAGAACTTTTTTCTTTAATTTTTTACC
Organism: Cerastis leucographa; assembly: GCA_963082945.1. Classification (NCBI taxonomy): domain Eukaryota; kingdom Metazoa; phylum Arthropoda; class Insecta; order Lepidoptera; family Noctuidae; genus Cerastis; species Cerastis leucographa. The sequence continues at coordinate 11,723,187 of OY720378.1, forward strand.
GTTGGGTTACACACTTACTTCATACACTGCTTAAGGCTTAAATTAGTATGAAGTGCTTTTATTCGACTGCAAATTGATGTCTCCATAACCGAATCACAATCGAAAGAAATGTCAAAATTGATCGTTTACGGTTGTGTGAATAGCTTTTGGAGGACTTGTCGATTGCACGACCATTCGATTAGATTAGTAGTCAAATCGAGTGGTTGTTAATAGCTATGCAGACCTCCACCTACAGTTAGAGCTAACTTTCGAGACGCCATAAAGTTAGAACAGAGTTTATACCTATCCACCTGACTCTTAAACATACATGCTGCCTATGCATACACTTTCCGCTGCAGGAAGTCGATGTGCTCTGTGATACGGCAGCTGTCATCTAAGAAAAAGAAAACTACACTTTGGTTGGCCAGACGTCACTGACGCAATCATAGACAAATCTTTAAACAATTTCAATCTGTGATCTACTCTCCTCTCTCCCGTTGAAAAATGTGGAATAAATTGAACAAATTTCTCAATAATGTTCCGTTAATTGTTTTTACAAATGTAAAATATTAAAATTCGTGAAGTAATTGTTCGAGTGGTATAGTCATCAGTTTATTGTCATCGAGGTAAAGTTGTTTTGTCTACGTTGTTATTTATTAGAGTTGTAATTAACGTTTATTTCTTGTAACTGTACAAAATCTCGTGTTTTGATATAATGACGAGATAGAAAGTGATTAGTAATTTTATTTATGATCTACTGGCACTATCCGGTGAAGGCTTTTATGGTAATCGTTAAATGTGTAGGCGGTTTAGTTGTTTTGGGATTGTTCGTACTAAAATGGCTGTTTCGAATTTTGAATCATTGCGGCAAATGCTATGAGGTGTTGAAAACTATAATTTAAACTGGGGCTACCAAAGTTTTCACTTAGTGGTATGTGACTATGTGCTATGTCAGAGATGCACCAATAATTTTCACTAAGCAACACATCAGGCTTTCCCCTTGCAGGAGCATTAATTACGCACACTGGCATACCGTGTGTGAAAGTATCGTGTTATTAAATAAATCTTTCTAATAAAATAGAATCAGACTTTGTTGTTATTGCTTGTAACAAAATTCTACTCTCACAACTTGATTCATGTTTGTCTCTGTTTGAAGTACACTTTATTTCTACACTTGTTTTATTAATAATATAAGAAATAAGCCTATGTTGTGATAATAATTTTCCTCTTTTTGTGAGAGAAGGCTCAGTTAAAGAACATAAATATAGCTGCAAAATTCATATTGCCACTTGTTAAAGTATTCTTTACAAGTCTTTAGAGATGTCTAAGAAACAATAAAAAACATCATCATCATTCTCTTGCCGTTAACCCAATTTAATTGGGGTTGGCTCACCATGTTCTCACCATACTTCTCTATTATAAGATAAAGATTTATTTTCTCACCACCAGACATAAGTACTTACATGACTTTTTTTTTTACTATTAAAAGAAAAGTCTATCCCAAAACAGACAATTCTTTTTTTTGTTGTGTTTGTACTGGTAAGTTTTTTCAATTTGGCGTCAGGTTTGGCATCTCTATTTATTTGGTTAATCATAGCAGGTCATCTGCTGTCTCTCCATCCATGTCTGTCACATGATTCCCATAATCTGACAGCAATCTACATGTTGATGCACCCTGTACCCACTGTATTAGTAATTATAAAAAATAAAGTAGTCTAACTCCACCTATCCAATCATAAATGAAAACATTGTTCCAAACAAAAATATGGCATATCCGTAAATAAAACCAACTGAAGTAAATCCTTATCATTAACTGAAATCTATCGCACCATTCATCTTTCTGAAGCCTAGATAAGATTACTGACATCTTATTTGATTCAAATAACACTCTGTAGCATTAATATTGAACAATAATAAAACACCTTTGCTTGATAAAATAAATGTTTTCATATTTGAATGCATAATAAAATATATTTACAATCTTAAAACAGTCACAGTGTGGTTTGTATGAAGTGTAATCAGTTCTAGTCACTTTCATCAAATCCTTTATAAGCAATCATGTACAGGAAGTCCAGTAAAGCAGGTCTGTCCCTATTATGTGCAAGTAATGTATTGTTATCAGTATCATATTTAGCAAGTTGCATACAAATGAACAGTGCTTGCTCGGGTGCAGTGCTCGGGGTTTCTCTGAAAGATCGAGTTCGTAACGAGGTGATCCGACAGAGAACTAAGGTTATCGACATAGCCCACCGCATAAGCACGCTAAAGTGGCAATGGGCCGGCCATATAACCCGAAGAACCGATAACCGTTGGGGTAGACGAGTTCTTGAGTGGAGACCACGGATCGGTAAACGTAGCGTAGGACGTCCTCAGACTCGGTGGAGCGATGATCTTTGCAAGGCGGCTGGCAAGAGCTGGATGAGAGTGGCCGAGGATCGTGCTCAGTGGCGTGTCATGGGAGAGGCCTATGTCCAGCAGTGGACGAATACAGGCTGATGATGAACAGTGCTTTAAAAGTATTGGAACAAGTGTGCTGAATGCATTAGAAATCTTTTTTGTGCTAGTTATTTTAATTACCTCGAACCTATGGTTAAATAAACAGGCAACAGCATTCATTCATTCATATTTATTATTAAAAAAATATGGTCAGTTTACAATAAATTGGATTTTACAAAGATTGTTTTACAATGTGGCTTTCATTTGTTTTTCTGTTGTCCATTGTGATCCGTTGTAGATGCATTGTTATTGATAAATTTTGCCCTAGTCTAATATTTTATGATTCTCTATTTCAATAAATTATTGTTGACTTTAATTCAAACCATCCAATTTATGTTTTATTTTTGGTGGATAATCTTGTAGTGAATGACTTATGTGTTTAATAAAAACCCTCCCCTTTTTATTTTTTTTTGTTCTTTGCCTAAATATAAATTTAACGATAATGTAAATAAATATATTGACCTCTGTTGATGTAAAAAGGTAAATATAAAATTGTTAAAACATGGAATAAGTCTAATGTGCTTGTTTTTTGCTGTCCAGTTGAGTATTATAATTTTTAAAATTACTTTTCAATTTCCAGCTTTACAGTTTAATACTATGTTAGATTTCACAGACAATTAAACTTCTTGATTTTTTAACTTGTATAATTTTCGTCATTTCGAATATTCGACTTTAAAATCGTTACAAATCTTAAATGGACATTCGAAATTAAACATGATATGAGAAACCTAAAGATGATTTTAAAATACCTATTCAATGATATCCCATTTAAAATACTTACTATATTTATTTTTTTATTTTTCACAATATGGCGTCTGCTTGTAGCCATATTGAATTTTGATTATTGTCATGTGACACTCACAAGTTTAAGACAAATCAATTGACGTAAGAATCATCAAAATCGGCCTACGCGTTTGGTCTCTCGAGTGCCACAAAGGAACACACATACACACGTAAATAGGCTGACAAACATATTACCCTCTTCGAGTCAGGTAAAAATAGGGTCATTGCGCTCTACCCTTTCTTAAACAGCGCAAATGGGCCAATACATAGTTGAATGATTGAGCGAGTTGACCCTAATTGAATTGGTTCTGTGGCGGTCGTATGATGGCTGTCTTACACCTTGACGACCTATCCAGTAATATTTCATGTTGCCTATAGGCACGGAAGAATTGCTCATACACTATAGTGTATGAGCAATTCTTCCACGTGCTGTAAATTCTTAAAAGTATAAAACTTCAACAAAAAGTTGTTCAAATCAAGTTTTAGAATATCTGGTTAGCTTTCTTTTGCATTGTACCAGTTTCGATACAACCGATTTTGCTTAGACATGGATAAATTAACCGCTGCTTATAAAGTGGGGCAAATAAAGTAAATAGATAAGTTTTTGGAGATAAACATATTTCAAGAGGCTAGAAAAGCTGACTAGGACAAGCAATTTAAAATCCAGAAAAAAAAAAACACGAAACAGTATGTTCACACACGGTAATTTCCGAAACTACCCAATTGATTCCAATGAAATTTTGTGAATATGCATGAGGGTGCTTCTGGCTTGAAAGGTAGGTTCGGACCCAATAGGCGGTGCCGGGGTGGAGCAGGGGCGGGTCATTATTTATAAAAGAATAACCAGTAACGATCGCTCAAAACAGTTGTTAAAAATGTTGACTTACTCTAATTCTATAGACTTTTAGAAGGCATTGCTATGCGACGAATTGGAATCGTTTTACCTACTAAACATGTCTAATAAAGTGGCCCCGTAAAATGAAACCAGTAATTTGCAATGCTAAAATCGGAATGAAAGTATTATACCTATTACGGTTATTTATGATATGAGGACGTTTTAGCATGATTGCATTAAAAAATACTTTTACCGTGAGTAGAGCATAGAGTGAGTAGAGTTCTGGAAAACATTCAGTGTCTTAGATTAGAATGACGTGATGTCCCAGAGGTATGTCCTCGCCTCTCTTTCTCGTGGGTTCAAATCTGAGTAAGAGATAATGTGGGTTTTTCAATTCATATATGTACTTTCTAAGTTTATTTTGGACATCATCGGCACCGGTGAAGGAAAACATCGTGAGGAAACCAGCACAGCGATTTCAGGCTTACATTAATTAATATAAGCCTGACATCGCTAACCCGTCTTGAGCAAGCCTGGTGTATGACAAAAGGTCTTGGCCCAGCGTTAGGACAGTTATGAGCTAGTATTGTTTGTTGTTTGTCTAGACTAGACCAGTTTGTCATGGCGTAACTGATTTTGCTGACTTAAACCTCTATAAACTCATTTATATTTGTCTTTGTTGCAGATAGAAGGCACTTGGTTATCAAAATGCCGTCAACCCACCTAAACCTACGTGAGGATGACGTGGTCCGGCTTGCCCTAGAGTTTCTTCATAACCGCGACCTGCACATTACTCAACTGTCACTAGAACGTGAAACCGGTGTAATTAATGGCAATTTTGCTGATGACGTGTTGTTTCTACGTCAACTCATCCTCGACGGACAGTGGGATGACGTACTGGAATTTATTCAACCACTCAGTGCTCTCAAAGCTTTCGAAGCTGACAAATTTAATTACGCTATTCTAAGGCATAAGTATATTGAATTGTTATGTATAAGATCTGAAATTAAAGCTTATAATAATGTTGAAAATATAGTAGATGAAGTTGTGAAAGTCCTTAGCGATCTTGAGAAGCTAGCGCCCTCGAAAGAAGAATACTCAAATCTATGTTTATTGTTGACTCTACCAAGTATTACTGATCATGCACAGTTTAAGAAATGGAATCCCAGCAACGCACGCGTTCAGTGCTTTAGGGAGGTGTATCCTCTCGTAGAACAATTCTTGCCTTGTGACAAAAAGTCTAGCGGATCGGTATCCAAATGTGCAAAAAATGATCGATTAATGCAACTACTTATAAAGGGAATATTATATGAGTCATGTGTTAACTACTGCCAGGCAAAAGCCACAGGGTCGAAGGAGGCACAATCAAATGATGTTAATTTTTCGAGGTTACTCGACGGTTCTGGTTTTGATGAATCAGACCTAAGCTTGCTGTCGTGGCTGCAATCTATTCCAGCTGAGACATTTAGTGTTCCATTTGAGCAGAGAATGTTGAATGTAGACGTGGAGAAGTTGGAACGCCCATCTTTACACACCTCGTGGACGGAGCACATGCTTGTTACGCCGATAAAGCCGCGCACATTCCCTCATTTGGCGATGCCTTTTAGGAGACCGCGCTCTGCCGCCGACGCCATGACGAGATCATTGCGTCCGCTTCCTGACGGCGCTCCACGACATCCTGCTGTTATGGCTCTCTCAGCAATTGATTACGGACCTTCGTCTTCTTGTTTCGCTGGATTTCATCTTACTGGAATAAAAGGCAGCCGGCTGATGAACACATCAGTCGATAGATTATTTGATAGTAAAAACGCCGAGAGTATTTTTAACGGGCTGAACGAATCCCTGAAGACAATAGATGAGGCGACATTGAAACCAATCGGTGAGTTCACGGGTTCTGCGAAAACGAACGATAGCAGCATCGGCGCGTCGAACGCCACTACTCCCGAGCACAGGGGACAAGATTACTCAGCCTCTACGTCGATATCAAACACGGCAGCGTCGACTGAACGCTCATCACTCGCTGAGCGCACGCCACAGCAGGCTGAAGCGGCAATGTTGCCGGGTGCCGATGGAGATTTTAGAAGGGAACTACTTAAAGAATATCAAATCCAAAAACAACGCGAGTGCGATGACTATCTTCGCAATCTCTGCTCTTCAGACTTGAGGCAACAGAAAATGTAAATATATTTAAACTCAATTGGATAATAACAGTTATTTTTAAAGAATCTTTCGAATTATTTATGCATTTACTTTCATTTTATTTCAGGATGGAGCAAATAGAAGATGTTGCATCAGCTTTTCCGTCAGCTGTCAAGAATCCACAACAGATAACTTCCGATAAAGGTCGCGAGCAGGCACCATTTATCAGGTAATTTCTCACCTACTTAAAGAATTAACTTCTAATTTCATTCTAAAATTTATGATCAAACATTTTTCTTAGTTGCATTAGATATAAAATAATATAACCTATTTAAAAATATAAATTATCACATTTTTTATAAAATATATGTTTGTAATTGATAGCGGATGATTACTAGTTTGCAATGCATGCACGAAGCAGCAAACAGTAATCATTTTTCTTACGGAGTGGTGTACTTTCATCGGTAGAGCGAGCAAGCAATTTGTTCTGAATGTTTGGTCGCCAACTGCTCTTGAGCCGTTTTCTCTAACGAGCCGATAAATTACAATGTAATATGTTAAGTAGTTTAGGAGTTATCTTTGAATTGAATACAGTCCATGAAACCGAAATCAAGTGAGTGCATCGTCGTGTAACATACGTTTCTCATGTTTTCAATTTCTCGTGTTTCAGGAAAAACGAAATAATCGAATCACCGGAGATGGGAGACCCTAAAAACGTAAGAATGTTTTTTATGTAACTTTTGGAACATTGACCGCTTTTAATGTGATTAGCCTTGGCCATTTTTTTAACTGATGCTATGAATACACGTCATAACACGTCTTGCCTTATGAGCGAAATGACTGATGTTACAAAAAAGTTAAACTTCACGTAACATCCAACACTACTGCACGTTTTAATGCCTATAAAAACCATACAATATTTGACGGAGGAATGTCGTTTCCATAAAACGAATCATTAAGTTTTAGAAATACAAATGAAAGCGTCTTAACAACGTCTTGCGTCAAGAATTAAAATAAATAGTCTTAATATTACAATGCAGTTATTTTTTACATTTTACGAGATTTCTCGTTGAACGTTCACGTTGAGCGTTCACGGTCCAAATAGAGATATTTTTTTTTAAAGATTTTCTAGGTCGGAGCAAGTATGAATTGACGATGTCCGTCTCATAAATCTGAGATCATAATATTGTCTTTTTATTACATTACGCGACAAATAAAATTGAAAAGTGATTATAGTTTACTGTTCTAATTATAAAATCATGATAATTTTATAATAATATAATGATGAATAAAATAAAATCTTCAATGAGATGCTGAAACCAGCCGCATAATTGATATCTTAAGTATAGTACGCCGAATTAAGTTTTTAGTACTTAAATTGTAAGGGCTAGGGGCTATAGAACGTTTTTCTTTAACATTGTGCTAACGCTAATTACATTAATGTTGCCAGATATTTCTCTTTTTCGATCGGACCACACGGTCACAGTACATTAGTCAAAGCGTGATTATAATTTCACGTGTCTTTTGGTATTAGCAATTACTTTCCAGAGCTATTTACTTACTACTTTCTGTCATTAATTGGTTGGTTGGTCTACTGTCGCAACTTGTGTTTACTGCTAAAAGGAATGTTCGTTAGTCGTCTTGTTATTTTCTTTCTATCGCTTGAAAACATCACTCATTAAATTGTTATCACATAATTGTCTTCGACGATGACTCCTGGCTAGTTTAATCATTGTTGGAATCAGAAGAGTTTTTGTATCAGAGTTTCTAATACGATTGTATTTTGCCAATGACGCACAAGTGGAGGAGCAGTATGCCCTAGGGGCCTAGTAAAAGGGATTGTCTGCCCTGTAATTTCTGATGCTTTTGAGCAGTGGGTGCTTTGAACCGAGCTTAAATGGCACGCGAGCACGAAGACTCATTGGAGAGAATGTTCCAGTAAACCCCGCCCTTACTATTTTTAAAAACTGAATAGTTTTGCGTTTGGCTGCAACACGCCTCATGTGAAGCGATGATGGGGCGTAGGGTGGGTCACGATTCGCCTAGAAGAAACTTATTAAATATAATAAGTTAACTATGAAATGATTGCCTTGCAATTGTATTTTTTTTTACATTTGCGTGACCACCTATGTACGACCGGAAACAGGCGAAGTATCGTCGCAAATTGCTAGCGATACCCGATGTGATTTCTCATCACCGAAAAAGACGAATTTTGAATAATATATCTTCCCTTCTTTAAACCCTTTAGAGTAGGAATAAAAAAAAAACTATCTTACCATCGTTATAGAAGGAAATGTAATGCAAAATTAAATACCTTTTTATGGCCTTAATCTTAAAGTCTCTTATTGACTACGCACTGCCAGTCAATAAGAGAATTTAAGATTTTTATTGGGTAGGTGACATGATAGATCCTAACTAATAACGACCAAAACTGCCATTTTTCATAGAGCTCACCCTTTTTAACCGACTTCCTAATATCTACATAAAATGTGACTGAATTATAATATAAGTCGCGGTCCTATGTTATCAAAAGAATTTTGAAAAACAATTGCTACGTACTATTGCTTAGGTTTATGCATTGCAGTTGGTCGAAAAAACCTGTAAATGACGATGATTGAACTTTATTTATTTATATTGTAGATCATATTGTCCTAGTGCTGGATAAAGGCATCCCTCCATTCCTTTCAACGGTAACGATTCTGCACTACTTGTTTCCACTTCTCAAGGAAGACATCCGACCCTGTGTCACTGTTTCAGGGCACCAATCCTGAGCTTTACGGGCCCACAGCTCGTTAGGCATGCAACAGACATATCCTGCCCTGTCCCATTTTGGACTGGATGTTAGTCAAAGACCAAGTTTGTGAACTGCAGGTCAAGATGGGGAAATACACATGTCCAATATTGTACATTAGCTTCCGCTTCTGAGACGTGGGTAGAGTAACTCCTTCATAGATCAGTAATTGCAAGACGAACTGCAATTTCTTTATGTTGCCTTGCTTGGAAAAAGATTACTGGAGATTACTTGGACCAAGTAGATATATTCTTGGACATATTGTATATTCTCTCCGCCTTTTGAAGCTGTGGGTCATGCGCTTCGCCTTCGACATGTTCATCTTCAGTCCAACCTTAAGTCTTGCATCGCTAAGATCTTGTAGCATTTACTCTTGCCCTGTGGCTGTGGGCGAGAAAAGGAGAATGCCATATGCGAAACGCAAGTTATTGCAATTTTGTTTCACTGACGCCAGCCCATCAGGCCTTTCTCTTCCCATGCATGCAATTTATTATCATATAATTACATTCAAATGAGGTGCTCGTGGCTAAATAATAACAGCCGCACGGGTCGATCTTTGAGGTTAAGCCGTGCTTGCCGAGGTTGGTCCGTGGATGGGTGACCATACCACCATACATAGACCAATAACATACCGAGATTCCTCCGTGCCTCGGAAAGCACGTTAAGCCGTTGGTCCCGGCTGTCATTTGTAGATCTTTGACAGTCGTTACGAGTAGTCAGAAGCCAAAAGTCTGACATCCAGTCTTACCAAGGGGTATCGTATTACCCAGTTACTGGGTTGTGGAGGTCAGATAGGCAGTCGCTTCATGTAAAATACTGGTACTCAGCTGCATCCGGTTTGACTGGAAGCCGACCCCAAGTTAGTTTGGGAAAAGGCTAGGCAGATGATGATAATTATATTCAAATATTATTTAAATATTTACAGTAAAAGGTTCTGGTAGCCTACCATGACGACTTAAAACAATATTCTTTTACCCCTTTTTAGTGTAGGAAAAAGATGGCGTTAGACATCCTGTATAGCTCCGTCTCTTTCCCAAACTGGAATAATTAGTAAAACAATAACGCTTTATTTCTAGAAGAAATATGAGAGTACAAAAGAGTATGTACTCCGTGGTTTTATTTTAACTACAACACTAACTCTACTCTCCTATTATTAACCCAGCAGTATAAGAAGAGGAATTTGCCGGTGCACCCATAAAAATCAGCATCAGTACAACCACACTTCTAAAGGCAATGTGGCGATTTCTGATCTATTCCACTACATACCTATGCCATACTACATATTCTTAAGTATACAAGGTGTTGTTTTGCATCCTCGTCAAATTCAAGGAGGTAACTATGCTAATGATTCTCGTCCCAAAACAATAATAAAATGGGTAGGTAATTTTTATTTTTTTTCTTTTTTACGGAAATCGGTAAGTGTGAAGCACCCTTGTTTTAAACGCGGCCCGTCTGGTTCTTGCCTTATAACCTCGCTTACACACATACAAACAATCTCAAATGTTTATTCGATAATTTCTTAGTCCCTAAACCACGTTAAGGGGGTTATTCTGAAATACTGACAAACTTAAACAACCAGAACAATCAGCGTTTATTGTTAATTAACAAGGTACCGTAATTTTAATTGATTATTTATCTCTTTCGTGACCACCTCCTGAAATTTGACGAGGTTGCAAAACAACACCTTGTATATGTACTAACTGACTGGTTTAAACAGAATAGAGGGTTCACTTTGTTAATAACATGAGCAAGAAAAAAAAAGATTTGTTGTAACATTAATCATTTATAATCAATGAATATTCATCACAATGGATGCCAGTTTTTTTAAGCCAGCTTGAACATGTGTTTACGAATAGCTACAAGTATAAATCATGTATGAACAATACATTGCTCTAACTCTGTTGACAGGAAACATGTAGTTTAACAAAAGACGCTGTGAAAATAGAAAATAATAGGTACCTATGAGGGACTTATTAATCTGGGTAACCTTTATAATATGTGGGTTAAACATGGCTAATTAACAAGAGTAAAAGGGACAAAGCATCAAGGGAGGGCTAACTCTGTCACTTTTTTGCATATTTTTAGGTACGAAAATGACCTCTGTGCGTGAACCGGTTATTATAGGCTGATTTACTTAATGATAATTATGTGTAAACCGTTAGTCTAGGGTTTTTCAGCTAACCTTAAAAAATAACCCTATTAAAACCTCTATCAGGATAACCATTTCGATCCCTGGTACCGATAATAATAATTAATTGATCTAAGCTAACTGTGATCCGTGATTAGGAAACAATAAAAACAGGTACACGTGAAGATTAAACAACGTATTGTTTAATAGGTGTACTTATATTGAATATCCACTCATAGTATTTACAGTATCTTAACAATCTTTAAGTGGATATCACTTTATAATTAAGCCTCCACTCTCCAGGTGTGTTATCTTTATTTCTGACTAGGTTAGGTGCTGGGGAATTCATAACAGTTTTGTTTTGCTGCCTACATCTTCCAAAACGATATATGATTATAGCGGGTCTGCTTGAATATCTGGCGAGTAAATACCAGTCGAAAAAAAATAAAATGCTATACTCCAGTTAGTGACTTCCGTTACCTTGGCATGTAGGAATATTACGTGCTGGAATCAGAACTTAGAAATCTGGAAAACTACCCAAGAGTGGAGAATATTTTCTAAGTAGTCTGTGGAATTCACTGCCGACTTCTCTGATCCCTGATCATTATAATCGACATCGCTTCAAAGTTCGGGTGAATCGGTTTCTTCTAGGCTCTGCTAGGCCGCATCATCGCTTCACATCCAGGGAGTTGCGGCCAAACGCAAGCATATTTAGGGTTAAAAAACCCCTCTGTCACCAAATTACTCCAATACCCAGAATGTTAAGTAGGAAATTGGATAAGAATGCATTGGGCAGTTGGTTTTACGAAACTGCATTTGAGTTGCCTAGATAATTCAGCTACATTTTCAGGTTGTTGTCTTCTGCTACTGAATCCTAAATTCGGTTATTAATAAACAACTCTTAGCGCAGCAAATATACAAATGACGTACTCAATGTAGTCATTCTTTTTGTTTCATTTGCACGATTATGCCAATGATAGCATGCATACAATAGAAACGGTAACATGCCTGATTTCATCGGAGGGTTAAGCAAAGTCTAATTCGGTTTTTCCAGTAGCGGCCCGAAGTCTGGATTTGGACTTCCCAGTTCCCATGGGACTTAAAACATAACATAACAACATGACGCCTTTACGGGGATTACTCCCCGAAGAGTTAGGCAGAGGTGTACGTAATAGTGCACCCACTTTTTGCCAGTTATGTTTAAGTACCATGGAATAGGGAGCGAGCGTATTGCCACCAACCGTGCACAAATCAAGACTGTGGCTGCTACTGAGAAATTCCTGATGAAAAAACCTAATAACAATTTGGCAAATTTGGATATACGATATATAGATAGTATAATTAAATACTGGCTGTCAATAATAAACTCACTACCACCGTCGCTAACAATGCCCTATCTTTAGATTCCAGTCTCCAGCTACAATGCATTCCATTGAAAATAACATGAGAATTCAGAATACGTTGCGCCACGCAGCGCTGCGCCGCGCGACGCCTCGCGGCGTAGAGCTACGCAGCGCGATGCGCGCTGCGTCGAGCGGCCTCGTGAGGTAGATTTCAGTAGAAATCAGAATACGTTGCGTCATGCAGCGCTGCGCCGCGCTGCGCCTCGCGGCGTAGAGCGACGCAGCGTGAAATCACTGGCCTCTTCAAGTATAGTCGCGTCGCGTCGCGTCTCGGTGTGAACTGACCCTAACACTGTACACTCAAACGCTACCACGAATTAATCTGTTATCTTTAAAAACCCTTAGCCGCCTGCCTACCCGTCTGTTTATGTAGTTAGTATATAATTTATTAACTAGTTCGATTATAAAACGTACCGACTGTTCTTATTTATTTGCTGCGCTGTAATTATGACCTTCAAACGTACCGGTTTGGATTATTTTGCGCCCACTCAAAATACTTAAAACGCGCAATCACATAAATAATGCGTCAGGATAAAAATCTAGAATTGCGATGAGGTGGGTAGGATAAACGTGACACTTTAATGGAAATTAGAAACTTGTTTACTATTTTTGCGTCCCTGTGTTTAAGGTTTGTTAGGATTTGGTATATTGGACATCGGTTAGCCCTCCTGCGGTTTTGCGGTAACCTTTTTGGTACGGTTAGAAATCCACAAAGCCTCTTTTCTGAATTCTTGGTGAAAGAACTTTACATGTATTTACGTATTACGGATTTCATTGAACCCACCCATGTTCCTTCTTAGCCCTTTGTGTTCCAGGGCCGCGGTATCTCTATCGAACAACCCGCAGCCCTGGATACACTGATGACCTTAATCAGTTACTGTAGTGTCTGTAGTTATTATTTAATACTTAAGACCGATTTTGTCGTGAGAAAAGTTTTGAGTTTGAATGTGGATGGCTATAAGAGTAGAGGAAGACCAAAGAAACGATGGATGGACTGTGCGATGGATGATATGGCAAGAAAGGAGGTGTCTCATTAGATGACAATAATAGAGAAGTATGGAAGAAAAAGACATGCTGCGCCGACCCCTTAAGGTTAAGGACAAGAGAATGATCAGTTAGAGTCTTAAACCGAATTGATTACAGATCAAGAGGTGGGGTATCCAGAGACCAATTGCTATGTAATTAATTTATTTGTTTTTTTTTACCTTTAACATATTTTTTAAAGCTATGTATTAGCTACTTGCTTATAAATGCTGTTGACCATTTGGCGCATTAAACGAAACTGGAACATAATAAACATGTAGATTGACTTGTACTGTTTATTCATCATTTCTAAAATTAATTAACGATTTGAGTCATTTGTATGAACGCACTGTATACTGTCAAGGGCAGTCTTGTCTTCAGTAGTGGCACAATTGGTTTATTGTGACACATATATTAAGGAGAACAGGCTGACATCATAAACTTGGAGTCCTTTTTGAAATTTGAGCGGAGAACAGCCAGACTTGGTTTGTGTATTGACTAATTTACTTTTCTTACAGCAGTGTGTAAGTATTTATTTTATTAAGTAGCGATTCTTGGTGTCAAAACTTTCGGATTTAATCCAAATCGGAGAGTGAACAAATGGTTTTCAACCTACAAATTGATTTGGATGTTGAGGGAACCTAGGTACTCCAATGTCGCAGACAGACAATGAATCAAATGAATTCAGAAGAAAAGTAACGCTTTATTGCGAAACTTGTCTACTACTAGATACTTAAATACTGCTGGAACACGGAATACTTACTACTAAAACAAGTCTTCCTGATAAATTAACGATAACGATTATCCTTTTATTAGTATCCAAAAATATTATATCACCAACGTCTCTTTTTATCTGGATTTATGCCCGGTTGATGGCAATAGGGTCGCCCCCTATTACATGGGGCTTAAAATATAACTGGCGAAATATAGGGTGTACTATTAGGTACATCTCTGCCTAAGTTATGTCTCTTGTCATCAATAACATCATCATAGGTAAACTCTTTAGTCCCTCAAGAAATGAAGATGGTTGAACCGATTATACCAAGAATATACTAGTATTATTTATTGGTAAACTATAAAAAAAAGATAATGGGTTTATGACCGTATAAATAATCTGGACATGTCCCGTTTGGCGATCGTCCATCCATATTCTGTATTGTTGATAGCTTTTCGTATTCTAGATTATTGTTCTGTTATTCGCAAGATTTATTAACTGTAAAAATTGGCTTTTATAAAAGTTATTGAACAACTTCTTAACTTTATTTACCTTTTTTGGATGGTTTCTGGCCCACGCTTGAGACCAATTTTGTGATCTGTATGTAAAAGTGGCTACTTATCATAGTATACTGATTATTTTGGTTCTATAAAGTAAATTTTATCCGTAGGTAATTATTTAATACAGTTTACAGAAATCATCTTACTAACACACAAACTGCTCAATTAGACATTCAACAGACATCTTGTGTAACAGCTGTTGTAGGTCTTTGCATACAATTTATTAATCTCGGAAACATACCGCAGTCATCGATATTTACAAACGGTTGCAACCCTAAATGACCTTATTGCAAATAAGAACAAATAAACTTAAATTCTAATAATAAGTAAGTTGCCGTTATTTTAAATAACCGGTTACGAAGTTGCTCTATTAATTTGGTGCGGTGTGCTTTTCTAGCTCAAGCTGCCTATTATGTGGTTGTAAACTTTGTTTATGTTGACAACGCTCCTTACCGTTATAATTGTTGACAAATTAGTAGGTTTTCTCAATTTTGAAAGCTCATTTATACATCGGTTGTAAACATGGAACAAGTTTAAAGGTTGCAGTCTGCTTTCTTGCATAGAGAATGTCTTACGGCATCGCTAACCTTTTGTGACCTACTATTGTGAGACCGTGGTGTTTCGCCAAAAGGAAACTACCGATGCTGGTCTCTCCCTTCAAGGATGTTGCCATTTTGTAACGTTCGCTTATTACTCTTATTATCTAACCGGATCTAAACTGCCTAGTACAATTAACCGAGGAATCGGCGGTACCATTTAAGGAACCATGAAATGGACGAGTTAACTTTATTTGCCACAACAGTTGATTCCGTTAATTACATGCGCAGATACAACCGTAAAATAACTGCCCAGTTTAAATTTTAACTAATTGGATAAACACTCAGCGTTGAAAATGAACGTGGGTTCATCTCATTAACAAATTAACAATTTAATTACGATATAATTTTATTGATGTCCAGTTTCGTCGTCATTAAAATAAAAGCTGCTGCGTTTGTCTTATTGCATGTACTTTGGCGACCTTCGCGTGATCTTGAATTGACGCCTACATACCACAAGTCCTTGTTTATTATTGATGACTCTCTTAGAGTACCTACTGGACCATTATTTACCTCGTTGTCACCTATATTTATACCTACCATATAATTGTAGGACACGGCGATAATCGTAGTCTCGTTGCTCGCGCGCATGCCTCTTATGAGTCATCGGTAAGCGTTCTGCGCACAATGCCGTCCGAGCAGTCCAGTCGCGACGCGGCATACCTAGAGGACATACATGTCACTTAATGTACTCATACGCGCGCGATACGCACGATCGAGCTTCGGAAACATTGTTGTCTTAAATAGTGAATTAAAAATATATTGTACGGAGGAGTGTTGACAATCTTTGAAGATGACTGCTGTGAAGAAAGTCATGGCGATGCGTCAGTTGGACTCTATGTTTGGAAGTATGAATCTGGAGGGGGAGGGTCGGCATTCTCCGGTAGTCAGCTCTATCGTCGAGCACGACCCTCGCTGTGAGGTGCATGGCCGTTGCAGTACGCCGTATAGGTCGTCACTTTACCTTCACAGTAGAGAGTCTCCGCCTGGATATTACAGGGACTCGGCTTCACCCACAAATGGGGGGCTTATCATCAGGTATTTAAAATATTTATTTAAAACATGGTGAATGATTTTGTTATTGAATTGTGTGTAACGATAACTATGATGAAGCAGGCGACGGGATTCACTGGGGCTGTCTCCGGCGCGCGAGCTGGAGCACCCGTCGACGTTCCCGAGTATCCTGCGTCGCGACCGCCACAGCCCCTCCGTGACGCCGCCTCGTCGTAACACACCGAGCCCCACGCACAGACTCTACAATAAGCGCCACTCAATGGGCTCCTTCCCCAACCTGAGCAGAAGCAACATCGTTAACTACAACAGACGCGACTCCATATCCAGCAATGGTATTAGAGATATGAAGCGAGACTATGTCGGATCCACTAATTCTCTGTCCAGAAAAAGTTCTATCGACACGAAGAAGTCTTCAACGGACTCTCTGGATGTATGGCACGGAACTAATTGGGAATCTGAAAAAACAAATTCTGTGTCATCGCTAGTGCATGACGAACGAGTCTCGTATGGACATAATAATAAGGTAATTTATCAGACAGTACATTACTATTCGGGAATAAAACAATAAGCTTTATTGGTCTCACTTTATATCACGAATTCATGACATAAGTACATTCCGTATGCAATGATCTCATCAATTTATTATTTGTACAGGAAAAATCACGCCGAGTTTGTATTGAATTTAAATAGAAGTAGCTAATAATGTTTCCGATTATGTCAATATTACTCCTTTAAATAAAAACCATGATAAGGAACTATTAACTTAATAAGTTTTATGTATTTCAGTTACTGCAAGGTAATAGATTTGTGAATAGAAAACGTGCGTGTCAGCTCCGACGCGTCACTGGAGTTCACTCCTAAATAAAATTTTAAATCCCACAAATTGACGTTTTAAATTTGACATGTATACCGAATACTTTAGCTAAATTATACTGCTATCCTGCTATAGCCCCACCACGCTTTCCACATATATAGAAAGAGGGAGAGAGAGTGACGAAAAAGAGAGGATAATGTGTACTTCGTGCTGAGGAGAGGGTAGCGATGTGCATTGTGCGAGTATGTTGTGGAGAGGAAGGAATAATTGCTTCACTTTTTGTTAACGCTTAATTTTGCTACCCACCTATTTTTTTCATACCACTATATACAAAACGGAGTAAACTCGTGTAAACTCCCAAAAATATGATCTAAACTTCTTTTATCGCCATTGTAGTGGGCGGTGAAATGAGGACTAATAAGAAAAGTAAATATAGTTAAGTTGCTATTGTTACTCTTTTCCGTTATACCTGCAAGCGTAGCATGACCACCGTAGCAACGGGGTATGTCGACGGAAGAATCGACAAAATGACACATTGCTATTGTCTGGCTATCATTATGTCTATTCTTCCGCAGACAAAACGCATTTTTACAGTGGCCATGCTACGCGCGCTGCATTAAGCGAAATACTGCAATGTTTATGTTACGTCATAATCATAACAATATAACATTCACACATATCTTTCCCATTATTAATTATAATTATTTATCATTCATGAACATAAAGCCAATAAACAACAGAGAATTTTTCGTAAATAATTTTACAATATATCGGCAAGCATTATCCGCGTTTAAATAAACCTGCTAATTAATACAAATCAGTATTTGTGTTGCTCTGGATAATAGAATCATACAATACTATAACGCCATTCACTCTTGTTTCCTTGTAGATGAAGGATTTTTACAGAACAAATTACTCGTAATTAAGTTACAGTTACCGTTGTGTATGACGTTAATAATCAAGAAAGGGATTGTAGCCGATTAAGGCCAGAACCATTTAAAATACGCAATCATATTAAATTGTTACGCAGGTGCTAGAGACTTATAAGGGACTCGTAAAAGTTTCAAGCTGTATACTATAGGTGTGATATTAAAGTGAAATAGCTGTTAGAAATTCGATACGTTGGTGGTACAACCCCAGTCCGCTGTACATGGTCGCTGATAGGGCGTCCGTCCCGCGCGTCTCGTCTGACCTATACATCCATAAATGGTCATGACGCCGCCAACTGCCACCCGCCACGACTAAATCATGACAATATTTACATTTTATCTCGCATGCCACTGCAATATTTGCTCAGTCTGTTCAACAACATACGAAAAATTGTCATTAATGCCTTGTATTCGTTTGAACAACAGTTAAATGAGAAGCTTAAGAATTCCAGATACTTCTGGCAAACGGTTAATTTTGTGTAAAGTTGGAAAAACTGGAATTTTACCGAAATTTCGGCGCTAGCGGATCATGGGTGACGTCAACTGAATCTAGCGATCAAAAGAAATCGATGAACGGATTAGGTAATCGTTCATAATATCACTTTGTTTGCATTAACCGAGGTTGCTTATAACGTAACTGAGGGTCTCTGAGTTTAAAAACAAAGTTTTAACTTACGTAAAATTGAGTTAATCGGTTTAAAACAATTAATCTAGTTGGTTACGTTGCCTAATTGATAAGCACATCTTCGTAATCAGTAGAACAATATTGCGCTATGATGAATGAGCACAGATTTAGTGTGTGTACAAACGAAACCTCGTCCCAACTTAATGAATTTCAATTTAACTGTAACTGGATCTCTTCGTAAATACACAAATTGACCCGAGACAAGTTTCCAGTTAATCAGTCAATAAATTTCAATTGTTTGTGAGGCGAAGGCGGCTGTAGCTTTGGATGATTCAGTTTAAACGTATGTTTGTATTAAATCGTGTCATTGTTGCCTTCCTCATGATACTGTGCCTAAGGATTTTCGCGGTACTCTCTGTGAGTCACTATGAAATCATGGCTACCGAGTCGGCTTGTGCAACATAAATATTATTAAGTTTACGTAACCCATTATAAGATTTGCTTTATCGCTTGTTATTGTTTCGATCACTGTGGTTTTGTTAACTTGTTGAACTACAAAAAAGTGTTACAATTAGTGTGAGATCTCGCTCTACTTCATTGTGAACGATAACGTTTTTTAACCGAATTTGAATCAAGTAGTTACTACAATGGTATTTTGATTGACTAGCGTACATACGTATTTTTTTGTTGCGTACGAGCTTCAATGACAAGATTTATTGTAGCAATATATCGTTTTCATACCGTCATACGAGTCGAATAGCTTCCTTTTGATATATATAAAGGGGAAATCTATAGATCAGACGTATTATTTTCATATAAGGCACGGTTCATCGCAGACGTAGCGATATTTTTTTTTAAAACATTGTTATCGTAAACTTTATAATTAATTATGTTTATTAGTTGTATCTTCCGTAGCGTCCCTAAATGTGGTGGTAATTATTATTCGTTTTTCACGCGTAGGTCGAAATTAAGATTATGATGAGTTTCGTTTGACATTAACTTGTTTATTATTATGCTCTTCATATGGCATAGCCTTGAGTTCCTTCGTTACGAATAAGGTGACTAATTAAATGTTTGAATTTTCCTACGTTATTTCTAGACTGGCGTGGGTGCCTACGTGAGCAATATTTGTGTGATTTATCATACAGTGCCGCGTGCGCGTATGCTCTTCGTCAATAGATAACGCATCATAGCAATTTAAACATTACGAAATGACTTCTTTTGTTATGCCATGATTTTTATAACTAATCAGGCGTAAGAAAGAAGCGAAAGTTGCATGTGCGCATGAAGCATTATACGCTCTTTCTAAAACTTACGATATGAAACAATTCATAGAGGTGATAGTGTCGTAATTAATACATGATCCAGATGTTTTTCCGTGATCGATATATTTTATTTATAAAAAAGTCGGACGTCTTAAAATCCATTCTACTAAAAATATTTATCACAGTTCGGTAAACCATCAAAATGTTTTACTAGTAGCTAGGTACTACAAGGTAATGTTCCAGTAAAACAAGATACGTATATTAAATAAACATAGAAAGTCAACGTCGAATATTGTACGGCTCACAACAAAACAAGCACGGGTGACAATAGAGTACGTCTATGTAATAAAGTTTGCAATCTATGATTGTGTGCAAGAAGAGATATCTGCAAGCGCGTTGCTCGCGAGCAATATCTGAGCGCGTACGATGCGCGTTGACCGCGCACGGGCTACCCCTTTCACTTGTATTCGCATTCAACGGATCGAGCGGAACGTTAGCGCGCCTTTCTCTCTGTCCCCGTCTCACTCTAACATGCGTCGACGGTGGTGCAACACTGGTGGTGGGCCTGCGCACGCCGCTCGCCGCCCGTGACAACAGTAGCGCAGTTTCCTCGACTACATCCGCACGGAACCGACACCGCCGCGCTCGGATGATCTATCGCGATCTGACATGAAGTCCAAACCGGCACATTACATAGACGCTCCGTTCAGACCGTGGCCGCCGCTTTCGCGTCAGGTGCAGCCGCAGCCTAACTTTTATTTCCGACCGCCGGACCCGATGGACTTGAGGAATTTTAAAACCTCCTCGTCGAAAGGATCCACATACTCAGATTTCTCCGGAATGAGTGCGTACAGTAATAAATCGCGGGATTACTACTTCTTGTCACCGAGCTATCGTTCAGCAGGCGCCCCTACACCAAGCGGCCATGGCGACCTGTACGGTATGCGAGAACGGCCCCGCCAACTCAGGAACCCAAACCCATCGCCGCCAGCAGCCTGTCCGTGCAGTCGCTCGCGGTCCTTAGAGGACGTCCGCACTGAGGTGGTGACTGAGTGGGAGGATGACGACGAGAACGGAAACCGCATCGTCGCACCAGCCACCAAATTTAACCGCACTGCATACAAAGCCAACCCTGCCTTCCAAAAGCAAGGATTCCTCACTCGCCATTCAATGGAAAATCTAGTCGATAGACCACCGCAGTTATTGCCTCCCAAACGGATCTCTGCCTTTCAGGTAATTGAACTAACTTTCTATGCAGACAGTTGTCTCTTTGTGAAATGACTGCACTAGAACAGTTGTCTGTTCGAATGCCATCAACGACATAGAAATTAATTTAACCATAGTGTTTAACTGTAACCTCTCTTTTATATGTATTTATGCGTACTTTCTACGTTCTTAAATCTACATTATTATCTTGTTGATGCTAAGCGAAGTGAGTAATTTGTATATTTGTGGTGCTTTAGCGAACGTGTTAGGATTTATAATGGTACAGGTATGGTGGTTCAGTGTTGTGGGAATGAAGCATCGACGCCTCGTCAGAGCGCGTTCAGCTCCGTTGAACCGCAACGCGCTGTCCTGCGTGTGTAACGGATGTTCAATACTTGTTTTTATGTGATCGCACACTCATGTATCGTACGTACTTATAAGTACTCTAATATCAAACTCTGTAACTATTCATGCGAATTTGGGTTATCTGGTTACTTGAACCTGTTTCTATTACTCAGGCCGTCTTTTGCAATGCGAGTGTGAATTCTATTGTCGGGAAATTATTGTTTCATTAAGTCGGTGTTTCGACATGATGTCTAATTATGTAATACGATTCAAGTCGTGTTTTTATCACGTAGTTGTAATGATGGCCCAGTTCTTGCGTACTGCATACCTGGCACTTCGTCATATATTGTGATATTGTTGTCTTGAGAATTAGAGTTTATTTACACATGCATCTTTCGGGTGTAGTAGGTCTTGAAACATTTTTCTTTTGTAATTTTAGTTCTTTTTTTACGTTTATCACTAGCGTTGTTACTAGTGCATAAATATTACTTGTTGTTCCTACGTAGGAGGCTGAATAGGCTAGGCAGTAGTTTTTAATTTCGTAGCATTAAGCGCAACTCTCACCTAGTTTCTGATTTGAGTATTTACTTACATATGGAATTAGTCAAGTCAGTTATTTTGTTAGCCCGTATTGTGCCACTCCTGGGTAAAGCCTCCCCTATTCCTTCAATTTCTCACTATGGTGTGCTCCTTCTCGCTAATTAGTGAGCCATCCAAGGCGTCCCCAACGTTCTAAAGTCTTCTTCTAGGGTAAATTGCTGTGGACATAGTGAGTAGCCCCTTTGACTCCTTTTAAGATTCGGAATTGTGGACTTATCCGTTCTAATTTAATAGCAGCTGTACTGCTGGTATAGATATTTTGTAAAAGACTTATGTATGTAGACTATATACATTTTGTTAAGAGCGTCAAAGATGGCAGAGTGTGTTATACTATCAAATGCTTTCGAGTAGTTCTCAAAGGCAAAGCGAGATAAGTGCTCTCAAAATATTACTCAGTTCGGAAACGGGCAATCTATTGTAATCTTTATTAATCTTATTCTACGGATTTAATAAATACTTATCTCGAACAAAATCAATCAGATTAACTATAACTTAGTGAATTTCTTTGGTTTCTTGACAAAACTTGATCATCTTCAATATCCGCATGGATCGTTTTATTGAGTGACACTCATTTTCATCCGAATTGAGGACAATATTGTGGTCTTTTGTTTATGAATTGAAGAATGTTATTGTATGGTTTATTAACTATCAATACAAACTATAACAATACAAATAGCCTTCTTTCGATACTTTTGGTTTCGGTTTCTTTCGTTCTATGCCGTGGGAAAAATTACAAAACCATCCTGTAAATCCCGTATTACTAAGCTTTACCTGATATCCAGGAAAGAATATTGATAGGGAAATATGAACCGCAAATAAGATGCATATTATGTAAATATAAATCTAGAAATAATGTCAATGAATACGTTACTGAAAATACTAAAACTTATGTCATATTTAGCATATAGCAAGTAGTCAAATAGAAATACATAATCATGAGATTTTCTCTAAATTTTAATTGCAAATATCGTGTATTGGTTACGATGATAATGCGGAAACCATAAAACTTATATTTATTACGTAACAATATCATATTTAATTTTATTATATTATTAGCATTATACCAGATATCTAAATGGAAGCCATTATCGACTGGTTAGAATGGCATTGTAGAAGTACGTAATCACGACGACAATGCAGCTATTAATCTCAGCTTTATTATAAAACGGAATCGGTTTTTATTGGTTTATGTCTAGAGTTTTTACGCTTTCTATAATACAAGGAAAGTTTGTCTTATGCTTTATTTTATCGGTTCTTTTGATTAAGTTGATAGGAAGTTTTGAAAGAAAATATGCAATAATTCATAAAACTATTTGTACAAAGAAATATTTGTCACTGCTATACTAATAAAAGGCGATGACGTGGACGCTAAAAACTGTTACTTACGCGCTAAAACTCGCGACAATTTGTAAATAAGAAGGCTTATTTCAGCGTTATTTCGTCGAATAGCGTAATAAACGATCGCATACGTAAAAAAATGCGGTAAAGTACACTTTCTACAACGCGTTTACGTCGGGCTGTGCAACAATGAAACGAAAAGCTAAACCAATTACTTGGTTCGAGCCGTTTCAAACGAGATTCAAATGCGTGTCTTGTCGTGCCGTGACTCGGAATAAAAACACCGATATCACTTTTGTATTGCTCATTTTTGGAATTTAAATACAGCCAGTACAAATATAGTCCTGAGCCGCTATTCGTTATATTTTATCTGTATTTTTAAACTTGGCCAATTTTTGTACCTAATTTGCATTAGGTAGGTGTGACACGAGTCTGAAATATTTGGACCGTAACATCACGCACCGTGTAATGAGTGCATCGCAACTTTGTTATCGGTCAGGTGGACTAGTTGTGTGTCAATAAACGGGTTCCTACTAGGCCGTCTTGCAACTCGCGGTCTACCTTATCCATCCATAAAATACAACCTGTTCTAGTTACCACACTGTTATGCCCAACATTCCGGGCTTCAATGAACCGTGTTCGTTTTGAATGCGAGCAATTGACAGTTTAAGTATTATACAATCGGCAGCTCTCGCACGCTTTCGAGAATCTTCAGCATGATTAGTTTATTTTTGAATGAATAGTTTTTATGCGATCGTTGTTTAACATGTCGTAACGATTAGAAAAGGTTTAACCTGAGTGCGTCTTTTTTTTTAGTTTTTGCTATGTAAACATTGCACTTGTCGGTTCTGCGGTTATCCGTTCTTGCTTTGGGTTATCGGTTCATTTTCGGACTAAAGAGTCATGAGTCATTCAAAATGTACAATTAGCGCATTTCTGGCTCGTTGTACATTATCTGTTTATGGTATCAAACCCATTGCGAACTACATTCTACGTGATTCTGTGTTGTAGAGGTATACGGAACATGAATGTCTGCGTCATGGTCTTGGGCCGGCGTGGTCGGTGCGTCACCGTCTCTCCGACGCTATCACCGATCTGAGAATGCAATGAACAAGGTTACCGAGGTTTCACCACAGTGTCGCCGCCTCAGCGAAACATGTACCGTTCCCGTTCTGAATGACGAGCAATTTTCACTTTTAAACGCGAACAAGGAATTCTCGTATACTTTACTCGTATTAACAATACGTGTTTCCTGTCAGTTTCGGCACTGTTGACGAATTTCTTCTTCAAATCCGTACCATGCGATTGTTAAAAAGGCCCTTTGATTTTTAATGCACTGGAAGTAAACTATTACGCATCGACTCATTTTAAAATTAAGACGTTAGCAAACTAATTGCAAAACACATTCAGAATGATCAAACTCTTTCATGTTAACAATACAAAGTATATCAAGTACATTGAATCATATGTTTGAAAATATCTGTCTTGACATGACAAATATGATGCATTGGATATTGTTGTTGATATTGTCATTCCTAGTGAACACATTAGAAATGACATCAGTGTGACGCAGGCAGCACGAAATGTAATAGATTACGAATTGAACATCAACATCAAGGTTGTGTACATCAGGCCAATGCGTCTTTTTATGGTCAATATCTTTCAAGACACGTAAGACATATTATAGTAAAGCGCATTCTTCCATAGTAGCGGACTATAATACCCCGAAAAAAAAAACAATCATAACATATCTCGAAATATTGTTTTTTATATTTCGTATTAGTGTCGATTCTCAGTCACTATGTCTAACTAAATAATACTTATTTATGAAATACTAGCTTCTGCCCAAGGCTTCCCTCGCGTTTTTTCGGTAACTGTCCCGCGGGATCACACTACACCACCATAAAAAGACATAAAAGCCATCACATAAAAAGGATCCTATGTGCTATTCCAGACTATTATCTATCCCTGTGCCAAATTTCATCCAGATCCATTCAGTAGTTTTTACGCGAAAGAGTAACAAACATCCATCCATCCATACTTACAAACTTTTGCGTTTATAATATTTGTAGGATTGTTACATAAATCTCCGGTGTTTCGATAAATGTAAAAGCGTGTTAACCATTTTCCTTACTTTCTTTTCACAAATAACTGAGCACATGCAACATAAGTTACGTTCAATTAAATCCAAAATTCCCTACGCCCTGAATTCCTGACGATCATAATTATATTTGAAAATTATTCTTCAAACTCGTCACCCAAAACAAGTCATTAATAATTATTTAAAATTAATACGCATTAAGCATGACGTGGTGGGACGTCGTGCTTAATGCGTATTAATTTTAGGGAGAACGACGTAACGTCCCCTAAAAAAGTAACGTTGTCTCATTACATTACATCTTTCGTGTATTTTTATCATCTTTTGTTTTGTTGCAGGCACAGATCAGAAATGGCGGTCACTCTGGTGTACCTTTGTCGACTCCAAACAGCGTGGGCGTTGGTCCTGAGGTCAACGGATCCAGACCTACCTTCAAACCTGTCACAGTCCTGGAAGATCTTCAAGCTGTTCGGTGTGCCGAGTTCCATCCTAATGGCAAGCTGTATGCCGTTGGCTCCAACACAAAGACACTCAGGATATGCACGTACCCCAAGATAGAGGACGTCAAGTAAGTATTATAGTCCG
Organism: Cerastis leucographa; assembly: GCA_963082945.1. NCBI lineage: Eukaryota > Metazoa > Arthropoda > Insecta > Lepidoptera > Noctuidae > Cerastis > Cerastis leucographa. Next base: position 11,749,454 of record OY720378.1, read on the forward strand.
CATGTTCTGTATATTATTGCTATGTAGTCGTCCTTAATTGAGAACAATAGTCTTGCGATTGCAGTGGGAGATATTAATTGGCTTACTGCCACGTAGGTAATCATGGTTTCCGTCTTTCAAGATTCCACTGTTAATGGTTAACAAACATCATCAATCCTGTTGATGAATTATATTGCCCTTGACTTTCTTCATTATCGTGTGGTTAGTGCTTGACTGAAGCGCAGTGATTCAGTAAGGGTTGAACCTCATCTAGCAGCACGGAATCACACTTTTCCATGCTCCTATCATTTTATTTCTGTCTCTCCAATCTTTAATCCGTCATTGGCCACAGCGAGAAACAGAGCGGGAATGCTATCCCCCGAGGTAGCATCGACGACGATGCGATCGGCAGCACGTTACTAGCTCTAGTAAATGTCGGTTCTGAGCGATAGAAAAGAATACGACCATGGAAAAGTGCGATTCCGTACTGGTGTATGAGGTTCAACGCTTACTTAATTACTGCGCTTCAGTCAAGGACTATATAATTCACCAAATCAATTATGAAACTAATTGATAATAACCCATGATGGACAATGTTGTATAAGATTAGTACTTATATGCAATTTGTCACATGTTCAATTTTTTAACAAGTTTTCGCTTTATGACTGCACATAATTGGACATGAAATTACAGAGGTAGATGTGTGACATGATAATGGATTTCAACGTCGTTTTATCTTAATTTACATTCATTATTTGAACGAGTACTGCAAAAATGGACGTTTAAAATTCAGAGACATTCATAATTCCATCAAAAGCGCTAATATTTCCGGGCTTTTAATCAATATGTCTCATGTTTTGACAGAATGTTTAATTATATTTGCTTGGCATTATTCAACTTTCCAAAGCCACGGGTTTGTTCAAGTCTTCATTTGCATGTTTGTCAGATATGGTGGCAGATATAAATACGTTGAAACTCAATCGAATATTTTATGTGACTATAAATGGTAGCTGTGAATTTGAGGCGTGTGTGATGCGATATCCGTAAAACTCGAATCTGTTATTTTGTATCGGAGTTATGTCATTTCGAATGTTGATATCCCAGTATTATAATCAGATGGTAGAATATTGTGACAAATGTGTCTACGGCTCTTAATAACATAGAAACAAGAAATATACGAATTTCACTTCCGCACCGGAATAAAATATCTCATAGTTTATGTTTAATTAAAATATTACGCATAATTAATCATAGCATCGAATTTTGTCGTAATTCCGTAGTATATGGGCAGATTTCCGGTTTGGCGACATACGAGGGGACGACCGTGGACTTTCTTCATTCTTGCTGTGGTTGACCTTCCCCAATTAACTGCCAATTATTTAAAATTGCTTCTCTTCAAGTTATCTCGGTTTTTATTGTTTGATTCGTTTAAATTTAACCGATGCAGAGTATATACGTTAGATACTATTATACCTTAAATGTTTTACAGCAAAAGCTATCGTGGTTTAATGATGTTAATTTAAAACAACAGTATCTGTTCTTTTTATATCTATTCTTATTTTTCTTGATGGATTATAAAAATTAGGATCGTACTAGAAAAACTTTCTGATCTTGTACTTTATAATTTACTGGCTGAATAGAAAAAAAAAGCCTTGTTACAGTCTTGTATACAAGTATGAGCAAACAAATATACAAATCTTTGTAGTCATGTGTCAGTTTTGGTAATCTTTATTTTTTTTTTCTCTAGCCTGCTTTGTCCCACTCCTGGTCAAAGGCCACTCTTACCATTTCTCGCGAGCCCGCGCGTCCTCCTTCCAGTTCTGACGATACACTCTTAACAAGCAATAATGTTGCGGAAGAGATTGCCCTCATACTCTCGAGTTATTGCGTGTAGCTCAACAAACTCCTTTGGGAAACTCCATGAGATTAATATATTACTGGCTATCGATGTTTTCGTTATTATTTATAGCTACAATATTTATTTTCGTAAAATATTACCTGATAAGAAGTACTTGAGCTCCAGCTTTTGATTGAGTAGTGTTAAGTGTCTTAACACTCGGACTAAATAGACTGTATTGTCATGTACTTCTTGTTTTAGAGACCTTTCATTATATTATTATTCCAACATATATAATGTGCGCATCTTCTTTTTCGTGTCACGTACAGTACTTTTAATATTATTGGTCCAAAACTTGACATTTCTGGGCTCACCATGACTGCAAGTTTGGTGGGCCGAATAATAGGCGGAACATAATTATTTTGCGACACAGATCTCCGCTGCCGTTCCGTCGAGGTACTCCCACTTTAAAAGGTTAAAGTTTCATCTTCCCACTTAGGGTCGGAGACGGTTAGGGGACTGTAATGTACTCTGTTTTAGTGATAAAACTTACACCTTCCTCTTGCCACTACCTTTTTGGGGATACACATAACATCACGCGATTCGTCCCTCCTCATCACATGTCTATACTAAGACAGTCGATTCCCTTTTAACTTTTCTGTAACTGGCGCAACTTTCAAGCTTCCTCTAATATTCATTACCTTACCCATTCTTACAAAGTGGGTTCTAAACCTAAAATGTTTTACAATAAGTTTTGATTGATTTTTATTCGAACCCAATACTACTACCACACAGGAACTTTCGCGTTTTAAAAATTTGCTACATTTTGGGGAAATAATGCTAATTTAGGCAAGAAAATCGTGATTTTAAAATTCATTATTACGTTATCTTTCATGAATATTTAATTTTCCTTATCTAATTTGGTTATGTGATCGGGATACCTATATACCCCTTTCGGATCAGACAGGTTTTTTTAAGATATTGTTTAGTTAAGATATTTCAGGTATGAACAGATTTTATGACAGGGCCGGTTTAAGGGAATATAATCGCTTTGGCAATCCAATGTGTTCAAAAACTGCTTAGTACTTCATATCTTTATAACCACGCGGATGAAGTCGCGGGCAATAGCTAGTAACACAGTAAAAAACATGATTACAACTTCATTATTCAACAGTTTCTTGTAGAGTTACGGAAATCGTTTGCTTCTGAAATTATTTCCGCACGAAAGTAAATATTACGCATCGAACGTATCCTTACATCATCATCATCCACAGCCCGAATTCACCCACTGCTGGGTATAGGCCTAACTTTTCTTGTGCCAATCCTCCACGGTCCTGTGCTAGCCTCATTCGGGTTTTTCCCCCGATGGCAACTATGTCGTCTGCCCATCTCGCCCCCGGACGACCCACATCTTTGCCCGTTCTTGCACGCCATTCGGTGATAGCTTTAGTTCACCAGTGACCCCTGCGCCTTGCTAGTTGTCCTGCCCAAGTCCATGTATCCATACATAATGTTTTCGAATTTATATTTTATACAAGGTGTTGTTTTGCATCCTCGTCAAATTCAAGGAGGTAGCTATGCTAATGATTCTCATCCCGAATCAATAAGAAAATGGGTAGGTCATTTTTATTTTTTTTCTTATTTACGGAAATTGGTAAGTGTGAACCACCCGTGTTTTAAACGCGGCCCGTCTGGTTCTTGCCCTATTACCTCGCTTACACACATACAAACAATCTCAAACGTTTAATTAATAATTTCTTATTCCCTAAACCACAAAGGGGATTATTCTGAAATATTGATAAACTTAAACAACCAAAAAAATCAGCGTTTATTAATAATTAACAAGGTACCGTAATTTTAATTGATTGTTTATGTCTTTTGTGACCACCTCCTGAATTTGACGAGGATGCAAAACAACACCTTGTATAATAACGCATTCTGGTCGATGCTACAGCCTATAAAAGTACCTATCACGCATCTGCGATAAAATCCATAAAAATGACATTATTAAATGTCAAATATTTTAGCGTTACGCGAAAATGTTGTTATATCACTTCACTTTGGTATTGAGGTTGCCATGTTATGGTGGCTTGAGCCGAGACAGAATGAATCCGAAGGTGAGCCGTGAAAACAGGGTTAGCTATCGTATATTGACCGCGTTGCTACATTTGCTCCCCCTTTGTGATTTCATCGGACCCTCAATTAGTTCGAGTTTGCACACTTTCCTCGTGACCACACATACTAATATTAGATCTGGTAAATAATAATAAGATTGCCGGAATGTACCAGACTACAGCCTATTTCCTCCGTATTTATCAATTACGTGAATTGAGCTAATGTAGCATCTGTCTCATTTGTACATAGGTTTTATTATTATCTTGAGTTTTGAATAAGTTCTTTAATTAAAGTTACAAAAAAAAAAGTTTTTGTTTATTGTTCAGGAGAATATTCCTTTTAAAATTATAGAAACCATAGAGAAAGGGCAAAACAGGATTAGAATTTTACCAAGTTTGTGGGAGTTAAAATGCGAGTTAAGAAGGCCAAAAAAGCGTATTAAAATTTATTCATTAACGAGACAACAAGAGATATTTTGAAAAAGCGTTGTGATCATTATTTGAAATACTTGCGCTGCTGCATGGAATAACGTCATCACCAGGTTCAGATGGTTGAAATAAATGTACACATTTGGCATAACTATTATGATCAATTATAATGACTGTTTAATGTGTTTGCTACGGAACCCTCCTTTTTGGTCGTCGTTGGAATGGTTGCGTGACTGTAGTTGACCATATGAATGTATTATCTTATCATCCTCAATAAACTATGGTACACCATCATTACTGTGATTGGTTGGTGTTTTGTAAAATCAAATACTTCGCTTACTGTTCACAATGAAAACACGTAATGTATTCAAACGACTCTGTCAACAATAAAGACTAAAGCCGCTTTATAGCTGTCATATTTTTTTTTGGATTTACATGTGTGTACTATTTTCAACTGTACCTAACTTTTTAGTAGAGTTGTGTAATTCTCTTATAAATACAACAGCTGCTTTGTTGATGTTTCGAACGCTTGCGTGCTGCTTGGAATTCCTCTGTAGACCGGTATGCGGCCTTCGTTGATACTATTGATAATGTCATACAATAGTGTACACATTATAATCGTGTTCTGTCCACTCAAACTAGTTGCGATTCTTGTCGCGCTCATGCCTGGCGATATAAGGCCGTCACCGCACTCGCGAGCGACGCGAAAGCGGTGACTAAGCGTTCACAAGTCGATGACCCGACTTTAAGTTTGTACACAAAGTGTCACTATGTAATGTAAAGATAACTTCGTATGTTATTAGCCGTAACTTGCGTCTCTGGAATATTGAGAAAATATTCACACTTTCATACGGAAAATGTACATACAATATTTATTTAGGAAAATAACCCATGTTACCTAAGACGTGCAATGTTTTTATCCTTTCTAATTTAATCATTTTCATTTAAAGCACACAATTTATTTTAATATAACTGGAAATACGTAACTGTTCCTCTCAATATGTAGATTAATTAATAAATAGAAATTCGGAACTCATATATTATTGAATAGTGTTACATCAGGGATAACTTAATAAACGCATAATTTTCCAATTAAAATAAGTAGTATAACTTCATAATTCATGTTGAGCTAGTTTCTATCAACAAAACATTAATTATATTAAAGACATCGCAAACAAAGCCACAGGCGATTGCTAGTTCACGATGAATATCGTTCAAAGTATTACGTATACGATGATGTTGTATTATCTGCGAAATTTGGAAGTTTGCTCAATGGTATGAAGCATAGAGAAGTATGCTGCGTGAAAGTTTATCGGGCGGAGTGTATTGCTCTCGTAGATATGGACTCTTACGAAATACTTCACGTATTACGTTTCACTCACTAACTCACTATAATGCTCAGCGTCACGAGTATTGAGTACTCCGACTGTTGCAGATTTGGAAATGTCCATTAAAAACCGTGACACAGCAGATGTAGGCCAATATATTACAAATATACACGATTGCCATCTTTCGCCCGTGGTTATGCCTGCTATAAACTACCCACTCACGGCGACCTTCAAAACGGAGACAAACGGAACTCCAGTTAAACGTTCTCATATCTTGATTTTTATTATATATTTCATAATACACCATAGCAAAGTAGATGTAGCTAACGGTGAAAGTGCCATTAAAATACGTCCAAGAACTCTTGCGTGATTTCTAAAACGAATGATTTAATTGTACTTCACCTATCCATTGCCCTATCTGAGGTTCATAAACATGTTAAACTGCTGATAATACAGAACGAAAATAAAATTGGAGGTTTTATTCGTTATTTGATATATTGGTGTGATGTGTTCAAAATAAAGTATAAAGCTATAAATCATATCTGGCACATGTATCGTAACATAAATGGCGACTCTGATGTACGTAGGTGTGACAAAAAGTGCCAAAGTGATCGTTTTAACCACGATACAATGGTTGTTAATAACCGCTTTTGTTTCTCGACCGACACATTATAATAACAACGACGTTTATATTGTACTTTATGAAATAAGGTCCGGCTCGTGTGTGGAAACTGCCAAGGTATTTAGCTCACACTCGCTGCTGTACCTAACACTCGTCGCACTAATGAGCTCACGTGTTGCTAACATTAAACTCGTAAAGATACAGAAACCATAGGATCTATAAAATATTGAGATATTTATCTCTGCACGCATAGAAGACAGCTATAAACCACGAGCTATTGTACTTAATAATCGGTTGTTATAGTCTAATTATGTGAATAGACAATAAAGTCGTCATTTACTACTCTAGAATGCTACTCGGAAATTACCCGTCACACCAAGAGTCCATTTTATTTATCAATTCTGTGAACATTGTATTGAAAAATTAACAAATACGTTAAAATATGATCCGTGTATTATGAATTCACGGTAAATATGTATTTTAAACGTCTTCAATAGCCTAGCAATTTGCTCACACCCGATAATTCTTACAAATTGCCTAATAGTACGGGAGGTACCGTTAATTTGCCCAAGTTTTTTTTCATACCGACGACGGCAAAACATAACAAATAATAGTTAAACCATTAAAGCGAGGCGCGCGTCAGCTGCTCCATAAGTAAAGGAATCCGACATTATAGTATGTCAAAGTTGTTACAAAAAAATATAATGCGAAGTAGGTTTCGAAGCAGTATGAAATTACTTGGTGATGATGGTGTGATTTTGTGGAATAGTATTATTTTTGAGATCAAATTTAACCTAAAAAAATGTTAGCTGTATGTAAACGGGGAGAATATAAGTCAGCCACATAAGTAAACTTAGATTTTTTGATTGCGCATTTGGTTTAACGCTAAACAAAAATTACTTTTTATTTCAACTTTTATTTGCCGTAATTATTCATGGGTGCGGCAGCATATTTTTTGTTTTGATTATTAGTAAATATGAGACAATTACTGCAAAAAAAAATGTTGCTTATAAAATTCCCTCAAAAATTACCAACGCTGTGTCTCCCGTAATTTGGCGACATGTCGGCTGTCGCGCAATACCAACATGTAATTTACCGGTAAATGTGAACACACTTAAGTCGCTTAATGGCATAAAACAGCTCACTTATTGCAGCACTCCCTCGGCATTTAGAAAGGGAGAATAAGAATCATTTGTGAAAATAAAAACAGTCTTGAAGACCTCTAGAACGTTATACAAAGCTCATTCGAATATATCCGTATTAGGTACATAAAAGATTGGGTATAACCGAGATTGATTTACGATGAATTGCATATTATGGAGATTGCGTATTATACTCGTAGAAAACGTTATGAGAGCTTTTTGTTTTATCTAAGTTAAATAAGAGAGTGACACGTTTCTCTATTGAATAATATTAGATTTGTAAACAGATTCGAATAATAATTTAAGCTTATAACCGCTTTCACAAACATACATTTTATGACGATATACGTGATTTATTTAGATAAATTGCTGGTAAAGAAAAGTTAGTAAACTGTAGTGCTGGTTTACTTTATTTAATAAAAAGTTTTGCAGCAGAAAATTCTTTTAAATTCTATAATACAGACTAGCTTCTGCCCGCGGCTTCGCCCGCGTGGAGTTCGGCAATTGCCCACGTATGCGTTAACCCCCGCAAAATAATGTCGAAAATAGTCATTTAAATGTTATAGATAGATAATAGTTGTTGCCCGCGGCTTCGCTCGCGCGTAAGTGTAAGTTAAATGTTAATGATTACACCTCATAAAAATAAACACTTAATATGCTATTCAAGATCTATTTGACGCGACATAAAGTCTAACCTTTGTATTATCACTCGCACCAATCATCATCATAATTTATGCAAACATAAATCTATTTAAAACTGTGATCACAGAACTTCACTTCTTTATACAAAATATGTATGACTTATGTGAAAACCAAACTGTAATATTGGATATCCGGTTATATGGCGAAAATAGCGTCTGCGGAGAAACGTTTGACGCTCAAAACGAAATTTATTAATTAAAAGCGTAGTTGATGTCTTTCCTCTTTGCTTCAACGATGGAATTACTGGCACAGATATCTTGGCTTCTTACTTGATCGTTTTGAACTTCAATCGTTGCATATAAAGGTGCTCTATGAAAACAGAGACAGGCGTCAATGTTGCCATCTACGATAGCGTTTTCATCAAGTTAGGAAACTTTTAGACCTAGGTGATAAATTTTAAAGATAAAAAATAGTATTATATTATTTACATATTATACTTTTGTTATGGTACCTACCATGAAAAGCGTATTGAAATAAAGCTTGATCATATGGAAAACTAAAAATTATCGCTGCGGTCTGCCTTTGCAGCCACGTCCAGAAGATCATCTTAATCAAAAATAAAACAAAAGAAGTGTGTAACGAACGACTTGATATTCTTTCTTATAATAAAATTACAAAAGAAACCGTCTGTATTTCGTCTGTACTCAAGAGCACTTATAACTCGAGATCCTCTAATACAACTTGTGTGTTTTTAATTTTTGACACAAAAAGAATGTCTTTCAATACAAAAGATTTTAGAACAGTGAATGGTAACAGTTTGGGATATTTGAATCACGGAAACCTTACCTATTAGAATTTTTCAAGTAGGTACTAAAACTAATAAGCAATTACAAATGTATGAAACTAATATGTTTCAGGTTTAAATCAATGTCTAGATTTTTTCATCAATGCTACCCGCTGATTAAGATCGACAGCGTAAGCTAGCTAGGATCTAGATAATGAAAAAAACCAAGGAAATTGTCATAGTACACAAGGCGACACATCAAGCAATTAATTTTCAATACAATGAGAGATCTGCATAGCCTGGTTTTGCAAAGCTTGAATGGTCGCCGTGCGTACCAAGCAAGATGATATATTAACCGATCATAGTAGCTTTAATGTATGTAATATATCAAGCTAGAAACTCAATTCAATCCTCTTTGCAGGGACACAAGCGCTCCAACGGCACCGACAGTCTTACTGAAGCGAACCAAGCACCACAAAGGCAGCATCTACTGCCTCGCATGGAGCCCAGCTGGCGACCTCCTAGCGACGGGATCCAACGACAAGACAGTCAAACTGATGAGATTCAACAGCCATGCCTGCAATCTGGAAGGGCAGGAGGTAAGACCACCATCATCTAACTAGCCTTTTCCCAACTATGTTGAGGTCGGTTTCCAGTCTTACCGGATGCAACAGAATACCAGTATTTTACATGGAGCGACTGCTTGTCTGAACTTCACAGCATAACCCAATATCCTTGGTGGTCAGACTTTTGGCGCCAATGACTATCTGCAACAACTGTCACGGCTTAACGTGCTTATCCATCCACAAACCGACCTAGGCAAGCACTGCTTAACCACGAAGATCGACCCGTACGGCTGTTATTACTTAGCCACGAGATCCTCGACAGGAGGTAGACCATCTTTATAATTAAGAACGGAAAATAGGCCGTTGTCTTTGTACAGAAACTTCTATGTAGATTAAACGCGCGTGCAATTTATTTTGTAGGTTAGCGTGATATTATTTTAGTCTCTCCGAGCAGAGTTGTGTTAGTACAGTTTTACTGTGACAAGTCTAGGGTGCCTACCATGGCAATGAATACTGCTTTATGAAAATCAGTATTGTTGTTAATCTTATATCAGATTGGAAAAGTCATGGTTGGCTAGGCCACTAGGGTTTAAAAGATACCCATTGCGCATTGTACGTCATCTTAAATTACTCTTTGGGGTCGTCACATTCGGCTCGGCGTTATTGAAGTGAAACTTCTTATGCGACTTCCAACACGTTTAACGCTACCATGGAGGGGGAATAGTTTCTATAACTCACTAAGAGATGGCAGTATTACAAGATTTGTGACTACGTAGTTCTACTAGGTACGCAAGATAGAGTGCAAACAGTCATGCATTCGACCCTTCGGTGTGACCAGCCTTTGCTCAATTTCCATGAGTAGAATAACCTCGATAAACTTATGTAATAATTATGTAATAAAAAATAATACAACAAGAAAACAACAAAATATTATTTAGAAGCTCAATAAAATAACGAGAGTGAATGCGTGGCACTCAAACGCATGCGCATGCGTGTTGTATTACGTAGTTTCACTTCTTCCGCGCGGAGGGACTCCACGCACTATTTTTTATTAAACAGCAAAGCAGACCTGAAGCTATTACTAAGTAGTTCAAAAGTGCCTGTAATGGTCTAATTGAAATAAATGCTCTGAGTTTGAGTAAATGTACGAGTATTTAGTATTCGTGTCATATTATAAAAGTCATATTATTTTATCGCACAGGCTTGACCTCTTGTGTTCTTTCATAGGAGATAAGAATTGTTCTCGAAAATCAACTCGTCAAACGAAAGTAGAACTCCAAATATTTGCCTCAAATAAACATATTAATAAATACAGATGGCCTCATAAATAATGCAGATGATAAGACGGTCTCTTTTAGTTTGAATTCAAAGCCTGTTAGCTGGTGATTTTATGTCTGTCCACTGAAGCGTGTTCCTAATCTTAGAAAATTCTATTTTCTGAGTTTTCGTTGGCGAATCGTACCGTCATTCAGTGAAATATCGCATTTTTTTCCTTTCCATTGGAATGGCACAGTGATAATATGATCCTTTCTCCTACACTGATGAATTGAATGAAACGAATCGCTGAATTACCTAGGAATACCTAGTTGTCAGATCTTCTATATTTCTTTTAAAGCAGAGCTCATGAAACGTCCTGAATATTGAAAGTTTTAACAAATTAAGCACCCGTTAAAACGTAAACGCCGCAGTAATATTACCTACTGTTTCATTAATTAATTAAATAAGTTGACCACGAAATCGAGGTCTCGGTTCAAATGTTATCGAGTCGTTTAGCTTAGTCCAATGATAAGCGGCGGTGAATTGTAAGATGATCCAATTGTTTTTAATTTTCAATTAGTTAACCTTGTACATATGTACTATCGGCACTAGTATAGACGTGCCGAGGTGAATCACATCGCAAGTAATCGAGCCCAGCTAGATTGTTCTATGTAAATAACTACGTATGTTGTGGTAAATGAGTAAATATATGGCGGACTACGTATTTATAATGTTTTTCTGTTTTGTTTACCTGTATCACTAAATGAAAATATGTCTATACGACTATAAGCATATATATAAGCAGCAATAGTTTCTATTGATTTTAAGTGGAAGAACTAATCTTACAGCAAAATGACAGCTCCGCCGAAGTGGTTCTTAAGTATTTCCAGGTGCTCAGTTTCTCGTAGCTAAAATAGGGTCATCAAAAAGGCAGGTGCACTTAGCTTGTCCACTATAAATGTCTCCGTCAAAGTTTGTTTGGCGCCGTTGAATAAGTAATAATGCAAATAAATTCTGGTCGCCCAAAGCTCGGAGCCGAAATAAACTTTCCTCCAAAAACAATATTAAAAACTTTGTTATGAACGATACGAAGGCTTTCTAGCGCACATTATTTTATGAAACGAATTCTATAAAATGTTTCATTATAGCACAGCAAATGTTTTTACTTGTTCATTAAATTAGTGTTTGTAAATACTGCGTCGTGTAGGCAATATATACTTAACAAGACTCCTGAGGCCTGTGTAAATTAGCTCTGTGAGATTCTATATTAGTTCATTTGTCAGAGGCTTATGAATAATAAATTTTAGATATTTACGTCAGTCTCACTCCTCAAACGTTTCACATTTACTCATGTAGCTTATGCCTTTTACGTTTCTTTGTTCTTGTTTGCTGCTGTAGGAAGATTAATGATATAAAAACGTAGCGATTGTAACAAATTATGACTCTCGAATCGAATAGAAAGAGCTTCTAGTCACTGTCAGTCAATGTCGTATGAATCGGAGCGAGAATGGCGCAAATGCAATTTACTCGAGACTTAACCGTCACTCTGCAACATCAGTCCCTCTTAACGATTGTCAATCTCGATTAATCGCATATGTGGCACGAGCTCGTAAACAGCTAAACGTATGAAGCGGCTGTTGTTCACCGACTAAGTATTACGCACAGTTATGACGATTAAATGAAGAAATGCAGCAATTTCCTTTGTCTAAGAGGCTTTTTAATACAGTTTTTGTCTCAAATATCGACTGTGCTCAGACCTTTCTTCAAGGACTAATGTAATTTAGTCAATTAAGATGTCTGTTCTAAAAAGATTAAAGAACATTATGTTGACAGAGGAACGTCCCTGCGGATAAAAATGTCTTGTTTTAGCACGAATAGCACGTTTCCGATTAGATATAATTATTTGATAGAAATAGCATAACCTCTTCGGGGAATTATGTGAATAGTTTTGGTCATTCTTTTACTAATCAGCTTATCTCGGGAATCGGAGGGCATAGTAAAGTGGTTATCTTTTCCGTAACTAATGATTAGTTATCAGATCGATAATTTCAATAAACGTAGTAATTTGACATGACTCTTTCATATTTGAATGTTTGTAGATTATAGCTACTCAGAAATCTACGAGACAGTTAAAAATAAGGAAAAAACGGACTTATGCTAAAAACTTTAACTTTTATTTGTGTTGAAGTTGAAAAACGAGTGTTACTAATAATTGTAGAATTCAACACCGCAATCACAGTATGCACTGAAATATAAACTCAGATAAAAATTGACGACTGCAGGAACATTAAATATGGCATCGTTTTATTACTGAACATTCCGCGTTCAGCCTTATCGATTGGTACAAGAATGCGCGTATCGGGTTCATTGGATAGCACATCCATGTTCTAACACAAGTCACCACTAAAACACGATAAATCCGGAAACTAACATCGTTAGAAATGTTCGCCTTGTGAAGGTAAAAGATTTACGTTATCAATTAATTGAGAAAGGATCTAGCTAATTACATTCACCCTTCTTGTAATTATGGTCAATATTATAATTAGTAAAAAAAGCCTGAAAACGTTAGCAGCTTGGCTTATTTGTTTTCAGCTGTTGTATAAAATATTTAAAAAAAACTCAATCCTGACATTTTTTTCACCATAAACTCGACTACTTACTGAACCTAATTGTTCTTGCATTGTAGTTTTTGTGCATATTGCACAAATGAAAGTTCACTTTGAATGCTTCTTAGCATGAACTTGCAAGATTTTTTAAGTACAGATTTTGTATTGGCAGAATATTGTCGTGACGGCCAAATTACTTACGGCACACGAGAAAAAATGATGTATCGTAATGAAAGAAAATGATAATCAATCAAACTTTGGCAAATAGGGATGACTGATCCATCTTCGAACTCTGAATTAAAGGTTGGCCTAACTTGTCGGGTAGTTGAAAGAAGTGCTTTTATTTTCGCAAATATATTGCATCTTTAATCTAATATGATACACCCACTTTCTGTTAATAAGTATTGGTTAATATTGTAATTGAATCTTCCCAATGAGATGTCGTGACGTGAATTGGTTATCATGTTTAATAGGTGATTAACTGGTTATGATTAGGTTTTTAATCTCTTGAAGGGAAGTACTGAGGCTGTGTCTAGCGAGACCTTGATATCAATTATTATTATAATAATGTGCGCGAGTGTCCCGCGGTTTAACAACAACAACAAATCATTTATTTCGGATAACAAAGACCCTTATATCATATATACCTGACAGACTATCGGACATAGTTATAAAAACAACGAAAATATTAAATAAACTATTGCACACGAAGTGACGGCGTCGTGTTGCGCTGCGTGGTGTCACGTAGCCTTCCGCGGAATCGCCGATACAGGACACTCCTTGACCCCAACTCCTCCTTGGGGAAGGTCTTGATGTGATGAGTCGGAACTTGCACCACGAACGTCTTGAAACTCGTGTTGTGACCCGACTCCAACTTCTGGACCAGCTGCTTCACTCGTACATACTCCACGATCTCGTCAACCTTCTTGGCACCTTGGAACCTTCTTCGCACTGGTTCCGACTAGGACAAGGAGACTTGTTTCTTTTCTTCCTTTCCACTTTCACGAAGCCATCCCTGTGAGTCCCTGTCTCAAGTGTCTGAAGCTGGCCCAGCTGTTTCCCCCATTTTGGTTTGCGATACAGGTTTGTGCGTGGCGACGATTGCAGCGTGGGCACGTTTAGGGGTCGACGTACCTACCAACCGCATCGAGCTTTCAATCGGACTCATACACTTTTTTGAATAGTGCAGCATTATTAATATCAGTGAAAGAGTTTTTCTAAATTCCGTTCCAGTAAATACTTTTATCATGAATACAACTTTACCTCTGCATAATTAGTACAGTTGAGAGCAGCGGTGACCCAGTGGTAGCAGCCCCGACTTACGAGCAGTAAGTCGTAGGTTCGAACCCAGGCAGGCGCATCACTTTGTGTAATTTATTTCATCACCGTTGCCCTCAAAAACGGTGAAGGAAAACATCGCGAGGAAACCGGAATGTCCTAGAACTAAAAATTCGAAGACATGTGACATCTACCAACCCGCACTGGGCTCGCGTGGTGGATTACAGCCCATTCCCTCTCATAGAGAGGAGGCCTGCGTCTCAGCAGTGGGAACAATATAGGCTGATGATGATGATGATGAATTAGTACAGACTCGTCCGCTATTACTTGGAACTTAAACTATTGGCAAAATATGTGTGTACTTTAAGTATATTCCCTTCGAGTGCAGGCGTGATGTTAAGATATGGGTAATTAACAAAGTTCCAACTATTAATGAGCTAGTTGTGTTGTAAACAATTAAGATTTTATATTAACTCCCTCGCTTGTTGTCAGGTTGAGCTGACGATGCACGACGGCACTGTCCGGGACGTTTGTTTCATCGAAGACACGTCGAATAAGACCAGCCTGTTGGTCAGTGGGGGCGCCGGCGACTGCAAGATCTACGTCACTGACTGCGCTACCGGCAAAACTTTCCAGGTAATATAAATTATACCGAGCAAGTCTGGACGTGAGATGACAGTTTCAATCTAAAACTGTTTATTACTTTTTTGGTTTTATGTGATCTTCGTCTTCATTTTCTGTGCCAGCTTTATTTATGTTACTGGCCAAGGCCCATTTCTGAATAAACTAGTTTGAGTATAAATTGTATTTCGTAAGATTACCGGCGATTGCTGTTACTTAACGAATAAATTAAAAAGGGGACTCTAGCGCAGCCTTTCTCCATATAAACGTATCCCGCTGTTTTCTTCGTGGATAATGCGTTTAGAGCAATGATGTTTTTCCAAAAAATTTAGGTCTTATTAATACATGCCCCATTTCCTTTTTTTCAAAACATAATCATTGAAAGAATTATGACAACCCAAAACCCCAAAAATAAGCCCATTTTTACCGCCATGTTCAGACGACTATCAGAAAAATTAGATAAGTTTTTAACAAAAAAATAATAATATAGAAGCATAGATATACTTTTCTTCTAAATTTTGATATAAGAATTATTTAGATCAGTTTAGTTTTGAAGAAGAAAACAGCGGAATACAAAAGGTCTTCTGGTTAAGATTTTTGTAGGTAAAATCAGCCTGAGCTGCAGTTGTCCCTTTCGCACTTTACACTTTACGGTCAGGCACAGCGCGACGGCCATAGTTTCTTCAAATACCTATTCTTCAAATTCCGTGGGACTAGAGTCTCCTCTTAAGGTTTGAAACTGTCGAAGGAGTAAATCGTAAACCTCCCCTACCGTAACCGCTAAAACGTGTTGTATACACATTGCAACCGGTTATTTGACACGTCTATGCAGCCCGCACGTTTTTGTGTTTACGTTTATGATTAGAGCACCCCGTGTATAGAGGACGAATGCGACGATTCACATGAACAACCTTATCCCGCACGCGATTAGTGATTGCTACGTGTGAGACTCGCCACAACCTGAGAATGATCGAGGTGGGACGCATTTACCAACCACTTACTACACCTACCGCCTCAAATAACAGCCCTGTTTAATACCACCCTCAGATAAGCAATAATACCTTCATATTTCTTCTAGTACTCTCCTGAAAGTGAAACCCTTTATTCATCGTCGATTGTTACGCTCCCGTTTGTTCCTTATACTATGCCTGTATGTATTTTCTTTAGACCTCGGGAACGAGATCGAGACTAGATATTTCGATTTAAATAAAACAAGATTTTATGGCACTCATAAACATCAACTGAGGGACGATTGAAGAGAAATCGCCCGCCTACCTCGGGTTCTAAGTATATTAAATCAATTCCGATTTGAAGGGTGCGTTTGATTTGTTCTGAGATTGTTGTTGAGTGATTGGTAGTTGTATGGTTGCTTTGTGTTTTGGTTCAGGCGCTAAGCGGTCACTCTGGGCACATTCTGTCACTGTACAACTGGGGAGGCGCCATGTTTGTGTCGGGCAGTCAGGACAAGACTGTGCGGTTCTGGGACCTGCGTACAGGTGGTTGCGTCAACATTATTTCGCCCCCAGCGGGACAACCAAACAAGGTATGTTTTCAATATTTTTCTTTGTTTGATCAACGGTAAAGTTAACTATCGTGAAGTAACAGATAAGTCCTAGAAGTTAAAGATACGTGACATCTGACATCCACTAACCCTCACTGTGCTCAAGTGGTGAATGGCCAACACTTCCCATACAAAAAAGGCGTGTGTTCCGGCGATGGAAACATTACCTATACGACAATATGCTTTGTTTCGTTTTAACTTTGTACTTTTCAGCGACGACGACGTTAACTTAGCCGTATTGCGGTTAAAATTTGAATAATTGAATACGGTAACCAAGGATTTATAATACTACTAAGTGCCGACCGAACATTACATTAGTCTAAGTTCAACAAAGTTAGTTATAAATTCTATACCACGTATAATTACAAAAATATAAGACTAAAAAGTCAATCAAGAAATACATTTGTATTTCGCCGATTTCCGTCGATGGGAAAACAAACCGTACACGATACTTGTAATAACCCATCCAATTTGACCGATCCTTTCAAAAGGATTCTCCCTTAATTATAAATTCGATACATATTAACTTAAGGGGGAGCATAATTTCATTCATTAATGAAAGCTTTGATAAATGTAGTTGTTTTGAAGTGCATTTCAATTAAAATTTGATATCGTACATTAGCCTGATTGTAAAGGCAGGTCTGCGTTGGGGGTTTAATTAGAAGAAAAAGAAACACCCCTGCATAAGAGGGTTTGTTAATTTTACGATATCATGCTATCGGTTACTGTGAACTAATGCCGCGCCTTCTGTGCGACTATCGAGCTGCCAGCTTTTGCCAGAAACCAGAACTTACTATTTATAAATTTAACTGATATCCATACTAATATTATAAATGCGAATGTCTCTCTGTTTGTATGTTTGTTTGTTACCTTTTCACGACTAAACGGCTGATGGGATCTTAATGAAATTTGGCAAGAAGATAGATTTCAACCTGGCGAAGGACATAGGCTATATATCATCACGCTACAACCAATAGGAGCGGAGCAGCAATGAAAAATGTTGCGAAAACGGGGAAAATGTGACGCAGACGAAGTTGCGTGGGACAGCTAGTAAAATATAAGTTTATAAACCGACATGGTAAATAACGCTTTCAAGAACATTAGAAACGGGATATTTACCATGTTTACGATATTTCGGCGCTGGTGTAAACGCCATGATCACAGATAAACTCCGGTTAATCTGGGATGGATGGCTGGATGAACTCCGGTTTAAACAAATACTAGCTGCTGCCCGCGACTTCGTTCGCGTTGAAATTTTGATGTTTTTCAGGTATAAAAAGTAGCCTATGTACTTCTCGAAGATATAATCTATCTCCTTCCATAACGATCCAATAAGCCGTTTAGTCGTGAAAAGGTAACAAATAAACAAACACTGTCGCATTTATAATAATAATATGATTAAAACATGGTAAATATCCCGTTTATAGTGTTATGGAAAGTTATATAAATATTTGTAAATGTAATATATAAATGTTTTTGACATGGTGTCAGTACAAAGGGCTTAATATCTTCGTATTGAATTTATACTGTTATTAGTCGTAGCGTAATGATATATAGCCTATGTCCTTCCCCAGGTTGAAATCTGTCTTCTTGCCAAATTTCATTAAGATCCGATCAGCCGTTTAGTCGTGAAAAGGTAACAAACGAACATACAAACAAACAAACAGAGTGACATTCGCATTTATAATATTAGTATGGATTGTTATTTGTACTTCGTTTCGGGTTCTAGTGCCCACCTATCAAATGCGCCCTCATGTATGCGAACAAGGCTTTGGTTACACAACCTGTATGTTCATTCGCATGCGTAGTGTCCATGTAATAGTAGTGTGTATGCAATCTCGTCATTATTTATTCAATTCAATTGGACGTTCCGTGTCATCGACGATATTTGAATAAAAAAAATGCGCCTATTATCATTTATAACGAAGTGCAAAATAGTTGTATGTTTAAAAGTCGAAGTAGTGTACTAACACATTGATGGATTGCTAAATAGACCGCTTATTCCAAGTTATGTGGAATAGGAAAACAATATTTCATAAAAGTAGTTTATTGCACGCCCAGCTTATTAATGCCTATTGTTCGTCGAAGTTATAGCTTATTAATTTTACCAACGGTATGAAATAGTTTTCTTTCGTATTTATTTTATCTTGGTTCATCGGTGTTTCTTCATTTTTCCATGTAGCGTAATAGTTGCTAACAGATGTTTGGTACCGAATCTTTCATTATGGTCTTCTTCACATTTTTAATTTTACAAAATTAGTAAGTAGGTACCCCTCGTTAGGATAAATTTGCCTGTGCAATCACAAAGGCTTCACTAAAAAGTATAAGTACATTTCTCTGACAATCGAATTAGACCGGGATAAATACCGGGTATCTTCAATATCCAGAATTAGTTTTGCCTTACCATGAAATGCAATCCTGCATTTCATGGTAAGTAGGGTAAGTAGGTAGTAACATAACACCGAGACGAAGTTATTCCTTTTGCGAGTTGTGGGTTTATTGGAAGTTTTATTCATACAAGATTGCATTAAATTCAATATCGAACTGAACTAAAACTTAGAACTTCCAAGGTTTCTGGAATCTGGATTGTTAGAGCAAAACAACAACAAGTAACTACAACCAACTTGGGTTAGTTATAATCAATGAAACCTACAATGTATTAACATGTTGACCCAAGACAGAGAAATACTACAATAGGGGTGCGGACTGGGTAAAGAAAACGACTTTCTATTTTGTCCGTCAGACAGGTAATACAAAAATATAAGACACGTAATTTTTGTTTTATCAAAATATCAAAAAATTATTTAGTTAAAACTCATTAAAGTTGGAGAGGCTCACTACGTCACACGTAGGTATAAAACTTACCTACATGTGACGTCATGCGCCATTTCAACTCAATATATCTCCGTAATTTTATGACCACGTGAAAAAAGAAAAAATACGTGTCCAATACTTTTCAATAAACTACCCGACGGACAGAGAAAAAAAAAATTGGATTATCCCCTATTAATTGTTGGCATAAAAATAAATCATCTATATCTACGAACTATGCGTTTTTCGTGACATCGTGAGGAAACCAAACACGCCTGAGAGATATTTCTCGACGGTATGTTAAGCCATGTCAGAGGCCCATGGGCGGCATAAAAACTCCGACACCAGGCCTCCTATTCACAAACGCTCGGATTCAATTTCGATTCGATAAGTCGTATGTCTTTCTTGTTTTGGCAACACGAAAGCGAGCGAGATAGACATACGACTTTCCGAATCGAAATCGAATTCGAGCGTGAATACGGGGGTAGTATAGGCACTTACCGCACGAAAAGAAAATGCTTTTCGTGTTTGTCTGTGTGACTGCGACGTTCTTATAAACTACGCAACGGATGCTAGTGCTCTCTTCACAGTCAAATACAAAAATTATTCCCGAAGTTTTATGTGTAGGTATAGCACGATATAATTAATAAACAGATCGATGAGGGACGCACGGAACAGAGAAGAGTGAGAGAAGAAAGGCGATGCCAATACACAACACTGGCTAATTCCGAGCTGAAATGATGACGATAATAAACAAATCTTCATGTTATACGAGTATTAAAAAACCGTGCGAAGCTGGGGCGGGTCGCTAGTTGCAATATAATACGGAAAACTCGAAGCTTTGGAAAGCGTCTGTCACGATCACGCCTTCGGAATGTAGGCTTGTATACGATACGTTGTTCTCAAAAACATTCGTTATATGTCTTTTATTTCACACCCAGAGACAGCATGCCGGTGTCCCATCAGTGGGAGAATATAACAGGGTGATTAATATTATAATGTTACGTGCCATTAGAAAAATTGTTTGAGAAATGTTGGGCTGGAATTTCAAAAACGATATATTTTGTGAGGTAGTGGTCATGTTCTTTTTTTCTTTGAGATTATAAAGAGGTGTCGTTATACATCTTCAGTTTACAGGTATATGATTACTATTACTCCGCGCCAAGAGAAGATATGTATTTTGTAAACACATTGAGGAGTTAGCAACCTTTGGAGGAAATGATAACCTCATCCGCGAAAATAAAACAAACTGAAACGCATTTGAAACTCGAATGGTGGCTCAACGTATTACACGTAGGTATGTTGCTTTGAGTTGATTGAATTTGGGATTATTTGTTTTTGATTGAATCGTCGCTACGTAACTTAGTAGAAGTTCTTTGTTAATAAAATTTTTATCTTCTCGTGGCGCGGGGTATAGGTGCAGCAAGATGCAATGTAGCATACTGATTTAACTGTTGTGCTTTACCGATTTCATGAGTCTCTTCGCGACTGTTCCTGAATTGAGTAATAGGGAATATGCATGTAATTTCTTCTACACAAGTTACTACTTATGTAGAAAAAGTACCCTACTGGATAGCCAACGAAATTCAAATTTTATATTTTTTTCTGCATGGCAGTGTCAGATTGTATGTTGAACGAAATATTATTTGCGTCCGTATCACGTACTCGTAGTATGTACATAATCATAACATTAAAATCATCGATACAACCCTTTGTAGTACATTTCATCTCATTGAGTGACTTTTTCATAAAAGTCATTTAATAATCAACATACAACTTAAGTTGTAAGTTTTGAATTTCGGGTGTTACAAAACATTGAATAGTTCTGTATTCAATTCTCAAAGCAAAACTGGCAGATATATTTGTAAAGAGCAACTTTTCTTAAACATCTTCTTACTAGCGACCAAATTGTGCTGAACGTTTTTGGTCGCTTATAATTATTAATTTCGACCGTTCAACGCCTGAACCAGTTCTCGTCCATTATGTATCTTAGTTTATCAGCTCGGGCTTTCAGGCACTTTTTCACCGCCGCCGCTCCGTCACGACGTCGAACAAACGACTAGCTATCGACAATTTTCTCGCTCTAGAAACTTACAAAAGATGAAGTTCCCTTCTCAGTAAATGAGACTGTAGGTGCTCCCCGACTGTATACTCGGCCGATGAGAACATTCTTCATTTAAGATGAAGAATGCCATGCCTCAAGCTGATCAGTATTACATGTCTTATTTATTACCAACTAGCTGCTGTCCGCGTCTTCGTTCGCGTGGCAAATTTGATGTGTTTTCAGGGATTAATTATATTATATAAGCCTTCCTCTTGAATCATTATGTCTATAGCAAATTGCATCAAAATATTGTATATACAGCAAAATATAGCATCATCGTGTGCGTCTGCACACGATGATGCTATATTTGCAGGGAAGCGACTATTTTTAATACTATGTAGAGATACGAATAGTGTTTCTTACCGTTTCCTTCTCACCAGGGCTCCGCAGTAGCATCTTTGGCCGTAGACCCGAGCGGCCGGCTGTTAGTCTGCGGGCACGACGATGGCTCCTGTGCGCTTCACGACGTCCGCGGATCTCGCGCTTTGCAGCGCTTCACGCCGCATTCTGGCGACCTGCGCAGCGTCCGCTTCTCACCCGGCGCATACTATCTACTCACTGCTGGATATGACGGACGGGTTGTGCTTACTGATCTTCAGGGTAAGATAGTTATAGTTGTACTTCAATTACCTATCATAACGTGTTTTTTGTGTGAAATCCATAATAAACTGATAATGGACGTAATATTTCCTGAAGGGGAAGCAGAGATGTACAATTACGTATTTTAAGTTCCAATGCAAAAGCTCTAGCCTCTTGTCAGCTATCTAGCACAAGCCTAGTTCCTGTTGAATAAAAATGAATCCAAGACGTCTGCGTGAGCACATCTGATGCGCTTGCAACCATTAGATCAATGACTTCGGTTCTATAATTTTAAGAAGTAAACTCGTGTGCTAATGTAAACTTCAACCTCAGGTGACCTGACCTGCGCCCTGCCGAGCGTGCCCGTGGCCCGCCATCCCGACAAAGTGATCTCCGCGCGATGGCACCCTGATGACTTCTCCTTCTTATCGACCTCTGCGGATAAGACCGCCGTGCTGTGGACGATACCGCCCGTCTAGCGAACGCTCTACCACGTCCCCATAAGCTAGGACGAAGAGCCATCGCTCTGACAACGACAACTTATCCATTGGCGATATCACTCTACTCGACAATCTCCACGATTCAACCAAACTCACCGTGCACCCAGCAGCTTTGCCTTAAATACATTTTAACATAGAACAATAATAGATAGCTAGACTTAGAATTTAAGCAAAGAAAAGAAAATACGATGAGTCCGGTATATCATCCAAGAATCAATCGTGGAAATTAATTGAATTTACAATGAAAGCGACAAACTCGAACTACGATAGACCAATGGTTACACGACACAAAATACAGGTACCAACTTACGACAGTCACTTAATCGCCCATACATTGCACCGTGACTGATCGCCCGTATCTTGCAAGCTAAATTCGCTTTTATCGCGACTGTATAGCAACCATTTTGCTTATTTACCTCTGGTCATTTACAGTTACAGATTAAAATGAGGGGTTGAAACCCTCGTGGTCGATATTTAGCTGTGAATAATAGAGTTGGTTACCTATGCAGAGGTAAAGCTAACTGTATTTTTATAAAAAAAAGATGTAATTGTAGGCCTGACGTTCGCGCTGAAAGATAGGTCTAATAAAAAGGTTAGGGTGAATATGTGGAGAGATTAAAATTGAAATATTTAAATCCGTCTTTCATAAGATATTACCATGTTGCGTATGTGAACCGCCTCTGGCTTTTATTTGCGTTAAATTTTGCTATAAACTTTTCTCCTTTGTGCATTATAAAATTTCGATTTATTCGGATCGAGTTAGTTTCCATGTTCAGTGAAAATAGCAATATTAGGCTAACGACACACTGAGAACTTTAGTTTCGGAAACTGTTGTCCGATTTCTGTTAAAGCTTAATTCATGCGTTATCAAAAGTGCAGCTTTCCGCGGTTTCCGAAACTTGAGTTTGATAGTATTGCAGCGCTTACTGTTGTGATTAATAGTGCTGTGCTGTAAGAATGCTTTTAATCTTATTATTTAACTATCGATCCAAATAAGAGCTTTAAACTATATGACTTGTCCACGGCTCTGAACTCGTGTTTGTTACTTACAATAATTTGAGACGTGTAAACTGCGGGATTGTTTTTCCATTATTATTTGGTGTGCCAGTCATGCATGCGTTTGTGGACAAGGCACCTTCTCATCAACATACGTAGATGCAAGAGTACGTAGTGATTTGTTTTGTCACAACAACCATAGGCTTAGACAGTAGCTACATATAGGCTCACTAATGTACTGATCTTTAAGTATATTTTAATATTACACAATTCTAGTTCACAGCTATAGAGTTACATATTTATGTACGGTGATACGGTCTAATAGTACTATTACAATAGCGACGAAAATCAATGATTGCATTCGACGATAAGAAGCGACGATGACAATGTCGTTATTTATAGATTAGAAAAATAATAGAGTGTTGGTATCAAGCGTCTGTTAGCTGTTTCTAGTAAAAAAAGGCCGTTCATTGTAGCACTGATGAATAAATGTTATAATTTGACTGCGAAGTTATCAAAATTACTATTGGATTTTATGAATTATGGACGTAAATATATTATTATTTAAATACTTTAGTTTTTTTCCCAGTATATTACGGACACCAGTGGTGTAACTAAATAATTATTAATTGTATTAATATTTTAAAGAATCTTAAAGATTATAATGTTACTTAATATAATGTTAATAAAAAAGGTAAAATGCAATTTAATTGTGTAACACATTGCACAAATTTTTAATATCATTGGTATGTAAAGATCATATTAAAATTATTTGCATAGCTTATTAAAACCTTGTCAAACAAGTACTTACATTAAGTAGTGTTTGAAATTTATTATTTTTTATGATCGGACGTGTTAATTAATATTTTGAGTATTGCGCGCGATGACTAATAGAACATTGTCTTCATCAATCATCTCACAGTTATGATAAAATTATTTAACGATTTTAATGCTTCGTATATTTTACGCAAGTTAGGTTGCTTTTTATATTGCTATTCATCGGTTATTTCTGTTGCTTTTTAAGAGCGTTTACGCCTTACGACTTTCATAAAAACTAAACCGATTGTAATGAAACTTTATACGCATTTAGGAGGATACATAGGTCTAAAAAGTTATTAAAAAACATTTTCGAAAAATAGTGTTACAGCTAAATTAGACCGATTATAATTTTTCTATAGAAACAGAAATTTTCAATTATCTGTTTTTTTAAAAGACATTTCGAAAATGTATTTGGTAACTTTTTAGACCTATGTATCCTGCTTATGCGTAATAGGTTTCATTAAAATCGGTTCAGTTATTTCGGATAATAAGGACTTGAAAGTTTGTATGAAATACCGTAAGGTATAAACGCTCTTAAATTATATTTTAATGTAACATTTTGTATAAATTGGCAATAATTTAATTTTATCGCGCTTAGCAATAGTGTTTAAATTCAGTGTTCGCACTTATAAGAATTTTATCATAAATACGATATTTATATTCTATGTATTGAGAAAATATGGTTTTTAATCTAATCAGTCAATAACTGACATGTCTTTAAACTAAACCATCGAAATGTTAAAACTGTAATATGTTCTTTGTTAAACCGAATTTCTTTAACATGTGTATCCATTTATTGTTTAAGAATATAATCACATTATTTACAACTTGTGCCTTTTATTTTCTTACCAACATCATTCCTATGAGGTTTCCTATATCAATGTATTTAACATGAAATTCTTACCGAGTTAATTCTATCCAATCCTTTGCATAGTTTTGTAGAACAAAGGGGTCACACAAGACATTAATATATGAATGTATCCATGGGTTCGTTTGCATACCTTCCTTGGCCCTTACTACCTGAAAGGGGTATATCGAGTATCTCTTCCAAACATAATGTTACGTCGACTGCTTTTCGAGAACATTCTAGGATTACGTTCGAGTCTATAATGATCCAGTATGTCTAGAAGATTCGAGAATAATCCTAGAATGTTCCACGATGGAAGTGTCTAGAAAATTCGAGAAAGTACTGGACCTTTCCAGAACTTTCTAGAAGGATTGGTTCCACTATGGAGCTATCTAGAAGGTTCAGGAAGGTTGTAGAACTTTCTTGAAGTATGGGTTTCCCTTAGGGAACTACCTAAACATTCACGGAAGTTGTGGAAGTTTCTCGAAAGTGGATCGGCCGTATAAATAGGCGACGGGTTAGTGGAAGGGGGTCAGTCTGATTTTGGCTACGAAACGAAGCGATCGAAGTGAACTACTACTGCGATAACTAAGTGAATAGTGATCAGTTGTGTAATTGTAATTAAGTTTAAGTGTTTGTGTAGTGTTTCGAGTTAATTAAAGATTTTTAGTGTATAATTTATACTATACCCAGCTCGTAACAAAAACAAGAATAACCCACCTTCACCGTAGTCGTGTAAAAACTAACTACAGCCTCGTGCAAAAATTTAAAGCGCTTTTCTCGTAAAATAACGAGTGTAAATACGAGATAAGACTTAGTGTATCATCGTAAATATAATGTAAAAGCCACTTGAACACTATTGTAAAGAATCTGGTTCTTCTAACCTAATATACATACAGGTGTGTTGCTGGGGAGTTTGTTCCGCCACTTCTTCTTCCCAACTAAAACACTAGGAAGTGGCGAAGGGCGGGCGTTTTGGGGGAGTGTCTCTTGTAATTTTGACGTTCAAAAAGTGCTGATTATCAGCCTAATTTGAATAAATGACTTTTGATTTTGATTTAGTTTTCCCAAAGGTAACTTATATTTACGCGGCTTAAGGTTTTCTGCAGCCGCAGGGGCAGCGCCAGCACAGCACGATGAGATTGGAGGATGTGAAGGCGCAAGAGCATCGATCGACACGAATGTTTTGTCCGGTTTTTTGCCAAGTCATTGAGTTCTAAAACAGCTGGAACGACGACGGTGACTAGACCTCGTCTGATGATGTCGTTTTACTTCTATTTACCTACCCAGAACTCTTACTATACTACTACCTTAAACTAATGCTAGCCTAGTATCTTTGCTGGGTTATTTTAATTTATCTATTTTAAAGAAGTCCTTTAATTGGCTCCAACGATCACTAAGATCGTGGTCGTTATCGTATCAAGAGAACTTTTCTTCTTGACTATGCAAATCATAAAATTAGTCAGCGGGACCAGATGACCAATTCAAAAATGCATTAGGTCGATTGACCCCGCGGGTCCCGTCTGTGTGTGATTAATTGACTAAAGAGCCAAAATTTTTGATTTCGACAGTACGAAATCAGATATACAGGGTGTAACGGAAAGGGTATATACATACTTAAGGGTTTGCTGCAGACCATCAATCTGAACATTTCCTCATTCTCCATCGGACCAACATCATAATAGCGAAAAAAATATCAGCTGCCCCATACATTTGGATCGAATAGGTATTGAAATTTTGTATGGGGCGACAGATATATTTTTCGCTATTACGACTTTTGTCCAATGGAAAAACATGTTCAGTTTGATGGTCTGTAACACTTAATTATATATACACCCTTTCCGTTACACCCTGTATTAATAATCTGGTGTTTAGATAATCTGGTATAGATTACATTACACCAGATTCTCAATATAATGGCGCAGCATGTGAGTAATAGGACTTCATCGACATCGTTTGTCTAGTGGTCGCAACCACCACTGACTGAGCGTGAGGTCCTGGGTTTGATTCCTGGGTCGTGGAAACTGATATTGGGTTTTTCCATCAGCATTTTCTCCGTAGCAACCATGGAATCTGGATTAGTGCCAAGTTGATGACAACAGGTTCGCCCTGTATTATATGTTGCTTAAACATAACTGGCGAAATTGGGTGTACTATTAGGTACATACGTCGCCACAAAAGTAAAGTAGCCAAACTGACATTTTGGTGATTTGGTCTTAAATAGAGAATTGCCATGGTTACTATTATATCTTCACTGTGGTAAAATATCGTATCTCTAGCAATTGTCTTTTTGAAAATAATGCCATTATTCCTAATTCATATCTGCACAAAATTGTATTTGTACAACAGTAAACTTTTCTATGTGGTCTTTGTTCAGTTTACCTGTACTGCATATTATTACTTTTCGTAATACTCACAATCTTCAATTAACCTATGTGGTACATTGAATACTTTACCGTAATTCAATAGGGTAGTGGAAAGTTAAATCTTGCAAAGGTAAACTAGCCAAACTGGAAGATTGGATACTTTACCTTGGTCCATAAAACAATCGGAATGCTTAAACTCACAATAGCCCAAGCCTATAATTAGCCTAAGTGGTAAATTGAATACATTACCTTTGTAAAAAAGGCAATCGAGACACTAAATATCAGTGTTATATTATTTTAAGTAACAGATTGAGAACTTTACTTTTGTGTGTTTATGCAATCGAAACAAATATAGAATAGTTAATAGCAGTCTTATTTCGCAGATTACTTAATTTACATCAGTTTTTAAATAGTAATAAATGAGTATGAAGTTGCGGTCTATCTATTTAGTTTAAATTTAAAGATCAATATCGCATAATCGGGTTAAAATCTGTGAATATGCCGAAACGGGGTAAACCACTGTCTTTCCTCTTTTCTTTTTAAGGTGTATTTCTTTGAATGGTATGTTTTTTTATCGTAGGTGTCTTTTATAAATATTTTATCAGGATCCTCCATCCGGTACTGCAGCCAAATTGCAACATGTATTCCAAGTTTTCGTCCATTTGAGATTTTACTAAGATACCTATTGATTACGTGTACCAAAATCTTTGAAATCGTCGTGAGTTAATGATGTTACATTAAAAGGCGTTGGGTTAGTTCTTGCTAACCGAACTAACTGCGCCCAACCTTCTGGAGTGTACACGTAGGTACGTTCTTTGCTTTTGTTTCAATTTTCGAATAAATTGAGCCGCATTCCATATGCGTGTGACCGGTTTCAAAAAATTATGACCAATAATGTGTAAAGTAGGATGTTGTGTAACTGTTAATAAGCACATGGAGCTGAAGTGATCGTTTTTCTGCTGACCACCACAGCCATCCGACATCATTTTTACATTTTGAATTTCATTATGTGCCATGTTGTACAGTACGTATGGATGTATGTGGATATTTCTATACCGCCGCGTTTTCTTTCGGTCTCATCCCACATGTAGCACTCTACGTTTCGGTTATCTAAATTGTAGACCGTCAAATTATAAACAGCTAATTTATGCACGTAAAAAAATGACCCAGCCGCTCCTTTAGGAGTACTAAGGACAGCTTCTAAATCAAAATTAAAGCTAAGGGTTTTGTCGTCCGCCATGGGATCTGGAGGCGATAGTACTCGCGCGCCTGCACGAATGGCGCGCGGAGTCACGGCGCGTACGTGTTCCACGCGCGCCTCAAGGTGATGTCAGCAAACCGGAAGGGGTCCGAGAGGGCCGATGCCTGCCAGGGTTGCGGGACTGTTCGAAAGAGATACCGTGGCCCTGGAACACAAAGGGCGAAGAAGGAACATGGATGGGTTTTAGTCAGTACAAGTCTGACACTCCCTCCCGCTCCGCCCAGAGCAGGAGAAGCCATTTGATGATTTCCCATCCCCAAAAAAAAAAAAAAAAAGGGGTTTTGTCGTCAATTTGTGCTTCCTCTTAACCTCGTCTCTACATTTCCTTGCTTCATCTTTAGGACTCAAATGCATGAAGTTCCTGATGTTCTGCTTTTTCCTCAATGTTCATTTCCTTATACTACTATCCGCTGTCTGATTGATGTTGATTGTTTGATGCTTTAACATCAAAGTAATTGTTAGAGATAATAATTTTAATAATGTGATAAGGTAACAGAAAAGTAACTATTTTATAATTAAGAATAATGTCGAATTTTGTTTGAATACTGAAAAATGTTTGTTTTGTTCACATGAGAAGAATACGTCTAAGAGATGTAAAATATGAGACTTAGGTAACAGACAGTTCCTTTTAATAAAAATAAGACGACTAATAGGTCGGTTTTTTTTTTTTCAGATAGTTTAAAATGTTTAATTTGTTATTGTTCAAATAATTAACCTGTTTATAAACAGGTTTTTGATTAATTACAGTAAGTTTAAATGGTCTACACACACTCTTTATTTTAAATACTGTCTTTGAATGAAAACGATAATTTTGATTTGTTTATCGCCTTTTTCATTTGATACCAAATCCCGAGACCACCTATCCCGAGATCCTGGGATTGTCTCTATACAGTCCCGATACCCCGGGATTGAATTTTCTAGATGACTATCTACGATACGGTGTTAGCAATAAAAATACATATTTTTTCTGTTACTTAATCGTTTAAATTTAACTATTTACCTTGATTTCGGTACTATTCCAAAACGCCCTTATCATAAGAAAATAAAATAGCCTAATGTAAAGGCAGTTTGGCTAGTTGACTATCAAAAAATGTATGACGTATATTATGCTCCACTGCAGTCGATTTAGCTATCTACCAATTTGGCTACTTGAACACATCTAAATTATTTTTCTTGTCTCATTCTAAACATGGTGAATACGCCAATGTGCTTTAATTTCTTAAATAATGTATAATTTGTAATTCTAACAGTATCTACTTAAAGTACATTACTTTTGACTAATAAATTTACAAACATGAAAAGATCCCTATAAAACCTGATTTACAGGACCAATTTTTGTGTTTATTTTGCTCTCCTGGAAAGTTTGACATTTGCAGATTGGCAAGTTTACTTTTTGACCGACGATTATCTGCCTAACAACCGGAGATAACTAGCTGTCCCGCGCAACTTCGTCTGCGTCACATTTTCCCCGTTTTCGCAACATTTTTCATTGCTGCTCCGCTCCTATGGGTCGTAGCGTGATTATATATAGCCTATGTCCTTCCCCAGGTTGAAATCTATCTTCTTGCCAAATTTAATTAAGATCCGATCAGCCGTTTAGTCGTGAAAAGGTAACAAACAAACAGAGTGACTTTCGCATTTATAATATTGAGTATGGATATTGATAGTGTCTTCTTCTTTATTGCCGTAGGACGTGGGTTCGATTACCACATGAATCAAACTTTTGTATGGCCAGTTGCTGTTTACACCTGCGAAACAATTTGTTTCGTACAATATTATTTTGCATTCAAAATACCTGAGTTTAGTAGTTTCATTGCAAATAAATATTGTGCTCTAGTCCGCACCAATGCATTTCATCTATGTTTGAAATGTAACATTATCATTGAATACGAGCGAGACCCAGCTTTGCACGACTACGTATGTTCTGATGTTAAAATATTATGTAGATGAAATATATAAAGGAAATGGTTTGTACCGACCCTTTAAAAGGATTGGCCTACAATTGCACTAGATTGCGAAGGAAACAAGGAAGGCCTCTGTCATGCAGTGGGAAAATATAGGCTAATAATAAATTAATAACAATAATTTGTACCTATTCATAAACTTACCGGTAAAATATATATATCTGAAATATGATAATATGAATAATATCTCTGAAATATGATGGTACAAAATGCACAATGTAGGTACCTACTTTAAAGAACCGATCAGTTCTTCGATAGATATGTTAAATGACTGTTTTATAATAGGATCTTTAACTAACGTAACTTACAGACGCCTAGCCCACATTATGCCAGACAAGTGTACTAATTTATCGTCGACTGTCCGATCAACTCTTGCTGTTCACACTCTTCACTCATGATTCCTGAAACTAGTCGTCAGGTACATGTGTCCATGTCGTCGACAGTTTTATCGATAGCTAGATGAACCGCACAACTTCGCCTGCGTCACATTTTTCCCGTTATAGCAACATTTTTCATTGATGCTCCGTTCCTTTTGGTCGTAGCGTGATGTTATATAGCCTATAGCCTTCCTCAATAAATGGGCTATCCAACACTAAATTCAATTCGAACCAGAAGTTACTGAGCTGAGTAGTTTTTGGCGCGCTCAATCAAGCAAACTAACAAACAGGTTTATTCCGTTATGTTCACCTGGGCGATATCACCCAGGTGAATAATTGGTGTCCTCATTTCACCTCGCGAGAATTTCCCCTAGGTGATGTTTCCCAGCCGGCCTAGCATGACCGCCGTAGAAACGAGCTATGTCTACGGAAGAATCGACAATTTGACAGATATTTCTATCGTCCCAAGCATGGCGATATTAAGAATGTAGAAAAGAAATGTTTCTTTCGACAGACACAAGTCTACAACGTCGAGCATGACGACCATATTTTCTCTTCTTTTGACATTTGGGGGTAGAAACATTACTTCTGACAAATGTCAAACTAGTCTTAATAAAAACTAAATACGAGAAATACGTTTCGTGGTTGCGTTGAGTTACGTTCAAAAGGTTGAAATGTTATGTAAAATATTTAGGTTTAATTTCGCGAAAAAGATCCAGGCCTGGATCCAGGATGCAGCAACACCATCCCGCCCACGAAAAATGAAAAACTCGTGCAATTGGCAACTTTTTTTTGTTAACTTAACCATATAGTTCGGTACGGGCCCCCGAAGGGGCTCGACGCTCATACCTCCGCTGGCTTGGTATCGGCCCCGAAAGGGGCTAGCAATTAAGTCATTCGTCGTCCTCATTATTTATGTAAATATTTAATATTCTGATTATCAAATACTACGAGTGTGCGTTAATTAAGAGAGTTGGATAAAAATCACATATATCAACGTCATTAAAACTTCTGTATTTAGGGCGCAAGTTTCTTAATTTGCCCTTATAAAATGCAAGTGCATAAATACGGTCATCGCCATTTTGGCGGCAGTACCGGTCGAAGCTAAAAATTATAAAAATTGTGGTTTTCGAACATTCTATCTCCACTATATGGACAATAATGATCTCGTCATTTAATTATGGTGCGAATTCATCCATAGTTCAATTTAAATAAGCAGTGGTAATGATGAATTTTCATATCTAAAGTCGAAGTTTCGCGCCAATCGTGCGTGTTTACATTTTTATAATTCACATATAACACAAACACGCGTATAGATTCGATAACAATTATGACAAATATCATTCCAAATATTATAAACCACATGAAAATGCCCAGATCTTAGCGTTATTTACTAAAACAGGACCAATAACACGTAATATTCATTACCACCACTCAATTTGAATTTGAAATAGACGACCATTTGTTTTTTTTTTTTTAAATTATTGTGATATGTGAAAGCGATTATTCCAATCGATTATTTTTTTATAAACAACGATTTACTCGAGTAATTAAATTAAGGAATTTAATAAATCTATGGATGAAAATTAAAATTAATTTATTTGGAGCGTAAATACAATAAATACATATTTATTATAATATTTTTCTTAAGTTTTATAATGGTAATCTTAATTTTCGTACATTCTGACCCAACAATAAACATCACAAACTGATATTATGACTAAATTCGCGCCGATTTTTTTTCCATTTCAAAATTTAAATTAGGAATTCGTTCTCTGTTCCAATTTATCTTGTAGGTATTTAAATTTACTATTTATATGTTATTATTTCTATTTTTCTTATAGATAATTTATTGTGAATTTTGTTTTGAACTATCCGAAGGTTGGTAGAATGCCGAGGATCTCGGTAGGCATAGTAAAAAAGAATTATGTAGTTTGATTATTGGTTAGGAGGTTGGGTTGGTTAATGGGTATTTACTCTTTTATCAGCCTGCTCTGTCCCACTGCTGGTTAAACGCGCCCATGTCTTTCCAATTTTGTTTATCTTTTGCGTTCTCCGACCAATAATTTTAATCGATACAATTTTTTTGATACCTACTTAGATAAGCTTGGGTATAACAATCTCAAAAACTAAAAATACAATTTTAAACACCACTCTACAAAATATACGATTAAGACTCATGTCCTGATGGTTCTGGTTCATATCACGGATATTCACGGCCTATGATGGAACCTGAAATTGGCAGATATAAAAAAAAACCTTTTTAGACTGTACAGTGACCCGCTTTAAAAGAATAAACTAATCTCCTTTGAAATGGCTTATGCATTGCTGATTGTCAACCATCATCATCATCTGTCTGTCTAGCGTCTTCTCAACTTTGTTGGGGTCGGCTTCTAGTCTACCCGGATGCAGCTCCATACCCGTACTTTAAATAAAGCGACCTGCGACTGCCTATCTGACCACCTCAAACCAGTTAATATCGGGTAGCACGATACCCCTTGGTAAGACTGGCTGTCATACTTTCGGGCCACTGACTACCTGTAACATAACAATAACCCAACCATACGATACACAATCTTGGAAGAATATAATTTATATAGGGTGGATCAAAAAAATTATTTACTACTAGCTGTCCCGCGCGCGTATTGCCAAACTGTATACTGACCCAGACTGGGGTTGCTCTAAGTTTGATCGCAGTTTGCCTTTTTAGTTGAAGAGCAAACTGTATACCTATTCAGAGAGTGTCTGAATCAATATACATTTTGCTTTAAAATACTAGAGTAAAATACATACGAGTCCAGACGGCGAATTTACAAAGGCTACTATTTGAGTGACGAGCCAGACTCTAATAGATGAGCTTTTGTTTATGCATATTACTCGCCAAAACCTAATCTATCTCAGTAAATAAAATTACTCAAATGGACTAGCTTTTTGCCTGGATATTTTCAAAGAAAGTGCACGGAAAAAAGGGATGATGACTCATTAAAGTTGGAGAGTGGGGGGCTCACTACGTCACAACTAGGTATAAAATGTACAGAGCCGTGACGTCATGCGCCATTTCAACTCAAATTATCTCCGTAATTTTACGATTACGTGAAAAAAGAAAAAATACGTGTCAGATACTTTTTAATAATCTAACCGATAGATAAATAAAAAAAATGAGTCACCATTCCTATTATACAAACCCAGGAGAATTTGGATGCAAGAGCGAGCGAAGCGAGCTCTGGACTTGGGGCACCCCAACTTGGTCTGGTTAGGTTCGAAGAGGATGGCGGGGTCTAGCGAGCGAGCGGAGCGAGCGAACTAAGACCCCGACTTCCCCTTCGTGTTAGGTTACTGTAAACCCTGTAGAAAGAAACAGGATCCCCGCGTAGCGGGGATCCTGTTTCTTCTGTTTCTGCTACGTCGACTATGCTTTATAAGTGAATATAAAATGTTTTGAGGTGTCACAGTTTGCTTTACATAATTATGCATACATTATCAGATTGCTGTGAGCTCGTATGTACTTTGCTCCAATTTGTTGCGAGCAAAATACATACCTTCTCAGATTGCTCTGAGCTCGTATGCACTTTGCACCAATTTATTTGTGATTTTAGCACGATGTAGTTCAGTACAGACTACGGGTGTCTGGCTCAGTATACAGTTTGGCAATACGCGTCCCGCGCAACTTCGTCTGAGTCACATTTTCCCCGTTTTCTCCTATTGGTCGTAGCGTGCTGATACTTCCTACTATACCCCATAGGCATATATTCTAATACCTCCAAGAATATGTGTAAAAAGTTTCATGATGATCGGTTGAGAAGTTTTCGCGTGAAAGCGTAACAAACAAACTTACTTTCGCATTTATAATATTAGCTAAGATTCCTTCCAAGATCCTGGTCATTCTTTAACCAAACATCAGATATTACACAATCAAATTCTCAATAATTATGTAGTAAAATTAATGCTTATTTTAAATTATGAGAATGGCGAGCGCATTCTTAATTTAAATTTTGAAATAGAAAATAATAGGCGCGAATTAAGCCTAAGGTGCTGTCTGTGCTTAAATTTGAAAATCATTCCGTTTTCTGTTTTTTTTTTTGCTTGAACTTTGAGACTTAATTTCTTGTTATATTTCACGCTGCTAGTTCAACGGAAAGTTTCTCAAAGAAAGAAAATCATCAAAATGTTGATTTGGTTTTTTTTTGGCTTTACAGACTTCTGTCGTTCTTTTTAGTAATAAATCTCCTTCTCTTGAAGTCAACGTTCATTAATGAGTTATAAGATGCTTTCGATCTAATAATTACTTAATGAAATTTTAAAAAAAGATAGTATTTTATGACCTATTTCTACATTAAATAATTATTTGAAATTATACCAATGAGTTTTTATTCAGTCTCAACTCTTTTTTCGAAACTCGATTTTATTACGATTATCGATTAGGCTGAATGCAACTTATTAATCGTAATTATAAAACCCGGGTTTTCGGTCAGCACTAAGAAGTGTTATGTAACAACATAGTTTTTAGTAATATTTGTCAATACTTTGATTGTGTTTTTATTTGAAATTGTGTATGAATAATGGCTAAAATAAGAACGGAGATAGAATGTTACTGTTTTTATTTTGCCTTTTCGAATTCTTTTAGCATATGAGAAGCTTGCCTATGTACATTATTTCCAGCGCATCTAAGGTACCTACTTTTTGGAAGGGTGTAGAAATATGTATTTTACACATATTTCGCAATAGACTGACTCCGTTTTAGCGACTTCAACACGATATTGGAGATATTAACATCAAATTTATCGTATGAAACAGATCCCATGACATATTTTTCACAGTAAAATAGAATCCTGAAAGTTGATGAAAATTTCGTGAATTTCATGACAATTCGAATCACCCCGCCGAATCAGCTGATGTGTCATGTGTCAAAATCTTGTCGGGCATAGTGGTTAAGGTAACCTTTTAACTTTCCATAGCAACGTCCCCGTTGCTATGGAAAGAATTTCTGTCTATGTCTTCGTAGAAACGCGAGTCGACGGTGCGCGCCATGCTCGGGCAGAAGAAACGACAAGTTGTAAAGAAAAGATTTCTTGTCGTTTCTTGGTAGAATAGAAATAGAACGGTCATGCTAGGGGGGCTGGTGAATTAATTTGACTTAAGCGGAGGCCTTCGTTCACCTTGGAATTGATTCACCCAGGTGAACAAACGCGACTTTCAGCATTCATTTGGTAGACTTTTATCACACACACACACATAAGTGCGGTAAGTTGAAAATTAAACCCGTAGGCGAGGGCTACAAGAAAGCAGAGGCTGTAATTATCAAAGCGCACATATGTCATACGAAGTTTTATAACATATCTGCGAGGAAATAAATAAAACTCGCACATTTTCAAATAAAAACAATACAGCGAAAAGAAAAAGCGCGCGGAATAATTATTACTTGTCCACAAATTTTAATTATGAAATTAGGGATGCGCGCGCATCAGCGCTTTTTTTTTAAGGTAAAGGCACATAAACAGCCAGTATTACTTATAAAGTAAATTAATATTTTTGTGTTTTTTACAGACAAATGGTTGTAATTTCTGGTCAAAATTGATTATATTAAAGAATTAAATGTTTATTTATTATATTTTTCATCACACTTGCACGTAAACAGTGTCATAACATACAGGTTAACTTGGCTGTAATGCCCCATATAAAACCCTAGGGCGGTAAGTATTTTTTTTTTTAATTTTCATCACACTTGCACGTAAACAGTGTCATAACATACAGGTGAACTTGGCTGTAATGCCCCATATAAAACCCTAGGGCGGTAAGTAATTTTTTTTTAATTTACAGCACCGCTTGACAGCACACAGGTCAT
The DNA here is from genome assembly GCA_963082945.1 of Cerastis leucographa. Taxonomy (NCBI): domain Eukaryota; kingdom Metazoa; phylum Arthropoda; class Insecta; order Lepidoptera; family Noctuidae; genus Cerastis; species Cerastis leucographa. The sequence continues at coordinate 11,786,686 of OY720378.1, forward strand.
GCAAGTTCATCAAGCAAGGAGTTTACACGCAATTGAAAAATTGTCTTAAAATGTTATCTAAACAGGAATTTCATTCAATCTCGCTACATGTTATTTAACTACTCAACTAATGTTCTAAAATCTAAATAATCGATAGTTTTTTGTATCCAAACGTCGAAATTTTTATTTTTTTACACTCCGTCATGGCTGTATATACCTAGGTAAGTATTTTGCCTTTAAAGTTTCTGAACAAAACATTTGTATAATCTGTGGTGTGGGCAAACAGCCCGCCATCCGCAAATCAGTTCACGTATTTCGTAATAATATGTGTGCTGACTTGTGTATATTCATAATTATTAACTCGCAAGTGTGATGAAAAATATTGTATGTTTCACGGGCGGTACGGGAATTACGAACCTCGACTCAGAAAGCCCTCAGTCTTCGACTTCGGGCTTCTACTAGAGCCTCGATCGTAATTCCTTACTTACCGCCCTTAATACACAATATACTATTATCTCCCAAGTTAATTTTATTCATAAAATGTTGACCACTTTTCTCACATAAAAACTCATTGCCAAGATTTAAAAAAGTACCGTTCGTTTTAGACGGAGCATTTTGATAGACCGTGCGTTTTACATGACATTACCGCACTAGTGCGTAATGAGATACATTACGATACTGACATTGGTGAAATAAGAGACCCTTTACGAGCAAATGTGTTATAAATAATAATAAACAATTATGTTAAAACAGTCTTCATATTGTTGAGTTTGAGTTGAATTTATTAACTAACACTGTACTAAGGCACTTATAACAACATGAGCCTGACTCGCTTTTACCTTAACCATTTTGTTGCAAGAGGCATCTAACTAATAGGTAAGGCATGTGAACTCAAGCTTGACTCAACTTGGAGCATCTGCCAAAGAACATAGCACACATATAAACTCGGAAAGGGATCGTCACCGTATCGCCTTTCGTCTCGCAGTAAAACGAGGCGACGATTCCGATCAGAGTTTATATGTGTGCTATGTCCTTTAGCGTATAGGTACAGTAGTGGTACGTACGTACAGTTACGTACCGGGATACGAGTTGGTAAGAGTGGTTGTCGACTTTCGGGCTTCTACCTACCCGTAATGGCTGTCAAAGATCTACGAATGACTTACGGCTGTCATTCGTAGATCGACACTCGTCCGTTGAATTTGGCAAGTATTGCATCGTCTCGTACGGCTATTTTCTATAGTTATATTATAAAGCAGAAGCGTTTGTTTGTTGGTTTATTCCAGTAGGTTCACCTGGGTGAGTAAAGTAGATCTTTTGATGTATTAATTTAATCTCGGAAGAATTTCACCTAGGTGATATCTCCCAGGTGAATTAATTCGAGTGCGGAGGCCTTTGTTCACCTTAGAATTGATTCACCCAGGTGAACAAACGCGACTTTTAGTATTCGTGTGGTGGACTTTTACCACACACCCACATAAAGCAATCTTGTGATTTCATGGTTGATTTCATGTCTGGCCACTGAAAATATCCATGAAAGGAAATAAAACAATTGAAGTATGTGTCTCATGCAAAATACATTTATATAATGTTGTTATGAGAGACACCGAACCAATTATAATGCAATGGAAGCTTGCGCGTCGTCTTGGAGTTCGAATGAACCAAACCACATTGATCCAGTTTCTGTACAAACTTAAAAAAGAGTCCAGATACCAGGATATCATAGAGAGAAGATTTTCTTTTTCAAAACAGAAAACAGGAAAAAGAGAGAAGACAATCAAATGGCACTTTATTAAATGCATATGCAAATAATTATATACGGAACTTATAACAAAATTATTGTGCGTGGAGTCCCTCCGCGCGGAAGAAGTGAAACTTCGTAATACTACACGCATGCGTTCGAGTGTCACGCATTCACTCTCGTTATTTTATTGAGGTTCTAAATAATATTTTATTGTTTTATTGTTGTACACTTTTTATTACATAAGTTTATCGAGGTTATTCTACTCATGGAAATTGAGCGAAGGCTGGTCACACCGAAGAGTCAAATGCATGACTGTTTGCACGCCATCTTGCGTACTTAGTAGAACTACGTAGTCACAAATCTTGTAATAGCGCCATCTCTTAGTAGGTAATAGAAAATATTCTCCCTCCATTAGAACGTTAAACTTGTTGGAAGTCGCATAAGAAGTTTCACTTCAAAAAATCATTTGATGCAATTTTTGGCTTGCTATCTCTCCCTAAAACGGCTGGACTTTTACTAGCCGATAGCTGATGTTATAAGGAGTAACTTATTTTAGAAAAAGGATCAGCGTTCTGTGCAAAAAAAATAAAACCCAAGAAATTGTTACCAAAATACGATCATATCAAACAAAGGTCGCGTGCAACAGCTAGGTTCCCATATAAGCTGAGATGTTATTGATATAATGATACGGTTTTTACTATAGAAACTAGTCAAAGCACCTCCCAATTTCCTTTTTCCATTTTCATTTTCTTTTACATGGAGATCTAATAGGTGTAGGCTTAAACTAAAAGCTTCTGTGAAACAAACACTTAGAGTGTAAACATACAGATGATTTTTCAGCGTGTTTCCAGCAAGACGAAAACGATTTCTCAGCGATTTTGCAATATATGCCTACCTAGACAAGGGCGTTGCGCACTAGTGGCGTATGCTTATGATCCACGATTGGAAATGGGCGACGAAAGTAATATACTTAACTTTCACTGTCATAATACCTTGAGACTGGGACTTCATCTTTTTGTTTTTTGACAATTCATAAGTTGATTTTAAATGAGTGCAAATAGTGAGTGTGATAAGATCCTAAGTACACTATCTATCTATTTGTTGGGTCGGATTCTGGTCTGGTCACAAAAGTTTTGGCTGGAATGGGAATGTTGGGGAATAGTGTGACTGGCTGTGTCCTAAAAACAAAATGGTCTCGTGCAATGTTGTCGCAAAATACACGTCTGATCACAGTTCTTACCGTAATAAAAGCGAATACGAATGCACCCCGGGCGTGATCCCGGGGAGTGAGCTACGGTTATTTCGCAATATCGTGTAACTTGACGTTGGAGTTGCATGCGAACTGCTGTTTGTGGGAGGGTTGGGCAAGACGAAAGCCGATTGAAACAAAAATGATGTATTAACTCGGTGGCGAGGTACTTACCGACCCGCCTATATACAGGATGTTTGGTGCATCGTTTGCCAAATCGAATAGGCCTAAAGAAGACGTCATTTGCTATCTCTTCACGCCCTTTTACTCATTCCTTGCCACACCGGTTTTTTTATAACAACTTACTTATATTTCCCTAAAAAGCATTAGTCGCCGTAGCCCTGCTATGCGGGGCTCCTATTTCTGTCTGCAGGGTTTACAGTAACCTAACTCGAAGGGGATATCGGGACCCCGCCATCCCCTTCGAACCTAACCTCCCGAGTCGGAATGCCCCAAGTCCAGTGTTCGCTTCGCTCGCTCTTTAACAATTTATTTTTACACAAAGCTCAATGGGCACCTTATTATGGAAACTAAACCCACGCTGTACAGAAATAAAATACGGAGAAATAGACAGATTAATTTCTCTAGTTTATGATAGTATGGGTTACATTACTTTGGTGTAGTCTGCAAGCACAAAAAAAAGTGTATTTTTCCATGTGTATCACCTATATAATATTTGTTTTTAATAATAATTAAGGTCTTGGACGCGCATCGCGAAGGCTAGTTTGAAATTACGCAAGAAAAGAGTATCTGGAAGGATATGGGGAAGCCCTTTGCCCAGCAGTGGGGGACACTATAAACTAATACAATTGAAAAAAAACTTCTTAATCATTCATTATTAACTTATTAATTGTTTAGCGCTATTTATTATAACTGTTTACTAAACATTTTTGTGTTGACAAAAAAATAATACAAGTTTTTGTAAGTGATCATTATTTTCAGTTTTATTCAACATAGTCAATGTCTAAAGGTACAATGGTATCATCTAAAAAGGCCGCCGGGGCATCTGTTTGTTCTTGATGTTTGGCCCAAGATAAAAAATAAACCACACTAGCTATATGCGCTCGGCTTTCAATGGTGCGGCGGCCGTAGAGCAGAGAGTAGTACCCTTCGATACTCTGTCTACCATGTACTGTTGGGTTTACTAATATACAGGGTGTAACGGAAAGGGTATATACATACTTAAGGGTGTGCTACAGACTATCAAACTTAACATGTTTCTCATCATAAAACATGTTTTTCAGCAAAAAAAAATATCTGCTGTCTCATACAAAATTACAATACCTAATCGACCCAAATGTATAGGCAGCTGATATTTTTTTTTTGCTGCAAAAAAAATTTTATGTTGAGAAACATGTTCAGTTTGATGGTCTGTAGCACACCCTTAAGGATGTATATACCCTTTCCGTTACACCCTGTATACAAGGTGTTGTTTTGCATCCTCGTCAAATTCAAGGAGGTGACTATGCTAATGATTCTCGTCCCGAATCAATAATAAAATGGATAGGTAATTTTTTTTTTCTCATTTACCTAAATCGGTAAGTGTGAATCACTCCTGTTTTAAACGCGGGCCGTCTGATTCTCGCCCTATAACCGCGTTTCCACAAATACAAACAATTTCAAACGTTTATTCAATAATTTATTATTCCCTAAACCACGTTAAAGGGGTTATTCTGAAATACTGTCAAACGTAAACATCCAAAAACTCAGCATTTATTAATAATTAACTAGGTACCGTAATTTTAATTGATTACTTATGACTTGTGTAACAACCTCCTGAATTTTGACGAGGATGCAAAACAACACCTTGTATGTATAATACTGTTTGCCCCTCACGTGTCGTGACTGCATTCTGCCTCTGATTAATATTTTTTTGTTAATTAATTCTTCGTGTCGATACAGTTCCACAATAAAGAGCAAATGCTTATGGCAGTAAGATCGAGCGATTCTTAAATGAAACGTCCCCAAAGTGAAAAGAATTAAATCTTCATATGTGAGTTGTGCAAAGTCATCAAAAGCAGCATTATTGGCGTCAATTGGCACGAAAGCAACTCTTTGCCTATTTAAGTTGTGCTGTCTCACATACTCCGCCAGTTCATTCTCTCTATTGATATTTTCATTAATAATAATAATGAATTGTTCAGCGTAAATGCTGTCCTCGTATCGACATCAAGTTGCATTGATAATTGCCGCAGTAATTCTGAAGTCTGTCATCGTGTTTGGCATTAAAATAGACGCGTCGAAAGATTTTAATTTTATTTTAATCGACTATTTGTGGTCTGGACCACCCAACGTTGTGATGAGTCTTGACTTATTCGCATCTGCTGACCGCAGAGCACGTAGCAGGTATTAACAGAATGCCGAATGTTTTCATTCATAGTTTCTCAATTAGTAGTATTAGTAGTGTATATATGCTTTCTCTCTCTCTCTCTCTTGCAGTATGTATCGTAGATCACGTAGCAGGTATTAACAGAATGCCGAATGATTTAATTCATATTAATTGAGTGTCGTGTAAGGATGTCTCGCATAAACATCGGCTTTTCTTTTTTTTTTTTTCATTGCCCTACTAGTGTTTAATACCGCAATAAAAATAAAAAAGTACATGAAATTAAAAGTGTTTAACTTAACAATTTGAATCTAGTTTGGTTTATGTACGCAAGTTTTCACAAACCGGGTCAGATTACGCCCAATGACCAATTTTCTCGTAACACGGTAATTTCAAACTGGCGTACATCGCACTCGTATGCTTTCTTTCTAACTAACGATACGTCGGCCTTGCATACTTCGCTCCAGTGAACTTTCGAACTGGCGTACATCGAGATCCTGTACTTTAGAACTAACATATACGTCGACATTTCAAACTTCGACATTCAGTAGCGGAGTCTTGTTTTACTCCTTTTCCAGTGTGCGAAAGAGATGGCGCTAGACATCCTGTATAGCTCCGTTTCTTTCCCACACTGAAATAAGAGTAAAACAATACTGCTTTAAGATGTCATGGTAGACCAGCAGGTTGTAAAAGTAGCCATCATCTAGTAGCCGTCATTTTTAGTAAGTTTAACCTTTTTTTATTCCCAAATCAGTGTAGATCAGATGTTTATGAAATGGGGAGAGGAGGAGAGGAGACATAAGACACACAACAGTTGGTTGACAATAATATATTTAATTCAGCGAAAAAATTCAACACAGATTTAAAATTCTAACATGTGAAACTATCCAGCTTATTACATAACCATCTTTCTGAAAATTGGCTGTGAAGCCTGTCCGTACAATGCTTTAGCTTTTACATACTTTTGCTAATGTGCTATTCTTTTTTTTGTGTTTTTTTATCTTGCTCTTTATAACGTCAATGGAACTAGCCTATGGAAATACATGCTTATATATTTTGAATAACTTTCATCACTTGCATAAATCGAGTATAACTGTTACTGGTATTCAATAGTGAATAAAAGAGTATTTATATATTATGTTTTAGTTTGATTGACTCAGAAAAACAATTCAAGTTTTATAAAACCGAAACGTGTAGATGTCAAAAACCAATGATAGTAAAGTTATAATAAAATTTTTGAAGCTATAAAATTTTACAGTGGGTTGTCCCCAAATTTTGTAAAAAATATCGCAGTCGAGGCTTAGTTTAAGCCAAGTTTACGAAAATTTATAAATTCAATATATATGAGTCAAGTTCTCTTACGTACACTCCTAGTATACAGTTATCCCTAATCAGTTTATTTCGTAGTTCACTAATTTAATAATTAATTTCTTACATCAAAAGGTATATTATACTTAAGTATCTAATTTTGCGAAAAGACTAGAATTGCGATAATTCAAAAACCATGTAGGTGTAAATAGAAACATATAACTTAGTGACTAACTGACAACTAATAATAACTTAGTGAGCTTTACTACTTTAAAAAATCTGAGGCTTAAACAAATAAAATAATGAAAACTGTTACGCCTTCGCTTGTAGTCAACTTATTATCAACTAACTATTTACCTAATATATTAATATAGAACATAACATACGTATTTAAATTAATTAACGACTAAAGAATAACTTAAAAATTAAGTAGGTAAGTACCTAACATGATTAAACTATCAATAAATTAACAGCGCTTTGAACCCTCAGACAATGAAACAATTAAAACTTAACGCCTTTGCATAAATATCATGTAACTTATTATCAAATAACTATTTACCTAACATATTAAAGAACATAAAATACGTATTAAAATTAATTAACGAATAAGCAATACTTAAAAATTAGTAAGTACCTAAATACGATCGAACTATCAATAAATTAAAACAGCGCTCTAAGTAGAATTACTGGTATGATATTATATAAATCCAATTACTAAGTAATGTAATCTGAGTATGTATTATCAATTAAGAAACGATGTATCTATTATATTGTAAATCATCTAATATATGTATGATTTGAATGAATCTAATTAGGTATATGATTATACTGTTAAATATGTGTTTAACACAGATCTGTGCCCTATTATGTGACATACTCGCATCACAATTGCTTTACTTTGAGAAATAAACAACAAGATAAACATTCAAAAACATGTCTACACTGATCTAGAAATCAGACGATTATTTTTCAGCTATTTAACTATGTTTTTTTTTGACATAATGTTATGCTCAAAAGATTGCACATTTGGCAGGTTTTGGCACGTACTCAAGATGAAAACGATTGCGATGCGAGAGTCAAGATGCGAGAGACAAATACAATTATAAATTCTACAAATATTTTAAAAGTAGTAGGTTCGTCCGGCACCTTAGAAACAACGGCGATGAAGTTTTTTTTTTAAACATTGAAGTATTTCGCATGCATTTCTAAAGTTTGTTCCATAATACAATATGATTAGCGCTCAGAAAGTCTTCTGAGGACTACCAATTTGGCATCAATCGTATCCGGGTTTGAATATTTGCGGTTAAAATACATTCTACAGATTATAATTTGTTTAAAACAAGTCAGTTTAGCATCGCAAATACCCTGTGCGCATACAGGCTAAATCTGATAATCTTGTAGTCGTAAATCTGTAACAAACGGAGAAATGGTATTAATAAAAACATACTTTTTATTCACAATGCAGCTGTGAGACAATTTTTTTCCACTGTGAGACACCCAAAAAGTATATAATATACCGTCACACACTGACATATTTAGTGATGTTCTGCAAAAAGATCAGCTGGCGTACCATGACGTCTTAAAACATTATTGTGCCATTCTTATTCCAGAGTGAAAAAGAGACGGAGCTATACAGGTCGTCTAGCTCCATCTCTTTCCCACTCTGGAATAGCAATGGAACAATAATGTTTTAAGCGTCATAGTAACCCCTCAGGTGTAATACTCGCAGCCGTATGAACTAGGGTCCGTTCACACAGACCGGCTCGGAGAGGAGAGCAGATTCTTATCACGTTGAAAACACAGTTTTTAGTATTTGTATTAAGGTTTATTTTTGCATGTGCACTGCTTTTGTGATTAAGAATGCTTGAAGGCGCTTGGTGTGAAATAATAAGAGGACCTTACCGGCTCCGATCGCGTAATTTTTCTCGATCGTGCAGCCTTTTGGCTCAGATTGCATGCTCTTTAACGCTCGCACAGCCGATCGGTTCCGATTGCATGCTCTTTCTCGCTCGCGCAGCCGATCGGCTCCGATTGCGTGCTCTTTCTCGCTCGCGCAGCCGATCGGTTCCGATTGCGTCCGCGCTTCTCCACGCCGACCGCCATTTTGATAGCACAATCCTTTCAACGACCAAGCGAAAGCCCGCTGTCGCGCTGCTTCAAGTGCATCCGACCGGCTGCGAGCGCACCTGACGGGCTGCGAGCGTATCCGACCGGCTGCGAGCGATTCCGACCGGCTGCGAGCGCATCCGACCGGCTCCGAGCGCATCCGCTTTCAGGTCGCTTCCAGCCGGTCTATGTGAAATAGTTGGCGGCTCCGCTCCGACCAACTCCAAGCGCATACGATCCGGTCTGTGTGAAAAGAAAAATGCGCGCCGATGCTCTCCGAGCCGGTCTGTGTGAACGGACCCCTAAACGAAGCAAAAAGATTATGTGAGGATGGTAGCAGCTGACGTTTTGTAGTTTCTGCCTAAAGTGCCTAAAGTGGTCACCGACGCTGGTGGAATATTGTTATAGGAATAACTATTCCATTGAAACGGTTATGGCTTATTATTACTTATTTATGACTAAAATAACAATCAGTCAACAAAAAGGTAAGGAAAAAAGAAATAAGCGATATCATTGGAGAGCAGTGTTGACCAAAATCTCAGGTGAAGCTTTGACATTTTCATGATTCTATCTGGGTACGTGGGTACGCCAACAAATAATTGTTGAGTTTTTCACTCGATTGACCTCAATCCGAATCCATTAGGAACCCCAAGACACAAGTGTAATTTGATGAAATCCAAAATGTAAGGACTCGAAATCTCATAACAAAACTAATTTAATTGAATAAAAATATTTTCAATTTGAGTTACGAAAGTAAACAATTGATACCAATTATTGTTAGGAGATTATAGCTTTAACACAATTTAAGTTCATGTATGTAAATTAAGATATTCTATCACGGCGTAGCATCGGCGTAGCGTTTAGCTACGTTTTATTGCCGTAGCGTTAAAAATTATACATCGGCAATGCTACGACCACAGATTCTGTTCCGTGGCAAATCGAATCCTACTAGGATCTATCTACAACAGATTGCAGTTACCTACTTTATTTTATTTCCACTTTATTATAGTTAGTTCTAATTATCACGCAGTGTTTGTTTTTAAATAAAACAAAGTTTATCATTACAAAGAAAACGCAGTAAATAAGCATAAACAACAAGATATTGCCTTATTTATGATTGCTTGAGAAGGTTCATTATGCTTATATATTGTCCATAAATTCTGAGTATATATACTTAGTTTTCTCATGAATAAAGTGGTAATCTATTGTGTATGAGTACGAATAAAAATGTTATGCTAAACGAATACTCTTCTGCGATGGATAGTGTTTAAGAAATATATGGTAATGGTAGCAAAACAGCTCCTTATACATTGCAGTTTCTTTTTAAAATATTATACAGAACTGCAGACATCATAAAGCTCAAAACGTTTCTGAATTCAATGATCAAGTGGTGTTTCACTAGAAATGCGATGACAATATTAACAGTTAGACTTGAAACGAAATAATTTAACAGTGAATTATTTAAGCTAGTCCCTAAAAGCTTTAAAAATTATTTTGCGGCGGGACCATAAATTAATGTGATTGCGGTCAAAAACTTTACATTTTAGCAATCTGAGGGTCACAATTTGGAGTCCTTTGTAGGTGTAAAATAAAAAATTCGAATTCTTTTTTGTGCCAAATGGCAGCCAGCAGTCCAGACGGTCGGTGGCCTCAAAAAAGCAGTTCAAGGACACAAAACGGCTTGCGGGCAGCTCTGGCTCAGCCAAGGTACCCGGGAATTAGGGACCACCGAGGCGAAATGAGAACTTTGACTTTTGTTTCCAATTTTTGCATTGTTTTAGGTTCTTTGAAACACGTGTAACAGTGAACGAAGCTTATCTCCGAGAAAGCGGCGACATCCGCCCGATTGATGACATCGATGTTCTTCATTATGCTCTATAATGATCAAACTTTGTGAGACTTTGATCGTTACGGCTACAGCCCCGATAAATGTCAAATAGTCGACAGACGATGTCCTTTGGTACCTATGTATACCTATCAGAGCTGTCTAGCTTCTCATTACGGTGAAGTGCTTAGAGTACTTGCGTATATTTGCCGTTCAGTCTCGTATAAACAAATGAACGGATTTGGACTATGTCCTTAATCAAGGTACTTTTATTTGGGTAGGTAGCTGCTTATAGAACAAAAAGGGCCCTAAGGATGCGAGTGAAACTGAGTTTTTGTACTTGCAAGTAAGGAAACTCACAGAATCAAATGCTAAATTAAAATGTATAACGGCAAAGAAATTTTAGATAGGTACAATCAGAAGAAATGTCATAGAAAAAAGGGCGAACCCATGTCTCAGTGACGCCGTAGAGTATAATTACATAACTAATTGCTATGTTCGACACGACGTTAACTGTAGACCGGCTTGATTCTTTTGGCACTTGAATGTCAGAAGGGAAGACGTGCTCTTGGTAAACATTTGTGAAATTGTCTCTGGATATTGCATTAAAAACAAGATGGCGGCTTTAGATCCGACTATGGTCATGTGCAATAAGAAGTATGCCGCTCTCTGGCCAAGCGAGAAATGCTTAGTTTGGGTCTTGTAAGTACTTATATTTAAATGCTCGTGTAAAGGTCTCACCTTCCAATGGTCGCGGTCGGTCAGTTTAGAGGGAATCCTTATGAGTTTCGTCGGCGGGCGGTACTCCGGCTGCGGACATCTTGCGCCGCTCGTTCCGTGCTCGGAAAACGGGCCGGTAGTACTGCTCGCTCCGACGCCGTCAGCGCTCTGGCACCGGGACCTCCGACTCCAGCTCCATCCACAACGAGGATATCACGCGGGCGTCTATAGTTAAAAACATCATCATCGTTAAGTCAGGACTGCCCGTTGACAACTCTTAATCACGAGTGGTAGACGTGGGCAGATGGATTTCCGGTACTTGCATCACGCGATCATAACACTAGTTTTCTAGTAGGTACTAAAGATGCTTCTAGTTCTTCCTCAGAATGATATTATGTTTTAAGATCAGATCAATCAGATCGTTCCCACAAAGTATAGTCTGCCCTGAAATCTACCTACATTATCATTCCGAGTGAAAAGCAAATTGCATTTTTACCGACTCCTGTGATATTGCAGTAGAATTTTCAATAACTCCACATTCCAGGTTAAAATAGGTTGAGAGCTTTAAAGGAAATATGATCGGGGATATGTCAGGTTACACTTATTTGTTTTATTGCACACTTATCGTCCTGCCTGGCTCTTGATCAGCAATGCATTTATAAATCGTTTCTTGTTACCAGACCACGTTTTATCTTAGGTCTAATTAAAATTATGTGCAGACAAACATGAAGCAATAACACTTACTTGGCTAGAACGACACCAAAGATTCAAGATGCCCCAAGATTAGGGTTGGTGTCTTTCTGAATCTAATGGAATATCATGATTATACATAAACACACAAATAAACATTATTATAGGTTTGGCTCTAGAGCCGTGCTGTGAATTCACTAGTCGCACAATAAGTGTTTATGGTGTTACAGAAATTCTAGCAATATTCGGACAATAATAATATATGGAATGTTCGAATATCGGCAGTGACCTGGGAAAACTATTGTACTACCGGCAGCGCATTTACTCCGAAAATCGGGCGAAATTTTCTACAGTTATCGAACTGGATAAAGCGTTTATCGTTTGTGCAGAAACACTTGGTGGTTTATCAATATCATTTACAATGTAACAACCAAATATAGGAAAAGTAACAAGTAATAAAAAAAAAAGTAACAAAAACACACTAGATCGTCGACAAATCACCTGTTATCCTCGTATAGTTACAAAGAAGTTGGGCCATAATTGTCTCCAAATATTCTTTCAACCAAAACGTGGGTATGAATGTGTCACGGAGTTATTCTAACTCCATACAATCGAATGCCTTATTTACTGGAGCGTTACTTGAGTCAACATGTAGCCGACCGGCTCATATTATACAGCGCCGCGAGTCGAGTGTTTGTCAGAATGAATACGTATTGATGGCAAATATTGTGTTACACATGACTCGTAAGAACGACGTGGATTCGAAAAAAGGAATGGAAACCAAGACCGTATTGAAAATACACAAACACATAGCATAGAGATGTAAAGGATAAGTTTAATAGGTATGAAACAAACTGATTATTAGAACAATTCTTTGGTATAAATTGATTCTTTTCCTGATCCTCAGCTAGGTGTTTAGACGTCCATATAAATATCTATTAAATGAACGGGATTTATTTGTAGAATATATGCTTTTTCTGTTGTAAAAATGAATGTTGCCTGTTGGTTTGCTCCCAAAAGCCTTCTCTTGTGCAGATATGAAGCAAGCATTAATCACCACGCTTGCTGATTGCGTGTTAGCTATTGCTAATCCAAGTGAACTGTTTTCTTCATAAACTTTATGTCCATGATTAAAGTAGGTAACACAAATGAACTTCATAAAGGGTGTAAAACACCTCTTAACGAAGCCGAAAGGCACTGGTTCTCCCTGTCATTGCGATCATTTTTTTGTTCTACAGCATACCTGGGAACCTTCTCGTTACGGAGATATTAGGGGTCAAAGTTCCAACTTTTTGACAAGTATTTTTTTAAATACAAGTTTTTTATTTAAGATTTTTACTTTAAACACCTCCACGACCCCCGTACTATTCAATTCGTCCATCAGCACAATGTTTTGAGTGCGTTACATTGAGTTCTACCACAAAACATGATTTTACACCCCCAAAAAAAAAGTTGTTTCCCAGCAATAATTTTTGCGTAAAGTTACTTGGTTTCATGTACAGAATGCTTGGTTGACGGCTTCGTGATGAGGTGATTTACACCGTGTATATCTAGTCCCATTCTTGTTACCATAGGATCGAACGGCGCTACAGCCGTGTGATTGCCTATAAACTATTCTAACGGAAACCACGTACAAATCGCAAATCACGCCATTTGGACGTATGAGATAGTGATTAATGTTCAAGCATTCTCGATTCTCTTAGTTTTGCCCCTCAACACACTTCTTCCCATGCTCGCAAATAAATGTTGGGTCCAGCGGTCGCTAAAACTTTCATGACAATAAACCGCTAATAGTCCTAGTTTCTCGTACATTGTTTTATAGTCCATTACAGGGATATATTGATTTAACAAGTTTGGTTATTTTTACTTTTGTGTGGGCAGAACCTACATATCACTATAGAAACGTTTTGTCAACTTGTCTTGGTATTACCACTAAGTAGTTTCGAAATAAAAAGCTATGAAAATTTAACAGGTAAAGACGAGTGCGCTACGGGATCTCGAAATATATAATATGCTATGTTGAATTACACTGCAACTACGAATGATATGACGACGAAAGCACACAGCAACGCATACCGTAAGAATGCACTTGACTACGAATTACAGAACAACGAATGCACGTGACAACGAAAACTTTGAGCGGTTGTATTATTGTAACGGTTTATGAAATATAAAACTGTTCTGTTATTTACCTACTGCTGTTTTGTAATCATGTAGGTTGTAGGTACGCGCTCTTGTTATTAGATGAGCGGAGACATAGCGAATACGAAGCCTATATATTCACTCATGGATTCTGTGTTAATACAACCATATTTCTTGTGTCACAATCCGGCTGGAGTGACAAGATAAACACACAATCTATATACATTGGCCCAAAAGATATGAAGGTCAACATTAACTACAAAAGTTATTGGATAGACATTGTTACAAATCTATGAGAATCCAATATTGTAAGGCAAAAGTTTCCACATGAATGTAGATATCCATTGAAATATCATAAATAAAGTATTCCAAAAAAATGAGTGGCTCCCAAAGGAAACATTGAGTACCTTAAATATCATTGAAGACCATTTTTGATCGATGGCCATACTTAGCGCATTTAATCATAATGTTTAAAGTTATTGCTAAGTTTAAAATGTAACATAAGAGTCAAGTTATGCTGTTTGATGGCTTCAAATAAAATAAACGGGGCTTAAACGCCTGGTACACAGAGTGAAATTATTTTGTAGTATCGAGTGGGATTATTTGAAGAACACATTCGATGTAGCCTTCAGCGACATTTGAGGGATTCGGGGGAGAAGGCATAAACGATCGCTTGATATAATTAATGTAGTGTTCGTATTTTCACTTGTCAGCTAATTTTATTTTAAACAATCTTATTTTTATAGTTGATTCTTATACAATCGTCACAAGTCCATTTTAACATCAACAGGGATTTCAGAGCTTGTTTTAAATTAAGTATGCATTACAAGATTCTGGTGCATCTGCTGATGCATTGTATGCAATGCACTACACATTAATTATTAAAATGGTGTGTGCTTACCAAACATTGTACTATTTGCGATTATGATAGACAATCACTTAGACGAATACAAAAAACTATTAATGTAAAGACACTTGCGGCAATGGTATGTTAAAAAACACATTTACTTCGATGTCGACAAAGATGAAGAGTAACGAAGATGTGAGATGACGGGTCGGTTTCTACGGTGAACACGCAGTGCATTGGTTCAGTTATAAATACCCGCATACCTTGGCATCTGATGACATGACTGAGGACAGTGGGAAATTTCCTCACCCGGTTTTTCAGCGCCTGGTTCTGATGGGGCTTCTACCGCCTCCTCGATGCAGCTTTGCTCGTCGGGAAACTGCACATGCTTTTTGGTGCCGGTCTGTCTTGGTCTAGATAGCGACGATGCTGTTAACAGATAATAGAATAGTTAATGCAAATGCAGGAACTGATCGTGAATGCATAGATCAAATAGCCCATTCAAAAATAATGAGCTTTGAAATCTTACTTCCCTGGGCGTCTAGAATCATGTGCTGAATTCATGGTGTTCGCGTGACGAATGTCTCTTAGGACCGTACGTGATTATGCCGTTGTAACCAGGGTTCGAAAATATCCGATATTTATTATAAATATCAAAATATCGGATATTTATGATATATATCCGATTTATATCAAGTTATTTTTTGCATATGTTTTATATAAACATAATAAATTATTTAAAAAAAAAACTAAAATGTTTTTAATGGTTTATTTATATAGGTTATAAGTACTTAAAATCAGACAAACTAATCCAAAACATAACATCTTCTTCTAGATTAGGCAAAATCAACGAAAAGCATAAACTCTTATTTATCAAATAATCAACTCATAAACATTAAACCTTTTTATAAATAATTCAAATCAGTCAATAATCATACCTAAAAATACTTATAAAATATTGATATATATCACAAAAAGTCATTGGATTTATGTATATCGGATATATATCATAATATATATATCCATTGATATATATCCTTTGAACCCTGGTTGTAACACATCTATCTTTGTTTTTTTTTTAACTAATAGGGTCAGCTCACACCGCGAAGCGACGCTGCGCGCACATTTTAAAGAGCGATTCAAAATTTAACTTTATTTTCTACACGAAAAGATACACATTTCGTTGTGAGAATACGTTGCGCCACGCAGCACTGCGCCGCGTGACGCCTGTAAAGAAATGTGTATCCTTTCGTGTAGAAAAGAAAGTTATATTTTGAATCACTCTTTATAAGTGTGCGCGCAGCGTCGCGTCGCGTCTCGTCTCGGTGTGAACTGAACCATAGGTGTCATGTCCATTATATCTAGGTTTCTATGAAAGCAAAAAATGAAAATTTGGGGAAACAAATTCTGCTTCGCACTTCGCGGCTGTTCATATTGAACTCGTTAATTGTAAAAGTGAACAAAACATCTTGATAGAAACCTTGCACAGGTCATTGAGATTCTAAATGACAATAATGTATTCACAAACTTGTAAAGTTTATTATTAAAAAACACGTATTTCCTGGAATAAGTTTTATGATATTTTCGAAAACTATTTTTCGTTCAATGGTTTCGCGTTCACATTTGTAAACAAACATTGCTCTGGATGAAACAACAAGCTTTTCAACCATGCTCGCGTTGACGATAGACGAAGCGGGAAGGGCCCACTTAAACATTGTGTAACATCGAGTTTTAGAAAAACGTTTTGCTTTGTAGGGCCCCATATTGTGGTGCATTGACTCCACGCAGTCTGGAGTCCATAAACAAACCAGTATCTTTTTAAAACTCGTGTCATTTGGTTACTTTGGTTCATCTTTAGCTTATGTTTAGTGTAAATAGTGAAACAATAAGAATCGGATCAATATTAATCTTAGCGAATTACGGAGGAGTAAGTGAGTCCAACAAGAATTATTACAATCTAGGTTTACAGATAGGTATACTCTTTTTATTTAGACCAAATCACCATCATCTATTTAGCATTGAGGAACTTAATACCTTGTTTTTCATACTCCTACAGTTGCATGAACGATAAAGAGTAAATTATAGCGAGATGACTAATGGAAAACATGTTGCGCCGTTCCGAATTAATATTATAAATAAATTTAATATTATTAATATTATTAACAAAGGCAGGAAAACGATGATGCTGATATCATGATAATGAGTGGTTATAAGAGCTTGTGAATTTAACAACAGTCCAGTTGTTACTTGCCAGTTTGTTTCTCGATATCATCTGCTACTTTTATCTGCGCGATACCTCGACCTAGTAAGAAAAACAAAATCAACAAAACCTACAATATTGGTTGAAAATTAAAATATTACTTGTTCATTTTCTGTGATCTCTAGAAGACAGAAAATGAAAGCACAGTAAATTAATGACGTGGTTTTGTATGGTAACATAAAGTTATCTGGTTAGATATTGTCGAATTGTAAGACAAAGTAGACTAGTGTCTACGACGGCGGCCCTTTGACTGACGCACATACATACACATCATGTATAAAAAGCCAAAACACAACGAAGTTGCTTGGTTGCAGAGATATCGAAGTACGGTGGAATGATTATTGTTTTCCAAACGAGCCCCATAACAAAGGCATCGTAATTCTGCTCAAAGATGTAACACTGCTCTGTACAGGCCTCCCAAAATCGGAGCCACCAAAACCGATCCGGTGCTTCACGTATCTAGCGGATTCCGCGACCCATACGAACTAGAGGGGTCCCGACGTCAGGTAAGAAGAAGATACTCCAGGACTCTTTAGCCCTGTAGCCATAGGTACTGTGAGTTGAGTGCTCTTATAATAATTCATTAGTACTTGCCCTGTCGTACCCACCGAACATGTCCCTCTGACCTCTGTTTCGGCAGTACATCTTCATCGTCGTCAGCAACTTGGACAATAGTTTTAAAAATACTATAAGATTTATGTTCAAAATATGTTAGTAGTAAGATTTCCCGATAAACAAATGATTCTTAACGAAAATAATGTAAAGAACAAGAGAAGGATTTATAATGTTAGTTATTTTTTTTTTGAAAGATAGATTTTAGATTATTTAAATATAGAGTTCTTATATGGTTCCTAGATGGTTTTAATAGTATCACATTGGTACTTGCCACGTATTATGCTGCTGCATCCTTCAAATCGTGATACTTTGATCGGTGGCAGTTGGCAAACTATAAGGAGAAACATAATAATAGGTTTAAGAAAAAGATAAATAAATAGCTATGTAGTACCTAATTTAGGTAACCAGCTGCTACACACAGGGCCTCTAATTTTATAAGAATTGTGATTTTTAGGAGATTTTGTTATAGAATTGCTGATTCTTAGCCCATTGTATGTTTACACATTACATTGGTGGTTACATTGGTAGGATGTAAGATAATCTCGTTAGCTTGTGTGCGAGAGACCACTGTCCTACCCGCTCGTAGGTTGTCCGGCTATATTTTGGACAAAACGTAACAAATATCATTCGATCCAAAGGTAAATTGTACATGCTTCGATTTTTAGAACCCCTTCGACCGACGCTGTGGTTCATGTTTTTTTTTGGGAATGGCGTGTCGCAGTTCAACCTAGGAAGTTGTCGTCTGCTTAACCGGACTATCTTGTGGGTGTCTTGAGTGTAAGGCCTCCAGCCAGAGCATAAAAACTACTTACAAACTAAGCGACTACACGCTTTGGACACCCCCTGTGGCGTACGAGCCGGCTTAGGTCAACGCTGGGGGAGGACAGCATGGGGATAGCCTGGATCTGAATGATATAATTATTTAGGGGCTGATTTAAATCTACTGGCACAGCATCGTGGGCTGGCTCGAGAGAGGGTCGGTGAGGGCAAGGACCGGGTTGTCGGGACGGACCTTCACGGTGAGGTCGGAAAGACGGCGGTTGGCGTCTGGACTTTTTAAGAGTGCTAGTCCTTAGACGGCGTACGGTACTAATGGGCGAGGGTTTGTAACGGGCGGCCGCTGCGATCAGGGGATTACGGTGCTTAATGGCATTAAGAAACGCTTCGAAAGACGTTTCATAAACTGAAGGACGGTGGGCATTCTAAGGTCTACGTGTAAGGTCTAAGTGTACTCTTGTCGGGGTTCACCTCGATTCTCCATTTCCGGAACCAAGCGCCTAAGACGTTGGCCGACGTTTGTAGGGTGCGGTAGATAGCGTCGTGACTGCGGCCAGTGTAATAAATGGCCGTGTCATCCGGGAACAAGGCTTACTGGGCCTTCTTGCTCTTGGGGATATTTCTGGTGAACAAAGTAAATGCAAGAGGAGAGACGATGGAGCCCTAAGGGGCTCCGGCTCGAATGCGGTTCATCAAGTTACAGTTTATTAATTTGTACTAAACATGTTATAAGCATCTAATGGAACATGGGTACGTGCAATACCAGAGGGCAAAGGCAGGGGCATTGTCGTCTCAGTGACGACAGACCTGAGTCATCTGGTTTTAAACACTTCTTTTACCCTTAAAATATGGTAGTTCCTACCCCGGAAAACACAAAGAGCTACTAATAACACATTGGTCCTCTCGTTGAGTTGTGCTTTAGTAATCGCTGTCTTGACCGCTGGAGGGTCCTCATAACGACATTTTAGGACAAAACTTAATTTGATGTAACCAAGATTTTGTAACATATTTTGATTTAAAAGAGTGTCCATGGAGTTTCTTGCCCATTCTTCTCCATAGAGATCTACGCTTTGGAATGGGCAACTACAGTACTTTCACAAGTTATTATGCCTTGCGACTGGGACTGTAGCTTCGCGTTTTGTTTTGTTTTTGGACTTACAAAGGTGCCTGTAATGATCTAATTGAAATAAATGCTTTGAGTTTGAGTTAAAAAAAACAATAAAAAGGTTTAAGATTGTTTGAATCTTTTGAGTATTAAAAAGGCGGCTCATTAAATTCTGATTCGTTTAACTACATTTGCGTGAAAGATAAAATAATCCTGTAGGGGCCAATTGTAATCACTGCACCTGACCGAAAACGAAACCGAATAACGTTAACCGGTAGTGACAGTAACATGAATGTGGTAGGTAGTACTTCCCCGGGCATGACAAAGAATACTTTTGTGTACAGTATTCGTATATTTATATTATAGTTACGTTGGTCGTCGCCTGGTCGCTCGTTGATTTGTACTTTAGTAACCACTGTCTTAAGCGCTGGTAGGTCATCACGACGACCTATAAGAACAAAACGTAATAATTAATATCTGTTTTTTAGCTAAATTAATCAGATTTTTTGGGAAGCAGCAAATGGTAAGTGACATATTACATGTAACGGATCATGGACATTTAGTACACAACAACCAAGTGCACTGTCATATATAAACTCAAGCCTTTCGTCTATTCCACACTCATACATCTATTCATACACGAACTGTCAGCTCAGTGACAAAACTGGAATGTCTCAAGTACTTAAACGGAAACCATTCTTATTTCCCTTTGACGTAAATGGGACACGGATTTCCCCACACTAAATTCATATATTTTCTTTAAATTATCAAGTATGTACACCGTGTTTAATATGAATCGTTTGCTTTTGGACGCATATTTATTTTTTTAGTAGTTTGACAGAAGTGAAAAAATACAAGGTGTAGTTTTGCATCCTCGTCAAATTCAAGGGGGTAACTATGCTAATGATTCTCGTCCCGAATCCATAATAAAATGGGTAGGTAATTTTCCTTTTTTTTCTTTTTTACGGAAATCGACAAGTGTGAAACACCCGTGTTTTAAACGCGGCCCGTCTGGTTCTTGCCTTATAACCTCGCTTACACACATACAAACAATCTCAAACATTTATTCGATAATTTCCTACTGCCTAAACCACGTTAAGGGGGTTATTCTGAAATACTGACAAACTTAAATAACTAAAAAAATCAGCGTTAATTAATAATTAACTAGGTACCGTAATTTTAATTGATTATTTATGTCGTTCTTGACCACCTCCTGAAATTTGACGAGGTTGCAATACAACACCTTGTATATCCGCGGTAAAGTGTAAGCACAGTGTAAGTTTGTGATGCACTTGTCGCATTAGTGACGTGATTTTTAATGGTATATGTTTTTATATTAATTTGCAAAGGGACACGGGCGTCCCAATATGCGCTATCGGTCGACTATTCACTGATTTCTGGTTAATGATCTATGGTTTTTTTTATACCTATTTAGACTAATAATTTATCCTAATTATTATTTATTGTTTTAGGCTTGCAAAGGAACAATAGTGTTTTACTTGCTGCCATCTGAGATACAAGAGCCGACACAAGCGACTGTGAAGATTCTTTGATTTTGGATGAAGAGGAGCAGGCCTTTATTGAACAAGATATGGCAGAAAAAACATCAGAAGTTATAATCGAACCTGCACACTCACTAGATCCCATCAAAGCTCATTACCGATTTTTCTACAGAGAACGAATATCTACAGGCCGTACAACAAGCTTTATGAATATGTATAACTTAACAGTAAGCCATTTTGAATATGGTGAGCTAATCATGCTCCAAGAATGTGCTTCGCCCAAACCAATTGCTGTTTTTGAGGTCGTCACCAACATCAAAGTTCTTGCAATAGTTGATACAGGTAAAAAAGTACTGTATAGAAGTGGGCTTGCTGGGGCAAGCCCGCCATACTATTCCCAAACCATTGCAACTCCTGAAACCCAGAATCAACAGTGGTGACCACCAGAAAAGCGACGAGACAATGAAGCTCGAAGAAGTCTCAGAGTAACAATTTAACTGTTTTGGATCCCGTAACAACATGAATCAGAAAAGAATAGCGGAGGAGTAGGAAAAACATTATTTCCAAAGAAGTGTGCTTAGGAAAATCACATTTTGTTGTACTTGAATTGAGGAAGCCTTTGGTGGGCCAAAATTATCAAAGCATACCTCGCAGCCCCCCCATACCGTAGTATAACCTGGCGAAACTCAACATAAAGGTGTCGTACGCAAGGTTCGTGTGAAGACAAAATATCCCTAAAAATATATTTGCCGATAAGAACATGATAAGAAGCGATATCTACACAACTAGCTTTGAAGGCATTTCGTTCGTCAAGTGGATGGAAAACAAAGGTGTGATCTAGATTTGTCAATCTAAATTTCACGAAGAGCATAAAATTGAAAGCAGTCTGCTTTCATCATTTGAATACTAGCTGATCTTCAAGAGCTATTATTGGCGGATTTTCTTCAAGAAAACATTCTCTACCGTCAACTTCCATGACGAAGAAGCGCATTTAACATTTTAGCAGTCGCAACCAGAAGACGACATTGCCGACACACGTAATGATGAAGTCAGGCAACCGAAACAGGTGCTAAGGCACATAAAGAAAATCGTTCAAATAATATTTGTGAAACATGCGGTTTTCATGTCTATACACTAAGTACTACATATGTACTATAAAAAAAAAGATTTTTTCAAAGATTTTTTTTATTATTTCAGTTCTAATATTAGATATTTATCTTAGTAAACCTCATATCGAAAATGGACAAATCATTATAATAAGTATCCCTTAGCGCATATTAGGACATATTAATCCCCGTCAATAAAACATAAAAATCATCAAAACTATCACTTATCCATATAAAAAATTAAAAATATTATACAATTGGTTTTAAGCGTCAAAGACTTAAAGGAGATAATGCTGCATAATGGGTTTATTAGGAGTAGAAAGACAACGGACAACACAAAGAGCTATAATAATGAATTTGACTTTAATATAACTACTGCGTGTGTTGATGTTGTATTTATATTGTATTTTTGTATTTACTATGGAATAATTTAAAGATGTTTTCTAATATGGGCTATGTAGTGCCTGAATTTTAGTTAAATTATTTCATTTTACATATAATTTTATAATAATACATTGGTACTTGCGCTGTATCCCCGTAATTTGGGCTTTGGTAGTTACTCTCCTAAACTCTGGCTTCTTCCGGGCACCTTTGCGGACAAAACAATACTTCCAGGTTAGTTTCGTCGAAATTATTTATACTAGACGTACAGTTAAACTCCTCGCGGGGTTTTTTCACCGTGTGGCTATGTAAAGTGCAATATTATCCTGAGATATATGGGGTGACTGGCAATTATTGACCGATACTTAAACACGTGATTATACTTATGATAACAAACATCTTTCCCAAAGAAACATATTTTATACTCTTTTACTTTATCTCAAAAAAGCAAAAGTCGTATCAAATTTGCGCGCACCCGCAGCTTGTGATAAAAGTAAATGAGTTTAAAAAAGATTTTTCTTTGGTAAAATTGTTTGTTATCATGAGTATAATCACGTGTTTATGTATCGGTCGCTAATTACCAGTCACCCTACATAGATTTTGGACTTGAGAGGCTACGTAGGCGTTGCGAGCTCGCAAGAACAGGGCTTGCAGAACCAGCCGTCGAAGTTGGTTTTTCAAGACCTAGTCGCGAGTTCATGCTCTGGACGTTGTGGACGTAGCTCGGGGCGCCTCGACCGAGCATGCCTTGATGTGGTGTCAGTACTGTTGCCGTGTGCCCTACAATTTTATTATGATAGTTACAATTAGTTTTCAATGTCTACAGTTAAACCAGAGAATATTAAATGACTGTGTGGTCGATGATAATTAAGCAATGGTTTTTACATTACATTTACATTTTTTTATGAAGAGAGACTGGCTCAAACTGACTCGTCTTGGCTCGAGGTCCGCCTCCTTTTGGCTTTGGATGGTATGACTTGCGAGCCAGAAAGTTGGAGAATTTGTACCTCACAAGGTGTGCTCGGTCGGGTTGAAACTGGCTAGTAATGTGCAAAAGTGACTGGAGAGTACCTGCATGTGCATTTAAACTGTCACATTTAAACTTGCCAGGTGGTGTCACGCTTCCTTGTGTAGAAGATTCCGATCGATCGATCGACGAACCCGTGCTCGTTGCGACATTAGAATCTTTGGGGACAAAACAATATAGGTTTAAGAAGTAGGATTGGTGGAAGTATTATGCCGCAAGACATCCTTCACAAACAGCTCTTCTAGTAATAAATTGGTACTTATACCTGTATCTTTATTGCCGTTGCTAAAATGTGCTCGAGAAGCTCTTGGTCTAAACTTCCTGGCTTCACGACCTTTAAGGACAAAAAATATTAAGTATACTTTGTCCGATTACTTTGTTAATTGCTAAGAGAACGAAGTCGAAAAAGACGTTTGTTGTGTTTATCGGCTAAACAAGCAGGTCTCTCACAGGACGGTTAGCGATACTAGTCTGTCTTGGTTAAGTTCAATACTGAAGCTTAGCCAATGCTTTACCATCTTCTACAGACAGTCTAATATCACATTTGTCTAAAATATTACTGAACATACCCTTGACACAGCAACAAAGGAAGTCTCGGCACCTATTCGTGCGCTTCGGCTCTTTTTTATAATCAACTGTGTTTCTACGTAAGTCGTATTTTCTATACGGTTCCACCATTGCCGGAGTTATGGCTCTCTTCAACCTTTTATGACCTGACAAAACGAAAAATATATTAGCTTTATTGCTAAATAAAACAGGTTGTGGCTACAATTTATAAACTCAGTTGATCAGCAGACATTAGGTATTATGATCTTTCCGTCGTTTTTGATTTGTACTCATCATCATCTTCTTGCTCTTGCTCTTGTTATTTGGGGTCGACGCAGCGCGCTGTGGTTTTTTCTTCCATTCCCCATGTCAATCGTTACGCAATTATTTACTCCTTTTTCTTTCATATCGTTCCTCACACAATCCATCTATCGTTTCCTTGGTTTTCCTCTCACTTTCCATCATTTATTACATCACTCTTTAATCACATGCGATTCGTCTCTCCTCAAAATCATTGCAATACAGCCTTTTCAGCCATCTTCTTAACAAACCAGCATTCCGATCCATACAGTACGACAGGTCTAATCACGGACTTGCGTATTTTACTCTTTAACTTGAGAGGGGGCCCATCCGTGAATCGCAAGGTGTTCAAATAACCTGTCGCCATTTCATCCATCCTGAGTTGATCCAGTGGGTAATTTCTCGGTCTACTTTACCATCCCCTTGGGCAAGCGACCCGAGGTACCAGAAATCGGAACAGATCGGTACGGGCGTTCCGGCAAGAGTTATGGAGACAGGAATATTTGAACCCGGTTAGTGATGTGCAAGATTAATCTGAGAGTACCTACAATACATGTGCATTTAAACTGTGACATTGGTACTTGCGCGGTTTTGAGAAGCATTCCTGTATTGAGGACGATTCCGTGCTCGGTGAGTCGCCGGAACCTTTGAGGCCAAAACGATTCAAAAATTAAGATGTAGGAATGGTGGAAGTTCGCCAAACAGCTGCTGTAGTAATACAATGGTGCTTGCAAGGTTATCACTAGATTGAGCTCGAGAGGGGCTTGGTGAGAACTCCTTAGCTTCATGAACTGGACAAAACGTTTTAAGTGCACCTCGCATAGCCCGCTAAGATAACGTAGTCGAAAATGAAGTGTCGTGATATTTTTTTAAAATTAAAAAATAAATACCGCATGATTCGCAAAACTGCATCAAATCTAAGCACGTGTTCGTGCTCTCGTTCGATGGGTCTTCTTCATTATCATTTTTTTTTTGTTTGAAGTCATATTTGGCATACTGTGCAACCATTGCCGGCGTTATGGCTCTCTTCGACTTTACGCGACCTGACAAAACGAAAAATATACTAGTATTATGGCTGATTCAAACAGGAAAAAATGCTACAATTTCTAAACGCTGTTGATCAGTAGACGTTAGGTGTGCTCAGTGGAGCAGAATTGGTAAGAAACCAAAGTTTCTTATTTTATTTCTGCCGATCCTACATTTCAGGTTACGTGGGCCTGGCAGATGGCCACATTAATAGTAACGTAAGTGCGTCAAAGTCATATGGATATTTGGGACATTACAGTGTATACAGGGTGTAACAGAAAGGGTATATACATCCTTAAGGGTGTGCTACATACCATCAAACTGAACATGCTTCTCATCATAAAACATGTTTTTCAGCAAAAAAAATATCTGCTGCCCCATAGACAATTACAATACCTATTCGACCCAAATGTATAGGCAGCAGATTTTTTTTTTGCAGCAAAAAATTTTTTATATTGAGAAACATGTTCAGTTTGATGGTCTGTAGCACACCCTTAAGGATGTATATACCCTTTCCGTTACACCCTGTATAATTCAAAGGGCTAATAAGTAATGTTTTTATTAATATTGTATAAGATTTCGTAATACCTCCTCCTCCTCCCAGGAGACGGCCCTTGTCTGGTTTTGGGATACCGCTACGAAGCTCTCGAGCCATTGATGTCTCTTCGATATACTCCGCTTTAAGGACAAAACGTTACAAATAACATTTATTTCTTTGCCTTTTTCATAATTAGATACTGGGTTGGATAGTTACATAAATGGAATTTCCTAATCAGATTACATTTTAAATCCAAGATTTATCTACGTTCGGGTTCGGGCACTTTTTAGGATAAAACCGGTACCTACCATGGACTAAACTTACAGAGTAAGGTTATCACAAGCTTTCAAGACTCAAAGTATAAACAAAATGGAAAAGTGAGAATTTACTTACCTTTTTTTGACATTGTGCGCTATAATCACATTCTTTTCATTACAGCCTTGATCCTTTTGTGCACTAGATTATTTCCTAAATTTGACCTTAAACCTGCATAGATTTCCGGAGCATAAGAACCTTTATAGACCTTTCTATTGTCATGGTTCTTAAGGAGATTTACAAGCACGCTCAGGGTTAACATATACACCCTTGAGGGTATAAATCCGATCAATATAAATATTTAATGAGGCTGTTGTATTTTAGGAGCATGGTGGCTATATGAGTCATTTATCATTTAGAGTTATCAGTTTGCTAGCTACATAAACATAATGATGAAAGAGTATTGCACTATACCATGATATCATTGTGTCGGTTCAGATTGTAGTGTTATAAACGTTATACGGTGATAAGCAGACAAGTGTAGAATCGGATAGAATTATTTGCATCATTTTCTAGTAGTTGTGTATGTCTAATACATGCATGAATGTTGAACTGTGTTTGAAACCAAAAAAAAAACCGACCAAGTGCGAGTCGGACTCGCGCACGAAGGGTTCCGTACCATTATTTATAAAAACGAGCAAAAAATTTAAGCACTTTTTTGTATGGGAGCCCCCCTAAATATTTATTTTATTCTGTTTTTAGTATTTGTTGTTATAGCAGCAACAGAAATACATAATCTGTAGAAATTTCAACTAGCTACCTATCACGGTTCATGAGATACAGCCTGGTGACAGACGGACGGACGGACGGACAGCAAAGTCTCAGTAATAGGGTCCCGTTTGATCCTTTGGGTACGGGACCTTAAAAACGATGTGTACATTCCGTAAAGTGGTTTCGTTTTAAAACTACGAAACACCCGTAATGGAACCTTCCATTATGTTTTAAATATTCTCGCTAAATTAGTAGAAGATGCTTAAGTGCTCAGGCAAACAAATTTTCTTTAATCCTTGTAAGTTTAAGTCAAAGATGCGTGGCGATTTACTGACTAGGACTACCTTCACTAGGGATAAAGACTAGGTAAAGAAAACGAAATTCTATTTTGTCCGTCAGACAGGTAATACAAAAATATTAGACACGTATTTTTTGTTTTATCAAAATATAAAAAAGAATACTTAGTTAAAACTCATTAAAGTTGGAGAGTGGGGGCTCACTACGTCACCAGTAGGTATAAAAATTACCTACACGTGACGTCATACGCCATTTCAACTCAATATAGATATATTGAGTTGAAATGGCGCAATTTCATAACCACGTGAAAAAAGAAAAAAATACGTGTGCAATACTTTTCAATAATCAACCCGTAAGACAAATAAAAAAAAAAGTGATCATCCCCTACGAGAACCTCGAGTTGACTGTGGCCTTAACTTTCTATGAGAAGTATTATGCCCGAAACCGTAGTAGCATCTAAATACCTATAGTAAGGTTTAGAAAGACCCGTAGTTAATATAAAGCTTCGTGCCTACCGCGTGTTCGTGTGTGGTCCTGCGTTCACAAGCGTACCTTCAAAATGTTTATGAACCGAAAATTTGCTCGAGTGACGCACATATAATGAAAAGTTGCAGGTTAGTTTTTTGGTGCTTTCCAAAACAAAGCTAAGGTTATTTTTGAATTTGATATTGATTAGTGACTCATCATCTGCCTAGCCTTTTTCCCAAACTATCTTGGGGTCGGCTTCCAGTCTAACCGGATGCAGCTGAGTACCAGTATTTTACATGAAGCGACTGCCTATCAGACCTCCACAACCCAGTAACTGGGTAATACGATACCTCTTGGTAAGACTGGATGTCAGTCTTTTTGGCTTCTGACTACTCGTAACGACTGTCAAAGATCTACAAATGACAGCCGGGACCAACGGCTTAACGTGCTTTCCGAGGCACGGAGGAAACTCGGTATGTAATAATGGTCACCCATCCACGGACCAACCTGGGCAAGCACGGCTTAACCTTAAAGATCGACCCGGGCGGCTATTATTATTTAGCCACGAGCTCCTCTAATATGATATTGATTAGTGACTAAAGATAACAATTATGTTGCCATAACGGTTGTCGGTTTCACATGACGAGAACCTCGTGAAAGCCGTGAAAGATAAGCAAGTCAAGTATCTTGACTAGGCTCGCGAGGTTGTCGACTTGTGGGATGTTGAGTTAGCGATCTTTGTGCCGATAGTCGTATCAGCCAATGGCCTAATTGCCAAGAGCCTCGACCAATAGCTGATGAGGCTCTCGTTAGGCAGCTGGATCAAGGGCTTGATTCAGAAAGCGGTACTACTGGACACGGCTCGTATTGTTAGGAGGTTCCTTTCTCTGTAGCCCTGACCGGTAGCTTGGACCCCGGTGGGCTACTATTTATATATATATATATTTTTTAGACAAAATAATTAAAAATTTATATCATTTTAAACAGAAATATTTAATAATATAATGTTACTAAGACGCTAACTGGCTGCTAAAAGTGTCAATAATTTATGAAAACATTATGTAATAAACACATTATAACGTGTAAATACGCCCTAACGATTGCTGTTACATAACTCATTACAATTAACGACTTGTAAGGCACGTCTTTACGCCAGTCAGTCCTTAATCACCCAAGTTATATCCTCTTCACGGATAATATCAGCTGAATAGTTTTCCATTATGAATCCAGGTGCCGTACCATGATTTAACCTCAATTGATCACTGTCTCCTTTATACTGATAATGGAATATAGTACCAGTATTCAGGGGAGACACCGAACTCAAATTATCTGTGGACTTAAAAGTAGCGGCGGCCATTTTAGCGACTATTGCGGCAGCTCATCTATCAGATCTCTCGCGAAGGTTTTAAGGAAAAGAAGGGTGGGAAAGTACCTAAACTTTTCCTCCCTTATTAATAAACTCGGAAGAAAGTTATGTCCAGTCCTAAACTTGAAAAATAGATGATTAAACTGGCGTTTCTCTTGGCTTAACGTAATTCTGTATTTAATGTTAGTTTAAATAAGAGGATACAAAGTTTACATCTTTAAAATACACTGTTTGTAAGAAAATTTTATAAAACACTGTTCTTTTTTCTGCCTTTGTCATTAATAAACAAGATTTTGAGAGTCACCTTCAGATAAATGGGTTAACCTAACCGTAAGGTTTCATTCTCCGTAACTTTAAGTTTAGCACTGACTAGCAGGTTTCAAACTACATGTTTATTGATACATTTTTGTAACTTACCTACCTATAAATTCTGAACTACTGGAGGTAGTCGGAGTGCCAATAAGTCCAAATAAACGAGTGAACATTACTCTGATAAGTTAGAATGGGATACGATAGTTATTTTCGATGAGCTGTAAACATGATATTTCGCACCAGACTTCCTGAAACCGCGAAAATGAGTGCTAACGAAGGATTCATGAATATTCATTGCTTGTAGGGATAGAATAGAAGGCGTTCAAAGTGTATTGAAGTTCGTCACTTTGAAGTTATAATCATGGAAATTGGTGCTTAGACTTCTGTTCATAAGTAGCATAAAGTAAAACTTTCCCCATAAGTTTAGTTATGGTCCCTAATGCATAAAATTCAAACAGTGTTGAAGACAGCTTATGATTTATGCCTTTCACGATGTTGTTTTTCACAATGTTACTTGGTTGATCGAGCTTCGTAACTTAGACGATGTTTGCAAAAGAATTAGGTGTACTGCGCACAAGGGGAAATTATTTAGTTAATGCTTCTCATTTCCGAAGTTCATGTTGGTTAGTACTACACTTTGGTTACTCCGTCCCTTCAACTTGTTTATCCATATTCCATACTAATATTATAAACTAGCTGTCCCGCGCAACTTCGTCTGCGTCACATTTTCCCCGTTTTTGCAACATTTTTCATTGCTGCACCGCTCCTATTAGTCGTAGCGTGATGATATATAGCCTATGTCTTTCCCCAGGTCAACCTGGTAATCTATCTTCTTGCCAAATTTCATTAGGATCCGATAAGCCGTTTAGTCGTGAAAAGGTAACAAACAAACTTCTTATTAAAAAAATACCTGTTGTTTTAAAATGACTAACATACACTTATATAATGGTTAATAAATGTTTTTTTTACTTCTACCATAAATCCGTTTTGAATCTATACTTTCTATTCTATGGCTCATTGGTTTCTAGGGAGGACATTTTTATGCCACAGTAGTTAATATTATTTTTACTTTGGGCATTTTTGCATTATTTTCTGATAGCACAATAAAATCATTCTGAAGAAATTCAAAACAAATTTGCTTCAGGTAAAGAAACTACAACTACATAACAAAACATGACGCCTGAAATCCCCGAAGGGGTAGGCAGAGGTGTACCTTATAGTACACCCACTTTTCGCCAGTTATGTTACTCTGTCTGAAAAGCATATTAATCTGTCAATGAGTTCCTTAATGACAAAAATGATTAGCTAATTTTTTTACAATATAATTTAATTTTGACAAATGTAATTTTGGTGAATAAGACGTAATTTTTAAGAAATTTGATACGGATATAACTAATTTAATTTTAATAATTGTTATAATTCATTTAATTTTGATGATTTTAAATTTTATTGACATTGTATTTTTTCATGTTTTTTTTTTGTGCTGTTTCAATTAATTTTAAATTGACAATATTGACATTGTATTTTCATTTTTGTGCGATTTTGTTCTGTTTCATTTTAGTTTTGACAAAATCATTAGCTGACAATTTTATGAGATTTTGTTCTATTATAATTAATTTAAATTTGATTATATTGACTTTAGCGACAAAGTAACGCCACTATTTTGTATGCTTTTCGGCGGAACATAGGATGGACCAAACATTTTTTATACAACATCATTTTGTACCCTGTGTTCACAAAATTAATAAATGAATTTGATTGTTTAAGCCCCATGTAATAGGGGGCGAGCCTATAGCCATCAACCGGGTACAAATTCAGGCTCTGTGGCTGCTACTGAGAAAATTCATGAGTGAAAAACCTGGATCCAGGAACTCATGCTCCGCAGTTGTATTAGCGACCACTAGACCAATGAAACTGCTACAATTCGTTCTTAATATAAATTCGTTCCTAATACTTGTGAATGCGAAAGTATGTGAGGGTGTATGGATGTTTGTTACTCTTTCACGAAAAAACTACTGAATGGATCTGGATAAAATTTGGCACAGGGATAAATCATACTCGATATACCATATTTGATAGGCCTAGGTAGTATAATTCCAGGGGACAATTACCGAACAAACGTGGGCGAAGCCGTCGGCAGAAACTATTACATGGCATAGTTATAGAGCCAATCTACAACTTCTTCAATGCAGAAGGCTGTCCGAGCTATCCAAAATGATTCTCAATTATACCCTATTCGAAATAGGAATAGACCTTAAATTTTCATACATAATACCTATTTAGGTTAATTAAAACGTCTACATTACCTAGTAAATATACTCGATTTAAGCTACATAAAGCGAACTAATCTTCGTTTGATTGTGGGTCTTTGTCTTTAGCACTGTCCGTACCTAATCAGTTATTGGTGGATCAGATTTCAATGCAGCTGTTCTATTAATGAGCTCAAAGTTAAATCTCGCCTATCCACTATCTGCATTAAACGACTCCTGCAGTACTTCGGAGACGTGGTAAGGAAGGAGCCTGATAGCTGGGAGAAGCTTATTGTGGCTGGTAACGTGGAAGGAAAAAGGGGCCGTGGAAGATCACCAACCCGATGGACAGATGCGGTGAAGGAAGTCAGCAAAGGGAATTTCCAGGCATCTGTCCGTATGGCCGAAAACCGTCCAGCATGGAGAGCTTTGGTGGAAAAGGCTACGACCTCATGTGGTCACGACCCTCAGTCATGAGGAAACGAGGAAGAAGAAGAGTTCTATTAATTATGCTAGCCTGGATTGGAAGCAAATACACATGTCAATTGATTCTCCATTGATCATTCGAAACCTATAAGATACTGCTCGATCTTTCTACCGAGTACCTACAGTTCCATAAAAAGCATTGATCAAATACGTTTAGTTAAAATCATGTTGTTTTCCGATATACGTTTGTATGAAAAAATTGTGCTATAATGGATGCAAAGAATAGTACAGGGGTAATACAGATTTTTTAAGGTAAAGTTTTTTTTGTTCTGTACCATACCTGGGAACTTGCTAGGTCCACTAAAAAAAAGTTTATTTCATAAAATGGACCTAACTTTATAGCAACGATTAACAAACTAATAAATTAAATAACTAAAATAACAATAAATAAAAAAAAGCGTCAAAAAACTGGTCAACGCTGTCTCCTGGTAATGTGCCCAAGAGACTGGCAGCATTGCCACGTTGTATGACAATTCTTAGCCACCAGTCAAAGTAAAAGCCAACCCACGGGAAGCGTTAGGCGTTTCGAAATTTCCTTAAAAAGGCTCTGAGTACTCGGTCCCCACGGCCCCAGAGTTTCAACCCCAAACGGCTCGAAAATATAGTTACCACAAAGGTTACTATATTATTTATCCCGCTTGAGGTTCTGAATTGGGTATTCCCAGGTATGGTCCAGAAAAAAAAATAGATCGCATTGACTATATGAACCTCTCGGCTTCATTAAGGATGTTTTTACCCCTTTACTTGTCTCCTAACTACTTGACTGGTGATAATGTCATTTGTGATAGGTGTCAGATCATATTGTCAGATAGATGGTGATTCGTGACAATGATAAAACTGGCGGTGATTACCAACGATGATTGGTGATATTACTATTTATGATAGACATTCACCAATACACATTTAAATGTAGTATTTTGATTATAAAAACAGCTTGATGCTGTACTCACTTATTACACTATCGTCGTTAGCTCGGTGTTCTGACCGGGGTTGGATTTGATTTCTAGGAACTAAAAGGTCCGGATGAATAATGGGCGTGACCTTTGAACTTTAAAAATGTAGTTGGTTTTTTAATTTTGTTTTTTTTTTTTACGTCCGAATTGTTACTTCTATAAAATAAACATTTTATTTTAAAATTATAAATATTTTGGTAAACCGATTTATAGTGCTTACAACTTTCCAGGGCTAATAATCAAAATAAATGTTAACAACATTCTAGTGATGCAACGGAAGTGTCGTAACGGAAGCAGAAATAAAAACAGATGTAAAAAGTGAGGAAATAGAAACGGACGTGGGAGTGGAAGTTGAAATACTTTTTTACAAATCCACTTATTTTGAAACTAATATTAAAAAACAAGTAATGGTAAGTTATATTGTATGAAAAGTATTCTGGCCGCTTTTACACCTAACAATCCGTCGGTGTTTTTTATATACAGAGTGTAACGGAAAGGGTATATACATCCTTAATGGTGTGCTACAGACCATCATACTGAACATGTTTCTCATCATAAAACATGTTATTCAGCAAAAAAAAATCTGCTACCCCATAGAAAATTACAATACCTATTCGACCCAAATGTATAGGCAGCTGATATTTCTGTTTGCAGCAAAAAAAAAATATGTTGAGAAACATGTTCAGTTTGATGGTCTGTAGCACACCCTTAAGGATGTATATACCCTTTCCGTTACACCCTGTATATGAGACCAGTACCGCTAAAAGCATGCGCCCGGTTCGCTTGTGGAGCTGGCACACCTCTCCCGCCCAGCGACCAACGCGCGCTTCCCCTCAAGCGTCATAAAATTCCGTTCAAATTTCCGTTATACAAGGTGTAAAAGGACTCTTCACAAAGCTGGCAACCAAGCATTCTGTACATCAAACTAAGTAACCCTATGCAAAAATTATTGCTGGGTAACGACTTTTTTTATTACAGTGAAAAGTCTTGTTTTACGGGAAAACTCAATGTAACACACTCAAAACATTGTGCTGATGGATGCAGTTAATAGTAAACGGGTCATGGAGGTATTTCAAGTAAATTAGCCTTATTCAAAAAAAAAAAAAACTTGAGAGGTGTCAAGGGACACCCGGATGGAACGAAGTTCCTTTCACGTACATAATATCAATACATTTTAGATTTATGTTAGTGTGCGAAAAATTAAATATTTAATTTAAGGAAGATTAATCCTTAATTCGAAGCAATACGTCTTACTTAACTGCACAACCGAATTTGTACTTTGTAGTTCGGTCACTCAAAATAATAATCATATCTATCCTTACTCACATACACACCCCAATTGTACGTAATTTAAGGAAATTTCAACTTTAGTTTAAAGAAATAAAGCTTACAATAGCTTACTATAGCAAAAAGTGTCGTGACAACTTTTCGTAAGATTTTTTTCCGTCTAGCCCCCTTTCACAACGCGCGATAAGGAACTTCGTTCCAAAAAATATGTGTAAAAGTTAGAATTTTGACCTCCAATATCTCCGTAACTAGAAGGTTTCCAGGTATGGTCCAGGACAAAAAAATATCGCAATGACGGGGAGAACATGTGCCTTTCGGCTTTGTTAAGGGTTGATTTACACCCTTTATAAGTTGCCGAAACAGAAACTATGTCAAAAACGTGCGGAACTTCCGCAGTCGCGGAAGCAGAGTTTCTGTTGCACCACTAGTTCTGACGAAGTTAACATGTATTTGTTATACAGGTTGATTGGCAATTGGGTGCATTCCTTAAAATGGGTGATACTAGCCCTTATTTGCAATAATTTTGACCGTGATACCTTGGGGTCCAAACTAAGTTGTTTGGAAAAATCGAACTTTCCAACCATGAACTTCTGATTTTAAAAAAATAACGCCATACAGGACAGACCCGTTAAACAGATACTTTTCTGAAAAGTACCTTTGGAAATAAAGTGCCTTAAAGTTGTGATTTTTTCTTGAAACCTCCCGTTTTTTCATTACGCTGTTTTTTCAAACTAAATGTATGGCACATCAAAATGTGCAAATCACAGAAACGACTTCCTTGTTTAATATGCTTTCTAAAAAGCCAGCCACTTTAGCAAGTGTATGACCAGAAAAAGAAGGTATTTCCTGCCAAGGGTGTATTTTTAATAAGACAGGGTAGTACTGTTTTTTTTTATGCACGTCTAGCTTGTTGCAGATTTTCTTATTACAACTATGTGTTGTGGGCTGTTTGACTTAATGCGCCGGGTCCTGGTCGGTTAGATCAGGCAATATCTGCATCTATCTCTGGTATTTCAACATAAGCTATCAGACAGTTAAAGCAGTAATTTTCTAGGTGGGAAATTTCCAAAAAGAGTCTAATATCACCCATTTCAAGGAATGCATCCTATTACCAACGAACTTTTATGTATCAAAAAATTTTGAAAAAGAGTTGGTATGTAAAACCGCCATAGCGGATTTGACACGA
Organism: Cerastis leucographa; assembly: GCA_963082945.1. Classification (NCBI taxonomy): domain Eukaryota; kingdom Metazoa; phylum Arthropoda; class Insecta; order Lepidoptera; family Noctuidae; genus Cerastis; species Cerastis leucographa. The sequence continues at coordinate 11,822,432 of OY720378.1, forward strand.
CTTTAAAGAGTCGTGTCAAAGGATAGCGTTTATATGGGAGAATAGATGTTCATGTCCTCACCTACGTAGATGCCTGAAAATGATTAAAACACCAATTACCTTTCGATGGCTCCCTCTAGGATATAATGCTTTATTATTAGAACTTTCTACTTACTGATAACCTTGGTGTGAGCTTCGGAGAATTCTTCAGGGTCGCAGCGGCTAGGCATGGGTCTTCCTGCAGAGCGACGGCGGCCACTTGGCGCAGAGCTGGTAGTCGTGGTCTGCTGAGCTGTGGCCGTATACTGCACCGTGTTCTTGGGAAAGAGAAAAAGGTATCAAGAAGGGTACTCTAAAAAAAGAATAACTTGAATTGTGACAAGCTTTTATAGAATTTAGCGTTTCGGGTTGAAAAATTAGGGCTATGGGGTCCGAGTGCCCATTTATTATTTCGGGATATCGCCAAGCGGTTAGTCGACTCTTCACCTGACCAGAGGGTTGACGCTATTTTTGGCCAAGTAATAGCATTGCCATCCAACGTGGCAATGCACTTTTCTTATTGACAACGATGTGGACGCATTTTTTGCCGCCCTTACATTATTTTCCCGTTTTGATACTTGTAAATACTTTTAATTTAATTTTAGATTTGTTAATAATGTTTATTCTTAATTCAAATCAATTATGTTTATGTGCAAACAAAAAAAAGCTTTTATTTAACTTGTCCTGTTTATTTTTTGTGTGAGTTTGTGGAACTTTCCGTTTGATCACGAGGTTTTCAGGCCTTTTTCCCGACAAATATGAATATTTTATTTTATATAAAAGGCGTCTCGTACGCACCTACTTAGCTGGCAATTAGTCTCTCCTGGCAAGTATTTTAGAGAAAGAGTATATTAGTTTGATGAAAGTCTATTAAATCTTGATGAAATTTTAATGTTTATCCCAAGTTAATGCAAAGTTTAAAACGGCTGGAAAAGTTTCAGTTAATCTTGAGTGAAAAGTTTTTGTCTTATTTAAAGTACGTGCTAGATTTCTAGCCTTGGCCAAGGGCAAAGCTAACTTGGCTGGTGAAAGGAGAATGTGTCTGAGTTTTGAAAAAATAACCTAGATTAATGTCTAGTTCGAAAAGCAGCACCTGGATTATGATTGATTTTACTGACAGTTTTCATTTTTATTATGTAGTCTGGAAGATGTTAAAAGTGTGAAATCGTATTATTATAAAATGAGTATGAAAACCATGGCTTGGTATTTGAGCACGGCCAAATTTTAAGGTTAGAGAATTTAGATTCAGTTAAGTTATACAGGGTGTAACGGAAAGGGTATAAACATACTTAAGGGTGTGCTACAGACCATCGAACTGATCATGGTTCTCATAATAAAACGTTTTTCAGTGAAAAAATTATCTGCTACCCCGTACAAAATTGCAATACCTATTCGACCCAAATGTATGGGGCAGCTGATTTTTTTTTCGCTATTACGATAAGATAAGATAAGATAAGATCATTTATTTGCTTAAAACATGGTATACAGAGGTGTTATTATAGCATATAAGATCATACATGTTTTGCTTAAAATTAAAGCATGCAAATTAGGGTTGGTCAACATTATAATTTATATTAAAAAAAATCCTTAATACTATAGAAATTATTTTCATTAAGCCATTTATATAATTTAATTTTGAATAACTTGCAATTTAATATTTTTAATACATTTGGTAACTTATTATAAACACGCACACACATAGCCAGACAGCTTTTATTATATTTTGCTAATCTAGGGAGCTCATCTAGTACAAGTCTGTATTGATCACGGCGACTTCGAGAACTAATTTCCTCTGCTGTTTTAAACAATCCTTTATATTTTCTGACAAACGTACATGCTTCATACAAATATAATGACGGTAAGGGTAGCAAACCAAGATTTTTAAATATTGGTTGACATGATTCATCAGATGGAATCCCGTATATGGCTCGTAAACATTTTTTTTGGGCGACAAATGCTCTGTTATGGTCAGTACTATTTCCCCACATAATTAATCCATACCTTAACGAGGACTCAACATATGCACGGTATGACATCACAGCCGTTTTTATATTGGTTACCTTTTTAATCTGTCTGAGGGCGTATACAAATTTATATATTTTATTGCATAGATTATCTACCTGAGCTTTCCAGTCTAGATGTTCGTCAATGACCACTCCTAAAAACTTAGTTTGTGTCACTTGTGTAATTTGGGGTATGTCCATTCTAAAATTAAATTGATTTTGATAAGATTGATTAAATTGTAAATATGAAGATTTTTTAAGATTAATAGATAAATTATTATTATGTAACCAATTAATTAGATTATCTATTGTATTATTTATGTCCGCTTCATGATCAATTATTGATTTACATTTTTTATCGGAAGTAACAATTATTGAAATATCATCAGCAAAAAGAAAGCATTTATGATTGGTCACATTTACTATGTCGTTTATGTAAAGTAGGAATAAAATAGGGCCTAATATGCTACCCTGCGGGACGCCGCGTTTTACATTTTTATATTCAGACGAAAATTGTGTCATATCCCTACTTTCATCAAGTTTCGTGACAATGACACTCTGTTCTCTGTCATTTAGATATGACGATATCCACTGAAGCGGCAGTCCTCTAATTCCGACGGCCTCTAATTTTTGTAATAATATGTCATGTGAAACTAGGTCAAATGCCTTTGATAGATCAAAAAATAACCCTGTCGTTAGCTGATTGTTGTTGATACTGGTCAGTATTGCTTTTAAAAGTGAAAAGATGGCTAAGGATGTAGACTTATGTTTTTGAAATCCGAATTGCTCTTTTTTGATGATATTAAATTTCTCACAATAATTAATTATTCTTTGATACATGCATTTCTCAAATATTTTTGATAAAATGGGTATTAGTGTTATGGGGCGGTAATTATTTATATCAGCTTTATCACCCTTTTTGAATATTGGTTTAACAATAGATCTCTTTAATGCTGTGGGAAAGACTCCTTGTGAAAAGGACAGGTTAATTAGATAAGTCAATACTCCACTTATTTCATTGACACATGACTTTATTATTCTGGTGTTGAGTGCATCGTAGCCTTCAGAGTTGGTATTATTCAATGATAGTATCTGTTGTTTCACCTCACTTTCGGACATAGGTATGAGAAACATTGAGTTAGCAGTTGGGGTTTCACTGCGGGAACTAGTTGTATAATTTTGTGTAGGGATGGAATTTGTATAATGATTGTTAAAGGCAGAGGCTATTTCTGCTGGTTCTGTGAGTATTGTGTCGTCAATTTTAATGTGTTTAAGAGCCCATACTACCTCAAATAGCTTTGCGTGATCCTCCGTTACGCCGAAAATACTGCAGCATTAATTTTGAAATAAATATATGTTAAAGTTGAGGATTAATTTTAAGTACTATGTTAGACGAAAACACGATTCCATAAAATTGACTCGATAGAAAAAAAATCCAAAGTTACCTCTAAACCGAACAATTAACCGCTGTTATTCAAAAAATACTGCAAATTAGATCATGAAACTTGGCATACTAACTGAACTAACTATAACGCAGGGCTTATGTTTTTTATTTTTCTTTAATTACTATTATTTTCACCGTAAAAAGAAAATACCTAAACTATCGGCGGCGTCTTGAAGTTGTTCACTGCCGCCCAACCCCCGCTCAGTCTCGCTTCGGCTTTCGAACGGGATAGCTGTGTCGCTTGCGCACAGAACACACATTACGCAACAGGACGAAAACGTAAAATTAAAACATTGAAGTGCTTAGGTTTTTAGTGTTGGCGCAATGGGAAATAAGCGTAATAAAAATAAGAAGCGACTAGGTTGGCGTAAAGAAACAGGCAAACATATGATAAACGTAATGAAGTAAGTATCTATTTACGTATCTACTTACAGTATTATTGATTACAAACATGTAAGTAGATAGCATATGACACGTTTGGTGCAGTGGCTAAGTGATTGGCTGCTGCGCTAGGGGTCGCAGGTGTTTCTGTATTTTGAAGATTATTTGTGAAGATCTGTGTTTGTAACTTTGTAAGTTTACAAACAAAAATGAACCGTCCATGATTCAAAGGAAATCCAGTGTGGGGAAACTTTTATAAAAATATAAAAAGTTACATAAGTAAATAGGTTTGTTTTTGTATCATGACAACAAAATATAGGTATCTACATAAATGTAGTAATTATTTTTTTATAATTTTGCCCCATTCCAGGATTTCTCCTATATCGGAGACTGTGCGTTTACAAACACAAGTCTTCACAATTACCTATCTGCACTCTATAAAAATATTTGTACCGTGTGGTATCGAACCCGCGACCCGTAGTGCATCAGTCAAGCGCTTTAGAAAGTAATAAAAAAAAAAAATGTATTTTCGGTAAGTACCTACCTGCAGGAAACAAAACTGTAACTTACTTATCCGACTGTAGTGCTACCTACCACATACCTACATACAATTTATGCACTTACTGACGCGGACGTACCTTGATAGTTTAGCTAAATAATTATTATGTATCCTTTCAGATGACGTACACAGTACTGAAGGCGATGGTGATAAAGAGAATATTCGGGTAAATTCGTGAGTATCTTCTGCCGACCTAAAAATGTTTACTGATCTGTTATTAGTACACACGGCTACATAATTATCAAGCTATACTTATCCAGTATAAGCTGATCTCACATTGTATAGGCATCCCGTACAATGAGAGGTCAGATTATACTGGAAAAGTATAGCTTTGATATGTAGCCACGCGTAGTCTGCAGTTCTGCACCCAATTTGTATTTCCAATATACACGTAGGTAGGTATTCATTGTTATTCATGCGGCAAGACTGCTTTTATCGAAGATTTCGTTGATTTCGTCTTGTTTTGTATATTTATAGGGTTCCTTATCCAAATGATAAATAAAAAGATGTAAGGTCTAAGTAGGTATTAACTTGCCACGTGTGATTGTTACAGGACCCAAATACCTTCGGATGATGTAGGAATAAATTCGGACGAAACAAATCTTCATAATATATTACAAAATATAGAATTGTAAGTTATACATGTTTGATCATATCACAAAATTAACTGTTCCCCCTAGGGCAGTCACTACCGCTTGGTACTACTTACGCGTAACGGTACTATCACGAAAATCAAATCAAATCAAAATCATTTATTTCAAGTAAGCCAATTACAGGCACTTTAGAATAGTCAAACAACAATAAAAATGAAGCTACAGTCCCAGTCACAAGACATAATAACTTGTGAAAGTACTGTAGTTGCCCATTCCAAAGCGTAGATCTCTATGGAGAAGAATGGGCAAGAAACTCCATGGACACTCTTTTAAATCAGAATCTTGTTACAAAACTTTGGTTACATCATTCATGTTGAGATGGTACATTATGTGAGAACGATGTAGCATGACGTGCACGATAAAAGTGTCCATAGTAAAATAAAAAAGACAATTAAAAAATAAAATAATTAGTTCGAAATAAGCCGTGGTAACTAAGAGATGACCAGGCACAACTGATAGCGCCCGTTCACGAACATGACGAATGGATCAGCCATCATTCAACTCAACCATTTTGAAGGGAACTAAATGACCCGACACACCCGCCACCATCAGCGTGACATTTAAGTGAGCATGACATACTCTCAACCGCCAGGGCACATTCAAGTCAATAAAAGACGCAGGTTTCCAGTAAATGATAGCTAGTACATAGTACTCACACAATATGGGCTATGCAGTTATATAATACTAAATTGAATTTATACAATGCAAGGATAGTTGTACAATCTTCAGCAGCTCCAACAATACTTTTTAATGCTATCATTTTATGCGTCCCTGTCCTTGTGGAGCAGGACCGGCATTGAGCCAAGCATTATTATCAGCGATATAATCGTCCAATTTGTAATAAGCTTGCTTACATAGTGTGCGTTTAATGCATGTTTTAAATTTCGTCTCACTCAGTTCAAGAATACTTTGTGGAATTTTATTATAGCATCTTAAACAGTACCCCATGAAAGATGAGTCTACTTTAGCGAGTCTGAAGCCTGGCTGAACTAACTGGTCCCTATTTCTAGTATTGTAATTGTGTCTGTCACCTCTTTTACTAAAAAGATGCAGATTTTTCCTTACGTACATAATGTTTTCATAAATGTATTGACAATGTACCGTCATGATTTTAATGTCCTTAAACAGTTCCCGTAGAGAATCGCGCCTACGGAGATTATAAATGGCTCTGATGGCTCTTTTTTGCAGAATAAAAATAGACTCGATGTCTGCAGCCCGTCCCCATAACAAAATGCCGTAAGACATTATACTATGAAAGTAACTAAAATAGACTAATCTTGCGGTATCTACATCGGTATATTGACGGATTTTTCTAACAGCATATGCTGCCGAACTGAGCCGCCCCGCAAGAGATGTTAAATGAGAACCCCATTGCAGCCTTGAATCAAGCGTAATCCCCAGGAAAACCGTTTTATCGACAAATTCTAGTTTCTCTTTATTCAATATTATATCACAATCACTACTTTTAACATTCGGTAATGAAAATCTTATGCATTTAGTCTTTTTTCCATTTAATACTAAATTGTTTGCTGTGAACCAATTAAGAACCTGAAGTAGGGCAAAATTAACGTCATCTAGATTTTGGGCCCGTCTATTAATCTTAAAAATTAAAGAAGTGTCATCAGCAAATAACACCATATTTTGAGGTTGGTTTTTCAATAAATAGGGTAGATCGTTAATGTATACTAGAAAGAGGAAAGGACCCAATATTGAGCCTTGTGGAACCCCCATTTTTACTTTTAAACCCTGTGAATTAACACCATTTATTTGAACTTGCTGTTTCCTGTCACTCAAATAGGATTTAACCAAACTAAGTGCAAGTTTACCAAGTCCGTAATGCTCAAGTTTCAAAAGCAATGTGTCGTGACTAACGCAATCAAATGCTTTAGAGAGGTCACAAAAAATTCCTATGGCGTCTTGGGACTCTTCCCACGCTGTAAATATGTGCTTTAATAAGGTTACACCGGCGTCTGTCGTACAACGTCCCTTGGTGAAACCATACTGTTGATCGTGAAACATTTTGTTGGTGTTAAAATGATTAAGCATTTGATTCAGCATTACCTTTTCAAACACCTTGCTAAAAACTGGCAACACGGATACAGGTCTATAATTATTTGTATCTTTACTGTCTCCGGATTTGAAAAGAGGGATAACTTTACTATATTTCATTAAATCAGGGAAAACTCCTTGGTCCACACACAAATTAAAAATTAAAGCTAGGTATGGTGCTATAGTCTCAACTATGGATGTACAAACTTTGATTGACATTCCCCATAGATCTTCGGTCAGTTTGATTTTTATTTGCCGGAAAGTTTTAATAACTGTCATAGGGTTTATGTGTTTAAATTTAAATTCAGCCGGGCAGCCAGACACGTTCGCCTTTAACAAAGCTAGTGAGACTTCGGATGAGGAATTTAGAGCCTCCGTAGTTTTAAACGGTATATCGGTAAAGAAGTTTACAAATTCTTGAGCTACTTCCTGATCAGAGCTTTTAGGACCACATTTAGTATCTAATGTATAGTTAGTGTTAAGTATTTTTTTCCTATTAGTCTCATTATTTATAATTTTCCAAACTGCCTTTATTTTATTATCTGCGTTTTTGAAACTGGCGAGTTCACGATAAAACTTTTCATAATGTTGGACTTTTTAGGGTTCCGTATTATTTATTCATGTTGACAAAATCATGCTTCCAGGTGTACTTTTATAATGAAGATTGTGTTTTCTTGTAGATCACAAGTACCACCTGTGAATATGAGCTGTTCACTGAATATACATAGTGACGAAAGAATACTGGATGCGTAAGCTGTTGCCCGCGACTTCGTTTGCGATACAGGATAAAAAATAGCCTATGTCCTTCTCCAGAACATGGTCTACCCATGTGCCAAATTACATCCAAATCCGTTCAGCCGTTTTAGTATGAAAGGGTAACAAAAAAAGAAACTCACTTTCGCATTTATAATTGTTAGGAAGTTAGTTTTGGTATATGAAGTAAGAAATTATAATCCTATCTTTTTTTTTTCAGATTTTTACACAACCCTCCGCAGTACGACACATCAGAAAATGAATGTGATGATGATGATACTAATTGGTACTTACTAGATTTTTTTTTTAATGAGAAAGTTGTATGTTGAAATGCAGATATGCAAGAATTCATCAAATATTTTTATTCTGGTCATTTCAGGTACGAACTGTACGAAGTGAGTTTAAATAATCCTGTAGAAGGGAAAGTTGAGTTGTCTAGTAATAAATATGCCAATTATAGATTTAAGTGAAGTAAAATAAATGTTGTATAACTTTGACGATGTTTAATTACTTTCTAAAAACGTATGGTATATCCCATACCTACCTAACCTACCTTCCTATACTACGTACGTACCTTCCTATACTACATACCTATCATACGTACGTACCTTCCTATACTACATACCTATCATACGTACGTACCTTACTATACTACATACCTATCATACGTACGTACCTACCTATCCTACGTACGTACCTTCCTATACTACATACCTATCATACGTACGTAACTACCTATACTACATACCTTCCTACATACGTACCTACCTATACTACATAAGTATCTATCTCACGTACGTACCTTTCTACCTAAACTACCTACCTACATACTTACCTAAGTACAAAAAATATAGTATTTTTGGGGATTTTTCGCTGCGGGTGCGTACCAGTCACAGTTTGATACAAACAAGTGTGATAATTGAATTAGCGATGTAAATATAGTATTTTTCGTACTATATTATTTTTCTATATTATATGTATAGTACAATTGACTATAATATAGTACGGGTGGCAACCACAGTCACATTACACACATACACGGCGAAAACTATAAAACACAAACTTACTACTAAACCAATGGGCGGAACCCTCAGCGCAAAGTTGGCTCGCGCTTGACTGGAATTTTGTAGCAGTAGGTAAAATAGTTCGCACGGTAACGACATCAAGCTATAACTTCCCAGTATAAGCTGATTTCGCATTATATAGGCTTTCCATTCAATGAGAGGTCAGCTTATACTGGAAAATATACCTAGCAAGATGAGTAGCCGTTAGTAGGTACAACATTGAAACTAAATTTGCTATGTATAATTTTATGTTCATTTATTGACAAGTTAATATATTAATTTGATAATTTTATTACTTAGTACCTACTCGTCCGATAATCCAGTTTACTCTAACAAAATCGCTTCAACCGCGTGCGCCCGCGTGACCGCGAGCAGTAGTGTGCGAGCGAGATAAAGAGTGAGTGTGGCGCGGCGAAGTGGGGGCCAAATTAGAATTTGAGCTGAGGTTGTATAGGCTCTTAATGGTGTCTTTGGGTTTCGGATTGTGAACTTCGTCTTTTATAACTGTCCATGTGGCTTTACATTTGTTGTCATTATTATTCATAAACTTTATGTTTGCATTTCGTCTGGCATTATAGATACATTTTTGTTATAGATTTGAATATGTAGTGTATCTAGTCCTAGTAGTTAAGTTTTTATTCTTGTAGTATTGGTATCGTAGGAAGCGCTTTGTTTTTGAACTCTGTTTAAGACCCTTACTTACGATGTTTGTCTGATGGAGAAACATGTTCAGTTTGATGGTCTGTAGCACACCGTTAAGTATGTATATACCCTTTCCATTACACCCTGTATATAAACATAATACTTTTATATGAAATTAAAGTATTAAATAGCTGGATTTAATCTAAACTGAGTTTCGCTCCAAAACTAAAATATGTTCATAAAAGTAGATATCTGCACCCCAAAGTACTACTATTCTACCCTTCTGTTACTTACAATATCTTTTAATTTACTAAGTAGGTAATATACGAAAGTATTGCGCAGACAAAGCAACAAAACGTTTTGTAAGAAAGAAACTGTCGAGATATTTCCACAGTAAACTTATTTAACAACAAATCTGAGTTCATATTGTATGGCGACAGCAAAAATAAAAGATATTGTTTATCTTTGTCAGAAATCCGAGACATAACTCATCTGACAGTTTTCGGCGCGCTTTTATAGATGGAAAACACCGTAAAGCCATAAGATAAAAAAGGAAATACACTTAAAATTATCCATTAGTCTCCTTTAGAACAGACGCCAAGTGATTTGCATGCCAAAGTGAAATGTTCGAGATTTATGTTATTGAAAATTATTTAAAAACCATTAAATACACAAAGAACTATGATTGATTATTAAACTTAGAAATAAAGAATCATTTTCTAAGTAAAGGTATGAATAACATAAATTTGCAACGGTACCATTCGCGCCACCGATATTTTTAAATGTTCCCAAACTCTATTAATTTTTTTTTTAACTATGCAGTAACGTACGTCACCAACTACCTAAATATTTTAAATAGACGAATTTTTCTAATTGAACTTAAGGTATTTTAAAAAACAGTCGTGTTGCAGAATGTCCGATTCGCAAAAGATAATAACACAACGCCAAAAAATTATAACACATGAGTAAAAACGTTATTTCATCCCCCCCCCCCGCCTTCCTTTCCCTTCCCTTTCCTTCCCTTTTGTGAAATCGGTTTTTAGCATACCGCGAATCGAAAATTTCGACTTTTGCCAACTGGACTTTCTGGGAAATCGTTTTTTTTCCCACATGACATTTTGTGAATGATTCGTCCTTCATAGCCTAAAAACCTGTACAGGCTGCGCAGGTTGTACAGCAGGCAAAGGTGGAATGTCAGAATTTTTTTTATTGCCATGTTTACCTATGCAAGTTAAGTACCTAGTTCGTAAAAATGTCTATACCTATTATTGACATAAGACACAGGCATTAAAAATCAAAATGAAACTCTCTATTTATCATATAATGGAGCAGTCGATTTAACTCATTCGACTTTATTCTTATCCCGTAAGCTGGTTAAAACTATACTTAAAAAGAAAGAAGCTGCTTCTTCCGAACAAGCACAAAAATACTCGTAGAATTAGTTTTTCATGGGTAAATAAAAATAATGAAAAGAGAAGTTTCTAAAATAAAATACCAACTATGTGTCATGTATGTGCTCCAATTCGCATCGATAGTCATACGTGACCATTGACCCAGTAAATATGCAACAGTTGGAGTGTTACATCATTATTTGAATTAATCATTGAAATAGTTTCCAAAAATAATTGAAACGACAACTCAGCGGCGCGTTTGGTCGTATGAAATAGGTACCTACACAATACGTATCGTATACTAGTTTTATTTAGTATATACCAAAACATGTTTCTCGAGATAGCGACACTGGCACCCATTTACTTTACGTAATATTCTCAATGTAATATCGTGAGTGCTTGTCTCCTAGACTTTCATAGTAGGAACGATTTTACCATCGATTTTGTAAACAACACACGCCGTAACTTTGGTACGTAAAGGTTGATTGATTAACATGCCAACTGCTATCAAAAGGACTAATGGCCTACGGTGAACCAAACAGTGTCTGCCTTATTGTTGGCGGATTACGAGCCGCGAGCTTCGTCCACCGCATTGTGGCCATTGTGAGCGACGTGACTCCGCCAAACGAGTGCGCTAGTGGCGCCCAGCAATCACGACCAATCATCTCTAAATGTGACTAACTCGAAATTCTCACCAAAAACTTGCCCTTAGTCCTCGCGGCTTCCATTTATCTGTGAAAACGGCCGACTTTGACGGGCCGCGTGTTAATAACCGCAGTATGTTCTTATTAAACCAAAAATGAGGCAACATCGTCCATCCTCTTGATCCAATCCGTTTAGCCGCTTTTTACGGCACCCACGGGTAGACTAGGGTGGTCTATCTATTTATCTTATTGTGAACAAGACGACCATTTCTCGAAGGCTCTATTATCGGCAGCTGAAAGTCCGGTCGATATCGATTAGGTAACTATTTTAGAACCAAAAGTGCGTTGAGGGATATCGTTCCCAAATCATTTCGATAAAAGTTTTTCGGTTGAACAGGCGATAAACAGCTTTATTGATAGAAAGCCTCAATAAATCCCTTGGCATCATATAACTCGTAAACACGTTCGTTCCAGCTCTTTTGTTAGGTGGATATCTTATATTGTATTAATAAATTAAATTTGTTTTCGTCATGGCAGTCCATCGAATATTAGGGTGTGTTGAAAACTCGAGTTAAAATACTACCGGAGATTGCATCTTGCACGGCAATATTTTAAAATTGCTGTTTTATTATTTATTTATTTTACTTTACGGCCTGTCTTGCAGCTGAAGTGTGGGCCATATTTAAAATAAATGACATCTTCTGACTAGCTCCTGTCAGGCGTTGCAGTTCCAGCTGTCTAAGAACCCAACGACATGTCTAATAATAATATAAAGCATATACATTTATGGTATAACAAAGATTTGAGCCTCATTTTAGAAACGGAGAGTTTAAAAGCTAGCCATTGGACTCTTGTCTGTCTTTGAGTAGCTACACGAGCAATGTAATAGTACATTGTTACCCTAGGGGTGAAAGTAACTTATTTAGTCACGAGACGGGGTTTGGCGCCCGAACGAAGTGAGGGCACTAATAGTTCGAGGGACTAAATAAGTCTTTAACCCGAGGTAAACACTGTGCTTTTCATTACGAATACAAGGAAAGTAAAAATAAAATCATGAATTAGCTAAAGAAAAAATTTGTAAATTTTATTTTACATAAATCAACAACTTTGCCCGCCTATTTTGTTTTTTTTTTCTGTGGCCAGCCAGCTATTCAGCCAATATTTTTCATTTTCATCATTGAAAAAATGGTAAATATGTTGCCCAAATCTATGTTATTTTAAAGAAATTGTTTAAACTAAATTATAATTTAGTTATTAAAAAAATTTAGATTCTCTCAATACTTAACTTTAAGTTATTTCAATTTTACATCGTGGCTGCATAGAAAATTGGAACATGGTTCAATAAAAATGTGAAAATAGAACTAGTTTTTTTTTATAATTTGGCATCTGTCAGTTGAAAGCGATTCTCCCTAGGGATGAAAAGTATTACTTTCAACCCGCTCCTCAGGCAACTTCAGACCTACTTTCAGAGTATAAGTAATGAAAAGTTTTAAACTTATACAACGTTAAGTTCACAGTTCAACAATCTCTGAAGGGTGAGTGCCCCGTTTCATTTTGCCCCTTTAAGGCACCTTAAATTGCTGGCCGGCCGCATGTCTGATACGTTAACTAGTATACTTACCCGATCAACATTTTCGAAGGCTGCGGTTCCGCGTCCAGCTTGGTACTCTTGGACCTGGGAGATCACGCAGATCATGCAGTAGATCTGAGAACAAAACAGAAAGTAAGTGCGTATTATGAGTTTGGATATGATATACATTTAATTGATAGGTGGAAATCAAATCTAATCAATTAATTCTACCAATGGTTATTTGTTTTAGCCTATAACCATTAATAATTAACAACGCCAGATATAATTAAGTATCACCATTTTTAACCTCACAGCGTTTGGGCAGTAAAGTTAAAAATGGACATAAAACATCAACCTGACGAATTTGAATTCGACGAATTACGATACAAATAAAAGGTACAAAAATCAAACGACATGACGTGATTGCCCATTGGATCGTAACAATCGTAACCGGCACAGGAATTAATTCGATGTTCCCAACTTTTGCCAAGATGAATCGATATGGGAGAGAAAACTAAAAGATAAATGAATGTTCCTTCGTCATCGTCCAGGGAGCCGAGACTTTCCCGAATAATAGATACCTAGTTATAATTAAAAGGAACCTCGATCCAGATTGATTAATAACCAGGTTTACGTAACACGAAAATACCGAAATATGAAAGAAAATGGATGGTTTCTCATTCTCGTACACAAATTGTGTAACTCTGCTTTATAGAATGATGATATTCATTCATCTAAGTTATCTGACAATCGTGTAATTGGCTCTAAAGCTGATTTAGTTTTTTGAAGAGACACGTGCTAAGGCAGTAACAGCCGCATTGGTCAATTTTCTGGGTAAATCCACACTTTCTGAAGTCAGCTGTATCCGGTTAGACTGGACTAGGTGTGAGTGATTGGTATTAAAATTGTTTTGCTAACGCTTCCAAGACTCAGGCAAGATTACACATGAACTTTCTGAGTTTTAAAACCAATCTATTTACTTTTAAAACAATTTATGTTGGTGACATTCTTATTTACTTCTTCTTTCATAATAGTTTTGTATCCAATCAAAAACAAAATCTATACTTATATATATCTATACTTAATATTATAAAGCTGAAGAGTTTGTTTGTTTGCTTGAACGCGCTAATCTCAGGAACTACTGATCCGATTTGAAAAATTCTTTAAGTGTTAGATAGCCCATTTATCGAGGAAGGCTATAGGCTATATATCTTTACACTACGACCAATAGGAGCGGAGTAGCAATGAAAAATGTTGCGAAAACGGAGAAAATGTGACGTAGACGAAGTTGCGCTGGACAGCTACTTATTATCTATCTATCTATTATTATTATATTATATGTATTATTATTATATATAAATAAAAAGAGAAGTCCTGACTGACTGATTGACTGACTCATCCACGCCCAGCCCAAACCTTTGAACCTAGAAAGCTGACATTTTGCACAGAGGTTTCCTTTAAAATGTAGACAAGGAATAAGGAAGGATTTTTCGAAATTCAACCCCAAACCTAAATAGGGGATGTAAGTTTGTATGGAAAATCGTCATTTTTAAAGTTAGAAGGCTGAAATTTCATATACAAGCTTCTGGTTAGAAATAAATAAATACATATTTTAGCGTTTTCTAGAAATTACCCCCTAACAGGGTGAGATGGGGTTTCAAAGTTTTTATGCGGAATCCGTCATTTTTGAAGTAAGAAGAATGACATAAAATATTGAAGTTTCTAAGCAAAAATAAATGAACACGTAGTTGGCCGTTTTTGGAAATTCGACCCCAAAAGGGAGAAAAGGGGTTGAAACATTAGTAAAACAAATATAGTCTGCACAGCTTGAAATTTACTAGTTGTGTTTCTCGATGGAATTGATAAACACGAATCAATGTTTTTGGAAAATCCACCCCTCAGACGATAACAGGGGTGGCAATTTTTTTATTTTTGTTTTGTAGTGTTAGCACTTTTGTATGGACAAATACGCTAAAAAAACTTCATATAAGTTCACACTTCTAGGGAATCTGGGTCATTTGTGCGATGGACACTTGCGGGACGAAAATATATTGCGCATGGATACTTGCGCGAAAGACACTCACGCGACTGGACACTTGCGCGACTCAATGGCTTCATGGGTGTTGTTTTCGTGGTTTTAGCGGGTCGCTGGCAATGAAAATGAAAATCCGAGATGGCGCCGAGGAAAATTTCCTGTTTTTCGTTCATTGGTGTCGTTTTCGTGGTTTTCGGGGTCGCTGACCAAATTGACGCCGAGGAAAACTTTCGGTTTTTCTTTCACGGGTGTCGTTTTTGTGGACTTCAGGGTTGCCGATAACGAAAATGATGACCTCATTTTCTAAGTGCAAATAATAAAATTTAAAATACGCATTGTCTGAATATCCTCCCCTAGGCTATATCTGGCATTTATTTAAGTGAGAACTGCGAAGCCGCGGGCAACAACTATTATCTATAACATTTAAATGACTATTTTCGACATTATTTTGGGGGGATAACGCATACGTGGGCAATTGCCGAACTCCACGCGGGCGAAGCCGCGGGCAGAAGCTACTATTAAGATAAAAGGGACAGCTAACATTAAAAATAATGGCTCAACTCCAAACTGATCTAATTATAAATCCGAGAAAATGAAAGTCGCGTTAGCAATGGGCTCAAAATGGAACAAAACCCCCTTTTTATGTTTTCAATGTTTAATCTTGTCTTTTCTTATATGCCTTTTTACTCAAATTAGTGGTAGAAATTATAATAAGTGTTTTTACTTTATTTAATTCCTATTAATAGAAAAGTACCTGGGCCAACGAGATCTGCTTAGGTGAAAATACAGAAAACTAATTATCCCAGATATGAGAACTAGCTAAATCGATTTTCGTCCCAAATTGTAAGTAGGGAAGTAGGGCTGTACTTCCCTTCTTACAATTTGAAAATCATGATTATTCAGTCTTGCCAATTATAAATACCTAAATTAAAATACAGTGTATAATAATACAGTCTATTTTAATTTATTTTTAAACGGCATAATTAAAAATAACAATATTCCTCTAAACCAAACGCAAGATGAAAGCGAAGTTTACAACAACATTGAAACTTAGATCCAATTTTATCTTTGAAGAATCCAAGTTTAATAAACGTTCCATTCAAATAACAGACAAGCATTTTGTTGATAAACAATAATAATTTTGGCTGAGGTTTAATTATGTCTCGCGAGGATAGCAGACCTCTACAAGATTTCAAAATAGAAATAATATCAAGGTATTTCTTGTTTATTTTCTTCAAGACAAAGTAAAGTGCCGGTAAATTAATAGCTGCCCTCTGATAGTTCGTAACGGAGTACAGTGGAAATGGGGACGTACCTAAAGCTTTTAGTGAAGCGATAAGTTACGTTGCGGACTCTTATGTATCTATAAATGTGTAATTCAAACTGCCTGTGTATACAAACGTCTTAAAGTATGCAATACACCTACATAAAATCACGCTTTTTGCACTTGTGTTATGAAGAGAAAAACAGAATGTACATTCACGTTATTTTGCTTCTTCCAAATGCAAGTACCCACCCGACCTTTTTGAAGAACGTTCTCTCGACAGAGGTCAATGTATAAAATGTATATGCTTTAAGGGCCGTCCCTCCAGCGTTCCTAACATCCATCTAACAAGGTAATTACCTAGTTAATGAGATAACACACCTCTCATAATTCCATGTATTATCCGCACTACCTCTCTGCCGTCCCTGAACATCTCTGGATCGTAATAAACCGTGATTACGTGGGCACTTAAGTACCGTCGCTCTTACACATTGCCAATCTTCTTTTATTTCATAGTATTATCACAGAGCACGACACATATTTAGATCTTAAAGTTCTGCTCAAAAAGGAGTCTAATTTAATTCAATTACGGTTGTCTAACTCGAGATATAAAGGCTCTGGATCTTTAAATTTGTAGTTTCGCTATTGCGATTTGTAATCTTGTGAGTTTCCAAGTACGACTGACAAACTTGGACAAATTGTAAATACTGAATTAAATTAGGAAGAGAATTGGAAAAGTTTCGATTATACTATTTTATTTTGGACGCTTCTATGGCTTACAATTATTTGTTAACATTATTTGTATTGGTAAGTTACATTTCATCAGTGTATATTTTGTTATTTAATAAAGCAAGACCAAAATATGTCAGCATATATTAGAGATAACATTGTATTGATTTTGTTTGTTACAGGTACCGCTTAAGCTTTTAAACGCAAACTCGACTAAAAATTTAACCAATTTTTGAAACAAGCCGAGCCAACGTTTCACGATCACAAGCCCTTAAATAAATAATCAACGGACATTCCTCCGCTGAAAAAATTCAGGATCCAATCTCAGTTTCAATTCCCTTTGCAGGAGAAATAAAACATTTTATTAGAGTTGTTAGTTGGGCCATAATAAAGTCCGAGGACTTACATGTTTTCCATCGGACCGCACAAACTAAATTATAGATAAGTGGCATTTATTTGACATTCGTCGTTCAGGGATTATTGGTTAACCAGTGGTCAAACTCTCTCAACACGTACGAGTACTTCGGAACTTATTGAAGAATTAATTTCGTTCATGTTGAAATTATTTAGAAGCTACCGGGATTGTATTGAAATTATGCGAAATGTGCGCTGTCCCCGGCGTTCGCGTAATGAATTAAAAATATCGTACATACATATTAAACACGCGGCCCTTTTACACGTCAACGTTTACCTGTTTGGGTCCCTGGATTACATAGTATATATGTACCTAGTTACGCATCTCCAAACGTTAACATGTTTTTAGACTGTGAAATGTATCAACACGTCTAAATTTAATCCCTGTTTTTGTAATTAAACTCCTGATGAGAATTTGGTATCATGTGACTACGGGTAATGTCCGTAATGCCTCTAAGTATATGTTGTCGTCAAGCCTTTGTCGTCTATGGATAAACCGGCTTGCATCTTAAGGCCGTACCCTGACCGAATAACCTTGAGCATTCGTTCCCTCATTGCCACACTTTGATACGGGGTAACGGGGCGCATGAGTTACAGTAGTGAATACGCCCACATTTTCTAATAAAATCTGCATAAAATCAAACTTTGGTCTTTTGGAAAAAATATTAGTGTCAAAATGTTCACCATTAAATTGTCTATCCATTAGTGTCAGTAGCAAAATTAAATAATGTTAACTTTACGAGGAGATGCACGTTATCAATCACTATTTCTCATTTCTAGGGTTTCGTTGTAAGAAGATGTATTAAAAATATACTCATTAAAAAATAGTGCAATTATGGAATCAAGATTCTGTAGAAATTTCAAGTATTGTTTTAGTTGATATTATTTTTAAACGACAAGTAGTTAGCTCCAAAAAAGCTTCCCAAAAACGGCTTGCGCAGCGTTTTGGTCGGGGAGGGGCCTAAACAAGATATTTTAGAAACTGTTGTTACAAAGAAGCAAGGACGACAAATTAATAAATTAAATCTTTACTTTGTTACGAAGTAGCACGATTCGAAGGCAAATAAAGGTTTCCATTTCTTTAGAACAAAAGCTGGCTAATTCTAACAACTGATTCTAAAGATTCTCACAAATCGAAATAAAAAAATACCGTTTTCTTTGCAACTTGAATTGAAGATAAATTCAAAGCGAAAGTTCAGAGGTATTGTGAGTCAACCAGCTTAAAGTATTAAAGATTATTTCAATTGTCGACAATAGCCCATTTTCGCCTCCTATACTTAAGTCCAATTTTCATTAACCACGCCTAGAAGAAAACCGTTCTCACATTATGAACCCTATTAGCAACGCAGAACTGATAAATTGCAAGAAAACAAGGAAAAGATGAATAGAACCACGCAATACATTTATGAGGGAATCGATTTCGTAATATCCCCCGTTGGGATAGGAATGTGTATCAATGTAATTTATTTTCACGCAAGTGGATATCAACCAAAAGGGAAGATTGTCCATGAGAGCAGCGAAGTGGAAGATGTATGTCATGGAAATGTGTCTTCTATAGGTGACTGGTATTAGCTCCCAATACATAAATACGTGATTGTACTCATGATAACAAATAATTTACCTAAAGATTTTTTTTTATACTCATTCACTTTACACAACAGCCGTATGAAATTCCCGCGCCCGTGCCTCTGTGACCTATCAGCTGTTAGCCGCGTTACGCCGTTCATTATTATACTCGGCGAGTAGAGTACGTACTCTTTACTATCGTACCGTGCCACAGTGGGTAGGCAGAGTATCCGCACGGCTCGCAACCCCTAATTTATGGCTCATATGGCTGTTTTGTTATTGTGATAAAGGAGAATGAGTATAAAAGCAATGTTTCTTGGGCAAAGTTGTTTGTTATAATGAGTACAATCACGTGTTTAAGTATCGGTCACTAATTACTAGTCAGCCTGTATATCTATTCTTTGAAGAATGTTAACTATTCTGTTTCAACCCCCCTTAGCAGCTGGAATTTATTATCTTATGATTTTCTAGCCTATAAGAAAAATATAGAGTTAGCACTTGTCTAAGGAATTAAAAGCTACGATTATTCGTTTCTACAACGACACGACGCGCGACGCGACGTTACTTTTGCTGGTATATTTATATCTAGTACTAGCTGTGCCTGGCACTACTCTACTACTACGTAACCTACCCTACCTACGACCTACCTACCTACCCTACTTAATTTTTCGTTCCGTAAGAACCTTCTACAAAGTATTGGAGAAAAAAAGATGAACGAAATCGGTTGAGTCGTTCTCAAGTTATGGCGTGACCAAAGGAAATAGGGATTCATTTTTATTTGTTGTTTGTTTATAGATAAAGTAAATGCGCTTTTCAAAGTATGTGTAACCACGTATAGTAGTTTTTCTACAAAAGAGGTTTTGATTCACTTTTCACGAACATTTTGAAGATTCATTCCTTTAACTTAGATTATATCAAGAGCTCACGTCGTTAAATTCAACGTACAGACGTTGCACCCCAGTGAGGCAAGGGCGGGTCGCAAGTTCAATTTAATTGGCGTAATTATAGGCAATTTAAATACGTTTGTCTGTCGTCAACCATAAAGGTGGTAATTTCTCGATAAATATGTGTTATTAAAACTAGTCTTTAATAACCCATATTTATCGATCGTCGAATAAATCCACTTTGAATCGGAATATAATATTGGACGCCGCGCCAAGGCCCAGAGTTTTCGCAAAAAAGTTTTGTATGCGATACCCTTGTCCTCTACATATTCAATGTTACATGAAATGATAACACTGCAGACTATCTTTATACTTATGAAGTTTAATCTGATAAGGTCCATGAAAATGTTTGTGGAGTAAACTTTTGCAGCTGGCTTGAGATTCTGTTTATTATTCTTGACACATGATAAACTCACGCTTTTTTTCAAGCAGTAACTACAGAACGTCTTCTCCTTTTAAAACAAATAAAATAACTTTTATTGTGAACAAGCAACAACCATTGAAGGTTAAAAATAAACTTATAAACTATGTTAGTTACAAGCTTACTATCTATTTCGACACAAGCTTGCTGTTCGACACGCATCTACGAACAATAGCTCCAAATAATGTCATGCTCCGCAGCAGAACCACTTTGACTATATTATGTAAAAATTACAGGACAGAATGTAGAAAATGTCTATATTTTTGTAGCTTAATACCAAAAATTGTATATTTTTAGTTTCTTGGAAAATATCAATTCAAAGTGGCCATGCTACAGAGCTTACTCTCCAGCAGAACCACTTTCAAATAACGGTTATTTCACGCTGATTATGCACAGGTCATAATATAAAGAAATGTATATTTATTGTATATCAAGATAACATCTACAATTTTAGATAAATACTTACCTATTGATTTTTAGTAACATGTAAATGTTTTATCAGAATGCGCCTGCCATGAATTTCATAGCAAATAACAATATTAATAGATGTGCATTTGTTTATATTATGACCTGTGCATAATCAGCGTGAAATAACCGTTATTTTAAAGTGGTTCTGCTGAAGAGTTTGCTCTGTAGCATGACCACTTTGACTTGATATTTTCCAAGAAACTAACAATATACAATTTTTGATATTAAGCTACAAAAATATAGACATTATCTACATTCTATCCTGTAATTTTTACATAATATAGTCAAAGTGGTACCTGCTGCGGAGCATGTCATTCCAAATAGCGGGAAGTCATCCTTGCTATAGTCTTCAGGATGGCGTTGGGTTTTGCCTTTAAATACTGATTAGTCCATAAAGCTAAATGCAAATTCATTAAAATATTGAATTAAATATACCTGTATTTATATACTAACTAGCACTTCTCCCGCGACTTCATAGCCTAGGTGACTCTGTAAATATGTAGCTTTCGGGTGGTGAAAGTATTTATAAAATCGGTCTAGTAGTTTTTGAGTTATATTGTAAACAAACAAACAAAAAATCAAATCTTTCCTCTTTAAAATATTAGTTTAGATAATACTCTTCAGCAAGTCAGGACTAAAATAAATAAATAAAATATCTCTCTCTTACTTAATTTTCCGTAGTAAGAAAATACGAGGACACTTCTAACTAAGTAAGTAGGTCAAATTCAATCACGAACGAAATAAAAAATATCAAAGGTTCATCATATCATCTTAACAATAAAGGTTTCAGGAAATTATATGTAAAGCAGATCTGCTGTCAAGTAGCATTATACGATCATATGTATTTTGGGAGTCTAGATGGTAAAATGTTCGGCGAGTCCCTATTTAATTAAGAAAAGAAAATAATATTGATTTGAAATCAAATTATCTTTATTTTGTTAGTTAAACGGAAACAGTTTTAGAGGCCATTCTGGAACTGGAGTAGAACATACCGATCCCTTTACTTTTAATATACATATTATGTATATTAAAAGCTTTGGGTCCGAATATCGCAAGACTGGAGCTCTGAGACGACAAGACGGGGTCGCGGAAGATCGAGAAGAGCGGGACCGCCCGCCGGACGCCTTGAATTGCTTCCTCGTGAATTGGTGAGATTAAGCACCATCCAGAGAAGTGGTAGAAATGGGAAGGGGTCTTTGCCCAGGACATGGATAAAACAATATAAATCTTTGGCTTTTATGCCTCAGTGTCTATGTAGTGATATTTAGTGTGTGTGTGTGTAGTGTTTACTTCTTATGTTAACTTGTTTATATATTTTTATTAGTTTAAACCATTTTTTTGTTGTTCTGTGCATAATAAAGCAGCGGTAGCCCAGTGGTGGCAGCCCCGACTTACGAGCAGTAAGCCGTGGGTTTAACCCAGGCAGGCGCGCATTACTTTGTGTACTTTATTTCATCACCGTTGCCCTCAAAAACGGTGAAGGAAAACATCGTGAGGAAACCGACATGTCCTAGAACTAAAATTTTAACATATACTCACAGCAGCCCACTCCCTCTCATAGAGAAGAGGCCTGTATCCCAGCAGTGGGAACATTATAGGCTGATGATGATGTGCGTAATAAATATTTTTTCTATCTTTCTTTCTGTTTACCACTAACAGAAAGAAAGATAGAAAAAATATTTATTTATACAAAAAATGTTTAGTTAGTCCTCTGCCTGACTCTTCCGGGAACACGAACGTGATAATATTATGTGTTAGTAATATATGCTAATCATCATTACAAGATAAGCCCTGCCTTCTTTCATCATCTGCCTAGCCTTTTCCCAAACTTTGTTGGGGTCGGCTTCCAGTCTAACCGGATGCAGCTGAGTATCAGTATTTTACATGGAGCGACTGCCTATCTGACCTCCACAACCCAGTGACTGGGTAATACGATACCCCTTAGTAAGACTGGATGTCAGACTGTCGGCTTCTGACTACTCGTAACGACTGTCAAAGATCTACTAATGACAGCCGGGACCAACGGCTTAACGTGCTTTCCGAGGCACGGAGGAAACTCGGTATGTAATAATGGTCACCCATCCACGACCAACCTCGGCAAGCACGGCTTAACCTTGAAGATCGACCCGTGCGGCTGTTAATATTTAACCACGAGCTCCTCCTTCCCTGCCTTCTTTCATGAGAGATAATTTACTAAAGATCAACAAAAGATCGAGGTATCAGTCATCATGACATAATTATGTTCAGTAATTAATGTGAATCAGTCAGAGTGTGACGAGACGGTACTAAATAGCTGTCATTCTGAAAGCTCTGGATATAAAGTGTGTAAATAGGGTCTAGGGACAAAGCTGAAAGGCACTTAGGTATTCTCCCCGTCATTGCGATCAGTTTTTTGGTCTGGACCATACCTGGGAACCTTCGAGTTAGAGATAGAGAGAGATATGGCGGTAAAAATTCCAACATTTTCACAACTTTTTTTTTAATACTTCTTTTGAAGATTGCTAATTTCCTTGAAATACCTCCATGACCCGTTTACTATTAAATGCATCCATCAGCACAATGTTTTGAGTGCGTTAAATTGAGTTTTACCGTAAAACAAGATTTTTCACCCAAAAAATGTCGTTTCCCAGCAATAATTTTCGCGTAGGGCTTCGTGCAGCGTCTCTTTACACCTTGTATAATATGTTACATTGTCGTCTTCAGCGCATGTCCCCGTATACTCCCAAATTTCCACGAATGAACGTTACGCTCCATTAGTCGAGTCGCAGCTTGGTACGCGCTAAGCAACTTTTTATCATTGTTTGTTCTGAAGTCGCAGTCGCAAGACGCGTAGTTCGTGGCCGTGAGGTTAGCATCGCTGTTTCTATAATACATTAGAGAACATAATGGCGCTTCAAGCAGATTTTTAAAGCTCATTATTTGTTACTTGAGTTATCTTTAGAAAAATCTATTATTATAACATTTACTTGTATGTATTACTTTTCAAACAGACTCTATTTTCATGTTCAAAACAGCAAAATAGAGATCTTTCTTTGTTGTCCATAATGATGCGGAGGAATACTTTTAGCTTATTCTTATAAACTAGCTGTTGCCTGCGACTTCATTAGCGTGGAAATTTTTAAGTGTTTGTCTGAAAAAAAAGTACCCCATGTGCTACTTTTACTTTACTTTCCTACTGTTTCAGAATATAATCTCTTACCAAAGTTCATCCGAATCCGTTCCACCGCTCTGGCGTGATTGATCAACAAACATATTATCCATCAAAACTTTCGCATTTATATATATTATAATGCGAAAACTACAGAATTGGATGAAATTAGGCACACGGGTAGAATGAAACCAGGATTAACTTAGGATACTTTTTATCCCTGTAGTACAATCTCGTGGGACAATTACCAAACTCCACGCGTGCAAAGCCGCGGACATAGGTCTACCTATGCCCGCAGCAGGTGCAGGTTTTATACTCTCTCTCTCTTAGGTCGGTCCCTCATATCTGAGGATCGTGGTCAGCCTGAGGGTTGCATCGGGAGCGGATGATCTGCTTCCATCGGTTTCTGTCCATCGCGTCTCTTACGACCGTGTAGAATTTGAAGGACGACGAGTCTTTGACTTGATCCGTTCATCTTGTTGGTGAGCGACCGCGCGATCTCTTGCTTTCGGTGTTTCCAACCACTATCAATTTTTCCAGACTTTCGTCGCCTCTACGCACCGTGTGGCCAAAATATGTCAGGATGCCTTGTTGGCATATGGTGGACAAGCGAGTTTTAATTTGGAGCTGGGCTAAGATGGATGCATTGGTGCGTTTCGCTGTCCAGGGTACTTTCAGCATTCTTCTCCAGCACCACATCTCGAAAGCATCAATCCTATGCCTTTCTCGGGCCAGGATTGTCCACGTCTCTACTCCATACAGGAAGATAGGGAATACCAGCGCTCGTATCAATCTGATTTTGGTTTTGATACCAATTCCTCTTTTCTTCCAGATGTTGCTTAAACGGGTCATAGCATCTTTTGCCATTCCGATTCTCCTTTTTATCTCGGTTTTATACTACCCGTGTGCGAAATTTCATCCAAATCCGTTTAGTAGTTTTCGCGTGAAAGAGTAACAAACATCCTCACAAACGCATTTATAATATTATTAGTAGGATACTCGTAGTACGATTCCGTACTTTTATACCTACAGTCTGAATATAATGATATTTCGTCATGATATTTTTACAAAGTTATGAATGTGTTGCCTACCACAAGTCTTGTTCTCACGGTAACAAAGACCTCATCTTTTATTCGCACGGTTTTACATACATAATGATATGGTGTGGGGGTGGAGCCTAAGCCTGGTAGGCCAGGACATGGCCTGGTAAGGACATAAGAGGCTGGGCCTTGCTGTGACAGCGTATAATCACTTAGTCTGCACACTTGTACTTATAGCTAGTCAAGTTTCTTATTGGTATTTTATGTTTCGAGAGCTTGGTGGTTCTTCTATTTTTAAGTAAGGCTTTAGAAAAATACTGTTGGGCACTACAATCCCAAATTCCACAAAAGTAACTCTGCCTGCTTTATATTTTGCCCACAGATAGACTAATACAACTCGTTACATGGAGTAGATTTTGTATCAGTGATACGTGCTCATGAGAAATTCGACTCCTCGCGCGTTTACGCTAAATCTTATACGTTACATTACAGTACGTAAGGTGCCATGTAACACCCACTCTAATCAAGATCGGAGACTTTACAGTCAAAGTAGTTGACGATTATGTCTACAGGGACAAACGGTCCAGTTGTGTAGGTCTATCTTCAATCGTCGAATCCGACTCGGCTGGGCAGCGTTCGGGAAGTTGCGTGGTAGCTTCTCGTCCAACATACCGCAGTGTCTCAAGACGAAAGTCAATGACCAGTGTGTGTTGCCCGTGATTACATACGAGTCCGAAACATGGTCGCTCACAATGGGCCTCATCAGAAGGCTTAAAGTCACCCGAAGGGCTATGGAGAGGGCTATGCTCGGGGTTTCTTTGCGAGATCAAATAAAAAATGAGGACATCCGCAAGAGAACCAAGGTTACCGACGTAGCCCGAAGAATTGCCACACTGAAGTGGAGGGGCAGGGCACATCGTTTGCAGAACGGATGGCCGATGGGCCCGAAAAGTTCTGGAATGGAAGGCCGCCCGTTAGGTGAACTGATGACTTGGTGAAGGTCGCGCGCACGGGACCGGTCAATGTGGCGATACTAAGGGGAAGCCTATGTCCAGCAGTGGACTTGTTTCGGCTGAAATGATGATGATGATGACGTAAGGGGTGACAAATACTGGTTGCCCCCGAGCGTCCGGGGGGCAACCAGTGGCCCCCGGCCACCGTAGCGCGAGCCTGTGGACGGTGAGTAATGGGCTAGCTCACCGCCCGTCCGTCTCATGACGACAGGCCGTGTCGACGGCGAGTACGTGTTCCACACGCGCCTTAAGGAGATGTCAGCAAACCGGAAAGGGTCCGAGAGGGCCGATGCCTGCCAGGGTTGCGGGACTGTTCGAAAGAGATACCGTTGGCCCTGGAACACAAAGGGCGAAGAAGGAACATGGATGGGTTTTAGTCAGTACAAGTCTGACACTCCCTCCCGCTCCGCCCAGAGCGGGAGAAGTCATTTGATGATTTCCCATCCGTAAAAAAAAAAGGGTTAACAAATAAAATTTATGTTGTAAGCAAGTTTCTTTCATGACTCTCAGGACTTATGAAATCAGCAACAGTAATCATGTTTATTAATTAGTAAACACGGCGTTGTTGCTTTTATCAGATTAAATGTTAGTGAGCTTGCAATAAAGTAAAGTTTTAATCTAGGAAAGTGTTCAAGCAAAGCGGCGAGGAAAGGAGAATCACGTAAACGCACTCTTCTCTCTTAAAAATCTAAAAAGATTTATTCTACCTTTGTCCCAAAGGTTTTGTCCCACATTCAGAAAATTCTTCGTTTGTCCCAAACAGTATACTTCCATCGTCCCAAAATATAATTTCCATTGTTTTATTTCCGCTTCGCCCTATTTTATATTCCTTCTACGGCCCATTTTGTTTGTACGTGCCTAATATACTTTTTTGTACGATTGGAAAAAAAGGGATACGTATTATTAAATATGTAACATAAATCAACTATTTAAAAATCCGCTCCTCTCTGTCTTCGCCGTGAGAGAAAAGGAGACATTTTTATTGTTTAGAGAATATATCACTACATAACGTGTAGAATAATGTAACGTACAATGATATCTTCCTTATAATTGCCAGATTACAATGGTTATATTAGCTAAGCCTTATCAAACGGAAAAAATGAAATTTTTACTTAAAGTAGTGCACTATTCAATAACAAATACATGCAGGTAGTATAAAACAAAGTCCCCCATACGTGTCAAAGATTAAAATTTAAAGTCAAATGAAGTTGTCTGTCAACCACTAAAATGGCGGATTACAACGTTCCGTGCCATGATGATTTTAACGGAAACCTTTAAAAATAGCATCACAGTTTCATACTATTTATATATTAAAGCAGATATTATTACCATGGATACCGTAGGTTTTTTTGCATACTTAAAAAAGGCCCATATTCAATCATTTCTTGTCAAAAGACATTGAAAGAAAACAACAGGAATAAATTGACTCGCAAAAAAATACCAAAATATCACAAATTTATTATGATTTCAATATTCCGTTTAGACTGTTTTGTAATCTTTCGTTTATTTACTATAATTAATTGGTAACGCTTTTTAGTGTAATATGAATATTATACGTAACAAACAAGTGTGCCTAAAAAAATGTCTCCTGTATGGAATAGTATAGTATAGTACATATTTTTTTCGGCCTACAATTTGTGGCATCATTTTTAAGGCATAATATTGTTTCGCATAACTTTTATAATCATATAACTACTGTGACATAATAACACACTTGGTCTGGTCTAATTTATTGTTATAATTTGGAGTTAATTTTTTTAAGGCATAATATTGTTTCGTTTATAATCGCGGGCCATAAATATAAAAATATATCCTAGCTACTTCTGGTGCCCTGGTACGCAAAATACGCAAAACAGGCGCTTCGGACGTTAAGTTGCGGAAACCAGCCCACCACGTATGTTTTAAACCATAGAGCTGTGTTGGCAAAATGGCTAGTGGTCAGCGACTTGTCACTGTCAGCCTTGTTTACCGATCGACAAAAGTTGCATAAGGGATGATCGATTAATCACCAGGACCGGCCTCTGTAAATTTGGAAGTTACATATTTGACATATATCATATTTTGTTTGGGCTAAACATGCCTTAGGCAACGTTTGAACTTTAAACACATTAATAAGTTGAAGAGAACCAAGAAATATTTTTGGGAAAAACAACGTTTGGCTAGCAAATTGACATGGTACTTCAACTTTCCGTGTTGTAGAAGTCTGAATGACTATAATATTAATATTGGTAATCAATTTGTTTATCCTAAATTTTCCCTGTTTTTAAATTTGCTAATAAATTGCTTCGTAAGGCTAACAATAAATGAGGTAAAATCTCACCTAGAGGAAACTTAATAGATGCTATTAATTTCGCCGCAACTAAACGAGTTGAGCGCAAACTGCGAGTTACTGAAGCTGCTCAGTGTGGAACAAGTGGGCGTCGCGTCCTCATAAACAGTGAAATTAAAAAGTGCTATGATGCAGCATTGAAAAGCTTTATTTTATAATACTTGCATTTTACTGACGAGGAGCTCGTGACTTAATAATAACACACACCGCTCGGGTCGATTTCCAAGGTTGAACAGTGCTTGCCAAGGTCGGTCTGAGGATGGGTGACCATCAAATATATACCGAGTTTCCTCTGTGCCTCGGTAAGCACGAAAATCCGTTGGTACCGGCAGCCATTTGATCTTTGGTAATCGTTACGGGTAGTCGAAAACCCATAATGATAAGACTGAAAACACGTCCACCAAGGGGTATCATATTCCCCGGTAACTGGGTTGTGGAGGTCAGATATAACATACTACATATTCAGTTGCATCCGGTAAGACAAGAAGCCGACCCCAACGTAATTGGAAAACGCTAGACGGACGATAATATTCATATTTACTGATATCGATGAAGGAAAACATCGTAACTCACAAGAAGAAGTCGGAAATCGCCAATCTACGTTCAGTAAGTGTTCTGATCAATGCTGACACATTATTTGAATGAAGAGAGGCTCTTGCCCCGCAGTGAGACAGCAATAGACTGTTATTATTACTCTCATGTTTTGCAGCTGCCTCTTTGATTGGTCGTAACCATGGTTTCCATACTGTTGGAAAAATTTAATAGAAAATTAAATTCTAGATATTTTATGGACCTGCTAAGGGAAAGTCACCCTGATTTGTTTTACTGTAGGTCATTTATAACAATGAAGATAGAAAAAATAAGTTTTACATTCATTCTAAGGACAAGAGTTAGTTCGTAGTTAATAGCTTACCTTCAGTCATTTGGGGAGCCACAGATACAAAAGAAGAATTCTCATTCCAAAAAGCTGTATTATTTTCCTGACAGTTTGACAGCCGCAGACAGAGTTAGAACCTGTGTATCTCAACGACCGCAGCGTCCTATACTAAATCGTAATTTTAATTTAATCAATCGTGATTGGCAGAAACTCAATATTTGCCCACAAAGCTTCGCTAACAAGCCCGCACAAACCTTTAATTACGCTTTTAATCGGATTTTAGCTGCCAGTTCTATTTCGAGCATCCTAAATACGAATTTTAAGCAAATCCCAATAGTTGATCCCGTCTAAATTAACCACTAGCTCTGGTAGCAGAGCAAATATTATCTGCTTTAGTTAAATATTACGATTCCACAAGTTGACAAAAGTCCTTTTAAATATTTCGTACCGAATCTATATTCCGCGTCGTTATTAACGGTACCCACCATTGTTGACTTTATTGACTCGTAAAATGTTTAACTGCAGGGCTTTTTTATACTATTTTTATTTCACATTAAATATTGAGTTATTGCGTATTATTAAACGTGTAAGAGTCGTTGCGTAGGTACCTACTTGTTTGGTGTTCGTGTGATGAAGTGACTTTTTGGCCTTTTATATCGCATTAATAAAATATTGCTTGAAAAGCGCTCTTCTGCTTTATTTATTAAAGTGAAACTTCTTATGCGACTTCCAACAAGTTTAACGCTACCATGGAGGGGGAATATTTTCTAAAACTCACTAAGAGATGGCAGTATTACAAGATTTGTGACTACGTAGTTCTACGAGGAACGTAAGATGGCGTGCAAACAGTCATGCATTCGACTCTTCGGTGTGACCAGCCTTCGCTCAATTTCCATGAGTAGAATAACCCCGATAAACTTATGTAATAAAAATAATACAACAAGAAAACAACAAAATATTATTTAGAAGCTCAATAAAATAACGAGAGTGAACGCATGGCACTCGAACGCATGCGTGTAGTATTACGAAGTTTCACTTCTTCAGCGCGGAATGACTTCACGCACTGATTTTTACGACTGCTGATTAAAAAAGCATGGATACTACAAAGTATCACGCCTGTAGGCCCCGAGGGTAAAGCAGAGGTGAACCCAACAGTACGCCCACATTTTGCATGTTATATTTAAGTCACATGTAATAGGGGGCGAGCTAATTGTTATCAAATCAACCGCCCGGTTTACAAGTCCAGACACCATGGCTGCTACTGAGAAATTCCTGATGGAAAAACCCAATAACACTTTGCCTGACCTGGGATTCGAACCTCGGCCCTCATGCTCAGTAGTTGCGCTTGCGTCCACTAGGCCCACGAGGCAGTCAAGCGAGTGCTTAATTACAAAGTGTATCTGTACTAATATTATATAGCTGAGGAGTTTGTTTGTTTGCTTGAACGTGCTAATCTTAGAAACTACTGGTCCTATTTGAAAAATTCTTTCAGTGTTAGATAGCCCATTTATCGAGGAAGGCTATAGGCTAGCCATCCCGCTACGACCAATAGCAATGAGAAATGTTGCGAAAACGTGACGCAGACGAAGTTGCGCGGGACAACTAGTTTTCATAATAAACCTCAATTTATACTCGAAGATTTAGGAATCTATAAAAAATAAATAAAATTGAAGTGTCTGTTCGTAATATTAAAATAACCGCATTAAAATAACTACTTTATTAGTATATATATATATATACAATACCAAAATAACATTTTTACAATTTTTGTCTGTCTGTCAGTTTGTCTGTTTGTTCCAGCTAATCTCTGGAACGGTTAGACCGATTTTGACGGGACTTTCACTGGCAGATAGCTGATGTAATAAGGAGTAACTTACGCTACCTCTATATTATCTATAAGCAGACGAAGTCGCGGGCACAGCTAGTTTTAAATATAATTCCCGAATGCTTCCATTAGTTCCTTATGACTAAAGCACAAAAATGTTCAAAGTACGGCACTACTTATGTTCCTTAAACGAGAGAATGCTTTGACCTGCTGTAGTTTTCTTTATTATAAGCCGTTTTAACAAGTTGCTGACCCCGTTTAAGAGTTCCTCTTCATTGCTGCCTCTTGCTGTGTATAAAAGTTCGCATAAATTAAAAATTACTAGTTCGCTTTCTCAACTATGCATGACATTGCGAGCACTAGTTTTATGGTCTTTTCATGACCTACATTGACCAGTTTATTTCAGTATTATTATGTATATAGGAATTTCAATAGAGGAGCTAAATAATAACAGCCTCTCGGGCGATGTGTGTGAAAACACGTAAAGCTGTTGGTCCCGGCTGTCAATTGTGGATCTTTGACAGTCGTTAAGTAGCCAGTGGCCCCGTCCCTGTTCACTACCCCCGACCCTTGCTCGAGCCAGCTCGCAATGCCGTGATGCCTTTAGTAATAAATCAGCCCCTAAATAATTAAACCACTCAGATCCAGCCAGTCCCTTTGCTGCCCTCCTCTAGCGACGCCCTAAGCCGAGGCTCGTACCCCGCAGGGGGTGCCCTTAGCGTGTTGTCGCTTAGTTTATAAGATTTTTGCCCTGGCTGGAGGCCTTAAATTCAAGGCATCCACAGGATTGACCGGTTAAGCAGAAGCCAGTCTCAGAGGCTGAACTGCGAGATGGCAATAAACAAAAAAAAAACACTGGCAACCAGTCTTACCAAGGGAATCGTATTACCCAGTTCTAATTGGGTTCTGGAGATCAAATAGGCAGTCACTCTATGTAAAATACTGGTATTCAGCTGGTATCTAGATAGACGGGAAGCTCAACATAATTAAGAAGAAGAACTCAACTTAAGAAAAGGCTAAGGCATTGAGAAAGAAAATAAGTTTATTTGGCACATGCCACAAGTTTACACAACATTAAACAAAAATTAACAAAAAAATGAAAAAAACATCAATGATGATCATTTGGGAATTTTAATAAAGCGCATGAGGATTGTATTTTTATATGATTATATCCGAGTTTCATTTTGATCTGCAACTCTACATGCCATGCATGTTTCTCATCAGCAGTTCCATAAATATTCCATTTATAAGGTTGTGTCGAATGTCAAATAATTTCATAAATAAAGTGCTTATCCACATATAAAAGCGCTCGTTTGAGTATAGGCGTGGTTCTGGCAGGCGAGCAATCACTCACTTCCACGATAGGACGTTAATCTATCGCAAGTCAAACAACTTCGTCAGGAAACTGTTTGCCTATATACAACGTAATGACGCATTTTAGTATTTCTAGAGAAACATTATAATAAATGTTAAATGGCACCTCTAATACTTTCTAATACCTATTGTAATGTTGAAGTGCCTTTAATGAGTTGCCTTAGCTTTTTTTTAATTAGCTTCGAAACTGATATCTAACTAAAAATAAAATCATTACAATGAAAAACAACTAAGTAAATGAAATCTATATTTATAAAAATGAAAAGACGTCTGTTAGTCTAAAACTCGAGAACGGCTGGACTGATTTGGCTAATTTTGGTTTTGAAATTTTTGTACAGGTCGAAGGAATGTTTAAAAGGTAGGTGGGTCGGGTAGGTAGGATAGGTAGGTAGTAGGTAGGAAAAAGTGCATTTCAACAGCTAGTAACTTATAAAAAAAATATAAAAGGGCATCAAAAAACTTCTCAACGCTGTCTGCTGGTAAAGTTCCCAAGAGACTGGTGACGTTGCCACGTTGCATGGCAACACTTAGCCACTGCCCGAAGTAAAAACTAGCCTTTGGGTCACGGGAAGGGTCAAATAGCCGTTTAGAAATTTCTTTAAAATGGCTCCAAACTCAAATGGATCGAAAATAAAGTTTCCTAGTATAAAACTGATGTCTTGTAGGTTTTACTCATGCTACCATATAGGTAAACCGGTCGAATAGGTATTGCAATTTTCTATGGGGCAGCAGATTTTATTTTTGCTGAAAAACATGTTTTATGATGAGAAACATGTTCAGTTTGATGGTTTGTAGCACACCCTTAAGTATGTATATACCCTTTCCGTTACACCCTGTATAGCAAAGTATTCTAACCTAAAGTCACAAACTACTTTGGTTAGCGCACAAGAAAGTATGCAGTATCGACGTTTGTGAATGAGATACCCCCAAAGTTGATATCGCATGTCAAATCTAAATACCATCTTAAAAAAGTCTCATTGTGTCCATAGCCAATTTTGTTCTTATGGGGAATAGTAATTTTCCATGAGTGTTTATGTGAGACAGTGAGAATGTAATTTATTCTGTAAACTTTCTTTTTTAACACGCTTTTTGTATGTTATTTATAAAAAAAAAACGAAAACGGTGTGAAACGAGAACAACTGCTGACAAACTGTTTTGCAGACTTTTTACATGTTACTGTCATACAGATTTTAAATAAATAAAAAAAAAAACACCAAAACGTTTTAATGTACAGATACAACTCTATGAAATACGTGTTGTCTTAAAAAAAAAAACAATATTTAGGGCTGTTAGTCAAATAAAGTAGTCCATAATATACTTGCATCAAAATATGACCAACGATTAAAACTAAACCAGAGAAATTTTCTAAAAACGGAGCGTATATTAGGTAATTTATATACTGATTTTCCATAATTACATGCCTTCATTAAAGGCGAATAATTTTAGACTCATTAAAATAGACTTTGATGAAGATAGTTCAAAGAAGCGTTAACCTGACATTTCATTATTTTATTTATAAATATAGCATCACAACCTTTTTGGTACAATGCATTTCATAAGATCGATGCTTCATCATCTGCCTAGCCTTTTCCCAACTAGTTTACACAGTCGGCTGTAGCTGAATACCAGTATTTTTCATGGAGCGACTGCTTATCTGACCTCCTCAACGTAGTTAGTGCTAGGTAATAAAATACCACTGTAACGATAGTGAGAGATCTACAAATGACAGCCAGGACTAAGGGCTGAACGTGATTTCCGAGTCACGCATGAAGCTTTGTATGTAACTGGTGGTCACCCATCCACGGACCAACCTAGGTAAGCGTGGCTTAACCTAAAGACCGACCCGAGTCGCTGTTATTATTTAGACAGGAGAGTTATGCTTGTAATCGATTAAATGTCTTGTGGAAAACCTATATAATAGGGGATAATCCAATTTTGTTTTTCTTTGTCCGTCGTGTAGTTTATTGAAAAGTATTGGACACGTATTTTTTCTTTTTTCACGTGGTCAAAAAATTACGGAGATATATTGAGTTGAAATGGCGCATGACGTCACATGTAGGTAAGTTTTATACCTACTTGTGACGTAGTAAGCCCCCACTCTCCAACTTTAATGAGTTTTAACTAAGTAATTTTTTGATATTTTGATAAAACAAAAAATACGTGTCTAATATTTTTGTGTTACCTGTCTGACGGACAAAATAGAATGTCGTTTTCTTTACCCAGTCCGGTCCCCTATTCTACTTGGACTAAGGTAATTAATGCAATTTCGCTTTGTGGTTCGCCTGCCGTGAAAAACACGATAGTGATTATCTTTAAAAAAAACTCTTTTTACCCCTAAAAAGATATTTTTTTAAAGATAAACCCTCTTCTGTCTAGATATTCATGAAGTTTTAAACCGGAAAGTTCGACGTTTTAAACGATTAACAAAGGCAGCCCTCGTTTCTTTAAAAAAATGTTTTATAGTAAGATTTTTTATCAGTAAGTCTGATTAGACCTGAAACGGCTGTATGCCACTAATGTACTTTGCTAACAAGTACATTCATGTTCACAGCTCGCTTCATGTTGAAAATGTTTGTATACAACATACCTACATACGTCCCTACGTATTCAAACCTCCGAACACGATTGCCTCCGAACTAGCAATGTGTGTAAACTAGGTCACTAAACCGTACAATATTTTTTCCTTTACACATTTCCCAAACTCTTTAATTAGCAGGTTTAGATCCGGAGGGGTACTTATAAGTTCGAACGAGCCTGTATTGCTATTCCGTTATATTTCACGGAAGGCTTGCTATAAACGCAACGGAACGATTTAGACACCCGAACTTCCCCCAACCTGTATATTTTAGCCCCCTCCCCCCCTCCGTTATCACCCTAGGCCGTTACAAGCAATAATTTGAAAGCATGGTTTCGCAAACAGTTTTTGTGCCCTTTGTTTTGAATACGGAATACAGTGATGAATACTCATGCAAATATTAGATTTTATCTCAAACAGAGATAGATAGATATAAATAAAAGCGAAGGGCAAGGGTAGGTCGTGACATTGACATTGAAGATGCGTGACATTGATGCTAAGGAAGTTTAAGTTCGCATCCGGCATCCGTAAGCAATGTCGTCTTCATCCTGCCACGTGCGCCGTGCAGGGTGAGGGAGGAGGGAGAGTGTGCGGGAAATACCGCATCGGAAGTCAGTAGAAAGTGAAAGGGGAACGAGACAGCGAGTCAAGATCACTGAAAGTCTCGGCGTACGCTTCAGTAATGAAACCCCTAGATAAGATGAAAGGAAGCCGTTGTTTTTTTTTTAAGTGAAACTTCTTATGCTACTTCCGACAAGTTTAACGCTACCATGGAGGGGGAATATTTTCTATTACTCACTAAGAGATGGCAGTATTACAAGATTTGTGACTACGTAGTTCTACTGGGTACGCAAGATGGTGTGCAAACAGTCATGCATTCGACTCTTCGTTTTGACCAGCCTTCGCTCAATTACCATGAGTAGAATAACCTCGATAGTTATTCTACTTTACCATGAGTAGAATAACTATCGAGGTTATTCTACTCATGGTAATTGAGCGAAGGCGAAGAACTTATATAATAAAAATAATACAACAAGAAAACAACAAAATATTATTTAGAAGCTCAATAAAATAACGAGAGTGAATGCGTGGCACTCAAACGCACGCGTGTAGTATTACGAAGTTTCACTTCTTCCGCGCGGAGGGACTCCTCGCACTATTTTTTTTCTATAGCATCTTTGTTGTTCTAATTAATAAAAATACGTGATGTAGATGGAAAAAAACGTCCCGCATTTAAAAGAAAATCATTATTTTAAAGTCAATGGGATTAACCATTGACATTGAATTCTCTTCTCCTCAAACTCTGTCTATGACTATAATTATACATAATATACTACACTCCCACTCACTCTCTGACTATTTTTATTCTTTTCAAACTACTTAAAAAAACTCGTTGGCATTGCAAACTACATAAAAATATGTTGAAAATAGGGAGGAATTTCATTTCGCAGCTTCATAACGTGTTAGAAATTGAAATTCCGTACCGTACGTATGCACGGCAAAATAGGGTGAAAATACATGCTTATGAGATAGTTCTTGGAGAATAATGATCGTTGGAAACCCCTCTCTATAAAGGTGGGACCCTACGTAAGCAAGCAATTCTCATATCGGTTAGAAAATGTTGCTTTTATATGGACATATATGCTAGTTGGTGGCTATCCCTGCCGAAAACTATATATGTTGTATTTGACGTAGTTGCAATAATTATTTAAAGCATCGTGAGATAATCTAGGCGAATTTATACAAGGTGTTGTTTTGCATCCTCGTCAAATTTAAGGAGGTAACTATGGTAATGACGGCCCGTCTGATCCTCGCCCTATAACCGCGCTTTCATACACACAAACAATCTCAACGTTTATTCGATAATTTCTTATTCCCTTAACCGCGTTAAGGGGGTTATCCCGAAATACTGACAAACATAAACAATCAAAAAAATCAGCTTTTAAAAATAATTAACTAGGTACTTACCGTAATTTTAATTGATCATTTATGTCTTTTGTGACATTCTCTTAAATTTTGACGAGGATGCAAAACAACACCTTGTATAAGTCCGTAGTCACCAATATAATTAATCTTGAGCAAGCATGGTGATCAATTGTATTTGCGCCTTAGTGAGTCAGCAATAGCTTGTACTATTATTATAGTGCAATTACCTATGAAAATGAAAAAAAAAACACTTTGTTTGTGTACGTTAATCACGTTTTCAATTTAGTTTATTTTTGTAACAGAAGGAGCTACTCCCTTTACACCGAGTTCCATCACCTTTTCATACGAAAAAACGCTCGACAAATCTCATTAACCATTTTTCTTTCACAAAGTAACTCACCGTAGGGACCGAATTTTCTTCCGTCAATTCAAAAGAACTGAGATGTACCGAGAAATATTTCTCTGCTAGTATTTCTTGAACACATAAAGCTTTACGTGTTTTTATGAAAACCGGACATCATCATGATCTGCCTAACTTTTTTCCAACTACGTTGAGATCGGCTTCCAGTCTAACCGGACCGGACGCATTTAAATACTAATACTTTACATGGAGCAACTGCTTATCTTATTGAGAACGGACATTATACATAACATCACGCCTGTAATCCTCGAAAGGATAGGCAGAGGTATCAAACTTACCGTTTAATAATGGATTTCAAATTCGTATACACTTCACTTCACCCCTTTTTTCAATTTGTGTTAAAGAATTTAGATCATCAATTTGAAAACCCGTTTCCCTCACCGTCTGTCTCTGTAAAACAGGGTCTTTACAGCACGAGAATTCATAGGTATTTTATCTAGCTAGATTTGCATTCATATGACACGCTGTCATAGTCGTGGACACGCAAATAATTTATGAGTGATGATATAGTGGCTGTAGAGGAGTTTGCAAAACGAATAAGTTGTGCATTGGCTCCCGATACCACAAATCAATTATTGGTCAGTGGCTCTTAATTAAGTTGATATGTCAAACAAAGCTTGCGTTTAGCCACAGATCCCTGAGATAATTCCGCGGCCGCGCTGCTAGAAGGTATCTTTACAAATTAAGTGACTAATGTGTTACTCGCAATATAGTTTATTCGCACAAAATACCTATACTACTGGCGGCTTTGACTAGTGTTGCCAGGCGTCCCGATTTGCGCGGCACGTCCGGAGGTCAGATCGGCAGCTCGCTCGCTTTCGTTCAATGTAAAATACTGGTATTCAGCTGCATCCGGTTAGACTGGAAGTTGACCCCAACCCAGTTGGGAAGTCATCATCATCATCAGCCTATATTGTTCCCACTGCTGGGACGCAGGCCTCCTCTCTATGAGAGGGAATGGGCTATAATCCACCACGCGGGCCCAGTGCGGGTTGGTAGATGTCACATGTCTACGAATTTTTAGTTCTAGGACATGCCGGTTTCCTCACGATGTTTTCCTTCACCGTTTTGAGAGCAGCGGTGATGAAATAAACATTACACAAAGCGCATTACACAAAGTAATGCGCCTGCCTGGGTTCGAACCTACGACTTACTGCTCGTAATTCGAGGCTGCTACCACTGGGCCACCGCTGCTCTTGGGAAGTTGGGAAGTGGCTTCAATGATTTACGTAACTACCCTAAATACCATATTTAAAAAATTAGCCCTGTAGGTATAGTACTATTTTAAGTTTCTTTTATAACATCAACAACAAATATTTATGATCTGTTTGGTGATCGTCGTTCATTTCTCGCCGCGATTGAAATCTCGACCCTTCCTCTAGTTAGCAGATAAATTAAGGGTTTGGACCATTTCGATGACCTTTTCGTTATAATATCCCGTTATGTGTGACATTCATGGAAAACGGAAGGGTCAGCCTATTCATGAGTTGGAAACCTCAAAGTGATATTCGGTTTTTAATAAATACGCATCACTGAATCCATAAAATTACTTTTGACTTTTGGTGTTTCATTTTATTTTATTGTAGCTACACGACAACAGGGAGAATGAGTAAAATACTTTTCTATCACGGGTAGTTCTGGGGTTTTATTTTCAAACGAAGGTAAAACTAGGTGGATCCTGACACACTAGTACATACACAAAGTTGCCAGCCTACACACCTTAGGTTAATCAGAGATACAAAACTATCATGTCACTAAACGAATGAAGTTTTCTCTAGTTACCCACACTAAAAAAGTAATATGTGTGTTCAATATGGTCTCCCTTTCAATGCATTTTTGTTTGTTTAATAATCCTTAATTTTATAGTCGAAAGCCAGAAACTTTTGGACATACTGAACGTACCAGAATTATTTAACCTTCGTGGTTATTTTTTTTTTTTTTATACAAAAAAGTTTTACTAACACCTTTTTTCGGCGGACTAGAATCGATCCAACTTGGATTGACAAGGTCAAAGCTTCAGGCATTTTTTAACAACATTCTGAAACCCGACTGCGATGTTACAGACAGGCGTTGTGTACGAAAAATGTGTACAAACAAGAACAAAGGGAAACTCTCTTACTCCTTAGCTACGGTACAATTTCAGGGAACTGAAAATTGTGTTTGAAATTGCGATAAAATTATAAAGGGTGTAAAACACCTCTTAACGAAGCCGAAGGGCACTGGTTCTCCCTGTCATTGCGATCATTTTTTTTTTCTACACCATACCTGGGAACCTTCTAGTTACGGAGATATTAGGGGTCAAAGTTCAAACTTTTTGACAATTATTTTTTTAAATACAAGTTTTTAATGTAAGATTTTTACTTTGAACACCTCCACGACCCCCGTACTATTCAATCCGTCCATCAGCACAATGTTTTGAGTGCGTTTCAT
Source organism: Cerastis leucographa (assembly GCA_963082945.1). Taxonomy (NCBI): domain Eukaryota; kingdom Metazoa; phylum Arthropoda; class Insecta; order Lepidoptera; family Noctuidae; genus Cerastis; species Cerastis leucographa. Next base: position 11,862,402 of record OY720378.1, read on the forward strand.
TGAGTTCTACCACAAAACATGATTTTACACCCCCCAAAAAAAAGTCATTTCCCAGCAATAATTTTTACGTAAAGTTACTTAGTTTCATGTACAGAATGCTTGGTTGACGGCTTCGTGATGAGGTGATTTACACCGTGTATAATGTTTAAGTGGAACTATCGTTCTTTCTTAAATGTCAACGATCGCTCACACTTACGAGTTTCGATATCAGGATAAGAATAGAAATAATCAAACCTTGTTCGAACACTTTTGCACACGAGACTAGTCTGAGAAGAAACACCAAAACAAACTCAGATTAACTTGTACTCGGATTCCGGGAACATAACCATAACATCAAGCTTGTATTTTCCAAAGGGTTAGGCAGAGGTGTACTTAATAGTACACCCATATTTCGCCAGTTAGGTTTAAGTTCCATGTAATAAGGAGCGAGCCTATTGCCAACAATCAAGACTCGACCATTGGGGCAGGATTCGGGATAAAAATTCCAATTGTTTATCATTTCTTTGAGCAAAGACATGGTATTATATAAAAAACGCAATAGCGCAATTTTGGGTTTCCGATTCTATAAAAAAAAAACATTTTGTACTGTCACCGTTCAGTTCAGTTTTAGTTTAAAAATCTAAACGTACAGACGGCAGGAAGCGACTTTGTTTTATACTATGTAAAGATAACTCACAATGTAAACAGGCATAACTCTTCATTCTTCGCTTCTTTACCACGAACAGATGACAAACAACAAAGCAGACAGACACTCTCACACATTAATCTTGGCCAGTAACGAGTTAACACACTTAAATCCTTCACAACTTCACAAGGAACAATATGTATGCGTTTTCGAATTCATCGTAGTGCAAAAAAAAAAGAAAAAAATCTATTGAATGAGTTTTTCTTGAGTTCCCGACATTTGAGGGCAACACTGATTAAGACAAATTAACTGATTAAAACAAGACAAACTTAACACTTAAATGATTAAGTTCTATAAAAACATGTTTGCCATGGTCGCAAATCATATTTTGATCAAGATAGACATTATAAAGTGATTGTGATCTTAGGATCGAAACCAATCTCATATTTAAATTGAGCAACAGCTTCATTTTTTGCTTGCTTAGTTCATAAGATTTTTGCCCTGGCTGGAGGCCTTAAATTCAAGGCATCCACAGGATTGACCGGATAAGCAGAAGCCAGCCTCAGAGGCTCAACTGCGAGATACTATACATAAAAAAAAAATATTTTTTGCTCGTTTCGGACATAAAACCTGACTTATAATCTACATAACAACCTGTCTTACAGAAGTTAGTGTGTTCCTCAAGTAATGCCGTTATTACGCATTAAAAAAACTACTTGAAATTAGTTATGTCACACGTAATCCTTGAAGAAGATGAGCAGTGCTCTGGGGGAGTAAACGAATTATTTATAGAAGTTTTCAAAAATAACATGTTGATTCTACTCTTCTTAGCTTTTGACCTAGTCGTAAATTTCCCATTCCTAATTGGAACACGAATGTTAAGGTGGAAGCGACACGTAGGCCCACAAAATTTAAATTTTCTTACGTCTTTTGCAATTTGCCGGTCAGTGTCAGGTTTTATATTGAATAAAATATGATACGATAATTTGAAATTCGCGGGCCATCCTGTCGCTACCACCTTAATGTATCATTGAATGGCCGCGGGCCATGTCTGTCGCATTATCCCGTTCAATAGATCAGACCACTGAGCGCTGTCAAGAGCATATGGACCCCCTAAAGGGACCAGCGAAGCGTATTAACGTGCCCAAAAATCGTGGCTCGACGGGTATGTACAGAGAGAACCATTTCCAACGCCTGAATTAGTATAAATACAATTGAATAACGCGGATATTTTTCTCATAATTAGCCTTTTCCCTAATGTTGACATCGGCTTTCAGTCTAACCAGTGCACGGTTCAGCTTTTTAGGGTTCCGTACCCTAAGGGTCAAACGGGACCCTATTACTGAGACTTCGCTGTCCGTCCGTCCATTCGTCCGTCTGATATGATAGGTAGCCAGTTGAAATTTCTACAGATTATGTATTTCTGTTGATGCTATAACAACAAATACTAAAAACAGAATAAAATAAATATTCAAGGGGGCTCCCATACAAAAAGGGTGAGTTTTTTTTGCTCGTTTTTATGAATAATGGTACGGAACCCTTTGTTCGGGAGTCCGACTCGCACTTGGCCGGTTTTTTTCTATAACTTATAAAAATATTTAAAACCTCCTTATCATACAGTTACCTACATTTTAAAAGGTTTTTCAATTAGAAGCGAATGATTCAATATCTTTAAGACGTAACAATAACGGACTAACATGTTGCTATTAATAATTTAATTTCGATTTGTCTAATAAATTATAAGTTTAAACTGCGAGAGAAATGTGGTCAGATTGTGGTCGGCAAGTTAAGGATCCACTTTAATAATAATTAGCGGAGCTTGAAAGAGCGCTCCGTACACCACAAAAGGGAAAATTAATTTAGAAATAATTTCCCCGAAACTCTACATAAATGATATTATGACTATTAAATCACGTCGTAATTACACAAACGTCGAGAAGAAAACTTTAATGAAGAACCTCATACTCCGTGTCACAATCGAAAAAGGCTATATCTAAGTAGGTACAACCTTATTCTCGCATCCAAATCGAATGTGCTAGAATTCCTGTAGCTATAGAATCAATATATGGGTCGGGAATATCATTACAGAGCCCCTTGAAAGTATGTTACATTAAAAATGATCCTGCGTAAAATATATGGAGTAGGTATGTTCCACATTTTTTTTTTAATTTATTCTGCACCTATATGACCAGGAGTAAAGTGTGGTACATGCGTGCGTAGAATGTAGGCCAAAGTTGTTTAAAAAAAAGTGTTTAAAGTTTCTCTCCGCGGAGGGGTTTACACACTTTTGCGGTCTCCCTCTTATCTATCTCTATCGCCGCATCGGTCGTGCGTACCTACAACTGAAGAGCCCTTGAACTAGATTCACCCCCTGTGCTGGGGTGAACGCCTTAACGCTACACGCTCGTCTCACTTTTAAGTAAAACCTGTAAGTGACTCGACAGGATAAAAAACAAAGTTTTTTGTTACAAGATTTTTTATGAATAAAATTCATAAAATCATTAGACTTCAACTGAATTCTTAGACAAAACTTTGTTTTATTATCTAGAAGAATTTAATAAGGTCTCAAAGGAAATTACATAGATTAAAAATATCAGAACTCCTGGAAATCCTGGCTCCAAATCATAAAATAAAATAATAATCATAAAATCCATCCTAGTTCCTTGGTTAAGAGCTGATATTAACATATTAGAAATGTCTGTGAAAAAAAAAAACTTTTTTTTGTTTTTCAATTTTGACAGAATAAATAGTAAACATGGTAAATATCCCGTTACAAATGTTATTTATAGTAAAAAATATTTTGTTTACAGTTTCGACACTATGAATTTTGATGCTTTGTCAGTACGGAAAACGTTCCAAAACACCATGTTCGCGCTCGAATTCGATGTAGCTGCCGTAATAAGAAATTAATGATACCCTAAAAGCTTGCATATGGGATAGGTTTTATCACTGTTGAGTAATTGGTCCAAAATTACTCATGGTCCTTTTGCTGATTTAAAATAGTCCTTACTAGGAAATAGTCGTCGTTAGAGAGTAGAATTACATATTACAAAAACCTCTGCACTTCACACGTTCACGCTATGCTGTTACTCTACAGAATATCAGAAATATTAAAAGCACACATAATAGCCTGTGCTCAAGGGTCTGTGTTATTTCCTACTACGGGGCACCGATTAGAATGTGGACTCTTTACTTAGGCCCTGCAATCTTTCATTAGTAGTACGGATGCTGTAAAATATCTCATATTGCAAGAATAATATGAAAAAAAAACCGGCCAAGTGTAAGTCGAACTCGCGCACGAAGGGTTCTGTACCATTATTAATAAAAATGAGCCAAAAACCACTTTTTTGTATGGGAGCCCCTTATTATATTATTATGTTTTTAGTATTTGTTGTTATATATATGCATCAACAGATATACATAATCTGAAAAAAAAACAACTGGCTACGTATCACGGTTCATGAGATACAGACTGGTGACAGACGGACGGACAGCGAAGTCTCAGTAATAGGGTCCCGTTTGACCCTTTGGGTACGGAACCTTAAAAAGACTAAGTATTTTGTTTGAAAAGTTCATTAAAGTCCGGAAATAATTGAGCCCGAAGAAAGGCGTTAATCCAACCCCTTGCAAATTGTGAACAAAGATTGCAGCAGAAGATAAGGTTTCCGTAATAAAGATTGCAGATTAATCATGTTCATTTTCTTGTTAAAAGTGTTGTCTAAATTTATGTAGTTGTATTACGAGGAGCAAAATAATAACAGCCGTTCGGATCAACCTTCAAGTTAAGACGCGTTTGCCTAGGTTGTTCCGTAAATGGTGACCACACATTACATACCGAGTTTCCTCCCTGTGCCTCGGAAAGCACGTTAAACCGTTGCTCCCAGCTGCCATTTGTAGATCTTTGGGGAGTTAGTGGCACGAAAGTCTGACAACCAGTCTAAGGAGTATTGTATTACCCTGTACTAACTGGGTTATGGAGGTCAGTTAGGCAGTCGCTCCATGTAAAATACTGGTATTCAGCTGCATTCGGTTAGACTGGAAGCCGACCCCAACATAGTTGTTAATTCTCTCAATTCTCTCAATTCTTTATTGCGTACCATAATGTAAATACATAGATGGAAGGGAAATAATTATATAAGTCACAATTATGGACCCTGTCGGGCACAGCAAGATCAAGTAGGAGAGAGGAGGAAGAACACTGGGTGCTTAATGTGATATATTATATTTTTAGTTACCTAGTTAATAAATTAGTGTTTTAATATTACTAAATAGAATGTTAGAATTATTGTTTTAAAGATTACATACATTTATTCAATCAATTTGTAACATTGTTAAAATCATGTATTTTTTTAATTATTTATTGTTGTTTTATTACTATTATAATTTATTGCGTATTTTATACGTATTTAATATCCATGGTAAGTAATTTAATTGGACGCTCCATATTTATTTTATTTTAATAAAAAAAGAAAGTACTTATATAAAAAAAAAAAAAAAATTGTGCATTATAAGTAGGTATAGATGTAATTTATGAAGTTACTTATAATTTATCATTTAAGTATTCGCTTATACTATAGTAACATTTGCTAACAAGGAAAAGATTCAATTTATTGATAAAGATGTTATATTTATCTTGGTTCTTTATTATTTCGGGTAACTTATTATATATTTTTATGGCCATGACAAAGGTACTATTGGAGTGCATTTTTAGACGCGATGTTGGTATGTTTAGTCTATTTTTATGTCTTAAGGTAATTTTCGTTTGTATGTCCTCTCTTTTTGTAAAGAATGTTGGGTACTTACGCACAAACTTACAAACTTCAAATATGTAAAGAAAGGGTAGGGATAGAATCTTTAGTTCCTGGAAGTGGGGTTTACAGCTATCGGTGACTTCAATATTTACTAAGATTCTTATAAGTTTCTTTTGTAGGGTAAATAGCGTGGGCGCGTCAGTGCTGTTGCCCCATAATATTACACCATATTTAAGCCATGCGTACGCGTACGCGTAATACGTTAGTAATGCGGTTTTAAGGTCTGTAGTTTTTTTGATCTCGCGGAGGGCGTATGAAAATTTAGATATTTTTGCTCTTACTTTCTGAATGTGTGATTTTAAAAGGATTTTTAAAAGGCTAGGCAGATAATGATTACGCGGGGAAACAGGGGAAGGTAGTGCAGGTCTAAGAGACGCTAAACTTCCCGTAGAAAAGCTCAAAGATTTCGATCTTTTATTAATCAGTTATTTTATCATAATTTCCCACGTCACTTTGAGTGCATTTTTTGGGTTTCAGAGGGTAGGTTAGCAGGTAGAGCATCACATAAAGGTTAGTTTTTTTTTATTTATTTTTCAGTGCACTGTGGCATGTAGCAAATAGATGTATTTCCTTTATATTTGAGTTGTTGGACCGTATATCATTCAATAAAAAAAAAACAGTTTTCTGGTTATGTTAGTTCGTTATAGTTTCTGGTGATAGGGCATTTTACTGGCTGTTGGCCATTTTTTACACTTTGTATGGCCTATAATGGTACCAGTTACAGCTCGCGTCGAAACTTATACTTATTACTTGATTATAGACAAACCATTTTTCGGCAGCGGCTTACATTTCCGATTGAAATTAAATTATTTCCGTAAATTCGTACGCTTATAGCAGTATTTTTTTAACTCTTTGTGTGTTTCTAAATGCAGAAAAAACTTAGAACTAAATAATTAAGGTGAAAGTATTTGTTGTTATTGGGAAATATGGTTCTGAGGAAACCTGCGGGCGGGCACTGCAATTTTTACTTTTCATATCTGGAAATGGATATGGCGAAATTTTACTAAGATTGACTGGAAATAGCCAGAAGCATTCGCAAGTCATTTTGGGTAGAGTTTTTGGCTCTATGCATACACAAAGACTTTTGTTTGGTCGACTGAATAAAGTGTAGTCAAAAATGTTCCGACCAAAAAGTCACACTAGATGAAGCATATATTTCGTTTACATGTACTTCTGAAATACTGACACACATTCATTGCGTGTTGATGAAACGTTCAGGCCGGCGGACAAGAGAATGCGATTTCGATTTCCGCATTATGTCAAACATCTGCGTTGACACAGAATTGATCGCGGTCAAGGTTTTTGAAGTGAAAACTTGTTTAGCGGCGGTGCACCTTGTGATGGGTAAAAAATGTTAAAATCGCGTCAGGTCGTCAGATCGTCATATCGAAAATTCGTAAGTCGGATTGACATTAGGTTCCGAAGGAATTTGAAGTTTATGACATCTGTCATTGAGTTTGGGTTTCCAAAACTGGAAAATTCGTAAGACGGATTTACATTAGGTTACGAAGGAATTTGAACTTTACGACATCTGTCATTGAGGTTTCCAAAACTGGATAATTATCTTATGCACAAACAAAACCTTCGGTTTCTCCAAAGAGGTAAAATTCGTAAGACGGATTGTAATAGTTCTGAAGTGTTAAATTTTTAATGTAATATAATTGTCATGTTTGTGTACGATAGCGCAATAAATGAATATTGTATTTTACCACATAAATGATAGTACTTTTTACTGATAACTAAAGCAATTCGTGCAAAATTATTCCCTAACCATTCCAAAATATCAAAAATGCACAACGTTAATATTCAAGTTTTCACTTCTGCCGACACACCCGGAGTGCAACCCGTTTTATTTAATAAATTAAAAATATGGTGAACTTTTTGCTGCCCTCTACATCAAAGCTTAACATAACAACATAAGCAAAACCACTTGCATATCAGAATGCAAAATTTTGTTGGGACCACTTGTCAATTTGATACACCCGAGCCATCATAAAAGGGCAGGTTGGCAATCCATCAATTTTATTACACGACAACTCATTTCCTTTGGGCTACTGCCAAAAACTTACGATTCTTTAACTGCAACAGAAAATGGACTAAAAACATGGCGAGAATGATTAAATGTATCTTTAGGAGCATGTATGAAATTAAATTCAGAAACAATCGCGAAATGCAAATAAATATTAAAAAAAAAACAATTAAAACAACAAAAAATAATTCGTTATATTCTGTTTCAGTAACCTTGCAAAACACAAATTCCAAAGCTGGTTGCCTAAAATAATTCCTATCATTCCTAAAAAGAACCGTAACAAATATCGCAGCCAATATAGCGTGTAAGTTGAATAGTGCGGTAGCAATATACTATGTTTAATTAGGATACAGGTAGGGAAGTACCATCGAACCCACTGACCTCATTCGAGACACCGTGCCCATGTGGGTTCGGGTGTTATAAAGAAGAGAAAATAGGTAACTACGAGTATATACATGTCCCTCGACGCCGCGCCAGTATTATATCTCACAACGACACACGTCTCTGTTTGGCTGGCACAGCTTGATAACATACCTATAGAAACTCAACAAAAATAGAGATACAAGAAAATATTTTATTTTTCTCTTTATATTTAATCGTAAATACTTCTTTGAAATACATAGGTATGTACGTAAGCCCTTTTTGTTGGAAACTGAAAGTAAAGTCAAACGAAATTGCACTATAAAATATAAATCCAATGAAATTCTGTGCTCTGTCTCTTTTTTTTTTAAATGGACTTTTATTTTTAACTGTGCACTTTTAAATAATTATTCTCAAATGAAAGTTGGAACGTTACAATTCAAGTGGCTTTTACATTGAAAGTACCAATTACTTAAATATAAAAAGTAAAAGCGATTTCAAGTACTTTCTGAAAACCTTTTCAACTCATAAACATTTTCGCTCGTTTGTGAGAGCATAACATACATACATCTTATAATTAATTAAACGATACATGATATTTTACTTTCACGAATATTGTTGACCAATTACATAATAAGAGCAGCACTTATTTTTAATGGACGGGTGGACGCCACCCTCATTGTATCCACAATTCCCGTCTTCCCTAAAAATTATCGACATCTTTCTTTCCTTACTTTTAGCAAATTTAGAATTTTTTTAAAGAACATTTTGTCTGAAGCCGTTTTGGTCATTTGGTTTAATTAGTCATTTTACTTTAGTAATTAATTTCATTTAAGTGTCCGTAAGCGTGTCCCGGTTGACAATAAATTAAATTAAATAATTTTAAGGCATTATGACTGGGGTTTTCCTGTCGAGGTGTATGTAAATGGCCCCTTCGGGATCTGGTCTGCTCGACTCAAGAGAAAAGGGTCCTTTAGTTCAAAAATATGTACCTAGTAAGCAGATGGCGTCTGGCGACGTAATCAAGGCATTCACTTCAATGATAGTATTACAAATGAAATATAGCTGAAAACATTTTTATTCATTTCGATCACAATATTGCAAATATCTCAAACAGTTCCAGTTTGTAGGTACACAAGAGATATAGATTTTCATACAATTCTATTTCGGCTGATAGCTATAATTTTCATTCTCAAATTCAGAACACAGATTCCCGTTGCTACGTAATCTTTATGCCAATCTATTGTTTCATAATACACACATCAAAAGTGTCTAGGGATCAAGCATTTTTATGCGGATTTCTTGAGATTGAGATGTGGCTTTGTAATAAATTTATGATTTTATAAATTTATATGGATCCTTTTTGGTGCATTTCATAATTTGAATCAGGAACTGTGAATCAAATTCGAGTAAAAGATGAAAATCAGCTGTCAATATTTTCCCTATAAAAACATACAACGCATTGAAGACATTATTAGTGCTACTGTTTCCCTACTACTGATTAAAACCAACGTTATTATGGAGCGGCGACGTCATTTAAGCAGGGAAGAAATGCTCAGAGCCGTGGGAATGATAGAAGCTGGTTCCCGGCAACGTACTGTGGCTTTAGCTCTGAATACAAGTCAGAGTGTTATCAGTCGACTTTGGACACGTTACCGAAGCACTGGTACCGTGGCTGAGCGCCATGGAGGACGGTATCGCTGCACCACACGGAGACAAGACCGATACATTCAAATCTTAACTCGAAGAGCTCCAACAATAACCGCCATGATGTTAGCCGTGAGGCTTCATCACTCTTCAGGGAACTTAATTAGCGACCAAACAGTCAGAAACCGCTTGCATGAAGTGAACCTTCATTCCCGAAGACCGCTACGGGTACCACCTATAGCAATGCACAATCGTAGGATTCGATATCAATGGGCTCTTGAACACAGAAATTGGGCAGAAGAACAATGGCGTTTCGTGTGCTTTTCTGATGAGTCTCGTTTTGGTATGAGACCGGATACAAGACGTATACGACACTGGAGAACCCCTGGACGCCAACAGCGATTAAAATCCTGCCAGGAAGTCCATCCTTATAGTGGTGGAACCATCATGGTATGGGCGGGTATTTGGATCGGCGGAAGAACTGAGTTGATTTGGATCAGAGGCAACCTCAACGCTCAAATTTATGCTTAGACGATTGTATCAGACGTCATCGTTCCTCTACAAGTGCAAATCGGTCCCTTATTTCAGTTAATGCATGATAATGCACGACCGCACACCGCAAGAGTTGTAAGACAGACTCTCGCCGCAGCTAACATCAATGTCCTGCCCTGGCCTGCTCAGTCGCCAGACTTGAACCCGATTGAGCATGCATGGGATATGCTACAGAGAGGAGCTCTGCCGAATATGGAGGGTATCCAGTCGCAAGAAGACCTTTTTTTGTTGTTGCAACGAACATGGGCGGCCATTCCACAGCGTGATTTGGATGAACTCATTTTGAGTATGCCAAACCGATGTTCTTGTGTTGTTAGTGTTCGCGGTAGAAACACGGATTATTAATTGTTTAAGTTACCCAATAAAATTTTAAAGAAAACTGTTATTTCAGTCTTTTTTTCGAACTTTAATGTTAGTGGTTCAAATGTCAAAAATCCCTTTATTAGAAAATGGCAAATTTCTTTATTAATGCAAAGGTGACTTGGTTTATCGTTACTGTGACAAACGAAAACACTTTATTTGATGAATCCTTAAAGAAAATTTTAATTAATATCAATCAGGAGAAAAGTTATTGCAAAAATATATGTTGATCCCTAGACACTTTTGATGTGTGTACTTTAATCAAAGCGACGTTGTTCTTAGCTTACTGAAGCATCTCGGACGATATTTAGTAATAAATCATAATCTTGCTTCATTTCAATGCTTACGCAGCTGAAACGCGACTTTGTTAGAAATTACCTCACCTGGCAAAGATATTAATTTAATATTCCATTAATTTGATATAAAATACAGAACAAACGATTCCTCCAACGTTTTCAATGAAAAATGTTGTTTCGTTGCTAAAATGTTTTGTTTTCAAAAAAAATTAATTAACAAAATGTTTATATAACGTAAATAGACTCGATAGTTCGGTATCAGCATGGAGTTATAAAAGTATTGGATAAGTACATGAAATTGATTCCACACCTCTGACCGAATACGTTGCACGCATCACACAAGGGACTGGCTCTGGTAAATTACTGCCGTAGAATACGAATTCGTTTACATCAGGAAACCCCGAACGAATTGAAATGCTGATGTATTTATGCAGTAAATGTAAAAAAAGAGTTTAAACCGTTTCAGTTAAAAACAAAACCTGCACATTGTGTTGAACCGCTCTCTGAATATTTTATTTTCCAGTCATGATTGAAACTAATAACAAAGAGGTAAGAAAAACGTGCGTAGATATTTCATCATCGGAGACAAAACCGGTTGAGGTACATCAATAAAATGGGCCAATTTAGTTTCCATTGTCCATTCCTATTGTCATTAAAAGCGATGCCTAACTTATACATTGTTGACGTGGCGGTTGCAAGCCGCTCCACGCCACCTCGCGTCCGACACCCACCAGCTTGATGACATTCAACCCCGTGCCGCCTGTTACAGCTCTCATTCAATTACAACCTCCAAATAGTTTTGTATAATTTGACAGCTCAAGTAGATGTTGCTATGAATTGAACATTTCTCAGTTACAGTCACAATACAATATTCAAGAGTTAATTTGGAGCAGACTTGAGCGTACCATGTTTATCTTATTTGTTACGTTTGGTGAACTTTAGAAACAAATAGACTTAAAATGTAGTTAGACGTTACCGTACAAATAGAAGCACTAGTATTACGTTCATAATTTATAGTTTATAAACTGAGCGAACTGTGGATCATGAGAACGTGTAACGTGTATAACTGTCAACCATGTTGCATCTATCATACCATATAGCTATTCCTTACGCTAGTTAAAGGAGCCTGAGAGACATCAAAGAGATAACACGTCCCAACTTTTATCAAAATAACCTATCAAACGGCATAGAGTGATCGCAAAATTTTATGTCCAATATACTTCCGTGCGTCATGCTGTTTATTAATAATAAAACAGCAATTAAATTTGTAATAACTATACTACAAACCTCGCGATAGATTGAGACCGTGTTTAGTGGATTAGAACATTTAGAACTATTGGCATGGTGCCCGAGAATGTTCATTGTTAGGTATAAGTTCCTGCTGATTCTACAAACTCTTAATATATGCCAGAACAATGTCTTAGTTCAACTTGAGGAATCGGTAGAAATTTGTATTGTTGAACTTGAGAGGTGGTGTGCACTGTTCTCTATTCATGTTGTTCCAAGACAATATGCTGATAAGATGGATAGTACCACCACATGAGATATGAGTTAGTAAAATCGTACTTACGTTTTCTTTTCCTTTAAAATCGATGTTATTCTGTGGACAACTCTAACTGTACTGTCTTGTTCGTTTTTTTTCCTTAATTATTTTTAATCGATTTTATTCCGTGGACAATAGTGTGGGTTATTCGTTTTTTTTTTAACTATTATACCTAATCTAAACATTAATATTGTAACTTTTAACTGTTTTGTGTCCCAAATAAAAAAAAAACAAACTAACCAAAATACGGACACTCATCCTTTTTGCCAGTAAAATACATATGTATTTTACTGGCAAAAAGGATGATACTTGATATACTCGTATGTACCTTTCAAGGGCGGACACTCAGTAATCCTTTATATTCAATGAAGCTACAAGAAGTGAGGAAGTAAAATATTTGTAATAGACACCATACCCCGGTTGCGAGAGCCCCGGTGGGGCCCAAGTGTTAGCTGTTTACTGTACAGGCGGCAGCAAATCAAGCAATACATTGGCTTATTCCCACGGGCTCCAAAAAAAAACAAAACAGCAACACCTAAAATCGGCTACGTCCCGTCTGGTTCTTCCCACAAAAGAGCCGTTTCGTAACTATTTAATTTCATACATTGAGTCTCGTTTCGTCAACTTAAGAGTATGTGTGTATTCATTCTCATTTGGTGAACTTTTTGAATGGCAAGTACATTTATGACTCAGGAGAACTACAAAAAAAAAAGCACAATTAATATCTGTAAGCTCTTATTTATTTTTAACTTACGTATATATACCCAAACAAGGTAGGTACAGAAAAGCAAAACTTCTCGCTATGAGAATAAAAATACATTAATATGACTTTGTAAGTAAGTAAACAAATAGGTACGTAGTTCCAATAATACCTACTTGAAGTAACTACACTTGCAAAAAAACAATAACAATGAAATAAAAAGTAAGAAATGGTAACAGAACAGCCGCCTAGAATTTATGCAAACCTAGTACTTTGACAATAAGTAGGTCCTACCCAGATTTTGTGTGTGCATACGGAGCTGGAAGAATAAATACCACATTGAATTCAAGCAAGCCTAGTACTTTTTGAAGAATATTCATTGAAAATATGATTTTAGCGGCACCAACATCAACTTTCAACATAGTGCAGTCTGTTCAAATTCTTGAGTTCTCTGTACATAACTTAGTGTGCCAAAAAATAGCTACGGCCATAAAAAGTTACCAGTTGGGACGTACCCATAAAATGTTATCCAAACGTTGCGTTTTTGTTTTGGAGCGAATTTTAGAGCGCATGGGAATAAGCCAATACATTTCCAGTATAACATGGCCTCGCTTTGTATAAATTTCCCATACAGTGAGAGATCCGGATAAACTGGATTTGTATAGCTTTGTCGTCGTGCGTACAAACTTCCAGCTCGATTGTTCCCTGTTTATTAGGGCATACAAAACGAGTTTACGGTGCCCTAGTAAAACCCGGTTTTTCCGGTTTTAATATCGGACCGAAAACCCCTTTCGTATACTGTTCATTGCGCAATTCCTATATACAAGGTGTTGTTTTGCATACTCGTCAAAATTCAGCATGTTGTCACAAAAGACATGAATAATCAATATAAATTACGATACCTAGTTATTTATTAACAAACACTGCTTTTTTCCATTTTTTAAATTTGTCAGTATTTCATAATAACTCCCTTAACGTGGTTTAGGGAATAAGAAATGATCGAAAACGTTTGAGTTTTTTTTGTATGTAAGCGAGGTTATAAGGCGAGGATCAGACGGGTCGTGTCAAAAACACGGGTGGTTCACACTTACCGATCTCCGTAAATAAGAAAAAAAAAACAAAATTACCTACCCATTTTATTATTGATTCGGGTCGAGAATCATGAGCATAGTTACCTCCTTGAATTTGACGAGATTGCAAAACTACGTCTTGTATATACAGTATGTTAGGTTAAACGAGGGACATATTGAGGGAGGGTATTCAGTATTCGATTCTCGTCCCAAATATGTAAAAAAACTATAACATTAATTTGTGACGTAATTGTCCTATGAAATACATTATTCATGAACACTGAGCGCGCAAGAAGTGAACTCGTAAACGCGTACGCAACCCCCGCCCCTTTCCTTTGTGTTGTCGCCGATGCACCGACGGGACACACCCCCGTGCTGACCGCAGTCTATGCGTGCGCGCCGCTATTTCCGCATGTCTAATATTGCGCTTCCGCGTATTCCATAAACAACCCCGCTTACTTCGCGATAAGTGTGTCCTGTTAACGTGATCTTGAATAATAATCAATAAAAATGACGGCTTATCAATATTCCAATGAAGAATATTGGGATATGGTTCGTGCCTACATGTTAGCAAATGATACCTAGTGTGCGAGGAGTGTAGTGTACCGAGAGATGTTTCCCAGCAGTCAGATTCCGTCGTACAATCTTATGCTGGTGTAAACCAACGATTGCGAACATTCGGTCAGTTCACCGTACCGACGCATGCCTAAGGACGAGGAAGGGAGCCATACCCAGTGTACTTACAAGAAGCCATCTTTGAATACTTCGAGCATCACCAACAGGAAAATACGAAACGCTGCAAGACGGTTCGGTGTATCGCATTGGACTGTGTGGAAGCTGCTGCATGAGGTAGGAATGCACCCATACCATTTTTGACCCGTTCATGAACTTGGGGTCAACGAGCACGAACCAGGGGTGAATTTTTGCCGTTGGTTTTTGTCTAATTTAGACAAGAACATTTTTTAAGGTTTTGTTTAGTACCTAGATATTTTTAACTGTCCTAAGCCAGGTTTAAAGTATGAAGGGAAAATGGATTATACCTACAAGTCATTGACCCGCTCACATGTTCTGCGATAGTATTAAATCGCTAGCGCAAGAGGGTGTGTACACGTTGCGAGACATTTGCGAAATTTTTGGTATGGTTCGGTCTGTTATTTATCGGTGTTTTTTTTTTGTTTATATTTTTATTAGTATCATGTTAGCATGTACTATTGTGGGTTTGAATATGTCCCTCGTTTAAACTAACACACTGTATATTACTTTAGTGACTGTTTTCGATTCAACAGGATTTTAAGTTCGCTTTTCATTATGGAACTAATGTTTATTTCATGTTAGTGTTTATTTTCAAAACCGGAATGGATTGATGATTTCAAACGAATCTCAATATTTCTAATCATCTTGGTGTGAATTTAAATCTGAAGTTACTAAAAACTTAATTGATAATTAATTATTATGTCTAAAACCGGTTACTTTGCTTATTAATTTCCGTATATTTGATTTTACACATTATTAAATTGGCTTATTAACGCCGTTTTAAACTGAACAAGTAACTTTAATAGCAAAAGGCAATACAAATCATTAAAACGCTAAAGCAACGAAGTGCCCTAAAACATCATTTGCAGTTTGTTCAACGGAGCCATCCGAAATCTTAATTTTGTAAAACAAAAATAAATTTAAATCAGTATCCTACTATCTTTTGTGCCAGTCTTGAGTATCGTCACATTTTTTGTCATTACTCCGAAACTCGGGCAAAAAGGTCCGAGGTTATAAGGATAAACCAATTAGAGTACGTCGTGGTACCTACATAACGAGCCGGGCTTAGGGGCGTAATGTGCCCCTTTACTTACAGTTTTTATTGCCTTTTAAACCCAAAAAAAGGAGCGGTGCGTCTGACTAGCTTGTTTTGGTTAAAATAAACTGCTGTAAGTTTTGTACGTTCATTTTAATTAAGTCCAATTATTATACTTACTTATTAAAAAATACTAAGCAACGCTTTTAAACAAGCATAGAATTTGCACTCAAGGTACCATTTCAGCTATTACTTATATAAGTATCTACATCTGAAGCTAAGTTCTGGCGCATTTATAAAAGCATGTCCTCGACTCTGTCTTCGCTTCACCAAAAGTCATAACTTTGTAAACCTTTTTTTATGGATATCAAATGACCCACTCTTGCTCTGGGCGAAGCGGAAGGAAGTGTCAGACCTGTACTAACTAAAATCCATCCATGTTCCTTCTTTGCCCTTTGTGTTCCAGGGCCTCAGTATCTCTTTCGAATCATTCCGCAGCTCTGGCAGGCATCGGCCCTCTCGGACACCTTCCGATTTGCTGACATCTCCTTTAGGCGCGCGTGGAATATGAACGCGCTGTCTACACGGCCTGTCGTCATAAGACGGACGGACGGTGAGCTAGCCCATTACTCAACGTCCACAGGCCCGCGCTTATGGTAGACGGGGGCCACTAGGTGGACCCCGACGCCCGGGGCGTCTCCGCAGCGGCTACTTTGTACAACTGGGAATAGCATCATAAGCTCATGTATTCCGACTGGACTTGTTTCTTATTGCCGTTAACCTGCTGCATCTAAACATTCACATTAAACTATATAGATTTAATTAGATATTACGCAGAAATAAAGGTATCATGATTTCTAGTTTCACTAGATAAGTATCACGTATATATAGATATAGGGTACTATATATGTATAAGTGTACTACTATGTAGATGGTAATCTACATATAAAATCTACAAGACAGAGACCCCGAACTGCCACGAACTGAAGGAAATACAGTTGTCAGAATACTCAAAGCGAGTATTTACCGAATTTACATATTTAACATTTGTTTCACGGATGAGCAGATCTAAGAAACAAGAAGCTGAGATATAAGGAATCTTTTCGACAGTTTTCCGACATCGTTTGTGCTTGTCAGGGGAATAACGTCCATGTTTCCGAAACAATAGGCAGAAAAAGGCAGGTAAATAAATGAACAAACAATAGATTTTTGAGTGTTCAATGGCATTGTTGGTAAGCCGGCAACAAAAACGTGTTATCTGGCATCAATAGGTAGATTGTACTGCAAGCGCAATTAAATTTGGAATTTGGATTTGCATACAAATGAAGGTTTTGGGATCGCCGACTGCTGGGTCGTTGTCAGGGCCCTTAACACAAAATTTTGTATAAAGGTACCCCACAATACGCAAATATTCCAAATATGTTTGTACAGAAATCATTCGCTTTGAGCTGTGCTAATCAGTTCAAGCAGTTTTACAATACCTTACCTACTTACTAGAGTTTATCTTTAGTAAGCACAGCGACACAAGGTATGATTTCCAGTATAGCATGGCCTCGCTTTGTAAGTATACCCGTACTATGAGAGGTCCGCATAAACTGGTTTTATACAAGGTGTTGTTTTGCATCCTCGTCAAATTCAAGGAGGTAACTATGCTAATGATTCTCGTCCCGTATTAATAATAAAATGGGTAGTTAATTTTAATTTTTATTCTTATTTAAAATAACCGTTTTACATTTGTACTCGTGACCCTACAAGCGGGTCTGTGGCTTAGGCCCCCAGTGGCCGAGGCACCTGTGGCCGACGCCCCCATACAAATATCCCATCTGAGAAGGTCTGAGGAAAGCCATGGTTATAAAATTTTACGTATCTCTTCGTGGTGCCGAAAAACAAAAGTATAAATGTGGCTAGCGGGGGAAACGTAAAATATTGTAATAAAAAGCCGTACGATAAGCCACTGCAGTATCAGACCTCCGTTCGCGATTTAGTTTCCAAACGTGTAAACAAATATGTATGTGTTTTTGGAAAAACAACAGTTTACGTTTACTACAAAAATTGCTATTTTACTATGTTTTATTCTAGACTATAATCTATATCTGTGCCAAATTTCATCCAAATTCGTTCAGCCGTGTTGGAGTAATTGAGTAACAAACATCCGTCCATCCATCAAAACATTCGCAGATAGATTAAACGTTTGGATATGTTTATGCCATGGTGGCAACGAGTTCTAGAAACTATATCTAGGTTCAACAGTTCATGAATACAAAATAAACTTCGATAGCCGCAGACACCTCGCGTCAAGTTGCGAACAACATTGACGTATTGAGCCACATTGGGCATGAGAGCGAGCCGATCGAATGTATAGCTAATAGACACTAAATTGTATATTATCATGGCTAGACAGCCGTAAAATACGCTCACTTATTTCCAATGATGTGGGTCTCCAAAATAAACAAGTATTTTTATATCATCATCGTGGTGTGTGCTCTCAGTTCACACGCGTTTTATATTCAGTTCGGATACAACCTTTAGGTTCACCTTCGAGAGGTTGCGCAGGCCTTTAGCGGACTCTACCCATGTTTATTTTTAATATATTTTATAATATCAACGTATATTTCAGTAGCAGAGCAACATTTAAAAAGTTATGTTGCCTTGCTACTGAAATATACATCGCGTTCTGTGCCAAGAGGTTTACATACATATACCTACCAAAATCTTTAGACATTTTCCGCTTCAACATTTGAATATTATTAAATTTTCTCTTCGTGTGTTGTTTTGTCATGCCCTAAACCTTTGCTGTTCGTGAAGTTATGTCAGAAACATGTTTGGACTTGTTAAGGTTAATAAATTACGAGTGCCAGTCGAGTACGTATGTAAGAAGGAACAAGTGTAGTTTATATTAATTAAAGCCTTTTGAGAGCATATAAGATATTATAACAAAAACTTACGTTACGTTTTATGACGTTTTTTAAACAAGTTTTCAGCAACTGTTTTATTAATACATGTACTGGTGGCCAACCATGATTTCTTAAAACATTATTGTTTAACTCCTTTCCAGTGTGGGAAAGAGATGGCGCTAGACATCCTCTACAGCTCCGTCTCTTTCTCACACTGGAAAAAGAGTAAAACAATACTGCTTTAAGGATGCACAAGTTGACGGCTCGAACTCGTTGGCGGGCGTGGCTAATATGCATGCATTTAGTAAAGTTTTTAACTTATTGAGTTTAATTTATTTAGTATTCATTTATCTAGTTTTTATTTAGTTGTTTATATATTTATTTACTTATTCAGTGAAATGAAACGACGATTTATAACGAAAATGAGCGCGTGAAATTTCATAAATTGAGTTTTGGCCGTATAGATATTATGGAAAAACTACTGGATGTATCTACTCAAAATAAATTATTTGAACTTATGAATAAATTATGTATCCCTGTACGGTTTCACTTTTTCCATTTTCATAATACATAGGTTATTTATTTACGCCCAAAGATAAGTAAAAAAAAAAGTTGTGTTGAAACATAGAAGTTTCGACGCTTATAACTTCAAAAACATTTTTTTTTAATTCTGCTTCCATACAGGGCTAGATAATGACAAGACCAGTTGATACAATTTTTAGTTTTGAACCTACACCGTTAAACAGACGAGTAATCACCATACTACGTTTGTATGGAAGAATGACCGACTAGTGTAACCTTAACACGTCATGATAGGCCAGCAGAACACATTATAGTAGACATGATTCTTGTGATGTTTCTTATACTAATAAACCTTGGTACGTACCTAGTGATGTTCATTTATTACTCTTTATTTCACTATTTACTCTGTACTAACTTTCCGATGTTCCCCATTCCGGCGAGGCCTCTCGTTTCGTCTAAAAACCAATTTCGTTTGATTGATCTCTTGTTTCCGACAGTAACCCTTTATCATTTCAGTACTTGTTTTAATTAACATTTTGTTTGCTGTTTCATTTCAATTTAAATAAACATATTATACTTGTTGTTTGTATTCGGAGATGATGTACGGCAACATCTTAAACATGGCTGTTTAACGATTAATTAACACATTTACTGGAGCGTACGTAAACATCGCTAATTAGCAGAGATCTAAATAATTAGAGTTGATTTGCCTAAAAGTATTAATTTTCCTTCTAGGAAAGACGTAACATGTGGCTAATATACCTCCGTATAAAATTATTTTTAATTTCCGAAATAAGGCTGTAAAATAAAAGGGCATTATTTATTCCGATATCTGCTGATCAAATAATGTGATTACCTGTTTACATAATTATTCGCATAATATTCATTTACAAACATATTTACAGAACCTTTTAACAGACTGTATGGATTATTATCGGAAGTCTGGTAATTTAATTCAGCGTTTATTGAATCGGAATAAAGTTATCGTAGAAAGCTTTTAAAATTATATGAAGGAATAATTAACTTCCAGCCACCAATTTACTTCCAGATTTTCACAGAGTGGTTGTAAAACTACTCTGTGAAAATCTGGATTGAATAAATTGATTTTAAAAGTTCAGCTTCGCTAATTCGTCGTGTGAACAAAGCTACGGTCCGTCTGGGAATCTCCTTATTGTTTACGAAATTATGGGTAGGTATGTACCTATATTAGTTAAATCAAAAATATTTAAACGCTCAGCTTATTTTTACATTTATTGTAGGAATTGCATATCATATTACCAACTAATTGGCGTAAAATCGCTACGCGCCGCCGCGCAGTTTGCCGCTTGAACATTTTAACAGCGTCGTTCACATGACACAATTATATTATTAAAAAAAAATAAGCATTTGATTACAAATTTCCTTCAAATCGTTCTTTCAAATTCCTTCAAAACTAAGGATGTGATAGAAAGTGTTTTATGATTAGGGTTTGTGAGAGACTCTATACGTTTTTTAGACGTTTAAAAAAAAAAGTATTCCGTAATTAATGTGGTAGCTGAAATAGGAAGGCGCTCAGCCTATTGTGGCCTAGAACTGATGTTCTGATATTCGCGGACTCAGCTGATAACAAAGTACATAAAACGGGTGTAAATATACTCTTAACGAGGACGAAATGCACTGCCTCTCCCTGACATTGCGTTCTCTCTCTATATCAAAATTCCAACTTTTTCACAACCCGGTACTATTCAATGCTACCATCAGCACAATGTTTTGAGTGAGTTACATTGAGTTTTACCGTAAACGTGATATATCACACCAAAAAAAATCGTTTTGCGTTGGGTTTTTTAGTTTGATGTACAGAATGCTTGGTTGACGGCTTCGTGAAGGCTCTGTTTACACCTTGTATATTATAACTATAGTACTTACATTAAGCACGATGATGAAGAAATCCAGAGTGAACAGGAACGAAGTGATCGGGTTGAAGTTCAACTGAAACAAACAAATAGATATAAGTAACATTAATACAAAATCATATATATTATATTTATAGTACAAATTCTATTGAAAGATTAGTTTAACATTCTTATTATACCGTCAATTTAGAAAAGATATTTTATGGAAAAAAATTGTCGTTTGGTTACATTTACTAAGTGCTTTGTAGTACGAATCGTTCATCTGTTAATCTTTGAGTGGAGGAGCTACGTTAAATAAGGTGCCTACGAAAATCGTAGCAGCTCTACGGATTTCGTAGCTCGTAGCATATAACATAATTTATTTTTTTCAAAGCGCTAATAACATATAGAAACTCACAGTATTTTGTCCTTTGCTCTCGAAATATAAATTGGTATTGTTATAAGAGAATTTTACTAACAAAGCGGCTGTAGATCCAATTGCAATTATAGCGAACAAAACAAAATTAATAACGAGCCGAGGTAATTCAACGCGCTGCGCTGCTGTAAATATATAATGTAATCAATTGTAGTAATTAGTAAACTAATTAGATCACAGTAATAAGTAACCTATTTATTCAGATAATTAGTCGCTTCATATGAAATACTGGTAATCAGCTGCATCCGGTTGGACTGAAAAACGACTACAATATAGTTGGATAAAGCGCCAGTATTTTACATGGAGTGACTGCCTTTTTGACCTCCACAACCCAGTCAGTACTGGGTAATACGAAAGCCCTTTTTTAAAGAATTATACCTTTATTTAAATCAAACTTCTATACCTACTGGTACGATATTAGTAGAAAAGACGCTCGATAAAACCATTTTTTGCTCTAAAACACTTCGTGACACTTTTGCCGTCGGATACTTATCCGATAACGGACACGATCTGATAACGGAAAATGTAATGTAATGTACCCAGTACTTACTTAGGTACTGGGTACATTACATTACATTTTACTATCCGTAAAAGAAACAATGATATCTTCCGATAAAAACATCCTAAATATGGTGTTTCTTGAAGCTATCAGATGCCATAAAAACTTTACAACTTTAACCGCTGTTGAGCTTAGCTCGGCAGTATAGACGTCAATTAGTACAGGTGATAAGTTTAAAGATTGTTTTATTGTTTACAGAGAATTACTTCAATATCTTAACAAACGCGACTCATTACAGTTATCAAACTAGATAACTTTATGCCTGATCGTTACCCTGTATTTGGCTATCCGAATTGGGTAATGAATGACTACCCCGATTTGGTAACCCAATAAGGTATGTGCTCAAGTAATTTTAGTCGTAAACCTCAATTGAAATGTCTTTAACATTTAGGTTTAGTTTATTCAAATTCGGGCTAACTAGAAATTCTAATTGCGTCATTAATAATAACATAGCACACAATTTATCCAAAGCCAAAATAATTATGAATAAAATATATTTTCATGATCAAATGAAAAAATAAAAAGTCGTTTGGGAGGTTTTTTTTTTACTTTTTCGTCTTCTTCAGGACATACCTGCTCGATTAGCGTCGGTAAATCAGATTATTGATTTCATAATGAAGTCGAATGTTTGCCACAAGATAACGAATTTTCTAACGATATAAATATTAGTTGAATCGATTTTTTGGTAATAATTGCTGATTCGTTTCTGGATGAATAGAGAAGAATAGGCAGTAGAAAATTGTATTTATTCTTTTTGTGTTTTTGTGGAAAATGACAAGAAGAATGATTTTGTTAGTATGTCCTCGTGTTATCAAAAGGTATCGTATTACCCAGTTTCTGGGTTGAGTAGGTGAGATAGGCAGTCGCTTCATGTAAAATACTGATAGTCAGCTGCATCCGGTGAGACTGGAAGCCGACCCCAACAAAGTTTGGGAAAAGGCTAGGCAGATGATGATGTCCTCGTGTAATCCTACACAAAAAATTTATGAGATTTTTGCAATTTGTGGCTTTTCTACTACTTTGACCAATGTTGGTCCAGAAAGTCTTACTTATATGATATTTATGGCATCGATTGGTACCATGAAATAAAAAACTTTTCTAAGGACGTTTTCCAGTATCTGAAACTATTAAGGTACTTACCCATTTCAAAAATCCACCAAAATTATGTAGACTGACCATCAAGATACTGCTGTTTTAGCAATAATAAATAATTGAATGACCTTTAACTTTTTAAAGTCTAAAGGTCAGATTTCCCTTGTGTTATAACATTTTGTGGCCTATCTATTTTTTTTTTAAATTTCTGCACAATAATCTCATTCCAGAGTGAAAAAGAGACGGAGCTATTCAGGTCATCTAGCTCTATCTCTTTCCCACTCTGGAATAGGAATGGAACAATAATGTTTTAAGCGTCATACTGACCCCCCTGATTATTTTCCAGGTATGTTTGTTTATAATGTACATATAGTGTTTCCAGATTCCATGAAACGTTAAGGTTAACCCAAACTTGCTCGTTGCCATTAGGAATTCTATCCGACAAACTCATGTAATCTGTTCATACCGTCACAGTTATTTATGTTTAATGAAAACGCCTTTTTCGGCATCATCAGCCTCCGTTTCTTTTTATTTTTCAACGGGACCAGATGTTATAACACTGTTTATTTTTACAAAATGTTCTATACTCACACTGATTTAAAACAAGTACCCAGTCTTTTTAATGTTGGCTTACTTATTAAAATTCCATATCGAAGCAATTATAACTTTTTGTGGACCGCAAGCGGTTTCTAAAATTGAGATAAGACAGCTTCCATGTCTGCTTAGCCTCCTTACCATGCCACAAGGCCTCGTTCGCTTCCATTAGCAATGTGTACACACCTCAAAGCTTTTACCTCAGCAATTAAATGACGATAATAAAATTTACGTAGAAGCCTCTACGTAGTTATGTATTGCGTTATCGGATTGTAGGTTTGTTTGTAATTAACATTAGATCACGCCTATAATCCCCAAAAGGGGTAGGCAGAGGTGTACTTAATAGTATACCCATATTTTGCCAGTTTTGTTTTAGACCCATGTGATAGGCGGCTAGCCTATTGGCAGCGACCGGGAACAATATTTATATCCAAACTTCGTGGCTGCTACTGAGTAATTAAAATTAACTTTTCGCGCGAACTGCGAATCGAACCCAGGACATCATGCTCAGCAGTAGCGTAACATATGTATAGGGTTGCCATCTCTAAAATTTGGCAATCAGGACAAGACGCGTGAAAACCCCGGATCTTAGATCCCAGAATCCGGACATGTCAACAGGGTTTTTTTTTACATAGTGTAGTAAAAAACTGTTGAAAATGTCATAAATCACCTTTTTATTTATTTTCAGAGCTCAAAAAGCTTTTTCCTCAGCCTTTTTTTTTTCAGTTTTTTATTATACAGGGTGTAACGGAAAGGGTATATACATCCTTAAGGCTGTGCTACAGACCATCAAACTGAACATGTTTCTCATCATAAAAAAATGTTTGCAGTAAAAAAAAATATCAGCTGCCTATACATTTGGGTCGAATAGGTATTGCAATTTTCTATGGGGCAGCAGATATTTTTTTTGCTGCAAACATTTTTTTATGATGAGAAACATGTTCAGTTTGATGGTCTGTAGCACACCCTTAAGGATGTATATACCCTTTCCGTTACACCCTGTATATAAAGACCGATAGCATTTAGAATATCTTCCCTTTTTGATAGAAATTTGTAAAAATCAATGCAGCTGTATTCATGGAAATTGAATTTATTTTTATTACTGGCGAGATTGTTTCCACGCTTTTTAAACCCGGACTACAAATGTAGCCCCGCCTGGACGCTCCCCGGATGCCCTCTAAACTAGGACAAATCCGGGGAAACCCGGACGGATGGCAACCCTACATATGTATAATGTTTTGAGAGAGTACCTATGGAGGGCGAGCTTCTTCTTAGAGAAAAGGAAGGAGCTTTTATCGCTTGTTCACGACGCATGGTCTACTTTTTACTGGGTGCCGCTAAAGTCATATCGTTCAAAAAGTGCTGATATACAGCCTAACTTTAATAAACGGCTTTTGTTTCAACCTGTGAAGGTTTTTGAATAAAATCTGTTTTGATAAATAACGAATGCTCACAGAAGCGAGGCTTCAATATAATCCCAGCCACTCACGCGTGTTTCACGTGTTTAATATAAATGTGCATAAAATATTAAACCTTTGAGCCGTAAAATAAATACAAAAGTAATATACCACGTAGTTTAGTAGACAAAATTGTTATTCCTTTCTCACAAGTAGGTATAGCAACTCAAAAGAAACTTAAGTAATTATTAACTGTTATAACTAAGCAACTTCGTGCTCAATGTACTTAAGTCAAATTATACGATTTCTTCGGATATGATTCCTATGGTGTCTCTTAATTGAAATGAAGAGGATATTAATTATTTCTATACATATGTACCTATTACAAAATGAAATCAGTTTTCGGATGCCTGTGTGGCTACATTATTCTTCTATGCATCATCATCATCATCTGATGATGCAGTGAGAACATTATAGGCTGGTGCTGATGTTTCCACTGCTGGGACACAGGCCTCTATGAGAGGGAGTGGGCTGGTAATCCACCACGCGGGCCCAGTGCGGGTTGGTAGATGTCACATGTCTTCGATTTTTTTGTTCGAGGACATGCCGGTTTCCTCACGATGTTTTCCTTCACCCTATTTGAGGGCAGCGGTGATGAAATAAATTACACAAAGTAATGCGCCTGCCTGGGTTCGAACCCACGGCTTACTTTTCGTAAGTCGGGGTTGCCACCACTGGGCCACCGCTGCATTCAAATTAATCTTAATCTATGCAACTTATGTTAAACCTTGCAAACTTGGATAAAAAAAATATGCTGGTGGAATAGATAACCCCCCCTTTTTTAGAGCTCGGTTAAAAAGAAATGTCAATCGTTGCCTAGTCGTAAAAACTGCACTAAGCAGGAGACATTTAGCTCTACCGAACTAATTAATTTTGTTATATAATCTGTCTGCCTAGCCACTATTTCCTATTAATAACGTTTACATGTGTTTCCTTGTGTAATTGGTCAAGTACAATGAAGTGCTTATTAACCATCTCCAATGTATGAGAAGACATAACAGGTCATAATACGATTCGTTCTCGCGGGATAATGCAACAGATTCCTCGGTGGACACCGACGGTGTTGTGGCGCAAAGCAATTAAACTGCTTCAGTGATGGTTAGATTATTGTTTATCGTAGGAATAGATTTAATTAGGGCAATACGCAGAATAAATAAATCCGAAAACAGAGACAACACCCAAGTGCATGAAGGAGTATGGCATAATCTCATCGTGTTTCAGAAAAAATATTACATACATGTATGTGTCACAGAGACAACATTCTACAAAGCGGAATATTTTAGCATACAACGTTCCTTTAATTTTTGCCTTTATACAATATGCTAATAAAAACCTTATCCGATCCGAAAGGGGCGTATAGGTATCCCAATCACATTACCAAATAGAATAATAAACAAAAAGTATTCATGAAAAAAATAGTTATTTGTTCAACTTTGATAACCGATCAAGCGAAGGATTCTAAAATTTAATCACGAGCGCAGCGAGTGATTCAATAATTAGAATCCTGAGGGTTAGCGAGGGAATCAAAAGAGCACGAGGTGAAAAATCTTTGCACTCGAGTGCAACACGTAACTTTTCATCCCACCTCAGCGAGGAAATGACTAAATGCAAAAAAAAAAAAAACAATTTACAATCACAAGATACTTTTATTTCAGCTTAGGTATTAACTACTACATTATGATAGGTAAATAACAATTGTTACGTATTCTATATATGTGGGAATGTAAGGTGAGATAAGTGGCAACACTGATTGAATGAGGGAATATAAGATGATGGAGTGACAACACTGTATGTCAAGGACGGGTGCGCAGAGGGGAATGGAAGTACGACGACGACGACAGACGAAAGACGTATAATTTTGAAAAGTTTAATTATATATATGTAAGAAGCTTGCCGTTTTATTCGGAATCCCACCAAACACTACATATATATATATATATACTCCATAGAGTGCTTGATTTCTTCGTCTCGGATAATTCAATAAAATAGCCAGCAAAACGTGAGAAGAAAATGGCGCGCGCAATCAAATTATAAAAATGAACACCAAGAAGGTTACGAGTCTGAGTTTTTAACAAATTAAAAAAGGTTTTATGATAAATTCGGCACTATGGAGGTATAAGTAAATAGGTTTAATGATGTTATGGATTCACAAACTTAGTGCACACGATGCGATACTTTGATACTTTGAATCCCTCGCTACGTTCAGGATTCTACTAAAGAATCCCTCGCTACGCTCGAGATTCTACTCTAGAATCCCTCACTTCGCTCTGGATTCAAAAAAGCGCCCTCGCCGTAAAGATATTACTTTGCTCCCTTATGATACAATCTATATTGCGTTGCGTATTTATTATATTGCGTTCGATTTCTTTAACGCTGAACACTAAGACGTCCAAATTCAAAATGTGTGCGGCAAAGATAATTGCGGCGCACTTATTGAAATAAAGAGGATTAAAAACTCATTACTGCCCGCTAAAAGTTTCTTATAGAGAAAACACCACCTTTGGGAGCACTTAAAGACGAACCAAGCCGTCTTTTTCGAATAGATGGGATGAAAAATATATTAATGAGTTGCACGATTTTTGTTCCCAAATTGCCACTATTTCCAAAAAATAGTATTCTTTTTTTAAAGTGATTACTTCGGTATCGGCGTAGTATGTCTGATCGTCTTTTGTTTATTTATGACGTCACGGCCGTAGCCTGCCTGCCTTCCCGCATAGCCATATAAGTTTCCCCATTCGATTAAAAATTGTTTTTTTGGGGATTTTTTTTCTTGTTACGTCTTCGTCGGGCCTACGATGTCCTCTCATACTTACGTTGTAGCATAGAAAAATTTTAAAGCCAAATGATTTTACAAGAGTAACCATGGAGATTCTTGCCGGTTCTTCTCCATAGGAAACGACCAACCCGGACCGAGCACCTTTTTGTCGACGTTTTACAAGTGCCCATGTAGGCCTACGTGAAATAAAAATATATTTTGATTATGATTTTGATTTTACAGGGTTTTTAAAACATTGTTATTCACTTTTAGAAAGCCACTCAATCGCCTTGAGCTATAAGAAAAGTTTTATGCTGCAGTCTTCCAATGGACGGAAACGGCAGGCAACCGTTGTAAATTAATTTTATTTTCATCGCCCCATCTCGGAAAGAGTTTTTGCTCTTCGATATCTGAGTGCAAAAGCCGTTTTTATCCGCTAGAGGATAAAGTAAATTGAATTTAGAACATCTTGTGCAATAAGTTTGTGAATTCAAAACATCATTAAACCTAATTTTCTACCTCCATGGTGCCGAATTTATCATACAACCTTTTTTAATTTGTTAAAAACTCAGACTCGGAACCTTCTTATTGTCCTTTTTTTTTTAATTTGCTTGCGCTCGCCATTTTATTTTCACGTCATATTGTTAAAACCTAAGGTTAGAAAGCGCGGGAAACCTCAAATTTGGCGGACGTGGTTTTTTCGACTGTTTTTTTAAATTAATTTAGTATTGGATTGGATTAAGTTTTTGTATATATTTTATCTTATTATTTAGTACTATAGTTAGTTTTAGTGTTGTTTTTATATTTGGTAAGTGTTTTTATTTGTATTTATAGTTTTTAGCCATGGATCCTCCGGACGACCCCGGAGGAACACCATCTTTAGAAATAGGTCACTATGTCACAATATCTAATAACGATACCAGTGTTGATACTGATGGTTCGTTAAGTTTAGTTAGTAATTCTAAGCGTAAAAGGGTCTCTGCTCGGCCAACAATTTGCAAACATTGCAATAAAAAAAGACGAAAAAGTGGCGGGAAACGCCATAATAATTGTGATTGTGGCGAGGTGGAAAATGTGGTAATGGAGACTGAAACCAAGGATCTTCCACTTACTTCTACATTGGGGGCTGGAGTTGATGGGGTGAACGGGTCACCGCATCAACCAGTTACTACTTTTACTAGAAATACATACAATTCCTCGGACGCTGCTCCGTTTTTAGTCCATATTCAAAGAGAGCAAACTGCTTCTAATGAAAATACGTATCTAAATCCGATTTCTTTTGGGCGATTTTTAAAAAGGAATTCTTTTACTAACATTGTGAATGGTAGTCTTAAGAAAATAGGACGTAACAGACTAGTTATATCCTTTTCTAATTATCAAGATGCCAACTCCTTTATAACTAGTAAGTTTTTGGAAAAAGAAAAATATAAGGCTTTTATTCCATCATTTTCCGTTACTCGCATGGGTGTCGTCAGAGGCGTACCCATGGAGTGGACAGATGATGAAATTTTAGAGAACATCTCCGTTCCAATTGGTTGTGGGAAAATATTGAAATTGAGGCGTATAAGAAGGAAAATTTTTGTAGAGGATAAGCCTCAGTTTAAAAATACCGAAACCGTAATTTTAACTTTTGATGGGCAAATTCTTCCCAAGCGCGTGTATATGTGCTATACAGCACTTTCTGTGGACCTATATATTTATCCAACAATTCAGTGTTACAATTGTTGCAGATATGGCCACATGAAAAACCAATGTAGATCTAAACCTAGATGTTTCAAGTGTGGACAAGGTCACTCTGGGGATGGTTGCACCGTCCCCGAGGACAATTTATCTTGTTGTCTGTGCAAAGGCTTTCATGAGGCTACAAGTAAAAAATGTTTAGAGTATGACAGGCAGAAGAATATTAAGGAATCAATGGCCAAATCTTGCATCTCTTATGCTGAAGCTTCAAAGCTTTATCCTACTATTTCAAAAATATCATATGCTGATGCCTTACTATCCTCACCCTCAATTTCAAGCCATATAAATGCTTCTGTTCCTCAAGATTACTCTCCTTCCAAACAAAATAAAACTTCCTCATATAAAAAAACAGTTTTTATTAAACCTCGCTCCCCACCTCACTTTTCTAAAGGTTATGATCAGCAATTCCATCGAGAACTTGTCAAGGGCATGCCTCAACCAAAAGATGGCTGTGCTCTCATCCCTAGAGATGACCTGTCTACTGTATCTGTAAATGAATTAATCATAGCTTTAATAAAATCATTAACTCAAACTCAACATCTTTCACCGTCCATCGCTGCCACTGTACTGAACGCAGTTAATGAATCAAATATTAATAATGGACAACAAAGCCAAGGTATTCCAATGGAATTGCCGAAGCGCAATTAGTAAAAAATCTGATATAATATATCTTGTAAATAAATATAAACCTTTTGTTTTTGCTCTTCAAGAGACATGGCTTAAACCAGGGTCTTTGTTTAAGATCCCTGGTTATGCTTGTCTTAGAGAAGACCGCTCTGATGGATATGGCGGCGTCGCTTTACTCATTAAACATCATCATTCATTTTCACTTTTCACAATCCCACCTCATAATACTGATTTTTCTGTTATTGCAGCTGTTGTAGATAACATTTGTTTTGTTTCTGTATATATTCCCCGTCCATCTGCTGTAATTTTTAATGAAATTGTAAATATTTTTTCTATTCTTCCTAAGCCATTTATAGTTTTAGGAGATTTTAATTCCCAGCATGCAGTCTGGGGTAGTTCGTCAACAAATAACTATGGTAGCACTTTATTAGATATTGTAGATAACCTCAATCTTTGTATATTAAACACTGGGTCCCCAACTAGACGCACTTCTCCAAATGAAGGAGCTAGTGCACCTGACCTGTCATTATGCACGGATAAATTAGCTTCGCGTTTGAGTTGGGAAGTTATGCTTTCCTCTTATGGTAGCGATCATTTCCCTATAGTCTTATCATTTCCTTTCTGTCAAAAACCTTACTCCAATCGCCCTCCGCGGTTGAAGTACAAACTGGCGGACGTTAACTGGCATACTTTTAAGGAACACTTAGATGAAATAGTTTCTGTTCTTCCTGAAATTAAGTATGGTAATGAACAGTCTTGTACCGAAGCTTTATCCAAAGCCATGATACAAACAGCCGATAAACTTTTTCCAATTAAATCGCTACAAAATAAAATTCCTTCTCCACCATGGTGGGACAAAGATTGCACAGATGCAATATTAAAAAGGAAGCAGTGTGAACTAGATTACCTTGAAAATTCTACCGAAGAAAATTTCAACATATTGAGCGTAGTTATTTCAGAAACTAAAAAAATATTTAAAAAAAAGAAATTTGAAGGTTGGAGGTCATTTTGCTTCTCTATTTCTCCAGATGTTCAACCATCTGTTGTTTGGTGCAATATCAGAAGGTTCAGATCAGCATTCACTGAACGATCGAGCGCATTTCTTCCATCTCAGTTAGTAAATAATTTTTTAAATAAATTAGCTCCTGCCTATGTCCCAGAAAATTTTACTACCTATTCCATTCCCCGTTCAATGGTAGATTCTCTTTGTGAATTAAATAATCCATTTACCCTCGAAGAGCTTAAAGGTGTTGTATGTCATATGAAGGACTCCGCACCAGGTTCGGATGGAATTCCTTATTCTTTTTTGTCAAACATGAGTGATCTATCTCTTTTGTACCTCTTGGAACTAATAAATAAAATTATGTTAACTGGAAATATTCCCAATGCCTGGAAATCCCAAGACATTTTACCGATACTCAAACCTAACAAAAATCCATCTTGCAGCACGTCCTACCGACCCATAGCTATGTCTTCAGTAATGTTAAAAATCACAGAACATCTAGTTAAAAATAGGTTAGAATGGCATTTAGAAAACAAAAAACTACTTAGCGACAGTCAATTTGGTTTTAGGCGAGGTAAAAGTACTTTAGATAGTTTGAGTATCTTTGTTACTGATATAAGGTTAGCATTTTCTTCGAATAATTCTGTAGTTTCTGCTTTTCTAGATATAACTTCGGCTTATGATAATGTGGAAATATCTACATTAAAATATAAACTCCAGCAGCTAGATGTTCCTATTTTACTCATAAACTTCATTTTAAATATTTTATCTGAGAGGTGTATAAATCTTACACTCGAGGATTCTACATGTGAATCTAGACTCGTGTGGAAAGGCCTCCCTCAAGGATCACCTCTTAGTCCTTTATTATATGACATCTACACTTATGATCTTGAATCTTCTTTAAACAATCAAGTAAAAGTGCTTCAATACGCCGATGATCTTCTTTTATATTGCCCCCATAGCTCTATTGCAACGGCTTGCATTACAATGACATCGGCCCTTAGCCTTTTAAAACAATGGATGGATAGCAATGGTCTTGAGCTATCTACCTCCAAAAGTACAGTTGTGCTTTTTTCTAAAATGCGCTTTCCTCCTCCTGTTACTGTATATTATGATGATGCTCCCATTCCTGTAAAATCTTCGGTAAAATTTTTAGGTGTGATTTTGGATAGTAAACTATCTGGGATTCCACACTGTGAGTATATAGCGGCAAGGTGTGAACAGAGATTGAATATATTAAGATGTTTATCAGGGGTTTGGTGGGGTGCCCATCCCTTTTCATTAAAATTAATCTATAATGCAATAGTTAGAAGTGTGCTTGATTATGGAACATTTTTATTAGAACCTTGTAATTTGGCCGCATTAAAGAAACTGGATAGTATCCAGTCCAAAGCATTACGAATAGTGACGGGAGCTATGAAATCAAGCCCAATAAATGCCCTACAGGTTGAAACTGTAGATCCTCCTCTTTCTCTTCGACGTCAGTATCTTTCTGACAAATTTCTATTCCGTTCATTACAATTTTCCAACCACCCTTTACGTGCAAAACTTCAGTCTCTTTTAGATGAAACCAATTCTTCTAATTATTGGTCTCACAAATCTCTGCCCTGTCTTGTTGTAAGCTATAAAAAGTTTATAGCTTTGCAAGCCCCAATTTACCAGTCACTTACATATCCACTCTTTAATCATTCTTATGAATCATTGGTGCTCACTCCGGATGTTATCTTTAATTTAGGTATTAATAAACACGATGATTTTGTAAAAGAGTTGTTTAACTTTTCCAAAGACTTGCACTGGGAGAATTGGCATCATATTTATACAGACGCCTCCAAACACTCTTCTTTAGGAAATGTTGGAGTTGGAGTCTTTCACTCACAATACAATATAGTGCAAAAAATTAAACTTCCTCCTGAGTCATCAGTATTTACTGGCGAATGTTATGGTCTGTTCAAAGCCTTAGAATATATTTACATCATGAAATTGGGAAAAACAATAATATTTACCGACGCTTTAAGCGTATTGCAAGCCATTAAAAGAAATCCTTTTAAATGTAAGCCAATATTTCCTATAGTTCTGTTCATTAGAAGCCTTTTGTACAAATGCGTAAAATTGGGTCTTGAAATTTCTTTCGCTTGGATACCTGGCCATAGTAATATCACGGGAAATGTTAAAGCCGATCACCTGGCTAATGAGGCTGTAGACTGCGGTGATTTGTGTCCCTATATCAACTTTAGCCACGACTTGGCGAATCTGCCTAACATCTTTCTTTGGGAAGCTTGGAGCAAGTTGTGGGCGGATAGCAGCGTTACCAAAGGAAATTATTATTCACGTATTCAGACATATATTCCCAAAAAACCATGGTATTCGAAATTTAACTTCGGTAAGGCTGCTACCAGTTGCCTTATTCGCATGAGATTGGGTCATAACTGTTCCCGAGTCCACCTTGCACGATTGCAGATCGTTTCTAGCGACCTGTGTGAATGTGGTGAGGTGGGTGATTTAAACCACATTTTCTTTTCCTGTCCTCTTCTTAATCATGATCCTTTAATTACATGTCTACTTTGCTATAAAATTCCTTTTCCTACGTCTGTCTCTGTTTTACTTGCAACTAATGATTTCAAAATATACATGTATTTATCTTCATTTATCACTCTTAATAATTTACGTATTTAATAGTTATTTTATTTTTATCGTTCCTAATAATCCTGTCCAATATCCATCCAAATTCCGTGTCCTAAATTAAATTA
The DNA here is from genome assembly GCA_963082945.1 of Cerastis leucographa. Classification (NCBI taxonomy): domain Eukaryota; kingdom Metazoa; phylum Arthropoda; class Insecta; order Lepidoptera; family Noctuidae; genus Cerastis; species Cerastis leucographa. The sequence goes on from OY720378.1 coordinate 11,896,481, forward strand.
TATTTTCTACCAAGTTTCCCCGTTTTTGTATGTGGCATTGCGCAAATAGCGACTTGCCAATAAAAAAATAAAATAAAAAAAAAAAAACCTAAGGTTAAAAACAAGTAACTTGAATACATGTGGAAAAGAAAAATTAGTGATTCTAGCGACGAGGAAGTTTATTTGACGCCAACAGGAAATTGGCTGAGCTAAAGGAGCCAAAACTTTCTCAGAAAACGTTTTGCTGGTATATTTTATTGAATTATCCGAGACCAAGAAATCAAGCACTTGGAGTGTATACAACGTGTAACGTTAAATGCGCAAAACCTCAGACACCCCAAGTGATTTTTAATTCAATTAACCAAATTCTGAGAGAAAAAAAATCATTAAAAAAAACGTAAAGGTTTTATGTGCTGTTTTAGTTTTACTGGAAATTCTGATTGTTTGTTTCTTTCTTTCTTTTTTTCCCGCGTATGAGAATTTTAAAATTTAAATTGGACGACAAACATTATTTTGTGTTTGTTTACCTATTTTGGCGGGTTTGCGCACGTTATGGCTTGACCTATGAACACATAGACAAGGCAACATTTTTAATCAAGATTTTTTTGAAAAAATGTGACCTATATTAAAAAGTGGTTCAATTGATTCTGCTCGTTATTCTGATCAAACTATTTTCAGGTTTTGCGCATTTAACGTTACACGTTGTATATGTATATACAGTATGTTAGGTTAAACGAGGGACATATTGAGGGAGGGTATTCAGTATTCGATTCTCGTCCCAAATATGTAAAAAACCTATAACGTATATAGAAGAATTTTTAATGTCTTGTTTAGTGCCTAGATATTTTGGACTGTCCTAAGCCAGGTAAGTTTAAAGTATGAGGGGAAAATGGATTATACCTAAGAGTCATTGCCCCGCTCACATGTTCTGCGATAGTATTAAGTCGCTAGCGCAAGGGTGTATGCACGTTGCGTGTCATTTGCGAAAATTTTGGTATGGTTCTGTCTGTTATTTATAAATCAGTGTTTTTTTTTTTGTTTATATTTTTATTAGTATCATGTTAGCATGTACTATTATGGGTTTGAATATGTCCCTCGTTTAAACTAACATACTGTATATTTAGATAGAATACGTAACAATTGTTGAGAAAAATCAAGTCTTTACGCCCGCCTAACACTCCAATCAATCGTTTTTTTCTACAATATCGCTACGGAAAGTGTGTTAGACAGCCTATGGGTGCTAATAAAATTAGCAGTAAATAGCAACATTTCTTGAACTTCCAGAACCCCTATTGTACTATTGTAATACTTACCCTATTATAATGTAGTAGTTAATACCTAAACTGTAATAAAAGTATCTTGAGATTGTAAATGTTTTGCATTTAGTCATTTCCTCACTGAGGTGGGATGAAAAGTTACGTGTTGCACTCGAGTGCAAAGATTTTTGACCTTGTGTCCCTCGCTAACGCTCAGGATTCTAATTCTTGAATCACTCGCTGTAGGTTTCTTCGTCCTATTGCATTTGTCTCGTCCATTGTGCTCGCTTTGCTCACAACGAAGAAAAGTGCCAGAATGTAACTTTTGCCAATTATGTTCCCATTGTTGGCAAACAGGCCCGCTCGCTATAGAGAGAATCAGCTAGAATGACGTCCGCCTGCGAGATGGGCATACGACATATTTGCCATCGGGGCAAAAACCTGGATGAGGCTAGCACAGGACCGTGGAGATAGGAACTAGAGAAGAGAGGCCTATACCCAGCTGTGCGTAAATTCAGGCTGTGGATGATGGCTGGAATGTCATTATTAAAAAAAAAAACTAGCCAAGTGCGAGTCGGACTCGCGCACGAAGGGTTCCGTACGATTATTGATAAAAACGATAAAAAAAAACACTTATTTATACGGGAGCCCCCTTAAATATTTATTTTATTCTGTTGTTGTTATAGCGGCAACAGAAATACATAATCTGTTGAAATTTCAATTGGCTAACTATCACGGTTCATGAGATTACAGCCTGGTGACAGACGGACGGATGGATGAACGGACGGACAGCGAAGTCACTATAATAAGGTTCTGTTTGACCCTTTGGGTACGGAACCCTAAAAAAAGATAATAGTATACCTTGGTTTAGATAACAGCCTGTAACAAAAACTATTCATGTGTTTATGGCAATCAATATGTTATAGTGTTCATAATCTAATCAGGCTTGTTTACTAGTTATTATATTATCTAATCGTTCTCATTTCGTGAGTGCTTTCCAGTTGCTCGTCGTATAATATTGTTAAAATAATTGTTCGTTAGGCCGATGTTTTACAAGCAAGTTTGTTCATACTATCTGGTTTTATGGGGTCTTTCAAAGCTGGAGTGTTTTAAGTGTTACATTTATTTACATAATACATGCACATATGTATACATTTATAATACATGTATACAATAAGCATGTACATATAAACTCGGTTTCTCCTTCTTAGCGTGTCAAATGTTAAAACAGTACACGCCAATTTTAGGCCTACATACACTCAAAAAACACATAAGACAGAAACTTAGGTACTTAACTAAATTTTGGTTAGGGTACTGCATTTTGTAATTATAACCCTTATAAATCCTATTTTAAAAGTTATTATTATTTATACTATACTACTCGTCGTATTGCATGGCAAGTTAAGATCTATCTAAAAGATGTACCTACTAACAAATGTATCGTACGATATAACAATGTATATAGTTTACACTATCTACAAAATGCAAAATATTATATTATTTGTAAGTAAAACCTTTAAGTTTTGCGAAGAAACAGACGAGGACAAAGTTATATCACCATTATGACGGATAAAAAACTTGGCCCTGACTGCTTATATAGAACTGCTTTTGGTACATTTTAGTTTTGTTGAGAAACTTCACAGACTTAGCGACTGTCTGCAACAACGACCATAGAAGGTGTTGCATTTCTCTCTTTAGAATATGGAAGCGAGCACCCATCTGGTCACAAATGTTCACATATTTTAGGTAACTATTTTTTTAATTTTTTTTTTAAACGTTGCCCCACACTAGGAATTTCTCCTGTGTCGTGGGTGCGTTTACAAACATTTAAAGATACATACACAAACAGCCAGACCCGGAACAACTATCTTTATCATACAAATATTTGTTCCATGCGGGGATCGAACTCGCGACACGCAGCGCACCAGTCGATCGCTCAACCACTGCGCCAACCGTACTGTCAAACTATACTCTTGATATACACTGCATGGTAAAGCAATATATTGTAGCAGCTACTTAGGGGTTGATATTTTCAAACCCAACTTTACCCATTTCATAATTCATTTTCTAAAACTATTCGAAGCTTCAGTCGTAATTAACGTTTTGTTCAATAGTTTCAGCTAAAAATCCATTTACCGAAAAGAAATCCAGACACAATGAAAATTGGGATATGCTAAAAATATTGTCTCCGAACTAGATATTTACAAAACAATCAATTCACAGGTAAAGTGGGCAAGCATTAAGATTTAAACACAGCTTTAAACACGTAATGCCCACAGAAAATTATTCTAAAGTAATATTATCACGAGCTTGAAACGGCGAAAAATTAGCATTTAAAATAAAACATTTATTACTGGCGTTTAATTTCCGAATAAAATTAAATTTTGAAAGCAGTTATTTTGCCACTTCAAACATTTGACCATTCGTGTCAGAATTAGATAATTTGAGGCGTCGATGTAATAATACCCGGTTAGTAATGCACTTCCAGGCAGCCCCTAGGCAATCTATCTATCTATTCTTCTTAGCGGAAATCTTAATTGCCATTCTAAATTGATTCGTCCCTGAATTTGGCTAAGAATATTACAGCCACATTGCCCTATGGCAATACAAAAGACTACTCGGGAGGAATTGGGGCATAAGCCCCAAAATTACCTACTGGCTATACACCACAGTTATCCGACCAATCATCACATACAGCTCTTTAGTTTGGTGGCCCAGGACCAATCTTAGTACGACACAAAAGGATCTCGAGAAACTACAAAGATTTTCCTGCGTAGCAATCACCAGTAGTATGAGAACTTCCCCCACTGCTGCCTTACAGGTGATGCTGGGGCTACCACCTCTACACCTCGTCGTAAGTGAGGAGGCGGCCAAAGCGACTTTCAGACTCGAAGCATCCGACACTTTAAGCAATGATTCCAGAATCAAACACACACGCATCAGAGTAGACGCCATTAAAGAACAGCCTATGATGGCATCACCCATCGACAGAACCCTGAAGTCCCACTGCTTCCAAAAACATTACAACATCGTACTCACAGCGGAGTCGTGTGACTACTCAGGCACAAACGATCTAAGAATCTACACTGATGGATCAAAAACCGATGATGGGACAAGTGTCGGGGTGTTCTCCGACGATCTAAATATAAAAATATCCAAACCACTTGGAATGCTCAACTCTGTTTACCAAGCTGAGTGTGAAGGTATTATCCAAGCGGCACACGCTATAGAGGCCAGAGAGGTTACGTATACCAATATTCGAATACTTTCTGACAGTGCCTCAGTTCTCCAATCCCTAAACAGTAATTAGATCACGTCGAGACTAATGCTAGAATGCCATAATGCCCTAGAACGAATCACGGTACTGAACCACAACACGGTAACACTACAATGGATCAGAGAACACAGTGGATCCCTGGGGAACGATGCGGCGGATGAACTTGCCAGAAGAGGATCCAGCACAAAACCCTACGGACCCGAACCCATTGTGCCCATTCCTTTCAAGCAGCTAAATAACTGGTTAAAGGATCACACTCGAACACAAGCGGAAAAATGGTGAACCTCGACACCAGGGTGTAGGCAGTCCAAGGAAGCTATGCCGTCCCTTGCCGCAAAGCTGACCAGGCGCCTTCTGCGTCTGGATAGGGATAGCCTGCGTTTGGTGGCGGGGACCATCACTGGACACTGTTCACTGAATAAACACTTCCACACTCTAGGAATCACTGACACTCCCCTGTGCAGGGCATGTATGGATGCGGAGGAAACGGTGGCGCATGTGCTGCTTGAGTGCACCGGTGTCACCAAGATTCGCGAGGCGACCCTGGGAACACCAAGATCCCTTGCGGATGCCCTGAGAAGACCGGGAAGTTTAATCTGCTTCTGGAGGGAGGTGGGCTGGTTGGAGTAACGGCCACTATGGCTCACGCACAATGGTCCACTTAAGGGACTAAGTGCGGAAACCAAAAACCCCATGAAGAAGAAGATGGCGGTCTTTAGAATTCCAAAGTCTAGTTACGAGAATATGTGAAACGGAGTTAGTTTTTAGTTCAAAACTAAGTCCAATACTACGGCCAAGCCAGCTTCTTTATCTAAGGATCAGTATCAATAGTTCCAAAGCTAACAGACATGCATGTAAACTTTAGTCGTAACTTTAAACTTTGGCCAGTTTTTATGTAGGTCTGTCCAGACCATTATTAGTATAGTCCAAAAGAGAACACGCTTGCATATAGTTGTTCAAATACATATAGTAAAAAAACAAATAAAATGAAATAATAGCATAACAACCTTATGCTTATCTGGTTTAGATGTAAAAGTTTCGTAATTTTGGCGTGCCAGTGGCTTTTCACGCACGTCTTAAGACTGAACGAAGTCAAATGTGGTCTCCGTCAAAAATAAGTTTAGTTATGAGATATCCTAAGCTGTAGCACTTGATGTACTGAACTTCGACAAGCGCTGGCGAAGTTATCTGAACTTCATGGTTTTCTTTGTCTGATAAAAATAAAGTTTCACGTCACACCAACATCAAGTTTATCCAAAAGGGTTGAAATACAACAAAAAGGCACAAATCTAGACTTCACGCTGTTTCCGAGAAAATCAGGAAAAAACAAAAAAAAACATATAATCCTTATATCACTTTGCCCTGTTTGGACAGGAATTTGGAAACTTAGGTTTCAACAAGGCACAGATCCAGACTCCGGGCTAGTTACCGAGAATTTCTTAATGGAAAACCTAATAAAACTTTGCCACCCTGGGAATGGAACTCAATACAAACGGTCTAGTGTCACTAGACTTAACTGGTAGCATCTATACAATGCTTTAATAAAACGTACATTAAAGTATTCACTGAACTACGAATACGGAGAACAGCTAATCATTTCAGTTCTTTACGACTTCGCCGGAAGAACGAATAAAAGTGAGCGTAAGTCTGCATTATAGCGGAACAAGGACAAGCTTTGAGGACGAATAAAATCGTTTAATTAATTTATTTCTCTTGAGAACGGATGAAGTTTCCCCTTTAATTTGGTGGTAACACTAAATTAGGCAAGCATTATTAAGTACTGTTTGATTAAATCGTCGGCTTCGATATTATTATATCCGTTTTGTCGTAACTGATACCTATAAAGACATTCTGTTTATTGAACAGATCCACGGATATTATGTACAAAAGTGGTTTGGGGTAGGCTGTGTATATACACTGTATGAGTGTACACACTATACGACCTATCCAATCCGCTGGATTTGAGTAACAAATTTTGTGAATAGTAGTCACTCAAAACTGAAAGCAAATAGTCAAAAGCTTTCGGATGGCCGTCTAACCGCCGTAGCGGTTTGCTTTTATTATGAATTTCTACCTAAAATCAATGCAATGAGCGCGACATTTCTGAATATGATGTTTGAAAGTATTTGAATGTTAGTTCTTTCTTTCAGTTTCGCGTAAGCATCCATAAATTCTGCAGTTTAAGTTTTTTTCTTTGTGCGCAACAGAACCATCACAACAAAACGAAAATTCAGCATCGTTATGAAGTCAGAACACCGTCCTTTAATCCCAACGAACAGTTACTCAAAAGCCTACGGGCAAATTTACACCCTTTGACAATAGCCTTGTTTTCTATGAAACCGATTTGCAGCAACCCGTATTGCAAAAGCTTGACGGTAACTGTTTTTACGGCGCTTTGAGCTTTTTTTGGGTAATCTGTGCAGTTCGACCTCCATTAAAAGGTAAATGGAAATGTATTCGACGGATAGGCACTATCGCCACCCGGTGAAAAGTGGTTGAGCGTCAGCGAGCGCAGACCTACCTATTCGTTAAACTGTTTTAGTTTATAAATATCGAAAATAACAATAATGATGTTATATTATGTTAGGAACATCTAGACCAGCTAATAATATGACATGGTGTAGAATTACCGCAAACTATGACACTTGCTTACGGCCTGGTCACGACTTTGGTCTTAGCGGTGAGCGGCGCGGCGAGCGGGGCGGCGTCGGTGAGCGGTGCGTTTTGCACGCCAACGCCACGTACCCTCAGTAGCGGTTAGTTGCAGCGGCAGCGGTGGACGTATTTAGGTAGTCAAAACGTGCTCAAAATCATGGCGTTATCAAAATTATCCCTTCTCTGTTTAGAAAGCAGTACATTTTTAAAACAATCTGAGAGAAGGAGTGCACGAACTGAATAAAAAACGGTATTTAAATAGCGAATTTCGTGACCTATACGAAGATTACAGAAAATATCCAGATAAGTTTTATGAGTACAGTTTTGACATCCAAATAGGTCGATTTAAAATTTCAGTAACAAATGCTTCGGTATCCATTACCGCCACAAAATCGTCTAAACTTTTTTGTTTAATCTACGCCGCTGAGTACGTCACTCCTACACCGCTGTCCGCACCGCTCTGTTTCGTGGCGTCGCACTCATTCGCTCGTACTTTTGTTCCTGCCGCTCTCCGCACCGCGCGCCGCTGCCGCGATTCGCTCGGAGAAAACCGCGCGCGTTTTCGCTATGAGCGGCGTCTCGTGGCGTGCTTCAAACATTTTCATACTTTTGATCTTACCGCTCGCCGCCCCGCGCTTAGCTGCCGCTCACAGCGGCAAGGTCGTGAACGGGCCGTTACGCCACAGTTGAGAGTTAAGCAGCCAACACACTATAAGCAAATTGTATTTAAAATATATTATATTTAAATATAGAAGTTTTGAGGAACGTCGTCAAGTCTCAGTGTTAAAGTCAGGACAGTAATTAATCGGGTGGAGCGTACGCTCGCCTTCTTATTCTAATATGTGATTGATTTATCATCAGCATGGCCATAAATGGCCAAGTGAGGGACAAATCTAACCGGCCGGCCTCCTAAAAACGGTTGATTTAATCGTGTCGTTTTAGATATAGTGAGGAAGGCGGTATGTATGCCAAAAAATAATGAAATCTCCAAGGTAGCTATAGAATTAGACAGTTTTGACAAAATGCTGGCTCATTTGACAACGCGTTCAGCCTTTACTGCTTGCACATTTCGGGAGCACGTGGACACTTCTGTGCCAAACTCGTAAAATTTTGGGCTGAATCGGTTAAGATTGACACGCTAAGAAGAATATTATGAGAAAATCGTCTTCACGTTGAAAAAGGTTTTGAATTGTCGAGTTTGAGTCGAGTTGAGTTTACCAAGAAACATTGTATTAAGACGCGTATAACTTGGGCCTCGCTCTTCACTTAATCAGTTTGTTGCTAGGGGCAAATCCGCTTGATTGCATTCCTGCGGTTATTGGTTTTTAAGAAAATGATAACATTTAAGTACCTCGACGAAGATACCTTTGGATAGAAAAATGTGCTCGGTGTGAAGATTAAGTGGATTATACAGCGCGTTGAGTAACTTTACAGACTTAAATATGTCAAACATTTTAGGATCAAAAATTAGTTAGGAGAAGCCGCCTTCGTGGTTATAGTTTTATGATTACACTTTCCAGTTTAAATATGTCCGGTAGACGACCGATTTGTAAAGATAGGTGTAAATAATTGCTATACGTATGAAAAGCCTTGGCTGGGGGCCTTAAAATCATTTGAGGTCACCACAGGATAGTCCGGTTGAGCAGTAACAACCTTAGCAGTGCAGTGCAGTGATCTGCAAGTGGCCACATAAAAAAGGCATCTTATAGTGGTAGCATTGCCATATTGAATGGCAAATGTGCCTTCTGGGCATTTTTCCTGTTGACTACGATGTGGCCGAATATTTTGACGGCTCTAATTAATTGCCCCTTTACAGTAGGTACATATTAATTTTATTTTTTTCATAAATATTGGAAGTTATGCATATCTCATTTAGATATACACCTAATAGTCACATTCTTTCCAATTTACAATAATGCAAAAAAAAAACAGTAACAATTTTCATTAAAAGTTTCACACGTTTTGTAGAAAAAAACCGTGTATACAAGTTGTTGTTTTGCATCCTCGTCAAATTCAAGGAGGTAATTATAGTAATGATTCTCGTCCCGAATCAATAATAAAATGGGTGCCTAGGTAATATCCTTTTTTTATTCTTATTTACGAAAATCAGTAAGTATGAATCACTCGTGTTTTAAACGCGGCCCGTATGATTCTCGCCCTATAACCGCGCTTTCATACACATTAATAATCCACGTTAAGGGGGTTATTCTGAAATACTGACAAAAAAAGACAGCATTTATTAATAATTAACTAGAAACCGTAATTTAAATTGATCATTTATATCTTGACATCCTCTTTAATTTCGACGAGGATGCAAAACAACACCTTGTCTATATAGGTTTGCAAAATAAAGGCCGAGGTGATCCTAGTTAATGTTGGAAATTACCCGCGGCTATGCTGAATGGTTTTTCAATTCATTGTCGCTTTTCAATAGACCGCGGCAACTGTTGCATGCTCGTGGACTAATAAAAAATTTTTTATAAATTGTTTGTGACTTTTTGTTTGCCGTAGTTGTGTCCTGTGTTGTCTACTAACATCAATGTTTAAATTAGCCTTGTTACATTATTTAGTTATGGTTAAACCAATGTCAACATAGCACAAATAGTTTTTCAGGTTATTATGGACTGTGATGAGGAGAAAAATGAAGACAAAAGTGTCGTAACGAAAGTTTTGAGTATGAATGTGGGTACCTCTGAAATGATAACTGATAAACAATCATGAAAGAAGAAGACATGTTGCGTTGACACTTGACCCTAAATAAATTAAGACCAGGGGGGGAACTATGACGCTTTAAACATTATTGTTCCATTCTTATTCCAGAGTGGGAAAGAGATGGAGCTAGATGATCTGTATAGCTCCGTCTCTTTTTCACTCTGGAATGAGAATGGAACAATAATGTTTTAAGACGTCATGGTACGCCACCAGGGCAGGGGAATGATCAGGTAGTGGACAGTGCTTTAATTTAGCATACTTAAATTTTCGGAGAGATACTATGTAAAAGTGTTGGTAAGTTACCTATCACCTTCTCGTATTGGTCGACGTAAATATAATATACTGTATCAAATTATCTAGCAGAAATATTTGAATATCACCAACAGCGCCGTTGAAATACAATATTCTAAAAAGAAACTGGCTCCTTAACTATATTATCTAACTTGAAGTCGTAATAGACTCGCGGAGCTCAATTTATTTGGGCACGCAGATATACAACGATCTAGTTACATACATACTTGTTCGTACCCTACTTGCAACTGACAAATGATAAATGTCTGTTTGGATTTGAACGAATACGAATTCCCCCATGGCTACAACATACGCGCCCAATAAGACACGGATATAAATATGTTACCCGTAACTTTGAAAATTTCCAAAATTTCCTGAATGTCCATGTTATATGTCAGCGCAGTTTCTACGTTTAGTAAAAGCTGGATGTTTATCATGGTTTTAAATTACACATACGAGTTACTACGAGGATTAAGGGGCCCGGAAGGCATATAAAACCAAAACTGGAACAGGGGTGCCAATTCCACAACTCGAATTAAAAACGGTGATCGATATGCGACGTTGCGTACGTGACTTAGGGTGGAGTCTGTGAAAATATTAGATAAAAACTTCTGTAATTGTGAAATATATAGGTAGTGAGTTCAAATACGATTAAATTTATGTACCAGTTTTATTTTTGTATACTTCTTCTCCTTAGCGTGTCGATGACAATTTAAATTGAGTCAGCCTTTGGGCTGACTTAATTTGGCGACGACTTTGGCACTTTCAGTAGCGTTCATGTGTTGCTGCTGTGATGTGCAAGCAATAGGACAGGCTGGGCACGATAAAAAGTGTCCGATCGTTTGTGGGATGGCATCACATTTACAATCCAGAGCAGAGTCATCTATGACGCTCCACCTGAATTGAAAAAAGGTTTTCCTTGCTTCGGATAACCTGTCTGCGGAGTCTATTCAAAGACATCCAGGTCAGCTATGGTAACACGTGTCCAAGTGGGATTTTCAGCTAGTGGCACAAATGGGTTGGATAGGGAAACACTTTCTCATCACAGCTTGAGTCTTTCTTTAGAGCATTCGCCAGTGAGCGGAGACACACACTTTAAAAAACTGTGGCATATTTTCAGCCTTTGCACGAAGATGATATTATGTAAAGCGTGTCTTGCGTCGGAAATCGTTTTGGCTCTTTCACTTCTTCAACTTCAAATGGCGCTATGCCTGCCAGTGGAAACAGCATCTGTACCGGGATCGGTTTGAGGCAAAATTTATGATCCAGCACGTTTCATTCAGAGGTGTATCCACTAATCTTACATAGGCTGAGCGACTCCATAGAGGGCACGCATATTCAACCACAGAGAAAGATAGCGCCAGCCCAGTAGTCCGCATGACGTCAGACGAAGCACCCCACTATGACGAGACTAGTCGCTGTACATCAAGCAGAAAGTGTACACTCGCAATTGTCTTTACTATTGCGAGTGTGCATACTCTGCTTGATGTTGTTCCAGTTCTTGCTGAAAGTTCACTAACTTTCAGCAAAAACTGCAACACCTGTCAGAAATAACACCGAGATATTTAGGGAAGTCGCTGTGCTCGATGGAAACGCGAACCCAAATGATGTTAAGTTTGCGGCTCGCCACTATTGCGAAGATGGAATATGCATGACTGCGTTTTGCTCGGATTGGGCTTTAGTGTGTTAGCGGTAGTACGTGACTAAGTCACCTAGAGCTTCTGACAAGTACACCTCGAGGAGATCAAAGGTAGTAGCTTGGGAGGTAAGGGTCAGATCGTCTGCATAAAGGAAACGGGAGGTATGCGGGTTAGATAGTTGGTTAATATAGATATTGAATAGGAGCGGTGCTAAGACACTACCTTGGGGTAGGCCGTTTTTCTGTAATCTCCAACGACATGGCTTGGCGGAGCGGTTTGAAGGGACTCACCGGTGAGCTTTCGAATAGTACTCCAACCCTTTTTACTGTTATGAGCCATTTCGATGCTAGTAACAGTATTCGTCCACCTCTCCCGTCTGTTTTCGCCTAGTTTTGACAGCAGCATTTCTCCAGCTAATGTGGCTTCCTCCGAGAAAGGTTCAGATCGATACAGTGATTCGTATCGGCTCAGTAGTTCACTGGACTCTGTCGATAGTTCTGGGATGTAGGAAGTCCTGCAGCCCTTTGGTATGTCTTCGGGAGTTAGTCGACACAATCTCAACAAACTGGTCGAAGTTTTGCGGGATTGGCGAGACATTAAAGAGTGCGTCATAGATCGATCGCGTGAACGATTCCCAGTCTGCCTTGGTGCAGTTGAATCGGTGCTTGAAGGGAACATTTATAGGTCGGACCACGGGTTCGATGCACTTTATTAACTTGATTTATTTTTTAATCAATCTATCAATTCATTATTACTTTTTATTGCATGTATAGTGTAATAATGACAAAAGTGTATTTATATTGTTGTGGATCTAATATGGGTCAATGACCTGAAATAACTATTTTTTTAAGATTACTTATTAATGCTGGTCTCTCACTGTACAGGAAATCTGTACGTACGAGGCCATGTTATACTGGAAATTATCTAGCTTAGCTAGCTTAGCTTGATAAGTCACCGTGTGTAAATCGGAAAAAAATATTATCCGCGGTAATCCTCCTATTTTCGTGTCTTATCTACCTCAGTGTTTTAGCTGTTATAAAACAACATATAAAGAGATACTTTATCTGGAATATAGTCGTAAATAATGAAATGATGGCTGCCAAAACAACATACTCTCTTTTCTTGTACTTACTTTGATACATACAAATGTACAGACAGCATCAGTATGTGCTAACCCCTCTACAGTCCCACCGAGTACGCCAGGGGGGTAACTACTTAATGGGGCTGTCTGTACGTACCCACAAAATACTAACTTATTTTTGCTGTCGATAAAACCAACATTGTTCCTCTTCGCTATAGTACACGTTATTATACGTGGTTCAACAAACACTGGATAATATAAAGTATGATTTCAGCACAGATGAATTCAATTTCGAAGATCTATCAATAACGAAAGTGCCCGTGAAGATTTACTGTTGCTTCGCCGTGGTTAAGATCAGATGTATACAGAAGCTTGTACTTAGTCACGGCGGTGGATCCATGCAAAATACACGACCGAAAATTTTCACGGCAAAGCAATCTCTGATTTTCATGAAAAATCACTTGTGCGAGAACAACATACCATAAACTAATAAACATTTTGAATACTTACAGTTTGAAGGTAAAATAAGTAGAACAGGTTAACGATTTCAACGAGGGTTTCCACAGCCATAGTCCCCACCCATGGGAGAAGAAAGTACTTCATGTCCTAAAACAAAAGAAATCGTACATAAGCATTTTTGTAGCGTTCCTCCACAGAAGGAGCTTCTATACGCATTTACTTTTAAAGTTGACAGGGTATATTATCATTACTTTTTTAATTTTCTTTTTGGTATGCGAATAAACACTATACATTGAAGGTGGGAGGCTTTTGTTCTACCCGTCATCGTGATATTTTTTCAGACTAGCACACATTAAATGATATAAGTCCATATTATGTTAGTCTGCAGATACTTAAAGCTATGTTAGTAAAATTTAAAATAAATATTATTTTGGACATACATGAGCGACCAATGCCTCAGGATTAGGCTGTCAACTCTGTCCGACACCACGCTCAGAAGTGTGTTGGTGCTACTTTTTACCGGAGACCACAGGGATGCCGTTCTTTTGCGTAGCACCGCCTGGAAGCCGTCCGTGCTGTGGTCGGTGAACATGCCGGAGGCACTGCACCGCCTTGGGAGCCCCAACAAACCCCTGAACGCGTTGTTATACCTGCCTACCTGTGGCCTAACCCACGCGAACCGGTGCCTACGCAGCCTACCCTGCGCGACCCTAGCCGCTACCGTTCCTGAAGCCTACTGCTGAGCCGGTGCTGACCGGCCCCCACGTCTGCACGTGCTGCCAAGGGACGGTACCCTTCCTTTTAACAGTGTTAGTGAACGGAACAGAACAAAGTGACAAGTACCCGCGACCTATTATAGTGCACCCTAAATATATGTATTAACTGGTCCAGCTGTTTTACTGAACTTTACCTACCTACCTATTTGTTAACGGCCTGCGCAGCCTACCCTGCGCAGCCCTAGCCGTTACGCGCAGAGCATTGCAGGCTTTTTCAGTGTAATTGCTCCACAGGTTGCACGTGTTTAACGTTTGGCAATAGCTTTTAAATTGCGTGACTTTTACATCACGTGAGCATCACGCAAACCTACGAGAAAGCAAATTACCCAAATATTATACCTGGCAGCCATCTAGTATTAACATAGGTTGTTTAGTAGATATACTACCAACTTATTCAATTATTACTATGATCTATTCCAAACCATTCGGTATCAGGGGTATACAAAGACAAAATTTGTGCTTTGTCACGAATTACTAGGCAATTGGACCGATTAGTGATCATTTGGGAGATTATTCGCCCTGCTCTAGACCGTTGTTGCAAATCCTTACGTTTGACTAAGTGGTGGCCAATGGATAAAAGGAAATTTGAACAAGAACATGGATTCAGAACTATAATATTCCTCATCAAGAATTAGCAATAATATACTTGCTAAGAAACTAAATTTAAATAAAATGTTTGTGAGCTCAAAGACATATACAGTATGTTAGGTTAAACGAGGGACATATTGAGGGAGGGTATTCAGTATTCGATTCTCGTCCCAAATATGTAAAAAACCTATAACGTATATAGAAGAAATTTAATGTTTTGTTTAGTGCCTAGATATTTTGGACTGTCCTAAGCCAAGTAATTTTAAAGTATGAAGGGAAAATGGATTATACCTAAGAGTCATTGACCCGCTCACATGTTCTGCGATAGTAATAAGTCGCTAGCGCAAGGGTGTATACACGTTGCGTGACATTTGCGAAAATTTTGGTATGGTTCTGTCTGTTATTTATCAGTGTTTTTTTTTTGTTTATATTTTTATTAGTATCATGTTAGCATGTACTATTATGGGTTTGAATATGTCCCTCGTTTAAACTAACATACTGTACCTATACGTTCGTAAAAAGTAACCACACGTTACCAACCCGCACTGGGCCCGCGTGGTGGATTACAGCACACTCCCTCATAGAGAGGAGCCCTGTGTCCCAGCAGTGGGAACATTACAGGCTGATGATGATGAAAAAGTAACAAATATGAGGGTAAGCGATCACAATAACAAAAACATGTGTAGGTATCTAGTAGCTAATCACCAGCCAAGCAAATATGATGCAAATCATAAGTGAGTTGTCGAGAATCTAGGGATATTTGCTGTTTTACCTTAAGATAAACTGTACTTCGAGAACGACCGCCAGAAAGGTTAAATACAGACATATTCCTTGTTTATTATTAAATCACTAGTTGTGCCCGCGACTTCGTCCGCGTGGAATTTAACAAAAAAGGTATTTAGTTTATTAGGTTTTTTTATAAAATAGTAGAGGCCTAAGTTACTCCTTATTAAATCAGCTATCTGCCAGTGAAAGTCCCGTCAAGATCGGTCCAGCGGTTCCAGAGATTAGCCGGAACAAACAGACAGGCACACAAAAATTGTAAAAAATGTTATTTTGGTATATGTACCTTATATACATTCATATGCATGTGGTAAAAAGCAGTTACTTTAATATTACAAACAGACACTTCAATTTTATTTATTTGTATGTATGTATGTTAGATCATGAATTTTGGTACCAAAGTTGACTTTAGTATTCAATAAATTACCTAAATTAACTTTCTACTTTGTCACATTCAAAACCCCTGACTTCTGTATAACAATACATCCATCAGCACAATGTTTTGAGTGCGTTACATTGAGCGCTACCGTTAATCGTAATTTTTCACACCAAAAATACTTATAACTGTTGCTATAATTGTTACATAATTTGATGTAGGTACAAAATGATTGGTTGCCACTGACAGCTTTTTTATTTTACAAGGGCTTTTAGAAGGTTTTTTTTTGTATCTATTATGGCATACAATAAATAAAAAATACTAAAGTTTCCCTTCATCAAATGCAGTTGATTTTTATTTCGGACCCCAATTTTATGCTGAAATTACTGCCTAACCAACTGTGGGCTAAAAACATACAGCAAAGATATTTATTTAGTATAGTAGACAGGCTCCAAAAGAAAAGTTGTACAAAAATTGTGATCGAATGTCTAATGCTTAGAAGCAAAAACTTAATAGTCAAGTATGAAAAGTTACATTACTAAGTAGTCTCGACTACTAGTAAGGTATGAACCCCTAAAACAGCCTAAAAAAAACTAAGAAATTCTTATATTTTTGAATTTAGGACACAAATGCATGTTAATTTTTTGATAAGCTAATCATTTCACAATTTATGTAATAAATTTTATTTATGATATTCTGTTTTTAAACACCATTTAAATCGTTAATTATTAAGGCCTAAACCTGCAGCTCTTTGTTATGAAAAAAACCGGCCAAGTGCAAGTCGAACTCGCGCACCGAGGGTTCCGTACAAACCAAAATTACTGAACAGAAAAAAATAAAATATGTGATGTAACAAAAAATTTAAGGTTTTCGGAATTTTTCCTTTATATGTGCTATACAGGGTGATTGGAAGATGGGTGCAAAGCTTTAAGGCGAAGATAGTACAGACAATTTAGAACCATTTAAGCCATGGTTGTCTTAGACGAAGTCTTACCAAATATTTTTAACCAAATTTTTAAGTTTTTTTTCGGAAATTCTCAAAATTTAATGTAAACTGCATAATTATGGCCAAATTGAATGATAAATGAATTCATTTTTTATTTATTTAATTAAAGTAATGTGTAAGCAATCAAGCAAAACATGTTTTAGGCTTCTGTGTCATTAGACATTTTTTTTACAGACATTTAAAGATCAGAAAAAATAAAAAAATTGTACAATACGTCTTTTAAACCTTATTCAAAAAAAAAACGGAGGGTGCTTTTTTTGTTCAAACCTTTTTGAAGACATGCTTGATAATCGCTCTTTCTTTTGAGGTATCATTTATGCGGATATCTTACAAATTATTGAAATTAGGACCTAATAAACCAAATCGAGGGAGAAATTTTAAATTTTAGGCAGTCTAACAAAACACAAAATTTTTGCTTAAAAGAATACTTTATGTGCTCGAAATGATAACATTGTTCAATTCTAAGAATTTTTGGCACATGCAGGAACCAATTGAGGGGAACCCATTGAGGGGATTCTCTAAACAATGGCCACCGAGCGCGGTGCGACGGCATTTCCAGGTAGAACGCCCAATGAATAGCAAAAAGCGATAAAGAGTTGGTTTTTACAGCAAAATGGTCTTAGTTACTGAGGCAACAAAGTCGTTTTTCTTTAGTCAGGGTCAGTCGGTCCGTGATGAAGCCGTTACATCTTTTACTTATTAGTCAAACTACTGCCCTTGTGAGTGGACGTTGTCGTGTTGATTCACAATTTACCGTGTTCAGTTGTAGCCCTTTGCGTTCCTGCACGTGTTGTTTGCGTTAGTTTTGAACTTTTTTGTTTCACCGTGTCCAGTCGTAGCCTCGCGCTCCTGCACGTGTTGATTTTTGACTTAATTGTGTTGAGTTGACGTTTAGTGCGCTCCTACGCCGTTTTTCTTAATTGTTAAGTGACTATGGCTACTTTTTCCAATCAAGAATATGCGGATATCGTATTTATGTACGGTAGAGCAGACGGCAATGGATCTTTGGCGCGACGGATGTATCAAGAGCGCTATCCGAATCGCAGGATACCGAATGTCCGAGTGTTTTACAACACGTTTCGTCGTCTTGCCCAAGATGGGTTTCACCGCGTGGAACCTGGAGTCAACCCGGGCAGACACGAAACTGCCGTCGACGAAGACATTTTAGCAGCATTTCAAGCGGATCCTACTACCAGTACTAGAGCAGTAGCTCGAAATTTAAACATTTCTCAATGGAAGGTGTGGCATACAATGCACCAAAATGATAAGTATCCGTTCCATGGCAGGAGTGTGCAAGGTCTAGTAGAGCAAGATCCTCAAAGAAGAATTCAGTTCTGCCGTTTCCTCCTCAACAGAGACATCGAAGATGCGTGGTTTCTGAAATCAATCTTGTGGACGGATGAAAGTAAATTTTCAAGGGAAGGTATTACAAACTTTCACAACATCCATGAATGGGCCGACGTAGACAACAATCCACATTTTAAGAAGCAGGTGTCATTTCAGATGAAATTCTCTGTGAATGTATGGGCTGGAATAATTGGCAGAACATTGATTGGGCCCCACTTTTTGCCTGATCGATTGAATGGCGAAAATTATTTGCAATTTCTGCAAATTGATTTACCACTGCTGATAGAGGAATCAGGTGTCCCGATCTTCGAAAGAGACCGAACAGTCATCTTTCAGCAAGACGGCTGTCCAGCGCATTGGACTTTAAATGTAAGGGAACACCTCAACAATTGCTTTCCTGATAGCTGGATCGGCAGGGATGGACCCATCCCTTGGCCCGCTCGCTCCCCAGATCTGACCCCGTTGGACTTTTTCGTGTGGGGCCGGGCCAAGGAACTGGTGTATAACAACAAAGAAATTAACACTAGAGAAGAATTGATACAAAGAATAAATTCAGCGTTTGAGACAATGAAGCAGGAGATGATGTTGAAAATAACGACTACAGAAGTTAGAAGACGGGGCCGTGCTTGTATTAGGAATCACGGCCGTCATTTTGAACATGAAAAATAAATAATTTTAATTCAAATGTTGTTTTAATTAGTCTGCCTAAAATAAAAAAAAATCTCCCTCAAATTGGTTTGTAGGCCCTAATTTCAATAATTTGTAAGATATCCGCATAAATGATACCTCAAAAGAAAGAGCGATTATCAAGCATGTCTTCAAAAAGGTTTGAACAAAAAAAGCACCCTCCGTTTTTTTTTTGAATAAGGTTTAAAAGACGTATTGTACAATTTTTTTATTTTTTCTGATCTTTAAATGTCTGTAAAAAAAATGTCTAATGACACAGAAGCCTAAAACATGTTTTGCTTGATTGCTTACACATTACTTTAATTAAATAAATAAAAAATGAATTCATTTATCATTCAATTTGGCCATAATTATGCAGTTTACATTAAATTTTGAGAATTTCCGAAAAAAAACTTAAAAATTTGGTTAAAAATATTTGGTAAGACTTCGTCTAAGACAACCATGGCTTAAATGGTTCTAAATTGTCTGTACTATCTTCGCCTTAAAGCTTTGCACCCATCTTCCAATCACCCTGTATAACATTGCTTCATGCCAAGTTTCAAGATTCTAGGTCGACTGGAAGTACCCTTTAGGTTTTGATTCCCTAGCGAGTAGTTGCGAGTTTGTAAATATGCGGCTCAAATTGCTGTTTCTTTTGATTGCTTTGACATAGAAATTTGATTTTGTTACAGCTGAAAGGTATTATAGACTTGAGTATTTGATATGAATTTCATTTTTATACCTCTACACGTTCATGAGGAAAGGGGTAGTAAGTTAAAAATCATTAAAAATATTTTTATTACATGATTTAACTAAAAAATTACGGTTTTTGCAATTTTTCCTTTATATATGCTATAAGACGTTGCTTCGCACCAAATTTCAAGATTCTGAGTTCACGGGAAGTACCCTGTAGGTTTTGATTCCCTTGCGAGTGTCGAAATTTTGCGGCAAATTGCGGCATAAACGGCTGTATCTTTTGATTGCGTTGGCTTAGATGTTTAAATTTTTCACAACTCTAAGGGACAGTAAACTTGAGTATTTGATATAAATTCCAGCTTTATACCTTGATGCGTTCCTGAGAAAAAGGGTCTTGACAGACAGACAGACGGACAACAAAGTGATCCTATAAGGGTTCCGTTTTTTCCTATCGAGGTACGGAACCCTAAAAAACAATCACCGCCGACTACAAGGAATTGAACAGTTTATTGAAATTGGCAAAATCAGGAAAACAAAAAAATCCACGAGTGTGTCATGTTGAATCTAATCGTAGTGCGATAAGAGCCAGTTTTCAAAGAAGTTAATTGAATGTTTTTTTTTGCATTTGATAGCCTACTTCGTGAGGTATGAGGTCCAATACCTACAGGTATACGTGGTGAAAGTAGGGTCGATAAATGTCTTTGTGTTGGTGGATGCACTTTTAATCATAAATCTTATTTATTTCTGTAATCATATCATTTTCTTGCCCATATACCAATTTATTTGGGGTCGGCGCAGCATGTCTTCTTCTTCCATACTTCTTTATTACTTGTCATCTCATCTGATACCTCCTTTCTCGCCATATCATTCTTAAGTTGGTTGTAAGAAACACTTTTACATGTCTCAAAACTTCATAAGTTTAAGTTCTCAAGTTGTAGTTTAAGACACATCGCCTTCTTACGATGTTTTCCTACACCGTTTCACCGGAGATCAAAATTAACACAAAGCAAGGTGTGTCTGTGTTCGAACCTACGCAGCTGCGGCGTACAACTCGGAAGCCGCTGTTGTTTTTACCTTGCCGCCAGGGTGGGGGCTGTTAACAACGGCCTTGTCAGTAATCAATAGGTAGGTTTGGCTGTGACGCGATTACCAACGACCGTTGACAGACGACATATGACAGGTGACAGCTCGTCGACTTGGACAAGCGAGACGTGTCAAAGGGCCATACTATAGCAGACGGAGCTAACGGTCGATCGTGATCGCGTTACAACTAATCTCACTACGTTCCATGTGGTTTTTGAATTGATTTCAATCGTTAAATATTGTGACCATCCCCTATTATTTTGTAACGAAAGTTAGATTACCAATAAAAAACAGTGTACTGAACCACAAACGAGTGTTATTTTGAGATTTCCATCATGTCCGACCAACATGAAAATGAACGCTACCCTCCTCCGTCGATATATTCAAAACGAGGCCATGTTATATATGGAAATGCATAGAAAGAAAGAAAGAAAACATATTAATTAGGCACATGCCACAAGACAAAACATAAAATAAATAAAAACTTGAAAATAAACGGAAAAAGATAATATTGTGTGTCTCACGGCTGCGCCAAATAGGCCCAGTTCAGCAAACTGCCGAGCAGCTAGTGCCCGACGCTGTTTTTTAACTGGAGCCGAGATAATGACGTGAAGGACTAATAACAGTTGGGTAGGTATGTACTTTGTGTTATGAATTATGTGTATGAATAGATATGTACCTACTTATATAGAATACCTAAATATCAGTGCATTATAACAAATAAAACAAAAATCAAGAAAAAGTGCAAAACGAAACAAAAAACCGATAGGTACCAAAGAAAATGGGACAGACGAACGGAAACATAAACCTGTTTCGCACGTTGTTTCGTTTCTAACTACTAGACGCACAATATTTAATCAATCCGTGCACTTCGTCAATATAAAAGTACTCTGTGGTCTGTACGCTGCAAGCAGCCTCTAGCTTGATGTGATACCTTGTGTACTCTATACCCTGTAGGTACTGTGCGCATGTTGTATAAAACGTTTGCTGCAAATGATTTGTGTATTTTTGCAACAAAGAATAAACAGCAATCGGCGCGTTTGAACCGTTTTCAAATTTCGTCAGCGGTTTTGCGTGGTTTGGTTTTGTTTGCGGCTTTTTCGCGGCAGTTTTAACTGGCTGATTTCGTGCCGTTAATTTTTAATAAGTAAATACAGAACCTATACAATGGGTCGATGAAAATCGTTGGTAGTTAAATGTTTCAAGAAAATTTAGAAATCAGGGCGAAGTGAGTTTGAATATAATGAGTTTCATTTCGAGGTCAGTTTCAAAACAATCTTATTAATAAACTTATAGACCACTACCTATCTGAGTTCCACAACATAATATGTTACTGGGTAAAACGATACCCTTTGGTAAGATTGGTTGTGGGACTATCGGATTCTTACTACTATCGACTACAAAAGACAGCCGGGACCATAGGCTTAAGTTTTTTTCGAGGTACGGAGGAGCTTCATCGTCATCATAATCAGCCTATAATGTTCCCACTGCTGGGACACAGGCCTCCTCTTTATGAGAGGGAGTGGCCTGTAATCCACTACGCGGACCCAATGCGGGTTGGTAGATGTCACATGTCTTCGAATTTTAATTCTAGAACATGCTGGTTTCCTCACGATGCTTTCCTTCACCGTTTTTGAGAGCAGCGGCGATCTAATGAATTACACAAAGTAATGCGCCTGCCTGGGTTTGAATCCACGGCTTACTGCTCGTAAGTCGGGGCTGCCACCACTGGGCCACCGCTGCTCCGACGAGCTTTATATGTGATGGAAAATTGCCCATCCACGGACCGACTTCTGTAAGCGTAGTTTGACCTTCGATCGACCTGTGCGGTTGATATTACTTAACGACGAGCTCCTCGAACTTGTACATGCATGAACTAGCCACACTATGCAAGGCAATTACCTCTGCCCTCTTCATTTGAAAATTACAGGCGTGATAATGGAATCCATCTGATTTTTGATCTTCATGACATTGAACATAAGACTTAAAATAGAATACATCTACAGTAACTTGTGTTTGCATTAGACAAAGAGAAAACGCGACATGACACATGGAGGCAAAGTTTTGAAGTCTTAAATCAAATGTAAACTTTATTAATGAATATTCCTTATATATGTTGGTTAGGTATCTACTAACATAACGTTGAAATGCTCTCAGTTTTTGCCATCCATCATCTGTGTGATATACCTGTAAATGCTGCTACTGTTTTGCATATTGTTTCAAGAGTTGACGAAGACACGCGAGATGTTGGTATAACAGTTTGATATCGGATAGCAAAGTCACTCACTTTCTATTTTAGAATGTATAAGTATTTTATATTTGGAGTTAAAATGTTCAAGTTGTTTGGTATGTTTTTCATATAAATTTATTACGCCAGAACTTGAAAGAAAGTCATGTACCTACTGAATGCTTTTTTGTCGATACCTACTGATTCCAACGATTATCGATTAAAATAAACAGCGGTATTAGTACCGCTAAATAGGGAAATAGGAAACCGTAGCAAATAAGGGTTCTATTTAGATAGAACCCTTATTTCTCCGTATCTTAATTTAACCTGCAACCGTAAACCCGGCCTAATTGTTTATCAGTTAATTACACTCTCGTCATTGTGTGCATGTGACGTCACGTCAAACTTACTGCATCAATATCACTCGCTATCAAGCTGTCCGTTTGTTAAAAATGATCAAATAAATTCGAGCTGATTAGCCAAACATTATTTACAAAACAAATTTCGATTTCATTGGAAGCCTTAGTCACGTACCTACTCGTGAAATCTGCAATCTTTGCTTTCCAGATTACAACACAGTTACCGGTACATTATTAAAATACTTTTTTGACTAATGTCATCATTGAAATATTATGGGGTGTGTTACCTACTACGTTACAATGGTAAGTTTAACGCCTATATATAAAGCTAAAGGTATGCCTTACGTCAATTATAAAGTGATCAATTAAGAGGGTGTTTTGTATGAACCTTACCTAACCCATATTTAGAGGGTGTACATGTTTACATGTCACTAATTTAATTCACTTTTGTCCAGACTAAAGGCAGTCTTGAACAATATGCTATTTAATAATAATATACTATTTAGTATTTTAGGGAAAATTTAATTTTATATATTTACAAATACCTAGGTATTATTCAATAGAAAGTACAATGAAATGAACTGGGTACCAATGACCGCTTTACCGCGCAAATTCCGAGCAAACGGAGATTTGGCCTTTTATGTTAAACGAGCAAAAATGTGATTCCCTTTTGACCCTAGACGGGTAACCAATAAATGTGCTTTTGAAGAATAAATTTTGCAAATATTGGACATAATACAACCTACCTGCTCATGGATTTGCTTCTGCTCATCGAGATATATTCTAGTTTCCAAATACGGCTTCATTTCAAAATACAACTCCAACTAGATTATACTGAAATGTGGATGTAAAATCAACTCTGGCTCTGCATCTGTCTTTCGGGCATCGAACGACTCGTAACGACTGGCATGGAAGTATGTTTGACATCCCAGATCTACTGTTTATTATGCACTCCGATCCATGCAAGGGTATCGGCATGAAAAGAACATCGGAGTCGTGAGCTGGTATCGTTATTTTTAGATTTATTGTAGGGTCGGTCCCCGCCCACGCGAATGTTACGTAGCCCTTAGACATTAGACGCGAATAAGATAATATAATATTAACGAGTGGGCTTGTGCTAACTTACTGAAAACGCTAAAGGAGTTCCGTTCACTTAATATGATGAAAGTACCTTCTGAATACGGCCTCGCCCAGATAAAGTGTTTTGTAGCGCAGATACTATAAGCCATCAACAAATGCATTTTTGCTTGTAAGGCAAGCAAAAACGCACGTGTCCAGTTTTTCGGTACGTGTGATCGTGTCCTATCTAGACGTTCATGTATAATTGAACTTTTGGCCTTCCTCATATACTTACTCTGGGGTTTTGTTCTGTACATTTCACACTTACAAGAGCCCTTTATGTCCTAATTACCTAGTTAATGACTCATTATTTTTAATGAGTGTTACAGTTACATGTTTTACCGTAGTGACTACATTTCTGGTTGCACAGTCGACTGAAGTCTGCTCTGTTTATTTTGTGTGAATGGAAGACCAACCTTTACATGCCGAGTTTTCTCGAGTGCCTCAGAAAACACATTA
Organism: Cerastis leucographa; assembly: GCA_963082945.1. NCBI lineage: Eukaryota > Metazoa > Arthropoda > Insecta > Lepidoptera > Noctuidae > Cerastis > Cerastis leucographa. The sequence goes on from OY720378.1 coordinate 11,921,316, forward strand.
AGCCTTTGCTCCCGCCTGTCATCTGAAGGACTTTGTCGTTACAGGTAGTGGCTAGTGGAAAGTCTGAAAACCACGACTTTATTACTGAACTCCGAAGTTCAAAATACCGATGTACGGTATACATAAAGTTTGTAAGTTCGAATTACGTTACTTTTGTTTTAAATTATCTCATGATTAAAGGTACTTTAGCAAATTTAGGATTATTAAAAACTACTATTACCTTACTTATATTTACATTACGATTTCTTATTTCTGTAGATTGACATAGAGTAGACATACACTGTCATAGTTCATTTATCCTCACATAAATATAAAAGTGAAATACTCTGTCAGAATCTCGATTATGAACATTCTAGATTAAGTAATTCGTCATAGCAAGCCTTCGGAGTACCGTACAGTGCGTTGATGAACATTCACAATAACGTAATTCGTCGTAGTAAACTTTCGGAGTAACGTACATCGGCGTGACGAACATTCTGAGTAAAGTAATTCGTCAAAGCGCACTTTCTGACTTACGTAATTCGTACTTACAAATTTATCTTTGCCGTACATCGGTATTTTGAACTTCCGAGTTCAGTAATACAGTCGAAAACCGAAAAGCAGTCTTACCAAGAGGTATCGTATTACCCAGTACTAACTTGGTTGTGAAGGTCATATAGGCCGTCTCTCTATGTTAATAACTGGTATCCAGCTGCATTTGGTTATATTGGAAGTCGATCCAGACATAGTTAGAAAAAGGGTAGACAGACGATGATGATGAATCTTGTTTTCATTTTACGAAATTCTATTTCCATTCTAACACGTAGAATGTTTCCTAAGAGGGGTGCAACACTGCGTTCACCCCTCTAATGGGGTGTAACCAACACGTTACTCAGTACTGTATCCTTTTTTAAAGTTATTGCTGTTTGTCATGCGAGCGTCGTACATTTTTACTTTTGTTCACACATAGCTTTTACCGTGAAGGGTTTATTTTACGAAGGGTCATCATTCCTTCCTTCCTATAGTACTGAACTTGTATAGGCAATACCATTTTAGATCGATCGGTGTAATTTTAAAACCTTGTTTTATAGAATACTTTAATCAGTTTCTTAGACATAGTTCGTAAAAAATGTACATTAAAATATTCTTTATGATGTTTTCTGTAGAGTATTCAAACTTTACAGAAACCAGTTGTTAGCAACATATACAAATAAATCTGTTTTTGGCTGAAAACTGTTCTTTACCCGTCTCAAAGTACAAGAATCTTTGTGTTTCACCACTATTGTTATTATTTCGAGAAACAAACTGGCTTAAGGGCTTATCCCCGATGTTTTGCGGCTAAGAGTACATTTTGTCTCGTTATGAGAGTGTTTGAAGAGGCGATTACGGGATGATTACCTCCTCATAACACGATATAATGCAAACCCAGTTGTTTGTTACGAACTGACTAAAACAATTAACTATTATCTCGCATACTTTTTCTTCATAATTTAAAATTGAAGCAATAATTTATGGTTTCTTTTTTTTTATTGAGCACAGAGCTCTTCAACCCGGCTCTGACTGTGGTGACAGACTCAAAAAACTCGGATTAAGAGTGATGGCAGTCTAGCACGAAAAATATGAAGCTAAAATTTTACTAACGATGTTCTTTTGTGATGTGTATTTCGTTTTCAGTGCAGCCAAAAGCGAGATGTTTAAATGCGATAATTCAGAATAGGTAGGCGATATTAATATTATCTTAGCAGTAGTTACACGCTGGTAAAGTGCGAGTTTGTCTTCCTAGAACAAGCTAAGAGAAGGTTTAGTTTGGCTAAACTACTGAAAACTTTATCTGCTCAAGATTCTATATGTCTTAACTGCTTACCCTAGCTGAAGCAGCAGTTTGATACCTAACATGTTTAATTTCAGTAAGTATTTAAATATAGAACTCATTCTTGTATATTTAGGTCAGGTAAATGATTCTACCTAATTGCTTTGTTTCTATATACAGTTGTTAACGTCCAATGGACTCATACCGTCTCTTTAATATAAATCTGTATGTAAATTCTCAATTCATATAAGACTGCAGGATGTTAATAAGAAATCTCCTTTTCCTTTAGAAAAGTAAAACGGAAATCGCTTAGGAAACTGTTAACATAAAGGAAAAAAGTAGAAATATGTATTTGTTTCATGAATAGTCTACATGGAAAGTTGGCAATTGTATTTTATTTTACGTAAAAGTATATTTATTCAGCATTTCCAAGGGATACGATATCGTATAACCCAGTGCCAACTGACATGACGACATGGTTGGCGCAGTGGCTGAGCGATCGACTGCTGCGCTGCGTGTCGCGGGTTCGATCCCCGCACGGAACAAATATTTGTATGGCCTACAGATAGTTGTTCCGGGTCTGGTTGTTTGTGTATGTGAGTTTAAATGTTTGTAAACGCACTCACGATACAGGAGAAATTCCTAGTGTGGGGCAACGTTTTCTTTTTTAAAAAAAACTTGGTTGTGGAGGTCAGATAGGCAGTAGTTCCATGTATACTGCATCCGGTTAGGCTGGAAGCCGACCCAAACATCTATCTATATATATAAAAATGAATCCCATTTCCCTCGGTCACGGCATCACGCGTGAACGGCTGGACCGATTTCGATAATTCTTTTTTTGTTTTGTTTGTTATTGTCAGGAGAAGGTTCTTAGGTAGGTAGGTAGGTATTAGTAGGTAGGTAGGTAGGTAGTAGTAGTAGGTAGGTAGTAGTATGTAGGTAGTAGTAGGTAGGTAGTAGTAGGTAGGAGGTAGTAGTAGGTAGGTAGGTAGTATGTAGGTAGTATGTAGGTAGTAGTATGTTGGTAGTAGTATGTTGGTGGTAGTAGTAGGTAGGTAGGTAGGTAGTAGTAGGTAAGTAGGTAGTAGTAGGTAGGTAGTAGTAGGTAGGTAGGTAGTAGTATGTAGGTAGTAGTAGGTAGGTAGGTAGTAGTAGGTAGGTAGTAGTAGGTAGGTAGGTAGGTAGGTAGAAGTATGTAGATAGTAGTACGTATGTAGTAGTACGTAGGTAGTAGTACGTAGGTAGTAGTACGTAGGTAGTAGTACGTAGGTAGTAGTACGTAGGTAGTAGTATGTAGGTACGTAGGTAGTAGTACGTAGGTAGTAGTACGTAGGTAGTAGTACGTAGGTAGTAGTACGTAGGTAGTAGTACGTAGGTAGTAGTACGTAGGTAGTAGTAGGTAGGTAGTAGTAGGTAGGTAGGTAGTAGTAGGTAGGTAGTAGTAGGTATGTAGTGGGTAGGAAAAAGTGCATTGCAACGCATGCCGGGATCAGCTAGTAGTTTATAAAACTCTAGGCAGATGCTGATGATGATGTTAGTAAAATAATATTTATACGGTCGCCAACGTTGCTAGTTGTTGTTAACGTAACTTGTTGTACCGAACAATTGCAGTATACGATTGCTCATTGTATCACGTTTGCTATCGAACATCTTGGCTTAAAGCCCGGAGGGGATATTATGTCAACTGGTTGTGCGTTGTTTCATCGCTAATTGTTTAATCGAATTTTGTTTCACATAATTTTTTTCTCATATTATCATTTCATAGAATAATCAATACCCAGAATACTTACTTTGAAGAAATTTAAATCATCGATTTTTGTTTCAAATAAAGTTTAATGTTAGAATATTCATATCATAGAATAACAAATCAAATATTCTTTATCCACATATTGTTTGTTTCACATAAAACTTATTTCGAAGAATAACATTTTAATCGACTGACAGTTTCTAAAATTCAAACCTCCTATAAAATTACAACACCGGGGTTCACAAAATTAATGCGGGTAAATTCTTGTCAAGCAAGCAAACAATCTTGTTATTCAATTCTCACTAAGAGTGTCCATGCCTGTTGCATGCAGCATGCAAGCAAGCATGCAACTTGCAGCATGCATGCAAGCATGTAGCAAGCAAGCAAGCATGCAACAGGCATGGTTTCTGTCACGGCTCCGGCGCTGCGGGGCTCCGGCGGCCCCACGCGAGTTTATCGTCGCAGATGGTATTAACGCTCACCACCGCAGCTTCGGCTTGCTGGCCGGCGAGCCGGCCAGCCTCAGCCGCGGCGGCGAGCTTAGAAACCACCTGCTCCTCAACTCGCGGGCCACCTAATCCCTCCGCGCCTACGCAGGCTTAAATTACACTCTAGGGGTAGGGCAAACAAGACTACGTGGAGTCTGTTTTGCAGCCATTCGTTTCTGTCACTAACTTTTGTAGTACAAAATATTGGCTTTTAAAGACAATATTTTAATTTTTAGTTAATACTTTCGTTAAAATAAAATACCATGGAAACATACATCGAACAAACAATATTCGTTGAAAAATAATTCTGCTGTTTGATAAGTTTGTCAAATAAAAAAAAGGGATTGTAAAATTCTTTAAATTGTGTTTCTGTAAAATATGTTTCATTCAACTAAATGGTAGTCGAAACAAAAATATTCGAAATAAAAATACAGGGACTAAATAGTATGTGAAACATTTTCTGGGAAACGAAATTCTGTGAAATTTCTGTCTGCGAAACAAGGTGACACCATGTCAACTGAGTATACGACGCAAACAGCTTGTAAATCATACGATACACAATGCAGCGACGCTTGAATCTTACACGAGTTTCGAACTCAAAACGTGTCCCTCCCTGTTTCAGAAAATCATCGTCCAACTATAAGTTAAAGTTCATATATCGGATATTCATACAAAATAACGTAATAAGGCTGGCAGTTGCGAGTGATATACTATGTACCTACTTTTTTGTGTTTAATAAGAATCGTTCTTATGCATATTTGCTGCGGATGTTTTAATAACAATGAACCTACTTTTTTGAGCAAGAATGTGTATGTTTTTGTTATTTATTTAAAACTAGCTGTCCCACGCAACTTCGTCTGCGTCACATTTTCCCCGTTTTCGCAACATTTTTCATTGCTGCTCCGCTCCTATTGGTCGTAGCGTGATGATATATAGCCTATGTCCTTCCCCAAGATGAAATCTATCTTTTTGCCAAATTTTATTAAGATCTGATCAGCCATTTAGTCGTCAAAAGGTAACAAACAAACACGAGTGACTCGCATTTATAATATTAGTATGGATAAACAGCCTATCAAACCCGTTTGTAACGTCATCATGCGCGGTTGTAAAGGGTTTGGTGTGCTAAGCCAGAAAAACAAAAGACGCGTTTGGGTCGCCGATCGGTCAAGATACGCAGTTAAACCATAGAAAAGTATGAACTTTGCCTACTTGATCAAATCAACTCAAATCAATCAAAATCATTTATTTCAAGTAAGCCAATTACAGGCACTTTTGGATAGTCAAACAACAATAAAAATGAACCTACAGTCCCAGTCACAAGACATAATAACTGTGAAAGTACTGTAGTTGCCCATTCCAAAGCGTAGATCTCTATGGAGAAGAATGGGTAAGAAACTCCATGGACACTCTTTTAAATCAGAATCTTGTTACAAAGACCTTGGTTACATCATTTATGTTAAGATAGTACATTATGTGAGAACGATGTAGCAAGACGTGCACGTAAAAAATGTCCATAGTAAAATAAAAAACTTACTGTTAAAAAATAAAATAATTAGTTCGAAATAAGCCGTGGCAACTAAGTGATGACCAGGCACAACTGATAGCGCCCGTTCACGAACATGACGAATGGATAGATAGGATAGACCGTTATAGTACACGGAACGTCAACAATTGTCAGCGAAATTATTTTGCCGGTTCCAATACGTGCACGGCTCGCGACAGTCTTGGTCCGTTACGATTGAATCCAAATTCGCGTGTCCCGGGTTTTTTGCCAAACTCCTCCGAAACGGCTGAACCGATTTGTATGAAATCTTGTGTGCATATCTGGTAGCTCTAAGAATCGGCCAACATCTTTTTTTCATACCCCTAAAACCCAACAAAATTTCCACGCGAACGAAATCGCGGTCAGCAGCTAGTTTCAATTTTTTTTTTGCATGATACGTTCATAACACGGTCATGGTATGGTACGTTGTAGTGAGCAGAATCCTTTATAAGGAACGGTTAGCCGGACGTACGCACGACGACCAATCAAGCTATGCTAACCAGTATACGATGACCTTGCATTGCATTGACCTCGCATTGAGATCAGGTTTTACTGAATACGTGTAGCTTGAAGTGTGGCTTGAGTAAAATTGCAAATGGAAAAACGTAGAGCAGATATTACTACGGCTAGACAGACTAACGACCCTTTAAAAACGGCAGTTCAGACCGAGTGGGTCGAGTAGCAGTGGCTTAAGATATGTGAATTAATAACGTTATTGCTATTACAAAGATACCCATCAGTTTTGTCTTGTATAGCTAGCTTCAGGCTTCCTTCAGGCTGGAGGAAACGGAATATCTTTTATTCATTTTCTCATTTTCTTTCTAAGGGCAGTAGTATAAAACTGTCGCCCACAAACATCCCTTAAGACTAGCCTTTCTCGAATACTTTGCTTGCGGTGGCGAAGGGAAAGGTACACGAGAGAGGGGCGGGGGGTGCCACACTCGTAAAATTTTCAGCCCCGCTCCCCTCGCCGCACCCAAAGCTCTCGCACAATTATGGAGGGGCGCCCCAAGAATACGTCACTTTCCTAAAATTATTCAACAATATTGCATTAATTGCGAATGTAGGGTATGACTACCAGCTATTTGTTTTACTTTATGTATTGTTTGAAACATCCAAGCTAGGCTTTTCTATAAGGCAGTTTTATTTGTGGGAAGGCGAGTCAGTTATTTAATTAAGAAAAGGGCCGGTGAATCGGCGCTATTTATGTTTTCTACGCTATGCTGAGTGAAAATTAGGTACCTGTGCGTTCTTGTTGGCAAACTTAGATATTATATGACTTGCGTATTCGTAGTTTTTACTTATATTGGTTTGTAAGAAGTATGAAATATTTACTCAAATCATACATTCTCAAAAATAATACCTACTTAAAAGTTTTTGGTCTCAAACGATATAAGTTAGTATTTAATATTAGGTTTTTACCTGAATTAAATAATTTAATGGTATATAATTAAAGGATTAACTTCATAATTATGTCGATAGTGCTTCATTGCATTGAAACATTGGAACAAAAACAATTAACGCTTTAAATATATTTTTTTGCTTTTTCTACCATGATAGTATTTTATTACCTATATCAAATAACACTCTGCGTCTTTACAAAGACTTTGTGAAGTTGTACAGGTACAGATCAATAGCCTACTCTAGAGTAGGCTATTGATACATAACATAACATCACGCCTGTAATCCCTGAAGGGTTCGGCAGAGGTGTAGGTACCTTACAGTTCACTCTCATTTCGTCAGGTTTGGTAAAAGGGTGATTATAATACGCTGTTGTATTCCCGATTTTCACAAATGACACCTTATTTTTCTTTTAGTTCGTGCTACGGATAAACTGACCAATATCATCACATATGTACATATATGTAAAGCTTTGGTCGACCTTTACGAACGGTCGTGGCATATAAAAACTCACTAAAACTTACAAATGGGGCAAGGCAGTTTAAGGAAATGACGTGGAGTTCGTTTTACAGCTGCGATAGTTTTAGCCAATCTGTTTTCCTGTGTGGCTTACGAATCTGAAGGCTCGACGGTAAGAATCTTTTCAATCGATAAGTATCTACATAATTATTATAACTAGCCTATACTATCCCACTGCTGGGCAAACGCGTTCCTTCCTGTTCGATTGGCCCCGATACTGCAGTAAGTTAAGTACATCGGCACTTAACTTAATAGTGTAGTTATATCGATGACTACACTATTAATTTGTAACTAAATGCGAGTTTTCATAGAGGATCAATGAAACTTGAGCTGCGCAACAAAAATCGGAACGCCAATTCATAATTAAAAAAATAAGTACGAGGAAAACTTTCCGACAGGCATAAAATTACTTCCAAATACTGTGAAAACCAACAGAAAATTTTATAAAGAAAACGCAAACATTTATAACAAATCCCAGAACGTACGAACTCGTTTGTTAGCATTGAATAATATATCAACAATTAACTTGAATATTTCAATGTTCGGGATTTCAGATACTTTGGTCGTAATAAGCGGTATCTGAAGCCAAACATTTTACTAATTAGTGAAGGAACTTAATACAAAGCGAACACGGTGTACACGTTTATTAATTACTTGAGCTAATTAGTGACAGCAATAACTTTCAAGGTGAAATTATACTAGACAACGTGTTACCAAAACATCAAATAATTTTGATCTTTTGAAACAAGTCAAACAATATCAGTTATTGTATTTCGTATAACGATAGAAAAGAATGATTCCATTTTCAGTTTTTAGTGGCTTACAGCCGCACTCACAGAAGTCACATAACACAAAAGTTACGTCCAAATGTAATCATTAAAGGTAGTTGACATACTGCGTTAAGATATCTTGTTATGCTAGTGCTGGCCAATTAAAGTTAATGATTTATTATTTTTATGTGAAGGCGACGAAACTTCACTAGTTAAAATATTCATTGCTCACTGTTAAACTTGATTTCAAACAGTTATAAAAAAAAGAATAGATAATGTCTCTATTCTTTCTAATCGCTTTTAATTGTAACGATGACATAGAAACAGGAAAATCTTCATGATTATTTTCGCCTGAATGAAACATTAATTTCAATACCAACCAAACTTTGAGCATAAAAGTTGTTTACACTAGTAAATACCTAATTTACTTTGTGGCGAACCGAGGACATCGAGGCTAAATAATAACAGCCACACGGGTCGATATTTAAAGTTAAGCCTTGCTTGCCGAGGTTGGTCCATATATGGGTGACCATAATTACATACCGAGCTTCCTCCGTGCCTCGGAAAACACGTTAAACGTTGATCCCAGCTGGCATTTGTTAATCTTTGACAGTCGTTACGAATAGTCATAAGCCAAAAGTCTGACATCCAGTCTTAGCAAGGGGTTTCGTATTATCCAGTTACTGGGTTGTGGAGGTCAGATAGGCAGTCGCTTCATGTAAAATACTGGTACTCAGCTGCATCCGGTTAGACTGGAGGCCGACCCCAACATAGTTTGGAAAAAGACTAGGCAGATGATGACTTTGTGTAAAATGGTAAAATGTACATATGCACAAATTTCTGTGGATAAAAGTCATCATCTGACTTTTACACACTGTGGTGGGGTCGGATTCGAGTACAACCGAATGGAGCTGAATACTAGTACTTTACATTAAACGATTGATTAATTATCTGTCCTTCAAAACCTATTTGTTATACTATATAGGCTTGTGATTGGCCGTAACTCGGTTTATGTGAAGCGATGCTTGTATGACCTTTATCTAGATTATAATGATGAAGGGAAACAGATAAACCAGCAGTGAATTCCACAAACTGGCTGTTCGCACGGTGAATGTCGGTGGAAACATAGTGCTATGCCGGGTTCGTGGAACTTCAACCATAATAATTATGACGGTGACGCTTCGCCGTATCTCTGCACGTCCGATGATTGAATGAGGATGGGATAATCATATTGTGTACCCACTCTCCGAAATTTGGAGCTTGGCTTTGACAAACGGTAAGACTGGTTGTCCGAATTTCGGGCTTTTTATTAGCCGTAACGACTGTCCAAGATCTACAATTATTGTCAGCCGGGTCCAACGGTTAAACCTGCTTTATGAGTCGCGGAGAAGTCTCGATGTCTATTGGATGGACACCAATCCACGGACCAACCTCGTAAAGAGGTGTTACCATTTTGTCACGGGTACCTCACTGCAACAGTATTCCGGCTTCAGAGAAACTACTTTGAGCGATGTTGGCAAAATATGCGCGACATTTGCATGCATGCATTTTTCGTATGTGTCGCAAACTGAGCTCACTTCACCCTTTGCCGAATAGATTGTATACTACACACTATAGTAGGTTATATAGTGCCGTAAATATAGCACATCCAGTTTTAGACAAAGTTCAGCTTTGTGGAGCATCGTCTGTGATACTCAAGCTGTGTGACAGTATTTTATCGTTTCTGCTTTCACTAAATGTAGGTCCCTATCATTAATGATTTCTATATGTTAAAAACATATATAAGCCAACCGAAGTGATACAGTTCAGATTTGATAAAAGGTACATGCATACAACATAATTGTATCTGCCTAGCCTTTGTATAGCTTTTCAATCCAACTGTTTTCAGCTGATTAAAGGTAATTCACAAACAGTATACTTAACTTAATTTCTAAAACGATATAAAGTGTTATTGTACTGTAACTCCTCTTATCCATGATAATCAATGTAGGTGTAATGATACAAATCTGCTTTTGTATTAGCCGTTCTGCCGAAGCGGCTAACCAATGACCTGGATTATATCATTAGCCACACAATGTGAACAGAACAGTAGAAAACACGTTTCAGGAAAACATTAATGTGTTTTTACAGGAATTCTTCTAAAGTTTTTACAGAATATTAGACTTATAGACTCTTCGTCCTGCTAAGCTTTACGAAATATTAATACATACTTTCCTTTATTTTACATTATTTTTAATTATCTAAGTATATACTTACCTACGTATACAAGGTGTTGTTTTGCATCCTCGTAAAATTCAAGGAGGTAACTATGCTAATGATTCTCGAACCGAATCAATAAAAAATTGGGTAGGTGTTTTTGTTTAAATTTTTGAAAATTTTGAAATCGGTAAGTGTAAATCACCCGTGTTTTAAACGCGGGCTGTCTGATCCTCGCCCTATAACCGCGCTTTCACACATAAACAATCGTAAACGTTTATTCGATAATTTCTTATTCTTTAAACCACGTTAAGGGATATTCTGATAAACTGAAAATCTTAAACAACAAAAAAATCAGCGTTTATTAATAATTAACTAGGTACCATAATTTTAATTGATTATTTATGTCTTTTGTGACAACCTCCTGAATTTGGACGAGGATGCAAAACAACAGCTTGTATACTTAGGTAAGTACAATACTGTACTACTATCACTTTAAGAGTTAACTGCTCAATCTTGTTATATTTTATCAAGTATTTTGCTAGATACCGTCCCTTCAACCATTCAAATGTACACGCATTATGAACCCTGTCATTGTATAATACACGGCAATATATTTCCAGTAAGGCATGGCTTCGTTTGGTCCAGATTGCCCGTACAATTAGAGATCCGCTTAAACTGTATTTACCTATAGGTTGTACCTATAGGTTGATTGGTCGTCGTGCATACTGCAACAATAACTTATAGAACACCAGCTGTCAGAAACTGCGTTCTACTGTCAGATATCTGACATTCGACGTAACATCTGACAAGACAGTTGAGAGCGACAGCACAACGGGCCGTCTGAGACCCGACCCGAATTTGTCTTGCATACAATGGTTACCTAAACAATACATGGATATCAAATACCTAGACATACCTTATATAACCTATGTATTAAACAAGGTGTAGGTAAATAAAATCTTCTCAAAGAGGTCAACCAAGCCTTCTGTATACATCAAAATAAGTAACTCTACGCAGAAACTAAACATTGTGCTGATGGATGTATTTGTTCGTACGAAGGTCGTGGAGGTATGACATTAAACATTAAAAAAAAACCGGCCAAGTGCGAGTCGGACGCGCGCATGAATGGTTCCGCAAAATTATTTATAAAAACGAGCAATAATATCACTTTTTTGTAAGGGAGCCCCCTTAAATATTTATTTTATTTTTAGTATTTGTTGTTATATGTTAACTGGCCACCTATCACAGTTCATGAGATACAGCCTGGTGATAGACGGACGGACAGCGAAGTTTCGTTTGACCCTTTGGGTACGGAACCCTAAAAAATGTCTTAAAAAATTAGGAAGAAGTTGGAACTTTGACCCCTAATTACTCCGCAACTAGAAGGTACCCAGGTGTGGTCTAGACTAGAACACAAAAATGATCGCAATGACGAGGAAAACAGTGCCTTTCCGTTTCGTTAAGAGTATTATTCATCCATTATTAACTTTAGCCTGTTAAACATAACGTAACGCCTGTAATGACGCCTGACTAGGCAGACGTGCGCCTCGGTCAACCCACTTTCGCCAGTTTTGTTTGAGCCCTATGTTTAGGGTCGAGCCTTTTGCCATCAACCGGGCGCGAAACCAGACTCCGGGGTGCTACTGACACATTTATTGACACATTTATTACAACCTTACTTTCAGAAACATAATATTTTAACCCTTCCTTGTAAACATGCAAATTTGTGCGGAAACATCAAGAATTTTATTCCAAACGCGAAGACATCCAGATACGCTATCTACTCAGACACCGAACTAGGCTGAATTTACCAAGCTCTAAATTAAAAATGCACTCTAAGATTCCGTATGTAATGTCCATTAAATTATATAATAAATTGCCCGCGATAATTAAGAAAGAAGAAAAAATTAACATATTCCTAAAAGAACTTAAAATATTCTTGATCAATAAAAGCTACTACTCGGTAAACGAATATCTAAGTGATAGACTTATAAAGTCATAAACTTAAGTACCTACTCGAGACTATTTACAAATCCTTACTAAGAACATTTGTCTAAATATATGCCTATCTATATTTTACTTTTAAGCTATTAGTTTACCTCAGAAAGTACCTACACCATTATTTAAGTATAGTCGTTTGTTTTTGTTTTTAAGTAGTTAGTAGTTTTAATGTTATTTATTTTATGAAAATGCTTTCTCTCTCCAACTTCACTTATTTGCTGTGCCCGACAGGGTCCATATGATCTAATTATAAGTTTACCATCTAAGAATAACATGTGGAATGCAATAAAGTATTGAGTATTGCGAAATATGATGCAAAAACTCAATAAAGCTCTGCAGTAGCGCTGAGTCTGTTATAAATTCCAATAAATGTTCAAATTCTTCAATATAATTTTTATTCTAGAGTTCTGTCTAGGTTATCCCTAGTTGGGCACGGATAATCGCTTTTCACGCAATAATTTTCACCTTCATTCTCTCCTGACTTTTTTATGTAAATTACTTCAGCGTACACCACCACACCACCTTCTTCAGCGTACAGCCACCTTTACTTATGTATTATGATTCACAACTGTCGAACAAGCCCAACTATACATGGGGCTGTGGACGGTGAGTAATGGGCTAGCTCACCGTCCCTCCGTCTTATGACGACAGGCCGTGTCGAGGGCGCGTTCGTGTTCCACGCGCGCCTCATGGAGATGTCAGTAAATCGGAAGGGTCCGAGACGGTCGATGCCTGCCAGGGCTGTGTAACTGTTCGAAAGAGATACCGTGGCCTTGGAAAACAAAGGGCTAAGAAGGAACATGGATAGGGTTTAGTTAGCACAAGTCTGAAACTCCCTTCCGCTCCGCCCAGAGCAGGCCATTTGATGATTTTGCATCCGTAAAAAAATGGGTCAAAGTTCCATTTCGTTACAATTTTTTATTTAAATACAGGTTTTTAAATGTTATAGCTTTACTTTAAATAATCCATGGCCCATGTACTATTCAATGTATTCATCAGCGCAATGTTTAGAGTGCAGTTCATTGACCGTTACGTAGTAGTTCTGCAGCAATGTTTATTGCGCGATGTTACGTACATCAAATGTACCTATAGAATGGTTGGTTGACGGCTCCGTAAAGGGTCTGATTACAACCTATATTTCAATTGTCTTAAATCACTGTGAAAGCTATTGACAGTTATTTGACTCCGAGCAATCATGTTGGCTAACCTGAGTTTTATGCTATACGAGGATTGTGTGATTCCTCTGCAGAACATTTATTCAGAATGCCAACTTAATAACTTGCGGTGAAACTGTCAAAGGACAGTAAGTACAATTAAATGAATAGAAAGAGTACTAACCTTAAACACGCCAAAGATGAGAAACACGCAAGCCACAAGCCCGATCGTACTGCAAACCAGCAGTGTTATGTTCAGCGACACCGTAACTAGAAGAAAAATAAAAGTTAGATATGTACAATCACAAAAAGGTTTAATTTAGGCCCGGACTCCACTTAAACGAAAAGAGCGGAGCGGTTCAGAAAATGCAAGATATAACCAATCACAAGAGAGGCGAGAGACCTCATGTTGATTGCATCAAATCTGCCTGGTTGATTCCCACATGTATCCTGTCCGCTACGCTTTGGTAGAGTCCGCGCCTACGACTGCGAGCAGACCTGAGTCAAGGCTGTCTTAAGATAATCTTCCTATGAGGGCATGACGCCACAAGAAACTCTTTTGACACCAACACCAAAACTACAGTCCATTCCCAGTTATTTTACCTCACACTTTGCATCACTGACAAAATAATAATAATCTTTAGATCCATAGAAATAGAGTAGCAGTTAGGTTGCTATAATTGAAACGTCAGTCAAAGATATAGTGATCCCTATTTTATTAACATTAAAGGCCCTGTTAGATTGCAGAGGTAAAATAACTTTAACACGACTGATCTGACTTTTGTCTGGATTACTGCATAAATTAGTATTTCTTAAAATATCTATTCATTTGCGTTATCATCATCAATTAACTATCTTAATATAACGGTATGTTAAATAACAACAATTTCGTTTTTGTTTATCCAATTTTGTTTCGTTTATTTGTTCCATTTTCATTCAAGATTTCTTGTTCAAATTATAGTCATGTTTTTCGTTCCGTTTTACCGTGGAATTATTTTCCGCAAAACGTTTTTTAACGCGAATAATTTTCACAATGTAATAATTTAGTGCACCTTTGTTCCAAAATCTCTTGTTAAAATTTAAAATACTGAATAACTAAACCTGTTTCTATTTGTGTTTAATTTAAAACTCATTAAATACTTAAAGTTTATTAATGCTAATTTTTTGACTATAAAGAGGTTATTCTTTCATCTTGGAACCGTACTAATAATATTTTTAACATGCATATAAAAATATTGCTACTAAATATATCTAGAATTAATAACATGCATCGCTACACCGTGACTCAAAACCAGAGATATAACCAACGCTAGTTAGAGGTTCTACCTCCCGTATATACAAGCTGTTGTTTTGCATTCTCGTCCAATTAAAGGGGGTAATTATGCAAATGACTCTCGATCCGAAACAATAATAAAATAGGTAGGTATTTTTTTATTTACGGGAATCGGTAAGTGTGAACCACCCGTGTTTTAAACGCGGCCCGTCTGATCAACGTCCTTTTACCGCACTTTCACACATACAAACAATCTCAAACGATTTTTTATAATTTCTTATCCCCTAAACCATGTTAAAGGGGTTATTCTGAAATATCGACCAATTGAAACAACAAAAAAACCTATATTAATAATTAACTATGGTGTCGTAATTTAAATTGATGATTTACGTCTTTTGTGACAACCTCCTGAATTTTGACAAGGATGCAAAACAACACCTTGTATAGTAAAGTTAAAGTAATAACTTGAGTTTAATTAATTATTTATGCACACACACCTTTTTATGCAATAGACAAGAATTTGAACGAAGTCAATACCTTCAAAGAAAGCAAAGCTAAGATTTCTAACTTTTGTAGTTCCAACTTCGAGCAAATACTAAACTACAGAATAAAAATCGTACCTAAAATAATAACTTTTACTCAAGAATTCACTATGACTTATTTATAGATACGGGTATACGTGATAATGGATCTTGAAAGGTTTACTGTGCGGCTACAAAGTTATTAAAATATATTAAACTTATTCGTTCAAATTCAACAGAGGCATAACGTAAAATATGTATACATAATGTATACAATACATAAGCTGAGCGCGCGTAGCCTGCTTCAACGAAAAGGTTTCTGTTCAAAGTGATCGAGTTACAAATTGGGAAATATTTTCGCCGTTATTGAATGCGGTGGCGTGTATAAAATGTATAAGTAGAGCTACCTCATATTGGTATAAAAAACGTTTCTCAAAATTGAAACCATTTCACTTGAAACGATTTATTTTCCAATTCAGCTGGCTTTGTTCTTATAATTTTCTTGGATGGCAACGGAAAAGTACTTATGTACTAAGTATGTAAGTAGTGGGTTGTGTTCATATCAGTATTTACTAACAAACTTACATTTTAATCTTTAATCATTAAGGCAGAAATGGAAATAGTCAACTAACAGTAAGTTTAAATAGGCTAGGCAGTACTAAAAAATTTTTATTTTATCGTCTATATTATCAATTGAGAATAATACTAGAAAATCAATTAACTTTAGCACCCATATCCATTCAGTTGACTTACTCATTGTGATACGTAGGACTGAATAGGAAGATAAGGTCCAGGCAGCGTTTACTACCCAGAACTCCTATAGAAAAGGAGGTATAAGCTAAAGTTCAAATCCGCACCCCTATTGTCGTTTAAGCCAGTATAAATGACAGGTTTAGACAGTATTAAGACAGGTTTACTAATTCCTTGAATATTTGTAAAAGAAAGCTTGAAATACCCATAACCAAAGACTATAAAATAATTGAGACGGGACAACGTGACCATAATCGTAATCAAGCCTAACACACGAAGGTACATACTCCAAACGACCGCGCGCACGATCGGTGTCGTATGAGAGTCGCCTTAAATCTCTATGCATCTAACCTATCAAAATTAAACTCAAAATTGGCTTGTACTTACGTAAGTATGATATCCAACAGTCTGCCCAGATGTCTGATGAATTCAGTAGAGTTCTCCGAATCCACGATTTAAACACCCATAGCGTAAATACTAAGTAAAAGAGAAAATATTACTTATGTACATTTCGTTTTAATTGTATTTTACTATCGATGTCCAGCTTTCTGATGGCCTCGGTTTCAGTTTTAGCTGTAGCCAGTGGCTGTTGTCACGGCGTGAAGTGAAAGCACATTTGTCCTTTAGGCATGTGCTATACTTGGTGATATATGTATATTGTATTATAGGTATACCTCTGCTAACCCTTCAGGAATAACACGCGTGATGTTCTTTATACAATTTGAAAAGTTTCAATGTTTCTGTATATTAAGTGAATTAAAATCAAGACTATTCAAAGACTGATCAATAAAACCCTGCATCGCTCTTGGAAATTTAAAGTGTTATAAAATCATAAATATTTGTCACTTGGAAGAGCTCAAACCTGTTTTTTTTTACGGTATAGGTACCCATAATAATTGTTAGGTGAGACAGGAAATGTAATTTTGTAATGTTGGTGTGAGTTTCGTGTGATGCAGTGGGTGGCTGTGTTTGTAGGAACAGTGTGGTATTCGAAATTAATTGATAAATGTTTCCGTTCGTTTCGGTTTCTCGAATTGAAACTAATCCTGTGCGCGTCTTCGATATATTTTCATTTGTTCTATTTTAAACAGCAAAATCCAGTTACTAACATTCTGTATATTATTTTTTCATGGATATGCAACTAACTCAAATATTAAAGTGATCATAGAAAGTTATTGTTTAATTTAATTTCCTCATTGGTATGTTAGCTTTCCCTGGAAAATCAACTGTTTACGGACTAACCAAGTCAAGTTTGAAGATTATTCGTATTTATTCAAACGTCTTTGTGCGTATGTGTGCGGGTTTAACCAAATGTATCAATAGCAGTTCGATAAGCTTTGCCTTAACATTGTATGTGTTACAGTTCAAAACTGATTAAAAGCGATCGTAGCTGAATTTCCAAATATTGATTTTAAGGCGTGCAGAACATGTTCGATCCAATATGATTCGGCGATTCGGTTCGGGCAAAAAGCCGCTTTTAACCGACATCGAATTGTGCCGAGCTGTCCCGAATAAATGCTTCAGCGATAGAAGATGCGGAACGTGTAAACAGCCGAATCAACTGGTGCGACGCCAACAAGTTTGTAATAAAACCACATGACCAATTAAAACATGAACTAAATCGATAACATTTGATTTTGTTTGGGCAAAACGAGAAATTGTGAAAGTTTTGTCTAGAACAAAATGATTAACATCATGGGTACCCATTCTGTGGAAAATATTAATAACATGACAAAACACCACGCCTCTTATCGCCAAAGGGTTTTGGTAGAGGTGTTCCTACTAGAACACCCCCATTTCGCCAGTCGTGTAAGTTCTATTTAAACAGGGTCGCAGCCCATTTAGCAACAGGGCTTCCGACCGAGAAATCTCTGATGCAGAAACCAAATAATACTTTGCCCGACACGGGAATCGAACTCAGGACCTCATGCTCAATAGTCGCACTTGTAAACATTTGACCAACGAGGAGTTAAGTAAATATGTATGCATGTATTCACCTGTAACGGTCTTTTGCCAAATACTTTCGAACAATTTCTTTTCAGCAGCAGCAATAGCCTCTTTATCTTGAGGAGTACTCCTCTCAACGTCAGCGAAGGATCTTCTATCCGAAGACGCAGATGCTGCAGCATTTATGCGTGCGTTCAGTGATGACTTAGCTTGAGCCGGATTCATAGCTGGGCCATCATTTCCGGCCGTGCTGCTCTGCATAACTGGACAAATATACGGTTCCACTTTCAATGTCAATCCAAGCGTATAAACGTAGGTACAGACAACGTACAGGTGGTAAAGTATTTCCTCGAAAACACACTTTGACTAATTTACTGGGCCCCTATTTAGTAGCTTTACCTATAAGTTTGCGCTTCAACCATTTTATTGAAACTACGCATGCGCATAACCTTCAATATCCCATGGTCAAATATTGCGACGTAAAATGTTGATTTGGTGAATTTTCTATACTTTTGCATGAAGAGGTTCACACGAACAAAGTTTAATTACAAACAAATAATCTTCTAATATCACATGAAACGTACATGAGCAAGGTATTTAACTTGAATAATTCTTCTTTAATAATATTTTTTCTAAATGTCCTGTACGTTTAAAAGCCGGACAATACAAATTTATTGAGATATTTAACATTACACGAAACAGTTTTTTTTTGTTTACCTTCATCAATGGTATTATCTCGCTTCAGAGGTTTTCGATCTTCCAGAAGTTTCTTCCGTTGCTGCTGGTTATTCGCCCCTTCCTCCAGATTTATATTGCTTGGTCCTGCAATAGGATCGGCCCCATTCCCATTTTCTTGATTTTGTGTATTACTTTTATCCATCTTGATAATATGCTAGTATCGCTTATTAGTCAGAACATGAACAAATAAATCATGACACAGCGCACGCGCGGTACGGTGCAGCTTCTCGAATGATTTTCCAGGAAAACTACAAAATTATTGCGGTGGTGGCAATACCTGTTTGCACGCGCCCCGAGAGCTGACTGATGTACCTACAAATACTGCATAACGCCCACGGACACGATCCTGTTATTTGCAAACTAAGGGTGGTATCACACGATTTTTTATTTATTGCGACGTGACGTAGTTGTGGCGACGGTTTGGTCTTTCTAACATATAACACGTATACACAAGTAGTCAGTGCCAGATTTTTAGAATCTAGCAGTTTTCTTCTACTTTCTGGTTTTGGATTGCACACGCGACAGCTGAGCGTGGACTCTTGGGTTCGATTCCCAAACAATATTGGGTTTTTCTATTAGAAGTGCTTTGAATTATTTGACCTGCATAAGTTACACCATTTTTTTAAAATAGTTGCCGCATTATACCATAAAATCAAAGTTGTATTAATGCTGAATAATATAACTGTGATGCCTTATATTTCGGTAGAAGATTGTGACTGATGGCTTATATTTCGGAAACATGACGCTTCCAAAAATATTTTATCTCGCTTCATACATAAATCTTGCAACTACTTTTTCAGTCGCTGATCGCGGTTTTAAAGATAGCCTTGTGATACCCTCGTGCTTCAGAATGCATAGACCTTGGTCCCGCATTGATTAGACGCACACACTTGTGCACTATAGTATCTCCTGGGTGGATTTCTAGGCTCCTGTAAGATTATCAGCCAGAATCGAATGCTTTCTGGAGGACTATAACATTATAATCGTAATCTGGGTATATAGGTCGTGATTCGCCGTGTTTTAGTGTGAACATCGTGTGGCATCGGCCTTATACTGAAAGATCTCTGCAATGGTAACATATACAAAGGCTCACAAACCTATCTAGATACTAAATGCGGAGTGTATAATTGGACTGAAAGCTCAACGCCATATATCCATCATTTAAAGTTTTGGCATTGCTCTCAGCTTTTGCATTGGTAATGGGTTAACGAGTAACCCATTACCGATCTATTATTATTACAGATCTATTATTTGTGTTTATAGGGTTCTGTTGCTAAATGGTAGAAAACCGAGCCCTTATAGATGCGTCATGTCTCCGTTCTTAAGTCACAGCCATTTTATTCTGTCACTATTGGCACTATTGGCACTATACGGTTGTAATTTAGAGAGTAGTCGCCTCTTTTATGAACCGTTACACATATATGATGTAAAATTATGAAAAAAATAAAAAAAAGCACCCTTATTTTTTTCCCCTCCTTAAATTTGATTGTGGGTTAAAAAAAATATTGACACATTTAGTAGGTACATAGCTTGGGGTGTCTATCGAAAGGTCTTAAAAAAATTATGTCAATGTTTCTAAAATTCTTTTTTTCTTACGTAATAGTTAATGAGATAATTGCTTCTAAAGTCGTGAATATTAAAAATTCCTAAGAAGAAAAATTCTGAAAAAATGTAGATTTGCAAAACGTATAATTTTTCTTTTTGTCTCTTTTTTCTTACAATCTGTCACTTCATTCTACTAACAAGTAAGTAGTTTCTATGTTGTGAGAGTGTAAGATGACTTGTTTGGTGTGCGTCCTATGACATAACTTCTTACTTAAAAAGCATCGTTTTATGTCTGCCCGATAAAATCTTGTGGAATTTTGTGTTTTAGCTTGCGGATTCCTTTTTTATCTATGAGATGGTTTGTTGAGATGTTTGGTCCGCGAGTTTTTCTTCCTTTGTGTGAATTTGTGTAGCTTTTTTATTTTCTTCTTTGATTGGAAGTATCTTCAGTTCGTGGTGTAGAGCTTCATTTAGATCAAACCATGGGGCGTTTGTGATTATTTTTAGAAACTTGTTTTCAAAGCGCTGTTTGAAGAAGCGTTGTATGTTAGAGTGTGATGCTGTTCCCCATAGGTCCATATAGGTTTGATTATGGATTTGTATTCAGGATTTTATTTTCCAGGTGTAATCGTGAATTTTGGCCAATTAACCAGTTTTCTTAGTGTAAGTCCAAGTTGCTTCCGTTTAGTGAAGATGTGTTATAAACCAAGGTATTTGGAATGTTCAGCTTGAGGCATTTGTTTTTTTTAATTAACTTAATAAATCATGATAGCATATTTCATTAATTTTAATGTTGCCTGCAGACCTTTTAGTAGGACAAGACAGACGAAAATTTTAATACTCCGTTGTTCACTATTCATATACTTAAATAGAAGACCGTTAAAAAAGATATTTGTTAGTTTTATTGCTGTTATAACTCATTCGCCTTAGTTGATATCAGAGCATGTTAAAGTCAAGTTGCAGACAATACATTCAGCTTGAAATCAAATACAAAACAATGAAATTCTAAGCTGATTACTCCACGCTACATTATGTATTAAACGTTACAAGATAGGAACACGGTTCAGGTGCATCGTTTCCTATGGAGAAGAACGGGCAAGAACCTCCATAATTATGCTTTTCAAAAACTAAAAACTTATTGATGGGGCGGAATATTAATTCGTTCGGACTGTCGGAGACTACAATGCAGATTTGTTTTTTTTTTTATTAATTTTACAAGCCTGTCTTCCTCTAATAAAACTTAAATCACTTTTGGTGATGAACTCAACATTTTCAATTGCTTTTTTAAGACACAGCTAGAAAGATGTGTCTTAAAAAAGCAATTGAAAATGTTTACTTGTTTTTTTACTATAGTATCATCTTGGATGATCTTGGCGCAAAGTTAAGCTTTGAGCTGCTAAACTTTAAATTATAATATTTAGTATAAGAACAAAAGCCTTCTGAATTAACGAGTTTGATGCAATTGGTTTGCAGTAATCATGAGTTCGTTCCCTAGTTTTTAATACTATTAAATAATGGTAGAGCAACCAAATGACTAGTTTAATTCCGCAGATAGTGTCAAAACATTCCCGGTCGAGTCGCTGTTGCAATCCAAATCCTTTTAACCCCGTTTCAGCGTCCTAGAGTTTGAAATATTTTGCAATAAAAGGAGACCCTTTAGCGGCGGATCGGCGAAAACGACGACGCCAATCGGTAAGTGCCTGTTTGTACCCCTGCATCTATAAAAGCACTGCTGCACTAGTGTGTAGTTTATCGTCATCTACTTGGTATAATACACTCCAACAACTCATACTTAATTAGCCTACGAGTTTAGTGTTACTTTGGATATTGGCGAATGTTGCTGTAGCGACCTACAGAAATCAAAGTAACTAATAACAAAAGTAACACAGAGATACCACAACTAAAATAGCTAAAATAAAAGTTCGGAAGTCAGTGACAAAAAGTCACCAATTTCTAAGGGCCTTTTCATTGTCATGCGTGTTTGCGCCCGCGTGCAGGCCAGGCGGCCATGCCTGTTGCGGGCCGCCCGCAAAGCAGATTATTTTCGCCACTCCGCCGCGCGTGTGGCACGCATGACAATAAAAACATGTATGATACGATAGGTTGCGTGCAGCACGCATGCGAGCGCGCGCGAACACGCATGACAATGAAAAGGCCCTAAGAGTAATTTTCCTGCTTTTAGTGTTTTTTTATTGGATTCGTTAAATTTTTACAAAAAAGGTTTTAGCCTAAATAATAATGTAAAATGTTTGTGTGAATTTGGTCGAACCTAGGTTTCAAGTCAACGGCGCAGTTCTTCATATCATTCAATTTAGTCAAAAGTCAAAGAAATTAACGTCGAAAAATCAAGTTTTCGATAGTTGGAATCAAAAGCCTTGCTACGATTACTATGTTCTAAAAAAAAGCCCGATTACGTTGTTAACCGGGCCCTTTGTTTTTGGACCTCGAGAAGATTGCTTCATAGCTTCATTATCAAAGCGGATAAGGCAGCTACGCGTGCAGTTTCTACAGTTCCAATCATAGTATGATAAAAGACAGAAACACAAAGCAAAGATATCACTTCAAATTGTGTCGGACTAAAGACGTTACAGTCCGATCTGCCGATTGTATCGGTCACTTACCTCGTCTTACACCAGCCAATAGCAACTTAATCGGCTGGCTTACCGTTAATGTTTACTTACTCGGCGTAATCTTTTCCGGTTCCAAGAAGCTCTCGGATTCGGGTTCGTTCATGTCTCCGCTGAGGTACCGCTGTTCCATGTCTATGAAGTGCCCCATAGTCACTATGGTCACTGCAAAGTAAACCTGTCGCAAACAAATCTATTAGATGATATAGTTAGGAGATATTACGAAATGT
Organism: Cerastis leucographa; assembly: GCA_963082945.1. Lineage (NCBI taxonomy): Eukaryota > Metazoa > Arthropoda > Insecta > Lepidoptera > Noctuidae > Cerastis > Cerastis leucographa. The sequence continues at coordinate 11,944,558 of OY720378.1, forward strand.
GTTACAGTCAAAACTGTTAATCGGACAAAACCACTTTTGACCGGTGTCAGACAAGACCCTTATAACTTAAATGGCGTTTTCTTTTATAAAATTATTTGGTTGAGAACACCTGTTATAATTACTTAGAATTATTACAGCACGATGTTTTTCAATGGGTCACAAAAGAAAACCTAACAACCTAATGTATTGTTTTTAGAGTAAATTTTATGTGAATTATTGTTAAAATAGTTTTAACCGGTCAAAAGTAGTTTTGACTAATTAACAGTTTTGACTGTGACATATATTTATACGATTAGATCACTGACTGTTCACATTTTTTCATGAAATAGTAATTGATTCGGGGTTGAATGAACTTACGGGGTTTGTATTGATAATTTGAATGATTATAATTCTGTATTAACATACGTGTTACCATCGTGAATCATATTTGGTTTAACGTGCAGCCACTGACCTACAAATTGTAAGAATCTTAAAAAAAATAGAATTTTGCGGGGTACCCATCTTCATTTTTGTAACCCTTCTTTCATCATTTAAGTTGTGTTTGTCTTGACTGTAGTCTAAGCCATAAATGACACAGACAAAGTCGACGATGTAACGACCTTATCCAGAAGAAGCCTGTTCACTACAACTTTGAAGAGAAAAATTGTTTAAAAAAAATCGTGTTGTTGTAATTCTAGGTAATTACTGAGGCGTTCTCAAACAAAGTATTTTTAATAGAGTAACAGCTATTTAACTTAATAAGGGGTTTGACTGACACGGGTCAAAACTGGTTTTGTCCTATTAACAGTTTGACTGCAACATATACCTAAATTGTATATCTCTGACACTTATGTTCAATCTACAATATTTTTTTACGTTTCTTGTTCGACAGATAGTAGTCTGCGGTGGGGCACGTAGACACCGCGACACGTCAAGCCGTACATTTCCAGTATAATGTAGCTTCGGTCTATAAAGGGTGTAAAGCACCTCTTAACGAAGCCGAAAGGCATTGGTTCTCCCTGTCATTGCGATCATTTTTTTGTTCTACACCATACCTGGGAACCTTCTAGTTACGGAGATATTAGGGTCAAAGTTCCAACTTTTGGACAAGTATTTTTTTAAATACAAGTTTTTAATGTACGATTTTTACTTTAAACACCTCCACGACCTCCGTACTATTCAATCCATCCATCAACACAATGTTTTCAGTGCGTTTCATTGAGTTCTACCACAAAACATGATTTGACACCCCCCAAAAAAAAGTCGTTTCCCAGCAATAATTTTTGCGTAAAGTTACTTAGTTTCATGTACATAATGTTTGGTTGACGGCTTCGTGATGAGGTGATTTACACCGTGTATAAGTATCTCGTCCAATGAGAGACCCGCAGAAACTCGTTTTGTATAGCTTGATTGGTCGTCGTGCGCGTTTGTTCTCACTAGGTCACATTTGTATCCTATGTTCACAATATGATTAAATTAATTTGAATTTGATGGGTTACTGAGTGGGCCTGCGTGGTGGATTATAGCCCACTCCCTCTCATAGAGAGGAGGCCTGTGTCCCAGCAGTGGGAACATTATAGGCTAATGATGATGATGATGATGAGTTACTGAGTTGCATGTGCAGGAGCGCAAGAGAAAAGTAAGATGTATGGTAAGGTACCTACTGTTAGTTCTCATTCTTTTTCGTAGGTTATCTTAAAGTTACAACCTGCACTTACATCATTTTACAAATCATTATTTGTATTTTGGGGCAGCCATGAGTTACACAATATTGTTTAGTTTTGTTTTTTGTTTTTTATATATTTCTGTTTTTATATTGTGTGTACTTGTGGCATGTACCAATAAACGTTTATTCTTTTTTTCTTTCTTATTTCATTTCGAGCGCAAAAACTTTGCATGCTACCAGTGTTTTAGCAAAAATAGAGACTTGTGTGACGAATACACAGTTATTTTTAAGGCATGTGGCGCATTTACTTTCAACGTATGGAGTTTACAAAAATGTTAAGTTAACTTTCTGACGAATGTACAAATAACCCGTGCGTGTGAGAACAAAATTAAAACAAAAGAAAATTACCATTGTATAGATGGCCGAGGCGTAGCATCCTCGGCGCAGGCTGCGCCAGCAGCAACACGATTGGATAATTGGCATCGTGTCGGCTAGGAAACTGCAGGACAGAAGAAAAAAAGTATATTAATATTTTAATTTTAATATTTTTTTATTATTATTAAATGATAATATAATACTTTAAATGATAATATAATACAGTCTAAGATAGGCATCGCCGATGTTGGCGATAAGTCTGCGACTTTAAAATGCGACTGGGCGTGTCACATTTATAGGATATAGCCGGACAGATGGGCAAAGATCACAGAGTGAGTGCCTGAAGACGGCTGCCGTATAAAAGGCTGGCGTGACGATCTGGACACATTCTTAACAGATTTCTCAGGAATCTACTGAGATTCCTGAGGCCTGACCTTAGATATTTTTGCGAGTATTGAACTTTCAATACTCGGGTGAGGGCAACTTACAATGAACTTTACTGGTCATATGCACTTGCACCTGATCTCACTCCGGTAGTATGAGTGAGTTAAAGGAATTGGTACTGGTTTGAGGCAATGAAAATACAATTATTGTCGCAGCGGGTTCGCATTCCTTATCTGTTATGATTATCTGCAACTACGGTATTAATTTCTTTTGCGGGTTTAGGGGGTGATTCTGAAATACTGACAATAACAAAAACCAAAAAAATCAGTGGTTATTAATAATTAACTAGTTACCGTAATTTTAATTGATTATTTATGTCTTGTGTGACCACCTCCTGAATTTTGACGAGGATGCAAAACAACACCTTGTATATCTATTACTCATCATTTCACTTGTCACCTCCGTTCAGCCATATCATCCTTCACTCAGCCATCCAGTATTTCTTTGGTCTTCCTGTACTCCTATAGTCACAACACACATTATATATATTCATACTCAAAGTTTTCGTCACAACTTGCCCTAGCCACGACCACCGATTACCAAACAACTTTTCAGTGACCGGCGTTACTTTCAGACATCCTGTTTTTCTTTGCTATTTCAAACTAACCTCGTGCAGTGCACTTGCATCAAACGTTAGTCATCATCTGCCTAGCCTTTTTCCCAAACTATCTTGGAGTCGGCTTCCAGTCAGCTGAGTACCAGTATTTTACATGAAGCGACTGCCTATCTGACCTCCATAACCCAGTGAATGGGTAATTCGATACAACTTGGTAAGACTCGATGTCAGACTTTCGGCTTCTGACTACTCATAACGACTGTCAAAGATCTACAAATGACAGCCGGGACCAACGGCTTAACGTGCTTTCCGAGGCACGGAGGAAACTCGGTATGTAATGATGGTCACCCATCCACGACCAACCTCGGCAAGCACGGCTTAACCTTGAAGATCGAACCATGTGACTGTTAATATTTAGCCACGAGCTCCTCAAACAAACGTATAAAACGTTACATCAAACGTTAGTAGTTACTATGATACCAAACCTAAGTTTTTTTTAGTTCATAGAAAATTCAAATCTGATCTGCTTTAAGAATTTAAAACTAGGTGGATAAATGAAAGAGCATTATAAGAAATTTAAAAAAAATGCTTTAATTTTAATTATAGTTTTGTTAGAATCATCATCATCATTAGCCTATAATGTTCCCACTGCTGGGACACAGGCCTCCTCTCCTATGAGAGGGAGTGGGCTGTAATCCACCACGCGGGCCCAGTGCGGGTTGGTAGATGTCTCATGTCTTCGAATTTTTGGTTCTAGGACATGCCGGTTTCCTCACGATGTTTTCCTTCACCGTTTTTGAGAGCAGCGATGATGAAATAAATTACACAAAGTAATGCGCCTGCCTGGGTTCGAACCCACGGCTTACTGCTCGTAAGTCGGGGCTGCCACCACTGGGCCACCGCCGCTCTCACGCGTTCGCTCTTTGTTAGAATGTTTTTTTTGTAATTTTCAGTTTATAAGCTATATTGTCCCTAATGACTTTTCATTACCGTTCACACCACACCGCACCGTTCTATTAATCGCAAAAATTGATGAGGCTTTTAATTGCTTGATCTTTGATTTAATTTCTAAGTAAATAACTATTTTAACAGTAGTTAAGTGTAAGAATTAGAAATAACAACCCCGATACTATTTCAACAATCTCATACATCAATGTTAATAAATTTTTGCCAAGTCCCTAAAGGCAAACAATTTAGTACTGGTCGATATGTTATCAGACATCCAGACGGACAAATTTTACGACAGGTATATTCGATTTAGCAATATTAAACGAACAACCCTCACATAAAGTATCTTATCGTTATATTTTTATATGGCGTCCCAAATGTCGACACCTGCCCTCTGCTCCATCACACTCTAGCATAATACTTTAACGATCAATTTAGATTAATGTCAGATTATATTCTGCGGCAGTTTGGGTCCCGGTCCCGGCCCAAATAGCTAACTCAGAAAGATTCTGTTTGATTACAATGAGTCACATACACCATTAATTTCCATCGACTTTGATAATCAAACAAATCTACTAAAACATCAGTAGATATTATAAGGTAACACAGCAAAACAAAAATCGACGTAAGACAGTTGAAATTGAAGTAACAAGTAATGAAGTAAAAAAATATATAAAATGATACTCCGTAAGAATTCGCAAAGCTACGAATATTGTCGTAGTAAATGAGTCACGCTACGAAAATGCTACGAGTTTACGTAGGCCACTGACACCGTAGCACGTAGCAACTTACTCAAGGTTGCTACGACGCCAATGACCGCTTAAAACCTGTCCAGATGACACGACAAGCAAGTTTTTTTTACACACCCCCCCCTCCCACACTAGGGAGACTGTATTTTTGTGTGTATTTTTCCGTGCGGGGATCGAACCCATGACACTCAGCGAAACAGTCGATCGCCACTGCCACTGCGTTAAGAGAGATTTAAGCTCGAAAAGGGACGGTGGAAACGTTCTACTCTTTGACCTCATCGAAGTAAGTGAAACGGAATACTTGTCTTAAAAAAATCGCCCAGAAACACATACATAGATAGTCATGCAATACTCACAAATCAACAAATTGCCGAAATGAGCTCGATTGATATGTAAATACAAGGCGTGTATTTTGCTCAAAGGTGAATAGATTATCGACGTCTGTTACCTACTTTACTAACACGCGAGTTGAGTCGTGTTCCATCTGGAGTGGATCTTACAAAGTTTTGGAACGAAGTTCCTTATCGCGCGTTGTGAAAGGGGGCTAGACGGAAAAAATTCTTACGACTTACACTTTTTGCTATAGTAAGCTATTGTAAGCTTTATTTCTTTAAAATAAAGTTCAAATTTTCTTAAATTACGTACAATTGGGGTGTGTATGTGAGTAAGGATAGATATGATTATTATTTTGAGTGACCGAACTACAAAAAACAAATTCGGTTGTGCAGTTAAGTAAGACGTATTGCTTCGAATTAAGGATTAATCTTCCTTAAATTAAATATTTTATTTTTCGCACACTAACTTAAATCTCAAATGTATTGATATTATGTACGTGAAAGGAACTTCGTTCCATCCGGGTGTCCCTTGACACCTCTCAAGTTTTTTTTTGTTCAGATTCATCCCCTAAGAAAATAAAATAAAATATTCTAATCTTGGTCCTACTTTGTAGATTTTACAATAATTTGATATTGAGAACGACATCAAATAAATAACTATTTACACAAACGCGCAGCAACGTGCGTTAATATGGACATAGGCCTCCCCCAAGTGTCGCCACATTGACCGGTCCAGTGCGACTCGCATCCAGCGGATCCCCCCAAGGTCATCGGTCGACCTAGTGGGAGGCATGTATCGCTTAAAATAAATTAAATTGAGAGATTTTATTTATTTAATTAATTACAACGGTTGTGTTACGACCAATTACAGTAACTTAAATTGAAACGACAATTATTACACACTAGCTGCATCTATGCGTTGCAATGCACTTTTTCCTACCTATCTTTCTCACCTTTGAAACCTTCCCTGGACTACGACAAACATTTCAAAATCAGCTAAATCTATCTATCTAGTTCTAGAGTTTTAGCGAGACAAACGAACAGCAATTGATTTTTATATATAGATATTAAAATATACAATATGACAAAGTAAAGCAAATTAAGTCATACAATAAGAAATTAACAATAAAAAATTACATAAATAAAAGAAGGTTAACAACACTTTCATAAATTCCTCTCACAGTGCTTCTGACATACCAATAAAATTTTCATCCATCCATCCGCAAACAGATCGCTAGTTGGATTAGAATCCCAGAGATTATAAAGCGCGGCCAGAATGCGAGGAACTGGCGACTTAGCACGTGCAACAGTACGACATGAAGGCACGGCAAACCACCTGTACTTTCTTCCCCGGCAGTATAATAGTGAAAATGAATTAATAACTTTTAATCGTACAGTAAACTGAAATGATATTATATTACACATACATTATCTTTACTACATAATGAGCTAAGCTAGTAACTCATACCTAGAGCCAGAACCTAGTTATTCAAAAACCTCACTAAACTGTTAACTCCATCATTGGAGCGACACATTTAGAATATTGCAGGCATAGGAAACAGAAAGTTAGACGAAGTAACTAGCGTTGCAGTTGACAGATAGTGCACGTACTGTTTTTTTAAAGAACAAAAACACTTACACAATAGGCCGCCCAAGAGTAATATAGGAAAGCAAGGAGCCATTTATGAACCGCAGTGATATCTTTAATCCCAGTTTCAACTAGATTTTAACTTGAATCTGCTAAATTGTGAAAAGTAGAAAATTTATTTGAACGGAGCTGAAAGTTTTTATCAGCACCAGTTTAATTGGGTTTCGTCGGACTGTCATGTGCATCATGGGAACTACTTGACGTCATTCATAGTCTTCGGCAAACGAACACCGAAGAACTGAGTACTCCTTATCTTCAGGACCTTTGAATCACGTAGTAGGTATTTTTTTTTCATTTGAGGAAATCCTTTGTTGACATAGCTTTTATGGTAAATGAACAAACGAAGTTAGTACTAATCTCCGAACCTATGGCCCTCACGCAATAAAACGATGATGCTTGGTACAGCCGTACTACGGAGCTCCACGCAGTAATCGAGCGGGGCTTGCGGATATAGATGAAGCTTTTGGTCAACCTAAACTGAATTATTGCAGTTGACATACATTACAGAGCGCTGGCCTCTAATTTTGGATGCAGGGGCCTGTTTACAAAAAGTTTTAGTTGATTTTCTCAAAGGTGACTTTTTTGGCATAAAACAAGTATAAGATTAGAATAAGAATAAATTTATTAAACCATAGTTACAGTAATTTTCTGAGTCTAATATCATTAAGGATATCGGTAACAAGTTTTATTTTAACAAACTTAGATAACAGTGGACCCCAAACTAGGCTGTGCCAGTATCTTGGGGGCCGGAGTTGCGATAACTTTAAATTAAAAACATTTATTTGTAGTTTTGATCTTACACGAGTGTGTCTGAGATCTAGTTTTGTTGTTGTATTGTCAACACTTCTACACATCCCATTGTATATAAGTTGGAGAGTCAAAACGAGAATTTGATAAGGAATTGGTTGAATAATATGGTGTCGCCCGATATTCAGAATATTTTAGATTGACTCTCGCAAATAAGTGCAGACATAAAATATTTCTTTACTCAAAATAATTCTTGTCATAGGAAATTCTTGTCGTGAAAATTACAAACAATCGCTTTCTCATAAAGCTGTTGAAAACTGGACAGTCAAGATAAAAATACGACATGAAAAAGAAAATTGTTTTTGTACTGGTTGTCAGCAGTTAACTGTTCTGCTTTAAGATGTGTCCCAAAGCACAGTGCTCGGTTATAGCTTGGTGGGATAGCATAGTGCGATAATTTTTTAACACACTTTTCAAGTTTCCTACTACCATGGCGATATGTGACTGCTACAAGCAACAAGCATACCATACAAGCAACAAGCATACATAGGGTATCGTCAAAGATTTTTTAACAGCTAGTTTCAAATGATTTTTATCGCATTTGTATATTTTTACTGCCGTAACTTTTAATAGTAATGTTCATTTCGAGCCTAAAAATGAATATTAATTATGTAGACAAGTACTGATGGGTTGGATTCACGCTGCAGTAGAAATGAAAAATCTACATATTTGATGTGTCAATATTACCGGTGTCATTAACGGCGGTGCACAAATAATATATATATATTTTTTTTTAACATTGCCCCACACTAGGAATTTCTCCTGCATCGTGGGTGCGTTTACAAACATTTAAACTCACATACACAATCAACCAGACCTAGAATTACTATCTGTAGGCCATATAAATATTTTTTCCGTGTTATATTAGCAACAAACCCGGTTGGTGGCAATAGGCTCGCCCCCTATTACTTGGGACTTAAACATAACTGGCGAAATGTGGATGTAATAATACAAGGTGTTGTTTTGCATCCTCGTCAAAATTCAGGAGGTTGTCACACAAGACATAAATAATCAATTAAAATACGGTACCTAGTTAATTATTAAGAAACGCAGATTTTTTTGGTTGTTTAAGTTTGTCAGTATTTCAGAATAACCCCCTTAACGTGGTTTAGGGAATAAGAAATTATGGAATAAACGCTTGAGATTGTTCGTATGTATGAAAGCGAGGTTAAAGGGCGAGGATCAGACGGGCTGCGTTTAAAACACGCGTGGTTCACACATACCGATTTTCGTAAATAAGACAATAAATAAAAATTACCTACCCATTTTATTATTGATTCGTGACGAGAAACATTAGCATAGTTACCTCCTTGAATTTGACGAGGATGCAAAACAAAACCTTGTAGATACACCTCTGCCTAAGGACATTACATTACAAGCATAATGTTTATGTTATGTATTTTATACAAGTATAACGTGTCAAAATCCGTTGCGCACTTTGAAAGAAAAAACGCGGCAAACATGCTTGCTGCCACGAAAAGTGATTTCTATTTAGTATTATATATTTACTCCATGTGACTCGAGGCCTACTTGTTGATTCTTTTCTTTTAGAAATGAACACAAGTGTATTTGTTAAGTGCCATGCATACCTAAATATAAATTACGGCTGATATCGAGAATATCAAGCACAAAGTATAAGCATATCAAATGTTATTATTTTTCAGATGTATATAAAAACAACAAACAAAATCATATTTTCGTCTCGCCAACGCAATATTCTTAGTAAATTCGTAATACCACAATTCGGCATGGGTTGTGGTATTACGAATGTAGTCGAGTGACGTCATCATGTAAACCGCAACAGGTGTAAGAGACTTTTGACTGTCAGACATCGCATCTTTTGTTCAAAGAACCGTTATTTTACGTACCTAAATGACAGCTATTAAAATAGTTGAACACTCAACCTTGTTTTTTGCTGGAAACTCGCTTTAAAGTTAAAATATCTTGACACCAAAATCGGCACTATGATGGTAGCTCTTGAGGCAACTTTTTCATAACAGAGTATGCTACATGCTACACTACATTCCATAAAAGTCTACAGTATAAAAGGCTACGGAAAAAAATAATAAAAACCATTATGAATTTCGCTTTAAATTATACAGAAAACCCTAACGAGGGAGTGATGTTACGAGTTACTGAACGACACTTCTGAGCACAATTGCTCCGGCGGGGATGGTTCGCAAAAAAGTAGAATTTGTCGGGCAAATGAGAAAATAGCCATTTCTTCGGTTCAGAGCTATCGGTCCTGGCCTTTACTCGTGTATAGCCGTCACTGCCCGCCAACCGCCGACCAATTTACGCTGGTTACGTTAGCGAAGTTAAGCTTAAACTTGAGTCTGGTCAACTCAAAGCTAGCAAACGAGATGGTTTTACAAAGCATGTTTGTTTCCAATTGAATCTGAATGAAATGTGATTTGCTAATGTCTTTCTTCTGCAGTAGAAATAGTTTTTTATAGATAGATAGGTACCTATATAATGCTTAACAATGACGACGGACATTATGTTAGTAGGCACCGTAGTGCAAGTGAAAACTAAAGATTCTACAATCAATTACCGGTGAACTTAATGCCTATAAATGTTGATTGATCTAAACTCGCATGTGAAGCCATGAAACCAGAAAAAACGAAAAAGCTCATTTAGGCATTCAGACGTAGGTAATGTCACGGAAATGCCCTTAAAAATATTCAAAATGTTCTGGTGGAATTTCGATTGCAACTTTGAAATCCTATTTCATAATAGTATGGGGTCCATGTACATAACGTAACGTTAACGTTAAATAACAATCTACTGGGTGGAGGAACACAAACGATTACGTAATCCAGTACATCAGGGCGAACCCAAAAACGTGTCCCACAAAAGTGCAATAACTAAACAGATGTATTGAATATGTGTGGTAATCGATTGTGCGTCGAAGTCTCTTCCACGAGATAATTGTTTTTAAAAGTTGTTTAGTGTTTACGCTCGTGACTGTACTATCAAATATCAATGTGTAGCCGACAATAATACATATAATTTAAGCAGCACGTGGGAAAAGAGTACGATATTTGACGTGATACTCACTTATGTGAAGACCCCTTATTATTAGCTAGTAATGAAGGGTCTTCACGCCACGTGCATGGAAGTAACAATTTAATTATTACTTGGATTTATGCAATACGTTGCAAATGATGTAATAGACGTCAAGCGATATGAAGGGCTGTCATAATAATTGGCGGGAATGCCACCAGCATTTTAAATGCATTCAGTTGTAAAGGCTGCTCCTTTTCCCTGTACAAAATTAAATTGTCATTTTGTAAACTAGATGAAATGGTTTTTTTTTTATTAAATGCGAATAAATACCGTGGAATTCGCATTTCATTGTATTTTCATTAAAATGAAACGTTGAATTAGTGATAACCTATATGTTACTTTTTTACGTTTTTTTACGCCTTAACGGCTGACTGATTTGGAGACAACCATGTTTTTTATTTCAATTTTTTTAAATATAACTCGTGTTCGCAAAAACAATCGCCCTGTAAATATTGAACCACGTCCGTTGAAAAAAAAAGGACGTTATATCAACGGATTGATATGTCTGTATCTAGCTTACTCGTACTGTACATGAAGTAAGAAGTAAAATTGACTATGCACCAAGGTGATAAAGCACTGTTAAGACACTGGTTTACGTCACGGGCGCTATTTTGAATTCCGAATCCAACGAAGACCGCGAGCGGATTGACAGAGTCGAATCCTGAGAGCATTGAGGGATTTAAGTTCGCCCAAGACAAATAGAAAATAATAACCAAATAGGAAAATAAAACGAATTCTATTTTCGAAATATGACGTCGAGCACCAATATTAACAAATTTAGGACTTGTTTATACTGTTATATTGTATATAATAATAATAATAGTACAACTAGATGGAGCAGTATAACAAATAGGACTTGTTTTGTCCATTCTGTTGAATTCGACCTCGCTTCGCGACAAGCTTGATTCGACCTGTTATATTTTATAACTAATAGTACAACTAGATGGAGCAGTATAACAAATAGGACTTTTTTTGTCCATTTTGTTATATTGTATAACTAATAGTATAACTAGATGGACGGACCCTTCTGCCGGGGGGCGAGGGTGCGGCAGTGTTAGTAGCTTCGGATTTATTTTTTGTTTTTTTAGTTTGAATGTACCTACTCTACAGATTTAAAAAAATATTTCATCAATGGAAAGATAGAGTATTGCCAAGTGTCATGATATGATACCTAAATTTGTTAAGTCTAATCTAGTAAAATTCCACAAGGACTATTTTAACATTCAATTGGGATTCTATTTTAATAATCATAATGTTCTACCACGTCGTCGCGTGTTTGCGGTTAGGGTCGCCTTTGGATTTTGGCTTTAGTTCTAGTTATATTTTTATAGATAGTTATGTAGGAACACACTTCTTGGCGTTCTTCAAATGTTTACCCATTTTTTACGCCAACCCTTTTTCTATTGTATCTTATTTCACTTATTGCCCATGTATCAGCACTTTTTGAACGTCAAAATTACAAGAGACAGTCCCCCAAAACGCCGGTTCGCCACTTCCTAGTGTTTTAGTTTCAGGCTTGCCGCGCTAAATAACCCACGTTTAAAAAATAACAATAATTTAAAGTGGACAACGATACGTGAAATCTTAACTGTCCGTTGTCCCCGTTGCCCATATGTACACAACGGGGACACCGGTAAGGAATCATATGACGTGCTGATGTCCCCGTGACGGGGACACAGATTACGGGGACAACGGGAATACAGGAATTGACGAAAGTTGAAATTAAAGAACTTGAAAATAAAGAATTTAGGGTATTTTTTCAGGGTAAAAGTACCGTAAATTTTTACCCTGAATCGGAATGGGTTTGATATTATTTCTGCCCTCGTTACATTCAAATAGTTTGTAACCGAAAATATCCGATAGGTATTTCTTATTTATCTTATCAATAACACTAGAAACGGGATCTTTACTGTTTACTAAAACAAAACAATAAAAAGTAAACATAACATGGTAATTATCCAGTATCCAGTGCTGTTGATAGTGTTAATGAACATGTCAGTTTAAAAACTTATATAAGTTTATACTTATATAGGGTTAGGGTTTAAAAAGGCTTGTTGCATAAAAATCTTTCGAAATAAAATATCTACATGATCTTGAAAGCCGCATTATAATTCGTAGAAATATCTAATTAGTCTATGCCTTTTTTATAATCCGTCATCTCCCGACTATGTTGGCGTAGGCCTCCAGTCTGACCGGTGCAGCGGACCAGTACATTACAAAAGCGACTGCACATCTGACCACCACAACCCAGTTAGAACTTGGTACTACGATACCCCATCGTAATACTGATCTATCTAACCTCTTACAAAAACTGGTACTTATGTTAAAATAATTTGGTCCAAGCTGCTGCAATACCTGAATGTAACCAACCTCGCCAGCCCATTGAAATCTGCTACCTCGGCTAGCAATTGAGAATACCAACATTTAAAAAAAAACCGGCCAAGTGCGAGTCGGAATCGCGCACCGAGGGTTCCGTCCAAACCTGTAGGAAATTAGATTTTGAAAATTATTAAAAAAAAAAAAAAACGGTTTTGCGCAATTTTTTCTTTATCCGTGCTATAAGACGTTGCTTCGTACCAAACTTCTAGATTCTGAGTTCACGGGAAGTACCCTGTAGGTTTTTAATTCCCTTGAGAGTGTCGCCAATTTGCGGAAATTGGCGGCATAAACGGCTATATCTTTTGATTGCGTTGGCTTCAAAGTTTGATTTTTTCACAGCTCCAAGGGACAGTAGACCTGAGTATTGGATATAAATACCAGTTTGATACCTCCTCGCGTTTCTGAGAAAAAGGGTCTTGACAGACAGACAGACGGACGGACAACAAAGTGATCCTATAAGGGTTCCGTTTTTTCCTTTCGAGGTACGTAACCCTAAAAACCTAAATTACTCTAAATTCTTTTAAGTACGCCAAGTCAAAAAAAAAAACAAAAACTTTTTCATTAAAGCTGACCTATCGTTGTATTTTTTTTAAACAAAACTGTCGTTTACTGATGGCAAAAATGGAGCTTTAGATACATAGATACGTATAGCGGTTAATTTCATATTTGAAATTAGCTTACGCCCGCTGCTTTGCCCGCGACCCGCGTGTAGTTCGGTTAATGTCAAAAGTATCCCATGTCTTCATCTAGGTCTCTATCTAAATATGTTCTTATTGCGTGTAATCCATCCATCCATCCATCCTCACAAATATTCACACTTATAATGGTAGTATGATCACATGGTATAAGAACTACTAGATACAATTAATTGATACTTCTGATGATACTGAAAAAAAAACAATATCGTTCCAGATTAATCGTAACAGCGTAGTATATATCTATACTAAAAAGACCCTCGAATACATTTGAAATAAATCGTTCGTTTCATTTGCTAGAACTGGCGACGCAGGTGCATTTCATTGGCGAATTCAATACAACTCTCTGGAGAATGAGTTAGGTATTGTCTGGTATAGAGAAAAATATTCGGATTACAACAAATCTACTATTCGATGTATCAAATAACTTGATTTCTTCTGTACAATGAAATAGTTCAGGGGGCCCACCACCTTTTATAGCAGTTTTAATTAATCTTTTACTAAAGTGTACAAAAAAGATGGAGCTAGATGGTCGGTATGGCTCTTTCTGTTTTCCATTCTAAAGTGAAATTAAAGAGGTCGTGGTACACAGGTCCTGGTACCAACGAAAAAGTGAACCTTATAATTAAGGTTCAGTCATCCACAAATTCCCAAAACTCAGGTAGTCCTTTGTTTACCCGACTTAGTATACGAGATTAAGACCTTCAGAAAACCAGCCACAAAACCGGAAATGTCCTTGGTCCCGTTATTCTTAGGAAGTACCGAAACCCGCAACAGAACCAATCAGAAATATACAAGTACGTAACCAAACTTAACCTTTTTATACGAAGGTACTTTCAACGAACCAAAGAAAAAAGAAGACAGTTTTAATATATTTTTCATCACACTTGCACGTAAACAGTGTCATAACATACAGGTTAACTTGGCTGTAATGCCCCATATAAAACCCTAGGGCGGTAAGTAATTTTTTTTTTAATTTTCATCACACTTGCACGTAAACAGTGTCATAACATACAGGTGAACTTGGCTGTAATGCCCCATATAAAACCCTAGGGCGGTAAGTAATTTTTTTTTAATTTACAGCACCGCTTGACAGCACACAGGTCATGCAAGTTCATCAAGCAAGGAGTTTACACGCAATTGAAAAATTGTCTTAAAATGTTACCTAAACAGGAATTTCATTCAATCTCACTACATGTTATTTAACTACTCAACTAATGTTCTAAAATCTAAATAATCGATAGTTTTTTGTATCCAAACGTCGAAATATTTATTTTTTTACACTCCGTCATGGCTGTATATACCTAGGTAAGTATTTTGCCTTTAAAGTTTCTGAACAAAACATTTGTATAATCTGTGGTGTGGGCAAACAGCCCGCCATCCGCAAATCAGTTCACGTATTTCGTAATAATATGTGTGCTGACTTGTGTATATTCATAATTATTAACTCGCAAGTGTGATGAAAAACATTGTATGTTTCACGGGCGGTACGGGAATTACGAACCTCGACTCAGAAAGCCCTCAGTCTTCGACTTCGGGCTTCTACTAGAGCCTCGATCGTAATTCCTTACTTACCGCCCTTAATACACAATATACTATTTCATCACACTTGCACGTAAACAGTGTCATAACATACAGGTTAACTTGGCTGTAATGCCCCATATAAAACCCTAGGGCGGTAAGTATTTTTTTTTTAATTTACAGCACAGCATGACAGCACACAGGTGATGCAAGTTCAAGCAAGGAGTTTACACGCAATTGAAAAATTGTCTTAAAATGTTATTTAAACAGGAATTTCGTTCAATCTCGCTACATGTTATTTAATTACTCAACTAATGTTCTAAAATCTAAATAATCGCTAGTTTTTTGTATCAAAACGTCGTTTTTTTTTATACTCCGTCATGGCTGTATACCTAGGTAAGTATTTGCCTACATTTGTATAATCTGTGGTGTGGGCAAACAGCCCGCCATCCGCAAATCAGTTCACGTATTTCGTAATAGTATGTGCTGACTTGTGTATATTCATAATTATTAACTCGCAAGTGTGATGAAAAACATTGTATGTTTCACGGGCGGTACGGGAATTACGAACCTCGACTCAGAAAGCCCTCAGTCTTCGACTTCGGGCTTCTACTAGAGCCTCGATCGTAATTCCTTACTTACCGCCCTTAATACACAATATACTATTTCATTACTCATACTCTGAAAGTAGATCTGAAGTTGCCTGAGGAGTGGGTTGAAAGTAATACTTTTCAGCCCTAGAGAGAATCGCTTTCAACTGACAGTTGTCAAATTATAAAAAAAAAACTAGTTTTATTTTCACATTTTTATTGAACCATGTTCCAACTTTCTATGCAGCCACGATTTAAAATTGAAATAACTTAAAGTTAAGCATTGATTAAAGAATATAAATTTTTAGATAAATTTATTATAATTTAGTTTCAACAATTTCTTTAAAATAACATAGATTTGGGCAAAAACATTTACCATTTTTTCAATGATGAAAATGAAAAATTATGGTTGAATAGCTGGCTGGCCACACGAAAACGCGAGAAAAGTTGTTGATTTATGTAAAATATAATCTTTGCTTGTATTCGTAATGAAAAGCACAGGGTTTACCTCGGGTTAAAGACTTACTTAGTCCCTCGAACTATTGGCGACCTCACTTCGTTCGGGCGCTAAACCCCGTCTCGGGACTAAATAAGTAACTTTCACCCCTAGGGTAATAATGTACTATTATTTCATCATGCACCTACAAGCGACTTCAACTAACTACGCTCGCGAGAAAAACACATTCTATCTATGACACTCATCAACAGTGAAGCATCCATTACATAACTTAGCATCACACCTATAATCCCCGAATGAAAATGCAGAGGGTTACCTAATAGTACACCCACATTTCACCAGTTACATGTAATATGGGGCGAGCCTATTGCCATCAAACGGGCACAAATTTGACTCCATAGATACTATTGAGAAATTCTTAATGGAAATACCCAATAACGCTTTGCCCAACTCGCGAATTGAACGCAGGCCTTCAAGCTCAACAGTTGTGCTATCGACCACTAGACCAATGAAGTAGGCTTCCATTACTGAAAGAATTTCTGAAATCGGATGTGTAGTTTCAGTGATAACTTCCTACGTCCAAATAAACATAACATCAGGCCTAGAATCGTGAAATTCCCGATAGAAAAATCCGATAACACTTTGCCCGACCTGAGAATATAATTACCTAGGAACTCTTACTCAAAAATCCCTTGCGACTACTAAACCAATGCTTTGTGCATTAATAAAAGGCATAATACATTTATAATTTAAAACAAAGATGTTAACCAAACTTCTGCTTCCAGCTTTATCGCCGGGATATCCGGCATTGACAGGATTCCCGCAGAGAAACTGAGCCAATAGTTTACAAAACTATGCACAATGTTCAATAAGTTGATTATCGAAGCGAACTGCTAACTAACAGCGATTCCTGAATAAAGTTGAAAAAAAAAAGCGTTAACAATTTATTGAAAAGAGGAATTTAACACCAAGGTGTTGTTTTGCATCCTCGTCAAATTCAAGGAGGTAACTATGCTAATGTTTCTCGACCCGAATCAATAATAAAATGGGTATGTAATATTTTTTCTTATTTAACAAAATTGGTAAGTGAGAAACACCCATTTTTTAAACGTCGTGCGTCTGATCCTCGCCCTACGAGTATAACCGCGCTTTCACAAAAAATCTCAAACGTTAATTCGATAATTTCTTGTTCCCTAAACCACGTTAAAGGGGTTATTCTAAAATATTGACATACTTAAACAACCAAAAAAATCTGCGTTTATTAATAATTAACTAGGTACCGTAATTTAAATTGTTTATTTGTGTATTTTGTGACAACCTAGTGAATTTTGATGAGGATGCAACACAATACCTTGTATACAGTGTGAAACAGTTTTGCAAACATATCCATATTTTTCCAATACCTTAGAAAAACAAATTTGTTTGAAATACACAGTATACACATTAAAGAACACGGGGTTCTTTCTATCTACAAAATTCTACATCAGATTACTCAAAGTCAAAGTCAAAGCATTTATTTCAATTAGACCATTACAGGCACTTTTGAAAGTCAAAAAAACAAAATAAAACGCGAAGCTACAGTCCCAGTCACAAGGTATAATAACTTGTGAAAGTACTGTAGTTGCCCATTCCGTAGCGTAGATCTCTATGGAGAAGAACGGGCTGTGTACTGTGTGCTGGGTACTGTTATTATAGTACCAAAATGAGAGTATTTTGTTTATATTAAACGATCACGTGAGTCGACTGCATGAGTCTCAAGTGAAAAAAAGAACTCTCCGAATATTAGTATATTCAGAGAGTTTTTTTTTTTACTTGAGACTCATCGTTTGATCGTTTTTTTTAGGTACTAACCTAAAAAACGTTATCCTCAAATGAGAAATAAGTATTTAATATTATAAACCGCCTAATTTGTTTTGAAGTCGTGGATTGAACTCAAAACAAACTACGTTCTTCACAATTATGATTACATCAAACAATTTACCATGACTTGTGTCTATCTACAAGACTGAGACCACTTCAAGCAAAACAAAGTTTTAAATTATGTTTCTTCCAAACACACTGAAGATTTATTCGTTTGACTACGTTGCCGCAGTGAAAACAAATATCCCTCCCGAGGCCTAGAATATATTCTGTTTATTAGATCTCAACACAACGCGTATTGTTCGTTATAAATAGGGTTGGCTGTATATTAGTTATGTAGCGTTATTTCAAACATTGTCATTAATAACTGAATTCAAATAGCATCATTATGATGGTTTACAGATTTTTCAACTCGATTAAAGAGCAACATTTTATTGCGCCTCGTTTCCACTGGTTAGTTTTTATTACTTTTGTTTTATTACACTCCGTGTTGAAATAACAGCTTGGTAATTTAAGGGACAGCGGGAAGTTTATAAGGAACTTGTACAAGTTTTTACGTTACAAAAAGAAAGGTACCGTCATACCTGACTTTGTGATTAGAATACTAGCAGCCTGATACCACAAAGCTTTTCATTAAAACAAAACAAATTGATTCCCTGAATTTGTACTCCCGCAAAATTAACTAAATGGCTAAAATAGTCGAGTGCAAATACATATAACTATATAGGTGGAACGAAGTTGAAATTGAAATTTTAAAAATATACCGTTGTCTAATTGCACTCGGCTAAAAGGGTCATAATTATACAGACACGATTGACGTGACGTAGCGACGCGATTCTGCAATTTATCTCCAAACAAGAATATCTATGAAAGCAAAAGCGACTCTTCACACTCGGCTCGACAAGTAACAATCGGATTCTACGAATATTTGTTTCTTGTCGAGACGAAAAGTCGCGGCCCATCGCCCTGCGCGCATCCGCCTTAAAACTATTTAACGGCGGTAAAAATAATACTTTATTGCTCTTTACTTTAAACAAATATACTTCAATTTGCGTTTTGTTTACGGCGTCAGACTAACCGATTTGGAAAACAATCATAATAAGTTTTTTTAAGAATACATACACGTTTTTCGAGGTAAAAATAATAATGGTATTAAGAATCCCAAGGCTCTGACTGAAGTTTTTTCGGAAAGTTCTCGTCTTTCCGTGTTTGTGACTTGCGCTGAATTCGAGCGATTATAAGTTCAAGGGCTTGACTTTGAAAACACATAGTTTTACCCAAGTAGTATTCAAGTTCTTGGTTCCGCGCGGCTTGGAAGAATTTTATTGGTATTACCGCATTCGAGAAACGTTTTAATACCACGAGAATTTTATCTTAAACTAAGAACGAGACCTGAAATTAATGTGGTTTGAAAAATCATTTTAAATTAATTGATAATACCTCAGTTACCTCACACGTATTTAAAGCTTAACGAAATCCGGTAATTGCAGAATCTCTGATCTCCAGAACTGAGAAAAGCCCTGTAAAATTCGTATTTTACCGTTTGGAACGTAACTTGTTACAAATGTACACATATAAGGGTATTAAAAATAAAATAACAATGTATGGTTATTCCTCATAAAGACCATGAACATAAGCTTATTATCACTGGTGTTCCAAAATCATATAGACGCAGAAAACTGCGGAATGTTACAATACAATAGGTTCCATACAAATAATCTTTTTGGTACTGTATTAAATAAACGTGGGATAGACACGGAATACGGGCCCGATAAATTCTCGCAAAGCCTCTATAAAGACCACAGGAATCCTTTTGAATTTCCCTTTATGCGTGCCGTGATTTTTGCCATTATAAAAATTCATGTGCTTTAATTGTTTCTGCTTGTATATCCTTGGGTTAGCCTTTTGTTTTTTTCAATAAATACATAGAAAAAGCAAAAAGCTAAAACTCGTAGGGCATGATATCTGTGGCACAGTAATTAGAATAAATAAGTACAAGAAATAACGACAAGTTTGAACATGGAAGGGACAGGCTAGGACCAGCACTTTTTTCCAAAAAGTAGGTACCAATGTACCTATCGTTTAAAACAGAGGAGCTCGGATTCCCGTTTGTCCTTGACCCCGCCGGGTGTTTAAATCTCAGAGTTAGAATAAAACTTTAATTCGTGTCAGACAAAAAGTGTTATGAGCATCGCGATAAATTCGTTATTAAATCGTAAATGTTCTAAAATAACCAGGTATTTAATATGTATGCTAAACAATCCGTTTCCAACTAGTTTAAGTACATAACTTTTGACGCGGCTGAAGAACTGCCTATTATCCACCATAATTTAAAGACGTTGTGAAAAGACCTATTTCACAAAGCCGTCTCTTCTAAGGATTCCATTTACCAAAGTAAGTACCAGTTTACAAAAGCAATTGCTGGTAATCGACATTCCCTTAACCCTTATTTCCCGAAATCTTTCAAAATATCCATATCCAGATGAGAAACTAGTAACCCCCGGCATCTTTTAGCGGCTTTTTACATCCGTTAGATACCAGACAGAGCTGTCAAAATATTCAGGCTCTGACCACATAATTACTCGCTTTTAGGTAAGTGTGACAACAACACAACAAAGTTTTTCAAGTAAGAAGATACTACGATCAAAGTGTGATGATTACCCAATCTCGTGGGCCGATCAATCTTCACGGTAACCAATTTATCCTCTCAAACTTCCTCCGCAACATACGATCTCAATGAGTAATTGAAAACGGTAACAAATCACAGTAGGTAGTAAGTATATACCTACGCATATTTAATCGGATCTCGAAAATTAATTATATAAATACGTAGGATCGAAACCAGGGGGGGGAGGATTACTTCGTGAAGACGATAGTATGTAGTTATCAATCAATGGAATCTTAACGCATTCCGAACAGAAACAGTGATATGAGACTTTCCTGTAACTGCCCGCGACTTCATTCGCGTGGAAATTTAGATGTGTGTGAGAAAAAAAACGTATCCTATGTGCTATTCCAGACTATAATATATCTCTGTGCCAAATTTAATCCAAATTCGTTCAGCCGTTTTGGCGTGATTGAGTAACAAACATTCATCCAAGTTTCGCATTTATAGGTAAGTACTTATAAATTATTAAGGGGTCGATGTACCGCGAAATTGCAAATTACGAAATCCCTACATTTTGTCTGGTTGGATGCAAACATGTGAGCATGGTAGCTGATTATTTTCATGATTGTAGGGTCGATCTCGAAGAAAAGTTGATCATAATAATAAGTACGAGTACAATAACCCCTAAACATTTACATGTAAGTATGTTTATTAAGTACCTGTAAGTATAAATCTTGTGCTTTTATGCCTTTTACACCTATCCTGCATTAATCTTATCACTGCATTTATGCCATCCTAAAATATGCAGTAAATTGGAAATTGATGTTTATATCGCGATATAAGTTAAAATAAGATTACCTAGAGTCAGAGAGGTAATCTAAATAAAATGTCTAGGTCCTAGACATTTTATTTAGAACGAAAAAGTTGATCGAATTTAATTTATGCTACAGGGTGAGTCGCAACTGAAGCAATATTAAAAGGCTGAGATTTTATAGGTATGCTATTGCTATTCGAATAAATTCGATTTATCAGAAGTCTATGAAGTTACTCGACTGAAAAAGTATTGAAGAAGAAAATGTTAAGTTAAATCTCCTACGCCGTACCAACGTGATATCTGGGAAGAAAATAGAAATGTAAACTTTTTTAGGTAATGATAAGAATTTTATACACGGAATTCCTAACTGCTAAAGTGCTGCTGTAGGTTTTAGACAAAAAGGTGTCATTAAACAGTTACCTACCTCGGTTAAAGACCAAACGAGTTTTCAACGTATTTAAAAGGGGTTTAGGTAACCCCTTTCTCTCTAAGTGTCCATTTTGTTTTCAGTAATTGAATTAACGTGTACGGGAAGTGCTTCAATCGAATGACAACGAAAGGCAAGAGAGAAGATATAAAAATTACTAGGTACTTGCGATAAAACTTTAAACTTTTTGTTCTTTATGCTGGTACTTTTAACGTTGCAATTTCAGCCGAAATCCACGAGATAGTTCCAGAGATTGTTCAACTTTATCATCCTACTTAAGGCGGAACGAAGTTATCTCTTACAAGTTTCATGTCTCAGCGTTGTCCTTTAAGACACAGACAGGTACTTTTCTCATTTTGAAGGGCCTTACGGATTGTGAAAGACCTTCAAATAAATTAGACTAGAAAATTGAATAAGTAATCATTCTTGTAATATTATAAATAATTCATACTAAATTATTGGAACATAAACAAATCATTTTACTTGTTTGCCTCACTAGGTACATAACTTGGAATCCATTAACATATTTAAAACTAGCTTATCACCGTGGCTTCGGCCGCGTGGTCTTCAGTGATTGTCCCATGAGATCGTACCACTGCACTGGGATAAAAAAGTATTCTATGAGTTAAAGCAGGAAAAACGATTGGCGTGCCTTTTGTTTGAATCCGTTCGTCGTTTGCGTGAAAGAGTAGTGAAGCATACATCGATCTTTTCATCTATACCACAAAACTTTGGCATTTATAATAGTAGTAAGAAGATATTAAACAATGTTTTGTTTCTGAAGATGTAAAATGGGTTCCGGACTGGAATGGTTGAGTAGCAGGAGACAAACGAACGACGTCGAGTGCAAACTCAAATAAGTTTTCCTTTGTTTGAGTATAGTTATTCATAACGCAATTAGCGAGAGAATGATCGAGACTAAGGATTTGATTCCAGACACAAACATCTTACATGTAAAAGTTCACACACACACAACGATCTTCAATAAAACTATTTATAACTTGCTACTATATTATATTAATTCACACTTATACAGAATCTATTTTAAGTTCCAGATCTGAAGGTTTGTACGAGAGTGAATTCGTATACAGTATGTTAGGTTAAACGAGGGACATATTGAGGGAGGGTATTCAGTATTCGATTCTCGTCCCAAATATGTAAAAAACCTATAACGTATATAGAAGAATTTTTAATGTTTTGTTTAGTGCCTAGATATTTTGGACTGTCCTAAGCCAGGTAAGTTTAAAGTATGAAGGGAAAATGGATTATACCTAAGAGTCATTGACCCGCTCACATGTTCTGCGATAGTATTATATTAAGTCGCTAGCGCAAGGGTATATACACGTTGCGTGACATTTGCGAAAATTTTGGTATGGTTCTGTCTGTTATTTATCAGTGTTTTTTTTTTTGTTTATATTTTTATTAGTATCATGTTAGCATGTACTATTATGGGTTTGAATATGTCCCTCGTTTAAACTAACATACTGTATAAGTTAGAGTCAAAACTGGTAATCGGAGAAAACCACTTTTGACCTGTGTTAGTCAAAACCCTTACTAAGTAAAGTAGCGTTTTCTCTATTAAACGTATTTGGTTTGAAAACGCCTCAGTTATAATTACATCATCTTGTAGAATTACTATACAACACGATGTTTTTCATGGATCACAAAAAAAAAACAAAAATGAGTTGCTAAGTAAGTATTAGTAATAGTTAAAATAGTTTTAATCTGTCAAAAATAGTTTTGACTAATAAACAGTTTTGACTGTGATATGTCACACGTGACAAGGTCGCTCCTAAAATTCGGTGCAACAGGTTCAGGCATATTCCGGACGTGGTTCTGGACATCGGAATCTGACAGGTAATGCACTGAAGTATCTGTAAGAGTCCAGTATCTAAGCCTTGTCCGAGCAGATTGACCGAAAACTTTACTTGAATTATTGTTCCATAATTATGTAACATTTGTGTTTGTGTGTATTTAACGAACTTTAAACATACAAACACATGTTTATCTAAAGTTCGTTACTTTACAGTATAGTCCTTGTAGCAACTAGAGGTCAACTCATGCCCGCAACAAGTTCTAGTTAAAGCAATTGTTTGTACAAAATTAACTTGTCCCGCAAGTGTTGTTTTGATTATATTACAGCCCGAATCCCTTTCACTGAGTTAAAATATTCCTGAAGTTACACTCTAAATGCTCACATTGTCTCAACTTGGTTATTTTGGAACGGCCGAAATAATTTGTAAGCATGTCGTAGATTTTCACTGAAACGTAGCGAAATTATGATGCTGATATTATTAAGAAAAGACAAATACTATTTTCTTATCAATTTCTATTCAAATAATCAAGTTAGTCGTGATTCTGATAACAATCACCTCAATGAAATGCCTTTTATACTCGTTCATAACTCATTACTAAGTTATTAAGTTTGCGGATCAGCGGAGGCTGGCTTATAAGAACAATTCAATCAAAAATGTAATGCGTGTTAACCACATACATTAAAGTTTACTGACCTACTGATCGGTTTTTTAATGGGGTTCAAATGAGAATACTTGTCTGAATTTACTGATATTTTTTTCTAGAAATGATTGCGTTATTTCTTAAAATTGAGTGCATTACATCTGCGATTCTCACTCAAACCTTCTTTAATTTTTCTTATAATCTATTAGTATATGTTCCCACTGCTGGGACACCGGCCTATATTCTATGAGAGGGAGTGGATTGTTAACCACCACGCAAGCAGTGTGTTTGGTAGACGTCAATAGTCTTCGTTTTTTTCTTTTTTTTACTAGGACATGCTTGTATTCTGCTTTTCAGTTTTCAAAACAATGATAGAAAAATAAATCGCACAGGGTAACGCGCCAGCCTGGGAAAGGAACGGTAGATATTAGAAAGAAGGTATGAACCCACGACCAAGTCGTAAATCTGGCCTTCACCACTCTCTGCATCCGCCACCGCACTAAAAAATACGCCTAAATAAAGTAATTGCATTCAAGTCTGCCTAGCCTTTTCCCAACTATGAGGACTCGGTTTCCAGTATTTTACATGGAACAGAGAGACACGACGACGACTAGACGAGAGACTAGAGAGCATCGGTGGCCCAGTGGTGGCAGCCCCGACTTACGAGCAGTAAGCCGTGGGTTCGAACCCAGGCAGGCGCATTACTTTGTGTAATTTATTTAATCACCGCTGCCCTCAAAAACGGTGAAGGAAAACATCGTGAGGAAACCGGCATGTCCTAGAACTAAATATTCGAAGACATGTGACATCTACCAAACCGCACTGGGCCCGCGTGGTGGATTATAGCCCACTCCCTCTCATAGAGAGGAGGCCTGTTTTCCAGCAGTGGGAACATTAAATGCTGATGATGGATGATGGACGTGGAACGATTGCAAATTTGAACTCCACAACCCAATTAGCACTGGGTAACACGATACCCCTTGGTAAGACTGCTTGTCAGACTTTCAGGTCACTGACTACCTGTAACGACTGTCAAAGATCTACAAATGACAGCCAGGACCAACGGCTTATCGCGATTTCCAAGGCTCATAGTAAACTTGGTATGTAATGAGCAGTCACCCATCCACGGACCAACCTAGACAAGCGCGGCTTAATCAGAAAATCGACCAAAGAAGTAGTTATTATGTAGCCACGAGCTTCAACTTGACTTAAGTAATCAATAAATACCTGCACGTGGCTTTATCCCCGTTTCCAACACAAACACCTACACAATGCAGAGTAACTACGCAACAAAATAACCAACACCACACTTTATGTAAGCACAATCGGGCGATCATAAACTTCTTTTATAGTTTCGAAGCGAATACAGGCAGACAATGTTATTACATTGTTTAATATTAACCTTTCATATTAAGGAGGGACCTTCCGCGTCTCGAATATCACATTAAGGATCGTATACAGTCGTTACAAATAGTCAGAGGTCCGAAAGTCTGAAACCAGTCTTACCAAATAACTAGACTGCAGATTTTTTTAAGGCCTCGCGCACTTCATCCTCTGAAGCTGGCTTCTGCTTAACCGAACTATCCTGTGGATGCCTTGAATTTGAGGCATCCTGCCAGGGCATAAAACTTATAAACTAAGCGACAACATGCCTAGGGCACATTCTGTGGGGTACGGGTCTCGGCTTAGGGCGTCGGGGGAGGGCAGCAAAGGGAAAGGCTGGATCTGAGTGATTTCATTATTTAGGGGTTGATTTATAACTACAGGCTCAGCTTCGCGGGCTGGTTCGAGCAAGGGTTGGGGGGGGGGGTCTAGGCTGCAGAGGTCAGATAGAAGTATATTAACAGCTATCAATTTAAACTAAAATTGCTTGTAAGTTATTTTCAAGTATTATCCCTTTGAATCCATTTCAAATACCTTTATTAAATACAATATTAAGAGATAATTCATTATTACTAAAGATATTGTAGCATAAATATTTACCATTAATAATTAATAAAAGAACTGACAGTGTGTTATTGTTTCTCTCGGTTTACAATGCATTATTTCCATATCTTTTTTGCCATGTGTAATTAGTTATTGTACTCGTAAGTATGATTATTATAGTAGTCGAATTATTTAATTAATTAACAATTTCTTACACAATGCTTTCTGCAATTCAATAAAAAATACTCTTACTCACTTAGTTTTTTAGTAATAGAGTCAGTCTTATATATTATAAACGTAGAAAAACGACCTTGCACAGTAACTAATGGTTGACGTATGTATGTGTTTATAGTGAGTTAATGAGTGCAACTTGCCGCCCCATCCACTATTCCCATCCTATCGGCCACAGCCAACGTGCAAGGTGATGGGCGTTCCCTCATGAAGCCGAGGCCACGCGACACGTAGCCACTGGTGGAGCAAACCAATCGATCGCTTTTTTGTATTCAACCACGTCATTTGACGAAATAACAATTTAATTCCTTCAACAATGCGGTATCTTTATAAAAGCCGTTACAGACGGACGCGATGTAGCAGAGATTTAGCCGCATTTTTAAAAAGCCTCTGTTTGTTATACTGCTGGGAATAGGGCTCCTCGCTGTGAGGGGGAGTGGGCCAAATAATGCACCATACGCGCTGAGTGCGGGTTGGTTGGTGTCACATGTTAACGACTGTTCTTTTCAAGGGCATCCTACTAATACGCACAGTCAATATTTTAACACTTCTTCTTTAGGGAAAATAGACCAGTTTGATGGTCTGAATCACCATGTAAGACGTATCATGCTTATTCTGTTACATCATGTAGATACTGTAACTTACTGTCTGCCATTACCCTGCTTGCTTTCGATAGTGTCGCGATAACCCCGTACGTTTGTATCGCTCCTAAAAGTCGTGTGGTAGCACTCTTACTTAGCCTTCACTATAATAATATCGTCATTTCTTCCAATGAAGTACAAATCATTCATGACAATGTAGGAAGTTGTTTTCTATTAAAGTTACACGCAGTATTTAACTATAGTTGAAATCAGTATTGTTTGAGTATAGTTGAAAGCATTACTTTATGTGGTTGGTGGCCCAGTGGTCGAGGATTACGAGCTAATGTCTATGGTTCCAACCCAGTTAAGCGCGGTACTCTGTTTTTCTCTGCCTTTGCTCTCAAAACGGTAAAGGTCACGCCTTAGTAAAAAAATATTCAAAGGTATGTTGGCGTCTCCACCTTTACTGGGCCGCGTGTGAATTATAACACAATCCATCCTAGCAGTGGGAATCGTTACTATTATACAAAATAATAAAACATTTTTTTTATAAGTTGAGTTGCCAATTTGATAATTAATTTTGGGAAACAACGTAATTATTTCAGAAATTCAGAGATTTATTTTACGTGATCCTCATTAAAAGGTATTATGTATATCTTGTATATTATGTGATGTATATTATTTGAAATTTTCCCAAATCCCATTTTTGGTTGTGATTTAAATATGTTCTTTGAGCAATTTCGCGGACTGAGGTTCAAATTTCTTTCACTAGGATTTCCTGTAAATCGGTGTTAAGTACATTCTGTTATTGCTATTTCTTGTGACGAATTCAGAATATCAAGCTAGCATAAGTAGTAAGAATTCTTTTTTCTTTCATATGTTCTTTACGTTTCACTCTTTTTTCATCAGGTTTAGATTGTTTTTGTAGTTGTCTGAAACCCGGTAACGGATTAAGCTGGTGTTTTATTCTTAACGTTATTTTTAGAAATGTAGGTGCGACAACGAACTTATACTTTGAAAATTACTTAGTATTTTAGTCTTCTATCTTTTGTTCAATGTTTTTAACGCCCGATCAAAAAAGAGAGGTGTTTTATTAGTTTTTAAATACAGCAGAAACTACGCACTAGCTATTTGCGTTACCACTAATAAAGGACCTACATAATTTAATGCGATCTTGACCTGTTACGCCAAATTATTGTCATCGACTTTTTATTTGCTTTATTCCAGTATCGGATTTAAACGATGTTCCGTCTTACTCAACTTACTTCGTACGATACCTTTAATTGGTACGGTTTACATAATAAATAGCATTCTATCTATTATCAAAAATTGAAATATAAAATCAGCTTTATGCGATTTTGTTCAATGCATTATCTGCTACGTCACATTAATTAAATAATACCTCATTCTCGTTAAGTGCAAATTCTGGTTCAGGATTACAATTTACACTTAACCAAAATTAATTAATTCGTATTTTATTAAACATAAATGATACTTTGATACATAAATTATAAAAGAAATAAACGTATGAGCTAATTGATGAAGAAGTCAAATACTTGAAACTTTCTTTAACTTTTTAATACTTTGGACGTGTTGGCTGTGGTAGACGTCGTGTGTCTACCAAGTTGATGGAATAGATTCTCTTGAGCTCGCTCTACCAATAGCAAAAGAAAACACAGATCATCGTCATCATCTGCCTAGCCTTTTCCCAGCAATGTCGAAGTCGGCGTCCAGTCTAACCGGATGCAACTGAATACCAGTATTTTACATAATTAAAACAAGGATATTCGATACTTAAAAGTATGTCACATTTTTGAGTTACCTAAACAAGACAGGACAGGACGCTTTAGTCCATCAGTGGATATCTTTCGGGAAATAATTATGTGCTGGCGATGATGACTGATCTTATGACTAAGTTTAGTTTGCGTTTGATTGATTACAAAAATCTTTTTATCTAATCAATCTATCAATTATCTACCATCAAAAGAGGTACCTATTTCAAGTACTTCGAAAAAAAAATGTTTAATTGATTGATTACCTACCTTCAAAGAAGGTCAACTACTTCGCTAGATAAATAATTATTTTGGCTGGCTTTTTTTTATTTAAATATGAATTCTGCTTCACATGATCCATAGTTGGTCAACTCTAAGTTTTTGCTGCTTCACCATTGATTTAAAATTACCACCAGAGTTTTAAAATTTCATTGCTTTGGCCGTTTGTGCCCACAAACGGTCAAAGCACTGAAATTTCAAATCTCTCTCTTCAATCTCTTCCGTGTTATGACTTTTAAAAAAAAACATGGCTCGCAGAAAAGTTAAATTAAGGGCATTTATGATATGCGGGATAACCTTTTGCATTTACTAAGACGAAACATCGCTTAAATAGGTGTATCCCACTATTTCTATTAGGTATTTCTATACGATACGGAAATAAATTAGATTGTAAGACGATAAAACACTTTGACGTAATAATCAGAATAAGTCAACAATTCATTTGAAAGTACGCAATAATCCATGAATGCGTATTTTCTGCTGTTACACTTAAGAATAAAAGACACTGACAACATCAAGAAAAAGTAGGCTGTCTGATTTTTTAAATGGGTTTTTATAAATCAGACAGCCTACTTGTACCAAGTTTTATTTGAAAAACGGTGAAGGAAAACATCGTGAGGAAACCGGCATGTCCTAGAACTAAAAATTCAAAGACATGTGACATCTACCAACCCGCACTGGGCCCGCGTGGTGGGTATCATCATCACCATCATGATGAAGTTTTATTTAATGTAAAAAAAACTTGGAAGCACCCATTTGAATATATCATTATAATTGTAATGTGCTAATTTTCATCATTTTAGTTTAGTTAAGTCATAAAATTCGCGGAGGATTTATCTTTTTAGAATACGATTTTTTCACTTTAGACGAGACTTAGATTTGTCATTTCGAGTTACGAGGTAACAATTAGGAAACGGACATACATACATAAACCCCCTTTAATTTAGGCTTCGTGACTAATTGCCAAAAAGTTCGGTATTTATCCGTGTACTGTATTAAGCGTACATACTGTAATTACATCAGATATGGCATACACAGATTCTACAGAGGATTTTTACAGAAGATGACAATTTCTAACTGACTAAGGATCAAGAACATGACTAAATTGACACCCGGTTTACGCATCAATTTGCTCGAGGAGCCAGACCGTAGCTGCCTTATTGGCAGAAACAAATGTCTCTTACCTACCATCAAGCCTAACCGACTACAATTTGCATTTACTTTGACTTTTAGTCGTACTTATAAAATATATTACGCTTCTGGAGCGAAGTAATTTTCGTAATATTTACTTACTAAGTACTTTAAATGATTTTCTAAACATACCACGTTACCGATAGTAGCAAGCGATTTAAGTCAACATACCACAAATGGACACGAAGAACGAACGATCTAATGGCGTTAAAGAGTACATTTTCAGCTCCTATTTTTTGTTCCAGAGACTAAACCCTTATTATTGAGCACCACTTTAGAACAAAATGTTGACCTTCCTAATCTTCGTAGGTCGGAAATTAGCACGCTTGGCCTTTTTGCGGAATCGGTAAGGGATGAGGGGGTAATAGCTTTGTGCGGACCAAGCGAAAATGTTATCGGCCCTACCTGAGGGCAGCCATATCAGTATATCTGTTTAGGTGATTCTATACGACGATAAAACAACCAATTTGTGAAACTAGAACGGTTGACTGAAATACTTGCGTGGAATCAAAGAATGTTTGAGTAATTGTCTATAAACGGTTTTATAATAATCAGATGGTAATATGAATATTCATGGGAAAATTTGAATTTCTTCGGGAAATGTCAAAATACGAGTAGGTAGGTAGTTTGCAGTTCGGGGTTTCCCTGTTATATCGATTGTAAAAATATCCCACGACTGAAATTCCCTCAAATTTAATTTAAAAATTCGGCAGCAAAATTTAGTAATGAAAAGGAAATAAAGGTATTGTGAACTTTTGTGGACAGTAATAGGTACCGTTTTGTCTGGCTTCTGGCGTTGTTTGACAAACAGAAAATAAAAGTCTAAAAATATTTAACAACACTTTCACAAAATTCATTGAATTTTTCCCAAACTAAACGAACCTGTTTGTTATCCGACTTTTTTATATCTGGCAAAATTGAAGCTTTGTTTAATTAGAAATAAAAAGAGACTAATTATTCAAAAGTAATTGAACATTGCTTCGCTTTGTTATGCATATGAAACAACTTTTCCGAATTGAAAAATGTTGTTAACATTTTTTTTTCCTCAATTTTGAAACTTGTTGCAGAGGCTTGGCGCGTAAGCATGTTGTCATTGTGAAAAGATAACAAACGTTTCGTTGTTTTTACAACAACACAAAAGTAAAACAAACGCGAAGTATGGTGCATTTAAAATCATTGCAAATCCGCGGAGCGATCATAGATAAAATGAAAAAGTTTTAGAAATATTTTTAACGACTAAAACAAAATAACGTTTTCCTCCGATTACAGCTACGCAATTTATGACATTGGTGAGTAATTCGTTAGTGTCGTTAAAAATATTGTATTTTTCGGAGAAAAGTAAGAAAAAAAGTATGTCAAAAATCTGCCAAACAAATACTGGGCTTCCAAGTTTTACCGAACTAAGTTGAAGTCTTACCTTCTTTAATAGAGACAGTGATGGACAGCTCAGGATCAGATTTGAAGATCACAACAGTAACCCAAATTAGTCAATGTTTTTTAACGATTCTGAAACATTTCTCAGACATAACTTTCATATTAAAAACGAAAAACTCGTGAAATCGGATTAGGATTTTATTATGAAGATTTGGTTTCGGTATTATTTTTGTATTTACAGATATATTATTTAGATACTAATTGATTTATTATTATTTTAAATTTTGCGGCATCGAGTCGCGTGTTCGAAGCGCGGGCTTTGTAAGAAGTGAGGTCTGAACGCGGGACGCGGGTTGTCCACCCTCGCTGCAAAACTCGACTGTTCGGTTTTCTCGGGCTGAGCGTTTCGGTAGCTTG
This sequence comes from Cerastis leucographa, assembly GCA_963082945.1. Lineage (NCBI taxonomy): Eukaryota > Metazoa > Arthropoda > Insecta > Lepidoptera > Noctuidae > Cerastis > Cerastis leucographa. The sequence goes on from OY720378.1 coordinate 11,976,713, forward strand.
CGAGTCGCTAGCTATCCGCTAGTGACGTGCGCATTTCCGCCGCTTAACAATAATTTACTTGCCATTTCACCCGACGAATTTTTCACCATACCTTCTGTATTTATATTGTATAACGGGCCGGTGTCCGCACGTCAAAAACGGGTATTTTGCGTACTCATATTTTCTGTAACAGTATTCCTATTTATTCTACTTGAACTTTTATCTTCAGCCTACTTTAGAATCCGCAGAATTTCATGAACTTATAAGTAGATACGCTAAGTTTTGTATAGGTAGTGGTTTTTTATTTAATTGAGTTTATTTTCAGACGGGAAAATCTACACTTACAAAAAAAAATGTACCTTACCTTTCCTGTACAGTTATAGTTTATACAATTCTGTATAACACATTACTTTAACACTTATAGACTATTTATGATTATTGCAGAATCACAATGCATAATTTTGCTGTTGCGAAACTCCCTGAAAGCACGTACGTACGATGAATTCAATTAGGTAAGAGACGGCGAAATTCTGTGAGAAAAAAAACTATCTCTTTCAAAAATAATTGTTCCAATCTTTAAGGAATCTAATCGGCTCGATGATTATCTCGTGTCCCATCCCTAAGTATAAGTTGCCGCCCGCCCCTCGTCCTAAATGTTGGGTTCTGTATCTCCCTAACACGTCTTAGATGTCTCCGCTCCCTAAGAAATCGTACCAATTCTCCCGGGAATCATTCCTTTCACGAAACACTTCAAAAATCAGGTACTTTATTAACAATGAAATATGATCATCAATTATTGGTATCGGTAAACAGAATGTGCTGGTATTTTTAAACCAACGAATATAATGTCGACTGAATTTCATCAAGTATGCTGATGAGCAACAGTTAGGGTATTCTTTATGATACATACCTATAAAGTTAAGTAACTTTACAGTTGTAAGTAATTGGTTTTCACTGAATAAATAATGTCAGAATTGTTGCGTGTGTGAAACTGCCAGCCGCGGACTGAAGTTTACCGTGAAATTTTGCTAAATCGTGGTTATATTAGACACGTAAAAAAATACCGGTAAAATCAATCGCGTGCCGCGACTGTGTTTTTGGTTTGGTTGTACGCGGCCGGAGTCGATTGTCGACTGATGTAATTTAATAGGTAACCGCTTTTTATGACTTCACACGCGTCACACGCGTTTTACGAACGCACTACGACTGAAACATGCCTTGTGTATTTGACAGGATGTACAAATATTTGTGTGTATTGTATTTTTATTATGGGATTGTTTCGCATCTCGTAACTTTAAGCTTTATGTAGGTACCGGAAAGTTTAAATTAGTGCATGCCTACCCACCGCAACATTTATAAAAACAACGTTTGATATATTTTATGTAAAATAAACTCGGCTCAGTATGTTTTGCTGTCGATACCGATCGGCTTCGGAGAGCATCGAGCGTTGTAAATATAATTACATATAATTACTGGTAACTACTGCCTCGTAGATCCAATGGTCGTTAACACGACTGCTGAACCATAAGTTCTTGGGTTCGATTCCCAGGTCTGGCAAAATGTAATTGGGTCTTCCCATCAGGAATTTTTCAGTGGTAGCTTCGGTTTCTGAATTTCTGCTCGGTTGTTGGCAATATAGACTCGCCCAATATTGCACGGGACTTCGTTGTAGTTCGTTGTTCTGTTGTAGGTTCACCTATGCCTAACTCTTCGGGGATTACAAGGCATGATATTATGTATTAATAGCTATATTTCGAGCCGTCTCGGTTAATTGACGCTAACCGTGAGTCCGTGACCCAAGTGCCAACTTTTATCTTAGCCAGAGACTATGGCATTGCCGCACAACGTAGCAATGCTGCCAGTCTCTTGTGCACATTATCGGCTGACAGCGTCGAACGAGAGGTTTACGATGCTTTATTTTAGTTTGTATGTGTAGTTTTTATTTTAATGGATAAAGTTAGGAAGTTATAAGAGGATTGGCCGTGGCGTGGTGGCGAGTGGGAGGCAGGTTTTAAAAGCGCGTAGTGCATTCTTCTTTTTTTATTCTTTATTATATAGTGATTAGTGACTAACCTGCCCCCTTATTCACAAACGCTTCGATTCGATGTCGATTCGGAAAGTCGTATGTCTATCTCGCTCTTTTTCGTAATGCCAAAAAAAGATAGACATATGACTTGTCGAATCGAAATCAAATCGAAGAGTTTTTGAATAACCCCTTATTCAAAAACACTTCGATTTGATTCCGAAGTACTCAGACACCAGCCACAGTTAAAACTGTTAATTAGTCGTAACTATATTTTGACTGGTTATGACTGGTTATTATTCTTGTTAAAACTATTTCATTTGTCATTAGGTAGTTGGGTTTTTATGTGAACTTTAGAATAACATCGTGCTGTATTAGTTCTAGGTAATTGTAACTGAGGCGTTCTCAATCAACATATTTTTACTTGATGAGGGTTTTAATTGACACCGGTTGGAAGTAGTTTTGTCCAATTTACAGTTTTGACTGTAACATATATGTATAGTGCTTCTTGTTCCTTAATTTAATTCCTTTTATTTTTTATAGTACTAGTAGTGATCCTAAAATTTCTGTTTTTCTATTTTTAATCGTGAGTACCTGTAATTGGCTCTGTGTTACTTATGCAATTGTTATCCATCTATTAAAGCTGTTGGTTTCTCCTATTTTTAAATAATCACAATGATTTAAAATCAAATTTTTTTATCGCACAAAAAAACAAGATCTGTCAATCCTCTGTCCAGTAGAATTCTTATAAATTCGAGAACCTCGCTATCAGATAGGCGTTTTAATTTGGGTATCGCTTAATGTTAGTGAAAATGGACATACGATCTGGTGTTTTTTTTTTTAATGAATACAAAACTTACACCCGAATTCAGAAACCTCCTACTTCAGGGTTCTGTAAGCCAGTCAATTATGCCACAGCATAAATAGCTCTGCATTATAAAAAGCGCTTAATGTTGAATTCCAACGAAAACATTCTTACATTTTCGTATACAATTTGATTAATATAAGGAAAAGGACGTCACCACGATAAATATTTTATACCCTTGATTTACTCACTTTAGGTATGAATTTTCATAGTTGATATTTTTTTATTTGCGATGGGTTTGCTCTTGACTCTAGCCTAGGTCAGAGATGACAGAGACAAAGTCGATGATGGTACTAGCTTACCCAGAAGTTGCCTGTTCGCTCTAACTGTGAACACAGACGCAGGCTGCGAGTTCCACCCCTTTGCTGAGCGCATTATGAAAGACGTTAGGAAACGCTTAGTGCGAATTGGTGGAATAGCAATAAGGTAGGGATGGTAACTTACAGTGCGTCTAGGTGTCCGATATTAGAAGCCGGTGAGATGAGGTCGTGGAGTTCTTGGGCACACTCACCGAAGTACAGCCTGTAGAAGATCGATAAGCAGGCAAGGCTTGCGGTATATTCTAAAGGTCTGTCTGATAATCTTGCGCGAAAACAATGATGGTGCAAGAAACAGATTTTATATGGCAAAGCTTTCAAAAGCATTGACAAAAACTTCAACAAAAGGCAGAACCGCGGTCTAAAGCAGTTAAAACTGTTTGAATGCTGATATGCGTTCTCTATGAGACTACCTACCTTAAAATGTAACACAGTTTAAAAAAAACCAGTTTAAAATGTATTTTATGGTGTATCACGCTTCTATCTAGGTACGTGTAGTGTTAGAGTCCCTGCAGACTTTCTATCGGCTCATAGTTTAGTCGGGTTGAGCTGCTAGCGCGTACACTAGGCCAGAAAATCGGTCGGGTTTGTGACGAAGGCGCAATCCAGACCCTGCGCTTGAACAACAATATGTAGTTTACAAATACAAACATTTTGCAGTTTCGATCTACTTTCGGACGGGTGGGTTCCCTATTTTCGTTGACAGGCTAAGAGAGTAGACCCACAGTGGCGAGTAACTAAATACAAAATTAAATATTAAATGTCACCTGTTTCCTGACTCCTTATCAAAAATCATATCAGACTGAACGTAGGTGAAACATTCGTTAGTAAAAGTCTTTTTCATTTTTATCCTAATTATATATTTTACGTGCATGTGTCATAGTTTTCTGATAATTGAATGATTTTACCTCACTTTGTCGACTTCCCCACTGTTCACACGTTCACACTGCCCCGTGCCACGCTCCCTCGTGCGTGTTTTAACTTATGAAACACGGTTGTGATCGGGGTGGTGTTCATTTGATATAATGACAGAAAGCCTATTATTACACGCTACGTCACGACTGCTTTTAGAAGGGTTACGCAGAAATATATACCTATAGTACCCCCACATTGTTGCCATCAAGCGAGCAAAAACTCACTGTGGACTGCTTCTGAGAAATTCCAGATGGAAAAACCTAATTTAACTCTTTGTCTGAGTTGAGAATCAAAACACCACCAAAAACACCATCAAAATACACCAGTAGCTTTTGCGACAAAACTATCGAGGTCGTCGTCAACGCTAGGAAAAGCATCAGATCATATCTGACACGGCGGGGATTCCTTGAGGTGGAACCCTTCACCAAATATCGACGCCATATTGTCTTTCAGTCGCCAACTGTGCAACATGATTCTACATTGTTGGTAGATATGTAGATGGGTAGTTGAAATCACACACAACACCTGACTTAAACTCCATAAGTTTTTTCTAATAAAACATTTACAGGAACTTATAAACTGTCCATGGGTTGAGCCACCCATTCGCAAACATGGCGTGTTATAAGGAGAAGATTAGGCCAAGAAATTCCTTATACACTCTTTTCAATCTATCTTTCACTTGTTACAGTTATCATTTGCAAAACATAATATTTGTCACTTCAAAAACTAGTTTCAATTAATTAATATTTCAATTTTCTAATTGCGAGCTAACTCGAACGAGACATCTCGATGCGCTCGAGGTTTTGAGTGGGCAAAAGTACCACACACTCAGTAGTTCAGTAGGTACAGTTATTCATTACATAGTAAGTTCAGTAAAACTTCAGTAAAAACAATACTAATACTTCACAATTAATTATTTTAGTAATTAAACAATACCAATATCACAAATGCAAAGGCGTTATTAAGTTAAAGCTAACTTAGTAGCTTCATTACTTTCTACGATTGCTTGCTTAAAACCATTTTTGGCAGATCAAATAATTTAATAAAAGGTCTTCTACTCATAAACTACCCTGTAAAATAATCTTTTTATTTTGTAATTAATTAAAGAAACTGATTTAGTTGTAGTTACAAATAATAAATTCAATCATTGACCATTTGGCGCCGTTTTCCACACATTGGGATGACGCCTCATAAACAGATTGTCAAATGAGCCTTTGATAAAATCCCTGTTTTTATAAAATATTTGCTAATCTTAATTTTAACTATAGTTTTAGCTAAAGGCTTTTGTTTAATAAACTTACTCTTTGAGTTGTCACAAAGATTAACTATCAAAGCAGTAGTTAACACACAATCCAGTAGATGGCGCTTAGTCTCTTGATAATCGATACTTTGTAATAATTGTACTGCCGCCACATAGATGGCATGACAGGTTCATCAATTTTATCACAAATGAGAATTATAAGTTGGTTCTTAATTAGATTAATGAATAGTCTTAGCAGGTAGACGATCGAGCGGTAAAATATCTATAAACAGTTTTCACTAGGCAAATACTTACTTACTTACGACAAGAGTACAGCCCTTGGTAACTTAACGTACCTAGTAGTTTTATTTTGCAGTTTTAATACTAAAATACTATTTCATACCACCGTAGGCATTACAGCAAATGGTAACATGCTTCACTAAAACGTGAAACATGATTTCCCAACAAACAGTGCATACTTTTTTGACGAAATGTGTGGATCATTGTTGCAACTGATAGTAAAGGGATTAAATATGGAATGACCATCAAAAATACTTTGAGAAAATAAGCGCTCTTACCAGAAAATTCACACTAAAAAACTAGCTAGTTGCACTTGCATCAAGTAGTTTGCCGAATAAGATTAAGCTTTAGACTTATGAGAAAAGCGTCAAGGTAGCCCGCGAAATTCATATTTTCTTACGTTTTATTGATTTAAATATGTATTTAAACGTATATTGATTAAATATGATTTACGATTATGACCATAAAAATAAGGGTTTACTGAGTTTTAATCATTAAAATCATCAATACAACCCTCGAAGTTCAATTAATCCCATTGAATAACCTTTTCATGAAATAGTCGTAATTGACGATTTAATGACTGTCATTCTGTAACTACATACTCCAATTGCATGACCTTTTTATGAAATAGTCGTAGTAATCGACGATTTTAATAACTGTCAATCTGTAACTACAAACCTACATGTTACAAATCAAATCAAATCAAAATCATTTATTTCAAGTAAGCCAATTACAGGCACTTTTGAATGGTCAAACAACAATCAAAATGAAGCTACAGTCCCAGTCACAAGACATAATAACTGTGAAAGTACTGTAGTTGCCCATTCCAAAGCGTAGATCTCTATGGAGAAGAATGGGCAAGAAACTCCATGGACACTCTTTTAAATCAGAATCTTGTTACAAAAACCTTGGTTACATGATTCATGTTGAGATGGTACATTATGTGAGAACGATGTAGCAAGACGTGCACGTTAAAAGTGTCCATAGTAAAATAAAAAAAGACAATTAAAAAATAAAATAATTAGTTCGAAATAAGCCGTGGCAACTAAGAGATGACCAGGCACAACTGATAGCGCCCGTTCACGAACATGACGAATGGATCAGCCATCATTCAACTCAACCATTTTGAAGGGAACTAAATGACCCGACACACCCGCCACCATCAGCGTGACATTTAAGTGAGCATGAGATACTCTCAACCGCCAGGGCACATTCAAGTCAATAAAAGACGTAGGTTTCCAGTAAATGATAGCTAGTACATAGTACTCACACAATATGGGCTATGCAGTTATATAATACTAAATTGAATTTATACAATGCAAGGATGGTTGTACAATCTTCAGCAGCTCCAACAATACTTTTTAATGCTATCATTTTATGCGTACTTGTGGAGCAGGACCGGCATTGAGCCAAGCATTGTTATCAGCGATATATAATCGTCCAATTTGTAATAAGCTTGCTTACATAGTGTGCGTTTAATGCATGTTTTAAATTTCGTCTCACTCAGTTCAAGAATACTTTGTGGAATTTTATTATAGCATCTTAAACAGTACCCCATGAAAGATGAGTCTACTTTAGCGAGTCTGAAGCCTGGCTGAACTAACTGGTCTCTATTTCTAGTATTGTAATTGTGTCTGTCACCTCTTTTACTAAAAAGATGCAGATTTTTCCGTCACTAATCATATTTTGTTCAACATACAGACCTGCGAATAGCAAAAAAACGTATGATATTTTGAATTTCAACACATACAAACAAATTTTGTGACGACCTCCTGAATTTGACGAGGATGCAAGACAACACCTTGTTTAATGGCGTACTATAGAGTAGTTAAAGATATTAGTAATATGACTTAAATTATAAAAAAATGCTATTCGCGTGATTTAAGCGCTAAGTAAATAAATGTGCGACGTAGTCGTACACAAATCGAACCAAAAATCATCATCATCATTCATCATCTTTTCAGCCGAAAGACGTCTACTGCTGGACATAGGCCTCTCACAAGTGACGCCACATTGACCGATCCCTCGCGCCTCGCATCCAGCGAATCCCAGCAACCTTTACCAGGTCATCGGTCGGAGGCCTTCCAACGCATCATGTTCCGTTTTGCAGTCGCCATTTCAGATCCTTTACCAACCAAAAATAATTTAATTGTCAAGGTAAAAAATAACGAAGTTTGAGGATACTAGTTTTATTATTCATATTGGCACCCACCGTGGGACCCCTTTGTTGGGCGCCAATACTTGGAAAGGATATAAGTCGGTTACTCATCAAGTGTTTATTATGTCAATGTTTTGTTTGTCATTATCAAAACACCCTTTAAACTCGTGGTACAGTTTCTCTATTCTCTCGGCGTAGCTCGCTGCGGTGACGGTGGTGGCGGTATAGCTGGTGGCAAAGGCGGCGAAACTGACAGCTATCATAGCTGGCGGTGGTGGTGTAGCTGGTGGCAGCGTAGCTGGTGGTGGTGGCGGTGGCGTAACTGGCAGAATCGACTGGTCAGCTCATCATTGTCTTGAAGCACAGCCATTTTAGTATTTATTGGCTCGTAGTAAGCACCATAACCAACTTTTAAATCTGTTGATGTTCCATAATTGAATTTCGATAGTTGTTCTTCTGCCTGTTTTATTAAAAAAAATTTTTTTTGAATAGGTTTGTTTTCCTCCTCATTTGTTCCTGTTTAATTATTGAAGTATTTAATGCATGTTTCTTAGTTTAGCTCTACATCTCCAAAATTTTACATTTGTTACTAAAATCTTTTCAGTATTCAGTTTCCCAGTATCTATTTTTTTCTTTTGATAATATCGCGCAGAATATTCTCGCCACTTTTCACTTGTTTTTTTTTATTTTTGAATTTGGTTTTGTTGCTGATTTTTCAATTTGTTTGACTTAATTGTCTCTAAATGTTTACATCGCACTTCTTCATACTTTACAGGATTTTGTTAAGGCGCTCTCTATAACGCATTTGCCTCTCCGCATTTGTCATGGAAGCCACAATGAGTCACTGAAAAGAAAACAAGCTGTTAAAGACTATTCCAAAGTCATTTTTGATTTCCTTCTTAGCCTTTGAGCTTTGAAGTATGTACTATAAAAGTATCAAGTCAAATAGTGTTTGTTAAGTTATTTTATTACGTCTTTGAAACAAAATTATGCAAAAGCCCACAAACAAAAAATACTTAGTAGTAGATAACTATCCCCTATAACTATATTTCTCGACGGCATGTAAACCCAAGTCAGAGGCACATCGGCGGCATTAAAACTCTGACACCAAATTAGGCAGTAACCATACGATAAAGAAAGAAGGTCGCCTACGTCTTAGCCTTTTGGTAATGATAAATCAGAAGTAATGAAAGCACCCACCACAAACCCCGAAACGAAAAAGAAAAGTAAAACAAACACAGTGAATACTATACATACTTGTAACGTCACTACCGTACTCCTACTAATGTAATTGTAAATTCGGGTCCAGCAATACGTTGTTTATAAAAGCAGTTCTGTTAAAATATTAAATATATTTTTGATGCCGTTTTATAGTTTGTTTTAAATAGTACAAACAAATACACATTATCATTGAAAAGTTCTCATTAAAATGACTTACTTGCTAGCCAACTTACATCTCCTCTTTAAGTGCTAAAGTGTCAAGTAAAATGAATGAAAAAATGAATTGAATGAATGAATATAGCTATAGATGATAGGTTTTATTGTATGCACTAAGCTTTACAATTTCTCAGTAGTAACAGAACTTAGAACTTAAGCTAAGAACATTTAAGGGTCACATTTCACACTTAAATACACAGATCGGCATTTTATTGCATCGTTTTCCATTTCTGTTCGACCCAATAATTACTTTACGTGAGAGAACGAGATAGAGATACGTGCGTTTCTTGTGATTTCACCCTAAAAATTATTTCTATTGAAGCTATTTGTTGTTGTCACAAGAACGCGTACTTGTTTTGGTATTACAAAAAATAAAATAAGGGCGTAAAATAATGTTTTTACCAAATAACAACCATGCCAAAAACACTTTAAAAAAAAACTCGTTTTGACACCGAACGCCACCCCTTTACTACGACGGAAACCAAAGTATTGCCAGAGTAGTAAAATATTTTTACTACCAGTTTTGAACTACTGCTTTCAGAATTAATTGTTCGTTAGTAATCCTGAATATAGAAACTTCAACTTTAGGACAAGATAAATTTAAATTAAAGAGTTTGTTAAAGTGACTAAGGATCTTGGATTCTGTATAAAACCGTATTTATAAATATGAATAAAGGCTGATAATAAAGCTATAAAATGTTATCTACCATTCTATCGTAATCATTCGCATTACACAGTAACTAGGCTTTCTGGTTTACAATCGAATAACTTCGATTTTTCATTGATCCAATGGAATGACTTCTTGACACGATGTACCTTTTATTATTATACTGCTAAATTCAAAATACGGAGTGGTCTTTAATCGAAATAGTTAATTCTCTTCAATTTCATTAGATAAAGATCGATAGCTACTTGTGGTATGATTCGGGTGATGTAGAGGTACAGTGCAACATGGATCTTTTGGTGCTTAAATGCCATTAACAGAGAGGCATTGTTGATCGACCTTTGTGAAAATGTTTCATGAATGGTATTGAAAACAAAGATTGCCAAAAGACCCATATTGTACGCATGCGCCAACAGCTAATCATTACAATATTCTATCTACGGGTCACTCAGCATGTGCACGCATGGAATCTTAAGGCGTTATTTAATTGGTTTCAGAGAGTATAAAATGATACATGACAATGTGCTGATGGCGCGTAGCGTGCACAGTTCGCGCGTGAGCTCTCCATATGCGCAGGTGTGTGTCAGCCTTTAAAATCATACTAAAATTATGATCAGTCTTCATGATTTATTATCTTGTTTATATATTTTTTGACTATAATAATTGCCAATTGGGTGCGTAATTTTATTATTTTGCTTTAGTCTAAAATAAGGTTTTTTATTTACAAAATCTTCTTTGAATATTCCATTCCAATGACACTAAAGTTCAGTGAAAAAAATATGTGAGTACAAAACAGGATACATTTCAGCGAACTTAAATGTGCAGGCGGGAAAACATAGAACTAAAATAAATAAACTAAGTTTGACATATAGGTGTATTTTTACCTGACAAGCAGCGCTACCTTGGTCTGCACATTTAAAGTCGTCATATAAAATTGGGTCTCTGTATTTTAAACAAATATTGTTATTGAATAAAATTACCAAAACTTTTATCTATACTAATAAATTAAAATCATTTTCTGTTTGTTATTTCAAAATAACAGCAGCTTATTGAATGCATATGAAAGTATAGTAAACACTACTTACTATAAGTACTTACTTTATGTTCGGTACATAAAACAAAAAAAAACATTTTTTTTTTAGTTTTTTCTTTTATGTTTTTGTTCCGGCTGATCTCCGAAACGGCAGGACCGATTTTAACGGGACTTTTACTGGCAAATAGCCGCAATAGTAGCTTTTACCGCGAATGCGTGTCTTCGAGCAGTGTGTCTAATCAATAAATGAGCAATCGTTTTCTACTCTGATCAGTTATTGCATATTACGAGTAGATCTCTTCATTCCTCAAAAAAATCTTTTTGATCACCCTTGTCGTGGTTGCGTACAAACCACCGGTGCTGGTTTCAACTAGTCACAGGTCCTAGCGTTCCTCAGATCTACACTACAACTGTTGTAAATATACAAATGTTAGGTATTTACGCGTTAATTGATAACGTACCTATGTTTATATTCTAAGCTATTACTTAAAAAAAACGTCAGCATTGAAAACTTAAATATATTATTGTGTATTTTTAATATTTTGGCATGGGTAGGGAATAATTTTGCACAAATTGCTTTAATTATCAGCATAAAATTACTATCATTTATGTGGTAAAATGCAATATTCATTTATTGCGCTATCGTACACAAACATGACAATTTATATTACATTCAAAAATTTAACACTTCAGAACTATTGCAATCCGTCTTACGAATTATAACTCTTTGGAGAAACCGAAGGTTTTGTTTGTGCATGAGATAATTATCCAGTTTTGGAAACCCAAACTCAATGACAGATGTCATAAAGTTGAAATTCCTTCGTAACCTAATGTCAATCCGTCTTACGAATTTTCGACCAGAACACCTGTGTCCTGACGGTCACGTGTCCTGAGTTTAACATTATTTATCCATCACAAAAGTGCACAACGCCGCTACAGATGTTTTCACTTCAATAAACACAGAATAATTTTCTGTGAAACTTGGTAATTGTACACTGAAGAAGAATCAGACAAGAATCTATCTTAATAACATCACCAACAATCAGTACAGTCAGTATTATTTGCGACATTACTCGATTTTTGTGTCTACGGTGACCAGCATATTAGTATTTTGTAGCCATTAAGGCGGATACAATTGAATGACCCGATTCCAGTCGACCTTTAATACATAGTCAAGTATGTCATCAATGTAAAGTATATTTATTATTACTACCATTGTAACTGATTAAAACTAGTTGAGTTAGGCTTCTTCTTCTTCAGCGATCATTATCTGCCTAGCATTTTCCCACCTACAATATGTTGGGGTCGGCTTCTAGTCTAACCGGATGCAGCTGAATACCAGTAATTTAAATGTAACGACTTCCTATCTGACCTCCACAACTCAGCAGGGGTAATACGATACTCTTTGGTCAGACTTTCTTTCTTTCTTTTTAAAAAAACTTTGCCTCACACTAGGAATTTCTCCTGTATCGTGGGTGCGTTTACAAACATTTAAACTCACATACACGAGCAGCGAGACCCGGAACCATTGAACTATATTACTTAATATAAATAATACATAATAATACCTCAGTGCCCGGAACAACTATCTGTAGGCCATACAAATATTTGTTCCGAGCGGGGATCGAACCCGCGACACGCGGCGCTGCAGTCGATCGCTCAACCACTGCGCCAATCGTGTCGTGAAAACTTTCGGGCCACTGACTACCTGTTACGACTGTCGAAGATCTACAAACGATAGCCTAGCAACGGCTTTACGTGCTTTCCGAGGAACGGAGGAAACTCTGTAGGAATTTAATGGGTGGTCACCTATGCACAGACGAACCTAGGCAAGCACGGCTTAACTTGAAGACTGATCCGAACGGCTGTTATTATTTAGCCACGAGCTCCGCTACTCCAGCAATAAAAGAAAGAAAGAAAAAAAAAATACGTTTATTTTGGACATGTCACAAGTGCTCACAATATAAAAAAAAAAAAAAAAAAAACGATACAGAAGGAGGAGGTTCCTGTCTCTGGAGCCATAACCACCGGTAGCTGGAGCCTTGCTACCGACACCGGCGGTTTGTTTTTATATTTTAACTAGCTGTACCCAGCATGCGTTGCAATGCACTTTTTACTACCCACCTACCCTATCCGACCTACCTACCCTATCCTACCTACCCTACCCGACGCTACCTACCTACCTACTCTACCCTACCCTACCTACCTACTCTACCCTACCCTACCCTACCCTTACTACCTACCTACCCTACCTACCTACCCTACCCTACCTACCTACCCTACCCTACCTACCTACCCTACCCTACCCTACCTACCTACCCTACCTACCTACCCTACCCTACCTACCTACCCTACCCTACCTACCTACCTACCCTACCCTACCTACCTACCTACCCTACCCTACCTACCTACCCTACCTACCTACCTACCCTACCTACCTACCCTACCCTACCTACCTACCCTACCCTACCTAACCTACCCTACCCTACCTACCTACCCTACCCTACCTACCTACCCTACCCTACCTACCTACCCTACCCTACCTACCTACCCTATCCTACCTACCTACCCTACCCTACCCTACCGTATCCTATGTCCTTCTCCTGGCTCTAAACTACCTCCCTGCCAATTTTCAGCTAAATCGGTTCAGCCGTTCTTGAGTTATAAGTGAAGTAACTAACACGACTTTCTTTTATATATATAGATGGATTTTGATTTGTCATATTTTAAAATGTTAGGGACTTAAAAAAAAAATGATATACTTAACAACAAAAACTGGAATAAAAGACAAATGAAGGAAAAAGTTATCACTGTGTCTCTCATGGCTTCGCCAAACAGGCCCGGTACAGCCGGACAACGTTACTAGTGCACGGACAAAAGAATTATGGAGAATTATGATTTATGCCGAATTAAAGTTAATGCACCATAAATCAGAGAATTGAAGCCTAAATTAAATAAAAACTATCCTGTTTTAAATATAATCGACGTTGTAGACGTTAAAACGTAAGTCATTGTTGAGTTCTGTAAAACATTTACATAATTTGTTTTGACAAAAACTAACCGGAAAACTCCTTCAAATATTTTTCTATGGATTCCTGTGAAAACTAAACCCTTTCTTTGAAAGAAAAACAAATAAACATTTTTTTTTTCATAGACTTTATCTAGGCGCACGTGACGGTTACAGCTTATTCATTAGCTCCTCTAAAAAAATTAACTCATTATAAGAATTCTTGAAAAAAAATACGTTCCGTTCCTTCCTTTCTTAACATCAACATGTTAGACAATGGTACGTAAAGGTTTCATGAAAGTATATTTCCTTGATTTAAGAGCTATTTTCAAAGGATTGAATAGGAAAACTGTGGATTCGCCCTTTTCCCTAAATGTCAAAACGTGAGAGTTATTTAATTTACACGTGAATGGCAACCGACGATAAACGGTTTGTTATTCCACCAAATCAAACTGCGTGAGCATCGTCTACCTAAGATCATTATACTGTAATGCTCAGGTTGCAGCTTTCGTAGCTGTTGGTACTGCTAGTATCGAGAACTTGTCGTGCATTACCTTCCATTGCTGTGCTCAACAAAGTATTTTTTTCTGGAAAGTAACCATGCCTTCGGTCTTTCTTTTTCAAGAGATACCGTCACCATTTCTATCAAATTTTCCATTGCTCAATAAAATGATTAGTTACCTACTTCGAGAGAGTACCCCTTATGTTTATTTTTGATTCTTTGCAAAAATCGTTTTAATGTTGTTCGTTTTAGTGTCGTGTCGTTGTAAGTTAGTTAGCTACGAACAACGTACTTAAGCTACATAATAATAGTTAAAAATGCTTTGGAATTGTGCCATCGTAAAATGAACAAAGTATAAACAACACAGTGCGGTCACGCTAATCTGCGGAGCGTGGTTATATTCCCTAACGAGTTACGGATGTTCATCGTACCGTGGACGAGGCGGCTCGTGGCCAGAGGACATTGCGACCGACCTGGTAAAAAAAAATTGTATTCATTCATGCTGAACCATTCAATGAAATTCGAACCATTATATGTTTGTACGAGTCCTCTAAGATAGTTTTTTTGATAAAATACCATCACGCCTGTAATCCCTGTGAGGGTTATGCAGAGGTACACCTAATAGTACACCCACATTTCGCGAATGAGCCTATTGCCATCCACCGGGCACAAATACAGACTCCGTGGCTGCTACTGAGAAATTCCTGATCGAAAATCCAATAACACTTTGACCGACCTGGGAATCGAACTCGGGACCACGTGCCTCTTACTCCTGTTCAGTTTTCGTCACCATAAAAACAGAGGTTCAGAGGAATTTATAGCAGAATAGCTTACCCTTGTGCGGCTTGACTAGCGTCATGGTCAGAAATAATCCCACCCGAATATTTTAATGTAAAACTCTTGAATACTGTAGTGACCCAGTAGTGTAAGAATTCTCGGAATCAAATCAGTAGTACCGAACATTACTGTATTGTGATCTATCTAAGCCCATGTTCTTTATTCGTTTATTATCTCTCGGATTGAACCCTAGGCACGAACACTGTATTAGCAGTGTTTGGATTTTTGTTTGTCCCTAGGAAATAATATTGATCGCACACTTTTGCACAATATAAGTTCAAGTTATAGACATTTTCATCATCTGCCTAGCCTTTTTCCAACTAAACTAGGTTGGGGTCGGCTTCCAGTCTAAGTAGCTGAATACCAGTATTTTAAATGTAGCGACTGCCTATCTGACCTCCATAACCCAGTTGGGGCAACACGATACCCTTTGATCAGCCTGGTTGTCAGACTTTCGGGCCACTGACTGCCTGTAACGACTGTCAAAGATCTACGAATGACAGCCGGGACCAACGGCATAGCGTGCATTCTGAAGCACGCAGGAAACTCGGTATAGCATGAGTGGTCACCCATCCAAGGATCAACCTAGGCAAACGCGGCTTAACCTGCAGATCGACACGAGCGGCTGTTATTATTTAGCCACGAACGAGTTCCTCGTGTCAAGTCATAAACACAACATTAAAATCTCTCTTTACTGCTAGATAATGTCATCAAAGACGGCCATGCAGGTTGTTTAAGTACCTCATTAAAAAATGACTACCAAGTTGCTTCAATATTGTCCATGAAGTCGAAAGACTCTGTACTTCTACAAAACAGTAGTAAGCTAAAAGGGGCACACAGAATATCTGAAACTTTTATGCATAAATCGAGGTTGTTGTTACATTATGTATTGACGACCTTTTAACTGACAGTCTCTTTGAGTTACAAAAGTTGCTTTTATCGCATTTACAAATGACGGTTAAAAGGGGACCGGCTCTCGTGAGCTATATACATATTGGAACCTAGATATGGTATTATTGAGATAGGTACCAAAAATAAGATACGAATAAGTGACTTATTTAGAGCACATTTATTGTACTCATGTTTTACGTCACATTATATCTATGTTTTACATTCATGTATGTAATCTCCAGAAGACAAACTGAAATCTTATGTTGACCGATTGTGTGTGCCTTTCTTTACATTCGGACATCAATGTCGAGCTTGCCAGTTACGAACCCACCACTTCACACTCGAAAAAATACACTTGCAAAGCACTCTCTACTTAGGTATAACAATATGAATCTGGTCTACAAATATTCTGTATAAATATTTATTATTTATTTATATCTTTTGCATTATTAAGCCGGTTTTATGTTTTTAAATTGTATTGACTTTTCCCATTTATAAGTCCTATGTCTTGCACGTGCCGTTTATCGGTCATTACGAATAGCATGGTCAAGGCTATAAAGCAGTTGAGTTCTCATACATTAATAATAAATGAACTTGTGCACCTGATAGCTATTGATTTTTGTAAACGACAAATCATATTTCACCACGTTACGATTTCTACGAGGCATAGAACTTACCTACATACACCTTTTGCATATACACCCATAGTGCAGTTGCTATTAAGTTAGAGAGTTTAGGCCCAAAGTTTGACATTCTCAAGGGAGTCAAACAGGGCGACACGCTATCTCCAAAACTGTTCACCATGTACCCTAGAAGAAGTCTTTCAGGCTCTGGCAGTCAAATGGGAAGAGAAAGTGCTTGTCGTCGGTGAAACAAGGTTGAATAATCTGCGTTTCGCTGATGATATTGTCCTTTTCTCCCCCACAGCCCTACGGCTCTTACTAGACTGTGACTAGAGCAAAAGCTACAAGATCTTAGCGTGGAGTGAAGATGAATATGTCGAAGAGCAAGGTCATGACCAACAGCCCCAAGAGGAGCATTCACGTAGGCGTGGCGATAACGTAATATGTCCAAGAAATATCTACTTGAGCCAAGTAATCTCTTTCCATGCAAGACAGGATAAGCAAATCCCAAGATGCACAAAAAATGATTTTAAGGGTTACTGGTCCATGAAGGAGTATTTCAAGGGCACTACTCTGTCCATGTCTCTGAAGCGAAAGCTAATGGACATGTGTATTCTCCCTATCTTGACCTACGGTGGACTAACATCCAAAAGTCAAGATTTTCCAACATGCTATGGAGCGCATATTATCTTAGATGTAAAATTAACAGATCGTGTTCGAAACACTACATTGCGCTCCAAAACGCAAATCGTTGACGTGGATTAGTGGTTGTTATACTTCCATTTTGTTGTGCTTGTGGCAAAAAGCTGATGAGTTATGTATAACAACATCCAAGCTTACTCGAAAGCATATAAAACGATGTGTGACCTTTATCCTACTTACCTCGAGAAGTTATTGATTGTACGTAATGTCGAAGTGTCCTAATGATGATAATGCGAGGATATTCAATGATTATTTTGTAAATACGTGGCTTATAGACAATTCCATGGCTTTTCCTTAAATATAATATTTAACCCTACCTAAGTTTTTCATTCAGTCCGTACAATTTGCTTTAAAAAAGTATAGGCCGAGCCGCTCAAAAATATTAACAATAATGACATTCCTGTTTCGACCGGATCGGTCGAAACTCGGTAACCGCAACACCTACTAAGCCGGATAATGATACGTAATGACACGTTGTCCTCATCATAGTGCAGGTGCACTAAGGTCGACCTTGCCAGGCTGGCACGTTTGTGGCTAAATAAAGCGTCGACCTTGATGATATTCCCACAGCCCTTTGTTTCTAAGTAATATCGATTTAATTAAATGACTTGCATTTCAAGAATGCCGATTCAGGAATTATCTATGTTACCTTTATGCCGAAGTTATATTGCCTTAAGAAAAATATAATCTTTCATTTCTTATTAAAACTTCTCTTATATTGAATGGGACTCTTGTGCTGAATCAAGATCTAGGACTTTTAAATTTTTAAAACAGCTGTCTGCCTGTGAGTGTTTTCGTATTTTTTTCCAGTTACAAAATGTAAGGTTTCGTTGCTCTTTTGGTTGGCGCCTGGAATTCCTTTAAAATGGTCATCATCATAACATCACGCCTGTAATCCCCGAAACAGTTAGGCAGGGGTATAGCTAATAGAACACGGTACACCCACATTTCGCCAGTTATGTTCAAGTCCCATTTGAGTTGCCCATCTCGGTTGAGGTTTTGGAATCAAGAAAGTCTCAATCAGTCTCAACAGATAAATTATCTGTTCTGTGGTCTCAAGGCTTGAAACATTTTTACTTTTAAAATGAATTTTGGACATCTGGGCTTAAAATTTTGCTTGGCTTGGTGATCATTTCTCAGGTCTTTTGCCTTTAACTTCAGTGACATAGAGATACAGTGGGCTAGAATGACTCAGTGACATAGAGATACAGTGGGCTAGAATAACTAAGACTTATTTAATCCCCTGGTTCATCCTGGGTTTGTGGTCGCAAGCTGAGCATGAGGTTCACAGGGTTCGATTCCTAGGTCGGGCTAGGTGTTATCGGGTTTTTCATCAGGAATTTCTCAGTAGAAGCCACGCGCAGTCTGGATTTGTGCCCAGTTTAGGTATGAGGCTCGCCCCTTATTACATGGCACTTAAACATAACTGGCAAAATGTAGGTTTGCCTGCCTTCATTTTTTGTAGAAAAAGGTTATCGATTTTCGAACATTGGCTTGGCAGAACGGTATTGTTAAAAGAAAAAAACATTCGTAACATTGGTTTGGAATTCAACGAGCATATGTACTTTCTCGTTACGGTTTGCACTAACTAACGTACAACTGTTGACTTTTACCACTCGCCTTTTTTGCTTTCGCTAGATTAATTTGGTACCTAACCATAATCTAAAAGTCATGTCGCTATTCATCGTCTATTGGTCAGTAGATACTATATGTACGACATTGACAAAGATGTTAAAAACTAAATTTGTGTTTTAATACCCCGTAACATAAAGTTAGGTATTATTTTTCTTTGTGTAAGACAATAATCTTATGTGGGTTATTTATGTAAGTACTAGCCTATGCCCGCGGCTTCGCACGCGTGAATTTCGGTAATTGTCCCACTGGATTGAACTACCCAGATAAAAAATATCCTATGTGTTAATCCAGGTTATAAACTAGGACCAGTAGTGTCGAAAGGAAAAAAAATACCCACAACACTACCAGTGGTGCGGTTTAGTAGTGTAGAAGGGAAAGAGGGTACCTGTGTGCCAAATTTCATCCAAATCCGTTCGATAGTTTTCGCGTCTAAGAGTAACAAACATTCCTACATTCTCATAAACTTTCGCATTTATAATATTAGTATGATTATCATTAATCTCAGTTTATAGATAATCTCGGATCTAAATTCATTCAAACCGCCCAGGATCCCTTGCATTGTTTCCCAGGAAAAATATCATTTGAAAATTAAATATTTCATTGTATTCTAAGCGTCCTGTTGTTTGTGTTGTATTGTATAACGGGCTTGTGGTCGCAGCTCCTCATCCAAGCGTCCTGTTATTTATTTAGTAAACTAACTAAATAAACAGCACGACGCTTGGACGTGCAGTTTAGTTTGTTCGTTATTTTTAATAAACTAGTAGGTTCTTTTTTGTTAATATTTGTATTTAATCATTCCTTGTAGTTGTATTTTATCATAATTAATTTGATTATTTTGGTCGTGCTAGATGTGGGGCTCTCTAATTCCGTGTGACAGTAACAGTATCGAAATCAAAAGTACCTAGGTAATTGTTTGTGTTGCGTATTCATACACTGCCAATTTCCTAAGGCGTTATTTTTTGGCAAAGTTATTGATGAAAGTAAACATGGCATTCAGGCTGGTCAGTCTTGACGTAAAGTTTATAGCAGACAGGATAGGTACACGTTAGATTTGGGCTTCCAGCGCTTTTCGGATGCTCGATACAGGGGGTCTACTCTCTAAGCACGAAGTCCGTAGTTTCAGCCGAAGTAACGGTCGTTTCCTACTCTTTATCACTTACGGACATTACATTCGTTAGGGGCCCGAAGTAAAAATAAATTACAATACGATTGGACAGTTGTCCTTATTCCCAATGTGTTTTCAAAACTCATAAATCTGAAAATATTAGAGAATAGGGTTCATTTCGAAGTATAAAGCTAGTTACGGACGGACCCGTACTTTCGTTGACGGACTTAGAGAGTAGGCCCCCAGGGACAGGCCGTGTTGTTTCGACTTTGAACTGAATTTTGACTGAATGCCTCGTTGGTCTAGTCCTAGGTACGATTCATGTGTTGGGCAAAGTGCTATTGGGTTTATTCCATTGGAAATTTCTCATTATCAGCTACAGAATTGGATATGTGCTCGGTTGATGGCAATAGGCAGGCTCGCTCCCTATTACATGGGACTTAAACGTAAGTGGTGAAATGTGGTGTAGGTACTATTAGGTACACTAGTGCCTACCTGTTTGGGGATTACAGGCGTGACCTACAAACTCGACTTGACTGAACGCGCGAATACTTCATATTTAATACACTATACGAACATGACTATTACGTATTCGAGTGATTGACGTTTTTTATGAAGACACGGAATCGAGTCGCAAGAACGCGGTGCAGCATCGTTGAAGTCGTCAAATCATCCTATCTGTGTCTATCGTGTCTACTGTGGGTCTATTCCAATAAAAGCAGTAAGTAAAATAGCTGTTCAGTTACCTTTTGTGTTTTACAGTTATAGTAGGTAAATATTACAAGCGTTACCGCACGCCCTCATTGTGTGGTTTTGGTCCGTTTACAAAACACACATAGTTTTGTAAACACATAATCATAACAAGCGCCAACGAATCTGCAATAAAGCTTTCCTTGCCATCAGTAAGTCCGCCACCATGACCGCGTTTCTAAGATTTTTGCTGCTCTCAGTTTTGGTTTTATATTTCTTTAATATCTGTGTAAGTATTTTTGTTTCTTTTTAATCTATTCATTAAAACATTATTTTCGTCTAGTGACTCCAGTTTCACGTATGTATTTCCTCGAAGGATTGGGCTCAGGTGGATCATGTTGGAATAGAGGAGAGCCTATTGCCATCATTCGGGCACAAATCCAAAAGGTCGTGCTACATATGAGAAAATTTACAAAAAATACTTCGTAGCAACTTTAGTACGTCGCTACGAAACATAAAACCACCCCAAACCATATCCTAGCTTATGAGAAAATCGATTTAGCAATGACTTATATCAAAAGTATAATATTGGCTGCAACGTCCTCCTATTTTGTTATTAAATAATAATTCTGCGATTACGGAGACGAGCGTTGAGATTATAGTCATATTGCTCCACGGGTCGCTTAAAAGAGCAAAATGTATTCTATAGACTTAGTCACAGCGTGTTTTTAAAAAGAAAATGCTTCCCTAGACTCTAAAAAGGCATACTACAAGCAGCTGAAATCTCTGGTGGTAACTTCCATATTTAGTGAAAAAGTTGCATATTTTAAATTCAATATTAATAGCCAGATCAAAGATCCCAAAACGTTGTGGAAAAATTTAAAAAGAACAGTATTATTAAGGAAACAAATTGATGACCTTCCTACTCACTTCAGAGATCCAAACCAAATTAATAATCACTTTTTGAGTGTTCCTGGTAACCCTGTCTGCAATACATTGCAACGTACCTTCTTCGAATCTCATCGTTGTGGTGATGATAGCTTCACATTTTCACTACAACCAGTAACTGCTGATGAAATTCTGCGATACTTCCGCCAGCTTAAATCTAACGCCGAAGGCTGTGATAAGGTGACCCTGAATATGCTTGTGCTTACACTCCCACATACACTAAAACCCATCACCGACATTGTGAACAGCTCAATTCTCTCAGCAACTTTCCCTGACATCTGGAAAATTGCTACCGTTAGGCCATTGCCTAAAAAAAGCAATCCAACTGACTTGAAAGACCTAAGGCCTATTAGTATTCTGCCTTGCCTCTCTAAAATTGCAGAAAAGGCGGTATGCCAACAGGTTTCCAAGTATCTAGAGGATAAACACATTCTGCCTGAGCTACAGTCAGGTTTTCGCAAACAGCGTGGTACTTCTACAGCTCTTTTGGACGTGACAGATAACATTCTTTCAGCACAGGATAAGGGCATGTGCACAATTCTTGTCCTACTTGATTTTTCGCGAGCCTTTGACTGCATAAATATAGAATTGTTTCTCTCAAAGCTAAACTACTACGGATTTGACCAAAATACGATACACTGGTTCCAAAGCTATCTTACCAACCGTCGGCAGCGTGTGGAAATACGTCTGAGCAATGGCTCATCTATTGTTTCGTCACTCACTTCTGTTAGCAGGGGAGTCCCGCAAGGTACAATACTGGGCCCGATTATCTTTATTTTGTATTGTGCGGATATCATAAGTTCCCTGAAGAAATGTAGGTACCATATTTATGCTGATGACGTACAAGTCTATATCTCCTTTAAGCCAAGTGACTATGACATCGCGATAAAGGATCTTAACGATGATCTTGACAGGATAGCATGCTGGGCTGAAAATAACGGTTTAGTACTTAACCCCGCTAAAACCAAATACATGCTGTTTGGAACCAAGAACCAAATTAGCGCAATGCCGGCATCACTCAACGTTACCCTGCTGGGTGAGTCCGTCAGTCGAGTCGCTGAGGCACGTAATCTGGGTCTGAACATGGACGTTGGGTTGAGGTACGAAGCGCACGTGGCAGAGTCAGTACGCACTTGTTTCTACCGGCTTAAGGTCCTTTATAAAATAAGGCCTTATCTATCAGAGGAACTGCGTATCCAGCTGGTTGAGTCACTCGTGCTATCCAACCTAAACTACGCAGATACAGTTATTGGCCCTCGGATACTGGCAAGAACTGAGCGACTGATCCAGAGGGTGCAAAACGCCTGCGCGCGATTCTGCTTCTCAATCCCACCAAGAAGTCACGTAACGCCTTTCTTAAACAAGCACTCAATCCTTAAGATGAAGTCGCGGCGGAAGTTGCACTTGGCATGCATACTTTTTGGAGTTATAAAGTACAAGCAGCCGACGTACCTGTACAATAAACTGAGCTGGGTCACTAGCAGAAGAGAATGCGCAAGTAGGCAGTGCTCGCAGCAACTCTCTACTCAATCGCATAAGACAGCTGCTTTCAGAGGAAGTTTCAGATACGCCGCATCCAAATGCTGGAACAATATTCCCCCGCCGATAAGAAATCTTAAATGTCTTGGTACCTTCAGAGTTCGGCTGCGGCAGTTTCTTATCGAATCGCAAAAAAAACTGGGTATGACTGTTTCGAACACGTCCATTATATGACTGGCTGTCGTATTCCTTCTGAGTCAATCTGTCTATCTATAGCGGAATTCGTGGTCACATACTTGTAAGCAGGGGGTACTTGGTTATTGAATACTTGGCTTGTGGATCTTTTGCTGAGCAATAATTATAATACCTACCTTCACATGATATAAACCTATATTTATCTATTGTAAACATAATTTAGTCAAGACAAATCGTTTATTTTTATTCGCACCTAATATATTCCCTAAGCCTATCTATTACCTACCTATTATAAGTTTTTTTCATTTATACACTATACCTTTATAACCTAATAAATTCTCAAGTAATATTACACTCACCCAAGAACAAAAACGTTTCCAATACATTAAACTAAACTTACTGTATAACACTAAATTTAAGTTGAGGGTATACTTACATAATTTCGCTCCGAATATAAATAATTCTTTCACTTTCACACAATACCAATTTATCTCGTTTGCTCGACGTCCGTATGTCACTACAGGGATCTAGCAGAATATCAGCGTCAGGTGCATGCCTGACACATGCTGAGCTGGACTCCCATTTGGTGCAACCATGAGACGCACACCGCACCTTGTATAGTCGTTATTTTATTTGAAGTATATCATTGTCATGGTGTTACTATAACTGTTTCGTAAATATGTATTTTGTTTTATTATTTTTTTGTTTTTCTCTTTTTGTATACTGGCACCTTGTTTTTATATAGGTATATTTATGTAACCTGTTTCATTTAATTGTGCTTCTTTGTGTTGTGCTATGTCTTTTGTGTGCACTGAATAAATGATTTATCTATCTATTTATCTATCTATCTATCTATCCCTAAAACATCTGTGATGACGCATTTTTCCAATGGGGGTAGTCAGAAACTACAAACAACATCTGGCTTATTTTATCATACCATTTTATTGTAAGTAAATATTGGTTCTGAAGTGCTACTGAAGTGGCAGTGGGCAGGGCACATTGCTCGCAGAACGGATGGCCGATGGGGCCAAAAGTTCTGGAATGGCGACCGTGAACCGGAAGACGATGCGTTGGAATGCCTCCCACAAGGTGGACCGATGACCTGGTAAAGGTTGCGGGAATCCGCTGGATGCCAGTCGCACGGGACCGGTCAATGTGGCGACACTTGGGGGAGGCCTATGTCCAGCAGTGGACGTCTTACGGCTGAAATGATGAGTGATGATGATGATTGGTTCTGAGTAGCAAGTGCATTATTAGATAAGTAGGTACCTAATTAAACATACAAGGTCCATTGATGTGAAGTGATCAATATCTATGGAGCCACATGAGGCTTTATTTCTACACTTGGTGACTATTCACACGATGTTACATTTATCTAACACAAGCTGTCCCGCGTAACTTCGTCTGCGTCACATTTTCCCCGTTTTCGCAACATTTTTCATTGCTGCTCCGCTCATATTGGTCGTAGCGTGATGATATATAGCCTATGTTACTTCTAAAACCTACAAGAATATGCGTACAAAGTTTCATGATGATCGGTTGAGTAGTTTTCGCGTGAAAACGTCAAACAAACTTACTTTCGGATTATCAAGTTGACTCAAACATTGGTTTGATTTAATTCACCTACTGCGTAGTGGTCACAAGCGCGCCTGCTGGATGAGCATGAGGTGCTAGGTTCGATTTCCGGGTCGAGCAGTGTTATTGGGTTTTTCGATCCGGAATTTGTTAGTAGCAGCCATGAAGTCTGGATTTGCACCCGGTTATTTGCAATAAGCTCGCCTACTATTACATCAAACTTAAAACATAACTGGCGAAATGTGAGTTTACTATTTAATACACCTCTGCCTAACCCTTCGAGGATTACTGGCGTTATACAACATGTTCTGTTTCTTAGATTTCGAATCAGGGGTAAATTTATTATGTTAGCTACTAAATCGATTTTGGGATGAACTAGCGAGGACTTGTCAAATCCAGTCTTCATAAGTAGGACCAAAAAATTTAAACGTAGTTGATTAGCATATACGGAGAAGCTAATTTTTAGGTAAAAGATCATTTTCGATTATTTATGCAGATTTTAGAACACGTTGTAATTTTTTAAGAGTATTAAAAGCAAAAATCCACTATCTTGTACACTTTTAAAAGCAAACAGCTTTTTTGCTATAGGTAGGTAGGAATTACAATTCTCGTTAAAAGTTTAGGAGAAACTTGAGCGCTTGAGTGACATTTAAAAAGATATAAAGAATGGGCTTAATTGAACGGCTTTCGAGATAAGTTCGCTCTTTATAATTATTCCGTTGTTTTCATTTAAACGGATTGAATCCGAAATTTATTCCGAACATAAAAACATTCCACTGAGTTGAAAAAAAAACTAGAATCGGTTAAATATAAATGCCGTTCCTCTTTATGTGGACCAATATGGTAAATTATTTTAATCGTCTGTTTAAGGTTTGTACCCTACCAAAAATTAAAGTTGTCCGGAAAATTGGTATAATTCGACTTAAACAGGACAACGTCTGTCTGTACCTAATCCCAGTCTAGTGGATAACTTTGATGATTTAGTCGTCGTCGTAAATTTTAATATAAGTACAGAACCGACCAAAACTGGTAGGGCCAGTGGAATTCTATCACATGATAAAGGTTTTTATTTTATTTCGTACCGGTATTTGTTGGTTCAAAATTAATTTGGCGACCAATGATACCTTAAAATTTATTTTGGCTGTCATAATATGTCCTACTTCTTAACTTTATAGGCTGTTGACATAAATTAAACTTTGCCTCAGCAGTAGGTACTCAAATCTGGTTTAAAGTTTACTCAAGACATCATAAGGCGTTTAAAAGGCTTTTTTTTCTACAATAAAAACACATCTTTCACAAAAACCATGTCTTATATGCCTAATACCATTGATATTATATATCAATGCCTAATACGCATTAATCGCACCAATAGGGGATGATCACATTTTTTTTCTTCGTCCGTCGGGTAGTTTATTGAAAAGTATTGGACACGTATTTTTTCTTTTTTCACGTGGTCATAAAATTACGGAGATATATTGAGTTGAAATGGCGCATGACGTCACAT
Source organism: Cerastis leucographa (assembly GCA_963082945.1). NCBI lineage: Eukaryota > Metazoa > Arthropoda > Insecta > Lepidoptera > Noctuidae > Cerastis > Cerastis leucographa. Next base: position 12,003,337 of record OY720378.1, read on the forward strand.
GTAGGTAAGTTTTATACCTACTTGTGACGTAGTGAGCCCCCACTCTTCAACTTTAATGAGTTTTAACTAAGTAATTTTATTGATATTTTGATAAAACAAGAAATATCTGTCTAATATTTTTGTATTACCTGTCTGACGGACAAAATAGAATGTCGTTTTCTTTACCCAGTCCGCACCCCTATTGTTTTGACTTGACTGCAGCGAAGGCGAAAAAGGAGCATGTTTTTTTGTACCTATCCAAAAAAAATATTTATTTTATGATAAACTTTCAGCATTGCAAGATTGTATTACCACACAAACTGCGGTATTTGGAGAACATGTTGAACGCTGAAGTTGTGGCCAAGGCTGCGAAGATAAGACAGCGGATGGAAGCGAACCCCAACGGCCAAGACAGAGAAAAAGGTTGGCCTATGCTACTGGCCCAATTTCAAGATGAAGACAAAAACAAAGTTAACAGCATATTACCTAACAATCATTTTAGAAACTTATACGATTATAACAGACGCTCACCGAACTTTTTCTGATTGTTAAGACCTACCTAGTGTACCTTTTAGTCTATTTTAGAGTTGTGAATTAAATATAGTTGCCAACAATACCTACTGATTTTGATTTGCACCAATATTTCTTAGTAATATGAATTTGACCTTTTCTACTTGTACTATTATGTATTCTGTGCCTTTTCACAACAGCAATAGCACATGGCTCCTCATTTTTGTTGCACCTAAATTATCTTCATTATAATATTTTCCCAGGTGAACGCCGACGTATATTAAACCGTAAAATAACTAAGAACATAATTCGGTTTCGTTTGACTCAGCGCTACTTGGCAAGGCAAATATGAATTATTCATTACAGGCTTATCAAACTTTGTGCACCAAGAGGAAAAAATATTTCATTAAGGTAGGTACTCAAATACGTGATCGACGATGTCTTATTTGCTACCAAATAATACAATAACAGAACAGTATTACAGTACCAAGGTATCGCTTCATAATCGTAATAGTGTCATAATAATATTATAATAATGTTTATGATCCAATAATTTCAAAATACACACAAAAGCTAAACAAACTAGAAATATAGGCATAGCTGGGCATTAACTCGTTAATCCGTTAATCGTTAATTAACGAAGTTAACATTTTGATTAACGGATTAACTTTTAAGTTAATTTTTAAAAATGTTAACGGACACGTTAACTTCCGTTAATATGCAGAAGTCCGTTAATCGTTAATCCAATGCCTAATAGTTACCGTATGGCACCGACAAGTGGCGACAAGTACCGGGCGGCGCGTGGCAGCGAGTGAAACAAAAACAAAACTAGATATAATTTGCAGGCGCGTGCGAGTGAAAAAGAAAACTGCGAAGAGATTTGTTTCATTTGATCATTTCATTACTTAACGCCGGTTCTTAGAGTGACGAGTATTTTGTTTGTTTGTTTGTTGATATTATAAAATTTTACTGTTAACTTCCAGAACCTAAACCAATAGGTTTTATAAGTTCACTAACGCAATTATATAAAGATGCAATTTTACACATATTAACGGATTAACGATTAACGTTAACTTGCGTTACTTCTTCCGAAATGAAACGCTTTAACGTTTAACGAAGCTAACTTCTTTTGTAGCGGATTAACGAAGTTAACTAAATATAGGTAGGGACATAGTAACTCTATGTTCGAAAACTTGTGTACACAATTTTATTATGTTTAGTTGACACCTTAGAGCCCCAAACTAGGCGAGGAATGCCTGTATTTTGGGAGCCTGTTGATTCCTCCTGCATAACAATGCCTTACTTACACTAATTTACAACATTAAGTAAGGATATCTTTACAGGTTGCTTCGAACACTACTTATGTACTAGTGCTTTTATTTTACTTGTTTAGGTCACGATGAAGTTACTCCATGACAGTAAGAAGATCTTCAGTCGCTTCAAATATTAACTGCTGTAACCACATACTAACCCTAGGGTTACACACTAAAACCAACTAGGGTTAAACACTAGTGTTTAGTTGGAATTTGGCGAAGGTGCAAATATCAAGTTTTGAGTTGATTTTATTGTAGAGACGTAAGCTTAGTGCCATAAATTGACGACTTGCAAAGGTAGGTACGTAAGGAAAGTCACCTCTAAGCTTACGAGTTGTAAGTTCCTACGTATATCTTTATTATTTTGTTGTAGATAATAATAATTTTTTTGTATATACTTACCTACCTACCGACTTATTTAAACTGACCGAAAATAATCTATTGAAATGAAAGGAATATTTTCTATAGTAAAAAGTTCTTATTCTGTTTACGGATTCCGGAGGGTCTCCGTTTATATAAAGAACATAGCCCACTCCTCGTATTCATCGTTCGAGTGGTCGATTCATTCTCAAGGTTTTACCTATCTTCTTTGAAAGATTCGGAATAAGAAAACAGGAAAATGCTGCACGTGTTGAAGTATCTCTAAAAATAGTAGGTAGGTATCAATGGGTACCTAGTCAAGTTTTTGGGAGCGTTATTATATTAAATAAAACAGTACAGTTACATGAGAACAGAAGCGGATATTATAATGTAATCTGCAATATATCCTAGTTGCTATATGTGGGACTTAACGAACTTATCTGCTAAGTTGACAAAAAATCATGGAATGTTCTAAAGAGGCCATCCTAAACTGCAACGGTGCATTTTATGCTCTCACGGTGATCACGTGTTGTTGTTCAGGTTGCATAACTCCTCCCTCCTAAAAAAAATAAATTATCAGAATTGTTAAGATTCTAATCATTTCGGTGACAGTTTAACAATTTGATTTTATATCTAAATACAAGAAAGGTTATGAATCCTAAAGGTAGAATTACATACAGAGTTACCGTACCTAAGCTAATGGTTTTCGTGTAAACTGCACTTTTTCCACTGTATTTCGCTTTTGCTCATTTTCACCACTTATGCTAATTCTTTCAGCTCATCTAGATTTATACCTTTCATATTCGCTGCACTGACACTATTGATGCGCAGGCTTCAACTCTGATAGCATAAATAACGATTGGAATTGTTGGGTAATTCAGTTGTGTAGGAGAAAATACAAGTATATGCATCGTCTAGGGTAGCTATGTAGGTATGTTCCTTGTAGAGACTCGTGGCTCATGACGTCATCATAGCATTTTCTACTTGCTATAGATAATGTTATATTTATTATATAAAATCCAACTTTCACGGCCAAACTGTCAAATCTTCAATGTTAACTGTGAGCTGCTCGCATGCACTAGTATTAAAAAGGAACTTCATCAGCTGTTCTTCACAAAATGATTCTACATATATGGGTCATCACAATCATCGGTGTTGGCGACGCGCTCATTTGTACTAGGTATGTGTCTTTTTACCTAGTTGTAGGTAAGTTTGTTTTAAGAAACGCGGACCCACTGACGTTCGCGTCAGTAAGAACCCAGCCAGTCTGCCACCATTAGTGAGTCGATGCGCACGCCTATTTTTTGTAATTGCGCACAGCCTACTGTAAATACGCCGGTTACGATTAAAATCGAGTTCACCCAGTCTCGCGAGTTTTATCTCATCACCCCCAACACAATCCTGCAGCATATAAGATCTACAATCGGTACATAAGAATTTTTCATCTTTTGCAATCAGTGCACAGGCTTTCACGACAATGCACGGTGGTCCAAGCGCCCTACAAGCGCGGTCATAAATACCTTACCCTATTAAATGAGATTTTTCTGAAGGGTAAATAATAAAAAAAATACTTCACAAATGTACCATAATTTAATACACAATATACAATAAACTGTACAATATGTACTGTTTATATATAAATTTAAATAGTCAATATTTGAGATCTATTGCCCCTCGTTCTGAAATACATCTGAATATGATATTAATGCTATCGACCTATAGTGAGTCGCAGTACAGTTTTGTCGCACAAGCGTTAATCGCGCTTCCGTGTGTCGACATCACGTTATACACTCATCCATGAAGGGGATACAATAAATTAAATACGTATTCTTTTATATGTTAACATATAATACAACGGGAGAGCGGCGGTGGCCCAGTGGTGGCAGCCCCGACTTACGAGCAGTAAGCCGTGGGTTCGAACCCAGGCCGGCGCATTACTTTGTGTAATTTATTTCACCATCGCTGCTCTCAAAAACGGTGAAGGAAAACATCGTGAGGAAACCGGCATGTCCTAGAACCAAAAATTCGAAGACATGTGACATCTACCAACCCGCACTGGGCCCGCGTGGTGGATTACAGCCCACTCCCTCTCATAGGAGAGGAGGCCTGTGTCCCAGCAGTGGGAACATGATAGGCTAATGATGATATAATACAACACAAAGCACGAAAATTGAAACTACAATGTATTTACAAACGTTATCATAACCACAACAACCAACCTAATTAAATTCGTAATAAATCTAAAACCTGCCTCGACATAACGCTTTTTTTCTTACGGAGAAGTTTCCGAAGACTAGTAATGAATCGGTCTGAGCTGAGTAAAAGTCTGTTAAGAGCGTTTATTCCTTACCGCTTTTCATACAAACTTTCAAGTAGTTTTTTTCCGAAATGACTGAACCGATTTAAATGAAACATACGCATAAGCAGGATACATAGGTCTAAAAAGTTACTAAAAAATATTTTCAAAATGTGTTTTAAAATAAGAGATAATTGGAATTTTCTGTTTCTATAGAAAATTTAAATTTGGTCTAATTTAACTGTAACACTATTTTTCGAAAATGTTTTTTAGTAACTTTTTAGATCTGTGTATCCTGCTTATGTGTACGAAGTTTCATCAAAATCAGTTCAGTCATTTCGGAAAATAACGAATTGAAAGTTTGTATGAAATGTCGTAAGGCGTAAACGCTCTTAAGTAAGTCCGTATTCGTAAGTACTCGCGACATTTTTCTCGTGTGATCCCGCCTGAATGCCTTATAATGTTTTTTGTTAGATTCCTCCGTTTCCGATTTCTCCGTTAGATAATAGAGCATATTGTGCCACTTCAGCACCATGGATGAGGACTTTGTGATCGGAAGCTGGCAGATTATACCACGGATATTCTTGAATTAAAAGTCGCGCGGTGTCCAAAGCATATTCACTAAATTTACCCGATTAAAGTTTTAAACCTGAGGACAAGGCTTGTAAAATTGTGGAACAACGATCAATTAAATCTTTATTTAAGCCAGTAATTTCAGCTGAAACTGCAGAATTAGAGTAAAAAAAAAGGCGTCCGCGTTCCCAAGATGGCCCGGGCAGGTTCGCGTTTTCTTGAATGCACTGCTCATTACTTCTTACTATTCGACACATTCAATTTCATTTAACCAGTCTGAGTACTTATGCAAACATTTTGTTTTCGTTCTAGAGACATTTTTCCAAAATCTATCAAGACTCTAAACAAATCTATTACATAAATTGAGTATCTTACTATCTAAGTTCCTAATGTCTAGATTCTCCCCCTCATCCAGTGAAGCTATAATAGTTTCCAACACGTGTTGATGTTTCTGAAGAACACTTCCAGTTACGGCAGAAAAATGCATAAAAAATAAATGCATCCTTGAGAAAGTACATTTTCAACACACTTGCTCATAAAGTGTCTTTATGATCACCGCAATTAGGCACAGAATGACACCCATAATCAAACTGTGACTTTTTCATTGCTATAACTCACTAGTGAGTTATAGTTTTTTTTTTTTAATTTTATTGGATGAGGTGCTTTGTTCTTAAAAAAGTTTTTATTAAAAAAAGATCGTGTTCAATCTATTGCTTACTCATTTCATGCAACTTCTTAATTAAATAGATAATTTTAACTCGTTCGTGTTTAATGAACAAAACTTTCAGTCAAATATAACTTTTGTTTTCTCTGTAATAAAAGAAAACTTTAAATTCCCCATTTTGTACGTGGCAGAATAAGCGCAAACCCTATGCGCGGAAAATAAAAAAATCCTCATCCCTTTAGTTTGTGGCTGATCGCAATGCGCGCGCATAGGAAAACTGATTAATTTTTCCCACCATAGCGAATCATTTTTCAAAACTCGTTTTCACTGTTGAAATTATAGTTATTTATTCATTAAAATGTCTACAAGTAACTAGTACCTAGTAACAAAGAAAATGATTTATGTTGTACACCGCCCGATATAAACCCGATATGTGAAGCCCTTAACGTTATGGAAAGTTTACTACTTGAAAACTCCAAGGAAAAATATCTATTATCTACTAAATAAAATGAGTTTTTATTGTTATTTTATTCACAAGTGTGTTGAAAAACGTCGTATGATACACGTGTGTATTGGTGATTACCGTCCTCGGCTCTCTTAAGACCCTCACCTAACGGCTCGGGTCTCAATGGCGCCTCAGCGGTAATCACCAACATTACACACTAGTACCATAATGTACTATTAATCAAAGTACCTGAAAAAATATTAAAATATTTTACGTATGTTTCGTAGACCGTGCTACGCCTGAGCCTACGTAGTCGTAGAGGCTATATAGAAACTAAAGTGGCAAAAGGATGCAAAAAAAACCTTTTATAAGTTCAATCTTAAATCTAAGATATGTGAGAGTATTCGATTATGGTCGAAATTAGTTGTAAGTCTATGTGAAGTCAACAGTAAGGTAAATATTTGGTAGAAATCCTGTGTGGCGTAGCACGTAAAAACACGTCTTAAAAAGTCAAATAAAATTTAAAAAATATAACTAAATAGTAAGAGCATACCTTGATCTTAAAAATCTATGTCACAAACACCACTCAAAAACAATGCAATTCTGAGAATTCACCGTTACACAACCAATATGTGCTAATGAGTTACATAAAAGGCGAGCGCAACGTAATGATGTGTTCACTTCGGAGGTCGAAAAATAAGTGATAATTAGGTAAAATAGGTGACATATGTATATTTTTGGGTAGCTTGTATATCGGTAAATCGTTATAAGTGATTAAAGTGGGGGTAATTGATAATGAAATTTTTGCATTAATGACCTAAGGCGGTACCACCGTGCAATGTGTTGTTGTGTAAGATTTCTGGGCCCGTACCATGACCGTTAACAAAACAATCTTGTTGCAGGAACGTTTTGTTTCAAGCTTATAATAATATTACTTTGTTTCGTACCATGACCTCAACAAAACAATCTTGTTTTACTCCTGCTAAAAGAATGAACGAGTCTATTCCCTGCTATAACATGGAAGACACAACTAGCAATATAAACTGTATAGCGCTGTCTCTTTCATAAAACGCTAATTGAAGCAGTGCTGCCAACCTAGTGGATTTTCCACTAAAACTGGTAGTTTTGATACCCCTTTTAGAGACGAAATATTTTATCCTGGTTTAGAATAATTCAGTTTCAATGACTGAAAATGTGATCACTCAACCGCTAAGCCACGTTTCGGTATGCTATACGGGGTGTATGGGACACCGACGCGAAAACGCTTACGACATACTCAGTAGGTACCTACATCATTCAGAATCCCCCCATATAGAAAATTTTCCTGCTGGGCCCTACTAGACCACATAAAGCAGTCTTAATTTAACCTTACTTTGCGTTTTCGCACCATCACGTCCTTAAAACAAGCTTGTTATATTCCTGCTAAAATTAGCGGTTTTGATCAAATAGTTCATTCAATTGGTACCACTACGTGCCTTTTGACAACCAGCAATAATGTTTTTACGTCAAATTGCGGGAATGTTTGACAGTTAAAAAAAGTTGATCCGAGACGACTTATATATTATTGTTGTACAAATTATACTTAAAAAATAAAATATCGTGATATATATTGCATTAAAAACGTATTTATTTACGTGTGAGGGGTGTACTAAACACCTTTGCACAATCATTCGAGAGGTACAGGCGTGATGTTATGGTGTCGTAAACTAGTCGATCGGATAGTATTTCTAGCAATATCAGTGCATCATTATCATTATAATATCAGCCAAAAAACTTCTGCTGCTGGACGTAGACATCTCCCAAGCATCGCTACATCGACTGATTTTGTGAATCTCGCATTCAGTGAATTCCCGCCAAGTTTGCCAGGTCGCGGTTTTTTGAAGTGATGCAGACGGCAGTGGTAACAACGCATATGGCAATGGTACGCGAAAGTGGCGTCACTTGAGGCTTATAAAATGAATGTAGCCACTTCAAATAAGATGAAATGTACGCAACGGAGAGATATTCAAAGTAAGAGCACAAAGGAGCTCATAGCGACATCACGATGAGGTGACCCTGATGATTCTCTGCCTCCAGTCACGGCTGACGAAGTGGTGACCCTGATGATTCTCTGCCTCCAGTCACAGCTGACGAAGTGCAAGACATCATTGGACTGCCAAATTGTGTGTGATAAACTGATGCCCACTAACAGTTTGTATCTAAGTCCTAAACAATGTTGTGTAAATTGTACTGTTGCTATAGATTACCTATAACTTATATTGCTGGAGAATCAATAAACCTTTACCATTATACGTTTGTTTGCATGCTTGTACATAACGGTGCTGAATACTATGATATAATGATAACTAATCAAACCATTAGCATCCATAAGAATAATGTGTGTCTGTATAACAACATAAAGAAGTCATGTATTGTTGCTATAGATTATAACCAGTGTTACTGAGAATCAATATAGTTTTACTATTTAGGGCGTCCACTCCACTAAAACTCGCGCAAACTCGTTTGAACATTCTCAAGTCATCTACAAACTCTTACACACAGTCATCCATTCTACTAGACCAACAAATGCCTAGATCCTAACATTAAATAAAACTAATGAAGCTACAATGAGTTTATAATCAGATTTCTTTATTATACAATTTAAAACAGATTAATGGCTCGAAGACCAGACCATAATCAATTTTCCTGGAATTATTTCAACGAGCTCATGCCTCTTCCATGGTGTGGTTTCTAAGACTCATCGATGCAGATTTAATGGTTCCACATTGGTTGTTCTTTCCCTCTAAAAGGAACATAAACGTTCGTAGTAGTCCACGTTCACGTTAAGGTTTTTATTCCAAGCCAACTTCGCAAGCAAGTAAGGCTAATACCAATACAAATTTTGGATAAGACCGCATCTTCTTATGGCGCAGTAGGTAGTAGCATATTGAAGTCCAACATTATAACAGAACAGAATCAAATTTTCGAAAAAGTGCTCATAATTTTACAATCACAGCACACAAGTAAAGTAAACACTTTTATTTAATTTAGGATTTAAAAATATGCAGATAATTTATCAGATTTTTGTTGATACCCACTGAAGTATAAATGACATAATTAACTGACATGGATGTCACTTTATACACAAAAAAATAATAATACCAGCCAGTGTTAAAATCTCTGGTCCGATTCCGGTCATTTTATAATTAAGGCCACCACTTAATTTGAAACATTTTAGTACTTTCTAAATAAAAATTTTCAAAGATTTTTATAGGTTTTATGATTTTTATTCAATGTTTATCATAAAAATGAAATTTTGATGCAATTTTTTTTTTTTTAAATATTAATTAAAGTTATTTTTGGCTTCAGAACCATGACTTCGACGTACGATTCGGACCGCTTATTTGTGAAAGAGACAGCGCTATGCAGTTTATATTGCTAGTTGTGTCTTCCATGTTATAGCAGGGAATAGACAAATCTTATAAATCGTTCATTCTTTAGCGGGAGTAAAACAATATTGTTTTGTTGAGGTCATGGTATGAAACAAAGTAATATTATTATAAGCTTGAAACAAAACGTTCCTGCAATAAGATTGTTTGGCCCATGGAAGACACAACTAGCAATATAAACTGCATAGCGCCGTCTCTTTCACAAAAAAGCGGTCCGAACCTTAGGAGTGGAGTCATTGTTTCGAAGCAGAATATAATTTTAAATAACATTTAAAATACGGGGTCCCCTATGTTGTTTCGAACGCCGCTGTTGCGACACACGCTGTTGCGAATTATTTTTCTACTGCTTCACGGGTTCGAAAGCTCATAGACTCGAATGAAGTAGTCGCGAAAGGCGCTGTTTCGAAAAACATTTTCACTGCCTCATACGCTCGAATGCTTGTGATTTCGATTTATTTAGTCATAAAGTGTACAGAAAAAATATTTAAGCAGTAATTAAATAAAATCAACAAATTCGGTGTCAACATCATTTAATATTAGTACAAAGTAACAATAAAAAATATTAGTACCTCAACTGTAAATTTTTTTCTATGAGTATTTAACACAAAATCTAAGACTGATCTTTATAAAATTGTCTAGGTACCTATGGTATTAATTATTAGTGGTATTTTTCAGATATTAATCAATTGCACATGTGTTAGTATTAGTTAGTATATACGAGTAGCTCTTATAAATTCAGGCATGCCCATTGTACTTTTAGGGTTCCGTACCTCGAAAGGAAAAAACGAAACCCTTATAGGATCACTTTGTTGACCGTCTGTCTGTCTGTCAAGACCCTTTTTCTCAAGAACGCATTGAGGTATCAAGCTGGAATTTATTTCAAATACTCAAGTCTACTGTCCCTTGGAGCTGTGAAAAAATCAAACTTCTAAGCCAACGCAATCAAAAGATTCAGCCGTTTATGCCCTCCGGCCGTGATGGCAACTGAGTTTGGCAACCAGTTGCTTAAAAATATTGGATATTCTTTTTACTCAAGCAGTTGCCAAAGACGAATGTCGATTCTTGATACGCACCTATAATATTTTACCTTTGCAGTTTCGCAACCAGTTGCCGAAGGAGTAAAAACTTTCTTGTTACTCAACCAAATCTGCTAAGAATTCAAACTTTTTTCAGATGTTCAGAATAAATTTTCTTTTGTTACTGACGTAGTTGACATCTATCATTTTATTTGCCTCTTGAGGTTATCGATTAATTGCAATATATGTGTAATACACATTAGATTACTGTATTTACTGCACGAGTATGTGTACGATTTAAGACCAGTATAATAGTCTGTTCCGGAGACATCAACATGTCTACTTTAAATGTATACCCAAATACATCTAACATTGAATTCATTAGTTCAAGAAGAGGAGGTGTTTCTGCGTTGTACGATGGTAGGCGTTACAGCCGTAAAAAAATATATGTAAATAAAAACTCATTTTGGAAATGTAGCCTTACAAAAGGATGCAGAGGTAATATTACTTTAAATACTCTAATGCAAAGAGCACACGAAACCGATTGCAGACGTAATTTTGCGAAAACCACATTTTTGAAAAAATTGGATGATCTCAAGAGAGTGAGTAGTTGCAATTTTGAATCAATCCCCAAACAATACGACAATATGGTTCGTGATTTAAAAAACGATGGATATAATTTCGTCGGCGATATACCAAAGTTCAGCAGTGTGAAAAGTGACCTTTACAATGGGCGAAACAAAGTAGTTGGTACCACAAAAATGCGTTTCTCAAATGCTACGGACGTTGAAATACCCATGAAGTACCAACATTTTTATCTTTGTGAATATGAAGATGGAGATTTTAGAATCATTGTATTTTGTATTCGTGATGTGACAACAAAAATGAGTAATTTCAATCATTTCTTTGCTGATGGCACTTTCAGAAGTTGCCCAAAAGCCTTTAAACAGTTGTATACCATTCATGGCTATGATGAAATTAACAATATCATAACTCCATTATTTTTCGCACTTCTTCCCGATAAAAGAAATAACACATATAAAATTTTGTTCAGTATAATTAAATCTCAAATTCCTACCTGGAGTCCAAAAAAAATTATATTGGATTTCGAAATTGCAGCAATTAATGCATTTAAAGACATATTTCCTGGTATACTTTTTAAGGGATGTTACTATCACTTCAACCATGCGTTATGGAAAAAGGCGAAGGCCTTACAAATAAAAACTAGAGTAAAAAAAAGGCATGTGGCGAGATGTATTGGAATTGCACGGTTACCAAAAAAATACTTAAGAGAAGGATATGATTATGTAATGGCAAAAAGACCTGTTGGTGAGGAAATCAATATGTTTAATAAATATTTCCAAAAGCAGTGGGTTAATAAAGATTTTTTTGCTGAATCTTGTTGTTGTGAAACTGAAAAATTTAGAACTAATAACAATATAGAGGGATGGCATAGAAAGATCAACAGTTTTATTGGTAAGAAAAATCCAACGTTGGCACATCTACTCGATGTTTTAGAATCTGAAGCGACATACTATGATTTGAAAAAAGTTACACCTAAAAAAAAGAAGGAGTACGAGGAGATCGATGAGGAAATTGGGTTAGCGATAAAAACTTTAAATGAAAACAAAATTAGTGTCGGACACTGTCTCGAAATTATCAGTCCATTTGTTATCCCATTCTAAAGACATATTAACTACCTACTAAATTCGAAGTGTACTTAGAATTTCAATTTTGTTGCAAATGGGGAACCTAGTTGTTAATTTTCAGTAACTTTAAGCTGTAGTTAGGTAATTACATGGAATAAAGGCATATACACCTATATTATGTTGTTTTCACGATATTATTATTTGAAACATAATGTACCTACCCTTGTTCCCTTTCGATGACGCAACTCTTAAGAAATTTAATCAAACAAATTCAATAGAAACAAAATTTTATATGCATCTGATTGAAAACATCCTAATTTAATATAATACAGACCTTAGTCCTTATTTTGATTTCCACAACTGATGTTAGTTACGAACTGAGAGTGGTAATTCTTCTTAAGTAACCACACCTTTTGAGAAAATCTTAGTTGGCAACTAGGTGCGTATCAAGAATCGATATTCGTCTTTGGCAACTGGTTGAGTAAAAAGAATATCCAATATTTTTAAGCAACTGGTTGCCAAACTCAGTTGCCATCACGGCCGGAGGGCGTTTATGCCGCAAATTTTCGCAAATTTTCGACACTCGCAAGGGAATCAAAACCTACAGGGTACTTTCCGTGAACTCAGAATCTTGAAAGTTGGTACGAAGCAACTTCCTATAGCACAGATAAAGGAAAAATTACGAACACCTTAAATTTTTACTTAAATCACATATTTTTATTTATTCTCTTCAGTTATTTTGGTTTGTACGGAACCCTAGGTGCGCGAGTTCGACTAGCACTTAGCCGGTATTTTTTTTTTTTCAAAATTGCTGAAATCATTCTCTGCAGCTCTTTGTTTTTTTTTTTTGGGTGGTGTCTGAGGTAAATTACCCAAAATCTTCTCGATGTTTTGTTCCGTGACACTTTGCTCCTCAATAAGTTTTCGTATACATCCATACAGTCCAAGTCTGTTATTTTCTAACAAAGAATTCCAGCGGCGATACCAGGCTTCTACACTGTTTTGAGTACGTGGAAGGAACAAGTTTTTCCTTTTTTTCTATAGACCACAGGCTCGGTGGAAAAAGTAGAAATGACAAGCATTCGAGCGTATGAGGCAGTGAAAATGTTTTTCGAAACAGCGCCTTTCGCGACTACTTCATTCGAGTGTATGAGCTTTCGAACCCGTGAAGCAGTAGAAAAATAATTCGCAACAGCGTGTGTCGCAACAGCGGCGTTCGAAACAACATAGGGGACCCCTTTTAGGAATATGTATTACATTCATAAACATCTACGAAAAGACAACGTTTTAATTAATTTAAATCTTTACTTCGATGTAATTCCCAATAAACTGAAAGTTAAATTACTACTATATATCATTACTTAAAAATATGTGAGGTATAAATAGCATAATCAATCTCAATTTTCTTTTCTGCTCCAGGATTTTAAATGCAGCCTTTCCTGCACAAGCTAAACGAGAGTAGCCTATTTACAGATTTTATTTAAAGTTACACCTACAATTGCGTTTTTTATTCCGTACTTTTCCATATAAATCTAGATGAGGCATAAACATGTTTGCTGTGTTCGCAGAACATATATACAAGATATTATTAACAAAATCGATGACTTTGGGAACTCGAGTATCTGCTGGACGCGAGAAACACTAGACCGTTCGATGTGGTGATGCTTAGGGGGAGGCCTCCGTCCAGTAGTACTCGTCTTCTGCTGATATTATGTTGATGATAATACACTGAAATCGGATTACAAATTCAGTCGACTAGTTTACGAGACCATAACATGACGCCTGTATCCTTCGAAAGACTGTGCAGAGATGTTTATTACACCCCTCACACGATAATTAATCCGTTTTCCTGACCTTTTTTGACACGGCAATACAGTTTTTAATTATAATTTACATAACAATAAATTGTAAGTCGTGCCGGAGCAACTTTTTTAGGGTTCCGTAGCCGAATCGCAAAAAACGGAATCCTTATAGATTCGTCATGTCTGTCTGTCTGTCCGTCCGTATGTCACAGCCACTTTATTCCGAAATTATTAGGACTACACACCTGAAACTTGGTAGGTAGATGTATTCTGGGAACCGGTTTACGATTTTTTGTACAAAAATTTAAAAAAATATATAGATTAAGGATACCCTCGGGATCCCCACACGGAACTGCAGCTAAAAAAAACCATCAAACCTATACGTGCTGGGTATCTATGGCTAAGTCTTTAAAAATGACATTGAGGTTTCTAAAACCACTTTTTTTCAAAGTCAATCGTTTGAAAGATAGACACTTCCAAAGTGGTAAAACGTGTGTCCCCCCCCTCTAATTTCTAAAGTAAGAGGAGAAAAACTCTTTAAAAATATTGGAATGTAGAACATAAAAAATAACTTTCAACGAAAATTGGTTTGAATAAGATTTGATATTTAGTTTTTGAGTTATGAGACTTTTTCACCAAACTGCAGCAGTAACTTTGTTTTTCATTAACTTACTATTATTATTATTATAATGTTTGGGGCTATGGAACCCTGTGTGCGAGTAAGACTCGCACTTGGCCTGTTTTTAAACTGTCAAACATTCTCGTATTTTGACGTAAATATATTCTTGCTGGTTGTCAAAAGGCACGTCGTGGTACCTACTAATTGAATGAGCTATTTGAGGTGACGTCATCAAAACCGCTAATTCTAGCGGGAATAAAACAAGCTTGTTTTAAGGACGTCATGGTACGAAAACGCAAAGTAAGGTTGAAATAAGACTGCTTTAAGAGGTCATAGTAGGGCCCCAGACTGTAAACAAAATCATCTAACATTTTGGAGACCAAAGTAATTTTTCAATCTATTATTAATTTGTTTTTTATTATCATTGTTTTTTAACTGAGAAAAGAGGGAATCATATCGGATTGCGTCACTGTGATCTAAATTAGGTACTTGTTACGATTTTAATAATAGACCCAAGTGGATCAATCAGTCCTCGCTTGAATCTTGCAGCTGCTAACAGTTGCTGGAATTTTTCGATAGTCCTATCCCTTAGGTAATCTGTTTGAGTCCTTATGCCGATAAAAAACTCATTTCTGTAAGGTTTGTTAACGTCTACTAATTTACTGAATTAATTATACTTAATCAGACTTAATTCTAGGTAATTACCTGAACTATTTAATTTTTATAATTAAGCACTTTTCTACTTGTTTAAATGCCTGCCGGTTTTTCACGGGAAGGATACCGGGGTTTTCGCAACCTTTTGAAGTTGAAGGCCCATATGTTATTTGCGCTGCTGCCAATAGCGTGAGGCTCCAACTCAGGAGGACGATGTTCTACATTAAAGCTAACAGTTGAGTTTCTTTAACGTGACGTGGCTTATCTTTACTTACCTACTTAAGTACCTACAAACTCATTTTTGTTATGGTCTATCCGCCAATCGAATCATCATCATCATCATCATATCAGCCGTAGGACGTCCACTGCTGGACATAGGCCTCCCCCATGGATTTCCAACAGGACCGGTTGGAAACGGCCTGCGCCCAGCGTCTTCCGGCGACCTTGACTAGGTCGTCGGTCCACCTAGCCGGTGGACGTCCTACGCTGCGCTTGCCGGTCCGCGGTCTCCACTCCAGGACCTTCCGGCCCCATCGGCCATCGGTCCTGCGCACTATGTGGCCAGCCCACTGCCATTTCAACTTGCCAATCCGCTGGACTATGTCGCCGATCGAATGAGAAGCGAAAACACAGCGATATTGGCCTACCAGTTCTATTGTTGTTCCGTTAAGTGGCATAGGTACATACATCCCTTTCTAAAGTGCCGTTGGTTTCGCTGTGCCGCAGATGATTTCGACAGCCGTTGTTGCCCGTGTACGAGAAAAACAGCCATACAAATTCAGACTGGGATATCTCGGCTTTAAAATGTTTTTGTGACTATAGCTGACAATATTGTAGGTACATTTTGCATTACGTACCTACCCCACCATGTCTTCAACGTACTTAGCTCATATAATTATTTATTAAGAAGGTAGGTATATATACCTATTCATCATCTCAACCGAAAGACGTTCACTGCTGGACATAGGCCTCATCCAAGTGTCACCACATTGACTGAAGCAGTCAATGTGGTGACACTTGGTTGATTGCGACTCGCATCCAGCGGATCCCCGCAACCTTTACCAGGTCATCGGTCCATCTAGAAGGAAGCCTTGCAAAGCATCGTCTTCCAGTTCGCGATCGCCATTCCAGAACTTTTCAGCCCCATCGGCCATCCGTTCTGCGTTCAATGTGCCCTGCCCACTGTCACTTAAGTTTTATCTTACGGCCGCGATTGCTGGTTGGCGGTCAGACTTTTCCAATGTGGTTTTATTAGTAGTAGATAATAGACTTGGGTAGCTCGTGAGCTACAAAAGAGCTAGCTCTTTTCGATTGACGTCGCTCGCTAACTAGCTCACTCAGACTCAGTAGCTCAGCACCGTCTTACCGAGCGCGACACTGCACCGACCGAACAGCTCATTAGGGTCGCTTTGGAATACTTACTTCGGATCGCATCGCTCTTCCATATTGTTGTTGCTCTCCGGCGCAATACGCCGTTCAAACTTCCAAAGAGCTGACTATTGAGCGAGGCGAGATGTCTCCGTCGACGCGCGCGTGGTTTGAGTCAAATGAGCCAACAGTCGTAGTGGTGGATAATAAAGCATATAGCAAAATAAAGCACCGTGCTTATTATACACAACATAAAGCAAATGCTATCGTGGCTCTCACTTGTTGCTATTTGCTTTACATCGCATATATCGGCACTCTATGCTATGTCTCTCCGTCGCATCGCAGCGCGGCCGGCGGATGCGGCGGGGTGGCCATGTCGTCGCATGCGAGCAATTGCTTTGCTTTCGGTCGCGTGCTAAATCATTTTACGCAGCGCTTGCGATATCGCGATCTCGGGCGGCTCACGTAACGTGAACTCAACGTTGTCATGCTTCTTTGGCTTCGCGCTTTTTTAGTGTAAATAAACAGTGATATGACACGCAATTAAGTACATAAAAATCTATAATTGTGCAAGGACGATTGACTGAGTGAGATATTGTGTTGTTTTGTGTGTAGGTATTTAACGGACGAAAATGTCTAGAAGGAACAGTAATTTATATAAATATCGAACTTTTTTGAAAAGCCCATTGATGGCAGTAAAACTGCTACAATTGTTTTAAATACTAACATACTTTATTTCATATAACACTTAGCCAAAGTCTTAAGCCTGGAAAGTATGAAGGAAAGTTCATTGTTTTTTTTTTACTGTTATTAATAAATTCATAAACGCGATGTAATATTCCGCTCTGACAAGACAACACCGCCCTTTGTTTTATTCGCACTCGCCCGTTTGGCCGTAACAGGTACCTACGCTTATAAAAAAGCATGCTTTTAATAAAGCATATAAAATTGTTTGCTTAATTAAAATATAAAGCATTAAGTAAGTGATTGCCATAAAGCAACTTTGAACATCACTTAACAGTCGGAGTCTGAACGACTGAGTCACTGGGCTATAGAAAGGGCTAGTGAGCTAGAAGAGTGATATAGCGTGAAAGAGTAGAGTGAAAGACCTACTCTTTTTCTTTTCAGGGAGCTATTTCGCTTATGTCTAGTAGATAAGGGGATTAAATATAATATATTTTTTTTTTTTTTTTTTTTAAAAACGTTGCCGCACACTAGGAATTTCTCCTGTATCGTGGGTGCGTTTACAAACATTTAAACTCACATACACAAACAGCCAGACCCGGAACAACTATCTGTAGGCCATACAAATATTTGTTCCGTGCGGGGATCGAACCCGCGACACGCAGCGCAGCAGTCGATCGCTCAACCACTACGCCAACCGTGCCGTCAAAATATAATATATAATATAATATATATATATATAATATAAAGCACCAAAAAATACTTTGAGATCCTAAGCTACGTTGCCAAAAAAAAAAATACTAAACACCAAAAAAATCACCAAATTTCATTGACATTATTAGGGACATACAATAGTAGATTATGCACCAAGGGGATAAAGTAGTGCCTTATGTAGCGGGCGCCGTATTGAATCCCGAGCAAAACGAAGGATTCTAGCGTTAACTCCCGAGCGGAGCGAGGGAGTTTAGAGTTAACTCCCGAGCAAAGCGAGGGAGTTTAGACAAGAATCCTGATTGAAGCGTGGGAATCAAGGTCGCCCAAGACGAAGGCACCTTTATCCCCGAGGTGAATACTCTACTTTTCACACCATCTACGAGAGAATAAAAGTAGTAGTACTAGAATCAAGTATTCCGGAGTCAAATCACTACCGTCACTCAACATTTTTGTGAGAATTTGCAATATTTTAAGTAATTTGTTGTATAACAATGAACAAAACAAAGCAATTTCCAGTATTCGCGCCTCTTTTTAATTTGTGTTCTATTTTTCTTTTAATTATATTCTATCTCGTGGTGGCCAGTTTGATTTTTGAACAATTTATTTTTTTGTGCAGATACTAATGGTGAATGCGTGAATATTCGTATGCGATTTATGTTCCAAATTCAAATCAGTCAATCGTCGCACCGCACTAATCTTGAATGTACCTAAGAAAGAGAACCTGCGGAATGAGAATTAGTTTCAGATCGCATTAACTACAAAATAACACTCCCAATTTGTTTTTTAATAATTTTATTGTTAGTGGAAATAATTTCCAAATCACAATTATTATGTAACTAAAATGAGTGTCAACTACAATGAGTGTCATTAGCGCTGCTATCATATGGATAACGGCTAAACACAGATACGTAGCTTATCGTAAGCCAGGCCCATTATTCCATTTTGTTATTCAAACAAACTGTTTAGTAGATCCATAGTTCATTGATCACTACAATAAGCATGAGATTTAAATTACTTGCGAATTTTTACGTGAATGTATTAAAAAGTGAGAGTTGTAAATAAATTAATTAATTCTACATTTTCGATGTTGCCACCTGTCCTCTTATGGCTCATTCCCTGTCATTAAAGTGGGCATTTTCGGACGAAAAGGTCTATCAGATCTATCAGTTAATATATTGTAAGTATCTAAGAGGACTCGAACAACGCCCGTTTTGTTTCGCGGTCCCGACAGAAGCATTGGGTAACATCAAGTACATTGGTAACATCAAGTAGGTACGGACGCATTAGGTAACATCAAGTACAGAAGCATTGGGTATCATCACCTACAGCTGCATTTGGGCCTGGCCTCTTCAAAATACAACACGATCCAACAATTACGGTGCCTACTTACATTTAAGTTGACACAATCTCAAAGCTCAGTCTCACAATTTCATGTATGCATCTACCTGTTTGTGAATGAACTTTGTATTTGTGTATACGATAAATTAGATAGGTACTACACAATTAGACACTGAAGATACAACTGCATGCATTGACTATTTCTATTTAAGTTCATACTAATAATATCAATGGAATTATATTTAGGTACTTTCACCGTTGGTGGCTTAATAGCGATCACGGCGCATTGCAAGCAGGGCGTTGTTTAAAAATGACAGATAAAGTAGTTTCTGCCGGACGCCACACTGCCTGCACGCGGCTCAAGAGATACAGATGAAAATATTGTTTTCGTGCTGTGTACAGTAGGTTTCTTATTCCTTAATAAAGCACCCTAAGAAATAATTGTATAAATAGTTTATATATTATAAACAAAATAGATAGATTTAGAGTAGACAAAATAAATTCATTATCTTATAAACAGCTAATTGTACTTTTAATTAGATAATTATAATGAACTAAATACTTTAGTGTAGAAATAATGGATGGTAAAAAAAGTAACCTCTATAAACTTATTGACTTTAATGATGAACACTTTTTTATTGATGTAAAGGTTGAGATGATGATCTCTTTTTAAAAAATAAATGAGCCTCTCTTTAACTTTTTCAAAGCTAGTCGCAGTTATTAACCTAGTGCAAATCACATAAACATTTGTCGGTTAATATAGATGATCTAGTCTCCACCCTGTAGGATTGAAGCTATGATTCAAGTTATATAAAACTTACATAGGTGAAAAATATTGTAGGCTTTTTTTCAGTATAAAATTACTATACTTTTCTTAAAATGTACCAATTATGATTATTTCGAAAGAAACAAAAACCTCGCATTAGACTCATCAACATAAAAAATAGTAAATACCAGTAGTAGATTTTAGAGAATTAAAAATTTAGGAACAAAATAAATTATTACATTGGAAAGAGATAGAAGCACTTAGGTTGCTCCTGTCCAGAAGAACGATTAATTTATTATTATTATGAATATTAAAATTACATTTATAATACACGTGGAACTTAAAGTCACCTACAACTCATAATATACAAATATCATTGTTTCATAAAAATCATAAAATAATTTACAATTTATTGATATGTACAATATTTTCATAACTAATATTAATCACTTCCTCGATAATAAATAAATTAATAAACGTATATAAACAAAAAAAGTGTAATACATTATATATAGAACATTATAGTTACAGGATTCATTTAAATATACACCACGTAAACACTATTTATGCGAACAATATGGATCAATTAAAGGTAGTCCATCCTTTTTGTAAATTGTCCTGTCGGGAGCTCGAACCTGCGGAATAGTCTAATAAACCAAACTGGCTAAAATCTAATCCATATTCGTGTAAGAGAGCACTGTCTGTAGATTTCATTTGTTCAACTTTCTGATTTTTATCACGACACTTGAGCGGATCGAAATCTTCTAGGTTTGTCGGCGAATCGTCCAGTTTAATGAGATCAGAATCAGAGCCACACGACTGAAAAAGAAATATGTGAGTTAAACAAGCACAAAGCGAGACACATCCCTTATTAGGCCTTTTTGTGCCTGTGTCATCAATTACAGAATATTAGCTGTAGTTGTACAGCTACAGCTCAATGTAGGGCACATTTCTCATTGTAATGGCTCATTTACATTAGTCGTCCTGCCAAGTTGTACCATGTCCAAGTTGTTAACAACGTGGATAACTATTGAGGAACTGGTTATTTGAGACAGTCCCGACCGCATGCTTGCATGCATGTTATCGTTACGACCACATAATAAACGTGTGCTAAATGTCTACAACAATTACAATAATGTCCATTTCATGCAATAAATATGAAAAATACTTTTAGAATTTAACGTTGAAATGTTAAGTATCGCGCAGGTACCTATGTGTCGGCTAATGTAAATAAGTCATAATGTTTGGTGTAAGTCTAAGTGGATTTAGAATTAAAATTGAATCCAAACCAACTATGTATTTTAGTGTCTGCATAGGTATTTAAGCCTGGTTTCAACACACCGCATTTTCGTCTAAAGTTTAATGATATTTTAACTATACCCATAAATATATTTTCAAGTCGATTCGTTCGTAGATTTTAAGATATGAAAATAGATCAAGATTTACATATTGAAACTGGCTTTAGTCGTTGAGCCAACGGTATCTTAATACCTACTCAAATATGTATCTGTGTTGTTATAGATATGAAAATCTGTTTTCATGAAATTACTTATGTACATACATTCCGTAGGTATATAACATATATTGGGAAGGATGGCGCTAGTACGCAGCTTGACGACACTTTATTCACAAGACTGTAATTGTAGTATATAAGCCTCATAAATCATAAGAGAAATAACCTAAATAGATTGTATAACTACTTCTATTAAATAAAAATCCAATATTTATGCATACGTAGATATATTTAGTAACATGCATCCGCAAGTTCTATGTAAGCATGATCTTGCAAGAGGACGACAAACAGTGTATTATATACAAGTGCTCGTGTCATTCTATTAATATATTGATATCAATTCGATGAGTACAAAATACAGCACAGTCCCACTAATTTCTTGTCCCGAGTATAAAAAAAATCTGGATCGAAACGATCCAATATATCTATTCATTATAGGATGAGTTGCACGATACATATACCAAATGCCTAGGGCGAAAACAAAAAGTGAACTTAGATATATTTAAGTTATAGAGATTGCACGTAGTAAAAACAACCTAAAGTATACCATAAACGGTCAGATCTATGTATATCTTGAAATCAATCCGATCTGAACCAAATACTTGGTTTCTGTTGCTCCAATCAGATCGACGCGATGGCCAGTTCGATAACTATTACTAACGAAACAAACCTTTACAACTGTCAGTCGAACGTACACACGGCGACACATCTCAGTGATAGATTTCCAGTATAACATGGCCTATCTGTGTATAAATTATGAAATATGAATATAAAAATGGACAGTGAGAGATTCGCATAAACTAGTTTTGTATAGTTTGTTTGGTCGCCGTACGTACGTTCCGCTCGGATTCGATTTTTGTTTAGTTTAATCTTTCCGTATAATATGGCACCATATCGCTTGTTCGTGACATCTACCACGATGATTCCCCTGTTGTTGTCTTTATCTGTTAGGTCGGTTGTTAGGTGATAGAAAACAGATTTAATTTAAATTTTAATTATATTTCCTTTCCCTTAAACATTTTAACGTGTTGTTCTAAATGACAAAATGTTAAAAATAAAAATTGGAGAAGCATCGCGAACAGTCGATATGTTGACTGAGACAACAATTGTCGGATCGTAGTGTTCTTTTAAAACTCACTGGGATTTGCTTATGAACGTATTTTATCCCAATAAATACTTATTTAAATGACAGTAGGTAATCATAATTCATGTGTATTTATAGGTATGTAATTGGTCAAATCGTGCTAAATGTCCACAACATAACTTCGTTGTATGGATGTGTTATGCAAATCATCCTATCGTAAATAGTAATAAAAATATTTTTTCAGCATTTCATAATCTACTTTTAAATACAAACAAGCTAGCATCACAATATGAGATCATTCATTTTTATTCTTAATAATCATATTATTCTGATCAGAATACCAACAAGCATATTATGCAAATTAAAAGAGTACATGCGTAGGCCACATATCAAAATATTAAAAGGCACCTTATTTGAACTTTTGTTAATAATAGTTATTTAGCTAAATCAAATCTATTTTAATGTAGCCATAAACGCACATTCTTCTAAAATGTAATCTTATAGTTTGTCCACAACAATACATTGTAGAAAAACAATTTACAATGAAACAATATATGATATATTAATAGAAAAGTAAACATTTTCAATAGAACCAGCAGGGCCATTGTAAATCAGTATCAACGTAACATAACAAAATATGTCTAAGAAGTAGCGTCTTAGTCGAAGAGTTCTTAAGCATTAAATAAATTACAAAGCAATGTCAAAATATAATAGGATAATATGTTTGATGATTAAATTATAAATTTGTAAACAAAACGGGATAATTAAATAATATTTGTGCTAGGCACGCAATTTGTTTTAATTTTTGAGAGGATTTATTATTATTGACTGTGTTACATTTAGTATCACTTTTATTCACAATTATTCAGTTTGTATTTACATTTCTAAAAAAATGTATGTATGTATGTTTTCAACATTCTGCAAGAAGTTAAGCATATTCGACACATTTGTTAACTTCTTCACCTTATAACTTACTTAATAAAATTCCTGTATGTACGATATAAAAATCTAGCTCAGTATGAAGTTTGCAAAAGTGATTACTAAATGCTCACCAGTATGTTGTATGTCATGTGTTACACAATTCCTTTCCACCATGCTTAATATTAAAAGCAACTAAGTTTACGGTAAAGTATGTAATACTAGTCAGGAATTAAGGGGCTTCACGTGTTAGATAAATGTTATTAATTCATAAACAATATCGAATATGAATGGTTTAGTAAATATATGTATAGTCAACCTTCATGTGTTAGTGCAAACATATTTCACTCTTGCAGTTCAAGGCATGAGCTCTAAAATTTTCTGCTTTACAATTAAGTATAAAATTGACATGATTACAAATGTGCATATCAGAATTACCTCTCGAATTTTTCCCCTGTACGAAGGTAGGTCAGTGTTGGATCCCACGACGAGCCTGGGCCTTACGCTCTCTTGGCTCGGTCTACCTACAGCGGGTGTCGTAAGTTTTGACGCAGTGCCGTTACACGGCGACGGCGTAGTTGTTTGTGACACCTTTCTTTGATTGGTTGACAGAGTCAAATTTAATTTTGCCTTATCATTGCCTTCTGTGAAGCGTATCGTGCTGGTGTGAAAGTCTGACGTAGTTTTCACATCGTTTTTTGTGATGTTACTGACAAAGTGTAGATTTTGGAGCGTCGAGTTGGTGGAGGCACGCGGCGGCGGCGTTGGCGCGTCAGACAAATCAATTAGTTTCCTCGTGGAAATGATTGGGTAACGGACTGGGAGTTGGGGACGTTCCGGTAACCGGGGTGGGACACATGGTGACAGTGTTTTCTGCAAAATAAAATTGAATGATGTGCCACGGTGCTCCTAGGAGCGATCATGCTGCTATCGCATTCACATGGTACTAAACACAATAATGTGGGCAGTACAAATAACAAAGCACAGTATAGGTGTACGTAAGCCTAATTTGTAACTTATGGCAAAACTAGATGAAGTACCTTTTTTAACAAAAAAAAAGTGTACAAAGGCAAATTAAATCTCCACATGTAAAACAAAATGCAATTACTAATCGCTTAGAGGAAAAAAAATATATTTAAAAAGGTACCAAAGTCTATGACAGATATTAATGAAAAAATTAAATGAAACTTTCGATACGACTCCATAAATAATTATATTTTCAACGTCACTACCCGCTCTCTTGACTGAGAATAGAAAATCGACATAATTTATTAAACGATGTAACTTAATTTAAATAACTCAAATGAGATGTACCGGCAAGAATAATAATACTCCACTAATCTAACAACTTGCATGACAATTCAAAGAGACGAACAGCATACGAAATTTATATATGCAGTGGCGTATCGAAAGTCGTGATTGTATTCTATCAGGCATGGGCATGACGAACAGAAGAACACAAGCGTATAACAAGGAGCTACGAGGATGTCCACTACGTTCATTGTTTTAAGGTGCGATAACGTTTGTCACTTACTGCTTTCTCGGGAAGGCTGATGTCTGAGTTTTGCGAACTATTCGGGAAGCTGTCCCTGCGTAGTGCTTTCTTGCTGTCGAACAGGTACTCCATCTCCGTCAGCAGGTCGAGAGGGAGCGCAGGAGGAGCTTCGCGGGGCGGCGGCGGCGGCCTTATCCCCGCCGGCGGCCTCATCGAAGTCTGCGGCCTCATCGATGTCGGCGGCCTTATCGCCGACGAGTTGTTCGACAGGTTGTTCGTCGGATTGTTCGTCGGGGAAGAATCCGAATCCGAAGACACTGGGGTCGCCGAACCGCATGAGAACCTACACAGATACACACAAATAAGAGATAGTCAACCATTTCAAATGTTACAAAACTACTTTTTTCTACAATGGGATGATGGCGTGTTATGTGGTCCCGGTTGCGGCTGGGGCGGTGTCGCATATCCTGATGTTTCATTCAGCGGCGCAGAATTTGTGACGGCCACATTTTCTATAACAACCAGGCGTTATTCATATTTGGGAGTGGATTAGCCTGATACTTTTCGATCTTGTCGTCACATTCGTTGTGGATTCTCGAATTCTAGTCTAGATGTTTTTTTATTTACGCGACACTTCCCAAACGCAGTTTGTCACCAGCACAGTCCGGATCATTATGATATAGCGCCCTAAAAACCTTCAAAAACATACAGGATCAAAGGGGCAATTTTAAATTAAACACCATAGGTTTATAAAAGGTTATTATTATATACACAACAAAGATGTAATATTATATTAATACGTAGCCGACATGGCAGAAGCACTAATCTACTATTGTGCGAGGGTCATTTACAGAAGGTTCACTTTAAACGGGCCGAAACGAACTCCATCGGCACATACAGGACGCTGCATGCTCCTCCACTGCTCCACGGTGCCAAAGATGAAAAGGAAGACTTTTCATGCATACTACATACATGTAATGCCTCTCCAGGGTCCCAAATGGTGTCTCTAAACTTCTACACTACATTTACTTCAACACTTACACAATGATACATCGCGCTAACATATATAATGACATCAATATTTGATAACATAGTGACCTAAATTACAAACATCATTACAATGCAACAGTAACTTAAAAATACATTAACCTGCTGACGTGTCACCGCTATTGTAGGCGCCCGTGAACGTTTCAACACCACGCCACCGCAGCCTTAGAAATTACTTACCTTGAATCAACTACACCATCGGCAGTTGTTAACACGTAGCATTAGTGACTTCGGCACGCTCACCTAAATTTTTACGCGACTAAAAGTGAGCTAACTCTCAGCTCCACCAAGTTCGCTCGAAGCGTACAAATTATATACCACACATACGCGCTTACCACTTCCTTAATTTGGAATAGAGCAATCAGCGTTTTACTAAACCGGCAAGCCGTTTTGGTTTCAATTGAGAACCTAAAAAGTACCTTGCAGCGGGAGCCCGGTCGCTACTCTTGGGTACAACAGCAATTTAGCACAGCCCACTGCTTGCACATCAGCAAGCCACTACGATTCACTGCACTAGCGAACATCACTGAAGAACACACGGCATCACCCCAACTTTTTGCAAAGTTACCACATTTCAGACTTACTATGGACGCTTTGTCACCCGCTTTCGAATCTCTGCTACATTATCGTGCTGATCAATAATTATTCCAACCTGTTCACAAGTTTCCGGGATCACCAAGGGGCCACCGTCAACCAGATGAAAACCCCTGCCTGGTTGCATTTAAAGTCGCGAGAACGACACAAGTTTTTCTATAACACGAAGTCAGTGGCGGTTCCTTCACATTATTTATCATAACATCAAACGAAAAACGTGTTATACATTTGAATATTAAATTCGGTAGGTTCCAAAGCCAACATTCCAAATTAAAACTGTCCTCAAATTTTTATTAATTATGAAAAGGCTATGCAGACGATCACGAAAAAAAAAGGAAATAAAATTAGGTTTCAAGAATAATATAAAATGACTGTCATAACAAAATCGACAATAGTCGTAAAGTTTAGTCAGAAATTCGATAGTAATATGATTACTGGTTTAACGAAAGCAAGCATAGGATTAGCCCTCATATGGCTTACGCTGAGGTTGCCGACAAGCCGACTCTACTCAGGGACGTGTACACCAAAGTTCATCAATCCTTTGGCAGACTTAGCAGGACTTAGGCTGCCACAACAGCTTGCCAAGTCAGGAAACTGTTAATATTTTAGTTACGTTTTTGTTGTGATTTCTTCTTACATTCCAGTCATTCCAGACTTTAAGCTGGTGGGCGCTTTTGTCGTTAAAAGCTTTTCCCTTTCTTTGTTATTATCTGGATTACAGACCTTCTGTTCCATTTTTTGTACCGTTTCAAGGATAGTGAGCTGGTTCGCTAGCTGGTTAGGGTGCTTTTACAGTCTTAATTTATAGAATAGAAATAATTTATTTGCATTGAATGCAGGTACATATATGAGTTGTTACAGTAGTAATTATTTTTTCCTGGTACATTCTACCATTTGGCATGCATATAGTTGACTTGATGAGTGTTTATTTCTTGTTTAATCATAGGCATGTTCAAAGTTTTATAGTTGTTCTTATAAATCATGGTGCATTAGAAATTTGTTTTGAGATGTAGTTTTAACCCTCTGTATAATGATTAGGGTTGTAATATTAAATCACGTCCCAGCGACGTCGACGACAAAAACAATGAAAAACGTCTATGACGTTATGGTGCATCCACACAGCCCGTCGGCATAACTAGCCGCCGGCTTTGTTGCGATTGCCGCACATAAAGCCGGCGGCATTTTGCCGGCGTGGACGCCGCGCCCTCCCGGCAATCACGGCTTTCGATGAGAGTGATGTCGTATTCCTAGGGGTTGGTATCAGAATGACTAGATATTTGTAGAGAAACTATGAACCATAAGAAAAATATGACTATCCTGTTGCAAAGTATCTCAAAACTATTGTTAACCGAACTTGAGCTGGTATATCACTTCTCCAATTAGTGTTCGCTTTCGATATTATGGGTCCAGTTAGGTATAATAGTGTTTAAAAATCTTTAAATTTGGGTGAACAGTTCTTCGCTTTATGTCATCGATTCTAAACTCTTGAAGTATTCTGGGAACATTACGTCTATTTTTTTATAGATTTGGTCTCTTCCAAAATCTTGTTTTGGTTTTATATCATCATAAAGAGAATATACACCAAAATTGCAGCAGCAATTGCGATTTTATCGTCCATTTTTGTCACCAATATCACATGTGAAAGTCACATGAAAACTGAGACAAATGATTCACAGCCGCACTTGTGATTTTTTGGCGCCTTTGCTTGTGGTCAAGCCACCGACAGTGTGGAGGCGGTGTAAAATACAAAAAAAAAATGGGGTACAATGTCAATGTTCAAATCATCGAAAATTTAAATATCGATTATGTCTAAATATCGAGAAGTGTTTGTATAAGTAGTTTAAAATGTCTAAGATTGATATTCCGAGTGATTAAAATATCGAATGATTAACAATGTCGATA
The DNA here is from genome assembly GCA_963082945.1 of Cerastis leucographa. Taxonomy (NCBI): domain Eukaryota; kingdom Metazoa; phylum Arthropoda; class Insecta; order Lepidoptera; family Noctuidae; genus Cerastis; species Cerastis leucographa. The sequence continues at coordinate 12,032,068 of OY720378.1, forward strand.
GTCATTACATCTAAGTTCAAAATGTCAACATTTAATAAATACATTTAAGTTTATTATATTTACGACAAAAATACCTTCTAGCTAGAAATATCAATCAAGTTTTGCATTATTTGATACCTATACAGAGGGTGAACTTCTCAAGGGCGTGGATGGCTAAATAAACTCTTTGCTTTAATGAGCCGTATGCCATTACTTCCCAGAATGTTATCCTTGTTAGCGACACTATCGAATGGTGTAATAAAACAGTGTGTTCTTTTTTCAGAATCAGTGGTCTCCGTTCCTGGCTAGCGTAATTGATTTTTTCAAAAACCAAATGGTGAAGTTTTAGTTTTAATTAAAATCGGGTTCGCGAGGTTTTTGTGTATATTTCGATATTCTTCATAGTTTCGGAATTGGGTATCCACGCCGACTTGGATAATTCATCCTGTAAGAAGCAGGAGCTTCGACGACGGGCTCCTATTTCTGTATGCAGGGTTAAAAGAAACCTAACGGACGGTCGGGGTGCCCTAAGCTGCCTTTGCCCTATGTGCTACTTGGCCGGGCAAAAAAAATGTACAACTTAAAATTAGACCAAATGATAGATAGTATGCTATCATTTGCATTATGTCAAAGTATTATTACGACACACAATATTTAGGACACTCGATACTCTGTACTTCGATTTTTAGGTCTTTCGATATCAGTTTTGTAGAATTCGATTAAGATATTATATAAACGTAGATTATCTAACCATTCGACGACATAAAATTTTGTTATTTTATTTTCGGTTTTATGGTTATTCGATATTTAAGTTTTCGAAGTATGGAACAATGACATTTTACCCGTAGGTTTTTTAATTTTAATTTTCGGCGTTCATATAAATGTACCCGATTTTCACGCAAAAAAAGTACTTTCTCAGCATTTTTTTTTTCCGTTTTGACCTTTATGTGCTCTCGCCAAGTAAACCTTCTGTCAAGATGCATACCCAGAAATTCGACTGTTGAGTTTTGCGGCAGGACAGTCGGCTCTTTTTTTGCAGAGCCAGCTGTCATTCTCCAGTTCTACAGCCACAATCCAATTTTACCTACCCTGGGGACCTCTTGCTGCTATTTGGCAGATGGATGTGAGACAAAAAAAATAATAAGATGATCGAAATTAAATAGATGCAAAAATCTACAACATTATGAGCAAGCACTCTTTAATGGCTGTAAAAATACCCCTAACGAATCCAAAAATGTTTGAGTAGAACTCTTAATTCGATGTATAGAATGCTTGGTTGACGGCTTCGTGAGGGGTCCATTTACAACTTGTACATAATATGTATACATAACATACAAGATATTTGTTGATTTTGCGCGATTTTAAACCATAGGTACGCCACTGATTTCGTCACAACGACAAAAAACACCAACGTATACTCCGACATGCAATAACTAAAAAGTAAGTGCAATTTTAGAATATATGCAAACAACTGGTCACATTTTTGTGTTTTCAGTTCAGCCGCGTTTATTTAAAATTATTAAACGAGAAGATAAATAACTGAATTTAGATTATTATTAACGAGGCGTTATTCAGCAAATTCACCTCAGATAACGCTGGCGCTACAAATTTGATGATGGGACACACATGGAAAGGAGTAGTTTTGCCGACACGTTTACGAATCGAGTGTATATGACGAATAAGGTGTTTAACTATAAACCAATTTGATTTAGAATCTTCATGATATGTGACCAATTGTGCACGTGGCAGTGAAACTGCCAGTGTGGCCGAATCCGTGTTATGCATGCTGATTAATTAAATGGCTGCCATAATATACATATGAAAAAGTTTAAAACGAACTGCGTTCGGGGAATGCAGCATGTGCTCCTGATATAGGAGCCTATTGGCGTATCCCGCACCGTATCCGCCCGATAGAATATCTGTGTAGCTATGTGTAGATAGGGCGGCTTGTTTAAAACTTTGCCAAATACCATCCAGAGACGCCGTAATTCCTGGGTTAGTCCTGGATTTGTATATAATTTAAGTTGTTAAATCAAATGTTGATTTACAAATGAAGTAGAGTTAAATCCGAAAAGGTATGTGTTTCGAAAAATTTGCGTGTCCGAATTAGAACGACTTTGGTCGCTACTCATTAAATCTGAAGCTTTTGAAATTGCATTACGTTTTAATCATGTATTTAGTACTACACGGCTGTAACAACTCATCAACGCGCATTCTATATCCTAGATAGTTGCCGAAGCACATACCTTTGCTGGGAGATTTATATGTAGGTAGATGCGCTGTACACCACCTCTTTGCATTACTTTTCGCTTAATTTCTTCTTTTAATGTAGATTTTATTTTGTCAGCCTATGTCCGCGTACATATTATGGTATGTGTGGCTTTATTGTTTTTCATCACACTTGCACGTAAACAGTGTCATAACATACAGGTTAACTTGGCTGTAATGCCCCTTATAAAACCCTAGGGCGGTAAGTATTTTTTTTTTTAATTTTCATCACACTTGCACGTAAACAGTGTCATAACATACAGGTGAACTTGGCTGTAATGCCCCATATAAAACCCTAGGGCGGTAAGTAATTTTTTTTTAATTTACAGCACCGCTTGACAGCACACAGGTCATGCAAGTTCATCAAGCAAGGAGTTTACACGCAATTGAAAAATTGTCTTAAAATGTTATCTAAACAGGAATTTCATTCAATCTCGCTACATGTTATTTAACTACTCAACTAATGTTCTAAAATCTAAATAATCGATAGTTTTTTGTATCCAAACGTCGAAATTTTTATTTTTTTACACTCCGTCATGGCTGTATATACCTAGGTAAGTATTTTGCCTTTAAAGTTTCTGAACAAAACATTTGTATTATCTGTGGTGTGGGCAAACAGCCCGCCATCCGCAAATCAGTTCACGTATTTCGTAATAATATGTGCTGACTTGTGTATATTCATAATTATTAACTCGCAAGTATGATGAAAAACATTGTATGTTTCACGGGCGGTACGGGAATTACGAACCTCGACTCAGAAAGCCCTCAGTCTTCGACACACAATAGTATATTGTGTATTAAGGGCGGTAAGTAAGGAATTACGATCGAGGCTCTAGTAGAAGCCCGAAGTCGGAGACTGAGGGCTTTCTGAGTCGAGGTTCGTAATTCGCGTACCGCCCGTGAAACATACAATGTTTTTCATCACACTTGCGAGTTAATAATTATGAATATACACAAGTCAGCACACATATTATTACGAAATACGTGAACTGATTTGCGGATGGCGGGCTGTTTGCCCACACCACAGATTATACAAATGTTTTGTTCAGAAACGTTAAAGGCAAATACTTACCTAGGTATACAGCCATGACGGAGTATGAAAAACAAAAAAAAACGACGTTTTGATACAAAAAACTATCGATTATTTAGATTTTAGAACATTAGTTGAGTAATTAAATAACATGTAGCGAGATTGAATGAAATTCCTATTTAAATAACATTTTAAGACAATTTTTCAATTGCGTGTAAACTCCTTGCTTGAACTTGCATGACCTGTGTGCTGTCATGCTGTGCTGTAAATTAAAAAAAAATTACTTACCGCCCTAGGGTTTTATAAGGGGCATTACAGCCAAGTTAACCTGTATGTTATGACACTGTTTACGTGCAAGTGTGATGAAATATACTATAATAACGTGCCTTTTTTTTTTTCAAAATTATCAAATGACCCCTCCCGCTCTAGGCCAGAGCGGAAGAGAGTGTCAGACTTGTACTGACTAAAACCCACCCACGTTACATTATGAAAGCTTTACAATATAATGCATACGGCAACGCATCTACCTATTATAAATTCATTGTTTAGTTACATAAAGTTTATAGTCACCTGCTATCATCAGTGGTATTTATTGACGATGGTCGTGACCCAGTCTTGGGCATTTTATTCTTCAGCCCTTTTACAGCTGATTTTACATTCTTGCCTCCTTGGCGGACCTATATTAAATAAAATATAAAGCATTATAAAACTTATTAAAATAAAGAGTACGACCGTTGTCAAAGAAGTCGTCGGGCCATAAATCATTTATTGATATTTTTTATTTAATAACGTGGTTAAACTTTTTCGTCATGGATATCTAAAGGGAATCCTTATGTTCCTGCTTGGTCATTATGCTTGGTCCTCTCGTCTCAATGTCTAAATCTGTTTTATCTAATCTTAGCAACTGGCAGAAAAAATGAGAAATGTGTTAGTTTTGGTTATAAATGAAAAGATTTTGACAAAACGCCAAGTCGTAGTATTACTCGCAATGATGTATTTTATCTATAAAATTATGTCATCATCATCTGCCTAGCCTTCCCCAACTATGTTAGTGTCGGCTTGCAGTCTAACCAGATGCAGCTGAATGCTAGTATTTTACAGGGACCGACTGCGTATCTGACCTCCACAACCCAGTTGATACTGGCCAAAGTATGCAAGACACGAAAACTATTTATGCCTCGACGACGAACATACCAAAGGCCGTAGCAAGAGTATTCTGAAAAGAAAAAAATTAATACCGGTTCAATGTCCAGTCACATGCAATATGTCTTTACTATACAAATTAATGTGGATAAAATATGACTGATTATATTTATTATTCATTAATTTTATACAGTTACTACATTTTTGTAGGGAAAATTATTCCCCTAAATATTTAATAATTTTATTCCGAAAGCTTTCTTTCTGAAACATTATATAATGATGACGTATTGTTCGTGTAGGTAACACTCACAATAGAGTTTTAATTCACGTGACAAACATCGCGAGACATGTGGCGGGCCTTATAATAAAGCCCGCCGGTTATTAATGAAGTCATAGGCATTTTACACAGACATCTACGATTGCATTAATACTACTTTTTCATTCGTCCGTAGTTATTTCAGCTGGCCGATTCACCAAGAATATGATATGCCAATATGAAATACGCACGACTCGCAATGTTTGGATATGGCACACGAAGTATATTTTCGAGTTTATGAATCAAAATGTCTGCTTGTTGAAATATCTGTAAGTTGACGTGCATTGGAGCGTCATATATGCAGTTGCGTGCAATAAATACGGTTAAGACCATACTATAGCCAGTAGATATCGGGACCCAGTGCAGAGTAAATAACACTACAATTTTGATCAGCATCTGATATTCGTAACTTTGTGGAGTTTATACTTTATTTTTTACAACAGCAGCGGCATCTACGTTGTGCACTACGCTGAATAATATACTAAATATATATCAATTATATTTATACTTACATACATTAATATAAATAAATATGATGGATATTTATTAAACTACAATAACTTATATGAAATCTTAAATGGTTATTAACATGCGAAACGAAATGAATATAAAAGTAGGACTAAGAATTCACTAATGGATATTGAGCTCCCGAGTAGATGTTAAAGTGCAGTGGAACTACATCGAATCTATTTGATATATTTAATAAAGTAAGGCTATCGATAAATTATTTACACAACCACAGGAGAAATCCCCAGTGTGCAGAAAAAGGTATATTTTTTTTTTTACATAAACGTAGTTCTTATAGTTAAAGTTTAAAGGCATACAATAAATATGGAGGCAGCCATGCATAGACTACGACACAGATGTACTTACACGCGCACACACACACACACACGTAATACCATCACCACACTACGATATCATAATTACTAGTTACGTAAAAAGTATTCTCCACCAAGTTATGTATAACAGTGCCACAACAGAATGTAGTTGTCTCATAGACAACAGAGTTCACTAGGACTCACCGTTTTGACCGCCGATTGCACTGCTGGGTTCGCCTGCAAATATTCATAATTTAAAGCAAAAAAGAAAATCTCCAGTACTTAAAGCATGCATGCATTGAATTTTAAGATGTAAGATTGCTAAATGTTGACGATTAGAAAAGGTGGAAGATTTTATCGATGAATAGCTGGTTTTTATTTGAATTAAATTATAAATATTTAAGTTTAGATATGCTGATTATGACTCCCCATGATTCGTCATGTCCCGAGAATAAAATGGCCCGTCTGACGAAGTGCCCTGCTTCTGAACTTTGAAGAGAAATTCTCTGTTCGGCTGGACACCAAAAAGTATCATCCAATCAGGGTATGTCGGTAATAAATATTGTTAACGTAGACAATATTCATTCGCTACCTGAAGAAATTGTACCACTCCCTTCAGATATCTTATGGTAATATGGGAAATCGAATAGTGCGGTCGCGCGCTATTCGTTAGTCGGCGATGAACCAGTGTTGCAAGCCCACGATTATAGACTGCACCATGAGCGAATTTGACACAAGACAAAACCAGGATTAGGTTCAACTAATGACGGTAATACAGCTTGCCGTTTTTTTTGGAAACCCGGAATTAAGCGCACAGATCACAGGATTGGATATAACGCCTATCAAGAAAGATATATTGTTAAGGACATTGTCTTCGGGCTTTAAAATTAATTTAGTTGAATTCAACAAATTTTGCCTTGAAACCAGAAAACTTTATATCAGTCTCTATTTGTGGTATTACATGCCTGCTACTGTGCACAAATTATTGATAAATAGTACAGAGGTAATTAAAAACACAATAGTGCCAATTGGACAGCTTTCATAATAAGCTCAGGAAGCTAGAAACAAAGATTGTTGTAGGTTCCGAGAACATAATACCAGGAAACGCTCAGGAATGGCCACGAATAGACTTATTATCCATGTTAATTATAACGTCTGATCCTCTGAGCAATAGCCTCCGGAAAGTACCAAAAAAAAGCGAGGCAAACTGTGTGCAGAGAGGTGTTACAATTATCCAAAGCTGCCACTGTAGAGCCTCGACCTCTGGTGCGACGAAGTCTTTCTCAAAATGAAGCGGACTACACATAGTCCGCTTCATTTATAAAAAAAAATATAATTTAAATATAATAAACTATTTAATAGTAAATAAAAAATAATATATGTATACAAAAATAAATAAAACATACGTATATAAACTAATCCTCGTTTCCCGAATCATCTGATGAATCAGTTATGACAATAACTGATTCTTTCTTATATAATTTTTTATTTACTATTAAACAGCTTATTATATTTAAATTATAATTTTTACTGTGCTTTTTATTTGTAGAATTACTATAACTTATTCATAAAATGACCTAAGTAGTCAATATAATGCAGGAAAAATAAAAACAGACTTGTGTCCACCTAGCTTGCTCTACATGAAACACTGTGGGCCATATTATTTATTATTTGCTTTACGCCCATCAGAACACCGCCACAGAATATATGAACATGGAGAATTTTTTGAGAAAAGTTTTGTGTCACGTAACGGTGACCCCGTTACGTGACACAAAACTTTCCTTTAAAAACTTCAGTCCGACCAATATCAAAGCAGAGTTAGATTTAACTCCAGGGAGGAGTCTGCTTCTCCATTTACAACAATGAAATATTGGGTGGCCAAGTTTAAACGAGGCCGTATGAGCTGCTGTGATGCAGCGCACTAGTTGACCAAATGAAGTGACTACGCCAAATAAAAAAAATGGGTGACTGTCAATTGAAAGCACGCAAACTAGCAGATAAGGTAGGGATTTCAAAAAGTCTGTCGCCTGTAAGTCTGCTGTCCATCATATCTTGATCGAAAATTTGGACATGAAAAAGCTGTGCCTAACAGCTTCCGCAATTCCTCAAAATAGAGCAGTGAAGATGTTTCAGTCGAGTGTTAAGCAAAAATACAGGATGATAAAGAAGCCGAGATTTTGAAAATGTACATCGAGATAAAGGGCCCTATCTCCAAGGAAGCCTTCTTGCTCTTCCTCCCGAATCAACACTGTGCGTCCACGATGTCATCCACAACAAGAGCAAGTTGCGTCTCTATACCGCAGCGAGACCGCGTGTTCGCACATACCAAGCCCCGCTTCATCAATCATCCAAGAACCGATTCCTTCGTAAAGTCACAGGCGCTCCCTTTTATGTCCGTAATGGCAATTTACATGTAGATCTCAGAATGCCTACCGTACTTAAGTTTCGCCTTAGGCCCGCGATGCTGGGCCTGTAGTTATAAATCAGCCCCTAAATAATGGAATAACTCAGATCCAGCCTGTCACTTCGCACGCAGCCCTAGCCGGTGTTCGTACCCCGCAGCGGGTGCCCTTAGCGAGTTGTCTCCTAGTTTATAAGTTGTATGCCCTTTTGTGAATTTTCATTTACTAGGAAGATCGGCTAAGAAAAGAAGAATACACCACTGCATTTTTTCTTTTCTTTTTAATTTAATTTTCTTTTGCGTCGTACGTATAGCAAAAGAACTGTTAACTTTTCGAGGTACATTTTGAAAATTACTACCTTGGTGTTTGTTTTGGTGTTTCTCGCTTGGTAGCTCAAGACACCAACTGTGGCGCTACCGTTGGCGACGTCATGGTGTCCTAATGAGATAGTGCCCTAAAGACTAGACTAAGTAGAGGAGTACATATAAAAAAACTTGTTTTTTTTTTGTTTTCTTAGTTAGTCGGGATACTTCTGGGACTGCCCACGTAGCGGAACTAAAGCTTTTAAAACGTACCAACTTAGATTTCTTATTAAATGAATTGACAAGACGAATGATTGTATTAATCACGAAAGTTGAATAACCAGCGTTCTACTTATTGCTGTGTGTAATGTTAACTAAAACACTACTTAAAATGAAACTAGTGGAGTCTTGCAAACAAAAAAAAACTCATCCCAAAAACAAGAAGCCCTCAAAATCACAAGAATATACAATTAGAAATCAAGAGATTATATATTACCTTATCTTTCACAGTTTTAAAGAAGGCCCCGCCTTCTTTCTTGACATTCTTGGCCCATTCCCTGTACTGTTGTTTCAACTTCTGCCCACTCCCGGTATTTAGTTTATCAGCGTAATTATTGCATTCCACTTCAAACTCATCGTTGAAACCTCGCCCGGAGTTAAGTAAGTCCAGTCTTTCATCAATAAACTGTAATTATCAATTATTTAAAATTACTCTAGCTTTGAAAAAAAAAACACAAAGCAACAGTAATCAAAATATTATGTGTCATGGTTCCAAAATAAAAATAACTTATAACAACTTGAAAAATAAATTGTAGCAATAATTGAATCTCACCTGGCGGAATATCTGAGATTGTAATATTTTTGTTAGGAATGGTTGCATGCTCTTTCTAGTTTTGACGAAAGCGTCTGGATTGAAAGTTATTAGCTGACCATTTTCAATTCTGGAACAAAATGTTTAATCATTATTACTAAGTAAATTAAAAAACTACCACTACTTGGTGAAACCTGGACAGAATACTTACTTTATCGCATCCCGATATCCGCCAATCAATGCGACAAGAGCACGCAAAAACGCTCGAGACACAGCATCGCCTAGAGCATTCTTATCACTTAGAGCTTTCTTTAAACTCGCCACCTGAAAATTAAACAACGAAATTGCTTTATTACTTTTAAAATAAATAATATGAAATGGGATTCAATATAATGAGCACCAAAAAATACTTTGAGATCCTAAGCTACGTTACCCAAAAAAAAATACTAAACACCAAAAAAATTGTATTCAAAGACCAAATACAGGGTGTAAATCACCTCATCACGAAGCCGTCAACCAAGCATTCTGTACATGAAACTAAGTAACTTTACGCAAAAATTATTGCTGGGAAACGACTTTTTTTTGGGGGGTGTAAAATCATGTTTTGTGGTAGAACTCAATGTAACGCACTCAAAACATTGTGCTGATGGACGGATTGAATAGTACGGGGGTCATGGAGGTGTTTAAAGTAAAAATCTTACATTCAAAACTTGTATTTAAAAAAATTCTTTTCAAAAAGTTGGAACTTTGACCCCTAATATCTCCGTAACTAAAAGGTTCCCAGGTATGGTGTAGAACAAAAAAATGATCGCAATGACAGGGAGAACCAGTGGCTTTCGGCTTCGTTAAGAGGTGTTTTACACCCTTTATAGTAAATGATCACCAAATATAGTAAATGATCACCAAATTTTGTGGCAAGAAGAACTTAGGAAGCAAGTGCGAGCAAAGCGAGCTCGGGATATTGGGCACCCCGACTCGGACAGGTTAGGTTCGGACAGGTTAGGTATGTCGGGGTCTTAGTTCGCTCGCTCCGCTCGCTCACTAGACCCCGCCATCCCCTTCGTGTTAGGTTTTTAAACCCTGCAGAGAGAAATAGGAGCCCCGCGTAGCGGGGCTCCGTCGACTACGCCTTAGTTCGGAGCTGTGTTTTTCAGGTTTTTAATTCTGGTGATCATTTACTATTTCTGGTGATCATTTACTATTTTAAGCAGTATAAAAATGTTTTTTAAGGTTATATTTACTTTATCTGGTGTTATGTTAAACATAAGCCATATGAAATAGCAGATGATAAAAAAATTGAACAAAAAAACCCGATATCAGACGCTCCACTCGAGCGACTGTTCATTTATTTTATGATCTGAAACTTCGTTATGGCGTTCTCTCATCACGGCCTACACACCTACACTACCAACCTACCTCCGTCATATACAAAATGGACAAAAATACATTTAATATTTTGTATGCTCCACAATTAGTGCTATTGGTTTTCTTAGTTTTATATTTATATACTGATAGGGAACCGTGGCATTCTGTTTTTTGATCGAATAAAACTAGAATTGTAGTTCTAGTCATTGAATGCATTACGCATTTACCTTTTGTCACTCTAGCATGACTGCTACGTATCATTACAACACATGGTGTTTTATTTCGATTACTTTATTACAATATTAATTGCTTTGATATAGGTAATCAGTTTTATTTAACTATATTAAATCCAAGAGTTTTGCAGAGAAAATATATTATCATGACAGTATTCAGGTGCTAAACTGGTTGAACTTTAGTAATAAACTAACAAAATATTTAGAATCATCGACACCACATAGATGCAGAGAGATTTACAGCGATTTCATTTTGAGTAGAACAACTTGAAATTATATTTAAGTACATTTTACCGGATCGTATAAAAGGGTGACCATATCATGAAGGGTACAAAATGCATAGTCTTACCAGATCAGAGGGAAGACCTTCCAAATCATTGAAAGGTGTTTTTAGCTCATTTGCGTCTACGTCTAATATAACCACGTCGCCTATTTCCGACATCCGTACATTCTGAAATGGACAATATAAGCATAACTTATTAATCTTATTTTCAATAAGATAATGCGATTTGTTATTTGCCTAGTGGTCGTGATCGCCACTGCTGAGCATGAGGTTCTGGGTTCGATTCACGGGTCGGGCAAATTGTTATTGGGTTTTTTCTATTAGGAATTTCTCAGTAGCAGCCACGGAGTCTGGATTTGTGCCCGTTGGATGGCAATAGGCTCGCCCCCTAATTACATTGAACTTAAGCATCACTGGCGGTGTGTGTACACCCACATATATGGGTGTATACACACCTGCCTAACCCTTCAGGGATTACAGGCGTGATGTTATGTTGCAATGCGATTTCTTGAATACAAGGTGTTGTTTTGCATCCTCATTAAATTCAAGGAGGTAACTATGCTAATGATTCACGTCCCGAATCAATAATAAAATGGGTTAGTATTTTTTTTTTTATTATTTATGGAATGCAGTAAGTGTGAACCACCCGTGTTTTAAACGCGGCCTGTCTGATCCTCGCTCTATAACCTCGCTTTCATACATACAAACAATCTCAAACGTTTATTCGATAATTTCTTATTCCCTAAACCACGTTAAGGGGGTTATTCTGAAATATTGTCAAACTTAAAAAACCAAAAATATCAGCGTTTATTAATAATTAACTTGGTACCGTAATTTTAATTCATTATATATGTCTTTTGTGACCACATCCTGAAATTTGACGAGGATGCAAAACAACACCTTGTATATTCGTGTACTAATTGTATATAATCTCTCACCTCCATAACACTTCGCGGAACTCCAATAAGAAACGGCATTGGCGCCAGTAAGTAATCAACCAGATGCTTCGGGAGTATGGGGATGAATATGTGTTGCCAGGACATCGGGAAGAGCGTTGCGTTAGCAGCCTGCACGCACGCCGATAGTCTTGATGGCTTGGATGCCACTATCGCCACTCTTCGTTCGTGAAGCAAAGCCGCCCATAGCCCAGCCATACATTTTGTGTCCATGGCACTGAAATACTCCGTTAAGTTGCACTGAAAAAAAAAAACACTTGTACGTTCATTATTCATCATCAACTCAACGATAATATAATAATATATGTAACATCGAGTCAACGAAAAAATTTGGAAAATAATTTGTGAAAAACATTTCAGAGCTTTCAAAGTTGTATTCACCTGTAATAAAAATGAGCAATGCTGTTAGTCAGTAACAATTAAGTCAATGTTATAAAACCATAATACTATCAAAATGATTACTTACATTTTCCGGAATACTTGGTAGTTTACCATCAGGACACTGGCATGTGAATACGCTATGACCGGCATTATAGGTCACTTTGAGCGTATGCCCGGGCATGGGCGGACGTATCCGACAAGCTTCTAGGAATGATGTTAATTCCCCATGTTCTGGGCTATTTATCAGGTTAGCTATGCAATTCAGAAGCCTGAAAATAATAACATTAGCTTGTGTAAATATCAACTGGGGAAATGTGTTTGTACTATTAGGTACACCTCTGGCTATTCCTTCGGACATTACAGGCGTTATGTTATGTGTGTTAAAGCTACTTTCAAAGAATAAATTGTAGGTCAAAAATTAAAGATATCAAGTTTTGAATCAGCATTGGTAATTACCATGATAATTATCAAAGAAAATAATTATCTTGTTAATTTAAAACCCTGCATCAACATCAAATAGGTAAAAGTCTTGGCCTGAAAAATATATTTCTATGGCAAGACGCGCAATTGTAATAATTTCGTACTTGACCTTTATTGTCAGGAAATTGGTTCAAATACTAGGAAAGTTCAATGTCAAATTCACATTGGCGTCGCGCAGTCAATTATTTCGATTGATATAATAGGTATGTGTAATTTGTGTGAGACGTGACGCCACACGATATCGATGGGGGCCCATCAATAATTGTAACAAAAGCGTACGGCGACATACAATGCATTATGCTACTGTAAAAGCCCCGAATATTGGTAAATCTTGGGTTTTACTATTTAACTTAGGATTTACAAATATGAGTTGGTAGATGTAATGATTTTATAAAGAAGAGACGATTTTTCGGACTTCAACCATTAGAGTTGGAACAGGCTAGGTTTTAACAATACCACTTGGTAAATGTTGGTTTTAGGAATAAAACAATAACCATTTCGTAGATATCTGGCGACTGATGATGACATACTGTAATACTACTGAGCATCCAAATAAGATAGGTAAGAACCATAATCAACTACGTGACAAAAACAGTAGGTAACTAAGGTAGGTCACTCCAACCAAACCAAAGGGTTATGTTAGAACTGTAACCATGCGCTTGTAAAAGTTTGAAATGAACCTTAACCACACTTAACAGAATAGTTCGAGATTTTACCATCAAAAGTTGATAAATTCTAGGTTTTACTGAAAAATCTTAGGAAATACCATAGTTCGGGGTTTGACATTACTAAACAACGATCCCACTGCTGGAAGACAGTCCTCCTCTTCTATGAGATGGAGTGGGTTATGATCCACCACCCTGGCCCAGTGTGGGTTGTCAGTGGAAATACAGTCAAATTCAAATACAGTCAAATTCAAAAATACAGTCAAATTCAAAAACAATATTTTCTAATTTGTTTAGCACGCAGCTTATAAATTAAATAAAGAGCTGATGAATTACTGTTTGCTATGACCGAAATAAACCAGGATTGTCAGCAGCTTCAGTCTGGAGTTGAGCATTACAACACATCATCATCATCATCATCATTAGCCTATTATGTTCCCACTGCTGGGACACAGGCCTCCTCTCTATGAGAGGGAGTGGGCTGTAATCCACCACGCGGGCCCAGTGCGGGTTGGTAGATGTCACATGTCATCGAATTTTTAGTTCTAGGACATGCCGGTTTCCTCACGATGTTTTCCTTCACCGTTTTTGAGTGCAGCGGTGATGAAATAAATTACACAAAGTAATGCGCCTGCCTGGGTTCGAACCCACGGCTTACTGCTCGTAAGTCGGGGCTGCCACCACTGGGCCACCGCTGCTCATTACAACACAGTTCATTGAAAAAGATTAATAATTGAATCATGAACCCAAAAATACTTACTATAATAAACCGTACAGCAATTTAATACTTACTTATAGAATATATCGTGCCATGGTAAATGTGACAGTAACACTAATGCAGTGTTCGTTTTGGGGTCATATCGGCAGAAACAAAAAGTATACTTAGAGTCTTCTGATGTCAGCACAAATGAATAATGTTGTGCGAAAGAACTGAAAACGAGAGATTATTATTTAATTAGATTTCCCAGACTACTTTGGTTATAAAAGATATACACATCGAAGGTATCTAAAGGATCTGACATGTTTTAGCAAATTACTGCAAGGTAGGTTCGCTTAATTTTTTTTAAAGAAAACATTTGACTCTTTTCAATAAATTTAATTTAAAAAAAAATTACAGAAAATAAATTATATTGTTATTTATAATGAAGAGACTTGAGCCAGGAAGTTATGAATGACTGTATTTTATATTGTCATTTACTAGCAAATATAGGTATGACATTTCAATGTTTACTTGAAAATGTACATCCACACATTGCCGAGAGTGATTACAAACACCCTTGTTTAAGCTTATATCAATGTCCATGGTCTGTTCAGTGGCCCGACTTTGGTGCCATTGAGTGCGCATAGGATATGTATTCTTCGTGTCGTCTTCAAAGATGTACTTAGTATACACACATACATACCTCAGAACACTTTTTTATCCGTTACAATGGATGTCCATTACACAAAGTGATTTGGAGCATGTCAAACAAGTGCGATTGTGTGATATGAGTTTAAGGTTAAGAATACAGACCCCTGATTGTTTATGGTACTTATGTACAATAAAATCCTGTAATGACTTATTAATTCTTAGATTTGTCCATCAGGATTTTTTTGTAGCAGCTATGTCATGTCTGGATTTGTGCCCAGTTGATGGCAATAGGCATGTTCCCAATTACATGGGACTTAACATAATTCACAAAATGTGGGTCTCCTATTAGGTTCACAACTGCTTATCCTTTAAGGATTACATGCGTAATGCTATGTTATGTAATAACTTTTATCTTTACAATGCATATTCATAAAGCGTGCATCAGAAAGGTGTTGTCATATTTAAGGGTGTGGTTCAAACCAATAAACTGAACAACTTTCGCAGTAAAATAATCACCTGTCACATGATGGTATGTGCCACACCATGATATATGACCACACCTTTCTGATACAGGCTATTTATCGCTTTTCCATATATTGGAAACACTGAAATTGCTGTCTTCATTAATTAAGCAAAAACGTCGTAAGTCTTGCCCACTAAATGTAGCAAAACTTCCTTCTCAGACAACTTTTATGGATGCTTTAAATACATTCACGGGACAATATAATGATTTAAATTTCGTATGAATCCCTAGATTCCCTATTGATGTGCATATTTTCAACAATAAGTTTATTTGTCAAAAAAAAAACAACAGAACTCTTACTTCTCCAGCTGGCATGGAAATGTAAATTTAGGTATATTTTTTAACTCTTCTTCATTTTTGTATGTTTCTGGATACTTTCTTAATATATAAGGTTCCCTCAGATGATCGCCAGGGGATACTTCACAAAATAACTCAAACAAAAAGCGTACAGTGTCTCTGAAAAAAAAACATACAAACAAGAATGAATAAATAACGATTTTAATAATATGTGGTAGATATCTGGTTGTTATCTTAAGGCCCAATATGCATTTGCTTACTCTTTAGTTGCATTTTATTGTAGGCTACCACCCCCTTCACAAAATAATCATTGTCACAACACTCCGAAGCAATTGTAGCTAGAACAAAAATCGGACAAGTGCAAGTCTGACTCGTGCACCCGAAGATCCAAATTCATAAGCTCTTAAAAAAAAATACTTAAGTCAGATTGAAGAACAAATTTAATATTGCGAACAAATCTAATTTCATATGGGTACTTCACATTCAATTCTCTAACTGCAAATGTATATTGGTATGGGAAAAATATTTTACCTCTGTAATATAACTAAAAAGTAACGATTTTCCCTTATAGCACTACTGTAAGGCCTTGCATCTTACCAAACTTCATGATTCTAGGTCAACGGGATGTTTTAATTTACTTGCAATTTGACTAAGTGTAGAACTTAAATGGCCTTTATCTGTATTGCCAAAACCAAAAGACTTCATTTTTTTACAGCTCCAAAGGAAATTAGATTTTAGTATTTGATACAGAAAACAACTTGATTCCACCACCACGCTTTCTTGAGGATCTTGACAGATAAACTGATGGACAATAATGTGAGGGTTATGTTAAAGGTTCTGTTTTTCTTTTTGAGGTACCTACAGAACCCAAAAATATAAATTTACAGATTTTCGTTAAGTCGATGTAGTTATTTTTTAAATCAGAATTTGTCTGTGCAGGTTTAAATGACTTGTATAACTAAGACATTTCTGCTTCAAAGGTAAGTTTTGACACAGTAGTTTTGAAACTTTCTCTTGTGACAACAATCCAAATACCTTCTTCTTCCCATCCAAAAAATAATGAATAAAATCGATGTATTGAGAATAGCTTTTTAAGATACAATAGTATAGTACTAGTTAATTATAAATAATAATAATGCTCTCAGTTTCTGAACAAGTAAACAATGACACACTTTGAGTGTAAGTTAAGTGTAGATGCCACCTCTAGAGCCAGAGGCGTCTCCTAGCTAGCTGTGTTTTAAATACAATGAATAATAAGATTTTGTGAAAAACAATCTAAGATTATGAGACAGAATCATAAACTTAGATTGTTTTTCACAAAATCTTTTCATTAATCTCAAACCAGTTGTTGCAAAATGTTCCCGAGGGCTTTAATAATAGAAGTATCATGTTTAGCATGGCGTTATGACTCTTTAGGTGACTGTGGTAATTGGTTATATGACTCCAGTTAAACTGGAGCAGTCATCTAGACAACAAACTAAACAGAGCCCGTATCACCTTGTCTGTATGAAGTGGGGCCATCTCCCACAATTATACTCTGGCTTTACAGCGCGACAATCCGACCTATGTTCAGCTGGGCGACTAGTTGACTAACAGGGTAGTAGTCTGGTCGCCCGCACCAAACATGTTACAGCCACAAACAAACTGGAGCTGGGGGTTGGCTCCCACCATTTCATCTGTTCATACAAGCAACGATGGCGGCATTATGCCTTAAAACAGTTTGATCTCTGAGGTAACACAAGATACATAACACCAGTGGGAAATTGTCATAGAATACCTATCAGTACCAAAGTGTACTGGAGGTATTCTATGACAATTTCCCACTGGTGACGGCCATAAACGATCAACCAAAACTATTCGTATTCAAACAAATACAAAATCACGCTCCATGAAGATCACCGCTGCAAGGGGTTAATCCTCGCAGAACTACAGATCTTCACTGACAGATCCAAAACAGGTACTTGTACACTGGAATCTCCTTGGAGGATCACAATATCCTCATAGCTACACCATAAGGGGTATGGCCCTTATGCTGTAGCTTATATACCCTGGCCGCATTCGCTATCTTAGCCAGAAAAGTTGAAGACCACTCAATTTGCATACTCTCAGACAGCCGGCTATACTGCTAGCGCTCAACTACACAGTCAACCCTGGGTTAATACATGAATGCCACCAGCACGGGAACAAGATTAGTCTCATAAATATAACCATCAAAGGACACAGTGATTCCTGGTAGCAGCAACAATTAGGAGGAGTCAAAATCAAAAGTCATTTATTCAAACTAGGCTCATAATCAGCATTTTTTGAATGTCAAAATCACAAGAGACAGTCCCCCAAAACGTAGTTGCTGGCTTTTCTTGGGGAACTGAGGTTGATTGAATAAATTGAATAATTTACCCACCCATATGCAAAATACGCGCTTTGGATGTGTAGTTGCAGACTACAGCATGTTTTACATCTACAATACAATACTAATATGTCCCCATACACAGATAGAGATGATGACGAGTGGACGAAATCCATGTCACCATGGATTTAGGCCATTGGTCTGACAGCCCCGCCCATCATATGTGATAGATAATTCATGTAAATTTCAATACATAATAAGTAAAAATTCTATTGAACCAGAAATGATTGTACTAACTCGTAAAAAATAATTTTAAATGACAACAATACATACATGGTCCTGATAAGACCATTGAGACTTCCATATTAATTTTATCTATCTGTAAATACATGAACTGTACATGATATTGTTATCTTCTGCCATGTACTAAATGTGTATAGCTGAAACCTAATGTTGGCACTGCAATCAACCAGATATAACCACCAGATATTCTGAGGGTCTGTACAGGCTGACACGTCAGGAGGCTTGTCCAATAACAGACGTTATGAAATAAGCAGTATTTGTTACCACATTATTTCATACAAATTGAAAGGTAAATAAAGATAAAAAGCAAGATGGTATTATTATTTTAATAAATATAAATTATATAGAGGTTAAGCTAGATCGTTAACTGGAACCTACCACCGGACCTTTCCAAATAGCCAACGGGGGGCCGAAAAACTTCCAAACGTAATGAAATGAAAATAATTACCTTACTCTGGAACCCATTTTTTTGGCCTGGACTTGAAATTTTGTTTACATCTTCCACACCACTGAAGCTGTAGTTACTTATCGGACAATTAAATATTTATGAAACATCACCAGCCATAGAAAACTACCTTCGCATTGTAAGAAACATTTTTTTAGGGATTTTTACCTCTATTTCCAAACTATTACGAAAGACACTGACGATGTTAGTCACTTTCCAGTCACATTACTAGACTACTAGTCCAACTCTGGGTTCATGCTGTCTCTATTACGTAGAAGCGTAATGAAAGAGCAAGCGATTCTACGATGCTATAAAACTGTCAACACGAAATAACCGTGGAACGTGTCGACGTCGAGGCGACACTCGTCAAATTACGTTCCGTTATTCTGTTTCAACACGGGCAAAAGTGGAATAACGAAATACTTTTAAAATTGACATAATTTCAGGGGCGTTATTTATCATTATAAATTTTAAGTTAAGTTTTTTTTTACCAGATTATATTTCATAATAATGTAATCATTTTAGTAAATAATTGATGCGTATCGAAAATGTTTCATTTCGCGTAATGGATTTTGGGGTCATCAGGTTATCTGCGCAAATGATGAATTTTAGGTCTCTTTGGTGGACCGCGGACGGACGTGAGGCGGCGAAGAAGGCGTAGCCCACAGCACAGGTCATTGCTTTGGGGCATTGATTTTGGCACACAGTATTACCTGTCATTCACGTGTGCCATTCCGATAAACTATCTGTCTGCATGTAGCGGCGACCCGGCGGGCGGCGGGTGTCCATCACTGTCCAGTACCGTGAAGAGGGGGGGGGGGAAGATGCGTTTAGATACGGTCGGTCACCGAATGTGGCAAACACAATCTATTTAACCATTGTAAGTAAGGAAGTTTAATAATCGTAAGAAAGTTCAAGATTGGCTAAAATTGAACCACTCAATTCTGAGTGCCTGCATGCAGTATGATACAAAACCGCCAAAAATTAAGAAATTCGAAAAAGACCTACTCCTACTTTTTCAAATCTCTTTATTTTTGGCGGTTTTGTGGTGTACGTTACCCCAGCAAGAAAGTATCTCCTAGAGTTATATGAGTAGATCGTATAGTTGGTGCCCTATCTGCTGTAAATGTGCCCCCACATAAAAAATGTGTGCCCCCTGTCGTTTTGAAAAAAAAAGGGAAAAACGATTCTTGCTGGGGTAACGTTTTTCTAGCAGGAAAATTCTAAACGAATGATCGGAGAGAGAAAAATTGTGCATGGCCAGAGAGCTTATATGTGTGCCAAAATGTGCCCCCAAAAATAAAATCTGTGCCCCTTCAGATTTTCGAGATATTGCATTTCCTGCTGGAGTAACGTTTTGATGAATCGTATATCTCTAAAACCATTGCATGTGCCCCTGTAGAATAAACATACACGAGTAGCTCTTAATGTGTGCCCCTATGTGCCCCAATTTAGATTTAAGAAAATATTTATAGTTTTCAAGTTATCGCGGTTTTATGAAAACCCGGATAAACATCGCAGCGCTTAAATGAGACAAGGTATAAGTTCGCTGAAAACTGTATTCGGTCCTTCTTGACGCTAATAATAACCATACAAAGTTTCAAAACTGTTCATGCATGCGTTTTTGAATAATCTTGCTAAAAGTCAAAACGATGGTGTCATAACTTTGACGGCAAAATACAAGGAACTGGCTCAATCCCAGATGTGTCGGTGTAAACCAAAATAGTGTGCCCTTAGTCAAAAATATTGAGCTTGGAATGTTTCGCATTAAGTAAATATAAACAAAAAACCAAAATATGTAAACAACGGCTGGTTATCCGACCAAATTCCAATGACTACTAAAAAGCGACGGTTTCAAACATATCAATGACCTTCTTTATTGGACGTATTATACCTAAGCTGTTGTCCGTACTGTCGCGTTCAAAAGTATTAGGGGCTAATTAAAAAATATATTAAATGCACCTTGTGACTATATTAATGAAACAGCTTGTTGATGTGGAAATTATTATTTTTATTCCCTTAATTTTAATTCTTAAAGTAATTATTGCATCAAATCACAGATCAAATTTCCTACCTATAAATATTAGAAATTATTTGCAAGTTGTGTAGTCATTTAAATCAAAGATCAGTTTTTCATCTAAGTCTAACATATGATTAGTAAATTCGCACCATAAAAAATCACAGATCAGTATTAAGTATAATATTGTGTAAAAAAAATATTTAATTTGAAATCACAGATAAATATTTTTTTTACGAGTAATTTGCTTATACATAGATTCAGATAAAGTGTGTTAGTATAGTAAACCGCATAAAGATATAACAGAAAACATCGAATGTGCACAAATCATCTGCTGGTAATTGGCTATAAATAAACATATTTATCCCATATACGTAACAACATTTATTTCATCACCTGACTGTGGAATAACACATAAATATCTAAAACGATGTGACACTACATAATCAGCTTTAATATAATCGTTGGTTAATAATTATAGGTACATAATACGACATACAAAATGGAAACACGTTGCAACACAGATCATTGTGCGGTTGACTATGTCTATAGGTATACATAGTCAACCGCACAATGATCTGTGTTGTGTTGTGGGTATACACTAAATACAACTCTCAAAACTGTAGGTACCAAAATTTATTTGGTTAAGGTGAATGCTCCAACCAAACCGCGAAACTCAAATTTTCTTACGTTTTTTGCAATTTGCTGGCTAGTGCTAGGTTGTATGTTGATTAAAATATTATTCGCGGCTGTAAGACATATGTAGTTACAGAATTATAACCCTCAAAATCATCAATTCAACGCTCTAAGTTTATAAAGCTGTAGGAATAACTTTTTCTGTTATTTTTTTGTGCCTACGCCTTTATGAACTTGGAGGGTTGTATTGGTGATTTTGATGATTATAATTCTGTAACTACATAATGATGAAAAACTTACTTTAACCTACGGCTTATCAATATATATATATATATATAAAGACAAATACGGGCTTTTTTATTTATATACAAAAAAGAGCTACCTCTTTTTATTAGTAGCATCACCCATTTCATGAACTATATTTTTTTTAAACATCGGGACCAATCAATTTTGGGTCAAAGACTTGGCAAATTACTGGATGTATTTTAATGAAATTTAGAATGGAGAAGATAGGATAAGGAGGCTACTATTTATAATGTACTTAATCATGTGTAAGGTCATAGAAACAGCTAGTAGAATATAATTCAATAACAACTTTATTTTATTTCTTATTACTTTTCTACTTTAGTGTACTCAGGCACAACAACATGTGTGTAAAGTAAAGAAGGTCATCGATATGTATGAAACCGTCGCTTTTTAGTAGTCATTGGAATTTGGTCGGATAACCAGCCGTTTTTACATATTTTGGTTTTTTGTTTATATTTACTTAATGCGAAACATTCCAAGCTCAATATTTTCACCACATATTTTTGACTAAGGGCACACTATTTTGGTTTACACCGACACATCTTGGATTGAGCCAGTTCCTTGTATTTTGCCCTCAAAGTTATGACACCATCGTTTTGACTTTTAGCAAGATTATTCAAAAACGCATGCATGAACAGTTTTGAAACTTTGTATGGTTATTATTAGCGTCAAGAAGGACCGAATACAGTTTTCAGCGAACTTATACCTTGTCTCATTTAAGCGCTGCGATGTTTATCCGGGTTTTCATAAAACCGCGATAACTTGAAAACTATAAATATTTTCTTAAATCTAAATTGGGGCACATAGGGGCACACATTAAGAGCTACTCGTGTATGTTTATTCTACAGGGGCACATGCAATGGTTTTAGAGATATACGATTCATCAAAACGTTACTCCAGCAGGAAATGCAATATCTCGAAAATCTGAAGGGGCACAGATTTTATTTTTGGGGGCACATTTTGGCACACATATAAGCTCTCTGGCCATGCACAATTTTTCTCTCTCCGATCATTCGTTTAGAATTTTCCTGCTAGAAAAACGTTACCCCAGCAAGAATCGTTTTTCCCTTTTTTTTTCAAAACGACAGGGGGCACACATTTTTTATGTGGGGGCACATTTACAGCAGATTGGGCACCAACTATACGATCTACTCATATAACTCTAGGAGATACTTTCTTGCTGGGGTAACGTACACGGTTTTGTGTCATGCCTAACCAGCTCCTTCCAGCTACCTTATTGTAATAAGATTTATAAGATCGTGTGTCCACCTAGTCGGTGGTCTTCCCACATTCTTCCATCCTGCCGGTCGACTTCACTCACCCATCGGCAAATGGGGGTAGAATGGAACACATGATGGAAATCCAGCCTCTTACTACTTTTACGAAGTTACATATTCTCTTTGAACTAACGCACGTGGTCTGTGTTTTAACCCTGTAAAAAACTTTTATCACAGAGGCTGCTTTTTTCTGCCTCTGTATTGGCACTCCTATTGGATTTTCACATGATCGTCCGATATAGACAAAGAGGCAGGCGCGGAGCAGTGCGGCAGCGCAGGGCACGGCCCTGGCAAAGACGTGACGTCGAGCCAAAAATCTATTGGTTGTAGTAATGATAAATTTTAAAAGAAGAAATTAATAATATGCAAGAGTGAGTGCAGCGAACTCAATTTTTCTTGCATGCAGGACTGATTTACAGAACAAGCAACAGCATTTAGAATTCAGGAGTGAGTGCAGAGTTCTAAAATTTTAGCAGCTCTCCTCCGATTTGTAAGACTACCCGACGATCTTGCCGACTTTGTGTAAGTCGCCCATGTCCTGTATGAAGGGTCGAAACAATTGTAAACTATTCAAAGGAGTGTTTTAATTTTGACGTGACAACGTCTTATAAATTGGTTTGCCGGGTGACACTTCAAGAAACTGCGTTACGCTCCGCTCACGTTATGCGCTCACAATGAGAGCGAGTGAGAGGCACGCGTCCCTATAGCGTTGTCACGTTCAACTATCGTCAGTAAACCGACTTTACAGACAACCAATTTTTTTATAACTCGCTTCGCTCTCTCTTGCAGACTACAATCGGTCTGCAGCTCGCTCTTCCATCCTACTACCTCTTGAATCTTGACTTGGTCTAAAAATCTAAGCTTGATTTCGGCCTCAGCGATTGCATTCCATGGCTTTCTAAATGTGGTTGTAGAGAGCTTTGGTGTGCTGCTCTTTTATGTGCTCCCAAGCGGGTAGCACATCCAACTTTGGCCGCCGTGTTACCTCTGTATAAAGGGTCTAAACAATTCTTCCCTGTCCAGGGTATAGGGTATTATTATTATTTCATAACTAAGCGCCTAAGACGTTGGCTGAGGTTTGTAGGGTGCGGTAGATAGCGTCGTGACTGCGGCCTGTGTAATAAATGGCCGTGTCGTCTGCGAGCAAGGCTAACTGAGCTTTCTTGCTTTTGAGGATATCGCTGGTGAACAAAGTAAAGACAAAAGGAGAGACGACGGAGCCCTGAAGGACTCTGGCTCGAATGGGGTGAGGGGAAGTCCGTGCATTCCCGATGCCATAGCCGAAGGTGCGATCCGACAGAAAGTCTCGTAGGATGAGCATGAGACGATCTGACACTCCCTGTTTGTACAGCTTATATAATAAGCCGTTGTGCCAGACTTTGTCGAAAGCCTTTGCTATGTCGTAGAACACACCCGCATCGCTCCACGCTGAAAGCCAGCGCTCAAGTGCTCTACGATGCGAACTGCTCGTTGGTGATGAGACTCTTAGCCTCGGCGAAGTCTTTGAGTCGCTTATAAGTAAGTCTCTCGTAGATTTTACCGAGTGCGCTCAGGAGACTGAAAGGTCGGTAGCTCGAGGGTTTAGACTGGGGTTTGCCTGTTAACAGTGGCCTCTTTCCATACTTGGGGAAACATGTTGTTGCTCAGGGCTCCATTGAAGATGGCCGCAATTAACACGACGAGCTGAGCGGGGAGGAGTTTAAACATCCTATAGGTGAATCCGTCGGAACCGTGAGCTTTCCGCGGCTGAGGATCATCTAAGGGGAGGAGTCTTCTACGGGGGGGACGGCGGCTATACGTTCGACGAGTTCACCTCATCGAGATGTCGCTTGTCTACTGATTGAGAGTACTTGAGAGCTGGGAGAGCATTGGGACTCCAGGCTGTCGGGCTAGTAGGCATTCGGCCTTCTCAGAGTTGTCGAATGCAACGCTCTTATCGGGTCGAGTGAGAGGAGGCATCGAAGCCTCATCGGTGGCACAAAACTTACATTGCAGCTGCCAGAAGGCTAGGTGAGTAGCCTCGAGTTCGCTAAGCGTCTTGCCCCTATGATCAGAATGATGCTCACGAGTGCGCTTCTTTACAGCACGTAAGTCAGCGGGTAGCCAAGCGATGATCGCTCATTGCCGGGACTTCCCGTGAACAATCCTTCAGTACGGATTGAACGTGTTCTGTAGTATTCTAATAAACGTAGTGGAGCTTTGAGTTTACGTGTCAACCAGTCCATACTGAACTCGGGCAGCGAGAACACGTAGGCTTGAAGTCACTTATCTACTTACTGATATTTTGGTGGTTTTATTTTAAACCCTAACTAGTGTAACTAGTGAATACAACATTGAACGAGTTGATGGTGGCCGTCGTATCTGCGACTGAGACCATGTGATCGGGGATGGCCTCCAGGTGAGGCGACGTGGAGGGTTTCAGCTTTTCGATGACTTTCCTCCAGTCGGTTATCACTTGGGTCAGCGGGGGTTGGCTGGGGTCAGAAGGGCCCGAGCGGGGCACTAAGTGCATGAGCACTGGTCGATGGTCTAAGTTAAGCTCATGTAAAGTCTCGATGGAATGCACCTTAAGGTATTCTTGAGTGGCGCTCTATACAAGGTGTTGTTTGCATCCTCTCGTCAAATTCAAGGAGGTAACTATGCTAATGATTCTCGTCCCGAATCTATAATAATATGCGTAGTTTTGTTTTTCTTATTTACGGAAATCGGTACGTGTTAACCACCCGTGTTTAAACGCAGGCCGTCTGATTCTCGCCCTATAACCGAGCTTCCACAAATACAATTAATTAACAATCTCAAACGTTTATTCTATAACTTCTTATTCCCTAAACCATGTTAAGGCAGTTATTCTGAAATACTGACAAACATAAACAACCAAAAAAATTAGCGTTTATTAATAGTTAACCTGTTATCGTAATTTTAATTGATTATTTATGGCTGCGACAACCTCCTGAATTTTGACGAGGATGCAAAACAACACCTTTTATACAGTACGTCCGGACGTTGATCGGGGTCCTGGTGACAGTGAGTGTGCTTTATAAGAGCTATGGGATCAAAGTTGAGGGACTCGCCCAGGTTGTCTACGTATCTTCCTCTGGTAGAGGTCGTCGTGCTGTTCCAGGCGGGGAGTGCTCAGCGTTGAGGTCGCCCGCTATGATAACGGGGTCGCTCAGGCCGAAGAGGACGGAGCTGGACGAGGAGTGTGCTCCTCGGTCGAACCGCCGGGAGGGATGTACGTGGAGGCGGTAGTGATCGGTCATGCCAAGCCGGCAGACTGAAGTCTCGAGCACTCGGGACTCCTCTAAGGGGACGCAGTGCAGTTCCTTTCTATAACAAATTAGAGTATCACCCTTGCGACAGCGTGACCGATCGTTGCAAACTATACGATAGTTGGCAATTCTCGGATCGCGGTGACTGGGCTTGAGGAAGGTTTGCTGTATGAGGAGGATATCAATTTGATGGTCGCGAAGGAAAGCGGCGATCTCATCATGCTGGTTTCTGATGCCTATTATGGTATTTGGGACTTGAGGATAATTTTTAACTTATCGCCACCATTTTTAGCCTCCCTGAGATCAGCCGCCATGCAGTCTGCTTCAGGGGTGACTAACGCTGAGAAAGTCTCTAAAATTATATTGGGTGAAGATTCCACGGCTGCGGGGCCAGGAGGCGCGAGGCGAGCGGGCGCGGGTGTGCTGAATGGGGACAGGGGTATCTAATAGCCCAGGGATGAAGTTGGACTTTGCTTTACCGAGAGCCGGGAAAGCTTTCTGGTGGTTCAGCGTGGTCCAGGGATAGGGCCTCTGAGGGTTGAGTCTCTCCGGCCTCTGTGTAGAGGGTATCCTCTCAGATGGGCTTTATCTCTGCTGGAGGGCGTTTAAACGCTTCGCCAGTTTAGAGGAGGAGGCTTTGGGGCTTTCGGGCTGCCGCGATAGTGAGCCGGGTGACCCGACATGGCCGCAGAGCACACAGCTCGTTGGCTCCGTGCACTGGAAGAAGTCTTTGGGACGGCGCCAGTTGGTCGTGCCATGTTCGCCTAGGCACTTTATTTAACAGGCACCATATTTCTCCAAACGTTTATGAATTCATAAATGAAAGTAAAAGCTATGAAGAAGCTTTATCTGTTTTGCAAAAGCTGTACGTAAAACCATAGAATATTATTTTCGCGCGACACAGGCTTGCATCGCAAAAGACACGCTCTGATGAGACAATAGATTCCTACTTACAAGCTTTGAAACCACTATCTAAAGACTGTGGTTTTACTACCGTCGACGCTGAAACGAACAGAAACGACTGTATACGCGATGCCTTTATATCTCGTATATTATCAAACAAATACAGACAGCGACTTTTAGAAAATCTTAATTTGACTGTCGATGAAGCTTACAATCAAGCAATTTCTTTAGAAACAGCTGAGATAAACTCAGCTTTAATATTCAGCCAGTAAACGCAACTTATAAAGAAACTGCTCATGTCTCTAAACAACGAGCAACGCAAGACGGCAATGTCTCTGCTACTCATTCACGTCAACGAAAATGTTTTTTCTGTGGAGGACAAGTACGTCTGCGCAAAAAATGTCCAGCATTAGAAGTAGTCTGTCAACTTTGCAACAAAAAAGGACATTTTGCTTCTGTATGTAGAAATTCATCCACAAAATCTTATTTAGTTACAACAGACACGGATAATTCAGCCTGTACTATTATCGCAGCATCACCTGTATCTCTTAGAAAAGCTACTGTATCTGCGCACATCAAAGGTATAAGAGCGGAAGCACTTTTAGATACAGGAAGTTCCGTTTCTTTTATAAATGAGTTTCTGTAAACTTTGCGGACTTAAAACGAAGCCGTGCAGTCAAAATATATCAATGGCCTCACTTAACCATATATCACAAGTGGAAGGCCAAACTCTTCAAACAATCAATATTGGACATCACAAATACGACAATGTGAATCTTCTTATTGTCAAAAATCTTTGCGCCGATAATAGTCGGTCATGATATTCTCGGAGAACAAGCTTCGTTGGTGCGTTGATGCGTTCATGGTGGGCCAAGGATGCCGCTCCAGGTGTGTATTGTCGCTGCAGCATCTGTGCCAGCCGTACCACTTTTTGCAAAAGTCGCTTCTACTTGCAAACCTTTTGCTGTAAAATCCAGGAAACACACTGATGAAGATATTAAAGGGGTTTGGGTAAAAGTGGCATGATTTTGTTAAGTCTGCGGCCAGTAATGAAAAATATTTCATTAGTAAGAACACAATAAGACATCCATTTTCTTCTATGAATAATTTTTCCAAAATACATCGGAGCCGAGATATACAGGCTGAATTTTTCAACTGGGTGGTAGGCCAAATCCGAAACTATGAGGAATAGCGAAAAACACTCAAAGGAGTCACGAGCCCGATTTTGATAAAAACTAAAGCTGTGTCATTGGTTTTTTTTTAAATCAATATTTCTAGCCAGGAATCGAAACCCGATAATTTGAATAACCGCTGCCGGCTACTTGCAAAGTTAGTGAGCATGAAGCTGGAACAATTCCCAACGGTAAGGGAATATGTCACATCTGTGATTATGGTATCGCAAAAACTTCAAGACCTAGGAAAGGAGGTTGACAAGAACTCTTGGCTGTTTTACTTCTGCAAGGCCTGACCATAGAGTTCCAACCAATGAGACTAGCCATAGAAAATAGTAATGTTGTTTTTACTACCGACTATGTAAAGATGAAGCTTTTTCAAATGGAGCATACCTATTCAGCAAGCACGAGTGCAAGCCAAGCGACTTCAGCACTACTGTCCATAAGCAAATTAAAAAAAAACCGCCATGACCGCGCGTTCTATACGGAAACTAGCTATATGCCAGTGAAACCGAGATATAGGTATATATACAAGGTGTCCAGCCACCTAGCATTACCGTTCTATATCTATTCTACCAAGAAACGACAAAAAATCTTTTATATACAACTTGACATTTCTTCTGACCGAGCATGGCGCGCCCCGTCGACTCGCGTTTCTACGAAGACATAGGCATAGAAATTCTTTCCATAGCAACGGGGACGTATCTAGTGATGTTTATATTCCCTGAATCTTACGATAATATAACGTTTAGTTAACAAACAAAAAGTTGTCAATTGCACGAGTTTTTCATTTTTCGCGGGCATTATGGCGTTGCTGCATCCTGGATCCGGCCTGGATCTTTTTCGCGAAATTAAACCTAAATATTTTACAGTATAACATTTCAACCTTTTGAACGTAACTCAACGCAACCACGTATGTCTCGTATTTAGTTTTTAATCTGTGGCGGACTCAGATGACAAGTTGGATTGTTTACAAACAAATTAATCTATTTTTGATGAATGATTAAAATAATAGTGTAACATTGGCGATGGTAGGACCCAGACATGTTTTTTAAAAATCACGAAACTCAAGATATACAAATAATAGCTACAAAAAGAATCTTGTACAGGTCCGATGTGATGAAGACTATTTTGACATTTGTCAGAAGAAATGTTTCTTCCCCCAAATGGCAAAAGTAGAGAAAATATGGTCGTCATGCTCGATTTTTAACCCCCGACCAAAAAAGAGGGGTGTTATAAGTTTGACGTGTGTATCTGTGTGTCTGTCTGTGGCATCGTAGCTTCAAAACGGATGAACCGATTTTGATGAAATTGGTGTCGTTTGAAAGGTATTCTAATCGAGAGTGTTCTTAGCTATTTTTTGAAAAAATCTGCTCAGCCGTTTGAAAGTCATCACCTCTTTTCCTGTGACTTGTCACCATGGGCATCGCCAGGGCCCTAAAAGGTCGAGTTTTCTTTTTGGGCATTGGGTAAGTTTGTATGGACCGGTGGCATGATTTTTTTTCCACAGAGGCCACAAAGATCATCATTGCTAACGTAGAGTGGAATATATGATAATAATGACTCCTAAAATAATTTTGCCCAAAATTATATCGGAGCTGAAATATCTGATGTCAAAGTTGTGTTGTTCCTACTAGCAATTTGCATACTGTTATGTATTTTATCAAAAATTAACTTTTTCCCATCGTTTGCCGCATTCCATTACTTCCCAGAATTTGATCCTTAGCAGCAACACTATCGAATAGGGTTATAATATAGGGTGTATTTTTTTCAAATTAAAGGGTTCGATTCCTGGCTAGGTATATAGATTTTTCAAAAAACCAATTAAGCAGTTTTAGTTTTTATCAAAATCGGGCTCGTGACTCCTTTGAGTGTTTTACGCTATTCCTTATAGTTTCGGATTTGGCCTACCACCCAGTTGAAAAATTCACCCTGTATATCTCGGTTCCGAAGCATTTTGGAAATAAATATTTACAGAAGAAAATGAATGTCTTATTGTGTTCTTACTAATGAGACTTACAAAATCATGCCACATTTACCCAAACCCCTTTTATAACTTTCCTTGTTTTCGTTGATTAGCGAGGATAGAGGCAACACCGAGAAAAGTGAAAGGAATGGGAGGAGACCTATGCCCAGGAGTGGGACAGCCAAAGATAAGAAAAATAAATTCGTTTAAAAAGCATGAAATAAAAATTAAATTAAAAATTGAAAAAACTCAATTTAATTTATTTTTAGGTATCGGACTCGCGCACGAAGTGTTCCGTACCATTATTTATAAAAACGAGCAAAAAAAAAAACACTTTTTTGTATGGGAGCCCCATTAAATATTCATTTTATTCTGTTTTTAGTATTTGTTGTTATAGCATCAACAGAAATACATAATCTGTACAAATTTCAACTGGCTAGCTATTACGGTTCATGAGATACAGCCTGGTGTCAGACGGACAGCGAAGTCTCAGTAATAGGGTCCCGTCCCTTTGGGTACGGAACACTAAAAATGAATTTAATTGGATAAAAATAGTTGAATCAGTATATTAGGTGCGCATTATTATCACTTAAACCTCTAGTATGAAAAAGCAAACTATCCATATTTCGCAAGTCTTTGGCACATTTTTATTTTGAACTAGCTGTTGGTCGGTAGCTCCGCTAGCGTGAAATTATTATAAAATGCTACTTCCCTATTTGAATCTGATTTTCTTAACAATTTCAGAGGTTTAAATTAAAACAAAACTAAGTTACGACTTATAACATCAGCAATCTGCCAGAAAAAGTCCCGTCAAAATCAGTCCAGCCGTTTCCGAGATTAGCCGGAACAAACAGACTTAAATAATACTTCAGGTAAGTACCGTATATACTTTCATTAGGTAGCCCCATGGGAAAAGTCGTGAGTTTATGTATATATGTGTTATGTAAATATGTACTTTCATATGCATTCAGTCGAAATAATATTTTTAAATTACAAACAGACGCTTAAATTTTATTTATTTCTATTCTGTACTAGCTGTACCTGGCATGCGTTGCAATGCACTTTTTCCTACCTATACAGCTAGCTAGCTACCTACCCTACACTACCTACCTACTCTACTGTACCTACCCTACGTTTCTCAGCTTCCCTGGACTACGACAAACATGTCAAAACCAAAATCATCTAAATCGGCCCACCAGGTATGTTCTCGAGTTTTAGTGAGTCAAACGAACAGCAATTGATTTCGGCATTTGCGACGAATGAGATGTAACGGCTGTGCTATATAGGCACATTCAGTTATATTTGAAAAAATTAAGTTCTAATAAATATTTTAAGTACACTAAAGAGTTTGTTAAAAAGTAAATTAACATACAAAACTATGTTAACTTTTGCAGTAATTAGGTTTCATTTTATTATGTTGGAGTATTAACTGGAGCTGCTGTCATTTTAAGAGGGACGGAATGACTAACTGTGGAGAGCTCTGGGCAGTTAATTAGATATTACTAGTATCAGGTTCTTAATTAGATATTACTAGTATCGCGTTTTGCTGTGGGCTGATCCCACAGCAAAACGCGACGGGATGCGAACGTTTTAAGACGTCTGTGGCAGCAGGCTGGCTATAGTGTCATGTTTGTCGAAAGACCCGAGCGAGAGCCTTGGAGGAGACGAGACCAAGACAGTGCGAGCCGAGTGAGTGCCGTACTCACACGCACACAGGGTTCCGTAACACCAAACAATATAATAAAAATATTGCATTGTGTTACATTCAACGGAAAAACTAAATTTGTTTTTTTTTTATAGCATGATAAAGAAGAACAAAGTTACACACACAAAGTTTGATAAAAAAGTCCCGTATCTGAAAAACTAAACATCAAATCTTATTCAAACCAATTTTCGTTAAATGTTTTTTCACTTTCTACAATCCTAAATTTTTTCAGAATTTGCCTCTGAATTACAATTTTCCTCCTTAAAAAATTAGCGGGGGCGGGAGGGGGTGATTTTACCGCTTTGTAAGTGTCTATCTTTCAAACGATTGACTTTAAGAAAATGAAATGGTTTTAAAAACCACATGTAATTTTTAAAGATCTATCTATAGGCATCCCGCACGTATAGATTTGAAGTTTTTTTTTCTGTTCTATGAATGTCGTCATACACAGAAATGAAAAGAAAAAATAAATGCCTCGTCGACGTAGAACGTAGAAACTCGGTATGTAGGGAGCAGTCACCATGGACCAGCCCAGGCAAGCGCCGCTTAATTAACTTACAGATGGACCCGAGCGGCTGTTATTATTTAGCTACCAGCACCTTTTAGATCACTCACAAGTGAAATTGACCTGCCGATGGCACGTAACCCGTTTGGTGGATTATGTTACAATACCTCTGACATAGAAAAGGCTAATGTACTAGCGGTGGGTGCCTTATATGCTGCATATAGCATACTTGTCGTTGATTCATATGTGGATAGCACGGTTGGCGAAGTGGCTGAGTGATTGGCTGCTGCGCTGCGTATCGGGGTTTCGATTCCCGCACAAAACAAATATTTGTAAGGTAGTTGTTACGGATCGGACTGTTTGTGTGATTGTTTTAAATCCTGGAAAAAATGTTTTTGAAATTTATATTTTGCTCCACGTTCATCATATTCCGTTATTTCCATTTCAATGTATCATTCCATTTTACAATGTATGCTTAACGTTACTATCAATGGGGAAATGAAAACACCTGTACCCCTCACTAGTGCTGCCTCTGGCGATCTTTTTTAAATCTTCAGAGGAAAAAGGCTAAACAACTTTTTTTGTAAAACATTTAGGCAGTGGTTTTTTCATAAAACTCAATTTTTCAAAGGACTAATTCTATTTTTTTCGCGCAAGTAATCGCAATTTTTGCTTTGAATTGCACGATAATTATAATTTTATTTTTTTTACATAATTTTACATAATTAATAATGTTATGCTCTAATAGTATATCTGTCGGACACTATGCCCGATGAAACAGCGTGGTTTTTGGCCATGCTTACCAGTGAGTTCGAGACCGCGACTAGTGCCACCTAAAAGCGCTTCACACAGAGGTAGCGAGCGCATGTCAGGCGCGTGTCAGGAGTTGCGCGGAAGCCGCGCGCGTTTGTCGCCTGCCACCACAAACAGAGCGGGTCCCGCGCGGTTCCCCCGTTTCACCCGACCCGCGCACCTCTTTGTGTAAGGTCGTCCATATAAGAACATGAAATACAGATGCCGTTCTCCCGCTCCCGTCCCGCGCCCGCTCCCTGTGTGTGATAAGAGTCGAGAGCCGCAAATTAATTGCTTTAAGAATTGATCGATCTCTAGATTTAAATAATATCTACGACCATTGCAATAGGGCCTCTCCTTTAATTCTATGGATAGAAAGCCTAGTGTTGAAGTGAAACGACTATACGCCGCTCTTCGACCAACTTTAATTATGTAAAATGTCAGCCATTCAAATAAGGACTAACACGTAAATTAAAAGATTTCAATACAACCCAGTTTTTGGCGTCATCGTTACACATAATACATAGCTACTTGATTGACGCAAATTTTGAGCATACATAAATAAAATAATCTTAAGTACCCCTGTTACTTATCCATTAAATACCCCTAACAATTACAAAACATGATATCAATAAAATTAAAAATAGCTGCCATGTTTGTATATTCATAGTTACACCTACTAAACAATTCTAAAATAATATGTGGTAAAAAGGATACTAATTTATAAAATACAGCAAAATTTTAGGCAAACTGTTTCACAGTACCAATTTGTGCTATATGCAAAAAAAAAACAGTTTATAAAAATAGCACTATCAAATCTATCTAATCACAGAACTCGCTTAATAACTAAAAATTGTCAGGAATTATTAATACAGCTCCTGGAGCTCGACTCCATTTTACTTTCATAAGTACACATTTTTCCGAACTTACGCCTATCACAATCTTCCTTCGGACATATCTTCCAGCATATAGACCATATCGTTAGGTTGTTCATAGCGTATAACCGAAGAGTATCCTGCAAGTAAAATAACATGCCATTGTCAATATCAGTAGTGTAAAATAACGAAGTCTTATGACACAGTATGTGATGTTAACACGAACAAAACATTATATTATGAAGTGTTAGAACTGCAGTCCAAGTTAATTGGCTGTACAAAATTACCATTTTAGTATGTTAAACTGAAAAACGTAGCACATAACAAAAAGATGAACAATCGTAAGACTATGCAATACTAATAGCCATTAAATTATTATTGAAAAAAAAATGGAATGTACTTCCTTCTATCATTATTGAGAAAATGCTGAATACAGCCCTGAAGAAGCTCCAAAATCGAAGACCACCACTCGCGTCAATATTCATCTAAAGTAGATGTTTTTAACTGACAGACTAACGAACGAATATAACGAACTATAAGGATAGACAGCTAAAAACAAAGGCAGGTAAAAATCAAAATAAACAAATATTTTCAAGTATCAATTATATATTTAAACCATCACAGGGAAACAGTGTAAAAGGATACAAAATTCAAGTCTACATAGGTATAATATTCTACTCAAAATATAATACTATTACTTAGATAACGGCAAGTATTTAAATGACATCTCGGGTAGTTTCCTATTCCAATAATTGATGACTATTTGGCAGATGTGTTCTGATAACATACGAGTAAATTTTAGGAATGTCTTAATTCTTGTAATAAACAAGTAAAATAAAAGCAAGAAATATGTGTGGATGGTTTGGCTATTTTGACAAATAGAAGAAGAGTAATTACACAACCCAATCAACAGCACACAACAGAAGAGAAATTCAGTCAACAGACAACAGACATTCACCCTTTTAAAACCACACCTACATCTAATAAAAGATAATATGGAATAATAAAAAAGAAATAACAGAAAAACGTAAAAGATAACCTTTTAAAGGTAAAGAGAAACAATTTGGTTTCACAGCACAAATATGGCACACAGGCTACAAGAAATTCAACTTAATTTAATCAATGTAAATTTTTATTTAAATTATATTCTCATTGTTTCTTAGATAATATGCCAATGGAAGATTTTGTTAAAAAATCTTTATAAATTCGATAGAAGAGTATTAAAGTTTGACTTTAGAAACATAAGACAGTTTCAAAAAACAAAAATGGCTTATAAAAATACAATACTGCAGGTAAGGAACGATCATAAGTTTTGAGGTTTTTCGTGAAGAACCATAATAGCCTCAGTGTATTTACTAATGTTAACTCTTTTGTTCGCATAATGCTAGTCGTAGACACATTGGTTACCAGCTAAGGTGCAACTACATAAGCTTCGGTTCAACAGCGACAATCTTTTGATATTAATCGGCACAAAATTCTATCTTTGAAAGAAGCTGCCTTGCACAATACTGAAATGATATAAACGGTTGAACTGTCGTCAGTCATCCATTATGTAATTGAACTTTAAACAGGAGTGGAACAAATATACCATCGATTATGACGACAAAAAAAAAATGTGTAAGTAAATCAGTGGAGGTTTCAAATTAATAACACTTTCTCGTCTCCGTGGTAACCAAAGTGACTACTACTTAAAAAATAAAATGTTGAAATAGTATTATGTTAATTATTCTCGGAGACCACAGCCATAAAATCATTATAAAGCTACAAGTCCGAAGACAATGGCAGACGGTAGCGGCGCTGAAGTTTTGATTGTAAACGCGACGCCACGTATACGATGTACATTCCATTATGTGGTTTTTATTGACAAACAAAGCTGACCCGAAGCATTTACTGCATGCAACGTGTAGCAGATCTGTGTGGTCATATCTGAGGGTGTGATTAAATATGACCACATAAAAATGAACCACTTTCCTAATGAAAGTAACATCGTAATCTCGAATAAATTATCAGCTTCCCCATACATAACTTCGATACCTACTCGAACCAAATGTATGTAACAGCTGATTTTTTTTTCGCGATTATGACTTTGGTTCCTTGGAGCAAATAGATCAGTTTGATGAGCCGCATCATACCCTTAAATATAACCACACCTTAGTGGTACACCCGGCGACAAATCAAGCTGACAGATCCAGTATGACCTAACCTCGCTTTGCATGAGCTTCCCGTACAACGAGAGATCAGTTTTATTTGGTTTTGCATAGCTTGATTGGTCGTCGTTGTATTTTTTGATTTTGCCACTCAGCTGTGCCAACTGATGTTGAACATGTGTCTAGCACTTCTTATTATCCAGTGTCGAGAATATAGTTTGTGTAACAATAAACAAACATCTGTTAGTGACAGCCGCTGGCAGCACTACTGGTATGCCGTCTGCAGTCGCCTCTTGACCGCAGCGTTTCCATAGAAATAAATAGAAACCAGTGAGGCCATTGCGGTTGGGCAGCATTGCCGCTAACGTCTGCGGTTTGCCGTCGCCTTCGGGATTGGACCTTAACATACAGTTGAGCCGCATTGATCCGAACTAAGACTTATTTTATAATTGCGGTAGTTCGAACTGTCTAAAATAATGTGGATGCGTGCGTTTCAGCAAACAGTATATCAAAAAGAATAAACAAAACCTTAAATTAAAATTATCCACTGAATAGCTAAAAACATTTTAGAAAGTTGGAAGCAGGCGGGACCCATTCCATTTTTATATTTTCAAGCAGAGCTTTTAAAATGTGCTTCTTTTAGCTTTTCAGTGGATCATTTTCAGTTTAAGTTTTTTTACCGCAGTTTCGGCAGTCGGGTTTTGTAGTTTTTTTAATTGCTTTTTAGTTTACAAATGTGAAAGTTAACTTTTATACGATTTTTCACTTCTAATTACTTTTAAATAGATAAGTTGTATTTTTTTTTTGTAATCTCTCTTTAAAACCCTTCACTTTGATACCCCACTCGATGTTATTGGAAGAAAAAAAAAATCGAACTTTACGATATGGTAGCCGAAATTCACCATTTTTCTTCCTTTTTTTTGTCATGTAGCCAGTGACACTCGCGCTACTAAGACAAACCTAACGATGTATAATTTTTCAAAATCCGGTTAGGAGTTACGAGGGAACATGGAAACGGACATACATACCCACATATGTACATACAGGTCAAACACATTACCCTCCTTTTGGGCTTCGGCGCAGTCGGTAAAGTAGGTGTGTTTAAGCGTGGTAATAGTGGTTAATGATCTTTACCTCTTTTCGAAACCATAAGCTATTTATTCTTTATTTAATAATGTTGACAACAACGATAGACTCAGCATATGATAAATTATTTCTGTGTTATAACTAGAATCTATTATTACCATATGGATATTTGCTCCATTTTTCTTAATTTGCATAATCAATACCCCGATCTCCGAAAACACGTGATATTTTAAAGAGTTTGGTGCAATGAGGCTCAACTGCATAAGGACTCAATGTGCGCTACTACTAAAGTAAGATCATCAGACAGTAGTCGAGCGGAATGTATACTATACTGTGGTAATATCATAATAAATTATTCGTAACTTATAACTAAATCTACCCATCACCAAACAATAGTAGCTTGTTAATTGTTAATGTTTACATCACTTGTATTTTTACAAAATGCATTCAATGGTTTCATTTACCTAAGTACTTCACGGGTTAAATATAAAATAAAAGCATTCCCTAATTGAGAAAAAGATACGTCATAGAGACCGTAAAAACGAATGATGTTTACTGTCCGATTACTAAAGCCGACACGAAGTCGGCAAAGCACAGGATCGCCATCACCTTATAACAGTTTAAGGGTGAAATCTCATTAAACGCACAGATCAGCATTTTCACTGTTACTTGGAATTTTAACTCACTAAAGTGAGAGGTCCAATCGCACGTTAGTGCTTGCAATGCAAGAGAAAGCGGTTGCTTGCCAACGGACTTCTCTTTCTACCAAATTACGCGTTTACGTGACAGAATGAGAAAACGCTAATCCGTGCATGCACATGTGATTTCACAACCAAACTAGGTGTTCCCAGAACGAAGCAATATGGTTAAGGTGCTTAAAGCGTGCGTAGTAGTATGGAGTTTCATATAAAGAATGGTGAATAATTAAATGGCTGTGCAGTGCTTATACATGTGTGTTCTTCTGCTTAGCGTGTCAACGGCAAATTGCCATTAAATATATTTGGCCTAAAATTCAGCTATGCGAACTCCGCTCGCTGATGCAGTCACAAAATCGTCAAGTGCGCTGGAAGGTGGGCTATTGTCTGTGGAGACATGCCGCATCCACACTTAAGATCTGAGCCGTCCATGAACCACCATCTACAGAGATTGTCTTTGCTACGGTCGACTTGGGTTCGGAGTTTATTTAGAGATTTCCAAGCCAGCCACGGCAAAGCTCAATGAAGCCGGCAGGGGATTTATACAGCTCCCGTAAGAGATCACATCCTGCAGTGGAGGCATTGTTATTCGCTGGACTAGCTCGGCCAACGCACCTAAAACGCTTTTACGAATTTTCAGCCTCTGTGGCTAGTGCCCCAGAGGCCGAAGTCGTAAAAACAAAACAGAACGCACAAGCAATGCACATTTACGTCTCAGTAGACGTAACTGTGCTTTAGATGGCGTGAGTCGACTTGTAGTTTCGTCCTTTCGGTGCGGCGGGCTATAGTCCAACGAACTTTTGGTGGCCCAATTCCAGTTAATAGATACAGAATTTGTACCGAGGTCGAAAGCTTAATTCTAGGCCAGAAATATTAAAAAACAAAAACAATTGAGCCTGCGTAAAAATATTAAGTCTTAAATATTATTGATCAGCAGTTTTATCATTACCTGAAGGCACTCTAGCGAGACCAATTTTATCCTTTACAATAAAGAAAACCAGCCAATTCAATCCACAGCAAATTAGGGCACCGATGCCGAATGCACGGAATGTTATCCAGCCTCCATAAGACGCGTACAGTTGGCCTCCTATAAAGCTGCCTAGCGAAGTACCAACGCCTTCAAAAATAGCTCCTACCAAACCCTGCAAATTGAAAAAATAACAGTGACACACTGAAAAACTAGTCTGAGCGCGATGCGAGTAATGATAGCACTTATCAGCTGGTTTTTTATATTGGTTAAAAATGTAATGAAGAAACTTTAGTGCTTTAGAAAAATCGTCATTTAGCTCAGACCCATAATAATTAAGAAATGCGCACCAGTAAACCGCCCGACCATGGTAATATTTCATTGACAACGTATTTTATTTTGCGGCAGTAAGAGCGTCTTTTTACTGTCTTACGTTAGACTTCACTGTACTGAAATTCTACTGAACATACTTGGTATTTTCTAAAGATAGACCATCATCATCGTTATCCGCATTTCAATATTTATTTGGGGTCACCGTAACATGCCTGTGTCTGCCATGCTTCTCTGTTAGGGTGGTACCACACAAATCGATCGATGCCATCGAGGAATGGTAGAATGGATTAGTCGACGATCGATCGATTGGTGTCCCTAGTAAAAATTATCGATCGACGTCAACTAATCCATTCGACCATTGATCGGTGGCATCGATCGGCGATCGATCGATTGGTGTGGTAACACCCTTAGTCGTCACCTCATTACTCAACCACTTTCCAAAACATGATATCTTTCTCACAGTCAACAGTCTTAATGTACCATATACTCAGACAAAAAATATTCTATTCCATCCCTCGTTTCTTAGGTCTCATACTTTTATAGCCTTTCTTATTCAAAATTTTCCTCACAAAGAGAATACATTTATTTAAACCAAGTTAAAGAACAAAACGCATTTAAAAAAAAATGAAATTACTTAATAACAGTTTTTGTGTGCTTCACGGCTGCGGCAAATAGATCCAGTTCAATATAAACAATTAGTGCCTGAACACAGGTTATAAAATAGACGTGAACGTTTCCTCATTCTTCCGCATCGCATGCCTATACCACAACAGCTGAATCAGTTTGTCACATAGTTCATAAAAAAAACGTACCTGGACAGTGGTTTCTGTACCCGGTGGGGATACAATATTGGCATACGATGTCATTGTCGGGTAAAACATGCCAAAAGTGACCCCTTGTAACATTTCTATGGGCAGTATCCACCACGGATTGTAAACAAATGAGTACAATATAAATCTAACACCAAACGCCAGCAGAACCAAAGTCATCATATTGATATGGCCAACTTTTTTAAGTATATAACCTGAAATGACAGATCATTGTATTTAATTATCGATATATTACTATATCAGTTACTTGAAATGCTTAAAAAGATATGCAAACGTACCAGACACAAAGAGGAAAGGTATTTCGCCACCAAAAGTCTGTATTGCACTGACCAATCCTTGCAGGGTTTTTACATAACCTGATCCATCACAATCCCGCCTGGATATGTCTTCGATTAACCAAAACAGGAACTGCCACAATAGCCCAGTGCACATTCCGACTGCTATCGTCCATACCAAGAATGCGAATGTCGGTAATGATGACAACAATGAGCCAACATCAGCCAAAATGTTCATCGACATCTTGGTTGAATCAGTCTGAAACATCATTGAATTTTGATAAAAAAGTCTGTGGCTGTGCTCTCTCTTTCAAAATGTTATGGCAAAACCAATTATAGGAGTACATATTTTTTTAACTACTAGCCTTTTTACAAAGGATTTAACGAGCATGCACTGTTAATAATGTGACTGACCTCCACGAAACATGAAACGCCAACGTCACCGACCATAAATACGAACATAAGTATAAATGCAATGGTGTAGTCTTTGTAAGCTCCGTCACTAAACGTGTCAATGAGGACGCCAGTCAGCAGAGAGAAGATTCCCCAACCGACAGATCCCCACAGCCTTTGTTTTCCATAGTGGGATACTTTCGCTCCTGTAAAACAATTTAGTTATATTTATTATTACACAAGTGCTAGTCGAAGTCACAAAATAAGTTTGCTGTGGTTCGGCAGGGGATCCAAAAGTTACAAAGTTCTAAAACTATTATACTAAGCTCTTCTTTTTCTTTTATCTATCGCCGTCAATGACGCACATGTCTGAGCTCAATTTGAGGTTTCCAGTCGAACAGTCTGGATTCCCACTTCATGCACATTAATGCTTTGTCTGGGTCGGCTTCCAGTTTAACCGGATGCAGCTGAAAACCAGTTCCGAGCCACACCACATGGAGCGACTGCATATCCGACCTCCACAACCCAGTTACTAATACGATACCCCTTGGTTGTTACCGTTTATTAGAAATAATAATCCTTACCAAGTAGATTGAAGCATATGGCATCCGCGAAAGTAACTACTACAGCCTGCCCGATCCAGCTAAGGATCATCAAGAAGAAAAACAACCAAAATTGTGATGTATATTCTTTACTGCTGTCATTCCTGCTGTCAGACGCTCCTTCTATCAACTCATTTACCTGAAAATCGAAAAATTCGGATTTTTTATAAAGCCAGAGTCATGGTTAGCGGGGCGATTGCGTATTATACAATCTCATTGCTATTTATTTTGACAATGCAAAAAAAAAAGTACTTTAGCCGACTTATTTCTTTGCTACAACAAGCCCGAGCTCGATGGAATTTCCCATTAACTAAAATTACGAACTGCCTTGTGGCTGTTTCATGCTTTTCAGTAGACCCATCATCATCATCATTTCAGCCGTAAGCTGGCCCCTGCTGGACATAAGCGTCCCTAAATTGTCGCCACATTGACCGGTCCCGTGCGACTCGCATCCAGCTGATCCCCGCAAACTTCACCAGGTTATCGGTTCATCAAGTGGAAGGCCTTCCAATGCACTGTCTTCCGTTTCGCAGTCTCCTCTCTAGAACTTTTCGGCCCCATCGGCCATACATTTGGCGAGCAATGGCCCACTGCCACTAAAGTTCGGCAATTCTTTAGGCTACGTCGGTATCCTTGGTTCTTTTGCGGATGTCCTCATTTCTGATTTGATATGCAAGGAAACTTCGAGCATACCCATTTCCATTGCCCTTTGGTTAACAAGACCAGACCATATAAAGTTGTATTAAATTACCGCAATAATTTATTTACTCTCATCATTCAAAAATTCTCTTTTTATCTAAAAAAATTGGATTTTATGCTGATTACACTTTGTCGAATAAGTTGTATTTTTTTAATATTATACTTAAATGCTTAGCGTGTCCACTTCCGTCACTCTTTCCACTTTGAATAATGTACTTCTATATTTTTTTCTATCATTTATGTAAGTACCCCCGTTTCTTTTTCGGATGATAAATCATCAAAGGACCCCTCGGGCTCCGAGCGAAGGGGAAGGGAGTGTCAGACTTGTACTGACTAAAACCCATCCATGTTCCTTCTTAGTCCTTTGTGTTCCAGGTCCACGGTATCTCTTTCGAACAGTCCCGCAGCCCCGGCAGGCATCGGCCTTCTCGGACCGCTTCTGATTTGCTGACATCTCTTTGAGGCGCGCGTGGAATACCAACGCGCCGTCGACACGGCCTGTTGTCATAAGACGGACGGACGGTGAGCTAGCTCATTACTTACCGTCCACAGGCCCGTGCTTACGGTGGCCAGGGCGTCTCCCGAGGCGGATGGGACTTCGGAGGCC
The DNA here is from genome assembly GCA_963082945.1 of Cerastis leucographa. Classification (NCBI taxonomy): domain Eukaryota; kingdom Metazoa; phylum Arthropoda; class Insecta; order Lepidoptera; family Noctuidae; genus Cerastis; species Cerastis leucographa. The sequence continues at coordinate 12,074,826 of OY720378.1, forward strand.
CCCTCGCACGTTCCGCTATCGCTTCGCTAGCATGACTGCTTCGCAGAAGGAGATGACGGCTTCCCATTCCCTCTCAAAGGAGCAGAGATGAGATTGCGCCGGTGGTCTGTCAGCTGAGTGGCGATTAACCGAGATGTAAGTACCCCCTTACATCAGTAATTTCATCGAAAAAGAAAAACAGTAAAAGTAAAAAAAAAAATGGGCATTACTGGGTTAGTGCTCAAAAGTTATAAACTAGGAAAGGAATTGTTGAGCAAAATTTTATGTTTCCAGTCCCAGTGTATACAAGAATATTAATTTGGTGGTATTAAAAAAATCTTTTAGTGTTGGGTAGCCCATTTATCGAGGAAGGATATAAACTATATAACACGCTAGGACCTAATGAAAAATGGATTAATGGGATTAATGAACAATTTTGCAAAAAATTAGGAAAATTTTGCGCAGATGAAGTTACGCGGCTGAACTAATGCAGTATTAAATAATTTATGTGTGTATTCTGTCAGTGAATTATTTAATTCAAGATTCTATTTAAATCTGATTTTGCTAACAATTTCAAGGTTTTTAGAATAGAATTTTGGTAGTGTTAAATTCACCTAAAGTTCTTATGTCATGCACGGTGAACATCCATATTTTGTGATAGGCTTAGTCGACGTAACCCCGCTGCGCGGGCTCCTATTTCTGTCTGCAAGGTTTAAAGTAACCTAACACGAATTGGCGGGGTCTCAGTTCGCTCCCCCTCCTGTCCGAGTCGGGGTGTGCAAGACCCGAGCTCGCTTCGCTCGCTCTCGCATCGCTCGCTCTCGCATCTTATGTTCTTCTTGCCGCATTACCTTTTTTACCAAGTTGAGGAGTTTTAGTGTTTATTTTAACTTAATAAAAGATCTAAAATTTAGTGAACTATTATTTTTTGACTACACTAAACGACTCGACATACGGGGCATGAATCGAATAGCGCTCCCTCATTGTTAGTTGCGGCCAGTGCCGCCCGTCTCGCGTCATCGTTGCAGTAGGAATACGATGTATTATTTTAAACGGCAAGTTACCTATATTATTTAAGTTTTCCAGTTGATGCCAGAAAAACATTTTTAAAGGTAAATGTATGTTACGTTGAAGTTGTAGAACGTAAAATGTTGGTGAGTTCTAAAATCCGTGCCTGACTTGGTAATTAAGACGATGATGTATAAATCAAGGAGACAGGTAAAAATAATTGTTGCTCTATATTTGACGCTTTATTTGAAATAATTAGTAGGCGTTGTAAAAAAGACGAATTAGTTTATCAGAAGCCTTCGATCTTTCCCGGTGGCCAAATAAAAAAATTGCGGTCAGATTTATAATTTTCCTTTTGAATCACAAACAGACACTTAATTTTTTTTTTTTGTATAGACTAAAAAAACTTACCATAGCATCATTACAGCGTATTTTGCAAGAAGAACGAAACAATTGGGACTCTTCTTGATACGCAACTTTGGCTTCACAGTAGGTATAATGAGTTTGAACTGAAACAAATAAAAAGTGAGCTCTTATTACTGTAAAATTAGCGCGTTATAGAATGCCAATAGCGGTCTTTGCCCTTCCTTATTCTGTTCCTGAACTTGTCTATTGTGATAAATTTCGTGTCAGCTCATAGCTCTCGCATCGTTGCCTTAATGATTGGATTAGAACTTGTATTGTAAATTGTGTACATATATTAATCTCTGTATAAAGGGTGTGAAACACCTCTTAACGAAGCCGAAAGGCACTAGTTTTCCCTGTCATTGCGAGCATTTTTTTGTTCTACACCATACCTGGGAACCTTCTAGTTACGGAGATATTAAGGGTCAAAGTTCCAACTGTTTGACAAGTATTTTTTTAAATACAAGTTTTTAATGTAAGATTTTTACTTTTAACACCTCCACGACCCCCGTACTATTCAATCCGTCCATCAGCACAATGTTTTGAGTGCGATACATAGAGTTCTACCACAAAACATGATTTTACACCCCCCAAAAAAAAGTCGTTTCCCAGCATTAATTTTTACGTAAAGTTACTTAGTTTCATGTACAGAATGCTTGGTTTACGGCTTCGTGATGAGGTGATTTACACGGTGTATACTTAATGTAATAGTTTCTTACCAACACCATTTTCATCAGGTAATTCGATATGATTAAGGGCCATATATACACATTCATGTTCTTTGAGCGTTCTCGATAGTAGTACTACTCCAGTGAAGGACAGGTTTTTAGGGAACTCGGCACCCTGCCTGGTCTTCGGTTGACAGTAGCTGGCCGAATCCGCCTTCCACCACTCACATATTTCCATGAGCCGCCAAGGTGTATTCTTATCGAGATCGCACGAAGCCTGCAACATGTAAAATTAAATTACGTTACTATAATGTTCACACTAAACGGAGGTTAACGTTTTCGCTTACAACGCAATTTAATAATAGGTATAAACGTCATACTGAAAGAACTCATAGCTTGGTTTGGTCATGCCCTTCATTTTTTTGTCAATTCAAATGGCTGCTATGTCAACGTGCAATAAGGAAATAAGCCCGACTATATATTAAAAAATACATAATGTAGTAAGGTTTTGAATCTGCTAAAATATATATATATATATATCCAGGTGGAACGGAAAGGGTATATACATCCTTAAGGGTGTGCTACAGATCATCAAATTGAATATGTTCAGTTTGATAGTCTGTAGCAAACCCTTGAGTATATACCCTTATATGTATAGTGTGTATATACCCTTTCCGATACACCCTGTATATATTAAGGAAAGTTTTACGCCGGACTCTTTTAAAAGTACCTACCTTCGCACGTTTTTGCAAATGAGATTATGCTAAAATTTACTTAAGTACTCGGTTGTCTTTTTGAATGAGCATAAGTTCTTTGTAGCAATAGCTGTTTTATTTTATGGTCGTGGACATAACATTATAAATACTTAAATGAGATATTTCTGAAGATAATGTTCAGCACATTCAGTACAGTTGTTCTAATTTGTGTGTGTGTAACTAATTTATTAAGACTCGTAAAAGATATCATACATGATACCCACAAGATATAATAATTTGAACTTATATACCTCACAATCACTATTGAGTGGTTCTTTAGTCAGTTCTGTAAGCTGTGCAGTGTTGTTACTACACAGTTTGTAGTTTACATTTTTATCTATGCACGTCATGTTAACTTTTTCACTACCTATAGCAGTAGCGAGCTTGGTGTTGTTACACTTAAAAGAGCAGGGTTCATTGACATCTACGTATCCGGCACCGAGGCGGCAATGAGGACTGAATATATGACCTGAAACAATTAAAAACTAGATTTGACCTATTATTTCAAATTATAAATTGTGTCTGAAAAAGTCACATAATATAAATTGTAGCTGCAATGCCGCCGATGTACACCGTTGAAAGTGAATTAGAAGATAAAGAAATTCGCAATATGTTATATCGTTAACAATATTCCTTATGCTTAAGGTGAATCGCGACAGCTTAGACCACGAAATTCTAATTTTCTTCATTTTCTACGTTTTTGCAATATACCAACAGTCAGTGTCAGGCTGTATGATGAACAAGAAAAGATTCGAAATCGTAATACGCATGTATTTACAGAATTATAATAATTAAAGTAAAGAATACAACTTCTACAAGTTCATTTAATCCAATTAAACGATTATTTTTATTTGAAATTGTCATTCAATGGGCTTAAATAAACTTAAGAGGGTTGTGCTGATGATTTGAATTATTATAATTCTATAAAGCCATATTTTATACGGCCGCGAATCGTATTTCAATCAACATGCAACTTAACACTGCCGTAAAAATTGCAAAAAAAAGTACTTAAGCATAACTAAGTTTGAATTTCGCGGGCCACCCATGCGCATCCACCTCAATGTTAAAATTCGCATTGCACTTATCTTATAACAATTTTGCCTAAAGCTAGTAAATCCGTGGTTACTTGCGCTGAAAAACATCGACATGGTGGAATTTGATAAATAAGGCATAATTAGAATGAAATACCTCCACAAACAAAAAAAAAAACAGTAGCTTCTCACCATCCATGGTCACATTGTTAGCAGCGATGTAGGCACAATTATCTGCGCGCAACGTAACGTTACTGACTGTTGAAGAATATCGTATGTTGTCCGTGTTGTTGTAGCAGTACTGTGGGATATGCCAGTGCTCACAGACAGTCTGCCACATTTTAGGCGACGTCATGTCACAGTTCATCTGTAAATCATTGATTCTTTATTAGCAATTAAAAATATTAATGATGGAAGCTGATAGCGTTTGATTTAAGACTTAATAAAAAACCTTGATGTCTGTACCGCCTTATTTGACGAAAAAGTTGCTCCGATATTAATTGATTCAAACTGACTAATAGTAGATCAGTACGTAAAGTATATTTTTCTTACTATACCATACCGGCAACAATAGGGATGACGACTATTTCGCTCCGTATCAGAAGGACAATCTAGTAAAATGCCCTTGTTTTGTTTCCTTTGTCTATCCGTTAGATTATTAAAAAGTCTAGGACATTTATAATTTTTTTTCTTTTTTTACGAAATAAAAAAAAATACCATCGAGTTGAAATGGCAAATTACGATTGAGTTGAAATGGCACATGACGTCACGGTTGAGTAAATTTTGTACCTAGTTGTGACGTAGTGAGCCCCCACTCTCCAACTTTAATGCATTTTAACTAAGTCATTTTTAGTTAATTTGATAAAATAAAAATAAGTATTTTGGATTACCTGACGGACAAAAAAGTTCGTTTTCTTTACCCAGTCATCATCCTTAATCGACATAATTATAGCCTCTTTCAATCGGCCATGTGACCATTTCAGATAACAAACACGAAATAAATAAAACTGTGATCAGTGCTATTTACCTTCGATGTTATGTGGTGACCCTGAAAAAGTCCTGAATCTGGAGCACTGCCATATTTGAAACAATCGCAATAGTTAAATGTACTTACTTGACAAATTGCGGTTGCGTTAGGGCTTAGGCTATTCAGCGAATTTACTTTGCAAGTGTCGACTGACTCCGCATTTTTGTAACAACTCTGCAGCATAGTAAATCCACCATTGCAGTCCAATTCAACCGTTAAAGTTCTATTTTCTGGTAAGAAATATATTGCTCCAAAACTAATTATTGTTAGAATTTGAAATAGTATAAATATCAGTTTTTGCTTCTTAAATCTGAAAGAACATACTTTATCACTGTTTTTGTTAATCTACAATGCTATGATACTTATGAATGTCGAGCAGAGCAGTAACTAATGCCCATCTTTTAACCGAGTGTGTTTAAAAAAAAATCTTTACGACATTATTTTTTTAATAGTGAAATGGCAATAAACGAAAAATCTGTATTACTGAGCCCTCAGTCTAAAGAGGCCACGGAAGGTGATGAATGGAAAATAACTAAATTTATGCCCCCACTTGTGTTGCTCGGTAACACACACGTGCTTCTTGTTTTTCTCTTAATATTTATGATCAAGTGTGGTCCTTCTATCGATTGATTGAATACGAGCTACAATGGTGTCTGGCTTGTTACTCACAATAGGTAGGTAAAATCAATTAGCTCGTCACGATAACATAATTATTATAGCTGTGGCAATATATCCGCGGATTAATGTGTGTCCAAATTTTATTTAGGTGTCACACATGGCAGTCAAATGGCTGCGCTGTTGGTGGAAATGCACTGAGATTAGAAAATACGTAAACAACATCCATATATGTACATACACAAGTTGATATTGCCCCACTCTAGATAATATTGTCGCTATAACTAAATGTATCGATTTGAGCGGTATCATAGCGTGTTAATGCTTTCTGATACTAAACTAGAACGAATGTATATAAATGATATAAGGGTCATCATATCTATGGAAGAGCATTGAAAAAGCGTACCATCTATTTCACATAAAATGCCAGCCTAGAAACAACTAGTCAAATATGGTTTAAGATGCCATATAAATAGATTAAGATAAGTAGATTGGGTGTTGATTATACTCAATATAAAGAATTAAAATGTTAATAAAACCATATATTTTACCTGTCGGCAATTACGCCAAATAGAGGTTTAGCGATAAGACCGCATATTGGCAGTACAGTGTAAATTAATCCTACTGTTGTAGATGAGAATCCCAGTTGACGTGCATAAGTCGACAAATATGGAACTAGTGGTGCTGTACCTGGAAGCAAATGAAACACACTATTAGGGCCTTGTAGCGTATGTGTGAGAAAAAGATGGAGCTACACATGACGTCTAGCTGCAACTCTTTCCCACATTGAATAACGATTAAAACTGCTTTGAGGCCATAGTAAGTCACCAGTTCACCCGTGAAAGTAAATTGGCAAGTCAGTGAATGGACGAAGGAGTAAGTTCTTACAATCCAATGATGTTATGCAAACATCTAGAAAGATGCAAAGCTCCAGCCGTTGGGAGTGGTATACTTAAAATTATGATACATTATATTAAAATTAATTGTTGGTCTGGTCTGCAAGAGCACCTGTAGATTTTGGTTAAGCTTACGATACTCGAGTGGGTTTAAGTTTTGTTTACTTAACTTTTTTATAATACTAGCTGATCCCAGCATGCGTTGCAATGCACTTGTTCCTACCCTCTACGACCTACCTAAGAACCTTCCTAGGTATTAAAAACATTACAAAAAAAATTGAATCGGTTAAATCGTTCTCGAGTTACGGCGTGACCAAAGGTAACAGGGAATTATTTTTATATACCTAAGTATATGGATATAGAATTACCTATAGATAAATAGATTAAATTCTCAGTAATACCTGTCGGGTCGCTCGGGACGCTCACGCAGGAGGTTTGCATGGAGCGGTGCATGCTAGGCATAAATCTGATAGATCGAGTTCCTAACGATGAAATCCGAAGACGGTCGACGAAGTTCAAAGGTTTTCGAAATTGGAAATCGTGTTACGGAACTCAAATGGACTTGGGCAGGACACCTAGCAAGGCGCGGTGATGGCAGGTGGACTAAAGCTATCACCGAATGGCGTCCAAGAACTACAAAAATAAATGTAGGTCGTCCGGTGGCCAGATGGGCAGACGACATAGTTGTCATAGGGGTAAATATCTGGATGACGCTGACGACGCACAGAACCGTGGAGATTGGCACAAGAAAAGGGAGGCCTATACCCAGCAGTGGGTGAATTCAGTCTGTGGATGATGGTGAAGATGACCTGTCGAGTCTAGATTTATGTTCAAATAATGGCAATGAACGCGCCACATATTCAAGAGATTTAGATTTCTGTCATAACTGGTGAAATGCCAGCCGCACGGTGTCAGTCATTTGAAAATAAAGTGGTGAGTATCTGTAGCAAGAATGTGATGACATCAGCAAAATATATGCGTGTGTATGATTGATTACACACATCATTTGTGATTATGCCATAATTTCATGGAATTCACCCAATCTTTCTAATTTGTTTTGCAGATAAGTAAAAGGTACATAATAATATAAATATGAAGCTAATTAACACACAACTACAGAATGTTTGAATGGAACAGGCTCCATTATTAGTAGTTACTACATACATATGACTACTTTGATAACACAGTAACCCAACTCTCAATCTGTGAACAGATGGTGTAAACATAAATGTCATTAAATAATGCCTATTGGACGATTGCTGGTTCAGACTACAAATATGTCATTGATGCTTTTGTTTATATTTTTTTAGTCTAGTACATTGATTTCTTTCTTTTATAAAAAACAAGGCTGTAATTCTGTGAGCCAATAAAAATGATCATTAAAAGTTTGGTAACTTGATAGTGTTATTTGATATAAGTTGGCAAGATTTAAAGGAAATCTACTTTATCCATCAATACTAATATTTTAATTTGTTTATTAATTATTTGAGGTTAATGTTTGTGAGTTAGTAAGTAAGAGGTAATCTCTGAAACTACTTAAGTATACAATTTAAAAGTTATGTCATTAATAGAAAGCTACAATGTTGCAAAGTGCTAAGTCATGTGTTTCAAAGGAGCAAAATCAAAGGCAGCTGGTACTTAATGTATCTATTACAGCTGAAGTGGTATTCGTGTGGACATATTAAGAAATAAAGGGATCAACCAGAGCTTTAAATAAAAAAAAAAAAATCGTAACATTACCTTCATTTGTCAGTGTTACCGTTAATATTAAAATAACGTTAATATCTTAACGTTATTTTTGCAAATTTTTATAACCGTTAAGTGCAACAAACCTTGCGAACGCCGCATTTCGTGGGTCGCTAGGTCATGGTTGAGGGAGTCAGTATATGGTTAGCAACTTAGCATGTCACATACCACACACAACCTTGAATGTGACCGGGTTTTAGCTAAATTAACGGTACAGTAACGTTATTATCGTATATTAGGTTAATTGTATTTAACGTTAAATTACTGGTAATGTTATCAATTAACGTTATATTTTTGTAAAGTTAATAAGGTTATCTCATTGGAATTAACGTTAAGTAACGGATATTATTTTGTTAGTTGGTAACGTTAACAAGCCCTGGGATCAATAGACCAAAGAAGTACTAGAATGATATTCAATGGTGAGAAGAGTAGAGGCTGGCATAATGGTAGAAGGAAGACATGCCTGATTGAATTCACAAATCCTGTCACTACTAAGTCCTTTTCGGGGAGGTGTCTAGGCTAGCTAGCATAGCAGAAACAGGTACTTCAATAAGTTCTGTTCCGTCAGGGGTACCTAGATAAATCGTAATGTATTTAGAATATGAAAGGGATTTTGTCAAAATGGGCGTAATTTCAACAGAATTATAATATAAGTAACCAAACACACTTAAAACTAGGTACTTAATTATTAAAAATAAAGTCATCCTAGCCTTTTCCCAAACTATCTTGGGGTCGGCTTCCAGTCTAACCGGATGCAGCTGAGTACCAGTATTTTACATGAAGCGACTGCCTATCTGACCTCTACAACCCAGTAACTGAGTAATACGATACCCCTTGGTAAGACTGGATGTCAGACTTTTTGGCTTCTGGCTACTCGTAACGACTGTCAAAGATCTACAAATGACAGCCGGGACCAACGGCTTCACGTGCTTTCCGAGGCACGGAGGATACTCGGTATGTACTTAATTATGGTCACCCATCCACGGACCAACCTCGGCAAGCACGGCTTAACCTTAAAGATCGACCCGGGCGGCTGTTATTATTTAGCCACGAGCTCCTCAAAAATAAAGTGTTAAGCTTTAATTAGTAGTGTTTGTTTTTATTAAGGGTTGGTTATGTAGCCCCATTGCTGCCTGCTGGCTATATCTTGCTAAGAACCAAAAAAGTGGAAAATAAGGAGGAGGCCTTTACCTGACATAACTAATAAATAAATCTGCAAATGAATACTATTGCGACAACTACCAAAAGTCGCTGAAGACCAGAGGTAGAGCCAATTGATTTAGTTTGAGAATTTGTCCAAGATCTGACTACAATAGCAATTTGTTTTTAAAGTAGATCACATTGTAATTATTATATACAAAGGGCAGCAAAGTCCTAATATTCACAATGAACTGTTAAGGTCATGTAAAATCCCTCGCCCCCTCACCCCTTTGTTCATCTAAATTTAATATAAATTTGAATAATAGCAAATCTTTGTCAAAATGTATAAAAGGCAATACAATAAAGGTACTTGTACTTCATTTCATTTATTTCTATTCTCTGGCTACTTGGGTACTAGGTGTTTTAGAAAGAAGTGAAGTCCTAAATAAGTTAGATAATTTGGATATAACAATTTTGTTGGTCTTAAGCCCAGAATTCATAGAAAATTGCCCGCATTCCTTTTCACAGTTTATCTTTGTGAATTGAAAGATCTAACTTATAATGGTACCAACACCTATTCTGCTATTATTATCAGTCCATGTAGTACCATTGCTGTGCATAGGCCTCCCTTCCCACCTTCCTCTATCAAATGCAAGTAGGAGACCCAGACCCAGTGGCTAAGTTGCTAAAAATTATTAATTTTATTATGGGAAAACTACTAGTTGTTTTACTATTGAAACTAAGTAGCTTTTGCTTTTTAGCTTGCACATACTTAAAGCACTCAATGCCCACTATAATTAGTTTCAACTTACCAGCATTGAAGAAAAAGAAATGCCCCTTAATTGGTAGCAACTTCTTGTTGACTTGCATTTTAGAAGGCAACATTTAGGAGCTGTAACAAGAAATTAAGTTATTCAGTATTTTACTATGGAAATGTTCATAAGAAACAAAAACAGGGTTGGTAGAGTTATCTGACTAGGTGACTGTTTTTTTCTTTAAATTTTTTATTGGTCTCACACAAAGTAGCAGTATTATATGTTTTAACAGTCAAGGACTTAGGTATTGATAAACCAACTGAGTTCTAAAACATTTGATTGTAAGGACTGACTGTGATGTGTGTAGCTTGATCTTTATCACATAAACAAGTTTCTCTAAGATGGACCCTCTGACCTTAAGTCTAAGTTGTTTCATTGCATTCTGACGTCCGAAAAAGAAATAGGATACACATTTCTGGGAAACGCTTATTCAAACACATGTTCATATAGCTAAATAGGATAACTTCATTGTAAGTTCTTAACAAAAAATACAGGTAAACCACAACGCTAACAAAAACCACTAACTTCAAGTTATAAATAATTAAGCTACGCAAACTTACGAAAATATTCCAATAAATAGATCGTCTCTAATTCAAGCAGAGTCGATAGGATAACTTGTAAACACTGAACCGTAGCATGGACGCGGCTTATAAAAATGATAAAGTTATCTGAGATAATGATAACCACGCAGTGAAATCTATCGACCTCATTAATAATATTGACATTCACAATACGCGACCTCACAGCGCGAAGAACTTCGTTTGATATGAAGATTACATGATTTTCTAATAAAAAAACACGTGCAGCCAATGAAATGACGAGACGTGATTTGACATTGACTAAATTGACAACATAAACTGTAAACATTGAAATGACAGCTGACATATGTCGTGCTTACATTGCCACAGTCAAAATATCCCGAAATCGACTAAATTGTGTGTACAAAGATATTTGGCGCGTGGCCAAACGCAGAACTAACTGTTTATTTATGTTGGGAAATTGGAGCCAACTGATCATAATATTGTTTTTTCAGTACGCACGCCGACCAATCAAACTATAAAAAACCAATTTATGCGTATCGCTTATTGTATTGAATATCTTTGCAAAGCGAGGCCATGTTATACTAGATATGTATAGCTCGCTATATCACTTTGTGTACATTTCACACGTAACCAGATACTAGTAGTTGTTCATTATAAACTGGAGCTTCATGGGAAGTATTGCCCGGCTAAATTATATAGTCCCAGACAATAATACTGCCCACTACCGCCGCAATTTCATAAAAGTATACTCTATTAGAAATTCTAGGCATTCTTTGACTCCGTTTTCACCAATCATTACCAACAGCGCCATAATGTAAACATCACTCGAGTGGCAAAGGATCTTTGTAGCACTGTAGACTAAAATTGTAAGCTTGGTTTACACAGAGAAGAATAAGCCTTAAAGTGGGCATAGCTGGACTTACTATTGTGCAAAAGTATATTGGCCACAAGACCATACACATTAAATTTAAAAACATTATTGCAAAACAAATAACCAACTTCCAAAAACAAACACTAAAAAGTGGAAAATTACTTTCGGAAGTCAGTGACTTTTGTTTTTTTCATTGACTTTTGGCCACCGCATTCTGAAAATAAAGTTATTTTCCACTTTTAAGTGTTTTTTTTTCGTTTTGGAAGTCGTTTATTTGTATTGCAAAAATAAAAAAATATTCGATTTTTAGAGTTTCGCTTTTTAGAGAGCACTTGCGACACACAATGATGTTTTATGAATAATAATACACAAGTCTGTCGGTGAATGAACTAGTTTTTAACTGAACTGTTTTCTTCTAAAAAAGGAGGTAGTTATGTATTAGACCAGCATCTTTTTTTTTCATGTATGTATATTATAGTATCTGCTTACTACAGATACTTTATACTCACATTATTTTATCATCCATATTCATACTTTTATTGGTTTTACATTAGCATATTACCAATCATTTCGTTTTTATAAATATTTTCTTTATATCCTTTGTTGTGACATGTTTACTTCAAATTTGTCAGATGTCATTTACTTTTATTTTTGATTCTTACCAGCCAAACTCTCTATGAAGGTTTCATTTAGATTATATATTACTAAAAATTATTATCATCAATTCGTTAGTTCAAATTGTTGTATTTTATAGTTAATTGCGAATATTTGCTGTGTAAAGATATTCTGAGTTATATTTATAAAAATATTATGTGCAAGGTTTTTGACCAATTGTTACTGGCTGCTTTGAATACTGGCAGGTTGCGTCTTACTAGAGCACAGCAGTTTTGAATCTGAGAAAGAAAATTTGAAGAAAAGAAACGGAGGAGGAGAGATAAAAGGGATTTCTGACGGATGCCCTGGTTCTAGTCTGGAGTTAAGAGTTCGGTTCAGTCTGGAGACGAGAAATCAGTATAGTTTGAAATCAAGCAAACAGCTAAGTCTACAGTTTGGAGTCAAGATCTGTCATATCTTGAGTTTAGAGCACAGCCTGGTGGAGTCAAGGAGCGGTCTTCGTTTGGTGCTGCCTCGGCTGCTGCTAGCTGCTGCTGGAAGCTGCTCTGCAAACTGACGAGCCTGGCACTGGGGCTCGGTACGTGTCTACTGGAAGCTGCTCTGCGAACTGACGAGCCTGGCACTGGGGCTCGGTACGTGTCTACTGGAAGCTGCTCTGCAAGCTGACGAGCCTGGCACTGGGGCGGTACGTGTCTGCTGGTGGGTCCTGCCAAGCCGCCCTGCATCAAGTTCGTCGTGGTCAAGCTCATCTTGATCAAGCCAGCTTTCTACAACTGGATGTTTGTCTTCAGTTAATATCACACTTAGAGATTTGTGGAGTCATTCAAATCATACCCGGTTAACCTGCCCTTCACTTTTTTATTAATTTATTGTATTTTTCATATCATCATTTATTAAATTCATTTTCCCTTTATAACATTTTTTAATGTATACAAGCCTGCTTATTCTTTTCTATCTATGTGACAAGCAAGTTTGTTACAATATGTACACCTATTTCTCCGTGATTACTGGTCCGATTTAGATAATTCTGTTTTGATTTGGTAGAAGAAGCTCGAGCCGTGGTCCCGTATGAGTTTTTTTTTTAATTTTCTTAAGTACTTTTTGAATTATCCTCGTTATCGTTAAGCAATTTTTCTTTTTCGTATGTATGATCGATGTGCTAATAATTGTCTAGTTACAGTGCAAAATTGATACTTGATCAGGATTTATGTGAGATACCACTACTCAAAAGGGCAATTATTAAAAGTAAAAACGTTTAGTGTGAGCCACTTGCAGCGTCATTATTTTAAGTAAGGTGGTCACTATGTGTGATTGTCAAATTTCTGTAGTGTGCTGTATGTGTTTACCACGCCTCTCACAAAAAGTGGCAGAAAACTTTGTTGTACGATTAGATCCTTGACGCTTCCATAGCTTATTATTCTATGGGCTTACATAGACGTTATAATGGATTCAGTGAAAACCGACTACAGATTATTGAAATGAGAGAACCTGTCTTCGGCTTTCCAATATGATTCCTATCTCGTGATGGAATTAAATATTATTGTTACGTATGTGGTTTTGGGTTCGATTCCCCGGTCGGGCAAAGTCTGATTAATTCATCAATAAATTATTGATCGAAGGTGAGATCACATTTTCGCGCAAAGATCACGCCATTTCGTGGGTTTCTATCTTATTCAGTCCTACCTACTACCTGCCTACTACCTGTCTACTACCTGCCTACTACATTCCTACTACCTGCCTACTACCTGCCTACTACCTGCCTACTATCTGCCTACTACCTGCCTACTACCTGCCTACTACCTGCCTACTACCTGCCTACTACCTGCCTACTACCTGCCTACTACCTGCCTACTACCTGCCTACTACCTGCCTATTACCTGCCTACTACCTGCCTACTAGGTAAGAATAACTAGGTGTCTACTTTTAGATTGTACTTAATGATGATTGAACCGTTGTTGTAAAGCTTTATCTTATTATACATTATTATTATTTTATCTTATTGTATTAGCAACAGATGGTAGTATGGTCACGGATTGTTCAAGTGCCAATAGCGTAAAAAAAGCACTGCGCTCCATGAGCACGTGCTGTGGTGTTTCGTCCGCCTCCATGCATCCTCTGCACAGGGGGCTGTCTGTCACACCTATGGTAAATAGGTCTTTGTTTAGGGGACATATTTTTAAGCATTGTAATACACGTAGACATAAGAAACAAGGGCACAAAACGAAACAAGACCTGGATTGTTAGTGTACATCTTATGACAGTGTACACAACAGTGCTTACAGAAGGTAGCGACAATGAGTGTTTCACACCCAGTTCAAAAATAGGTACACCAACTATACGGGTAAAAAAAGGGTAAAAATATTTTAGCATGCCGGATAGTTTAGTTTTTTTTTTTACTATGAATACAGATGTAAAAGGTGGCAGGCTAGACGAAAATCTATACAAGGTGTTGTTTTGCATCCTCGTCAAAATTCAGGAGGTTGTCACAAAAGACGTAAATAATCAATTTAAATTACGGTACCTAGTTAACAGTGAGATTAGTTGTATGTGTTGAAGAAACCCTTGAAGCGGGTTAGTCCATCTAGTTATACTATTAGTTATACAATATAACAGAATGGACAAAAAAAGTCTTATTTGTTATACTGCACCATCTAGTTATACTATTAGTTGTACAATATAACAGAATGTACAAAACATATCCTATTTGTTATACTGGATTCGAAAAAAATTAAAGAGGTTTGTAGCTATACCTATATTTTGACAGTTATAAATAAGAAAAAAAGCTCGTTCTATCGTCAACTTTGTATGTATGTATCTCTGACCTAGAAAGGAGTCAAGAGCAAAAACATCACAGAAAAAAAAAAAAAAGATTAATTTCGAAAAAAAAAAATGTGGATTGATGACTGGATGGTGACTACTACAACATGGGAAGAGTTGCGAAAAAATCTCATCACCACGTTTGAACCCGAAAGTAGATACTCCCAGGACATGTTCAGAGAACATGTTTATGATGCAACAAAAGACATCGCGGAGTTCTTATCACGTGCTTGGATCTTGTGGCGAAGAGTCACCAAGGAGAAACTGGGAGATGAGCACGCTGTGGAAACTGTGATTGGATGCGTTAATGACGAACGGTTGCGCATCGAACTGATGAATGCCAGGGCAACCACTGTCCCTGAGCTCATCTCAGTTGCAAAATTCATTCGGAAGATGCGAAGTCATCCAAGCTCCAGTCCTACAACATATAACAAACGTTGACGGTTTTCGGATAATACACCAACAACAAGCGCCATATATGTAAGAAGACAAACCACTCCACTTACGACTGCAGATTCAAACCTTCGGAGTCTAAACCTGAAGCTAGCAATAAGGATTCGAAAACAACAGCCGCAAACACAACGAACGAAAAACCAAACGTATCAACTGCCTGTACCTATTGCAAGAGACCAGGCCACACTAACGAAACTTGCTTCAAACGCGAACGTTGTTTGACTTCCAATGTGAACTGCGTAGCAAGCCATAAGCTGGCTCCTATCAACATCAAAATAGGTGAAAGGACTTTTCAAGCCGTCGTTGACAGCGGGTCGGAGTGCTCAATTCTCGGAGAATCGGTTCCCAGAAAAAATGAATCGGTGTTTCAGATGTTTCGGTTTTTTTTTTAGTTTTTTTTTTGCGTTTTATTTCAAATTCAGTATTACAAATAGGACATGTTTTGTTCATTCTGTTATATTGTACAACTAATAGTATAACTAGATGGTGCAGTATAACAATCCAGACTTTTTTTGTCCATTCTGTTATATTGTATAACTAATAGTATAACTAGATGGACTAACCCCTAGTTTTGGGGAAAGAACGATGCGACAGCTCAGTTCGAATCAAGCAAAGAGTAAAGGAATCAAGGCAGCAATCCGTTCTCATCTCGAATACGTGATATTTTTTGGCTCGAATGTCCAGTGACCCAGTGTGTGTGCTTAATAATTTTGTAATAAGATCCTGATTATATTTTTGTGAAATTAGTCGTTTGATTCTCCTCGCTCGATCATCCACGCTCTAGTAAAATCGACTATGGATCTATATAAATATTGTGGACTGTACTGGAAGAGAGTGACGAGACTGAAATGAAAAGAAGCCGCTACAATGAACTACGCTTTATTGGAACGTGTCATCGGTGTGGTACATCAGGTCATCGAGCTCTAGACAATCTAGAGCAACTACGAAGACTGCTGAACAGCCTCAGCGTGTCTAGATCGCAAAGGGAGCCACGAGAAACCAGCTGTCAGCGAGGTCCACCTGTGCGTGCGAAGACCGGCAACCGGCACCTTTACTACGTCTGCGGATGAGCTCCTTGCCTTTCTTTTCGATAGTGGTTCCGCCTGTTGGTTGGTGACTTCAGACTTGGCTAGCAGGCTACCGGGTACAATATTTAATGAACTTGTATATCTCACGGGTATTGGAGATAATAATGTAGTGAAGTGTGACTCGCGAATAATTAGCTCCATCAATGTTGAAGGCTTTCAATTAGATCTACTATTTCGTGTAGTTTCCAACGCTATTATTAGTGAACCGGATATTATAGGCAGGGATATTTTTGACAAGTGTGTTAATGTCAAAATTACCACTGAACACATTTTTACTAGATTGTCCTTCTGATACGGAGCGATTCATTTCTCGTTACATAGTAGCTGTCTCGTTAAGTTGGCATTGTAGAGAAATCCAGTCATTATGATTTTACTAACATTGCTACAGATTTATAAGGTAAACATACGGTAGCTCGTCATGTTATTACAAAAATACCGCGAATTCTTCATAGAAGGCATACCGACATGTCGCGCAGCAGAAAAAGAGATATCCCGAAAAAAAAAAAAAAAAAAAAAAAGGGATAAAATAAGACATCTTTTAAAAGCAGGAGTCATTCGCGAGAGCACCTCACCCTTTGCCAGTCCGATACTACTCGTTAAAAAGAAAGATAGCTCTGATAGAATGTGTGTAGACTATAATCGCGAGCTCAATGCTAATACCCGTCCAGAACATTACCAGTTACCGATTAATGATGAGCAAATAGACCGTCTTTATGGTGCTTGTTATTTTTCGTCATTAGACATGGCATCAAGCTATCACCATATTCTGATAGATCCCGACGGCAACAGCTTAGCTCGTACAGCTTTTATGACGCAGAACGGATGGGCGTTGGGGCCGAATAGTTCTGGAATCGCAACCGCGAACTGGAGGACGAAGCATTGGAAGGCCTCCCACTAGGTGGACCGATAACCTGGTGAAGGTTGCGGGGATCCGCTGGATGCGAGGCGCACGGGACCGGTCAATGCAGCGTCACTTGGGGGAAGCCTTTGTCCAGCAGTGGACGTCTTTCGGCTGAAATGACGATGATGATGAACCTAGCTAGAGCTTTGTTAATACACCTTTGGTAGACCGATGCCGCATTTCGTAGGTCAAAGGACAATAGCAAGGAACTCTTATTGCCCCTGCCTTGGCAATTCTTCGGGCTACATCGGTAACCTTAGTTCTCTTGCGGATGTCCTCATTTCTGATTCGATCACGCAAGGAAACTCCGAGCATAGCCCTCTCCATTGCCCTTTGGGTGACTTTAAGCCTTCTGATGAGGCCCATTGCGAGCGACCACGTTTCGGTCCCGTATGTAATCACTGGCAATACACACTGGTCATAGACTTTCGTCTTGAGACACTGCAAGATCTAGGTTAGTTTAAAGATACGGTGGCAATGGCCTAAATGGATGACGGCCTCTATTATTCTGATGACGTCACGAGCGGCCTTACGCGCCAGTCAAGTTCGTCAATTTTTAAGTCTCGTATCTTATTTTTGGCTTTTTATTCCAAATCATACCTCTATACCCCCTTACAAAACTTGAAGCTCTGATAAAATGGACGAGTCAACATAGTGAGATCCACAAAACCATTGTCAGCATATTGACATCAGAGCCAGTCTTGACGATCTTTGATCCCAAATCCCCAGTAGAGCTTCATACAGACGCGAGCTCAGAAGGGTATAGTGATCGCACTAGAGATCGACATCGACTAATTCAGTGTCGCAATAATCTGCCACATGTTATACTCGTTACCATTCATACGATTTTCCCTACCTTGGCGGCTTCCCTACATTGATAGTGTATTTCATACACTATCTGTATGGACAGCACTTCACCGTTAACACGGACTGTAATTCTCTTAAGGCGTCCAAGTGTAAAGCAAAACTTACACCCCAAGTCCACCGATAGCGGGCCATCCTCCAGGCATATGACATTGACATTTTCCACAAGCAAGGGAGTAGCATGGAACTTGCCGATTTCCTGTCCCGAAAACCACTCGCCGAACCTACTGCTAACTATCCCGATGCCAACCTGTCCAAAAGAAACAAGTAATTTGTTAAACTTCATCAGGGTTGGATGACAGTTGAACAGAAGAGAGATAGCGAAATACAGGACTTAATTTACGAGCACAACAACAAAGAACTTCTTGAAGCCGTTGCCTAAACCTACGATGTTCGAAAAAGGATACTTTATAGAAAAATTTTGCGTTACAAAAGTAGCTATTGGCTCCCCGATGTACCGCTATCCCAATGGCGCGTTTAATTATTTGAAGATTATTTGACAGTGAATGTCAACCGGATATGCCAAGCGCCATCTGTTGAAGTTGTCGGTTGTTATTCACTCTGATGCAACACCAAGCGCTAGTTTTAGGGAAAGAACGGTGCGACAGCTAAGTTCGAATCGAGGCAGCAATCCGTTCGTATCGCGAATACACGCTACGTTTTTGGTTGAGTGTCTAGTGAAGTAGTGACTGAGTGTCTCTAATTATTTTGTAATTTATAAGATACCGATTATATCTTGTGAGAAATACGTCGTTTGATTCTCTTCGCCAGATCACCCCACGTCCTAGCAAAATCGACAATGGATCTAAATGATATTGTGGACTGTCCTTTTTTTATGATGGGAAATCATCAAATGACACCTCCCTCTCTGGTCGGAGCGTAAGGGAGTCAGACTTGTACTGACTAAAACCCATCCATGCTCCTTCTTAGCCCTTTATGTTCCAGGGCTACGGTATCTCTTTCGAACAGTCCCGCAGCCCTGGCAGGCATCGGCCCTCTCAGACCCCTTCCGATTTGCTGACATCTCCTTGGGGCGCGCGAGGAACACGAACGCGCCGTCGTTACGGCCTATCGTCATAAGACGGACGGACGGTGAGCTAGCCCATTACACACCGTCCGCAGGCCCGCCAGGGGCCACTGGGTGGCCCCACCACCCGGGGCGTCTCCCGCGGCGGCTGGGACGCGAGGTTCTCTCCCTTTCACGTTTCGCCGCCTCCTTCGCTAGCATGACTGCTTCGCAGAAGGAGGCGACGGCTTCCCATTCCCTCTCACTCCGGACCATGGATTGAACCAGGGCCGGACGCGAGAGCTCGCCGCCGCCAATTCCCGTTACGAGGACACTGTGGTGCTCAGACCAGGCGGAGCAGAGCTCCACGGTGTGCTCCACCGTGTCCTCCGGACGATCCTCGTAGTGGTGACTCCCGGGCGTTTCCTCCCGCCCGTTTCGGTGCAGGAACCTCCCGAAACAACCGTGTCCGGTGAGGACCTCCGTCAGGCGCAAGGTTAGGGCGCCGTGGCGCCTCTCCAGCCACTCCTCAAAGAGGGACTTATCGGGTTGCGATAGTCGCTAGACCATGTCGCCATGAGATCGCGCCGGAGGTCTGTTTTCCCCCTGGCGCGCGGCAACAGCCTGCTTAGTGCCTCCGCGCGCCATTCGCGCAGGCGCGCGAGTACTATCGCCGCCAGATCCCATGGCGGCAATCCAGCCAAGAGACTCGCCGCCTCGCCGCCGGAGATCGTGCGGTATCCCCGGACTAGCCTTACGGCTAACACTTTTTGGGGCGCGTCAGGGGCGGCTCACACCGGTGGACTGTCCTGACGTCCCTTTATATGTTTTTACGTTGTTTGTATTTAGAAAATACGGAGCGACAGACCTGAATATACGAAAGACTTGAATTAAAAGGGCGGCACTCGTTCCATCCCTCGCAGTCTGCCGCCTCGAGTCAGTGGTGTAATGAAATACGTCACTGCTTCGTTGTTCTTGTTTTTACAACACAGTCCCGATGGCAAAAGTAATTATTTGATTAGATTTCTATGACCTGACGCTGCGCCGCTCGCCGCCTCCTAGAGTGCTAGATTCACTCTCTGCCGCTCCCTGAAACCAGCCGCCACGGGCTATGTCCCCCCCCCCCGCTCCTGCCGTCCACCCTACGCCAATGCAAGAGGGTTTTGTATTATTTTACTACGGAGTTTTTCACTTAGCAAAGAATACAATCTGTGTTGTTACATCCTTTACATCTTAACATTCCTCCAAAGCCTTTTACTAGGCTCCCACACATATCAACCTCATACCATTCAGTAGATGTTATTAATACAGGTACACCATTCATAGTATTTATAGTAAATGTGTTAGTACTTATATATGTTTTTGCACAACCCACATTTACTTTTATTGGTGTTTCAAGACAATATTATATTCCATTGTTAAAACTTGAACCCTGTTGCGAGGGATCTATGATATTGGTAGGTTGGAAGAGTTGGTTGGAAGGTTGCTGCCAGTGTCTACAACTTTCTTTACTTACGATATTAATTATACACATACGACATGTTTTTATTTTTTTGTGCCTGTATCTTGTTAAATATTATTATTTGAATTAACATTTTTAAACAGTCACCTCATCTTAATATCCATTTATGACGTGTAAACTACCTAATTATTTTAGATTAATTGCGGCATTTCGTAGATCATGCTGCAACGCCGCTAATGCTGTTTCCGCTATAGAGGTAGGTATCTACTTCATTCTTTGTTGGAGGCCACTGTTATTTAAAATCTCCTTAACAAAAAAACTCTGTGTAAATTAATACGATGTCGAGAAACTAAAGAACAGTTATTTCATTTTGTATGTCGTCGTTTTGCTAACATTAGAGGCCATTTTAGATGAGTGTTTACGCAATTATAATTCTTCCGCTGTATGAAGCTATCATTTGAGGTTCTGGATGATCTCATGGCGACATCATTTCAATAAGAAGGTGAGTCTAAGAAATAGTGCCTCTAAATAAATATATCATCGTAGAAGTTTCTACAAAGGTAGCGCGACATGCAACACCAAAACTAATTTATCAATTAGGCTGCAGCATTTTAAGAACGAGACAGAAAACATATACATGAAACACGCCCCCAAAAAGGACAAGTCCGCCCTTGGCCACTTCCTAGTGTTTTAGCTGGGTAGAAGAAGTGGCGGAACAAACTCTCCAGCAACAATAACTGCAAAATGTAAAACGTCAATTCGAACGTAGTGTCGTCGTATTTAGTAGGAGTAGCTGTAGCTTAAGCACATATTGCTCTTTTATGTTTTCCGCTTCCCGGAACACATCTCGGCGCCAGCTCTACAGCCAGTCGACTGTGTAAACTGGAGAGTTACAGCAATCCCGACGATAATAATACGGATCCCAGTTGGAAGTTAAGTTATGAAATTAACGAGTTTAAAGTTAACGTGATATTTCTTGTAGCAAATAATAGTTACTGTGCGCAGTGTGCTTGATATTGGACCTAGTGGTAAAATTTTCAGTAACCAGCTGCCGCTGGCTTTATGGCAAACTGACCTTGTTTAACACCGGAAAATTATACCAAATCTTTTTCAAAAGTGTGAGTCACCAAGTGGACTTCGTTTACCTAAGAAAGGATGCCATTTCTTAGGAAAACAAAGTCAACTTTGTTTCTCAGGCTCGTCAACCAAGGATAAAGTAACTGCGTCAGACTGTCTTTTGCAATAAATAACTTCTCGAACGTAAACAAAATTTACATACCAAGATGCATCTTTTCTTACGTAAAACAAGTGAACTTGGTTTCTCAGGCCCGATACCTAAGAACAAAGCAACTGCGTCAGTGTCTTTTGAAATACATAACCACGGCAAAGTTCATATTTTTATAGAGAACTAGCTGTCCCGCGCAACTTCGTCTGCGTCACATTTTCCCCGTTTTCGCAACATTTTTCATTGCTGTTCCTATTGGTCGTAGCGTGATGATATATCGCCTATGTTACTTCTAATACCTCCAAAAATATGTGTACAAAGTTTCATGATGATCGGTTGAGTAGTTTTCGCGTGAAAGCGTAACAAACAAACTTACTTTCGCATCCTAACTAATATTATAAATGCGAAAGTAAGTTTGTTTGTTACCCTTTTACGACTAAACGGCTGATCGGATCTTAATGAAATTTGGCAAGAAGATAGATTTCAACCTGAGGAAGGACATAGGCTATATATCATCACGCTACGACCAATAGGAGCGGTGCAGCAATGAAAAATTTTGCGAAAACGGGGAAAATGTGACGCAGACAAAGTTGCGCGGGACAGCTAGTTTATAATATTACTAGCTTCTGCCCGCGGCTTCGCCCGCGTAGAGTTTTGTAGTTGCCCACGTATGCGTTAACCTCCCAAAATAATGTCGAAAATAGTCATTTAAATGTTATAGATAATAGTAGTCAGTCAAGTGTCCTTCGCACAAATGACCCAGATTGCCTAGAAGTGTGAACTTATATGAAGTTTTTTTAGCGTATTTGTCCATACAAAAGTGCTAACACTACAAAACAAAAATAAAAAAATTGCCACCCCTGTTATCGTCTGAGGGGTGGATTTTCCAAAAACATTGATACGTGTTTATCAATTCCATCGAGATACACAAATAGTAAATTTCAAGTTGTGCAGACTATATTTGTTTTACTAATGTTTCAACCCCTTTTCTCCCTTTTGGGGTCGAATTTTCAAATACGTGTTTTAATGTCATTCTTCCTACTTCAAAAATGACGGATTCCGCATAAAAACTTTGAACCACCATCTCACCCTGTTAGGGGGTAATTTCTCGAAAACGCCAAAATATGTACTTATTTATTTCTAACCAGAAGCTTGTATATGAAATTTCAGCCTTCTAACTTTAAAAATGACGATTTTCCATACAAACTTTCATCCCCATTTAGGTCCCTTTGGGGTTGAATTTCGAAAAATCCTTCCTTATTCCTTGTCTACATTTTAAAGGAAACCTCTGTGCAAAATGTCAGCTTTCAAAAGAGAAAAAGGTTTGGGCTGGGCGTGGATGAGTCAGTCAGTCAGGACTTCTCTTATATATATATATATATATGTATATATATATAATAATAGTAATAATAGAAGATAGATAATAAGTAGCTATCCAGCGCAACTTCGTCTGTGTCACATTTTCCCCGTTTTCGCAACATTTTTCATTGCTACTCCGCTCCTATTGGTCGTAGAAGATCGTAGTTGAAGATATATAGCCTATAGCCTTCCTCGATAAATGGGCTATCTAACACTGAAAGAATTTTTCAAATCGGATCAGTGGTTCCTGAGATTAGCGCGTTCAAGCAAACAAACAAACTCTTCAGCTTTATAATATTATATTATAAGTATAGATTAGATAGTTAGGATTAGGATTCTTTTGTCATAACCCTCAAAGTCATGACATAACTATTGAGATACAACTATACATGTGAAAGGTTGTTACGGGTCAGTCTCCAACTCGACACGAAATGGACACACGTGTGTCCAGTTGGTGAAACTTAAAATTTGTATCACTTATTATTTCGGCATCCGGCCACGAAAAGATATATACGTGTCCATATATTGAATCTTAAACTAAATCACTTTTATGTTTTCGCCAAGTTCGCATTTTACATTAATTCATGACAAAGTACATTCGTCACTTTCGTTATCGGCCGTTAAACTTCTTTGATTGTTTTTTTTTTTTTAAACATTCTTAATGATAAATGATGTTTATTTTGCATATGGGTTTTTACAAACACTTTTCCACGTATATTTTTTTTTAAACAAGATGGGGCCGGTGTTTCGTACCTGACTACTCTGAGAAGAAACAGCCGAAACAAACTCAGAGGTTCTCTGATAACTTGTTACTTTTTTAAAGTCCAGACATTGCTCAATTTACATGAGGACTATGCAGATTAGTGTCTGAGATGGTCTTTTGAAGAAAGAACCACACAGATTTGAGAAGACCTGTCCAGTCAGTGCAAGCATTTGTCAGTTATCGTGTAGCTCGACTTATAACTCAAGGAGCTCAACGTAATACATATAAACACTACCTTAAACTTATTAGCCTAGTACTTTACCTGGGTTATTTTAATTTCTTATTATTTTTTACTAATTGTATTTTAGTGTACAAATAATGATGATCATAATAACACATGTTATTATGATCATCACTATTTGTAATGTTTTCATTATTTTTTTGTTTATATAAAATAAATAAATAATTTCCCGCGCTACTACTTTTTACTGCAATTTTTGCGGGCAATTTTTTGCCTGTGTTTGTACTTACTTGTAGAAATAATGGTAGTAGCACGGGCAAGTCAAGATAATAATAAATCATCATATTTTTAATTGAATTGAATTGTCTAAAATAGTAGCTAATAAGGTTTATAGAGCAAAAAATAGAGGCAGCTTTTTCATGTAATTGCCTCGTTCATTAATTCAATGAACAACGCTAACCTAATAACAACGCTCACTATACGTTTTTTTTGGTAAAAAATACTGCATGTGTCCAGTTGGCGACAACATAAATGTAATTTAATTAAAGTCTCACTATGTGGACACGGGTGAAAAAGTTGGCGTGTCCAGATGTTGAAATAATAAGTGATCCTAATTTTGAGTTTCACCAACTGGACACGTGTCCAGTCTTTCGTGTCGAGTTGGTGACTAACCTTTTGTGTTGTTGGGCTACCGGGTTACGTACCCCCGGCGGGCACATGACAGCTACGGATTCCGACTATGAAGCCCTGTGCTTCCCTCCACTGTATATCTATCCATCCATCTCTCACAGAGCTTTATCTTTTGAACCGGAATAGGTAGCTAATCCTGACACAATTTTCACAAGTGTGTATTACTATCTCTGCTATGCTACATGAAATGAGATTAAAATTAAACGAGGTTCCAAAGATATATATTATCGGACTTCAAATTAAGTGTTAAATATTGCTCGATATGATGTTGGTACGGAACCTTCTTTTGTGTGTCCGACTTGCACTTGGCCGTTATTTTGTAAAAGAGTTCATCGATAAGGAAGGTGCCATCACAACTGAAGTCAATTGTTATAAGGTACAGTTTCAAACTCTGGCAACAGGTATTTGATCTCTCATGGTGGTGACCGTAGATACCAAAAATCAGAAGACCCTGGTAAACGCTTAAAACGCGGTGACACAACCCTAAAAAATACACCGTGTAAATCACCTCATCAAGAAGCCGTCAACCAAGCATTCTGTACATGAAACTAAGTAACTTTACGCAAAAAATATTGCTGGGAAACGACTTTTTTTAGGGGGGGTGTAAAATCATGTTTTGTGGTAGAACTCAATGAAACGCACTCAAAACATTGTGATGATGGACGGATTGAATAATACGGGGGTCGTGGAGGTGTTTAAAGTAAAAATCTTACATTAAAAACTTGGGTTTAAAAAAATACTTGTCAAAAAGTTGGAACTTTGACCCCTAATATCTCCGTAAATAGAAGGTTCCCAGGTATAGTGTAGAACAAAAAAATAATCGCAATGACAGGGAGAACCAGTGCCTTTCGGCTTCGTTAAGAGGTGTTTTATACCCTTCCATTACAGTAATAAATAGTAATGTGGTCAAAACTAGAAGTACTACAAAATACGGTATTTTTCCTAAATTACTACATTTTCGACGAGATGTTATAATTTTTACTCTTGAAAACTTTGATAATTGAGTAGGTACCTAAGGTTCAAGTTCTCAGAAGTACGATTGAGCCTTCTATGAATTAAAAAAAATATAATTTGAAAATGACGTTCTTCATCCACTGAGACCTATTTCAATATGAAAGAGGTTACCTTCAATAGAATGCATTTCTTTTATGTTAGATACAGATCACATTTCAGGTAATATGCCCAAATACATACACCTGCATATTACCTGAAATTCATCTGCATACACGATCAGGACAATTTGGTTATACCTATAAGCAAATCTCACTAAAAATGGGCATACTTACTGCATTTTTTTAAAGCTGATCTCTAGTTATTACTACTTTACTTTAATGATAAGATAATTAATTGATGGATGGAGTGAGTGAATAGTCCACAGAACACACGTCGACAGTTTCATAGGTCAATAACTAGAAATCATGGAAATATCCTTAAATCGATTCGTACAAAATAACTAAGCGCTAAGTTTTTTCTAGAATTTAGAAAAAACAAGAGGAGCTAAATGGTTCGCTTTTCTTTCAACATTTTCCTATTTCACGTTACATGTAACTTATATTTATATGTGATAACGATACATTACTCCTACAAGATACATTATGATTGTTGTTTAATAATAATTCTACTACTATCAAGAAAAATGCAAGTAAAACAGTAGGCGTAACAGCTAGTGCGTATTGTGACAAACAAGGAATAAAGCAGCTCTTCATTACTAGGTTGTAACTGAACGTAATACAAAAGAATACACAAATCAAATGGACGCCACGTTCTAACGCCCCCAAGGAGCTTGAGTTACCTACGTATTAAATAGAAACCTATTTTTGTAAAATACAACGCTAAAAAGAAGAAAATTTAGGGAGGTTAGAGACGTGTCTCGCCGAACTTCCAAGTGATTGCTATGCGGCTCCTCCTTCCCGTGCTATTGGCGTTGAGCGGCACAGCTCCGCCAATGAGACCGCGTTTAGCCCCACTCGCTGCCATTTCATATTACTAAGATTACGTTTTCCTTTATTAAGAAAAATGCCCATTTTTCGACATTTATGCCACAAAAGCGAGATACTTATTGCATTACGGTAAAAACCAGTACGCAACTGTCAATCTAGTGGAGAGAAAAACAGCGATATTTTTTGGATTTTGTCAAAAGATTGTGTTTTGGGGTTTAGAGATTGGGTAATTAACCACATATTCAGGTAAACGGTTGCGTGTGAGGACGCCTACACGGCGGCGGGCGTCGAGCTTTACGTTGATGTGTTTGAAGCGTGAGAGATTCGACCGTGGAGTATTTGAGTCAGTCCGCAACTCGGCCACGGCGCGCGTCACTCGCATCGCGCTCCGCTTGCGACAAGCGTCCGACAAACGAAAGCAAACCTGCGCCCGCCCGCCCAGAGTGCGCCCATACTGCTACTTTAAAAATAAATCCCAATTATATTCACAATTATTGTTTATAAATAGTTATTGGCCAAGTTGAATAACTGCATGTGTTTAGCAACAAGCGAAAAAGTTTACCAAAAGTGATTTTACGAACTATTAAAAACTTTCTGTTGTGTTTAAACAAGGATGTTAATATTATAAAAAAAGACTTTTGGATTTCAAGACGCTCGAGGAAAATAAACGTCACTCTGAAATAGAAAAAGTGGGTGAGTACATCATTCAATTAGAATTAAATTCTTCTTAAATCATTAAACTGCCGTCATTTGGCTAATTTAGGCAGAATTACAAAAACTTTTATTTAAAAATATTCTTAATTTTCTTAATAAAACAATTATTTTATTCTTTTTCTGAAAGAGAGTCTGTCGGCATTTTTTATACGAAACATGCCGCTGAAAAGTGCACATGTTGTGCAAATGCAATCCCATAAAGCAACGAAAAACTTCCCATTGCTTTTTCTTGTGTTAAAATTAAACAAATATAGTTTCCGAAAAAAAAGACAAAATTTGAAAACTGCTAGTTTGGCCTCTACAATGATGAACGAACTATTCAATATCAAAATATGTTTTTATTTTTATTTTTTATCCTATAAATAAATGAGCGTTATAAAAGAAAACATAAGTTAAATTTTAATAGACTACGTAGAATGATACGTCCACATTAAATTATTGATTAATTGTACTCTCAAATGAAGCTTAAGTTATTGAAATAATTTTATCAGGTAAATAAAGCATGATTTCAAATAGGTAGTAAATATAATCTGCACTAGTTTGACAATCAGTTAATAAAACACTTTAAACTACTACCACTTTAAACTTTAACATGGTTTTGTTGGTTTCCGTCATTATTATTCGCACAGAAATGGCGTCCCAGAACCAAAAGAATTTGAATCGTATGAAATAATAAGTAATCTAGTTTATACGACAATTTTAATAGAAAAAATATTGTTTTAAGAACAGAATACACTCCATAGCAGTTTTTAATTATGACTTGGTTAATCTTTCAGTATAGTCGAGTTAGCTATGAGTTGAATAGTCAAATAAATAGTGAGATATAGCCAAAGAATCATGCCCACTTTCCATACATTTAAAAACCTGATAGTGAAAGTGTATGTATAGTTATAAGGTATAGCAGAAAGACTACTTGTAAGTTTAGAAAATAAAGTCTTAGAGTCATTTTTACGATAAAAACGCTACGAAGTCCAGAAAATATTAATCTTAATTTTCTTGGCATAATGGCTGGCATCGCCTTTGCTTGCCTTCGTAAGAAATAGGTAAATAGAAGTTATAGAACTGTCTAATTACGATTTGCCATTTACCAAATATAAAATAAAGAAATAAGTGTGCTAGAACCTATTATTAACACTAGGGGCGGCACAGTACACAACGAGACGCAAACGCAACATCGAAGGACTGCGCCATCTATATTACTATACTCTTTGCACTGCGCCCGGCGCCGATGCCAATCGCAGAACTGTCAAATGCCAAAAAATCCGTTTCACTTGTGCGCACTTATTGACATACTGCATGATTAAAATATTTATTTATTATGTTATTTTTAATTAGTCTGTACTTTAAAAAGACTAATATAGAAATACTTTCTGATTTTAATAAAACGTAAAATAATATATAAAACTCAGAAACAGAGTTGAATAAAGTCAAGTAGCAGTATGTAAAATGGAACGTCCTAGAAAAAGGTTAGTTGAGATCACAGACTACATAGAGATACCGTTGAGATGCGTTCAAAATATGGTAAATACGTTAACCCTTGACTTAGAGAAATATTTAAAAATATTTCTTTCCTGCGTTTCTTTTAATATTGTGATAAGCGTAATTAATTTACAATTCAATAAGCTGAATTTTAAGATATATTTCATCCTTATACATAGTAAGGTGAAAAATGGGCATTCTTCTTTATTATTTTTATATAAATATATTTTACATATTTTTATGACTATGTTTCATTTTTTGAGGCAAGGTTATATTCAGTAGGCTTTAGGCTTTGGCCTGCTGAATATAACCTAGTCCAATGGTGGATTTGGTAGCCTGAAATAACGATAATGGTGTTGACTAACTTAGAAAATTCGTTGCAGAAAGTTTTAACTACCTATACTGAGTACAGTTATCAGTATTTTTTAAATATTAAATTATATGATTCGAAAAAACCACTTGATTGGATATCCTTGGATTGGATACCCTCTTACCCCCTTATTCGTTAAAATCTTTAATTATTGGACTATTAGGACCAACAAACGTATAAGAAATATTTTGAAACAGGAAAAACATCTATGCTCGTATCAGTTTTTTAAATGTTTAAATATTAATTGTGAACTACAGCTACCAAATTGATTTTATATGATTGTAAACACAAGAAAGCGATGCCGAGACTGTTACGCATACTTTACTGGTGTATTAATTCCTTATTGTGCAGCTGTTTGTACTTAATGTTTATCGAAGTAGGCAGTAAAGTAGTTTATTATTGTTCTCTCTATAACTAATTTCATTATTCAATAAAGTTTAGATAGGGTAATTAATAATTTGTAAATAAAAAATATGTGTTACCTTAGCTGTATGTTCGGCATTAACTATTTGCAGACTAAATTACCTTCGACTTGCCCGTGTGACTAAATATGAATTATACAACGAATTTCGCCTGTCTAAATTTAAATTGTCTACAGTGGCCCGGAGTACCGATGGGTCAGGCCTCGATGGAGGCTGCGAAGACGACGTCTCGCGGCTGACTCCAGGCCTGCATCCAGAAGCAACCTTCGACATGAACGATCTGCCGTCGAACGCCTACACGTTGGACACTCGCAGAATGCAATTATACTCGCACCCACACGTACATCCCACGGTGAGTCAACGCCTTTGTTTCAGGTACCTACCTCCGGTTGACACAAATCTGACACAAAAGGATCGTCACGTCTAGAATTTTCTCGCTCTAACCTCTAACGTGATGAAAAAACTAGTAATATGACTACTTGAAATATAAAAAGACGTTGTTGTTTACCCTTGCTCAAGACGATAGAACTAGTCGTATGGAGTAATACTTGTGACGTCTTTGATGAGATGGTTTGACGTGTATCGCGTGAACTGAAAACATCAAGAGGTCAAAGGCTCGTTGCTAATCTGGTTCTTTCATGGAAAATATATACGCTTAGCGCCAGGAAACAAAACACGTTCAAGTGTCAAATAAAACGACACAAAAACGGTTCAAACTTTTAAGAATCGTATAAACTGAGGCAAAACAAATCCGTCTTTTAAACCATAAAAACGTCGACAGCAAAAACAAAATAATAACGTTGAAAGATGAAATGCGTTGCAAGGCGCGAAAATAAAAATAATTTGAGGGTACAGTACCGGCCGGGGCGTAAGGTTTCCACTCTGAAGTGGTCATTCGACTCGCCTTCGTTCCTCTAACAGTTCACACGAGCAAATTCATTTATTTTTTCTGAATCATGCTCAATGACCCTACTTTTATTATTACTATGATGTACAACGCTAGGCCACGGCGCGTGGCGTTACAAAAACACAAACTAAAGTTATATCGAAATAAACTAAAACTAATTACGATATCCGTACCAACAGTTGCAGAAATAGATACAGTAGGTAGTTTTCATGGATTAACGCGTTGTAATTTGATAAATAAAAAATGAGGCGCTATTAATTTATAAATAAATCATGTTTCCTCTCGTCATTAATTTATTTTATTAATATAATTACTTTTATAATAGCCAGTGTGGTGATCATGACGTTTAGCCGCCAGGCACCGCGCTATCGCAACACTGAACTCGTGTTATCAAAGATGTCTTCGTCACCATCCGTTACATCACCGACCTTGTTTGTTTGACTTTTTCTTGCCATTTTATCAGTTTTAAAAGTTACTGAATTTTCTAGTATTATTAAAAACACAAAAGATAAGTGCTCTTCTAACTAGACCTCGGTTAAAGCTACTCGATAGGAAATATTTTCTCACCAGTACCCAAGTCAATTTGAGTTGATATCGCTACCTTCATTACTTTCAGAGGCCTGATTTTTTCTAAGTAGTTGGTTTTAGGCTTTTTTGGTATTGTAAGAAACAATTAAGTGATGAGTACAATTTGATCGGACAAAGATAACTGGAAACATTCGTAACAGAGGCACAATTTTATGAAAATTAAAGCAATTGCGACCGAAGCAGAGTTTTATCAAATGTCCCTGACATAGGTTCATCGCGAACCGAACAACAGATTGTCAATAAGATTCAGTAGGTATCATAACTGTAGCTTAGTACTTGTAAAAATATATAAGAAAATTCTAGCTTGATCATGTGAAGTCAGATAATGGTAGTTAGAAATGTTATTGTTTATATTACCTATTGTTGTAAGTAGCAGTAAAATATTCGTTTTCTATTTATTTATTACCACTTTGAACATTATGGAATAGCACAAAGTGTTCCTTTACGCAAACATAAAACGCATGAATAGTTTTTTCACTATTTCTCGGGTATAAAATATCTCTTTTAGACAAATGAGTGATGGTCGATATTTTACTTAGGTAGGTTTAGGCTATGCTTGTCTGTCAGTGAATTTATGATTTTTATTAAATACCCAGCCACTGAGACTTAAAGGAATACAATTATTATCAAATATCTTAAAATAGATATTAAGCATCTCGAATATTAATATGTCATTACCAATGTGATTCCTAATGGGTGAAAAAGACCCTTAACGAACTCGAATGGTTATTTTTATTCGAGTTATTCCGTTTTTTTTTTACTTCTAACTAGACCATACCTAGGAACCTTCTAGTTACGGAGGTCAAAATTACAATTTATCACAACTTTTTTATATTTGAAATAAGATGAAGTGTCAATTATGTATATCTAATTCCACAATCTAATACGTCCGCCGTGCCTTCGCATTTTGAAGATACTAAAATTAATTAATAGTGATAGTAGTCAAAACTTGAAAAATATTTTTCAAATATCCTATAAACGCAGAACTATAATTCGGCAAGATGAGTTGTAATTAAACGATGAGGTACTCAAATAAGACCTTAATAAACATTTGAATAAGGTAATTAATTATGAATATGCAAATGCTATAATGAGATAATGTTAGTTGCATGATAAAAATGTTATGGAATTATGTATATCGTTATTCTGGGAAATAAAAACTTTATTTATTTAGGCATTGGTGCCTAAATAGTAGATTATGCACCAAGGGGATAAAGTAGTGTCTTATGTAACGGGCGCCGTATTGAATCCCGAGCAAAACGAAGGATTTTAGCGTTAACTCCCGAGCGGAGCGAGGGAGTTTAGAGTTAACTCCCGAGCAAAGCGAGGGAGTTAAGACAAGAATCCTGAGTGCAGCGTGGGAATCAAGGTCGCCCAAGACGAAGGCACCTTTATCCCCGAGGTGAATACTATACTTTTCACACCATCTACGAGAGAATAAAAGCAGTAGTACTAGAATGAAGTATTCCGGAGTCAAATCACTATCGTCACTCAACATTTTTGTGAGAATTTGCAATATTTTAAGTAATTTGTTGTATAACAATGAACAAAGCAAAGCAATTTCCAGTATTCGCGCCTCTTTTTAATTTGTGTTCTATTTTTCTTTTAATTATATTCTATCTCGTGGTGGCCAGTTCGATTTTTGAACAATTAATTTTTTTGTGCAGATAATAATGGTGAATGCGTGAATATTCGTATGCGATTTATGTTCCAAATTCAAATCACATTATTGACCAGCGGGTCATAATGAAATTCAGTACAATATTATTGCCCTGCTAGACCTCAGGTCTATAATGACTTACTTTAGGTTAGGTTTGCATGACATATAATTTGACATTATCGAGCAGGTGGTGTGAAAATAAATAAATTAGCGTTGTTTAATAATATAGGAAAGTTGCATATATAGCAAAAAACCATGTTGAATATCCTTAACCAGGGTCTCACCACCTCACCTTGCTTCTTGCCAGACTGACAACCCATATTACATTCGTGACAGACTTTAATAAACTCACTGAGAAAAAAGAGAAGATAGCACGGATAGACTATTTGGATGTATCCCTGATCGTGAGGATCAATGGTTGTGCTCCCCTTTACACACTAACTGACGGTACCCTCAAAACAACAACTTATCTCTTCCACAACCGATCACCATCCCTGACAACTGGCATCAACAATC
This sequence comes from Cerastis leucographa, assembly GCA_963082945.1. Classification (NCBI taxonomy): domain Eukaryota; kingdom Metazoa; phylum Arthropoda; class Insecta; order Lepidoptera; family Noctuidae; genus Cerastis; species Cerastis leucographa. The sequence goes on from OY720378.1 coordinate 12,108,344, forward strand.
ACCCATCATTATGTAATTCTAATTATTATTAAAAAAATATGAAAAGGGTATAGTATCGCGATAGGTAGGATAAAATTAAAAAGGGAGTTAAGGAAAGATGTATAGACAGACGTTCACGAAGCTTAAGGATAAGCCTCATAGGTAATACAAGGATTGTAGCAGGTGGAGTTCTATAATTTCTGCCTACCTTCAAGGAAAACGGCGTGAATTTATGTATTTATGAACAGGAATCGAATTTGAGCGAGAGATGAAAGCCACATGAGACATAAAATTAATAAACAAAAGTCTTAACTATTCTAGACGCATTTGACAGATTATTGACCATAGTCAGGTAAACGAATGGTTGAAACATTTCATGAGTTGTGAAGTGAACATAAAGGCTGCGTTAGCGTAAGTGGCGAGCGATGACGTCGACTCAGCTGCTTCGGCACGCGGCGACTCGAATGACTCCGCTGTAATTCGACCGGACCCTGTGACAAATGTGAAAAGTATTACGTTTTTAAAGTGCGCCCGTGCGCTCTTGCTACCGTCCAAAGTTCTCTCAATACCTTTTATTTGTTAGGTACATGCACGAATATATTTATTCCTCAGTTGAATTTCAGATTTGTAGCTCAGGATTGATAGCCAATATTTTGTTATTGTAATCTAATTTTTGTATAATATAATAATACAAATTAAGGTTGATATGAGATTTATTGTTCATTTATTTAATACTTTTAGCACACCAATATATAGAGGCGGACTGTGTGCCGTTGGCAAACGCTACGTGTTTAGGACAAACAGTGGTTGGTGAAATTCAAAAAAAAGTAGAATCAATATTTATTTCAATACAAAGAACATAAAGAAAATAATGTATTTAAATTCATAATGAGCATTATTTTGAGTCACTGACGATTCGGACACATAAACTTCGTACAAAGTGTCCGAATTAATATTTTTTTAACTGACGATTCGGACACCAGTAAACAGCTGTTTGTACACTCAGACAAAAACTTTCAACGATAGCTTAATTGTAGTAGGGTTGTTTCTAATAGATCATTTTACAAACCCACATTACATACGCGCCTTGGCAGTCGGGCATTATTGCCCCTAATTAGTTGTAAAGAAAAGTCACTTCGCTAAACGACATCATCAGAGGTTCTGTTCTGAGAGCTATAGTATAGATACTAAAATGACATCATCAGACGAACTCTCAGAACAGAACCTCTGATTAAGTTTTTTTTGTTCTACTTACCTAAACAGAATTCTTAATATACATACTACCTTATACTTATGATAGCCTAGGACCTTTACTGGGTTATACTCGAGTGCAATATACTAAAAATACTCATAAGGTGAAACGAAGTTTATAGTGATCGGATTTTCATGGTACTTTTTTATTGAGTTCCTAGAGACGTGAAGAAGAAATATTAAAAATTTAATCATTGTTGTCGATAAAATGCGCATTTCAAGATTCTTTGACAAAATTGTATTTTCTTCAAATATTTCAAATAATTATCAAATTTAAAGACTTACATTTCTTTTGAAATTGGAAACTGGTAATTTTATACAGATTACTGGCCTAGAAAATGTTCAAGAAAACCATATATGTGTGTGTAATCAACAATTTCAATTTATTTATTTTTCAACAAATTCGAACACACGAAGTGGTTTTAACACTAAATATAACACTTAAATTCAAAAATCATCGTAAAGTCAGGAAAAAAACCGCATTGTTCACAACAATATTAGTCTTAATACTAAATAATATTAATTTAACATTAAACATTACGCAACACATACACCGTGTAAATCACCTCATCACGAAGCCGTCAACCAGGCATTCTGTACATGAAACTAAGTAACTTTACGCAAAAATTATTGCTGGGAAACGACTTTTTTTTGGGGGGTGTAAAATCATGTTTTGAGGTAGAACTGAATGTAACGCACTCAAAACATTGTGCTGATGGACGGATTGAATAGTACGGGGATCTTGGAGGTGTTTAAAGTAAAAATCTTACATCAAAACCTTGTATTTAAAAAAACACTTGTCAAAAAGTTGGAACTTTGACCCCTAATATCTCCGTAACTAGAAGGTTCCCAGGTATGGTGTAGAACAAAAAAATGATCGCAATGACATGGACAGGGAGATCCAGTGCCTTTCGGCTTCGTTAAGAGGTGTTTTACACCCTTTATAAATATTCAATTCAAAGAAATGTATGGTAATAAAATTCATTTAGATGTAATGTCAGGATAGAATGTTAGATATATTACTTGAAGTCGTTAAAATACACACATCAAAAGTGTCTAGGGATCAAGCATTTTTATGCGGATTTCTTGAGATTGAGATGTGGCTTTGTAATAAATTTATGATTTTATAAATTTATATGGATCCTTTTTGGTGCATTTCATAATTTGAATCAGGAACTGTGAATCAAATTCGAGTAAAAGATGAAAATCAGCTGTCAATATTTTCCCTATAAAAACATACAACGCATTGAAGACATTATTAGTGCTACTGTTTCCCTACTACTGATTAAAACCAACGTTATTATGGAGCGGCGACGTCATTTAAGCAGGGAAGAAATGCTCAGAGCCGTGGGAATGATAGAAGCTGGTTCCCGGCAACGTACTGTGGCTTTAGCTCTGAATACAAGTCAGAGTGTTATCAGTCGACTTTGACACGTTACCGAAGCACTGGTACCGTGGCTGAGCGCCATGGAGGACGGTATCGCTGCACCACACGGAGACAAGACCGATACATTCAAATCTTAACTCGAAGAGCTCCAACAATAACCGCCATGATGTTAGCCGTGAGGCTTCATCACTCTTCAGGGAACTTAATTAGCGACCAAACAGTCAGAAACCGCTTGCATGAAGTGAACCTTCATTCCCGAAGACCGCTACGGGTACCACCTATAGCAATGCACAACCGTAGGATTCGATATCAATGGGCTCTTGAACACAGAAATTGGGCAGAAGAACAATGGCGTTTCGTGTGCTTTTCTGATGAGTCTCATTTTGGTATGAGACCGGATACAAGACGTATACGACACTGGAGAACCCCTGGACGCCAACAGCGATTAAAATCCTGCCAGGAAGTCCATCCTTATAGTGGTGGAACCATCATGGTATGGGCGGGTATTTGGATCGGCGGAAGAACTGAGTTGATTTGGATCAGAGGCAACCTCAACGCTCAAATTTATGCTGAGACGATTGTATCAGACGTCATCGTTCCTCTACAAGTGCAAATCGGTCCCTTATTTCAGTTAATGCATGATAATGCACGACCGCACACCGCAAGAGTTGTAAGACAGACTCTCGCCGCAGCTAACATCAATGTCCTGCCCTGGCCTGCTCAGTCGCCAGACTTGAACCCGATTGAGCATGCATGGGATATGCTACAGAGAAGAGCTCTGCCGAATATGGAGGGTATCCAGTCGCAAGAAGACCTTTTTTTGTTGTTGCAACGAACATGGGCGGCCATTCCACAGCGTGATTTGGATGAACTCATTTTGAGTATGCCAAACCGATGTTCTTGTGTTTTTAGTGTTCGCGGTAGAAACACGGATTATTAATTGTTTAAGTTACCCAATAAAATTTTAAAGAAAACTGATATTTCAGTCTTTTTTTCGAACTTTAATGTTAGTGGTTCAAATGTCAAAAATCCCTTTATTAGAAAATGGCAAATTTCTTTATTAATGCAAAGGTGACTTGGTTTATCGTTACTGTGACAAACGAAAACACTTTATTTGATGAATCCTTAAAGAAAATTTTAATTAATATCAATCAGGAGAAAAGTTATTGCAAAAATATATGTTGATCCCTAGACACTTTTGATGTGTGTATAATCACATATCAGTTCGAACTACTATTATCTTTGAGAAACTCTTCAATGCTGTAATAACATTTCTTTAATAACATGACTTTAATTTTCTCATGAATTCGTGTGGATATTGTTTTTAAATTGTACAGACAATTTATTGTATATATGTTACGGGCAATTTGATAACTCCGGGCACTATTTATAATGGCCGGTCTGTATTCATAATGCCCGACTCAATTGGGCGATGTGATTAAAACAGCATGATTAATCACTTTTCCCGGCCATTATGAATAATGCCCAACCTATCTTGGGCAAAGTAATAAAATAGGTGAACTGTAGTGTTTTTGTTTATTTAATGAAATTAAACTTACAATTTTTTCTTGAAAATTTAACAAAAAATAACCTAACCTAACCCAATTTCCCTGCTACAAGTACGGAATTATTCATACTGCCCGGTCCAAGTGATAATTCAAGCTATCTCAAACACTGACTTACTACATGGACCACGGGCCGTCGGGCATTATTAATAACTAGTGACCTGCCCCGGCTTCGCACGGGTGCAATGCTGATACTAAATACACTACCGAAAAACTGTGAACATTGTATATAAAAACATAGCGGCCCGCTCTGGCGCGCACAGGTATAAAATATCTATATCACTCACTGAAAAAATGATTAAAATCGATCCAGTAGTTTTGATTTATTCATTACTGCCCGTGGCCCGCACGCGTTAAATATGAAGTAAAACAATTCCCCTTTCCCTATACCATGAAGATTTCCTGCTATCTTTGGAATATCTAAATTCATGCACTACATTTTTACTTATTTACTTTTACATTTTTACCTATTTATTTTATTTTTACAACAATTAATATATTACAGAATGTCTTTAAATACAACGTTCACAGCTTTCTTGTTATTAGACAATACAAACATCCCGCCCCGGCCGGCCGGTACCGTCGCAAACGCTACGTCCCGCAATTTTTAAATCTGTAATATCTCCGAAAATATTCATTTAAATCATATGCTGTAAAGAGCCATATAGATCTATATTAAATCAAAAATTTATTTAAGGTATTTAATTGGATAAGGATTAATGCTGTATTGGTTAAAATCGCTTCGAAAATTAGCCATTATTTGTCGTAAAAAGTAAATGACAAAAAAATGTTATTGTGGGATATTCATAAGAGATAGACATATACCATCGCAGTTTTCTGTAGACCTTTTCAATGTGTACAATACTTAGTACTTTATTTTGATAAATCTCGTAGGGTTCAGCCTGCGTTTGCAATGTAAGCGGAAAAAATGAAATTATTTACGACATCACATTAGAAACCTCAAAAATAACAGTATTTTTCCACTATTCAGTGGATGTTATTATACATAAAAACCTTCCCCTTTAAGCACTCTATCTATTAAAAAAACCGCATCAAAATGCGTAGTTTTAAAGATTTAAGCATACATAGGGACATAGGGACATAGGGACACAGAAAGCGACTTTGTTTTATACTATGTAGTGATGGCCGGTCAAAGTGATAAATTAATCACATTGCCCATCGCTCTTGGGCATTATTAATAATGGCCGGTCAAAGTGATAAATTAATCACATTGCCCATCGCTCTTGGGCATTATTAATAATGGCCGGTCCTTATTAATAATGCCCAGTTAATCACGTTGCCCGTAACATATATATACATTAAGCTTAGGCTGTATGAAATTAGGTAGATCCTTTCTTCGCGTTTTTATTCTGATATGTATCTGTTCTTCTGTCTCAAACTTTTGTATATTTTTTTAAATTACAAAGCATGACCAGAATATATAATATATAGAGACATGGTAAGAAAGTACTGTTTCTTAAAATTATCTCTACAAGACTCGAAGCATAGTCCTCAAGGCTCTTTTCTGCATAACGAAAGCAGCAATAATATTTTATTGAGCTGTTGCCCCAGAACTTTATGCTATATCTAAGTCTAGACTCTATGAGTGCAAAATACAGCATAATGAGGTGTGTAATGGTTAATTCATCTCTAAGACTCCTGAGAGCATATCAAACACTACTCGTAGTGAGCACTTCCAATTCCTTTTTCTAATTTAAAACTGCATCTATTTGTACCCCCAAATTTTACATTATCTACCAAATATGTACCAAAAATTCATTCGCAAATGTCAGAAAATCAGCAATAAAGGATTTTTTTTCGCAATTATCATATGGAACTCAATGCGCAAATTATGGTCCAAATCATCATTTTAATATTTTGTTAAAAATTAGTTACTGCTGAAAAAGTAAAACATGGCAAAAGGGGTCTATCGCGTATCGGTATCGATATTAAATGAGGCGCTTAGAGCCAAGATTCAATTAATCTTAGATAGAAATTGTGAGAAACGCTGTTTTTATTTTATTTTTGTGGTTACCAGCCGCCCCATTCCACCTTCGTCAGCAATTAAGTACCACCTAATACTTTTCTTAGTTTTTGATAGCTGATATAATAAGGATATTTGCAGTAAAATATTTAAGTTGACCATCGTAGAAAAAAAATCAGAAAAATAGCCTTCATAAACTTTTATATTTCCGAATGAATTGTTACCACACTCCTAAATGTGGTTACTTGAAATTTTTTACGTCCAGTTATCTGTGAAAATGTATTAGTTACCAATTTTAAGAAAGCTTTGTCAGGAAATTTGGTATTTTAGAAATAATACATGAAAAAAGGGAAATTTTCCAAAAATAGTGGAAATATTTACTACGTCGACCACAATGGACAATAAAGTGACCAAATTGGCGTTTAATGGATGCACACAAGTCACACTATTATACCAAAATATAAATTCAGCAAATGTTAAGAAGAAAAAAAATCTAACGAAATTCCAAAAAAAGGCGCCAGCGGCTAAATGTTTTATTTTTCATTTTATGCTCCACATCTCTACAAACTCAATAAAAAAAGTCCCATGAAAATCGGTCCACTTCGTTCCACCTTATTGTCTAATTGCACTCGACAATTATTTTAATTTCTAACTATTTAGTAGTCCGTCAAATCACATCCGTCCGTCATTACTCAGCAGTAGATCCCGCGGGTCCCGCCAGTGCTGGATCATTTGACTAAAGAGCCAAGATGCCACCGTACAGCCACCCTAAAATTGGTTTGAAAACGCCTTTTTTATCTGACTGTACTATTACAGCTTCAATAATTTCATGGTGTCCTAATGGTCACTGAAAAAAATAAGGAAATTAAAAATTGACAATTCGGACACTGTGTCCGAGTTTATTTTATCTGAATCGTCAGTGACTCATTATTTCATTTGAGACATCAGTCTTATCATTGAGTTGGTTTCATTTAGATATTTAGTACACACATTTTTTTTAATTTTAAAAGTATGGCTCTTTACTAGACCACCTTCGGCAAACTACGACACGATAATTAAGAAATAACAATATTGTTGAAATACAACATTGATGATCCACAAACTTTTCCAAAGAAAACTATTATGGATGATCTAGATAAAGCAGTGGTTTTGAAGATTATTTGAAAAATATGTGTTTTAAAAAGATGAATATTAGTGTCGCAACACAACTGACCCCAATCAAAATAAAGCGTAATAGTAAATAAATGATGCCAATGTTATAATGGTGACGAAATTGAAGATCGACCGTCAAGGCGTCGACCGCTTAGCCGGCATTATTATGAATTGTGCTAACACAACGGAAACTACTGTTCCTTGGGAATGTGTGTTCGCCGTCTACATGCTGTAATCACTTGATGAAATGTAATAGTTTGCTAGCTACAAAATGTTACGTTCTATATACTAGCTAGAAACTGATATAATTTGAACAGGGCAATAATTTAGTTACCTACCGAATATATGGTAAATATTTTTTAAACATAATTTCTGCAAATTTTTTATTACTTTTACGTGGTTTGCATGATATCTCAAGCGCTTATATCTCAAGAACTGCTGGAACCAATTTGGTTATGTTTTTATGGCTAAGTTGCGGGTAAGTTTAACTTAGTACCAACCTAGAGTTAGACAGTCGCATGCAAGCTAAGCGATGGCCAAAAGCACACACACACGAGTATTAATAGACACACATGAACTGCTTTTTAATTATTAAAGTGTAAAGCGAAACTGCCCCCAAATTTCATAAAGCTATGGGCATAATAAATGTCTTGGGCAAGGTCTAGGTACCCTGCACAACCATACAACGATCTGAGGTCGTAATAAGATTTTAAAAATCATGAATGGCTTCTGATTTACTGAACAATGAAAAATGATATCTCAACAATGTAACCCATTGTAAAGATATGATTACAAGCTTTATGCTGTAGGTGCCTGTTAGAGTGTTCAGATGTCTTGCCATCTAGTTATATAGATGACTTCCTGTTGTACGAGTTGACAGTTTGTATTGTACGGAAACCAAAGGCATTGGACCCTGGCTGCAGTATCAGTCATTTACATTGGGAAAATGACTGATACTGCAGCCAGGGTCGACTCCAAACTATGGAACTTTTTAACGGCCTTATCGATACCTAATGGAATCGTCTTGAAAATTAGAATGGAATAAATTCTATTGAATAAGGAATGTGGTTCAATTACAATTTAATTATACATGTAAGTGCTGACTTTATTCTTCAATAAATATTGCATGTAGAAACAATATCAATTGGCTATAGTTATAGTGCGGCAATCTACCTAAGAATAAGAAGATGAGCAGGGCTGTAACAATTATCCATGTTTGTTGTTAGAACATAGTAAGATATATGTTTATTACTTACCATGCCTTACAGAAGGAGACTAATAATATCAACATTATTGTACTATACGTTGGTTCTAAAAAATGTTATTTAGGTATAAATAAGTCAGTTGAGACGTAAAATAATCTAAAGTCGGCGTCCACGGGTCACATTGTGTTAAGAAAACGCAGAGCTAGTCGGAGTAACCTGCACGTGCAACAGAATGTTCAGTGTTTGTACATTTGTTCAGTGATCGTGGGTGGCCCTGTACTACTTTTTTACATATGTATATATTACTCGAGCGTCAACTTTCATTCGAGACTTACCTCCAACCGAGATTCAATCTTAAATAAGGGATTTAAAGAACTAAATGAGATGATAAAGCTAAAAAGTAGCTTATCGGAAATATTGCTAAGCCGTACAGCTAATTCGGTCGTGTACAACATACAATGGGCCTATTTCACGAGCCAATTAACTTTGTGGCATTTTTATTATTTCGCTGGTATCGAATGTCTTTTTCAGACAGATTGGAGAACAAACTTAATGCGGCCAGACAAATATTTTCTATCTTGAAATAATTGTATTTCAATGAAAACTGTACCTATATACTATCGATATTTCAAAGTTTTGTTGGTTTGGTATCAGAATGCCTGGATCGCAAATTGACCACGTCGCTCTTAGTCTAAATCTCAAAATGTCAAATTCTTTCGCAAAAAGTCCGAACAGTTGTGTAGGTACATATATCAGGTTTATATCAGGTTGTCTGGATACATTAATTGTATTGTTTATCGGGCTGGTGTCCGTAACTCCACGTCCAAAGCGTGTATTTTGCGTACGGGTGGGAAAATTATTCGAAACAGTCTAGTTCCCCGAGAGAGGCTAGTATCTCCTTGGTGTTGCTGACGATCTCGTGGAGAGCAGCCGGGTTACCGAAGTACTTTTTTTGGTATGGTGCAACCTCGGCAGTGTCGAAGCACGTGGGCTGCTGCCTCGTCTTCCTCCATGCAGGCTCGGCACAGTGGGCCGTGCCCAGTGATGGCAGCTGCGACTGTGCGCAGCTGTAATTTGGTCAGCCGAAGAGCATGTTTGGTGAAGCGGCCGTCTGTAGTAGGAAGTGCTTCCTTGGCCTGCCTACACTCGCCATGGTCTAGCCATAGTTTCTGGTGTTGTTCCCAGAATGCTGCCATGCTCGATCCCCTTCTAGCGAGTTCATCGACTACATCTTGGCCTTGGGAATCACTATGTTCTTTCATCCATTGTATGGTTACGTTACTGAGATTACCAACACTTCAGGGGCTGGTGAAACTCTAGTTACCCTATAGTTGACTGTGTGGTTGTTTAGCGCTAGCAGTACGGCCATGCTTACGAATTCGCGAATACGCATTCGAATTGAGTGGGCCTTTACCTTCCTGGCTAAGATCTCTCTGGCTGATACAGCCAGCCGACTGCCTTTGCATTCTGCCTGAAATACCGTGTTGTGGAACCCCAGTGGTATGGCTATATGGATATTGAGATCCTCCTAGAAGACTCCAGCTCCAGTACCAGTACCTGTTATAGATCTATCCATGAAGATTCGTAGCTCTGCGGGGCTTAATCCCTCGCAGCGGTGATCTTCATGGAGCTGGATTTTGCTCAAGTAAAATTTATAGCATAGCCAAAGTATTATTTTGGAAGATGTGCCTCACTTCTTACCTATCATCCTCCTGCACTTCCAGAAGGTTATGCAGACCCTGTTTATTATGTGGTCTAGTTGACTATTCCAATTTAAGTTACTGTCCTGGATGACTCCCAGGTACTTTATTTCGTTGGCTAACTGGAGTTCTGTATCAAACAGTTTAGGTAGGCAATAAGGGCCTGTCGTTTTTGGGTCATCCTTCAATTGTCTTATTTCCTATCATCGACATTTTCAAGTGACCAGGCATGAAATCATCCAACATTAAGAACCAAAGATATGAATGTATAGGTACCTACACTACCTACTGTTCGGACTTTTTTCGATGTAGTCAATTTGCGACTTAAGTGTTTTGGGATTTTAGCATTATGAGATGTGGACTAAAAACGATGAAGTCATTTTGTGACTTAGGTATTTTGAGATTTAGACTTTTTGAGATTTGGACTAAGAGCGACGTGGTCAATTTGCGATCCAGTCAATTTGATACCAACCCATTTAGTTCAGTTGAACTACCAATTATCATTTCTTATTTTTATGAAAGGGAGATAAAGAGAGAATAGTGAAGCCAGGATCTTAGAAAAAACGAGTTGCAAAAAGTAAGTTAGGTGCAGCAAACTAACTTTTTGCAACATTGATTCACGTTACTAGAACCTAGTACTTAGTAAGTAGGATTTAACTTAGTTCGCACACCATTTATTCTAAGTTCGCGTTCGAGCACTATGTCACTTGATACTATATATATACACAGTGATGATGTGGGTACCCAGTGCGTAAGTAACAGTGCACGCTTGGCAAGAAGTACCCTAATCACTCGAGGCCTCAAGGTATTATAGCTATCGCAGATAGTTTCACTCCCTAGTTAAACATACGATGAACGTTTTCCAAAATGGTTTTATGCTAACCTAACCTAACTTCTTCTTAATTGTATGCTAAGAAGTAGCTATACCTACGCTAAAGCGATGGACGGCTTCGGACAGTGACTGCAGAAAAAACAAATTGAATAAATTGCTTATATATTAAATATACAACCATTGATATATTCAATATATTAAACTTACATGCACAGTTCATTGCAAATGTCAAATCAGAAAATGTCATCGATAAATCACAAGTTCTGATTGACTTAACACAAATTCGATCTTACACCGATCACAAAGACGTTTTTTAAACGCAAGCAGCGCACCTTATGTCAAGGCTTGACAGCCACGATACGCTTTGGTTCGGTGAAGGAAAACTTTGTGAGGAAACCAAACAATCATGCCTGAGAGATAATTCTCGATGGGATCTTTAATTCTTTGAGTAAAATGACTGTGTAACAAACGGACTGAATAAAATTATAATTCGACATTGCCATTCCGCTACGGAACCCTATGAAAAATATACTCAATATGTGATAATGGCAAACTGAGCGTGTGGGTATTATACTGTAAAAAGTATGACCATACAACCTCAGAACGGAAAATAATAATGAATTTTATGACAGGCCGCAAAAAGAAGATAAATTTGAGAATACTACAGGGCTTTTGACATTGGCTCCTCAACTCAACTGCGAGCTTAAACATATTTTTCAAGATTGGGTTGTCAAAATCAAATCATTTTATAAGATCATGCGTCGGAGTATCAGGATTTTCAAGCCATACGAATCCGGAACTCAAATTGATGCCGGAGGTTTACTGATTGGTTTGAGATGGGTTATAAAATCACCAGGCACAGGGATGTAGAGATTGGGACAAGCAAAGATAGGCTTATACCCAGCAGTGGGTAAAATCGGGATGTGGATGATGTTGAGAATAAACAAACAACAACAAATAAAAATAGAGGATCTTTCCTTTATACTGTAACATAGTGTTAGATGTTAAAAAAAAAACTTTTTTAATTCATGCGTAGCTATATTACAATACAAAACAAAACTGAGACAGACTCACGCTTTGTTTTGTGCGTTTAATATAGTATGAAATGACCAGTATTTTTATACGTTTGTTCAATTGGTAATCTTAAATTTAAATATCATATTCGATGACTTTATTATGTTATGATAAAATTTCTGGAGGAATTCTCGTAATGCGACTCATTTTGAGATTGTGGGCTTGGAAACGCCCATTAATTACCAAGCTATTTTCGTTTAATCCTACCCTGCGATCCACTGTGTCGTCTCGTCACCATCGTCGAAGTAAGCGGACACTTTTTATCGACGTTAGTAAAATCGAAAGTAGAGTAAATCCCAATTCACAAAAAAAACCTTATAATAAATTTATACTGCTAGATGCTAAATGAGTTGCTCCAAACTGATTAGTGATCCGCATTATTATATCTGAAAACCAATAAAATTCCTCATTTTTTTCTGCCCTAATCCTAATGTCTTAGGGGTTGGCACATCATATCTTCTTCCATTCTTCTCTATTACTTGTCATCGAGCAGTCACATCTTTTCTTTAAAAATTCTCGTGCTTAAAAATTTTAAACGCAAGTTGCAAACTCATCTCGGCGACAATCAATGTAGGACACATCGTTAAATGATTGCGAACGTTCGTAAAACCACAGGAATTGCTCCTTAAGTTAACAAATAAAAATTTTATATGTAATTACGTTACTTACCTACGATTACATCACGAATAATCTCAAGTGTATCGAAATTATTTTCTTGAATTCTTTAAAGTAGATTCTAATCCGTTTTTTGTTACCTTTTAATGTTGTCATTTGTAGGATGACATACGAGTAACTCGTATGAAAAAACCCACGATGTTTAATGAACTAGCCATCCCTTCTTAAAATGTTGATAAACTAACGTTGATTAACTTACGGCGAATTGAAGAAAATTTTTTTGGTTGATATCCAGCGTAGAACATATTTTTTTTCTTTAAACAGTGAACACGTAATAAATGTCTTTGTGATAATGTTTGTGTTGCTACCAGTGGGATCGATAAATTTTCTTATGTAATAAAACTTCTTTCTCGTTACTTTTTAAAATGTTCTTGTTTACTCTAACCCCTCAAAACATACATTCTTCAGTAGTTTTATGTTTTACTAATTATTGAATAGGATAAAAACCGTTGGCCTGACAAAAACTTTCATTCCTTGACCAATATTTCTTTATATAGCAACAAGAAAAATGGGCCTGCCAGTGGAAATCTCGCATTTATATTCCAATTCTAATTTTTTGGTACAGGAATTTTTCTCGAGTGTCACGATGCAGCAAATAAATATTGGTCGTGAATTGGAGAAATGAATCGATCTCGCTCTTATATAGATGATTCCGAAATTTTATCTCTTTCACCCTAATAGCCGGCTGACAAACATGTATCAGCGGTTAATAGGTGCGCTCACGCAGCTGTTGCGAACAAATCAGCTCGGATATAGCTGACACTGTCAAAAAGCTAACGCTTGGGCGCATTTTATAGGCGGCGAGCGGTAATAAATAAGTATCCATTAATTGTATATTAGTATCACAAATTGAGTTATCACATCAAATAGGTACAAAAATTAAAAGCGACAGTTTTGTAGAGGTTTTATACTAAAAAAGTAAAAACATAATGTTTAAATAAATAACTACCAAATAAATTTTCTAAACTACATCATAAGTATGTTTTAATGTATAGGTAACTCACTTGTTGTAGTTACATAAAAGTTAAAGGTTGTTATAATGGACATTTAAATAAAAAAACAAACGCTTGCTTGGAAAGTGGGTCTTAAATATCGAAACTAGCACGGTAAATACAAAAAAAAAACAGTGCGTAGAGTCCCTCCGCGCGGAAGAAGTGAAACTTCGTAATACTACACACATGTGTACGAGTGCCACACATTCACTCTCGTTATTTAATTGAGCTTCTTAATAATATTTTGCTGTATTATTTTTATTACATAATTTTATCGAGGTTATTCTACTCATGGAAATTGAGCGAAGGCTGGTCACACCGAAGAGTCGAATGCATGACTGCTTGCACGCCATATTGCGTACCTAGTAGAACTATGTAGTCACAAATCTTGTAATACTGCCATCTCTTAGTGGGTAATAGAAAATATTCCCCCTCCATGATAGCGTTAAACTTGTTGGAAGTCGCATAAGAAGTTTTACTTAAAAAAAAAACTCTACTTGTAAATAGATAAACATACATATAAAACACTATATACATACTAATATCTTGTTGACAGGATATGTTCTCTTTTTCCTTTCATAAACACGTAATGAATGGCTATCCTGCAAGGTGTATGGACGTGAATTCCAAATTCACAGGAACAGTTAATGATCCATTATACCGACTTGAGGAGTGGGAAGGGAAACGAAGGAGAAGAGATGATGATGAGCGACAGGGTTTACCTCTAGAAACAAGATATTTGAAGCACTCCCGGAGATACGAAAAAGCTCTAGGGTTATGAAGAACAGAAAAGAATGAGTGTGAGAATCTCGACGCTGCCGAATAGGCACACACTTCAGCTGCTTCCGAAATTCCGACACATGGTCGTACTTCTGAAAATGAAGCGGATGCACAAATTCTGCAGACGTTCGAGCTTATCAAGAAGTTCTTCAGTTGTATCAAGAAAACAAACATCAGTCTAGAAGTGGTAGATTAAGAAATTGAGCAAGTCCAAGAATACACCCAATACTTTTACTTTCTTGGAGTAGGCTATAGCAACACCATCGACCAACACACAACAGGTGGGAGGGATCCAATAAATTGCCGAAGTATGCCACCAATTAATAAGAGCTTGTGATTTAGTTGGGTTAACTAACAGACCAAAATTTTTAGCCCACTGTCTGATTTATTAAAGATCATTATTGATGGTATCGATGGCTCCTGGAAGCTCTTCTACTTTAAAATGGCGATAAACCTGCAAGTCGTCTGCACACTGGTGATAATGAGATGTCAAAATCAAGATGTCAAAAGAAGAGGAGAAAGAACGCCACACCCGCAGAAAGATCACACCAATCAGAGTAAGCCTCATTCAAGAGTACCGACTGCGAGCGACCCCAAAGATAAGAATCAAACCAAGCAGTCACAGGAGGAGATAATAGAGGAAAAGATACCTAAGAGGATGTCAAAATAAACTGAATTAAAAGCACTGCTGAAGTCCAATAAAATCAACCGTAAGGAGCCGGTTTTCCATGGCCAATAGGATGTCCTCAATTATTTTAAGTAAGGCTGATACAGTGCTATGGCCAGGACGAAATCCAGACTGGTAAGGAAAAAGCAGGCTATTAGAAAAAAAAACTTAGTTGATTATTAACAACACTCTCAAAGACTTAAGACGGCATCGGAAGTATGGAGATTGAACGAAACTGGGATACTGAAGAGGGAGTTGAAACTTAAAGAAGAAGCAAAATATAGGCCTCCTTCCAAGCAGAAGAAAAGGAGCTAATAAAGAGGGAATAGTTTACAATGTGCAAAATGACAGGAATAAGGACAGGATAGGAAGAAGCATCTGAAGTTGAAGTCCATAATCACCCACTGCTTTTGTGGAAATAGATGTAATGGCCCCCTTCTGTAACTGGATGAAAAGAGAATGAAGTACATATATTCGTTCGCCGAGGAAAATTAGAGGGATCTTCAAGAGTGTCAGATTTAAGGTTGACATCCAGTGTCAGTAGTGATTTGGAAAAATTTAAATTAATTTCGATCAAGTGAATATCAGGCGTGTTGTCATTCGCAAGTTTGCCGATAGATTTTTCGCTTATTAAAAAAAAAAGTTTAGAATAAACTTACACCGTGAGTTTTGTTGTTACGATCAGTTAATAGTCACGCTATTCGCTTGTATTTTGTACCCCGACATAACAAGCAAAGACATTACGAGGAGGGTCGACTCGTTCATTCAAGATCGGAGAAAGCATCCTACGTATTTAAAAATAGATATTGTAGAATATTTATTGGCCATCTCTTCGAGATTCGATTTAATATTAAGATTAGAAAAATATAGTACGCACGTGTTTATGCGATGGATGCTAATTTGTTCGTGGATATTAGTAGACCGTATGTTCAAATGTCATCGAAGGATATTTCTGTATTACCAGGAGGTATTTTCTATAGTAGTAGGTATTGTTTAATGTTTTTTTTTAAAATAAATGATGAGGTCGACCGTGTACGGTAATTGTAATTAGTGATTTCAATCTACACATTTTTTAATGGATACGCTTAAATTATAGAGGAGGGTGAAAACTATTCTGTCCAAAAACAACAAGCAATGATTAATTTCTTTGTACAAACAAAAGATTTACTTAGGGCTAAACTTATTACAATCACCTATCATAAAAATCAAACATTCGACATGAGTGTACTGTGCTTGAAAAAGTTTAGCGTTATCTGTCTGTACCAGACTACGGCCAACCCCAAACGAAGCGGAGAATTTTATTTACTATATTTTTGACTACTCATTGGAAACACAAAATTTTTCTTCTTCGCTGAAGCAGTCATGAGTTACTATATTCAGTAAAACAGTTTTAGCACTTTCGCATGTCATTTTCTGTAACTAGATGAGTTCGATGTTTCTTAGCCAACTATTCTGAAAAGAAACACTGAAAAAAATTCGAGCTCGACCGAAGTCTTATTGAATATTTGTAATGATCCGTGGTTTTTTAAATAATAATATATTAATAATATAATAATAATATAACAATTTAAATTTAGTTCAGATCATAGACCCGTTCGTGCAGTAATAAAACTAAACATTAAAAGGCAACGCAAAAATTTATTCAAAAACAAAATCCGAAAATTAAATAAAGAATCCCTTATAACTTGCAAAAAAGAATTCAATTTAGAGTTAAGAAACAGTTTTGATCTATTAAATGTAGAAAATGAAGAAAAAAGTGTGGATTTGCAGTATAAAGAAATTTTAAACAGTATAATTAAAGCCAGTAAGGTAGTAAAACAAAATAAACATAGAACTAATAAACTATCCGGTGAAACTAAGAAACTTATAGAGGAAAGGCAGGCTCTAAGTAAAATTAAAAGAGATTTACAATATAGGTTAAAAGACAGAGAAGTCAAGCGCAACATCAGAAAAGATATAAGAGATAATAATAAAAAACGAATACAAAATGCATTAGAAAAGAATCGATCACTGAAAATAGCTAAACAAGGAATCACCAACCAAAAATCATGGATCACTTGTCTAACAGACAACAGAGGCGTCAAACAATTTAACAGAGATAAGGTTTTAGAAATTTGCACAACATTCTATAAGAATCTTTATTCCGATCCATCAAAAACACAACCTATATCTAACTATTCATGTTCCGAAAATATTCCACCCATATCAGAAGTGGAGGTCCGAGATGCATTAAGTAAACTAAAATATAACCGATCCTGCGGCGAAGATGGTGTTAGCACCGAAGCCCTAAAAATGGGTGAACCATCACTCCTCTTTTACTTGACAAAACTGTTTAACGACATTCTTCGTACCGGTAATCTTCCATCCAATTTTTGCCATTCTAATATTATACTTCTCCATAAGAAAGGTGATAAATCCGACATTAATAATTATAGGCCAATTAGTCTAATTTCTCATGTTTATAAAACCTTTATCAAAGTCATTGAAAAACGCATAGGTGGCCAGTTAGATCTTAAACAACCTCCAGAACAAGCAGGCTTTCGTCGAGGACTTTCCACTACCGACCACTTACACACCGTTAATCAAATAGTCGAAAAATATCAGGAATATAAAATTCCTTTGTATCTTGCATTTGTCGACTATTCTAAAGCCTTTGATAGCATCACACATTCTGCAATATTTAATGCCCTTACCAGACAACAGATAGAACCAACCTACATACATCTTTTGCGTAATATATACACCCATAGTACAGCTGCTATTAAGTTAGAGAGTTTAGGTCCAAAGTTTGACATTCTCAAGGGAGTCACACAGGGCGACCCGCTGTCTCCAAAACTATTCACCAGTACCCAAGAAGAAGTCTTTCAGACGCTGGCAGTCAAATGGGAAGAGAAGGGGCTCGTCGTCGGTGAAACAAGGTTGAATAATCTGCGTTTCGCTGATGACATTGTCCTTTTCTCCTCTACAGCCACAGAACTAGAGCAAATGCTACAAGAACTTAGCGATGCAAGCCTTGAGGTTGGACTGAAGATGAACATGTCAAAGACCAAGGTCATGACCAACAGCTCTGAGAGGAGCATACACGTAGGTGGCGAGAATATACAATATGTCCAAGAATATATCTACTTGGGCCAAGTGATTTCTTTTCAGGCAAGGCAGGATAAGGAAATTCTAAGACGCACAGAAAATGCCTGGAAGAGTTACTGGTCCATGAAGGAGTATTTCAAGGGCACTCTGCCCATGTCTCTGAAGCGAAAGCTAATGAACATGTGTATTCTCCCCATCTTGACCTACGGTGCACAAACTTGGTCTTTGACTAACATCCAAAAGTCCAAACTCAAGGTTTGCCAACGTGCTATGGAGCGCAGTATCTGAGGTGTAAAATTAACAGATCATGTTCGAAACACTGCACTGCGCTCCAAAACGCAAATCATTGACGTGGCTCACAAGGCTGCCCAACTTAAATGGGACTGGGCAGGACATGTCTGTCGCATGCCGAACGAGCTGTGGGCCCGCAAAGCTCAGGATTGGTGCCCTGAAACAGTGACACGGGGTCGCGGCAGACCACGAAGGAGATGGCGGGACGAACTGAATGTTTTCCTTGAGAATTGGAAAGAAGCAGCACAGAATCGCGACCGTTGGAAGGAATGGAGGGAGGCCTTTGCCCAGCAGTGGGACGATACAGGCTAGTAATAATAAATAATAATAATAATATATTCGATATTGTGGCTGTATGATATATTGTCTGTATTTTAATTAAACGTCAGAAGTCCACACTTTGAGTCTACCAACGAGCTATGAAGCGAAGTATTCTGGGTGTCAAACTTACGGACCGCATCAGAAACTCCATACTTCGCTCCAAAACCCAAATAGCGGATGCTGGCTTTACTGCTGCTAAGTTGAAGTGGAACTGCTAAGTTGTGTGTCGGAGGTGCAATGGGCAAATATAACCACTCAATGGATACCAGACAGCAAGACGCGACAACGCGGCAGGCCCAGGAGGAGATGGCGGGATGAGTTGGACTCGTTCTCTAAGGATTGGCATACAATCTCACTAGACCGCGAAAAGTGGAAGCAGGGAAGGGAGGCCTTTGCCCTGCAGTGGGACAATATAGGCTTATAATAAAAAATAATAATTAATATTGAATGATAGATAACTAAAAGATTTTTTTTATTTTAGGAGCTGTCGATACATGCGGTGTCTACCCACGAGCTGCTGAAGCCCAAAGATGAACCATCATATTCATTGGCTGCGTCTACGAACCTTTGCTCGGTCAGCTTACATCACACAGGTTAGTAAAAACGTCTTCATGGACTATCTACATAATAGTCGCTCGATTGCCTGATTTGAATTTCAGTCGGTGGAAGAAATTATTTAAATTATTTATCCGGATTTCTGACGCTACTGCAAAGACTAAAAGAATCCTTCTTTTCGCAGTCGTGAAACAGGTGTAGACACAGGTTGTTAAAATCATCGACGGCTACGTTTATACGATTTACAAGTTCTACTTACTGTTAAACAAATAGAGCAATATAAGTATTATATGGCGTTGTGAGTTGGTAGAAGGCAAACATTAGTAAAATTTACCGTGGAAATTTTATTGTAAAAATTAAGAAATGTGAATACTTATTTTACTTACCTTTAGCGCTGGATACTTGTTAGTTGGCCGCCGGCCCAAGCTAGCAGGTACGCATACACTTAATGTACATACTTAAACTATTTAATTCCATACATTTGGTTTCTGAGAAAATAAGTAAGGTCTGGGGGACCTGGGATTTTGCTCTATAAAGCTACGCACAAAACTTCATAATTAATTCGAGCTAGGCTGGCAAAGTTCTAGAATTAACTCAGGTCTATTAAGGACAGAAGGTCTAAGGTAATGTCTATTAACAGAATCCCCATGTTCAACTAGGTTTATTATTAGTTTGAATATGTACATTATTTACCAATTACGAATAGATCTAACATAATAATATAAAATTACGACTAAAAGTACCTACATATTATTTACATACAACGATGACAATAGGACGCTTAGGCGTCAAAGTACTCCTCCGCATCTACTTTGAATATTAAGTCAAAGGTTTGGCAAAATCCACTTAAAGCTTTATTTTAGATCTTCTTCTGTTTTACGCCGACCTAGTACTTGCTGTTAAGAATGTAGTGCTAATAATAAGCAACTCGTTGAGATGTTTCATTTCTTTTGGTCTCACGCCCAGGTTTTCTTAGGTCCTTTGCAGCTTATGTGAGTAATCTCCTTGTAAATAAAAAACTTAAATAACTAAAGAATTAATAAAACACGTTATTATGATATATACACACATTAAAAAAGTCTAAGCAACACGCCAACAATAACAAATTATGAACATGAATTAAAAAATTGAAGACATGTGACATCTACCAACCTGCACTGGGCCCGCGTGGTGGATTACAGTCCACTCCCTTTCATAGAGAGGAGGCCTGTGTCCCAACAGTGGGAACATTATAGGCTGATGATGATGACGATGATGAACATGAAAATGATCTTTGCTTTGGTGTTCCATCCTGATTTAAGGATAGTGCGTGTTTGGCGATTACGGAATCCCCAGGAATTTAATCCTTATCAAGGCAGAACGCTTTTGGTCTAGGCTGGAAATCGCCCGGGTAGAAGAACCGATCTTGATTTGATACGAAACGATTTAAATGCAAAGCAAGACTGTGACGAGAATGCGTAACGTATGGCGGATGGCCATTCCTCATCCATAGCAGTTTGGATAAGATTTCGTGTTAATGCGAAATAATGAGCTTGCACACAGCGTGACCACCAGTAAAATATTTGGTCAACGAACACACATATCGCGGTATAAGACCGGCCTGATCAACTCGCTGATTTCAATACCATTGAGCATAAATGGGATTTGCTTGAGGGAAGACCTTTAAGTAATCTTCACCAACATTTTAAGATAACTGAATTACTTTTTACACATCTTTCCAGTGAATACAGACATATACCATAGGTGATAAACTGATAATCGAAAACCTCATATTCGGTATATGACGACGCCGATGTAGAGCCGTTGTTAGTGCCTTAGGAAGTCAAACTGAATATTAAAAAGCTCCTAGAAATGTTTTTATTCTCATTTAATTCTTAGCTAGGCATCACACTTTTCTTAATTGCCAACAACCTCATTTCAGATTTATTATATTTTTCACTCAAAAAGATTCTATCAAAATGTAACAATTAAATTATGAATTAAATTACGCTTCTATTGATGTATGATATCT
Source organism: Cerastis leucographa (assembly GCA_963082945.1). NCBI lineage: Eukaryota > Metazoa > Arthropoda > Insecta > Lepidoptera > Noctuidae > Cerastis > Cerastis leucographa. The sequence goes on from OY720378.1 coordinate 12,129,852, forward strand.
ACGACAAAAAAGAAAATAAATAAGTATTACCAAAAGCATCAGGGTTGCTTAGACTTCTGTGATGTGTGTAGTATGTACATAATATATGGTCTTAGCCTAAGTCCTTTATTATACAAGGACAATATTTAAATAAAAAAATACAACTCATATATATTTCTGGTTTAAAGTCACCCAAGGATCAAAATGTATGGAGCAGTGGCACTTTTTGTTTTTGGCGGCCATAATATTTGTAATAATTATTTGGAACAATAAAACATTGGTGACAAAATACTGTACTACGGTAAATAAAACAGTGTACAAGTCTGAACTGACTTAATATCTACAAGCCGCGATGGGTATAACTTGGGTAAATCCAAAACTATGGGTATAAACAATAGAGCGAAGTAGTCTAAGGAAATGACTTCAATTATAGAGAAACGATTTTACCAATTTTTTTTTTATCTGTTTGTGACAGGATTTGAACCTAATTTTAGTTTAACAAAAACTGTACTGTTTACACATTACAGTTTGCTGTTTGAACCTTTTAGTTTTCTTTAGCTTTGGTTCGAACAATTTTTCGACGAATTACTTAGCTGATTATATTGATTCAAACTTAAGCTATTCACAAAAAAAGCCATTCAAAATTTGTTTAGCATCATTTGTTTCCCGAAAAAGGCTAGGCCCGCAGTTGTCATCACCAGTAATCGATTAGATAAAACGAAGGGATTGTAATTGGATACCTTCCCTTAAGGCTACGCATCCGATATCCTTGCGACAACAACCGAATCGAATATCATATTATATTTAGTCGGATAAATAGGGTAAGTGACTTAATGGTACCTTCACCTAATTGGCAGACCATAAAATATAATTATTAATAAAAAAAAGGTCAGAAATTGAAATATTTTTTTAAAAGTTGGAAACAATTAGTATGTAATTATCATTCAGTTTATGTCACATGTCATTGTCAAATAATACAAATATGTTAAGTATTGTGTTCTGTATTTTTACATAATGCCCTTATTATTACTACAGTGACTTGTTGCGTTTCGACTTACCGGCCGTGGTTCAACTTCGTACCACTTCAAACGTTTGTTGCGTTAGTACGAACTTAGGAATATTTAATTTACGACCCAGCCAGTATTGTTCATTCAGAACGGTCTCGGGTTGATTGGCGATATTAAAAGTGTCAAGCGCCCGCTGCCGGAAATTCATTGATAGATTTAATCGCTTTGCGCTGAAATAACGCACCACGCAGTAGGATTTGATTTGAGGAGTAAATTGCTAAGTCATTAATGCCGTCCGGTCTCGGCGCGGCTCTCCGCACTAAAAACTCGTGCTATTTTCAGGGAGCTAACAGGGATCCTTGAAGTTTGAAATTAATGTCGACTTGCGTCAGTATGGATTCGCTTGTTACAGTAGGTTTAAATTTTGTTTAAAAACTAGCTAAGGTCAATTGGTCAAATATTTTCCATTATGACAAACTTTTGCATGAACGTTTGTTGGTTGGTTGGAAGGTGCTCCAATTCTGATTAATAAAAATAATAAAAAGTTGAACTTGAGTCTGAGACCAATAAGAAGTCCGAATGAAACTATGGTGTGGGCCCTAGATTCATTCTCAGTTACATAATGACACGTCATACGTAAGTGTTCATGTTTATAATATGTGAGTAGGTACAAAATATGTTTACATTATAATCACAGCCTTCTGTTCCTTGCTCTATGCATGAGATCATTGTGTTACAGCTAGTACGTATAAGCTCGTGTTTACATAGTTATACATATATCTTATGGACCACTGTCTTCGTCGTATCTATTATACGACGGAATGTCTCACTGTATAGATAAGGAATCATTTTATCAATCAATCAGATCTGATTTTTTACTGTCTAGTTGTTTTCGTGAGTATCAATCACAGAAATATGTACATTCGTAAAATCATGAAGATCTGTGTGAAAAGTAATCGGCCTCCAATAATTTAACTTAATTGATAATATACTTGTGCTCGTTATTTTAATTCGACAATTGTATGATTAAACCAAGCATAATGCTCATGGCATGGCATTTTGATTGATGTAATCGACGGTCCGACTTTACATACCTTTTAAACGTTAATAACAAATTAAGCTGCGAAACAATGATAAAGTTGAAATGGTATTACGCGGAGTTACTGTCCCTATATCCCTATGTAAGCTTAAATCTTTAAAACTACGCAACGGATTTTGATGCGGTTTTTTGTTAATAGATAGAGTGATTGAAGAGGAAGATTTATATGTATAATAACATCCATTGAATAGTGGAGAAATACTGTTATTTTTGAGGTTTCTAATGTGATGTCGTAAATAATTACATTTTTTCCGCTTACATTGCAAACGCAGGCTTAACCCTACGAGATTTATCAAAATAATGTAATAAGTATTGTACACATTGAAAAGGTCTACAGAAAACTCCGCGATGGTATATATATATATCTCTTATGTATGGATAATAACCTTTTTTTGTCATTTACTTTTTATGACAAATAATGGCTAATTTTTGAAGCGATTTTAACCAATACAGCATTAATCCTTATCCAATTAATTACCTTAAATACATTGCTGATTTAATATAGATCTATATGGCCCTCTACAGCATATGATTTAAATGAATATTTTCGAAGATTAAAAATTGCGGGATGTAGCGTTTGCGGCGGTACCGGCCGGCGCGGCGTGCGAAGCCGGAGCGGGCCGCTATGGTTTTATATACAACGTTCACAGTTTTTCTGTAGTGTATTTAGTATCACCATTGCACCCATGCGAAGCCGGGGCGGGTCGCTAGTAAAGCAATAAAGTTAAGTTAGGCTAGAGATACACATCTTAATATTAATAATAGCCTTTATGTAATGCCACCCAATTCTTACAACTGCATGACAACTGAATGGAACAGTTCTGATATTTATTTAGGCTATTTTCTTGTCTTTTGAATATCAAATGACTGTCATATAAGTTCAGCTGATTTTGACTCTATGTAGTACTTATACGTGTGCTTGTGCATTCAGCTTAGATAGGTACTAATATTATAAAGAGGTGTTTGTATATATCGATGTTAGGAGTAATCTTCGAACTAAAACATACTGTAGAGTGTTCCTAGATTTTGGCCTTTGACACTAATTTAATAGATTTTCTTCTTCTAAAGAAGTTGGATGCAACAGGTACAGGTAGCTTTGAGCCAGTCAAGAGGAGTACCTCAAGACTGCTGGCACAAAAGCTACCAGACCAATAAAAGGCAACTTGTCAAGCTCGGTAATGTAAATAACCACACTATCTTCTTTTTCGTGTGGTTAGTGCCTAACCTGGTGTGAGAGTTTTAATGCCGCCCTTGGGCCTGTGACTTGGCATTAGGGCCTTTTCATTGTCATGCGTGTTTGCGCCCGCGTGCAGGCCAGGGACGCATGCGTGCTGCCCGCAACCTATCGTATCATACATGTTTTATTGTCATGCACGCCACACGCACGCCGGCGTGGGGAAAATAATCTGCTATACGGGCGCCCCGCAACAAGTATGGCCGCCTGGCCTGCACGCGGGCGCAAACACGCATGACAATGAAAAGGCCCTTACATGCCGTCGAGAAATATCTCTCAGGCATGCATTTGTTAATAACCACAGTACTTGTTCTGTACACACCCCCGGTGTTATAAGTCTGGCTAATTAAGTTGACAGTTGGTATTAAAAAATATACATAGTGTTTATTTTAGGTACTTTATCCTTGAAGACCAACTGTCAACCTCATGTTGTTAGCTAGATTATTGAAAGATTTAAGACTAGAAGGCCCTCCGCCTGTTGTAGAAGCATAGTTACCTATGCTGAAAACAATTAAAAAATACTTATATATTTTGCAAAAACAATTGCGCGGTCAATTGCGAGACACTCTCATAAGGTGAAACTGTGATGATGTTCTAGGAGAAAAAAAAATAGGTGAATATTGAAATACCTACAAAAGACCACATTTTATGAGCTTTTTTTGTGCCACTTCCGTCGGGCAATGAGCTAACCTAACTCCGAGTAAGTACCTTCTAGACAACTTCCCGTTAAGTACTCGAGCAGAATGATCCATAGTGTCTCAGATACTCTAGCTACTCGCCTTTCTAGTGTTACAAAATATTACATACATTTGAATACTTGTGAAAGCGAAAAGTTTAATGTTGAGCTAAGATAAACAAGCATGCACAAACAGTGACCAGCGTCCGAGTACCGACGTATGACAGTGGCATAATTACGTGAGTTGTGATACTCGTTGTGTGAACTTGTGATAGATTGCTGCTAGAATGTTAGATACCTAGTAGTTTAGATAGTAGTGGGATAGCATAAAATAATTAACTTCATCATCATCAGCTTATAATGTTCCCACTGCTGGGACACAGGCCTCCACTCTATGAGAGGGAGTGGGCTGTAATCTACCACGTGGGCCCAGTGGTTGGTAGATCTCACATGTCTTGAAATTTTTAGTTCTAGGACAAGACGGTTTCCTCACGATGTTTTCCTTCACCGTTTTTGAGGGCAGCTGTGATGAAATAAATTACACAAAGTAATGCGCCTGCCTGGGTTCGAACCCACGGCTTACTGCTCGTTAGTCGGGGCTGCCACCATTGGGCCACCGCTGCTCTCGCTAATAATTAACTTGATTATTCCAAAATATTTGCAATTTCTACCTTGGCTAGCATTAATTCACTGTTATAATAGGCACCTCATAAAAGTTAGTGCCAGTAATAATTACTACTTTTTTCTAAACTATCAAACCAATTGCTTTTCTATTGAGTACCTTATACCTATGTTTTCTGACAGCTCGCTAGATTCGCCTTGATGAGTGTGCATTGTGATGTTGAGGTCAATGTAGAGATGTGGTCCAGCGCTTTATCTAAAAATAAAATAAGTTTTATTTAAGCAGCAGCAGTTATACTTGCTTTTCTTATTAGTGTTGAACCCTTATTTAAGATGTATGTAATCTTCCTTTGTTTGTTTTCGTTGTGGAACGAGTTCGATATGTGAATACTTAAATCGAACGCTTCATTTTGCAACCGAGATCACTTCCCATGCTCTTTTCAAAACATCAATCTTCAGTTGATCGTGGAATATTCCAATGTCATGTTACTATCAGTGTAATCATCAGCGTGAGAAACATGTGAATCTTCGCTAACGTGATTTACAGGAGTTGCTGGTATTATAATTAGCTAACACGACATTCTAACGGTACCTAATAATCTTTAAAAAGACGGCCTTACACGATTAAGTCCACTCCGCCCAGAGCGGGAGGCGGCGGGGAGCGGGCGGACATTTCTAGCCTTTTATCGTTACACATCAGCCTTGGCCAGATCAAGCTTATAGAATTTTGGCTTCGCTGCGTAAACACACATCATTATCTGCCTTGCCATTTACCAACTATGTGTGTGTGAGGTCGGTTTCCAGTCTTACCGAATTCAGGTGAAATACCAGTATTTTACATGAAGCGGCTGGCAAAAAGAAATAGCCCTTTCTATGTCTAATCCTCTAGATGCCCTGAACTGTACAACCCAGTTAGTACTCCGTAATTCCTCCCCCTGGAAAGACTGGTTGTCAGACTTTCTGGCCACTGACTTTACCTGTAACGACTGCATAAACACTATCAGCCCGTTATGTGCTGGAACACAGGTCCCCTGTCTATGAGAGGACTTGCGCTGAATCATTACTTTTCATTGTGTTTTTCGTCATTACATCATCGATAGCTATTATGGTCAGAGCTCGGTGTTGAAAAATAAACTACGCGTCTTCAATACGTTTAAAAGAATAAACGTTGTATTATAATTGAGGAAAATAAGAGAGGTATTTTACAGGTGACCTGATTAGTAGGTAAATGTGTGCCGATCGCCGTACCTGTCTCTCTTTCAAAGAGATTCATAAACTACTAGCACTTAAACCACGATTTTCGTCGCGTCAGTTTCGTACTGTCTCCTGCGATCTTTAACATCCCCCATCCTCTTTAAAGGGTAGTTTACAAAGTAATTATGATCTTTATTATTTATTTCATTGAAACACGTGATAATAGCCAAGAAAATATCGATAACTTTACTTATTACTTACTCGTACATTCATATTAAAACATAAATGATATTCAGAAACCTCAGCAACATAGACAGTTATCAAAAAAATTGCATTAATTTGCACCTAAAAGCGAAACTCAGAAAACTTGCATTGTTGACAAAAATGTTATTGAAAAACCAATAAGTAAAGAAAATTAATTTAAAGACTAATTATAGATCTCTCAAAAACAAAATAATTTAAGCAGGGGCACTAAAAACAGAGATCAAAACATTATACTTAAGGTGGAAGCGACAGGGTAGACCGCGAATTTGTTTTTTATTTCGTTTTTTGAAATTTGCCAGTGAGTGTCAGGCTGTATGTTGAACCAAATATGATTTGCGACCGTAATATGCATGTATTTATTTAAAGAATTATAAAATCCATTCCATCGAGTGACAATTTCATGAAAAAGTGGTTAAAAGAACTTGGAGGGTTGTATTGATGATTTTAATGATCATAACTTTGTAAAGCCTCATTTGTTACGGTCGCAAATTATGTTTTAATCAACATACAACCTGACACTGACCTGCAAATTGCACAAAAACCTAAGTAATATTGATTTCGCGCGCCAACCTGGCGCTTCTATCTTAACATGAAACATACTAACAGCACGGGATATGATCAGATTTTAACAAAACTTTTAATGCTATATATGTAAAACCGAATACATTAAAATCTTTCTTTTAAACCGATGATTACCGCTGTCCACCCCCTGCTTGTCCACACCGGGTGGACAATGTCACAACTTTTGAAAATAATTGCTTCTGTCCCCGGGGGGTGGCCAGTGAGAATCATTATTAAAACAATTCATTGAAGACCCCACCGGTTCATAGTTGTAGACACGGCTACAACTTTTTCAAACATTTACAGTGGCCACCTCTGGTGGACATCCTCACTATTAAAACCAAACATTCTATACCAAACTGAACTTTAATAATAACTTTTATCTTATTGTAGCCAATAAGCCTGATATAGTGATGGTGGATCGAACAGAGCGGCGCGCAATGACTGTCGACATTAAATGTCATATATACAAACGCTTATTCAGCCGATTATAGATTATGCCGACGCCTGCTACTTGGATGCTACTGAGGAGCTATTAAATAAGCTTGAGCGCTTGCAAAATTTAAGTATTCGCTTTATTTTTGGTCTCCGTAAATATGACCACGTTTCTCACCTTCGCAAAGAACTCAAGTGGCTCCCAATCCGCCTTCGCAGGAACACTAGGATTCTATGTCTCCTCTTCAATATCCTACACAACCCGTCCTATCCTTCTTACCTGCGCGAGCGTTTCTCTTACGCACGCCCCAGTGACGTACCTTGTAGATCGCACCTTAGATCCATCCTTAAATCCCATCCTCACAAATCCAGCTATTACTCCTATTCCTTCTCTATTCATGCTGTAAGGTTGTGGAACTCACTTCCGCCTAACATTCGTGACTTAAAGACCATTTCGCTATTCAAAAACCGAGTGAAAGAGCATTACCTTTCCTCTCAAATCTGATTTATATATGTATTTATATTTGTTTATATATCTTAGCATTATGTATTTACATTTAGTTATATGTGTATTTATATTTAGGTAATAGTATAGGTTAAGTTAGGTTAGGCACATAAACATATTTTTCTTTTCATTCTCTCACACACTATCGTCTACATTTCTTTTTAATTTTTCCTTTCGCAGGTCTGCTGGCAGAAATTTCGTATGAAATAAGCAGTACCTTTGTACTCAAATGTTTTATGTTTTTTTTCCTGTGTTCTCTACTGTGTGTACATAAATAGTAAAATAAATAAATAAATAAAATATTAAAAGAGTGCTTCCGTTAAATTGAAATATGCAGTAATAAAACCCATTTTATAAACCAGAAAATAAACTATAGAAGTCTTGCTATCGTGTTTAGCAGTTAACAACTTAATCGTCAATAAATATAAATAATAATTGTCCCTTGGTAGACATAGGAGAAGAAACTAAGTTACTGCTTTCATTGAGTGCTTTCGTTTTCGGTAAATTTATCAAAAGTGCGAAACGTGTAGTCAGGCCCTGTCGCTGGAAATGGTCGAAATGAATTGTAATGATTTCTTTACAGCGGTGGCCCAGTGGTGGCAGCCCCGACTTACGAGTAGTAAGCCGTGGGTTCGAACCCAGGCAAGCGCATTACTTTGTGTAATTTATTTCATCAGTGCTGCTCTTAGAAACGGTGGAGGAAAACATCGTGAGGAAACATGCATGTTCTAGAACTAAAAATTCGAAGACAGGTGACTTCTACCAACCTGCACTGGGCCCGCGTGCTGGATTACAGCCCACTGCCTCTCATAGAGAGGAGGCCTGTATCCCAGCTGTGGGAACATTATAGGCTGATGATGATGATTTCTGAACTAAAGGTATTTCAGTAAAATAAATATATCAAAACACTAATGAAGCGGGAAACAGCTCCAATCTGGCTGCGGCTCCACCACGTAGACGCTGCTTCTTCTGCGGGAGAAATGATCATCAAAGAATAAAACTCCCGGCTTTTCACTTGTTATAACAGAATTCTCCATAAATAATAACAAAGACCCTCACTCGCCTAAAGCATATTAGTGACCCTTAGATACTTTTCGTAAGTACTTTTACTTAAACACCTGTTGACATTCATGGATTTCATTACAGAAGAAAAAGGTATTATTAATGTTCCCCGATGTATTGTAATTGATTTTTTATTTTATGAATAATAATACGAATTAAGTTTTAACCCAGCTTAAGAAACTGAACCGTAGGCAGCCCTATCCAGAAGCATTGATTGTGGTCGTAAAGTAGCCCGCATCGAATCCAGTACAAATATGAGCGTGTACTTCTTGCTTTTATGTGTCGCGTTGAGCCACCTTTAACACAGTTTACACCTAAATCGATTAGACATCGAGAGAAATCGATTAGACTTGTGCTGATAATTCATTTACGATAGAGGCTTTATCATTACAATTCTTGCGTTTCAACGTATTAAAATTTACATCACGTATAACAGATTTTTGTGAAACTTGTAGACATGTTTCATAGTTGTTTTTATAATATGTTTGTTACTGACATGCATTTTGGAAAATCATTGAGTTTGGTTGAATGAATTCGACTTGCCTTTCATGCTCTTTTCGCATTTTATAGACAATATTTTGAATAATCACCACTAGCTTGTAAATTATACTAGTTAAATAACATGTGATTAACTGAAGCATTGGGCTTATCTAAAAGAACGACACCGTTCATATCTAGCGGGCGCGGGCGCGCAACGATCTCTTCGAGCCCCTGACGTCAGCTCGGGTCGCGTCCCCTTAACCTCAGTGCTCTTGTTGCAAACTGTTCATAATTCAATCCGATTACAATAAAAAATGCGACTTTAAGATATTTTTGTATATGATGATGATATAAAATATAATAGCAGCTGAAGGTAAGGGTGAATACTGCATTCTTTCCGTATTAGGTAGGTATGCGTAAAACGTAAAATGGGGTGTTATTGATTGGCAGCAGAAAAACAAATAATTAAATAAGAAAATTCGACTCGACGTTGATAATAAATATTATTGGTAATGATGCTGAAGAAGTGCGCATGTTGCAACCTGTACCCACCTAACAAAATGCCATCAGATTAACGCGGAGTTATTAATTATATAATGCTATGACTCCGATCGCCAGTCATCGGGTGTTACTGCGGCCCACAATGCGTATGCACACCTTACCTAGAACCTTACGTTATTAAACTTTATTGTTTGAGAGAACAATTACCTTTTGTACGAGTTGGGTATCGACGCCATTATCAGTAGACGCGTTAAGTAACGCCGGAGGCTCGAGTTCTACCATTTAGCGTAAGTCGCAAATGCTACCATTACCACCTTTTAATATGTCTTTGTTTGCTTTTCATTGGAAACATAAGCAGAGCTGGAAATAGAATTACATACTCGTACAAAAACATTATAGTAAACAATATTCAGATTCATTCCATTGAACAAAAGCGAGCTTTAGGTTTTAGGCCGACCGAATTGGATGTGACTGCCAAAAGGATGAAAAATTCAAATTATTTCACACAGATATTAATGTCGAAATCGTCGCAAAGATAACTCAAACGTACAAATTACCTAAATGTGTTGGTTTACAAATGTAGCTAGCGTTATTTACAAACAATGTCGAAACTCTTTTTCAGTAATTCCAAACATCTTACTAGAGATTAATGGCTGTTTACGTTTTATTTTCAAATCAAACTGACTTCTTTTTCCTTCGTAACCAGGTGTTTGATAATAATCGCCTCAAGGTTTTTCATCCCATAAATGCAGAAAGGTCGTTAATTGAGCAAAAAGATCATGTTACTCGCCCCGAGGTATAGGAGTCAACGTAATACTACCACTACCTTAAAATAGGGGTTACCGTTTTTTCGATACCTACAGTGGGTGATGATGGTGAAACCATCGTGCTATTATTGTTTTTGTCAGTTAGGTACGTAAAAGGAAATATTGCAAAGACAGAGATTCGTATGATTCTCCTACGTACACATCGACGCACTATCGGGATAGAGGAACGAGTATTCTACCGTCCAATCTAGGTCAGGTCTACCTGTACAATATACATGTGACTAAATACTTAATTACAGTTATGATAAATTACATGCGTTAAAATAACGGATACGGATACGGATTTGTTACAAAAATAAAGAGACGAAAAACCATCTATTTCATGTATTTTAAAAAAGTGTTACTTAATTTATTAGTTATCAACTTATTAGATTAGGAAAGTTACGAAAGCTATACCAAATAAACGAGAAACTTTTTTTTAATAATTAAATGTATTTATATGCTATTTCTGCCGTGCCGTCACTTAGATTCCATGACCTATCATCATACTCTTTTTGTGAATGCTGAAGTGGCAAAACCAACTATGTGTTAGTATCTCATCTCATATAAACTAGTATTAATAACAATCTACAATCTATGTATTTATTTATTTAATGCACAATGTGTACATCACCATTCATCAATTAATCATTTATCATTCTCTATGCCGCTATCCAAATTTATTTGGGGTCGGCGCAGCATTTCTTCTTCTTCCGTACTTCCCTTTTACTTGTTATAGGATACCTCCTTTCTTGCCATATCATCCTTCACACTGTCCATCCATCGTGTTTTTGGTCACACAATCATACTTAAAACGTTCGTATATTTACTTCGTTCAGGAAAATTCGTAAGTTAGGCAAGCTATTGCGTGTGTAATCCATTTCAGAGACATTAAGGTAGGCTCTCAACCATGTTCTGCGTAAGGCGTAAACCTTTTGTTCATTGGCAGCTCTGGATAACAGTGATGTGAAAACAAAATACTTATTTCGTTTATTTGGTTGAACAGCAGGTAATAATATAATTTAAACAGTATGGTCTACTGATGCGTGATAATAAAAGAAATATATTTGAGTTTGTTGTTCTGAAGCTGACTTGATTTAGGCGTCTCAATTTTTCAGTAATGTTAAAGAGAAAAACACGGACAAAGCATATCAAAAGAGAAAAACGTATTTCAGTGTTATGCAAAAAGCATTGCAACTCGACAGGTGTGGCGATAAGCCATCTGTGCATTTGAGGTACGTAACCGCCACAAGAGTAAAATTGGCATTGTAGTCGTCTTATTTGTGTAAATAAGGGCAGGCGATGATGATGATGCTGAATGAGAGGGTTGTGGATACAGCATGTGTATTGGCTTTTTAGTAGCATCTTTATGAAAACTTTTATACCTGGATAAGTTCGTTTAGGTCATTGTACATACATATACACAGTTAATACCGGGTAAAACGTAATAAATTTTCACGTAAAGCGTTATTGATTTGTTGTTACTGTAAATACTATAAAATTTAATTTATGCAATTTCGAAACTTCATTCATAAAATTACATTCAACGTTGAAATCCGTTGTATACAAAGTTTTGTCTCGGTTTACCCATGCGCAACCCCGTTCACCACATTCACCCCGTTTGACCTATGGGTAAAAACATGTTCTTTTGTAATATAGCCTGATAAACAGCAGGTTTCGTCTGTCAAATCACATGTCAGGCTTTTCTTTTCATTAGCAAAAGTAGACAGGCTATTTGGGATTTTTTATCGATATTTAGCTACATTGAAAAGACTAGGTTACTGAAACTGTCAGCTTTCGCGTGCTGATATTAACAGCACTCAGCTTTTTTGTTCACTTAAGTTTCATTAACATATTACGAGTGTTATAGGGTCTACTTTGCATGACAGTTAGTACAGACTAATTTTATAGCTGTGTAGACGAGATGAGTCCCACAAGTCGTTGAACATTCAGAAGCCAGTTATTCAACGGCATGGGTAATTCGCACTGCTCCCGAACTAACGTTTCACAATTGTTATTTGTTATTAATTTCACGAACGATACGCCGGCTTTTAATGTTTTATAAATACGACGCATTGTTCTATAAGCGACACAATACCTTGCGGTGTTCGCGGCTCGGCTCGAATCCGATATGCAACTACATCGGCGTGCGGCGTCTGTCTGACGCATTCTTCTGCACGCGCAAAATGTGGAAATCATACGTATTTTATTTTGCTTCTTTAGGGACGTTTTACCATAAACTCTTTTTTTTAGACGGTACGTCCAGAACCATGACGACTGTTAAATGTATGGATACCAAATATCATATTTCCTGTTTGTTAAGCTCCTATCCATTACTAATTTATTTTGTTCAGACATACCTATTATGAAAAAAATAAAGTGTTGATTTATACCCGAGTTACCAATGTTACCATGGCCACATGTAGGGTAGGTAGCTATAAAAGTATGTAGTGTGCATGTTTAGCTACCTACAACGTTAAGCGACGAATTCCAAGAAACCCGTATCGGGAGGCACGTACGCGTAAGATTGGCTAAATCTCAAGTGTTAAATGTAACAACATAATAACAATAATGTATATTGTATGTACTTTAAACAGAAGTTTTGTTACACACTAGGACTCAAGATTTGTAAGCAATTAGGGAATGTGCACATTACCTTCAACGGTTTCGGGTAGTTGTCGAATGAATCGTGAGTCAAGACACCAAGAAGAATTAAAATGAATTTAATGTAAATTTTGTAAGGAATTATTTATTTTATAAGTACATACATTTTACATTTGAGTTTAAATAGAACATTAATGAAAAATGAAGGCTGGGCGAGTCAGGTGATTAAACGGGACATGCTGTATGATTCCAGTAATTTCTGTAGCTGAGGCTGGAATGCTGGTTTTGAGTTTATAATTGTCCAAAAACCTTTTAGCTACCTAATAGACGCTTTTCTTGAGGGTCAGACTTCCTGTAATTTTGCGATGCTTATTACTATTACACTTAGAGCCCTCAATCCATCAGGCGACACAAAGGTTACACTCCCCTCCTGTAAGGCGACAGCCAGGATTGGTAATTACGATAGTCAGCAAAGGAATTAATCTAACAACAAAAATAGGACCATTACACCATTTTATGCCCTAATAGGTGCCTTACTGACCTAGACAAAACAAACTATCAAGGATACCTTATTACCTAGGTTGCTTCGCCGTATTACTATGAGTTCTTAGTTTCTTTTTTTCGCGTTCTCTTTAAACGTAGGTTCACTGTTTTCCAATCTATTCAGATTCTAGGAAATTTGAGTTGTGATTGTTTTGCTTCAACATACAAATTATGTAATTTAATTTAGTAGATAAATTGTCAACATGTTGGCCGAAAATGTAATTTAAGCGTGAATGTAGCTATTGATTAATTACACCTATGATAGTAGAAATATTATTACCAAATAGGATTGCTTTATTTAAGGATAATTTTGATTTGATTTCCGTTACAATTTGATGAATGTTCACTTTTCTTATTGTTTAGGTTCACCGTACGACAATCGAATATGCCTCCAGGAAAGCAGCGCGGATGCAGCGAATTCCCAAAGCGTCAAAGGGGAAGAAGAGCTATCGCGAGTGTACCAAACCCTCTCATTGCCATCACTTCCAAGAGACGATAATAGTTCTAACAACAGGTTCGTTTGATAATGTATTACTGAATAACTTGTCTTTCTAGTATTTTCTTTTCCTTCGATGATAAAATGTACTCACAACTTTCTACAAGATTTTAGGCAAATTTTCTTTATTTTTGTTTTACATTCTAACTACACAATTGCATTTTGACCTTAACTCGGATTTCATATACAAAAACAAACACCGAATGAATAAGATAATCATATGATTGTCTGTTTATCTAGCAACACTGATACAAAGAGTAAATCTAAGTCAACGACCCCAGCAAGCCCAAGCAACTCTGAAATGAAGCCGCAGTCCACCACGCCGACGTCGCAAGCGCTAACGAAACCCCCATACTCTTACGTGGCCCTCATCACGATGGCAATACAAAACAGCCAAACGAAACGCGCTACACTAAGTGAAATTTATGCTTACATCACCAAGGAGTTTCCATTTTTCGAGAAAAATAAGAAAGGGTGGCAAAATTCAATTCGGCATAATTTAAGTCTAAACGAATGTTTCATAAAAGTACCAAGAGAAGGTGGTGGTGAGCGTAAGGGAAATTATTGGACCCTTGGTAAGTTACTTTGAAGTTGTTAACTGTTGATTTTATTAACTGTGTCAATTTTCATGTACAATTGTATAATTTACATTGAAAATTTAAATACCACCAAGATTGTTTCTAAACAAAAATGCCCTCCATCTCTTAAGCCTTTTGTATGTTCTGTTTGCATTAACGCAATGCGAATAACTGCTGACAGCTACGCGATCATTCATCATCATCTCATATTTCATACCTTAGAAAGCGAATTGCTTGCGATGTATTCCTGCTCCCTTGTTTATAGACTCTTGGGTGGTGAGTGTAGTATTGTTGTAGATCCTCAATGCGGAGAGATGTTCGAAAATGGGAACTTCAGGCGACGGCGAAGGATGAAGAGGCCATTTCGAGCTACAAATTACTCCAAAACGCTGTTTGGAGACGGGTATCACGTGGCACACGTCGGGCAACACGTACCACCTCACATGCAACCCTTGCCCCTCGGGGCTAGGAATTATTTCGGATCCGGTTCACCTTACCATCCTCCTTCATACCCTCGATATGACACGTGAGTCTGAACGTTTTTTTTTTATACCTATATTTTAGAATAATAGTGATTCTGTGTGTGAATTACATAACAAACATTTTTGATACATTCATACCTTCAATTGCATTAACGACTGTAATTAGTAGATCTTTAAGTCTTATGAATGTAAAATACTATAAACTATAGAGGGGTTTAGTAACAAAATAATTTTGTTCAATTTACAGTCGCCTAACGATCAATAAAAATAGGTTAGGCGTAAAAAGTAATTAACGTCGAAAGTCTGCATGTTTACGAGGGCATTCCCAAATAATCTAAGCAAACTGATTTTATTTTTACATTACCTAGGTTATTATTTATTTATTTAACATGAACATAAATTGTATACTTACTAAAAATTTTAAAGATAAAACCACTTGAATATAAAAATATACACAGAATAGGAATTTTCGTAACGATATTTCCTCATACTTACATAAGTTAAAATCAATCAACACAATGTATTTCACAAATAATTTAATAATCAAAGCAATAGAGAATATATAACAGAATTAATCGCACACTCGTTACCTCAAAATTGGAAATATACAATGCTTAGGTACATTATTCAATAACATTCGAGTACATATTGAAATAAATGATTCGCATCGCTTACGTTTTATAATTCAAACAGACAAGTTAACACTATGACATTATTATTACATATTAATTATAATAAATATTTATGTTTCTCATACTAGTGTTTACAAAACAAATGCTAATAATTTACTGATACGTTGTTAAAGAAACTTATTTCCGATTTCCGTGACTGTTTCAATTAGACAGTTATCAATGAATGTCATAATAACATAGAATAATACATTCAGGTGAACCTATCTAACTTTGACCTTAAAAACAATAGTGTTGATAAGAAAGATAGTAGGTAAACCCGACTATAATAAACAATGTACGAACTGTAGAATACATTTGATAAGTGCGAAATACTTATTTAATTGGTTGAAAATTCGAACTTTTGAAAGTTTATCAAACGTGTCTGTCCTTTTGATAAGTAGTGTATCATATATAACACATGAGATAAATCGCAAGTATTGCCCGATTTGATATCAGTTACTTTGTGCCGAAGTAAGTACGATTAAATACACAAATTATGACATTATACGTTACAATTTATGATAGTGGGGCAAGCTAAGTTTGAGTAGTACCAAGAAAATCTTTTAAGGACATCATTCGGTCTTTAAGATTTTCTGAGTAAAACGAAATAATCTTAAGGCGAAAGCGACTGGGTAGCCCCTGAAATTAAATTTTTCTTACGTTCTTTGCAATTTGTAGGTTTTGTGTTGATTATAGATATGATTACCGCAACTAATATGGATTTGCTGAGTTATAGTCATTAAAATCATTAATACAACCCTCAAAGTTAATTTAAACACATTAAATGGCTTTTTCATGAAATACAATGAGTATTTCATGAAAAAGAGTTGTTTTTAATACATACGTATTTATAGCCGCGAATCGTATTTTGTTCAAATAATTGTGCAGCCTGACGCTCACCGGCAAATTGCAAAAACCGAATGAAAATTAAATTTCGCGGCCTAGTCTTGGGCTTCTACTTTAAAGAAGATGCGCTAAGGTAGCCCGTTAAACTGATTGAATGCCATTATGCTCTTTTCCTTATCGTGTGGTTAGTGCCTGCTGCCAATGGGCCTCTTTCTGACTTGGCTCTACATGCCGTCGATAAATATGTCGCTATTTTTCAAAGAAAATTTGAATTTCGTGGGCTACCCAGCGCTTCCACTTTAATGAATTCCCCTTTTTTCTTCCTGAATAATGCCTCTAGAACATTTTTTTTTATGAAAGTCTGCAGGCACGTCCCTCTCATTTGATTTTTTTTACTAATAAATGCAGAAAATAAGACCCACCAAAAATTAAATGACATTCCCCAGTTTTACCGCCGCGACTACCAGACAAATTCGGAAAGTTTTTAAAATAAAATAAATTAATAGGAACCTCAACATATTATACGATTTCTTAGAACTGTTATGTCAAAAAACCCTTATTCCCGCACAATTTTTCCCGCGTAAATTATAATTAAACATAAGGCACTTGTACCATCGTCAAAGAGGAAGCGACTAGTTAGCTATCAACGATTTTGTCGCTTAGTTGCTAGATTCGCTTGCTTGTCGCCGGCGAGTGAGACAATGCCATTAAGTGCCTTTTAAATAACTACCTAAATACGACGAGGTTCACTTATTAAATCGGCAGTTGCAGTGTTGCATTTTGGAATGACAATCTGTACAATGATTGCAGACCACATTCCACACGACAACCTCGTGTTCCTTTATATTTCTCAGAACTTAAATTTTATTGTAACTACATGCTTAAGTAGTGACATAATCCTTGTGTGGTTATTTAATGGTATAGGTAACTATAAAATTAGAGCTAATGAAGTTGATGGGCAAGACGTACAAGAAATAATAATGGATTCTTATTATGGGAAACAATTGTTGAAAGACACTGCCTGTTATTGGTTGAAGGCAGGTAAGATGGGCGGAGTTTGTACACTTTATCTTTGTCCATACTACCGCGACTTGTAGGTTTTTAAGTGGCGTTGATAAACGGCAAGTAAATGTATCGGTCTGTCGACGATATAGCAACGATATTTAAGGTTTTAATTCAACTAGAATCCTGCCATGGTTTATCAATAGAAAGTATCAATCATCTGAGCCCACTTGGAAAGTTCATCATGTAGATGAACTTTCCAAGTGGGCGTGGAAGGCCAAATCCGAAACTATGAGGAATAGCGAAAAATACTTAAAGGAGTCTCGAGCCCGATTTTAATGTATTAAGGTTCCATTATTACCCAGGTATCCCCTGGGTTGAACCTTTGAAGAGTTTGAGAGTTTTTACACCAACTGACGTGGTCCGCCTTATGATCGTCCGAAAGCATGCGGGATCCAACGGGAAACTAGCTTTCTCACACCAAGCGTCGCGTTGTCCATGATAATAACGCCTCTATCTCCCGATATGTGACATAACGATCTTCGAGGATTAGTTGTCTCTCAGCAACGATGTTATCTTCAGTGAAGGTGTATTTTGGATGTCCTTGACGAGATTGTCACTAAGACTGGTATATCCACGCTGGAGTTCTAAATACCAGCGTTCGAAAGTCCGCAGATATGGGGCTTCATTATGAAAGATGTTACAGTCATGTTAC
The DNA here is from genome assembly GCA_963082945.1 of Cerastis leucographa. Taxonomy (NCBI): domain Eukaryota; kingdom Metazoa; phylum Arthropoda; class Insecta; order Lepidoptera; family Noctuidae; genus Cerastis; species Cerastis leucographa. Next base: position 12,148,213 of record OY720378.1, read on the forward strand.
AGACGTTAGCTCTTCGAAACACTGAAGCCGTGTTATGCTTTTGGGAAGTTATGCTTTTGTTTAAAAGATACCTCGTCTGCCCAAAGGGAGCTGATTGTGAATTGAATCATGTCCTCCCGGACGGTAAATTGTTAGAGAGTATCTTTAACCAAAATGAAGTAATTTTATCTATGCTATCTAGGATGGGAGGAAAACAGATATCTCTGAATCAAGGACAAGAGACTATTGTGGACCACCTAATTATTCTAGCTGATAAAAAGAAAGAGGATCATATGAACGATTCAGAAGGACATATGAGTGCCCTCTCAGCCAAGATAGAGAAAATAGCTAATGAGATCTCTACTCTTAAAAACTCGCTCATAGAGATGGGTACCCCAACGCTACCACCTCTAAGTCATATTGTACATACAGAAGAGTTATCTTCTCAGTCCTATAGATCCCATATAACTACCCTGAAAGGGAAGAATAGCACCTCATTTGGCATTCGTAGGGCCCAGTATCAGAGAAAAGAGAGAGAGCCTACAAGCCCTCATCGGAAAGGATGCGAGTCATCTTCCTCGGACTCTCCAGTAACAATTACAAGAAGAGAGGGAGGGAGAAATCCTGTATTCGGAGCAGAGTTTGAAATCCCCCTAGAGTTGCGAGAAGGAGTTGATCCCCCTAGTGATGAATCCTTGCGAAGTAATCAAAGAACTGACATAAGGCAAATCAATGTGGCTAGTAGTAGTCATCAATCCACCTGTTGAGCAGTAACATGGTCCATAGTCAACATAATATCAATGTCAAGCGTATCTCATACCAATATATTAGTAAAAAAAAAGGTTATAGAAAATTATTTCACGGACAATTTCTTAGTGAGATTAATTTTCTTACATGACCTGACAGATTCAAAACAACGCTGTGACTAAAGAATTGCATTAATCCTAATTCCTTCAGTTGTATTGATATTGTAAATTCCAACAAAGAATATTGAAAAGTTAATTAAAAATTGGCGCCAAATATGTAAACGACAGAACTTAAAAGTTATGCTTGGATTTGGGTAGGTTCCAACTTAGTTTAAAAAATGCCTGTAAAAGATCACATGGTTTTGTTACCAGTAAAGTAACAACGGCAAAGTCTCACTGTAACAACCGATTTCACCTACATCGTTTTAAACTTACATGGTTTTTATCTGAACTTATACTATCACTCACGGGATATCTTCCGTGATTATTTATTGTTTTGAGTTCCCGATATTTCGACGCTGTTGCAAGCGCCATGATCGCGGGATGACTGAAGAATGCGGGTGGATGGGAAATAAATAATTAGGAGCAGACAAAACTGTCTACCCTCTTTATTTGTCTTTTGCTACGCGAACCACTGGCACTCGGTACAAAGTCACGGCAAAACACACTCACAATATCACTAGATTTTGTGGAGTCCTTAATATGACGCCGGCTATTTCTTTTGATCATGCCTATGACTGAATTCCACGTGTTTGACAATTTTAAGCTCTCCTCTCGATTGAAATTTTTCTATTTCGATATTTAAATTGCTTTTCTTATGAGCCTTGATATGTAGTACTTGTCCGTTGACAGAATACGTGGCTCGTGAAACTCCATGGAAGATATCCCGTATTTGATAGTATGTGTTCGGTTTCATCTATTTAGATTCAAAGAGGACCGTGCGTTGTTAAAAGCTTTGTTTAAAATTACTTGTTGCTTCCAAGCATTCGTTGTGCAGAGTAACATGTGCTAAGTGGTGTTTAAACGTTTCCAGTACATGGCTAACGCAGTCGCCGAGCGGGCTGGGGTACGCGGGCGCGTGCGGAAGTATGGGTCGCAGTCCACCCGGGTGTTCGCCACACAGTGCGCTGCCCCACCAGTCGTCGCCTGTCGCCGTCAACCCGTTTGCCACTCATCAGATTCAAGGACAGGTAATTAACTAGTAACAATATGACTGTCACTTATGTTTTCTTTCATGATCTTTCTTTTCGTACCAAATTAGCCACTTTTAGTGGTCTCGGATACAATGACAGCCCAGGTCTGTCATACCAAATAAATATAATTATATATTTCTTATACAGGGTGTAACGAAAAGGGTATATACATCCTTAAGGGTGTGCTACAGACCATCAAACTGAACATGTTTCTCCAGGAGACTAGACTGGGATTTTGTTCTGTTGAGATCATACGATCACGTCACGAAACTGTCACGTCCACCGTACAAGCCCTAGTTCTTCAAATTGCCACTTATTGTAATTAACACGTGACTGTGATTTGTTTTAAAACCTACTTTTCACTGGTTTGCCCGAGTACACACCTTCTTCATGGAACCCGAATTAAGATACAATAACGATGACGCCCCTGTTATCGTTACGCCTACGCTCCCGCCGTCATATATATGTAGACATTACGAATATTAGTATTTAACTTCTTCTTTTTTATAATACATTGTTTTAGCTACCGTTTCCGAATTAAGAAATGCCTCTCACCAAACGCAAGTTTCTTTGCGAAGTTCTTATTATTTTTTCGCAACCAAGTTGCGGTTAAGGAAAAAAAACATCTTGATTCGCAACTAGTTGCGAACAAGGAATAAAATTCTAAATTCACAACTGGTTGCGAAAGGCAGTTGTGAACCGGCGGGAGGGTTTCATTGAGTACTAGTTAGTACCTAAATAAATAAATGCGACTGAATATGGTTTTGGCCAAAAGGTTTGTAACTCATGCCCAGTGCACGCCTCAAGGACGCCCCTTACCACGATACGTTTATTTTGATCATGTTAGCGACACTTATTTTACATTTTTTTGAAATATTGGTATACATTGGTTCTTTCTTATCTGGCGGAAACTATAATGTAATTGCTCAATATTCTCCACTGAGCTCCTGTGGCATCTTAGGCAACTTGACGTGAGAATGTTAGTTTGTATCAGTTAAGAGCCTGTCCAGAAAGCGCGATTTAAGCGCGCGTCCACTCGCGCGTTTTGATTTGTATTGCGTCCAGATGCGGCGAAATCAAGCGCGTTCTTGCGCGCATGTGATGAGACGGATTTGGTCAGTAAACATGGACTCGGATACAGCGGTTGTGTTGTGGCTTGCATACCGTCAATGGAGACGTCGTAAACGAAGAGAAAGTCGACGATATAACGTGAAACCCATTCTACGTGACAGAATGACGCATAGTATGTTTATATTTTTATACCCAAAACTCAGAGAATAAAGTGAAAAGTTTTTTAAATACTTTCGGATGTCAGTAGCATCGTTTGATGATTAATGATTATTACGTTTAATGTTTCTATTACAATAATCTGATGATTCCAATATCCCATATATAGCTACCTTTTTCACAATTTCGTCAGTAAAAAGTTCCGTGTCTAAGTTATCACGCTCCATTGATTTTGAACCGAATACGTCCACTCCCCACGGACACGCGCGTACTACTGGACGCAGCAATGGCGCCGCAGTATCTCGACTCGCGCGGCGCACGCGCGTAAAACGAGCGAGTCGAGAGTCCCGCTCATTGCAAGCGTTTTACGCGCGCGTGAGGTAACGCACGAGAGCATCTGGACGGGATGTATGTAGCTCTAGGATCACGAGAACGCGCGGGTGCCTACGCGCGAGTGGACACGCGCGTAAATCGCGCTTTCTGGACAGGCTCTTAGGGGCTTCCTAAGAAGCAAGAAAAAGTAGGTAGGAACAATTAGGGAACAAGGAAACTGTTAAATAACCCACACTCTGTTACATTCACTGTGTCAATATGGACGGATTAAATTCTCTAATTCATACTATGCCAAAATATAAGGAAGTAGCCTGAGACCAGACGGTCAATTGAAAATGTTGCAACAATGCAAGATTTTACTATACCAGTCCTTTGTGTTTTTAAGTAGCTTATGTTGAAAACATTATGCAAAAAAGGTAAGCACACATATACGAACTGGGCCGGCGAGGACCTAGAATTGACTAAGGACTGTAAAGGCTGTTACGGAACCCCCTTGTTAATCTAAGTTAATTATTAGTTCGAATAAACGGCGAAATCTTAGGCAAAATACAGAAAAAGGCAACATATTTCAAGTGGTTATATTTCTGTTCTCTAACGATTCAGTACTTGTTATTTAAGAATTATGTAAAGTCATATTTCAAATATGTTGGACTTACGCCCAGAGTTAAAAAAAATGTCCATGGTCCTTTTGCTGGGCCATGACTACCACATTTGTTTCAGTAATTGTATTTTGAAGTCTCTAAACTTATGGACGAACGCCAAAAAAATGATAATTAAAAAAAAAAAATATTTAATTTTAGTAATCATAAGTATCGTATCGTAATGCCCCTGTGAATTCCGATGGCGTGTTAAGAGGCTAATTTCATTTCAGTAATTAAATCGAGATTAAAATTTGAGTAGCGTATCAAAAAGCAGTAAAACTGTATGTTCGCAAATTGGCGCTATGACTGTTCAATGAACGACTTTATCGATGAAACAACTATGAATACGTTAGATGCACTTGCTTTAGATGTCGTAAGCGTTTTGATCCCAAAAGACAAATCCATAATATAATAACAGATTGTTCAGATTCTGATATTTTAGTATATTTTTTTAATTATAATGTGTTTATTTGTAGCATTATACTTAAGTATATACAAATAAAACATACTATTAAAAAAGAGGGCACAATAGTATCCCTCCGCATCGTTATGTCGCAACGTGTCACAATGCAACTTCTTAATTCGTATAATTTATATTTGGCTTGACTCTATCATTAACGTCGGATGACAATGCCTCAGTCTTTGGGTTTGGTCAAAGTACAAAATTAAATGTCGACCAACCGCTTGATGTTACCGTTAAACAGTCGCTTGAATCGCAGTATGGTGTGTTTGTGTTGTTTAGCTTTTTAATACGAGTCACGTCAAGCCAAAATTAGACTTAATTTTAATCCCTTTCTGGGCGTAAATATATGCGTGCCTGCCTTTTGACTTGCATGTTGTAGATGTAATTCTTACGGTCAAGTCTTGTTACTAGCACTAGCAGTGAGTACTCTTAACTCACATAATATCATAATAATGCCCCGCGAATTCACCGTTTCTAAGTTTTTTACTTTTGCTTGGCTCCTAAGAGTCGAGATGTAACGTTAAAATACACTATAACCTGCCTCAAGAATCTACATCTATAAAAATGAATCCTTATTTCCCTTGGTCACGCCATAACTTGAGAACGACTTAATACTTTGTAGAAGGTTCTTAGGTAGGTAGATAGGTAGGTAGGTAGTAGGTAGGTTGTAGGTAGGTAGTAGGTAGGTACGAAAATACCTACGTATTAGGTAGTAGGGAGGTAGGAAGGCTCTTAATAGCTTGCCTAGTGACAAATGTTTCTACACACTGGAGGAATTTTGTCAATGATGGCTCAATATAATGCTGTTTCTATGTTATAGGATTATTAGTATTGCCTTTTTAATTCTTTTTTTTTGACATTTTCAATTATTCTGACTTAGATTTTACTTTTATTTTTTTAATTTCTTGACATTTATAACTAAATAATTCCTCCTTTAAATCTGACATCACTCAATTTTTTAAATAATATTATGTAATTATTATAATTTATTTTGCAATTCTAATTATGCATAATTTAAAACATTTTCTCTTTTTTAAATATAAATTCGTAATTAATGAGCTAGATGCACACCATATTTGTACGCCTCCTGGCATAATATAGCGTTCTGTTCACCGAACTCAAGATCTGTATTCCTTTAGTGGGATTGATAGTTGGGTTATAAAAGGCAACAATATTTTCTGTCACCAAAGTTTAGATTTGTCACTAATCTGGAATACCCTAATTATAATATTTATTCCCAAGAAGGATATAAGTCATCATATTAATCAAAACGGTCTAAGTATGAATCATCAAAGTAATGTAAATATGTATCTTAAATTATAGTTTGATTTCTTTTTTCTATAGCCTTGATATGTCTATCCTCAAAAAAGGAAGTCACGGGCAGCAATAATACAATTGAACGAAATAGCAGATCTTTCACCTTACTACATAATAATCCTATCCAAAAGTGTATAAAGAACCTATAACTTGTTTCTGATAACAATCTATAAGGGTCGAGGACTAGTGAGCGAGCGAAGCGAGCGAACTAAGACCCGCTATCCCCTTCGTGTTAGGTTACTTAAAACCCTGCAGACAAAAACAGGAGCCCCGCGTAGCGGGGCTACGTCGACTACGCCTTATTTTGAAGCTGTGGTTTGGAGTTTTTATGTAAAAATTAGTGTGCGAAAAATAAAATATTTAATTTAAGGAAGATTAATCCTTAATTCGAAGCAATACGTCTTACTTAACTGCACAACCGAATTTGTACTTTGTAGTTCGGTCACTCAAAATAATAATCATATCTATCCTTACTCACATACACACCCCAATTGTACGTAATTTAAGGAAATTTCAACTTTATTTTGAAGAAATAAAGCTTACAATAGCTTACTATAGCAAAAAGTGTCGTGACAACTTTTCGTAAGAATTTTTTCCGTCTAGCCCCCTTTCACAACGCGCGATAAGGAACTTCGTTCCAAAAATTACAGTTTTTCTACTATTTTGAAACCTAATAAAATTACTTGATGATTGATATTATTTCCAAGTAATTCTTAATAGGGATGATGACTGGGTAAAGAAAATGAAATTCTATTTTGTCCGTCAATCAGGTAATACAAAAATATTAGATACGTATTTTTTGTTTTATCGAGTTAACCAAAAACTACTTAGTTAAAACGCATTAAATTTGGAGAGTGGGGGCTCACTACGTCACAACTAGGTATAAAATGTACTGAGCCGTGACGTCATGCGCCATTTCAACTCAAAATATCTCCGTAATTTTACGATTACGTGAAAAAAGAAAAAATACGTGTCAAATACTTTTTGATAATTTACCCGATAGACAAATAAAAAAAAATGAGTCACCATCCCTATTAATATTTAGCTATGCGTTTTGATAATATTTGATAATTCAATTTAGGTGACAGATCTACTATTTTAGAAACAAATATTATTTATTAGGTCAATGAAAATGCATTTATTACGTTATTGACAAAATCATTCCCGTTATAAAATACAGAAGATATATTTTTATATTCAGCGCGTTCAAACAAAAAACTCTTCACCTTTATTATATTAGTATATATAGATTGTAAATATATACAAGTATTGCTGAACTTGGCATAATTACACCACAATAATATTCGACATCAATAGCAAATCTTACTAAGTTACTACCTACTATTTTAAATGTGAAAGTTTGTGAGGATAGATGGATGTTTGTTACTCTTTCACGTAAAAACTTCTGAACAGATTTGGATTAAATTTGGCACACAGAGTTGACACATAGGATACGTTTTATCCCGGTTGGACGATCCCGTGTAACAATTACTTGAACTCCACGTGGGCTTAACTGCGGGCATGATCTATTTCCTAATACTTAATTCTTCATGGATTTTTACTCAAATTCTACAGACTCGCTTAAGACTATATCTACGTGGGTTGATCAATAAGTACGCTTCTGTGTTATGGATAAAAAAAAAGATTTTTACATTTTTTTTCTTTATTTGTCTATTAAAAATAATATATTAAAAAGCTCCTAAAAATATTTTTATTAAGCTAGGACTTAAAATTTGTAGAAATATATGCAAAAACATAACTTACCTTCGGAAGAACAAATGGGTTTCAGGAAAAATAAATGTATTAACGACGCATTGCCCAATTTCCTCAGTACGGTGCTAAAAGGCATGGATAGTAAACAAAATGTCTCAGCACTATATATGGATATGACAAAGGCCTTCGACTGCGTCAACTCAGTCGGTATTCAAATGCCTTATACATGCTTCGTAAAGTGGTACATCAAAGTGCACTTCTAACTGCCTACCACACTTACGTTGGTTCGACTCTAAGGTATGGTATAATCGTATAATGGGTTTTAGTCAGTACAAGTCTGACACTCTCTTCCGCTTCGCCCAGAGCGGGAGGAGTTATTTGATGACTTCCCAACCGTAAAAAAAGGTGAGGGTATAATGTTTTGGGGGAATGCCACTGATCGAGAAACTGTCTTCAAAGACCAAAATAAATTTATCCGGGCAATATGCGCTTTAAATATAAATTTCGCTTTAATTTATATATTTGCATTGTATAGATTCAATCTCTTAGTATTATATAATTGCATAGCACATGTCTGAGTACTATGTACTGTAAAGCCACCATTTAATGAGTACTTAAATCTTTCATTGACGCGAAATTACCCTGGTGGTTAAGTGAATGTCATGCTCACCTAAATGTCACGCTGATGGTGGCGGGTGTGTCGGGTCGTTTAGTTCCCTTCAAAATGGGTGAGTTGAATGATGGCTGATACATGCGTCATGTTCGTGAACGGGCGCTGTCAGTTGTGACTGGTCATCTCTTAGCTGCCACGGTTTATTTTAATTACTTTATTTTTAATTACTGATTTAATCTTTTACTCTGGACGCTCTCTAACTTGCCTGTATTTCTACATTGTTCTCACATATTTGTAATTCCTAACATGAATGATGTAACCAAGATTTTGTAACACATTTTGATTTAAAAGAGTGTCCATGAAGTTTCTTGCCCGTTCTTCTCCATAGAGATCTACGCTACGGAATGGGCAACTAGAGTACTTTCATAAGTTATTATGCCTTGTGACTGGGACTGTAGCTTCGCGTTTTATTTTGTTTTTTGACATTCAAAAGTGCCCGTAATGGTCTAATTGAAATAAATGCTTTGACTTTGACTTTTAAACCTATAGATACATGTAAACCACATTTTATAAATCTAAAAATATTTACATTCCCATCACTGTATATTTATGAACTAGCAGTATACATTAGAAATGATATTAACAAATATGAAACGTTAAAAAGTACCAGGCTGGCCAGTACACTTCGTGCAATACGCCATAGAACGGTTATGTTTGACAAGAGTGCTTTTTGTATGGGTCCTAGAATTTATAATAAATTGCCTAGTTATGCATATAAAAGCCGAGAATTTTATGTCATTTAAAAATAAATTAAAAACGTATCTAATTAATAAAGCCTATTATAATGTTATTGATTTTTTAAATGAAATCATGTAATTTAGATGTACTAATTATTAATTTTTGTCCAATTACGAAATTTGCCAAATACGCCATTGGTCAAGTCATTTAAGTACAATCAACTTGTAACACATATTTGCACACCTGTTAACATAGAATATGGCAGTAAGAAAGTTTGTTGTTTGTAACACATCATGTATGTACCCATATTCCAGCAAATAAATGTTTTGATTTGATTTTACATGTTCGAGATTCCCAAAAACTTGACTTTTAAATTTTGCATCTCATAACAGATTTTTTATAATTTTTCACCTTTCAATCGAAACGTAAAAATTAGTTTACGCTTCTATTGATACACCTGCAATGCAAAAATATCCTTCTTGCATCATTCATCATCAGTTTACATCCCAAGCAGAGGCCAACAATACTGAAATGTTCCAAATTGTGAAAATAAATACGTTATAGTTAGATGTTATGGTTTAATTTTATTTTGTTCTCTTTGAATAATATGCTTTTGTACTTATTTTAAGTTGAAATGCCACTATAGTTCGCAATGAACAGAATAGATTAACTGATTGTTGACATTGTCTGTTTCAGCTTCAGAGTCCTTTGCAGCCGATGCAATCGATGTCGATGAATACCTACAATTCTATTGGAGTCAGTGCTATAGGTACGTTTTTGTTTCCATTTATGTTCATTTTAAATGTATGTAAAATTGACCATACACAACAAAGCCGCTATGCATGTCGGCAACGTTGGTAGGTACGTATTCAGTTGACATATCGCCGACAGGCTTTGGTGTTAAGGCTCGAAAATGATGTGCCAGAAGCTCGTGGTTATATAAAAACAGCCGCTTTGGTCAACCCATGTTTGATGCAAGCCCTTGCTGAGGTTTGTCCGTGGATGGTTGAGCGCTCGGTTGCGTACCCCTCTCCCTCGATGAATCAAAAAGCACGTCAAGATCTTGCACAGTTGTAACGAGAGCTCAAAAGACCAAAGTCTGGCAACTTTTCGAGCTACCCAGTAAACTTGGTTGTGAGGGTTAAATAGGAAATTGCTTTATGTAAAATTCATTGCGTCCGCTTAGTCTGAGAGCCAACCCCAACATATTTAGGTCGTGGTTATGCAGATCAGATAATGATAATTATGTTTTCCGGAACTTACCACAAAAAATACCTTTTTAAAGTTGCCATGTCGAAGACCCGTTTCCCGTTTTGAGAAACCCACAATAGTTAAACCACTGCGGTTGTACCTCACATAAGAACTGTTATCCACAGCTATAATAAAAATAAAAGATGTTTTTGAAAATTGTTTGTATACTTATTTACAGACGGTTCTCCTAGCCCCGGTCCCGGTTATGCCCCTTCGACCGGTGGCTTTTCGCCGAACAGACATCACGACATCGTCACGTCGTCAGACGCGGCTGTAACTCGATTTCCATTCTGGCCTGAAGGTAAACTTTTTTAAAGTGTTTGTCAGAATAAAATAAATGGTTAACCAAATTGACGCAACTAAGGCAATTTGACGGAACATGTGACTGATTGTTAATAAATTAGGTCTAGTTAGCTAAAAGGACGTCCTCCATGTTTAATACATTTTTGGTCTAAATGTAAAAGTTGTTTAATTCAAGTTACTCTTGACTAAGCATTTTCGATGTTTTATAAACTGCTATTACGAGATATGATATACAAATAGGTTGTAAACAAAACTAGCCAAAAATGAACGCTGAATAAAACAAGCGCCCTCTATTAACTCCTCGGGGTAGTATTTGTAACGCCCGCTCCCCATCTAACTGGGGCATAAACAAGGTGGCACATTTTCACATAAATTCCGGACTGGAACGGTAGATGTCACTACCAACGATGCGAGTTGAGTTAAACTACTTGAATAAAAGTGTTCCAGTAAGTAATAGTCTTGGCAATCAATTATTATTATACCACTTTTTAGAATTGCGTGCGGAACGTCAAATCATGATGTTAGAGCCCCTAGAGATAGTTAACTTCGTATTTTTCCTAACGATAGCGTCGCAATAGGTACCTATTATCGACCTTGCAAGTCGACGTATTGGTCTTAATGTTTGTTTTGTTAGCTTTCCAAACAAAATAAATGAAAGCTAATTTTCATTTTATATACAATGTATAATATAATTAACGCACTATGTCGAGTTATGAGACATAACATAACATCACGCCTGTAATCCCAGAAGGGTTAGGCAGAGGTATACCTAAAATGGCACACAAACGCAACTTATGTTTAAGTTTTATGTGATAAGACAGCCTATTAGACTCAACAGGGCACAAATCCAGACTCCGTGGCTGCTATCGAGAAATTCCAGATGAAAAAACCCCAATAACACTTTAGCCGACCTGGGAATCGAACCCAGGACCTCATTCATGATCAGAAGTCGCGCTTGCGACCACTAGACCAACGAGATCCCGCAAGAACACCAAGAAGTAAAAACAAAGTCTCTCTGTTTATAGTGTATTACTGCATATTGTTTGTCTTATGAACCAAAGTTTCCTGTATTTTTGGCGTCATTTTAAATCATTCCTTGGATCAAGTAATAACATCAGGCTATTTCTTGGATCATTGAAGCAATAACATCATTGAGACACTTTTTCAGCCAAAATGAACATGTTAGTAGAAAAATGCCCATTCAAGTATATTCGGGACAATGAATGGCCGGCGCGCGGTCCTGCCGACCCTACAATAAGGGCCTTTTTACTGTCATGCATTTTTGCGCCCGCGTACAGGCTAGGCACGCATGCGTGCTGCCCGCAACCTATCGTAACATACATGTTTTTATTGTCATGCGCGCCACACGCACGCTAGCGTGGCGAAAATAATTTCCTCTGCGTGCGGCCCGCAACAAGCATGGCTGCCTGGCCTGCACGCGGGTGCAAACACGCGTGACAATAAAAAGGCCCTTAAACAATAATGCGATTTTGTTGAGTCTTGTACTTTCCAGTCCCACCAAAGTTTTCAGCAATTTTTAGCCCAAACACCCATTTTTGGCCGAAGCATGCGCTTTCGGCCTGTTTCGTTTTGCCACAATACGTGAGGTCACTTCGCTCGTTCTTGCAGTCTTGGTTCTCTTAACTTCCCTCACGTTGGAAGTTGATTTGAGTAGAAGAAACAAAAACACAGGATTATAGATAGAAGGACTGACACACAAAGTGGCGGTAATTCTTAGCACTGCATAGTCTGGTCATACAGGGTGGTCCGAATAGTGACTTCATAAAAAATAAAAAGATTCGTCATGCCCGATACGATACCTTTCTCTTGATAGTTTTCTCTTAGGCATATTTTTTTAATGTCGTCACATTTTGACCACACCAGTATACCTGGTATCTACATAATATTACTGGATGCAGAATTGTTGTTTACATTCCCCAAACAAAATTTTATCAGTTGTTAGTAAATTCCTTTCGACCCGATCAGCTTGGACAAATGTGGCCCTGTGTTGGCTCTGTTTTCTACATTGAAATGACGGACTGTTAAAATTTCCTTATTATTATTCTTTACAGGTGGATCCCCAAGCCCAAATCCAAGTTACGTGCCGTCTAGCAGTTTCTCGCCAAATCGCCGCCATGAGGCCGTCACGTCATCAGATGCAACAAGTGCTCGCTTCTCGTTCTGGCCAGATGGTGAATAAAGCTTAACGTGGATCAGTTTTAGTCGTAGTTCTAATTATTATCAAGTTTTTTTTAATATTAATGACCTTTCTTCTTTTCATCAATACCATAATCGCTCAAGCGATTGATTAGATCATCTAAACCTTGCCTTATGTTATAATAACGTGTAGATCCTACTCGCCAATATTTGAAGAAACCAACATCAATACAAACTTGATGCTATTTTAAACGCATTATGTACGAGTATGTTACCCTGCGACGTGGCTGACGCGATGCGACGTCACTGCGCGACGCCTACAGTCCTACACGTACGAGCCACAAGTAGAGTAGGAAAATTTTGTCAGCAAGAAACAAACACGGCTTTGTGCGCCATGCAAGTAGATACTTACGACTCCAATGCGGCACGATTATTGTAGGTACTTGTTTCATACACAAGCAAAACCATTAAATATTTGAAAAAAAAAACCTAGTATTGCGCTCCTTAAAAAGGTAACTCATACGTCTTCCAAAAGTAAATAATGGCTGTAGAGGTCGTGTCATTCTTTATGACATTTGAAACTTGTCGATTTTGCAGTTCTTGATCGAAGACTGACTGGATTAATGAATGTACATAATTTTCGGTAAAAAATAAAGAAAGTTATGTGAGCATAGATTCAGCTACTATAAAAGGAATTGTACAAGTAGGATTGGAATGTAACCTGTTGAAGTCGATTTTAGTTAAAATCACATTATTCCTCCATCGCGAACGGTGTAGGTATATCATCTGCTGACGGTACTTTTAAGCTAAGCTAAACTGACTTTTAATTGAGTTAATAAGATAAAAATAAATCGAGGTCCTCCGGGACGGGTGCTTCGGGGATCGGGGTACTCAGGGAATAACCCAGCCGCGGCCACTCGTGCTATGCCTCTGATTTTATCTGTTTTGTAGCGAACGTTATTGGAACACGACTTGTCGGATAAATAATCGTTGATAAACCGCGTCCTTTCAAATAAGTTGTTAAAGGTTGTATAGTACCTTTACTCAGCTTAGGTTTCGTAAGTTCAGTTCCCCTTCTGGCTACTTAGCTAGAGTACCATTGAATAACAACCCGTGGTTTTGTGATCACTTCAGTTTTTCTGGCATAGGTCACCTCATAAATTAATTGTCTGATAGTTATTTAAGACAATGAAGTCTCCGCTTTTTGCAAGTACAAAAATTAAAACAATACCTGCGTATCTGGAACCTATGTTTACAAATAAATATTGTGATGCTGATTCTGAAAAAAAAAACGAATTTTTAGGCGGCTAAAATTCATGTGTTTGGTTACTAAAACAGGTTGTCTAATAAAAAAAAACAGGATATACCTTTTCATAGATAGTTAGGTCCTCGACAGTGATAAAGTCTAACCATGGTATCTACAGGATGTAACGGAAAGGGTATATACATCCTTAAGGGTGTGCTACAGACCAGCAAACTGCAACTGCAATATGTTACAAATCATAAAAAAAAAATTGCCGCAAAAAAAAATATCAGCTCGAAACTCATTTGGGTCGAATAGATATTGCAATTTTCTATGGGGCAGCAGATATTTTTTTTTGCTGAAAAACATGTTTTATGATGAGAAACATGTTCAGTTTGATAGATAGTCTGTAGCTCACCCTTAAGTATGTATATACCCTTTCCGTTACACCCTGTATAGTCAAGTTTAAGTAATTACTTAATTTAAAACTACCATTTTTATGCAATAGACAAGAATTTGAACGAAGTAAGAACCGTCAAAGAAAGCAAAGCTAAGAATTCAAATTTTTGACAGTTCTAACTACAAGCAACAGCGTATCTTAGGTTATTTCTTTGGGTCCGTGGCTTAGGCCCCCAGTGGCCTAGGCACCTATGGCGGACGCCCCCGATTCTACTCAATTAATCACTGACTTGTATAAAGATACGGATGATAGTTTAGGTTCAGTTTCAACAACCAAAACTGTGATTTTATGTGATAATGCGACGCCACAACTGAAATGAAAAATTTCAATTGACTTTTGGAGGCCACAGTACCTATGTACCTAGCTAACACAGGTCAGGCCATGTTGCTGCAGTTTACGGGGTTTTTTCAGATAGCTTTTGAAAAGTGGAAATAGCATCCTGTTACTTTACCACGATGGAAAACTTCTTTGAACGCGTTCATTGGTGCCAATTCAAAATCGCATTAAAGTATATTTATTAATTTCAATCCCCAATACATCACGTATCAATGTGAATGAGAGCACAAAATGATGCTTGCGTTTTATTCGGTAGCAAAGATACAGCATCGGAAGAACATTCGCAGTTTACTTATCATTCGCCCCATCCACATGATTGGAAAAAGCTGGTAGAATGGAATAGACACCGGCTTTAATGTTCCATCGCCGACTGTCTGTAAATGATCATAGTTTTTGCATATTTAAGAGGCAAATAAAAAGATCTGATCTACTCATATTTGCTGACCAAACAATTTTTCTTTATAATGTTTGGAATTTCCACATCACTAGATTTGGAAACGTCGGTAGTGTTTAATTCCAGAAATCTTTTCCGTGTTCTATGTAACGTATCCCTCACAGTTTCAAAAGATGACATCTTCTCATCATCTCCTTGTTTAACGTATTTAAGCACAGTCTTTTCGTAAAGTTTCTTCACGGACGCCATGCGACTGACCAATTTTTCTTTTGCGGCGTTGAGAACGATGTGCCTTTTCTGTTTTTCAGGATTTGACACACAACTATTAATGCTTTCACGGATTTTTTCAGTTTTTTTAGCAATCAAAGTAATTGACGCACTGAACTCGTTTCGATTTGCACATCACCAAAATGACTTTTCGACCCAATCACCAAATGATACCGAAAACCGTGGCATAAAACCTTTTTTAGTCTATTTTTGTTATTGGAAATAACTACAATTTCATTGCTAGACATTGTGATCACGAATGATACATAGGTACCGTACTTCAGTTGATTCTTTTCCTATCATGAATATTTTCAAGTGGCCAGTCATGAAAAAAGAACCAAAGAGATTAATGTATATACCTACACAACTGTTCCGACTTTTCGCGATGTGGTAATTTTGCGACTTATGTATTTTAAGATTTAGACACATGGAGATTTGGACTAAGAGCGACGTGGTCAATTTGCGATCCAGGCATTCTGATACCAACCAACCCCACAGAAAGTCGTATATCTTAAGGGTGACGAGTAAACCAATTTATTATAAAATTTGCTTTTAAAAATTACATTAATAATATCTCAAAAAGTAAGAATATTATGGTCACAAAGTCTGAAACTGAAATTTACTTTCAACCTCAGCCGTTGTCGGCTTTGAAAAAAAAAATAAGCAATTTGAACACAATAATGTTAAATTAATGTCTATAAAATAGATAGTAGAGGCACTTTCACAACTTATTGAAATAGCAGGAATTATATAATAATAATAAAAATAGCAGGGAGGGAAACGCCTAACAAAATTCTACCAGAATCTGAAATTACTGAAACATATTCTACACTACTAAACTAACTGTAATATATTCTACATCTGGTCGATCTCCGAAAAAATAATGTCAACTGAACGTAGTAAATAAAAGTAAATAAAAATCCTTGAAATCTTTATAAAAATAATTCAATTTCCTGAATGGCATTGATTCATGAAATTAAATAGCAACAAATAGCTGGGTTTAGGTAGGTACTATTTGAATAGATCTTACATCGATTATTTTTTATCCATTCAGCAAGGGTCCTGCCACTGAATAATTCAATATACACAGTTAACTTCAGAGATAAATCTAAAGCGCTCGGTATGAGCACGTTTATTTTAAACTTTAATCAACATCTATTCATATTTTCATCAGGTATTCAACCGGCGTGTGTAGGTGTACACACGCGCCGGTGAATGCCAACCAGATGTATGAACATTTTCGAGGCACAAGGAGTATGTAAGGATCATAGCAGGTGGCGTTCTTTATTTTCTGTCAATCTCTATGAGAAAAAGTTGCGAGTTTATGTTTGTATATATAATATGTAGAATTTGGGCTCTTTTCAAACTGCTATAATCAACAACGCAGTAAGCAGAAGCAGTTATTAATATTAGATTTTTATTTGTTTGCTCACACTTTCAGTATGAAAAAAATAAGCCGTAACCGTAACGTAATCCGTTTAAAAGCAGAAATTTCCAGCTCCCGAAACTCCAGTCCAGTCCTTTGTTTTTGCACGACAGACTACCAACCTAATTATAGCGGCCACCGCCACTCCATTAAGCAAATTTGCAATATCAAACGAAATATTGGAACCTCATACAGTGCAAACCCGAACACTGTTTAGTAGCAAAAGGCTTGTTGGTAATACTTCCTATATATTCTCGCTTGAGACATATTTACACCACCGCAACAATTTACAGGCCTAGTTGTATAAGGTACCCTTTGCCTGCTTAAACACAAAAAGATTGTGTCTGGGCGTATAGGGACTGTTCTTCGCGAAGCCGTCACACTAAGTAACGCAAAAGTTATTGCTGGGAAACGACTTTTGTTTTATGGTAGGGCTTAATGTAATGCACTAGATAACATTGTGCTGATGGATGCGTTGAATAGTAGAAGGATCATGGAGATATTTGAAGTAAAGTTAAAACATTTAGTTCAAACACAACTCATGCATAGTTTTCAAAACGTGTGAAGAGGTTGGACCTTTGAACTTTATTATCTCCGTAGCTAGAAGGTTGCCAGGCTTGGTCCAGAAATAATAAATTATCACAATGACGGTAAGAACACAGGCCTCTCACCTTCCTTGAGGGACTTTTTACATCCTTTATAACCATTCTTGAAACTACTCTTATAGTTCCATTTATGTCACCGTCTATATAGACAAAGTCACGTTCTTAAAAATAATTCTTAGAAAATTCAAACATGCATGGAAACTGACAAACTTTCGAAAAAAAGAAAAACCTTTGTCAATCTTATTTAAAGTCGTTATAGAAATACCATACTCTTTATAAACGGCTGCATATGATTAATATTCGTACTGTTTTCGTTACTAAGTAAAATACACACATCAAAAGTGTCTAGGGATCAAGCATTTTTATGCGGATTTCTTGAGATTGAGATGTGGCTTTGTAATAAATTTATGATTTTATAAATTTATATGGATCCTTTTTGGTGCATTTCATAATTTGAATCAGGAACTGTGAATCAAATTCGAGTAAAAGATGAAAATCAGCTGTCAATATTTTCCCTATAAAAACATACAACGCATTGAAGACATTATTAGTGCTACTGTTTCCCTACTACTGATTAAAACCAACGTTATTATGGAGCGGCGACGTCATTTAAGCAGGGAAGAAATGCTCAGAGCCGTGGGAATGATAGAAGCTGGTTCCCGGCAACGTACTGTGGCTTTAGCTCTGAATACAAGTCAGAGTGTTATCAGTCGACTTTGGACACGTTACCGAAGCACTGGTACCGTGGCTGAGCGCCATGGAGGACGGTATCGCTGCACCACACGGAGACAAGACCGATACATTCAAATCTTAACTCGAAGAGCTCCAACAATAACCGCCATGATGTTAGCCGTGAGGCTTCATCACTCTTCAGGGAACTTAATTAGCGACCAAACAGTCAGAAACCGCTTGCATGAAGTGAACCTTCATTCCCGAAGACCGCTACGGGTACCACCTATAGCAATGCACAATCGTAGGATTCGATATCAATGGGCTCTTGAACACAGAAATTGGGCAGAAGAACAATGGCGTTTCGTGTGCTTTTCTGATGAGTCTCGTTTTGGTATGAGACCGGATACAAGACGTATACGACACTGGAGAACCCCTGGACGCCAACAGCGATTAAAATCCTGCCAGGAAGTCCATCCTTATAGTGGTGGAACCATCATGGTATGGGCGGGTATTTGGATCGGCGGAAGAACTGAGTTGATTTGGATCAGAGGCAACCTCAACGCTCAAATTTATGCTGAGACGATTGTATCAGACGTCATCGTTCCTCTACAAGTGCAAATCGGTCCCTTATTTCAGTTAATGCATGATAATGCACGACCGCACACCGCAAGAGTTGTAAGACAGACTCTCGCCGCAGCTAACATCAATGTCCTGCCCTGGCCTGCTCAGTCGCCAGACTTGAACCCGATTGAGCATGCATGGGATATGCTACAGAGAAGAGCTCTGCCGAATATGGAGGGTATCCAGTCGCAAGAAGACCTTTTTTTGTTGTTGCAACGAACATGGGCGGCCATTCCACAGCGTGATTTGGATGAACTCATTTTGAGTATGCCAAACCGATGTTCTTGTGTTGTTAGTGTACGCGGTAGAAACACGGATTATTAATTGTTTAAGTTACCCAATAAAATTTTAAAGAAAACTGTTATTTCAGTCTTTTTTTCGAACTTTAATGTTAGTGGTTCAAATGTCAAAAATCCCTTTATTAGAAAATGGCAAATTTCTTTATTAATGCAAAGGTGACTTGGTTTATCGTTACTGTGACAAACGAAAACACTTTATTTGATGAATCCTTAAAGAAAATTTTAATTAATATCAATCAGGAGAAAAGTTATTGCAAAAATATATGTTATGTTATGGTATTTTAATTCCAACTTTTTTTTTATATTTTTATTTTGTATATTACATATGTACATTATTTACAAAATACAAATAAATATAAAATAAAAATAAAACATGTACAAGTATCAAAATTACAGGGCGTCAAAAAATTCCTCGACATCGCTGTCGACTGGAAAAGTGCCCAGAAGGCTGGCCGCATTGCCACGTTGGATGGCAATGCTGATTCTTTGACCAAAAAAGAGGCCAGGCCTCTGGTCCCGTGAAGCGTCGACCAACCGCTTGGCGATATCCCGAAACATAAGATGGGCCCTCGGGCCCCATGGCCCTAGTGTTTCAACCCCAAACGGCTCAAATACATAATTACCAATTAAATTATTGTATTTGCGCCGTTTAAGGTTTTCAGCGCCTGCAGCAGCCGCCCCAGCGCAGCTCACCGTGCTAGGAAGATGGGATGGAGCAAGGGTGTCGACGCAAGTCGCATCCCACACCAAAGGCCTACCCAACTTCCACGGCATTATGGTCATACCAGGTGGTTTTCCCATCGACACGTGCCAAGCCATTGGGTTAAATTCTAAGACAGCTGGCACCCCGGCGGTGGTAAGAGCACGTTTTTGTTACTTAAGTCTTGAATCAAACCTACACGTTATTGTAATTAGTTATTAATATTTGTTTGGTACAAAAAAATCCTCTAACAGTAGTTTCACGGATTGTGTTTCATAAGAGTGGTGTAACTAAATGATGGATCGGAGTTTGCTTTCAATGCAAGTGAGAGTTTTTTTGTCCCTCACGTGCATTTCCATTACGTTCAATATTAATTACCGTGACAGTTACAGATTAATTATTACAGATCCTATTTGCTTCAATTATAAATATTTAAGATTAAACGCCCCATATTTGACAAAGTTAAACTCCTACCCTTTATTAATAAACGTGTATTATACTTTTCGAGGATTATATTGCCGTAACTTTACTTCCCAACAGGCTTGATTTCTTTTATTTTCTCCAACCCTAATGAATGCAACCTCCAACGTAATCTAGGACCACTGCCCCGGACTGATCTAAACGTATTACAAACGTATTATACTAGGTACTGTTTATTCCACAATGCTGCCACGAGCTCATTTTGGCGCAGCATCTGGTCGGTACCCGTCTGTCATACTGAGGCTGACTGGGTGCGAGATGTCGAGCTAGTGTGTGAATCTATCCCAGAAATTGATTAAATTTCAATAACACCGTTAGATATTGCCAGGGCAGGTCGTCCATTACCGAACTGGCAGTTTCCGGGACCGGACGGACTACACAACTTCTGGCTCAAATGGCTAAGTAGTTTACGCACTCGCCTGGCATTTCAATTCCAGTCATGCTTAGAGTCTTGGTCGCTACCAGAGTTTCTTACAACGGGTGTTAACCACCTGCTTCATAAGACAGGTACTCCTGCGGAACTAAAGAAATATAGACCGAACACGTGTTTGTCGACGGTCTATAAACTTGTTACATCCATTTTGAGAAAAAAAATTAACAATCACATCGATAGTAATTCCATTATGTCGGCCTCTCAAAATGGATGTAAGAAGTTTATATGACGGGTCCCGCGGTACTTAGGAGCTACTTTTAGCCAACAAGTTCGTCGATCCCGCAAGTGTCTGTCGACATGTTGGATAGATTATAAGAAGGCCTACGACTCTGTGCCACATTCATGGCTCATGAGGGTGCTGGAGTTGTACAAGATAGATGCAACTCTCTCTACGCGCCTTTCTTGAGTCGTGTATGAGCAATGGAGGACGGTCCTTCGATATAAAGGGTGTAAGAAACCTCTTAACTAAGCCGAAAGGCACTGGTTCTCCCTGTCATTGTGATCATTTTTTTGTTCTACACCATACCTGGGAACCTTCTAGTTACGAAGATGTTAGGGGTCAAAGTTCCAACTTTTTGACAAGTATTTTTTTAAATACAAGTATTTAATGTAAGATTTTTAAACACCTCCACGCCCCCCGTACTAATTCAATCCGTCCATCAGCACAATGTTTTGAGTGCGTTAAAATTGAGTTCTACCACAAAACATGATTTTACACCCCCCAAAAAAAAGTCGTTTCCCGCAATAATTTTTGCGTAAAGTTACTTAGTTTCATGTACAGAATGCTTGGTTGACGGCTTCGTGATGAGGTGATTTACACCTAGTATGTATGGATTAAACTGGGACTATTCCAGGCAGACAGGCTCGAGTCCCGTTTGGTTCTGTCTAGCCCTGAATCAACTAAGTACATTGCTGGAGGATTCAGGTCTGGGCTACCGGTTAAGGAAAAGTGGTTAGATCATATCTCACCTTTTTTACATGGATGATCTGAAACTCTTTGCCCCCAACAAATTGCAACTGATGAAGCTACTGAAAGTAACTGAAACTTTTAGTAACACCATCAGGATGGAATTTAGTGTGAACAATTGTGCAGTGCATGTAAAGCGAGGGGAGATTATGGAATCCGAGGGACTTCAGCTCTCGGATTCGATATAATAATAATAATTATTATTTATTTCAGGTCCGTGACCCATATAAAACAAAAATAAATAAAAATCCAAACACATAAATTATTCACACACAAACATAAATTATTGGTCGGCTTGATATTCTGCATTTCAAAGTTAAATTAGATAAGTACATTATTGAATTTAATTAAAAAGTAAATAGTAAAATTAAAAATAAATGTCAAATTACAATAACTGTCAAATTAGAATAAATGTCAAATGAAATACTCATATTATTAAATGAAAATGAGAAATTACAATTTAAAAAGAGAATAATATATAAGATTTCAAATCAATTAATATACCTAGATCCCAAAATCCCTTTCCTCACCCGAAAGCTATAAGTATTTGGGTATGTCGGAAGCGTTAGGCATTAACGTAGTTGACATGAAGCAATGATTGAGGGAGCGCATCTGTAGTCGCCTGAAGAAGGCACTAAAAAAATAGCCTCCTTTCAGGCGGGAACAAGGTGCGCGCGTTAAACGGTTGGGTCTATGTCACCGAGTAATATTTTTATGGTTTTGAACAATCCTAGCAACTTTGAGCTGGGTGCGAATTTTGTACCCTCAGATGATTAAATTGACCGGACTATTTTTGAATCTTCCTTTGTCTTTCGAGACGTACGAGAGTATTCTCAAAACAAATGTACTACATTTTTTTTTTCGGATGGGAAATCATCAAATGACTTCTCCCGCTCTGGGCGGAGCGGAAGGGAGTGTCAAACTTGACTGACTAAAACCCATCCATGTTCCTTCTTAGCCCTTTGTGTTCCAGGGCCACGGTATCTCTTTCGAACAGCCGGCAGCCCAAATGTATAACACTTTGTCGTGCTGATTAAAGGAAAAGACTTCCTAGTGTCATTAGCTTTCTAAAATTGTGCCAATATACCCTCTTTTAGTAAGTGAATGACCACAAAACAGCGGTTGTTCCTGACAAGGTAGTTTTTTAATGAAACTGGGCAGTACAGTTTTTCGATGCTCGTTATGGTGTCATGTGTCAATATGCTCCACTTACATTCATCCGTAGATCGCTACCGGTATTCACAGCGCTCGATGAACTTCCATACCATCGGGCATCCCTCATTGAGGTGGCCGCTTAATTCGTAGTGTGAAAATTTCACTTAAGATCGTCTTAAACAGAGCCTAAGGAGTAGATGCTTACCATGCTGCTAGCTGTAGTAGAAGCCATGGAGAATGGTCGTCCACTTAAGCCACGTTCCGGTAGATATCAATAGCAAGTAGTATTTGACACCTGACTGTTGTATATTCTTTATACTTACTACTCGTAAATGGGTACCTATATCCAAAAAGTTATGGTTTATTCTATTTATTACTGTTAATTTCTTTTTTAACCGACTTCGAAAAAGGAGGAAGTTCTCAATTCAGTTGTATTTTTTTTTGTATGTTTGTTAACTCAGATCCCCGTCATTTATGAACCGATTTGAAAAATCCTTTTTATGTGAAAGGATATACTTTCCGATTAGTTCCATAAAAATTTCACCAAAATCGGTTCTGTAGCTTTTAGGATTCCGTTGGCAAATGGCAAAACGGAACCCTAAAAGCTGTTCGGTTCGCATTAATCAAATTCAATACTTCTAACATTATTCGTTCAACACGTTATCAGCATTAAGCTACTCTTTTTAAAAAGTAGATAACTGGACGAAATACTATGAAACAATTCTAACCATTTCTTGCTCGGCTCGCTTTCTACTTCACCGCAGCTTTAAAATCGGCATCGTTCTGGAAAAGATGGGTAAACTTACGTGTAGCCGCCACCCACTGGGAAAAAAAGGAATGTTCACGGCTACTTCGAATAGTGTGTTGGTTACACATGTAGCGCTCGCTGGCCGCTGTCGCGGGTCCACACGCTTATTCTTCTCGCTGTTCCTCTCGGTCAACGTTCTCACCAAAACCTAACCTATTTAGTCGTCTGTTTTGGATGACCTAGCTTAGTTACTACGACCTTATATTAGGCTTTCTGTGCAGTTTAGCCGGCTAATAATCTTATAGGAAGATTTTTTGTGATGCAACTTGAAAGTTAAAATATGAAACTCCTTATAATTATGACTAATAAAGATAGGTGTAAAATGTGTTCTAATCAGCTTGATTTACAAGAAAAAATCTTCAGGATTATTAAGTTGGCTAATTCATGAGATTGAAGTATACACGATAATTTTGACTATCACTTAACCATGATAACCTGATTAATAATAATCGTTATTTTAAAGCGTGGTACTGACAAGGGACAAGACCGGCCTCTGAGTTTTCAGTTACTCAGCGATAGTGTGAGCAGCACATTAGTGCTTATATCACGAAAAGAGAGGGGAAATGTATGGTATTATTATTATTTTCGCCTGTACGAGTATACCAGAGAACTATAAAAAATCAATGCTTTAACAGTTCGTCACCTCATGATAATATTTGACAGATAAGAGTAAGGAGCTTCGCACACAAACGGTGTGCACGCCGCGCGCTCGCAGTGCGTTCGTTTCAGTCAAATTGCATGTTACCAGGATCATACAAAATTTTGCTATTCTTTGTAAAATCATATATTTCTTTACTACAACCAGAAACACTAACTTAAATTACTAAGCTCGGCGCAAAACTTTTACTAAAGTGTGTCCGGTGTACGTTGTTTCAGCAAAATGCAGATATCATTCAGCGCCGTAGGTTCCTAATCCTGGCATCGTATTTGTGTGTGATAAATCACTAAAATCTGTACATATTTCTAATTTATCACTAATAACCAGTACTTATTTCTTTTGCAGTTGGCGTAAAAGAAGAAGCGTCCTCAAGTCTCGTGTCTAACGCAGCACCTTATTCAAAATGTTTTATGTAAAGTTGCCACAGTTGGAGGGAAACACAAGACTAGAATATAATAAGCTCCAGGCGTGAATTATTATGGAATTATTGACTGTAATATAAAGTTCGTGTAGTGATCAATGTAAAAAAAAATATAATATATATTTAATTGGTTGAATACTTAATTAAATGTGACTCAGGTTAAACTTTTATAAAAATGCACATTATTGAATATTTGGACATTTCTTAGAATATTTTGTAAAATGTTTATGGCAAAATATTCGCCAATTGATTTAAACTTATATGATGTATGTATTGATCTAACAAACTTTTATAAAATTACGAATTTGTAGTGTACAATTATTGTGAAAATATATTTGTTAATAGGTGTTGTTCAGGAATTTTGTTGCTGTTTTTAGTAGTAACTACCTATCAGAGAGCAATAATTCAAGAAATTCAATAACGCATCAAAGCAGTATCATTTGTCTTCCCCAGCTTGGTTTTGAAATATAATAAAACTCGGTATTGATAGTTTAATATTTATTAAATTTGGACACAGTTGGAATATTTACAAAAACCTCATCTTCATTTCTACGGATTTGAAAATACATAAACATTACCGGTACACAATCATTAAAACTATTTTTTTTATAATATCATCAGAATTGTATTAAGTATTTGATTATAAAGTTACACGACATCAGAAATAAAATACATAATTTACGACTTGAAACTTACATGTTATTTCTTTGATTATTTCTATATACTTACTGGATGCATATGCGAGAAATCAATGATAAGTTTACAAATATAAGCTAATAACGCGATATCTTTCGAGAGGCACTCGATTGGGTTAATAAAATGTTATGATAAAACGCGTGAAACCTTGTCCGTTAGAGTCATGCCAAAAATGTAGTATATTCACGAAACCACTAGCTCGACCACTGATGGTGATAACAAACTTTTAACGAATGCGTCCCAGTTTCACTTTCGAAGGCTCGGTGCGTGTCGTAACAGCAACGTTAGACAGAGTCCCCAAGATGGTTAGAGACAATTTAACTTAATATCTAGTATTAGTACGGTACGGACACAGATTTTAATACAATTGGTTCCCTAACAGATCTCTTCTCTCTGAGTGTCTATCGGAACCACGAACTTTTCGAATGAGTTGCGTAAACAATAAAGCAGAATTAATTCTGAACCTTAACATACTGCCAACTGAAGCGAATATCGCGTAATATTCGGAAGGAAACAGCGAGCATTCTGTTAACTGTTTCAAAGATAAGGAAGTAACGCGGCTATTCGCACCAGTTTGATACACCTCTCCACAAGTTAGTTGACACCATCAGCGCGAGCAAATCTATAAAACATCATTTTTATGATCGACTAATATTTAACTGATATCATTACTATAGTATGAATCTACTTTGAGTATAATAGACAGACATATAATCTCAATTGAGAATAATAGACAGATATTTATGTAACTATTACTATTACGTTATTAAAATTGGATATGGCATTTTCTACAAACACTACAACATTTTGATCAAAATATCCATTGAGAGCAAGATTATCATTTAGTTTTATCTAATGACAACTAAACGCAAATACCAATCTGCTGGTCGCACGCCTCGTACCTACTTGAAACGCACCTGTCAAGCCACTATCTATTGAAATAATTTTCCTTTAATATCTCCACAATGTATGTACTCGTATATTGTTAAATATCAAACTTGGTTAACTTTTAATAGATAAAATGTTCACAAAGCTGTAAGTTGTTTTGATTGAAATTAATTTTAATTATCCTGATTTCTTTGCATAAAATTATTAAAAAAAAAACCCCGATCGAATTTTAAACTTCAATATCAATTACGTATAAGCCCTAAGTACTGTGGTATCAAAAATAATTTAATTATTTTACAATTTTTATTTCTCCTCCTAAAAGTCGTCAACCCTCTTTTTCGCGTTACAATATTCTTAACTGCTAACAACACTTATTACCACAGTTTACTTAGGACTGTCCTTGTCGATGCGTTTTAAACGAAGTGATTTGCTGCGTGGCTCCGGTGTTCGACTCAGTAATCCAGACGACCTTTCTACACTTAGTGAGTGACCACGTTCACGCACGGGCATTGGGTGCGTCAGCAGATGCGTGGAGATATTGCATGCCGAGACCATGGGATATTCGCTGTAACCACCTACGTCACTCCTCAAATCTGAAGCTGCCAACGATGTCATGTCTTCAGAAACAGTATTTTCGTCTTCTGATTCACAAACCCTGAAAATGTGTGTGCTTTGAAAGTCTATCAATTAAAACAAAAAAAAAAACACATTCGCAATGCTCCGCAATACATGGGGTAAAATAGAGAAAAATAATCGCTAAGGCATTGTATCCCTGTTACTAACTATTTTTCAGTAATAATAATACTCACCTTGATTCAATTTTGCATATTCTCTGTTTTATTTTAGCCTGTTCTTCGCCGAGGTCTGTGAGTATTCCTTCTAGGCGATTATTCAACATATCAACGGTAGATCGCAATTTATTCACAGTTTCTTCAGTGCTCTGTTGCGTAGTTTGCGCATTTTCGAAAACCGCTTCGTCAAGCAAGCCATCCTGGAGTTTCAAAAGAATTGTAGACATTTGTATATATGTGTGTATGAGTATTATTTTATAAATGGTATACTTAGTGGGTTATTTATATGTTGTGCTTTTTTATACAGTTATGCGTGTGGTTATTATTATGTTTGGTTGTCACGGCTACTGTGACATTATTTACGAACCTTCCTCAATAACTGACAGCCTCGTTCTGTGAGCGTTGCCCTGGCATCGGGATAATCAGCGAGTGCTTCCCAAAGATCTCTTTTAGCCAAGCAAAATAAGTCAGAATAACCCAAGGCTCTCACGTTAGCTGTCCTTCTATTTCCGGTACGATTACCAGCTATTTCTAGTACGCTCACTTCTCCAAAAACAGAGCCAGCGCTCAAAGTAGCTAGTACAGTTTTTCCATCATCGGCTACCACTTGGAGTCTTCCGCGTTTGACAATATACATTTCTTTCCCAACGTCGCCTTTCCGACAAATGTAATCACCTGGACTAAAAACTTGAAGCTTCAGTTTTAATACCAATGCCTCCAATAATCCAGGTTCGCAATCTTGAAAAATTCTCACTTTACGTAAAGTATCCAAATGAACACGTATAGCAATTTCTGCTTTAAGTTTGTCAGGTAGGGAAGATAAAACATTTTCTTCATCAAGAGCTCCGCTTTGTGCCCAAGTGTAAGCAAACCAACGAATTACTCTAGCTTCAAGTTCCCCGCTAACTTTCCTGAATGCCATGTACTGTTTTACACCATCCATTTTATTTTGAAATTCAACCCTGGCTACATTCATGTTCGAAATCATTGATCCGATATTTCCGACTATTGTGGCAAAAATCAAAACTCCAGCTAAGAAGTCCGCGACGACAAATAGGTATTCAGCATCAATCTCTGGCTGTGGTGTTTCTCCAATGGTGGTAAGGGTCAGAGTGGACCAGTAAAAGCTGTAAATATATTGATGTGACAATGTTTCGTTACGGGATCCAGTGATATTATATACCCAATTATCTGTTCCAAATCCAATTGCATAACTTATAGCAAAATACAGACAGGCGTTCCAATGAATGAGAACCAGTATAGCCATTACGACCTGGAAGTATAAAGAAGAGTTAATAGTAACTAGCTGTCCCGCGCAACTTCGTCTGCGTCACATTTTCCCCGTTTTCGTAACATTTTTCATTGCTGCTCCGCTCCTATTGGTCGTAGCGTGATGATATATAGCCTGTGACTTTCCCCAGGTTGAAATCTATCTTCTTGCCAAATTTCATTACGATCCGATCAGTCGTTTAGTCGTGAAAAAATAAAACAAACATACAAACAAACAAACAAACAAACAGATTTCGCATTTATAAAATTAGTATGGATTTGGTGTTCACCCACCACGTGAAAGATTTTACTCGTTTCTAATTGTTGAGCTGTGAATAAAAGATTTAGTTTCGTGAAAACACGTAAAATTTGAGTTAATTTGGTTCACGTACACTATCTTCAAAATATTTTTTAAATATTTGAAGATGTAAAAATTCAGCAGCAAGATTCTTTCGACTCTTTCAAGTGATGTTTTACGAGAATCACTCAGAGGAGGTCTGTGCTCTTCTCTATCTTCAGGATTGACTTTAGGCGTATTTAACTGAACTGTCACATTCTTGTTGACGATAGTATCTTCTTCATCATGTATGTCTTATATTCTCCACGCCCAAATGCCATCGCATTAATGAAATTCACATCACGAGTCACACAGCTATATGTTTCTTGTCTTTGGATTTGGAATCCGATATGCTTTTGATTGCATTTCATATCCCAAGAAAATATCGCTCTTCTTTAGAATCGCACGCATCTGAATCATACATGACTGTATCATAATTTTCTCCAGTTTTTTTTTGCTAGACCCTCATGTGTCCCACTGTTGGGCAAAGGCCTCCCCTTTCTCCTTCCAAACCTCTATCTTGTGTGCTTTCCGGCCATGTTCGCAAACAAGATCAGATTGACACACCACCATCGATGCGGTCTACCCGGCGGCGATTTCCTCCATCAGGTGTCCAGTGAGTGACGATTCATGCCCACCTCTCCGGGAGCTACGTGGCCAGCCCACTCCCACTTTAAGTTGGCTATATTTTCCCCAACATCAGCAACCTCAGTTATTAATCGGAGGGTGGTGTTTCTGACGCAATCAGTTCGCGGTGTGCTGCGCCCCATTGCTCGCTGGCAAATCTTGAGTTTGGACTTCTGTTGTTCAGTAAGTGACCAACTTTGTGCACCATAGGTTAGGACGGGCAGGATGGACATGTCATTAAGTTTTCTTTTAAGTGTTATTGGAAGGTTTTCTTTTAAGTGTTATTGGAAGGTTTCCTTTAATGTGTTCTTTAAGGGCCCAGAAGGTTTTCCAGGCATTTTGTACTCGCCTTATTTTTAAAAGATACTATCTGGCCCAAGTATGTCTACTCATCGAAATAATGCAGCTCATGCCCGTCTACCTCGACCCTACGTTTCGTGCTGTTGGTCATGACCTGGGTTTTGGTCCTGTTCATTGAAAGTCCAACCCCAAGACTTGTTGTGCTCACATCTTGGACCATTTTCTCAATTTTCTCAAATATAAAATAGGATGTGATAGGTATCAGAAGTGAGATAAGAGATGATAATTCAGTAGAAAAAGAAAACTCTAGATTCTATCCCTTTATGGAATTGGTTTCTTGGTGGCTAAAAAGTGGAAAAACAACATCATAGAACCAAGCATCACAGACAAACATAGTTTGACCATTTTCGAAGCATACGCACCTACCTACATCGTCACACAGCGCTGATGAATGCTTTAATGATGTTCTTAACAAAGCGTGTGAAGAAGACCGTAGCACATAGAACATCATTACTGGTGATTTTAATGCAAAGATCTGGGTTAGACAAGACCTAGATAACCCTGATGTTCTCGGTCCACATGGCTTAGGAACCAAGAATGATCGAGGTAATGCACTTCTCCAGTTTGCATTTGGACTACGGTTCAGAATAATTAACAGCTTTTTCTCTAAAAAGCCACAGCGTCGATGGACATGAATCTCGCCAGATGACAAAACCAAAAACGAAATCGACTTTGTACTCTCATGCAGTCACAATAATATTGTAAAGGATGTTAGTATTTTAAATAAAGGAGAATGCTCACGCCCATCTGTTCTGCGAACAATGTGCCCTGCCCACTGCCACTTAAGTTTGGCAATTCTTCGGGCTACGTCGGTAACCTTGGTTCTCTTGCGGATGTCTTCATTTCTTATTCGATCACGCAAGGAAACTCCGAGGATAGCCCTCTCCATTGCCCTTTGGGTGACTTTGAGCCTTCTGATGAGGCCCATTGTGAGCGACCACGTTTCGGTCCCGTATGTAATCACTGGCAACTTCCCGAACGCTGCCCAACCGAGTCGGATTCGACGATTGACCTCTTTCTCAAAGTTAGACCTACCCAACTGGACTGTTTGTCCCGGATAGACATAATCGTCTACTACTTCGAATAAAGAGTCTCCGATCTTGATAGGAGTGGGTGTTACATGGGCATTCAACATGACTTTGATTTTCTCTATGTTTATTTTAAGACCCATTCTTCCGGAAGCTCTACTGAGGTCATCGAGCATTGCACTGACCACTATATCGTCGGCAAATCGAAGGTGAGAGATGTACTCGCCATTGACGTTGATGCCTAGCTCTCTCCAGTCCAGAACCTTGAAGACATCTTCCAGAGCAGCGGTGAACAGTTTCGGAGATATGACGTATCCCTGTTTTACACCTCGCTGCAAAAGGATAGGTTCCGATGTCTGGTCCTGAAGTCGGACTGACATGGTGGCGTTTTTGTACAAACACTTCAACACCTCGATGTACCGATAGTCAATTTGGCACCGTTGGAGAGACTGCAGTACAGCCCAAGTCTCGATCGAATCGAAGGCTTTCTCGTAGTCCACAAACCCTAAACAGAGAGGCAGGTTGTACTCTTTGGTCTTCTGTATAGACACCACAGCTCTCAAATCCAATACAGTACTATCATAATAAATATTTCAACAGCTGCCAATATAATTAAATGTTAAAGGACAAAAAATAATAAACTAAAACTAAAGCAATAAAACAATTTCACTAATGAGAAGAGAGAAATGTCAACGAATAATCGAATAGAATACAATAAAATAGATAGATTGTTATAACGGAAAATAAGAGAAGACATTACAGATCGTAACGTATTATTTAGTCAGCTTTATTAAGTAACACCACTTTAAGAAATGCCAAACAAAGAATCACCAAGGGTAAGAACTTACTAACATAAACGATGAAAATGGGATAAAACAAAGTAGTTTGAGCAAAATTATAGACATAGCTACAAAATTGTATAAAAATTGTACCAGGACCAACAAAAACAACCTAGACACTTCGCTAATTATTGCCCTGACCCTTTGCGAAATGTAATACAACAAAAGCAGCACTGGGATGGACGGCATAACAACAGAAGTTTTAAAGCTAGGCTGAAACGTTCCTATACCTCACATCACATCTCTTTTCAACACTATCCGGCACTCCGGCCAAATTCCTTTTTAAATGTGTCACTCTAACATAAGTTTACTCCACAAAACAGGAGATAAAGCGGACATTTCAAACTACCGCCCAATAAGCCTCATTTCGCATTTGTATAGACTGTTTATTAAAATAATAGAGAAAAGTATAGCTTCGACCCTCGATCTCCACCAACCTCACGAACAAGGTAGATTTCGTCCCCATTTCTCCACAATTGATCATCTCCATACTATTAAAAATAATAGAAAAATATTGCGAATTTATTAAACCACTTTATCCAGCCTTCGTTGACTATGCCAAGGCATTTGATAGCATAGACCATCAGTCAGTTATTAATACCTTGGAATCCCAAAACATATCTCATTCTTTTTTTTATTGACCTGATCGATACCATATATCGAAGTAGCTCTGCGGAGATCGAGTTCACATTTCGAGTCCAAATTGCAATATTGAAAAGGGAGTCAAACAAGGTGACTCTCACCAAAGCTGATAAGCGCTCTGCAGGAGGTTTTTAAAACGCTGCCTGACTCATGGCAATCACGAGGCATACATGTTAGCGGTCACCATCTAACAAACCTCCGTTTGCTGATGACATTGTGTTGTTCTCCATCTGCTTGTCCGGTGTGTGGATCAAATTTTAGTGACGCAGCCAAGCCAGCCATAGGTTTCTTCAACTTTTACACATTTATTTTTGATATACGAAAAATATTTATTGCTGCCTATCCATACTTTTAATCACTGTAGCACATTAAAATCGTTTTTTTTTGCGCACCTGGGCGTACAACTTCTTGAGGTGTGATTATAAGATTTGGTTTTGTAAAAACGCATAAAATATATTCGGCTAATTTTTAGCGTAGTTACCATTTATGTTGATAAACTGACATGACAGTTTTAGTTACATAGAGTATTTATCTGTAAAAAGAGTTTATGACCTCAGAGTAAATCATCATCGATAATGCTTACCTTGCAAATCCTGAACACGTTTGGAAAACTAGTGGCAGTCTCGGTGCGATTGAACCACTCCCACATTCTTGGTAGGCGAAACAGTCGATTGAGTCGTACTATAACAGGGCAGGGCAAGCGTTTCTGGAACAACCAATATTGACACTTAGGTAATAACAAAGTTAAGGAATGTTTCAGTGGAATATTTCGCATTTGCTTTTGGTTCAAACAGTGATGCAAAGTGCATTATTTCCTTTTAAATAGTTCACATTCTAACTTGGCATAAGCGAATTAATGGATGCCTTGAATTGGCAAGGAAACAATAACCTGATTTTTTAAGGATTTTGAAATGTTGCTAGAATCCAGTCCCTTTTTCTGCATCCTGTCTCGAATTTATGCATCCTGTCTCGAATTTACGCATCCTAAAGATTATTTTTAAGCCATTTCTTTTCAGTTTCGGAAAAAAAAAATATTCAAGAACGTTTTGGAACCTTTATAGATTACTTTTTTCTCTATTTAAGATCACTTTTGTGGCCGCCTATCACAAGTTTGAATAACAATTTTAATTATCTCTCGCTTTTTACCTACTTAGTTGAGCAAAAATGAGCAGGTCAAAGTGAGACATAATAAAAAAAACCGGCCAAGTGTAAGTCGTACACACATGGTTCCATAGCAAAAAATAATATGATAAAGATATTTTTTAACGTCGATTCATAAGAAAAATTACGCTTCATTTCATAGCAGGATTAATAAAACAAAGTAAATGCTGCAGTTTGATGAAAAAGTCCCATATCTCAAAAATTAAGTATCAAACCTTATTCAAACTAATTTTCGTGGGGTTTTTTAGCCGTTCTGAAAAACTAAATTTTTCTCCACTTTCTTTAGAAATTAAAGAGATAGAGGCACACAAGTTTTACGACTTTGGAAGCAAATATCTGATAAACCATTTGACTTTGAGGAACTTCCATTATTTAAGAGTCATCGACAGAAACGCAGTAATGTACGTTTTTTCAACCCTCGTATCCATGTATGGAGGGCCACCCAACCCTTATTACTTTATTAGGGAATTTTCATTCAATAACTACGCAGCAGCAATATTTATTCTATTTATGGTAGACCAGCGCCCGTTCTATTGACTGCAGGTGTACGGCATTGGATCGCTCTTGGTCGGGTTTTTTAAACCGGGATTGCAATTTTCTCTAGGTATGTCGTTTCATCGAGACAGGGTTCACCAGACAGTGGAAAATAGTGTTTTAAAGTGAAACTTTTATTACATCGTCTCAAACTTTTTCGTCTGTGTGTTGCATGTCGCGTGACGCTCGGCCGCGGAGTAGGGATAAAGTGAAAGACGCCCGTCAGAGCGCCTTTCACTTTATCCCTACTCCGCGTTTTATACGTTTTATACCCTTAATGGAATATTATTCCAAAAATTTTTTGTTAAATGCCTATAGCGTTAAAAAAAGTTTCACTTTTACCGTGGATTCATAAAACCACACAATCCTTTTTTTTTTTAGCTAGCATTTTAAGCTAAATGTTTTTGTGAAGAACTCATAAATTACGACAAACGATTTGTTTTCACTTTTGTGGTACGTTTTTAGTAAAATATAAATATCGAATACTAACATCATCACAAGATCCAGGAGTCCACCAAAAGTATGCTATGTCAGTTGGTAATAGCGATATTAGATCATATCGCCATGACACGGACTTTAAATAATGGTTCCTGAGCATTTTTGGTTCTTTGACCATCAGGCCTTGTTCTAGATATCCTGGAACAACAAATGCTTTTATTAATTTCGAAGTTGGCATGAAACTAAACGTCGCTATAGCTGCGCCTCAGATAATGTCTTGGCAACATGTGTCACATTAACAGTTGTCCGCGCATAGTTATAGAAGCACTCGAGAGACGTCATCATCACCGCATTGACTTGAGACGGTGATACTACAGGTACTTTTCCGAGCAATGAGAATGATTATGGTGGTGAAATTGAAAGAGCGATACTTTTAGACAGTACAACTAGTTTTTTCCATCAGCAGTTAAGAAATAATCAATTGATCACAATATCCGTAGAGTTCGTGTCCCTACAAGCACAGTGCAATATTTGTGCGGAAAAAGCAACTAGGCAGGGTCGAATGTTTGTTCACACGTTAGCTAAATTTGATGACGCAAGGAGCGGCTCTGCGTGTGGGTGTCAAATTGTTGATTTGCGGGCTCACTCCAAAGTAATACTCGTAACTTACTCTGTCGTAAACTACGTCGATTTTAATAGTTCTTACGATGTGCCATACGAGTTGATGATAAAACAGAGAGATGTACATACAGACTGTTTGAAGAATTTATTACCAGGGATTTTTGTTTACAAAATTGTCGTATCTTTAGTAATTACCACCTAATTGTAATCTGGTGTATGCTCGTTACAATAATATCATCAATGACAGCTGGGGCGAAAGTCACTGAGAATCTCGTGACCGACCAAATCGCACCACTGCATAAACACGGGGCGCCGACGATCCGGGCGGCTTTGCACACATATATTGGGGCTTTCACTACGCAATTAAATGTTCTCTGGATTCTACATTCGAACAATTTGCTATGAAATATCAAGGTATAGGTTAAATATAACATTCAATGAATAGGGGATCACATTTTTTTTTCTTTGTCCGTCGGGTAGATTATTGAAAAGTATTGGACACGTATGTTTTCTTTTTTCACGTGGTTATAAAATTACGGAGATATATCGAGTTGAAATAGCGCATGACGTTACACGTAGGTAATTTTTATACCTACTTGTGACGTAGTGAGCCCCACTCTCCAACTTTAATGAGTTTTAACTAAGTAACTTTTTGATATTTTGATTAAACAAAAAATACGTGTCTAATACTAATGTATTACCTGTCTGACGGACAAAATGGAATGTCGTTTTCTTTACCCAGTCTTCACCCCTATTTGGTATGAAATCTCAAAGTTTAGGTTTAGTTTACGGTCCACTGCTGAAGTTACTAATTTTGCTTACTCACTGTTTTTTAGACTAATACCTTACAGAAGACGTTAATTTTATAATACTTTGGATTCAATCGATATAGCATGAAACATCACGTCATTTGTGCACCTTCCACATTTATTAATCCTTCGTTCTCAGTAAAGCCCAGGAAAACAAGATATTTTATGCATAAATCTTAACTTTCTCTTATTACATTATGCAGAACTAAGAAAGAAACTTGCATTAATATAAATTGACGTAAAACTAATATTTGCAAAAATCTTATTATTCATAATGGACGTATTAAGACAACATCGGTGATACACCTGAACCAAAATTTTGTTTCGTAGATTTGTTTGTCTTATTTTCCTGGATTGGTACAGTTAAGAGCAATAAAATCGCATAACTTGACTTTTTTTACTCTCCTCCTTCTTTATCTAACCTAACCTAGTGTCAGAGTTTTTATGCCGCCCACTGGCCTCTGACTTGGCCTTTACATGCTGTCGAGAAAAATCTGTGAGGCGTACTGGTCCTCACCGTGAGGACTTTTTTTTTTTAATTTAGGCTGTTTTTATTTATGAATATTTAATATTTAGGGTATTTTGTTTAGGTACTGCATGTTGGTATCATTAGAAAGGTAGTGAAGTTACTACTTTTAGTGAAGTAAACTTTTAAAAGCATTAAAAATTTTCAATGTTAATTAATATTTACGAAAAAGAAACAACCTTTACTGAAAAAAGTCAAGGTGTGCGAATTAATCGCAAAAATTCATAGTATAAACTTTCACCGACTATTAGTTTTTTTTAGATTTATACAAATTTCATCTGGGAAATAATTGGCGCTTGGCCCAAACGTCCAAAACTAAAAAAAAACTTAAAGCCTCTCCAAGAGCTTTTCGTAACACCCCCATATAAGCATTTGCAGCAAATAATAATAATTATAGAGAATACTTCACTCAAGCGCCCGAAAAAATTCCACATTTTCAATTCCTATAATTTGGCTTTGTTTTCCTCTACCTAACTGTGGCACAACATACATGTGATTCAGAAAGCTATTGGAGAAGAGAGGCTTTTAAATAAAGTTTTAAACAAACCATTTCTTTTTGGATTTGTTTGAAATATTTAAAAAAAAAACAACAAAGTACATGA
This sequence comes from Cerastis leucographa, assembly GCA_963082945.1. Taxonomy (NCBI): domain Eukaryota; kingdom Metazoa; phylum Arthropoda; class Insecta; order Lepidoptera; family Noctuidae; genus Cerastis; species Cerastis leucographa. The sequence goes on from OY720378.1 coordinate 12,185,000, forward strand.
CTAATTGCGAAGACCACCTATAAGCAAGTAATAGTGTTTCACTCATGTTTGAGTGAAACACTTTTACTTGCTAAGTAAATATATGGCGATTGATGACAGTGAATGAATGGGATGTTGGTGTAATAGTATGCACGATGCTGCTGCAGCTCACAGCTTCACTCGGGTCTGCTAATATTTTAATAAGAATTTTAATGAGAAGGCCAACAAAATAATAGAATATATTGAAACAATGCAATACACTAAACCAAAGCCTTTCATTTCGACAGACACCTGTAAAATCAAAGCGATGATGATAACACTCGAAGTAAATTTAATCGTTGTACAATTTCACATTTGCAAAACCGTTGCTGGTTCTGTTTTCCCGGCCAATTAATAATAAATACCACTCAAATGTGTGAATTACAGTATTACAGCAACAGTTTTCAAATATAAACTAGAGTACTATTGTGATATAAACATTATTTTGTTTTGTTTAAAAAAAAAACAAAAGCATTGTTTTATCGAAATTTCGACATTCGCTATAATGCGGTTTTCGCTTTGTAAACGCTTGAGCAATTTGATTAAATAGTACAATTAATTATTTGTTGTTTGCTTCTCACACACAAATAATTAATTGGAAAAACATAATATCATGCGCACTTACCATTAACCCGACACAAATGCAGACTCCGAGCTAATATTACTAAGGATTTATAAAAGGATTAGCAACCATTTTTAATTGCAAAATCCATGAGGTTTAGAAATAAAATTAAAAATTTAAAAAACCCCCGACGGACACAACCTCTAAAAAACCAAAAATAAAAATTATCCAAGCGTCGTAGCGTCGGGAGTCCGTTTGTTTGTATATATATATTTTTATGTACTAAGCGGTCTACTTAGCGGTCCGTCGGGGGTTTTTTAAATTTTTAATTTAATTTTTATTTCATGCTTTTTAAACTTAAATTATTTTTTCTTAGCCTTGACTGTCCCACTCCTGGGCATAGGTCTACTCCCATTCCTTTCACTTTTCTTGGTGTTGCTCTCCTCCGGTCCTCTTCTCGCTTATTAACGAAAACAAGGAAAAATATGAATTTAAAAAAAAAACTTGGGCTTATAGGGGGGAGGGGGGGTGTGTCGCCTACCCCCCTGGCGATGCCCATGGTGAGAAAGTGACAAGAATTCAAATTTCCAATCAACTAGACCCGTAGAAATTGTTTAAATCCCTTCATCAACTAGAAAAGAGGTGATGAGCTTCAAACGGCTGAGCAGATTTTCTCGAAATATAGCTAAGAACACTCGTGATTAAAATACCTTTCAAATGACACCAATTTTATCAAAATCGCTTCATCCGTTTGGGAGCTACGATGCCACAGAAAGACACACAGATACACAGATACACACGTCAAACTTATAACACCACTCTTTTTTGGTCGGGGGTTAAAAATGAAAAAATCGTCGATACAAACATGTTATAAAAAAATTAAATAACAATATTAAAGACTGTTTATGTTATGCTGCTGTGATGTGGTATTAATTTTCATCAATTATACTCGTAATACTATTGAGCAGTTCCGCCGGTGGATTAAAATTAATGAGGTTGCCGTCTGCTTAACCGTCCTATCCTGTGAGAGGGTGCATTGAAAGTAAGGCATCCAGTTAGTGGCATTTTTTTTTTTTATCTTAGTTAAATATTTAAAAATGTAATTATATGTACAGAAATAAATAAAGGAAATAATTATAACTATACTTTGAAAATCAGAGAATATAGTTCACAAACAATTATTTTGTGCCAAAATAGTATTAAAACAGAACTTAACATAACTTTTGTCGGAGTATCCCACACCTTTGAGAGGTGTCGCCATTTTAAAAAATGATCACTTTATTAAGAAGTTTTGACTGAGTTACATTTTTAAATCTGTTGGTCGGTGTAAGAATAGGGGGGACGTTTTGACGCATCGTCCTTTGTGACTTAAACTCAGTAACACTGACCTGGGGATCGAACCAAGGGCTTTATACCTAACAGTGGTGCTTGTGACAGTTAGATTTCTCATGTTAGAAGAAGAAGATGTGTTCTGATAACTTATATTCCGCAACAAGTCTTGTGAAAAATAGGACAGGTCGTTTACTTAGCGCCCATTAGTTTCCTGACCTCTTACAGAGAGCACTCAGGAAAGATTTCAGGCACTTTATTTAGCTATTTGTCATATGTTTTGTTTAATGTGCAATCAGCACATCTAAACAACGGAGCTGTCAGTGTCAATATTCGATAGCAATTAAGCTACTGACAGCTTTTGAACGTGGTTCAGATGTAGTATCATGTGATGTATATCGCGTTCAGTTTCTTTGGTGAAGTCCGCCCTAACGCAACTAACTATAATTGTTTTGCCTGGATACTGTCACGGTATTTAATTGTTTATTAGTTTGAATGATAGTCAGCCTTTATGTATTGTTTTAGTACTAAAATTATACATCGTTATTCTCTGCCTAGCCTTTTCCCAACTATATTGGGGTCGGTTTTTTGTCTAGCCGGATGCAGCTGAATACCAGTATTTTATATGGAGCGACTGCCTATCTGACCTCGACAATAGTCCACAACCCAATTAGAATTGGGTAATATGATACCCCTTGGTAAGACTGGTTGTTATAATTTCGGGCCACTGACTACCAGTAAATGTTAGAGTGGAAACTCTTTGCTGATCAATGTAACACTTAAATAAAATATTAAAAAAAAAAAGTTTGGTTGTCATATTGCCTGCTAAAAAAATAGAATAGAAAATTATCCGTCAGTAAGAAAAACTATTATTTGGAAATTTTCTGCGTTTGTAATTGTACAATATTATATACTCAGTTCTGGAACTTGTTTTATGAATTATAATTACTAAATTCCTGATGCCACCTTTGTGTCATTTTACTAACCAAAGAAATCTCTCGCTTCGATGGTAACGACTGTCGAAGATCTTCAATTGACGGCCGGGACCAAAGGCTTAACGTAATTTCCCGAAACACGGAAGAAACTCGGTATGTAATGGGTGATCACCCATCCACGGACCAAGTTAGGCAAGCGTGGCTTAACCTGAAGATCGACCCTAGCGGCTGTTATTATTTAGCCAGGAGCTCTTCTGTATGAAGAACACAGTATGAAGTGGAATATAATTTACCTAAATATTTTTTTCTCACATCTCACAAATAATGCTTATTAATAGAATAGCTATTCAACTATTAACCGAATTAAATATCGCCGATAGCAAAATGCTTCTGAAGTGACATGAAACGACGTCGAAGAAGCTGTCAACGATTAAATGATATGTGCATCTGGATTGAGAGCCCGTTTTTTAATGCCTGCTCTACGAAATAAGACTTATGGGGAAATTAGTTGAAAATAGTAAAAACTTCATGAATTTCTTAAACGTAAATTAAAACGCGTCGTGATTCATAGTATTCAATAACTTGGACCCTCAGTCCAGACGCGTGTATAAAGTAGCAAGGCTAAATCTCAGAAAGTACTATCTCTGGGTTAATCATTTTTATTTAATAATTCCTTAAACATTTTGTGGCATTGCCAGATTTATGGCGGTATATCTAGGTCTCCCTCAATTCATTAATGTATTTACTGAGGAATCTGCAAAACATGAATTTATCTGAAGAACTACATAAATACGGCTTAAATACACAAATACGACTTAAATATATTTTACTTACACATCATCTGCCTACCCTTTTCCCAAACTATCTTGGGATCGGCTTCCAGTCTAACCGGATGCAGCTGAGCACCAGAACTTTACGACTGCCTATCTGACCTCCAAAACCCAGTAACTGGGTAATACTATAATATCCCCTTGGTAAGACTAGATTTCAGATTTACCAAGGGGTATTTTATACTTACTCAGACGTAAGGGATTATTTTACTTACACATCTCTGGAAATTAGTTAAAAAGAAATATTAGCACAAAAGCTAATTGTTAAAAGGTAAATGAAAGTAAAATTTTATAAAACGTGTAAAGTGAGAGCCCAATATTTTCGGCTATATTGACTAGGTTCAACCTCATAGATTAACGCAAAAAAGAATTAATTTTAATAAACAACTATAGCATCTCTCAGTGACATGGTAAAATGGTTCTTCGCAACGATATATACAACTATACAAGGTGTTGTTTTGCATCCTCGTCAAAATTCAGGAGGTTGTCACACAAGACATAAATAATCAATTAAAATTACGGTACCTAGTAGTAGTAATTATCAATAAAAGCTGTTTTTTTTGGTTGTTTATGTTTGTCAGTATTTCAGAATAACCCCCTTAACGTGGTTTAGGGAATAAGTAATTATCAAATAAACGTTTGAGATTGTTTGTATTTATGGAAGCGCGGTTATAGGGCGAGAATCAGACGGCCCACGTTTAAAACACGGGTGGTTCACACTTACCGAACACCGAAAATAAGAAAAAAAAAACCTGTCCATTTTATTATTGATTCGGGTCGAGAATCATTAGCATAGTTACCCCCTTGAATTTGACGAGGGTGCAAAACAACACCTTGTATTTCAAATTATCACTGCTTTTTGCGTCTAGTTGTGTGGCAAAAATTCTGAAAACTTGTTCCAAAAAAAAAAACGAACCTCCACAATAACAAGAAAAATAAAATAATCATTGAAGAAATATTGCAAGAATCATGACAATGAGCGACATGTGTCATGGAAAAGTTGTAAAAAATTTAATGTTCACGATGTGTATGGATGAATAACGACGATCAATAATCAATGTTAACGAGAACTACTGCACACCGTGCACAACTAAAGCCTCCGGACTACGGCCTAGCTCCGCCTCGTCGCCGCCGCCCGAACCAAGCTTCAACTTGAGGGCTGTGACATCCGCTGTGGCAGTTGCGTCGAGCGTCAGCGACGAGTACTTCTCTCCGCCTACGACGCCACCACCTGCTCGTCGACGGGAAAGATGCCAGCTACCGGACGGCTTAGGACCTCGAGGTCCACCCACCAGCTTCTGATAGGGAGTCCCAAGCTCCCGGCCGAAGTGAGAGTGCAGCGCATTTGATGGATGCAAGCCATCAACGAAAACGTCATGCGCTCATACTATAGGGCTAAATAGGGAGGAAACAACCTGACCCCGTACCGTGTTCGGATGCTCTCTCTGTTTCAGATACTTGAGCCAGTTGTCAAAGTGTCGGCGCAACGACTGTCTGATCAGGTGCGAGTCATCCAGCGTAATCGTATGTTGGATGACACCGTACTTGCTCGCCTGCGATCGACTGAAATGCAGAGCCACAATGCCAATGCATAATAACGACGTGAGTGAGATGACATGGTTACTAATATAAGTACTCTCAGGAGTGCTTTGGAGGGTGCGATTCAAGAATATCGGATCATGTCGTATGACACGTATCGACTTTCTGAAGCAGAAACTGATGCATGGGCAAACCGTATTCGTAGATATAAGTGGCGGGTTGAACGAAACACTTATAATCGCACATTCCAAAGAGATGAAATGTGATCTTGGAAGTGAGTGGAACAAGGTATGTCTGACACGTGCCTGCCAGATGATGACGCCATGTGTTCGTTCACAGGATCTGGTCGGTACCTGTCAGCCATGCCGAGGGGACTCGGGAAGTCGAGCGAGAGTGCGATCCAGTACCAGAAAGGGGGGGGAATCACTATCAGCCCTTAAGATGTAGCTCGTGCAGTCCGTCCGTTGCCTAACTGGAAATCTACGGAGCCGGCATAGCTGCACAACTTTTGGATTAAAAGGTTTGTGAGCATGCTGTCGTGGTGAGCCAGTCCCAGTCGGCCTTAGAATCAGGGTTGTTGCCCGATTTCCTGACAACAGGTTCAACCCACCTGCTATATAAACCGGGCAGTACTACGAAGCACAAAAATTATTGGTCTCAATACCTGTCTCCCAACAGTGTATAAAGTTCTTACATCCATTTTGAGAGCTAATATTTGCAAACACATTGACGTCAATAAGATCAATTGTTGCTTCTCAGAATGGACGTAGGAACGGGTCCCGCGGTACTAAGGAGCTGCTCCTCATCGATATGGCCATTAGCCAACAGGTTCGCCGTTCCCAAAGGGATCTGTCGACATGTTGGATAGATTTTATAAAGGCCTATGACTCGGTGCCACATATCTCAGGAGGGTGCTAGAGTTGTATAAAGTTGATACAACTCTGCGCATATTCCTGATGTCGTGAATGGGGCAATGGAAGACAGTCCTTCGCTATCTGGGATGACAGCAAACTCAGAGGAATAGCGAACCGACACAAATAGATCGTTGTATTTTTCAGAGTGATACTTTGAGTCCACTTTAGTTCTGCTAAGCTTTGAATCCTCTAAGCACGCTGCTGGATGGTTCAGGTTTAGGCTTTAGATTGAGGAGAAGTGGTCTGGTTATACTGTATTTATGTTTATTTTGTTTAGCCTTCACACGTACTTTCATAATATTTGTAGTATTTATGTTATTTCTGATGGTTTGTTTTATATTATAATCCAAGTACTGTTTATTTATTTTCTTATTCTTATTCCCGTAAGCAAATGTTTATGGCTTCTTGGCTTCCGTAAGATTTTTCATTGGTGACCACTGAAAACCAGCGCTGTGCTGTGGGCCCCCCATAGTACAGCATCATGCTGAGCCTGCTTGTCGCAGTCATGACGTGCAAGCTGTAAACCTTTTTTTGTTCTGTCTTGTTGTTCTTATAAATATTTGTTATGCGTTGTACGTTTATTGTTTTGTATGCACGTCATCTACAAATATTTTTTCTTCAACTACGTAGTAATGTTATCATTAATCACTACAGACACGATCACAAAGAATGTATTTTTTGCTTAGAACCAAATCAGTGCAGAAATGTTATATGAAATCTCATTATTGCACAGTTTTTCATTACTGCACTGTTTTTTTTTTTAATTTTGTATAAATAATAAACAGTGGTTTAATGTCTCCTATTAAGTTTAATAAAATGTATGCATTAGATCAAAAAGATACTGGCTGAAAATAAGAATCGGCTGATTATAACCGATTGGGAAAAAAAATAAATGGCGCGCATTTTGTACCATTGCAAAACTTTGATACTTCTTATTAAGCAAAAAAAGTTCGAACAAAATGGAAATGGACAGCGATAGCGATATGAATTCAACTCCAGAAAGTATAAAAACAGCTGCAAATGGTGTTGTTAATAACCTTTTAATAACTATACAATTAATAATTGTAAGTTTTAAATGTTTGAAGGGAAGATGAAATAAGCTTTGTTTGATTAACATGAGTTATTATTTTGAGTAGGTATATTTTGTCACGGTAGTTGAAAGAAAAGTAGATTACGCACCTTGCTAAAGTGAGTAATTAATGCACTTGTGTTAATTTAGTGCCCTTGCATGCGCTCGGGCAACAACATAGCAATCGTGCATTAATAACTCACTTTGCGCTCGATGCAACAATCTACAATTTCTTTCAAATACAATTGAAGCTAAACAAATGTTTTTTTTTGCTTTAGGCAACTAGGCCAATGGTATTAATACCAAGACTCATGCGTATTTAAAAATAACATATTAATAGTAAATAAAGGGTGTAAATAGACTCTTAATGAAGCCGAAAGGCCTCCCCGTCATTGCGATAATTTGTTTATCTGACCTGGGAACCTTCTAGTTACTATAGATGTTGGTAGTTTTTAATTTTATAACTGTACTTTAAATCTGACCTCCATGACCTGTTTACTATTCACTGCATCTATCAGCACAATGTTTTGAGTGCGTTACATTATATATTTATATATATTTTTGACTTTTGCCGTATATCGTGATTTCTCTCTCCCCCCAAAAAGTCGTCTCCCAGCAATAATTTTTCCGTAAGGTTACTTAGTTTGATGTACAAAATGCTTGGTTGACAGCTTCGTGAAAGATCTGTTTACACACTTTGTACACAGGGTGAAAGGGACACCGACGCAAAAACGCTAACCAAATACTGAGTGCATCTCCTATAAGGCATGTTCCCCTATAAGGCTTATTTCGTTTCGCAGGGATTTAAAAATGGGCCCTCAATCCAGATGCACAATAAAATGATGCTAATGACGAATTTCTGTGTTCCCCGAATCACCTGTTTTCAATACGTCATGAACAAACTTGGTAAAATTAAAAATTGTGAGAGAGTTTTAATGTATCAAAATAACTTACCTTCATGGACGTGCACCAAGGTATCGATGAGATAAATAACATCGCAAATGTAATCCAGCACGAACCAGACCTCCGGCCAACTTTTGTCCAACTTCCAGAAAACAGCGCGGCCAATGACTAATGCCATATTGTAGAGAATAGCTAAGGACACCACAGCCAGCCACTGTAAAATTCCATTAAATATTATTTTTGTAGACGTGATTAAGCCAAAATGATTTTGCTTAACCTTCAAGATTGCGCCCGTGTGGTCCTACCTAAAAACCTGACGAAGAGAAGATTTTAGATATTTTTTGGTGTTTACGGCACGGTTGGCGCATTGGCTGAGCGATTGGATGCTGCGCTGCGTCGCGAGTTCGATTCCCGGACGAAACAAATATTTGTATGGCCTACAGGTATTGTACCGGGTCTGGCTCTTTGTGAGTTTAAATTTTCGTAAAGCACCCACCATACCGGAAAAATCCTAGTGTGGGGAAAGGTTTAAAACTATCATATTTTGTCACCTTTATGGTGGGCTGAAAAAATATCGCTAATTTTGCGACCATTTTTTTTTTTACAAAAACCACTTTGGTGAAAAATAAGAAAAATATTTTCACTATTTACACAAGTCAGACTATTATATGTCTATTTACAGAGTCATGCTTAACCTTTTTGACGAAACGAGCCCGAACATTTTGGATGACATCTATGGTTGGTATCTAACTATAAATACAAATGTGCAGAAAATTCGCCCAAAGATATCCGTGTCGATGGATCGGCTCTAAGCATAAAGTCAAATAATTAATTTGTATTTTGTCGTTTGGGTAGGAATTAAGATTCCAAGAGCTCTTATGTTGAGTAAATAAGTGTACTTTATATGACATAACACTGCGATCTTTGGTATATATATGATTCTTAAATCCCAAGTTGCCATAGTGTACTTCTGTGACGAAGCTTGAAATAAATGTTTTCTTTCAATAACCGGAAATTCTTCCTCCATAGGGTTTAAAAAACTAATTCTTAGCTTATTGAAAAGCATTTAAGATGAGCCGGATTATTCAGACTTGAATTTAACAAGTATCTTAACAAGTACTTTTTTTTTTGCGGATGGGAAATCATCGAATGACTTCTCCCGCTCTGGGCGGAGCGGGAGGGAGTGTCAGACTTGACTGACTAAAACCCACCCATGTTCCTTCTTAGCCCTTTGTGTCCCAGGGCCGCGGTATCTCTTTCGAACAACCCGCAGCCCTGGCAGGCATCGGCCCTTTCGGACCCCTTCCGGATAAGTGGGTACCTAGTACCTACATTATGAGATTTTTGCTGTAGTCTTAAAGGTAAAAATTCTAAACACTTCTTTATAGTTAATATGTTGATTGTTTAGACATTGTGTGTGTGACATGGTTGTTGCTTTTTACTGGATATGAGTTTTCCGTTGCAGCCTTCTCATAAACAAAAGAACCATGAGATCTGGACATCTATGGTGGTTCGTCAATACAACGTGTATACATCAAAATCGGGCTCAAGACACCTTTGAGTATTTTTCGTTATTTTTATTATGTATTAACTATATAAGTTGAATGGGACATAATTAATTTCAAAACACGTAATGCAATTATGGGCCGACTCAATATAGATTGCCATCAGCACACAAAGAAGAATTATCTACTTTGATTTATTGAAGAACTAGCTGTCCCGCGCCACTTCGTCTGCGTCACATTTTCCCCGTTTTCGCAACATTTTTCATTGCTGCTCCGCTGGTCGTAGCGTGATGATATATAGCCTATGTCCTTCCTCAGGTTGAAATCTACCTTCTTGCCAAATTTCATTAAGATCCGATCAGCCGTTTAGTCGTGAAAAGGTAATAAACAAAATTACTTTCGTATTTATAATATTAGTTAGGATTTACTTACCCGATAGTGTCCTGGACGTGTCGGATCAAATGCAAGCTTAAGCCCGCAAAACATTTTGGATCGCTTGGCTTGGTACAGCGGTTCCTCAGGATCAGTGAATTTTTTCGATTCGAATTTATCTAAGAACCAGTCAGGGGTTTTAACGTGATTGCCCTCCCCGCTGATGCGGCAGCGGATCCTTCGGGTCATCCTGGCTAAGTGTTTAGCCAACCAGTTCCTGCCCCTCTCGTCATCGCTCGGAGGCTATAACAAAAAAAAAAATACCCACATGAAGATCTTCTGGAAGCTATCAATAAATGTGCTCCTACCTACCTACTGAAATTGTATCAACTAGTTATATTATTGATATTCTTTTTTTTCATTAAACTTTTGAATTAAAAAAAACGTTTTTTGCATTTGAAATAGATTTAGACCTTGACCTGCGGGCGTAGGCAACCTTTGTGTCTTCAATTACAATACAATTTATAAATAGCTTCCTTATTAAGAAGAACGACTTTCCTCATGACATTTGATACTGCTTAATATTTGTATCAAGTATAGTTCGTATCGCTGGCTTACATTGCGATCGGTGTCGTTATGCCGTGGGTAAGTGTCAGTCGGGCAATGGATGTTGAATTTAAATCAGTCCCCATCAATGTGTAGCATGTCATTGAAGCACTTTTGGAATCTTGCTCACATTGTTAGTTCTAAATCATCTATTATAACTATTTAATAAGGTTTGTGATTTAGAATAGCGGATTGAGATATCAACTAAAATCATTTTAAACTGGATAGAGCCACGCTCACGCCTGCCCTCTATTCAATTTGATGTTAAATAATGATACAATCGGCGGATTCATTCTCAAAATCATTTATTTTAAAATTAAACTTTAACAGGCAGTTTTGAATTGTGATGCTACATTCCCTTCACGCCCACTCGACTGCAGCAACCGCTAGACGGCCGCCAGACGGTGTTCCTCCTCGTCACTTTCATCCACCTTATTGTAATGACAATAAAGACAGAGTTTCAAAATCAGAAGCATCACTTTTTTTTATTACTTGTTTATTTACACTATATCTGTGAAAAAACTGTATTTCCGTCTCCGACTACAGCTCTATAGAGAAGAACGGACAAGAAACTCCATGACCACTTTAAAATCAAAATAATGTACCTTCAGACGATCGATTCAAAATTATAAGAGTATGTAATCGTATTTAAGAGCGATGTTAAAATACGTACATGAAATAAGAGTCCAAACCAAAAAAAAAAAAAAAAAAAAATGGACGTTGCAGTTTGGAGGTGACCAGCCACTACTAACAATTCTCAACTCAACCATTTTGAACAAGGACCTTAATGATCCTAAAAATGTGACACTTTCAGCGAGACATTTGAACGAACATGATAATTATACTCTTAACCGCCAGCGTAAATATATTGGCTATACGGCGATATCATAATATTGGTGATACCGACTTCTTATAAAAAAAAAATATCGGCCTGATTTTCAATTCTTAATTACGAAAAGATGGCAGATTAATCATTCAAAACGTCACCGTCAACGACATTAGTACAGTAAAATTCTCATAACCAATTCACAAGTATTTAATGTCTCTGCCGATTCATTTAAGTCATTTAAGAGGAAAACTTATATTTATATTTTTCGACAAACTCACTGATATGCCTACATATATTGACATTAAACATGTCGTTTCGAATTTAGTACTGCTACTATTAAGCTAGTAATTAAAATGCAAACACTAGCAATTATGACATCAGAATCGGTTCCTATGGATGTTTCTATCGGTTATAACAATGTACTTAGCCATTGAATTTACGCCGACTGTTTAGTAACTAGCTCATTAACAGCTGGTGATGTGTCAGTGTCAGGTACCAATGGTCACAAGTCATCGAAATATTTCATTAATATTTTGCTCAATTAACCTTTACTGAAAATATGCTCAAAGCGACTGTTATATTCACGTTACAAAACTTTCGCAATTAAAATTTTACAGTCCATTGTCTATCAGCTTTCAGTGAATTTGTTTACGGCCTTTAGTTCAGTCATGTGTAGCCTACCAACCTACCAACTGTTCATATTCGAGTGTTATGCAGATGTTTACTGAATCGTTAACGTCGTTTTGTCGTCATCGTACGTGCATCTTTTGTGTGAACAAATTACTTTTGCATTACAATTTGATAAATATACAAGATGTTGTTTTGTATCCTCGTCAAAATTCAGGAGGTTATCACAAAAGACATGAATATTCAATTTAAATTACGGTACCCAGTTAATTATTAATAAAAGCTGTTTTTTTTGGTAATTTTAGTTTTTTAGTACCTACATTATAAAAAACGTTACGTTACGTTAAAAGGGGGTTACCCTTTTAACGTAATTTAGGGAATAAGAAATTATCAAATAAACGTTTGAGATTGTTTCTATGTGTGAAAGCGCGGTTATAGGGCGAGAATCAGATGGCCCCCGTTTTAAACACGGGTGGTTCACACTTACCGATTTCAGTAAATTAGAAAAAAAAAATTACCTTCCCTTTTTATTTTTGATTCGGATCGAGAATCATCAGCATAGTTAGCTCCTTGAATTTGACAGGGATGCAAAACAACACCTTGTACGGGGCGGGACTTTGTGCTTCTTAAAATGAGAATTTTTGGTTGAATTTTTTTAAATGGGCTTAATTTTAAAGAACTAAGAAAGGGACAGCATTCTTCACTGCGAGTATTATTTTATATAATTGAATCGAGGTCACAAATTATATCCTGGAGAGTAACATAATCTATTTCTTCCATATTATCAACTACAAGACCTCAAAGGAAAACGGCGCGGAAAGTCCTAATAAAATTTACCTTGCGCTATAATCAATTTAGGTACGTGGAAGGTGCCTATATCTAGGTATATTGTAATAAAGGGCCTTACCTACTAAAGACAGCTTCCGTTAGAACAACATTTATGTATCTTAGTAGAAGGTAAGCATTTCGAATGTGTAATAGGAATGTGAACCTAAAAGACAATTGTTAAAAATTAAAAAATTATGCAAACGTCAAACGAACTATCAATTTTGAACAAAGTGATGATGATAAGTCATCGCTTAGGTCAAAATTGTCATTACTAGGCATGTGTGTATATTGATAGAGTATGATATCATGTTTGCCATGGTGGCGGGGGCATTAAATTACGGGCTTTTTAACGAGCCGAGTATAAAATAATGGCAATCAATAAAAAATAAAGACATACGGTACAGGGATCAAAGTTGTCGATATAAGGGATTTAAGTTATTTTGTCAACCAACTGAAACCCCATAATATTACACGATAGTATTACTAGAAACTATGCAACAGTTTTTTGTAAGTATCAAGACAACTAAAAGTACTATTAATTTGCAAATATTTATTCTAGTAATTTGTCAATAACATTAACTTGAGTACTAAGGCACTCTGTAGCTTTAATTGACTACCTAGTAATCGCAGTAGTAGGTCAGGTAAATATAATTAAGTTAATTAAATATTTATTTTGTAAAATGCTTCAATCGATTTCACAAACAGATTTTGTAGTTATATCTATATACACCGTCGATGAAGTGACTGTAGATATTATGAACAACGCCCATCGTGTAAACTTTTTATTTAATTTTGTATTAAGTACCAACATACCGTGCTTGGTATGAAACTGTATTTTTATGAATGTAGTGTTATTTTACTGCGGCTTTGCAGACAGTGTCAAGTTCATTAAACACTGTTGTATTCCTTTGTGTAGGAAGCAAACTACGAATGCTAGACACGAACCCTTCGTTTGCGCGCACTAAGCCATTAAATGCCACAATAATTACTGAAAGTTCTACACCTCAGTTTACAATTGAATGTGACTATTGTTTTTTCATGTACCTAAACCGCTGTAAATAAAAATAGACCCTGCCCCCTGCTGCCGACGTATATTATGTACCCTTAAAAAATAGGAGACACACGCAGGGGACACACAAAGCTACAGTCATGATTTAATTTTGTCATCCAATGCACAGGCGAAAAAAAAAAACACTATTTATTGAGATTTTTTTTATCTTCTTTCCAAAAATGAAATGTTAATTAGATAGAGTTCGTCCTTATGTTTGAACATAACGATTGATGCGGTAAAAAAAAACGCGCAAATTTTCACATTGGAGTTCGTTTGACTCTTGGTTCCGGCTAATAAATGACTTTTAATAAATGTTTTTGTGTAGTTTTTATTACTTAGTAGAAGGTTCTTAGGTAGGTAGTAAAGTAGTGGGTAGGTACATAATGCATTAAACGCTTGCCGGAATCAGTTTTGAATGTTTCCTTCGATTAAAATCGGAAAATTCATTACTTTAGGTATTTCTCCTCCAGAGCTTACCTTCCTTATTCAACATTTAAAAGCAAAATGTTTATTATTAAAGCAAATTTTAAATGTCGGCCTAAACAAAATAAACGAATTTGAATTTACCCAGTTAAAACATCCACATCAGTAATATGATTATTTCAATATAAATGTAGGTACTTACGCCTATTAGCACTGGAATATGAGAGCATTCAATCCTGTATGATAATTTAATTATGAGCAACCATATTTCGATATCCTATTAAAATTTATTTTATTATTGGTAAATATATTTTAGTAAACTACAATAAGTCGCAAAATTGTTTGTAATGAAATAGACTTTGTGCTATAAAAGTATCTTGATTTTCGGTACTGTGTCTCTTGTTGCGGAATACAATAGTGAAGATGATTCCATACTAATAGGGGATAATCCTATTTTTTTTTTCTTTGTCCGTCGCGTAGATTATTGAAAAGTATTGGACACGTATTTTTTCTTTTTTCACGTGGTCATAAAATTACGGAGATATATTGAGTTGAAATGGCGCATGACGTCACATATAGGTAAGTTTTATACCTACTTGTGACGTAGTAAGCCCCCACTCTCCAACTTTAATGAGTTCTAACTAAGTAATTTTTTGATATTTTGATAAAACAAAAAATACGTGTCTAATATTTTTGTATTACCTGTCTGACGGACAAAATAGAATATCGTTTTCTTTACCCAGTCCGATCCCCTATTGCTAATTTTAAAAATCTAGTACGGTTCTAAAAAACTATCATTTTTCAAAAAAGGAAAAGATATCACTTCAACTTCACGACTATTCATAACGGGCAATACATACGTTTCATTCCAACCAGAAATCCCTACCGTTTTTGCTCATTTTCTTAGCATGTGGGTTTTTTTTTTTAACTTTTATCATTCAAAAGCATTTTCATGCCACTTAACAAACATACCGTTAATTTATGTTATTAACAATATTTTAAGACAAACGACCAGATATAAAAAAAATACATAGGAAGAAAAAACTTACCGTGCCCATGTTGTTCAGGCCTATTTTATGAATAGTGTAAACAGGACTCATGATTTGCTATAGGCTCACGCGACTGCCAGTCACAGGAGTCATTTCATTTTACTATCCACTCTTATTCACCACAACGATGTCTTCGAAATAAATAGAGTCATTAAGACTCGTCGACAAACAGTATAGATCGGTATCAAAGTAATTGTTAGAAGGTTGGGTCACGATACCGACCTTAACACGAACTTCAATTAAAGGAATTTTGTTAACACTACTAATAGATACAGGGGTGCGACGTATCTTCAATTAAGACCGATTACACTATTATTTGAAAAATAAAACTTGTAAAGAGTTATATTTTAACGTTTAAATATTAAATTCGCGGTGGGCAAATTCAGGCGTCCGTTGCTTCCACAATTTAAAAGGGAATGAGCATCAAGTCCAAATTCAATAGTTAGTGAGTGCGTGTCCAAGGCAGTAGCATCGAAACAATAGGCCATGAGGAGCGCGCCACACCGCGAGCCACTTCCCGATGCCACGTTTATGACGCGTTCACCGTAGCTTCCGTCGTAAATACTGATTGCCCGACCACCATCGCCGAACGTAATACTTCTAATTGCCCCTTTAAAAGTTAATGCATTAACCTGATCATGTTTCGATGCCTCATCACAATTACACTGCTGTGTTTGCGATCTAAACGTTTTAAGTAAATTAGTACATTTTCCAGCGAGTTAGAATTTTCTTTGTGAAGCTGACGTTATGTTTACCTTCAATTACGGTAGCTAATCATCATCCATCATCTTAGCTAATTAACTCATTTAATTAATTTATTTGTATGGTTATATCCTATAAATGCCAGGATGATATGAAGTAGAGGTTGCAAAGGGCGTAGAAAAAAGAAGCTAAAACGAAAATGAAACATTTTCTGCAAGAAAAATACTAGCGCCAATTTTAGCCGGAATTGTCTTCTGTATGTATTGAATGAGGACCAAAATTGCCTTTTATACCATTTCATTTAGATGAATATTTTATGAAATATCACAAAACTAAAATATCTCTCGAAATATAATGTAAGGTTAAAACTTCCCATTTAAACTGGCCATGCTGCCTACCTCCTGGGCACGTTGCCGGATGACAGCGTTGCGGAGCAGTGCTTTGACGCCTTAGTGTCCTAATTGTCGTCGTTTTATATAATTATTTTGGTAGGCTTAGTCTAGTCTTGTTTTTGTCAATATTTAGTTGTTATTATTTTTTTGGTTGTTCGGGCTCAGACGCAAAATGTCTCTTTCGCAAAATGTCTACTGGTAGTAAAATGTCTCTTTCTCATAATGTCGCTTTCGCAGAATGACTCCTTCTTAAAAGGTCGCTTTCTCACAATGCCTCTTTCGCAGAATAACTCTTTCGCAAAAATGTCGCGTTAGTAATTTAGAAAAAAAAAATCTCTTTGTCTTATTCTTGGTTGGTTCTGTTCTGCTCTTTGTTAATTTTGTTTGGCAACGTTGTAAATTCGACTTTTCGAGTGCAATCAAAAATAAATAGTACATTGTTACACAGGGGTGAAATTAACTTATTCAGGCCCGAGAGTTCGAGGGACTTAATAAGACTTTAACCCGAGATAAACTCTGTGCTTTTCATTACGAATACAAGGAAAGTAAAAATAAAAACATGAATTTACTAAAGAAAAAATTAGTAAATTAAATTTTACATAAATCAACAACTTTTCCCGCCTATTTTGTTTTTTTTATGTGGCCAGCCAGCTATCCAGCCATTAGATAAATATTTTGCCCAAATCTATGTTATTTTAAAGAAATTGTTGAAACTAAATTATAATAAAGTGTTTTAAAAAATATATATCCTTTAATCAATACTTAACTTAAGTTATTTCAATTTTACATCGTGGCTGCATAGAAAGAAAAAAATTGTTCTATTTTCACATTTTTATTGAACCATGTTCAACATGTGAACATGGTTCAATAAAAATGTGAAAATAGAACAATTTTTTTTTTATAATTTTGCATCTGTAAATTGAAAGCGATTCTCCTTAGGGATGAAAAGTATTACTTTCAACCCGCTCTTCAGGCAACTTTAGATCTACTTTCAGAGTATGAGTAATGAAAAATACTTTTATTATGAGTTCTTTACAAAATCTGGTATAGTAGTCTGTTGTCAAAATTATCTGACCCACCCTAAACACAAACGAATTTGTTAAACATTTAAATAATATATTTTGTTAAAGTCATATATTATAAAAAGGAAACAAATTATATACGTCTTCAATTACAAAAAAGAAAAGTCTTCAATTACAAAAAAAGGAAACAAATCACAAGTCTTCAATTACAAAAAAAAGGAAACAAATCATAAGTCTTCAATTCCAAAAAAGATTACAAAAAAACCGGTCAACTGCGAGTCGCAAAAAAAAACTGTGTTTTTTTTTGCTCGTTTAAATATTTATGTTATTCTGTTTTTAGTATTTGTTGTTATAGCGGCAACAGAAATACATAATCTGTAGAAATTTCAACTGGCTAACTATCACCGTTCATGAGATACAGCCTGGTGACAGACTGACAGACGGACGGACGGACAGCGAAGTCTAAGTAATAGGGTCCCGTTTGACCCTTTGGTTACAGAACCCTAAAAAGGAAATAAATCATAAGTCTTCAATTACAAAAAAGGCAGCAAAACATATACGTCTATAGTAATAGCTATGCTATGACTTCACGCACTCGTAAAATGTAAACCAAATAGATTGGTCGAGTGTACTTTCACCTTATTTCATAGTAAATGTCAATTTGATTGACATAAATGTATGTTGTAATAATTTGAATGTGTTTTGTTTTGTGACCCAGACCCATTCTCTTCATCTTTTTGTGTAAAGCAAAGAGATTTAAGTCCCGAACGCTGCCCAGCCGAGTCAGACTCGACGATTGAATATCTTGTAAAACTTGTAAACATTGAATAAGAAATTAGAAAAAAAGCACCCTTTTTTTAAACCAGGATATTTTTTTTCTATGCTACTAACGTGACATTTTGCGAAAGAGGCATTGTGAGAAAGCGACCTTTTGAGAAGGAGTCATTCTGGGAAAGTAACATTATGAGAAAGAGACATTTTACTACCATAGACATTTTGCGAAAGAGACATTTTGCGCCCGAGCCGTTCATAGTCATGTTAAAATATAATATAATTATGGTGGATGCCTGGTTTAGATAGATAGAATATTCTTTATTATGTACACCATACAAAATTTCAATTTACAAAAATAGAAAACATTTAACATTGGGTGACACAACGGGCGGTCTTATCGCTAGAAGCAATCTTTTCAAGACAACCTTTGAATGGATTAGAGGAAGAGGAAAAAACAGTAATGCAGGTAGTTTGTGGTGTACTATGTAGGTAGATAGATATATATATATATATACATAAATACATAAAGCTTATACTTATCTATATAAATATATAATATATCTGGTTTCTACCATATTTATTAAAATCCGTTAGTAATTTAATCTCGAAATATGGTACCTAATATAGTACCTATATTGTATTGAAAATTCTGTGAGGTAAAAGATAAAGTAATACATGTGTTGTTCCATGGGAAAGGTAAATTAGATGAGAGAGAATACTTTATACCAGCCCCCTAGCATGACCCTTCTATCTCTATTCTACCAAGAAACGACAAAAAATCTTTTCTTCTGCCTGAGCATGGCGCGCGCCCCGTCGACTCGTGTTTCTACATAGAAATTCTTAAAAAAAAGTTGTCAATTCCACGAGTTTTCATTTTTTGCGGGCGGGATGGTGTTGCTGCATCCTGGATCCAGGCCTGGATCTTTTTCGCGAAATTTAACCTGAATATTTTACATACATTTCAACCTTTTGAACGTAACTCAACCCAACCACGAAACATTATTTCTCGTATTTAGTTTTTAATCTGTGGTGGAGTCAGATGACAATGTTGGATTGTTTACAAATAAATTAAACTATTTTTGATGAATGATTAAAATAATAGTGAAACATTAGCGACGGTAGGACCCCGACATGTTTTTAAAAAATCACGAAAGCTTAAGAAACACAAGTAATAGCTTCAAAAAGAATCTTGTCTAGGTCCGAGGTGATACTATTTTGACATTTGTCAGAAGAAATTGTTCGTTCTACCTCCAAATGTCATAAGTAGAGAAAATATGGTCGTCATGCTCGACGTAGTAGACTTATGTCGACTGAAGAATAGAAACATTTCTTTTCTACATTCTTAATATCACCATGCTATTTCTATCGTCCTAAACTAAACGATAGAAATATCTGTCATATTGTCGATTCTTCCGTAGACATAGCCCGTTTATACGGCGGTCATGCTAGACCGGCAGGGTTCGAAATTTTCATGAAAATTATTGTCTTTTGTCTATTATCCTTTTGTCTAGTATTCTGATTACAATTTTAATTTTTGATAGCACATCGATCACGACAAGACAACATGTTTTATTCGTACAGAAGACCGTAAACTCTTTCAAATTACTACGGAAAAACTTTATCCTGATATCTCTGACTACGATTTTGCGATTCACGGTAATCAGGTAGCTGCTGCTGAACACTACAGTTGTTATAATGTACCCTTCTAAGAGTCAATTAGTTGTACACATTGCTGAGCAACAATTTGATAAAAAGTATATCTTGTTACGAAGTCAAAAATTCATAATACTTGATTCTATGACATTGATGATCTTGATTCACTAATCCTCCACTCCACTACAAAAAAAAGTTTCACACATGATGTTGTGTTTAATGTTGTCGTACCATGGAACTCACGAACAATTAAAGCATGATTAATTAGATACGGTTAGAAGGTTATGGGGGAGACTTTTGGCCAGACGTGGTACAATATGGGTCAAAACAAAATTAGTCGGTCTGTTACTTAAACAAATATTGAGTAGATCAATATGTCAAAATCGAATGTGGGCGTTTGGCTTTTATAAGAAACAACTAAATAAAATCACGCACAGAAAGTCCCCCTATTCATCCTCTTTGGAGATTTTTTTAAAAGAGACCAGTAATTTCTTTTCAACCAAGAGTAACAGGTTAATTTGTGCAGGAAATGGTTTGCATTATTGAAAAAGGATGTTCCGTCTTGCCAAAACCTGGCAGGAAATAAGAATCGCGAGGCCATTTAAACGTTTTCTCGCACGAGTGCAGTGAAAATTATAGTAATGCTAAAATAAATCTTTGAGCTGCCACGGTTTATTTTAATTACTTTATTTTTAATACCTGATTTAATCTTTTACTCCGGACGCTCTTAACTTGCCCGTATTTCTACATTGTTCTCACATATTTGTAATTCTTAACATGAACGATGTAACCAAGATTTTGTAACATATTTTGATTTTAAAGAGTATCCATGGAGTTTCTTGCCCATTCTTCTCCATAGAGATCTACGCTACGGAATGGGCAACTACAGTACTTTCATAAGTTATTATGCCTTGTGACTGGCACTGTAGCTTCGCGTTTTTTTTTGAATTTGAAAAGTGCCTGTAATGGTCTAATTGAAATAAATGCTTTGACTTTGACTTTGAATGCTAATTTAAAATATGTTCATTATTTCCACAGTGTTGACACCAATTTCAAATGCCTTAAACACATACCTATCAATTCCGTAATGTTATAATATTTTTTACAACACGTTGCTCCATTTTTTAGGGTTCCACTGCAAACGAAACCCATACAGATTCGCCCGGTCCATCTGTCTGTATGTCCGTTTGTCACAGCTATTTAAATAAAAAGAGGGGGTTTTGTATTGAAACAGCAGCTTTTTTTTAATCATGTTTTTCACCCATTTCTCTGTGATTACTGGTCCAATTTAAGAACTGTATTACTTAACTCCGAAATGTAAAATACCGATGTACGGTATACGTAAAGTTCTTCAGTACAAATTACGTTAATCAGAAAGTACGCTATGACGAATTACTTTACTCCGAATGTTCGTCACTCCGATGAACGTTACTCCGAAAGTTTGCTACGACGAAATACTCAATCGAGAATGTTCATAATCGAGATTCTGAAAAGGTATTTTGCTTTGATGATGTAAGGATAACTTGAAAGAGTTTGTCCGTGGATGAGTGATCCATTACATTCCGAGTTTCCTAATCGGAAAGCAAGAGCCCGCAATTCATTATTAGCCTTTGAATTAGCATCAATACAAACTTGTGCAAGTGTGCTTGTGTGTACAAGCTTGTTTGTGGATGTGGTCTTTCCAGATGCACAACACAGATGTTGCTTTCTCACCTAGCACAAAATATTTTCAAGAGCATTCAAAAGGAAGGATAAGCAAAAAAATACAGTAGAGACAGTGAATATGCCCAAACAATCTGACACCTAGCAACGTTGGCATATTTATATCTGGGTGACATTCCCGAAGCTTTTGAAATGATTCGCGACAAAATTATTCCAAATGATGCCGGAAAAGTGACAGACTGGTTTTAAAAATATTATAAGTACTGGAGGCACTTATGAACGAGTGCCAAGTCATAAATTTCACCTAAAAACATCAACTCCAAGATTCCCTCCAAGAGTCCTCGGATGTGGTCTGTTTTAGATTGCATAAATGCAAATATTCCAACTACCCAGAATGCCATTGAATATTGCCACAATCATTGGAACAGTTTGTTAAATAGAAAAAAATAATAATTACAAAACACTACAAGACTTAATAAAAGACAAAAAGTACATGTTTGGAAATAGAAAGAATAACGGCACATTTTACAAAACGGAAAAGAAAAAGCTCGGTGCTCATAACAAAAATTAAAGAACATATGATCGAGAAAGAAACTATGGATTTTAAGGGGTATTTAAGCGGTCTCGCGTATATAATTTATACAAAAACTTGATCATTTTCGTTTTTTAAATTATAGTAAAATTATTTATGTTATATGCTGCAACCGGCATTAATCCAAATATTCACATGCGGCATAGACAGATATATATAGATTATGTTCATATAAAACTACCTCATGATTGAAGGTACTGTAGCATATTTTGAATTATTATTAAACTACTATTACCTATTTACATTATGATTTCTCATTTCTGTAGCTATAGATATTGTTATAGTTTATTTATCCTTACATCAATATACATAAAAGGGAAATACTCTCTCAGAATCTCGATTATGAACATACTCGATTAAGTAGTTCATCATAACAAGCTTTCGGAGTACCGTACATTGCAATGATGAACATTCGCAATAACGTAATTCGTCGTAGCAAACTTTCGGAGTAACGTACATCGGAGTGACGTACATTCTGAGTAAAGCAATTCGTCATAGCGTACTTTCTGACTATCATAATTCGTACTTAACAAAAAGTTTTAACCAGTAAAGTAGTTAAAATTCTTATTTCATTTAACTTTATTTGTTGATTTTATAATTCAATCTTAGTCAAAGTAGAATAAAAGAAATATACTCCAAAAACTCTAGCGTTTCTTTTTATGTACTAAAACTACGTGTACTGTAATTAGGCTCTTAAAATAAAACTCATCATAATAATACTTGTCTCATCGTTATAAGACTTACCTCTTCATAGGGGTCTATAATTTCAAGCTGTTGGCGAAACTCCCGCATGACGGGGCCCTGCGTCTCAGGAGGTGGATCCAGTCGTGGTTTTTGCCTCTCAGGTCGGGGATTTGTTCTCTCAGGTCGTGGATTTTGTCTCTTATGACGGATTTTGCTTTGGCTGTGAGACCCAGAGGGACCAGGATTTTGGTCCGAACTGGTTATCGAGAAAGGTCTTCCATCACGGAATCTGCGAAAAAATGGGCTATTAGCAAAATGCCGATATTAGACCATAACTAATTTTGAAAAATGTAATAAACATTATTATGTATGAAAATGAATAAACGGAATAATATTTATCTGACTGCCACCGTCAGTAGCGACTATAATCATCTTTAAAACTTTATGTCTACTTAGCTACTCCAGATAGAACTACTGCTAGCTTACCAATAAATTGATAAAAATTGACGAACAGCTAGGCGGACTCAGACAATTAAAGGTGGATATAGACTTTGCAAGGCATGCGCCACGAACGGCGCACATCGAATGCCTCGGCTTGAGGCGTGCGTGTTGAAAAATTATACCAATATATGCTCGGGTCGAGCCATCACGTGCATGCCTCGTTTGTGTCTTCATGTTTGTTGCGAGGCATGTGCTACGCACAGATGTGGGCGAGCGAGGCGCGCGTGTGCGGCTAGCGTGTGCCGGCTCATTGCGAGCAATGCGTTGCGTTTGGATGGTTGTGTTCGCGTCGCTGTGATTTTCTTGCGCAATATGCGTCCATATAGAAAGAAATTTCACGAAAAGCAGTTGCATTATATGAAAGTAACCGATTATTATGGGATCCAAAATATAATTATTATTACAATAAAAACAAAAGAGAAGACATATGGCGATTAATTGATGCAAAGGTGCCATCTTGACTGCTGCTGTGTGGGTTGGATCGGCCCGAGAATGCGCTCCACGCTGTTTGGTCCGAGCAAAGGCAGTTTTATTTTCTCAGTCGAGGCATGCGTGGATATCGTACGCGGCGCACACCTCGAACGAGCATGCGGGACTACGTCCACAACTAATGTAGGTAATGCTCGAGCTGCGGCACTCTGATCTTGAAGCATTTGCCGACATACGTCGGCTCGCCCTCGCACATGTGTAGCGTATGCCTCGCCACGAATTTATAGGTACACCTTGCGCGGCATTTTCTGTGCGCTGTTCGCGGCGCATGCCTCGCAAAGTCTGTATACGGCTTAAGGTTTCGACCCCGTCCGTATCGTTGAATAGGTGTTTCGAAAATATTAGGAGTTTAGGAAGACCGTTTCTTGATTAAGTAAACCGTTCGTGACTTATCAAGCTTTAAAGTACCAATTTTTGTCCACCTCTACCAACTAAACGGTTGTAGTACTTGTAGTTAGAAATTCAAATGTCGCGGCAGTAGTACCTATATTATAAACTTCGTTATAATATATAAAGGAAAACTATCACACCTAAGTAGACGTTACAAGTTTACGAGCAACTCCATAGAAATGTCGATAAATGGCACTAAGCGTCAGTTGTACTAAAAACGAGTCTAATTTGCAGATCATATATGGCGGTTTTTATAAATATTGGTACGGAACCCTTCGTGCGCGAGGCCGACTCCCACTTGGCCGGTTTTTAATACCAAGGGGTAGCGCGTTCCAGAATTTTATTTTTGAGACAGCGTACGAAGTGGACAAAAAACCAGTATGGTGTGAAGGAATTTCAAGAAGTAGGTTATTAGAAGCTCGAAGGGTACGACTGTGAGAACTGCCCAACACTTTGAAAAAATTTTTTGGTAATCAGGAGCACATGGATCGTTCATGATGGTGAAGAGCATGCAGAGAGATCCTACATCGGATAGGCCATTTAAGCTGAGAACAGTATGAAGAAATATGATCGTATTTACGAAGGCCAAAAATAAAGCGAATGCAATTGTTAAGAAGACGATCCAATTTGTTAAGAAGTTCTTGAGATAGATCAGAATAACAAACATCAGCATAGTCGATAATGGGAAGCACAAGTGACTGGACTAAAGTTATTTTAGTGCTCGATGGAAGAAAATGTTTGAATCTACAGAGAGACCGCAGTGAGTACTCGTATGTGACCTTCTGGCTAATCTGAGCTACCTGCTTATTCCAACTAAAAGTATCGGCTATGTTACAGGCCCAAGTCTTTTACGTGTGGTGAGAGAGGGATCACAGAATTGTCAAACATAAGTGGCATTAGCTGGCTAGTGTCCAAATTTCTCAGGTAGTACGAATTACCAATGAGGATTTTCTATGGGTAAGGCCACGAAAAAATGTTCATTTCAAAAATAAAACTTGGACCGAGCTAAAATTTGAAAAAAAAAAAATACGGTACCGTTATTTCTAACACCATTTACAGTTTTATCAAAATTTAGATCATTCCAGCCCAGCATGGTGTAATTAAAATCCAAGAATATCTTAACTCTTTATGAAAATTTTTCGATTAATATTTTAGAGTGATTACAGCTTCCATACAAAATCAAAATGTCCCTCGTCCATGTAGCTCCAAACTTTTGTTTTTTTTTTTATCTAATCATGTTATTATCATATAAAAGCTACATTGCACCTATTTTATACTGTTATGGCCTAGTTATACAACAAATAAATAATGGTTATCTGACTATTATTTAAAAAAAAAACACGGTTAAAAATATGGCCCGAATTTGATTCCCGTGTGTGACATAACAAGAAATACGGTGTCACCTTGTTTCGCAGACAGAAATTTCACAGACTTTCGTTTCCCGGAAAATGTTTCACATACTATTTAGTCCCTGTATTTTTATTTCGAATATTTTTGTTTCGACTACCATTTACTTGAATGAAACATATTTTACAGAAACACAATTCAAAGAATTTTACAATCACATTTTTTTATTTGACAAACTTATCAAACAGCAGAATTATTTTTCAACGAATATTGTTTGTTCGATGTATGTTTCCATGGTATTTTATTTTAACGAAATTATTAACTAAAAATTAAAATATTGTCTTTAAAAGCCAATATGTTGTACTACAAAAGTTAGTGACAGAAACGAATGGCTGCAAAACAGACTCCACGTAGTCTTGTTTGCCCTACCCCTAGAGTGTAATTTAAGCCCGCGTAGGCGCGGAGGGATGAAGCCGCCCGCGAGTTGAGGAACAGGTGGTTTCTAAAGCTCGCCGCCGCGGCTGAGGCTGGCCGGCTCGCCGGCCAGCAAGCCGAAGCTGCAGTGGTGAGCGTTAAAACTATCGGCGACGATAAACTCGCGTGGGGCCGCCGGAGCCCCGCAGCGCCGGAGCCGTGACAGAAACCATGCCTGTTGCATGCTTGCTTGCTTGCATGCTTGCTACATGCTTGAATGCTTGCTACATGCTTGCATGCATGCTGCAAGTTGCATGCTTGCTTGCATGCTGCATGCAACAGGCATGGATACCATTAGTGAGAATTGAATAACAAGATTGTTTTCCTGCTTGACAAGAATTTACCCGCATTATTTTTGTGAACCCGGTGTTATAATTTTATAGGAGGTTTGAATTTTAGAAACTGTCAGTCGATTAAAATGTTATTCTTCGTAATAAGTTTTATGTGAAACATTATTATATGTGTATGTATATGTATATGTGGATAAAGAATATTTGATTTGTTATTCTACGATATGAATATTCTAACATTAAACTTTATTTGAAATAAAAATCGATGATTTAAATTTCTTCAAAGTAAGTGTGTTCTGGGTATTGATTATTCTATGAAATGATAATATGAGAAAAATTTTATGTCAAACAAAATTCAAACAATTAGCGAGGAAACAACGCACAAACCATGAAATACACATTAGTTTTTAATTCATTCAGCACAAAAAAATACTTTTGGTGCTGCTGTGATGATAACAGCAGCACCAAAAGTATTTTTTTGTGCTGGCAAACTTCCCTAAGATCATAGAGAAATGTCAAACATCTGTCAACAATTTTAGTGTGGAAGCAATCGCGAGGTTGTTGAGAGCGGAAATTTTGGTCAACAATTTTTTTTCAGTTATTTAACGTTGTTTGATAAGTTAAGTATTGAAGTTTGATCTGTTAATGTCAAAATTACTGTGGAGAATGTTGTTTTTTGGGGGATCGACTAGTTATCTGTGTATTTAGACGGTATTTAAAAGTTTTATTCGTCGAAAAATGTTTTATTTTCGTGTGTGTTTGTTCCCGCATGTTGCGTGTGTTATGTTTTGTGTTACGTAACACACGGGAAGATACGTTAAGCCTAGTTTACATTGAAAGATAGTTGAAACATACAGATTAATGACCTCTGTGGCCTAGCGGTAGCGTGTCTGCCTTCGACACAATAGGGGTCCTAGGAGGACAGCTATGAGTGTGAATGCGTTTGGTTTTTTTTTTGTATTGTAAGTGTGTAAAAAACGACACTACGAGGTATTGAACACTGAATCAATTTCAATATTTTTCAATGATGAACACAAGGGCCTATTTTTGGTTTTAAGGTACCAGTCCGTGTAACACCATAAACATAATTAGCGCATTGTCTATATATTTTAGATATGCAACATGAAACTGAGTGACGAAACCAGTGAACCGTTTGCATGTCGGTGAATGTCGCGCTTGTACAAACAAAATTGTATTTGCTAAGCATTGCCGGTGAAGGGTATATTTTACTTTTTTTTTCAGATGCCAATGACGCAAGCCGAAAGGCAGAAGTTGTACAGGAAAATACACAAAAGGACCCGAAAAAAAAATTTGCGCAGATCAAATCGAAAAATATTACGTCAAATTAAGTTTTATAAAGATTTTTAGTATTTATTTGTGTTTTTTTAACATACAGGTTAACTTGGCTGTAAAGCCCCATATAAAACCCTAGGGCGGTAAGTATTTTTTTTTTTAATTTACAGCACAGCATGACAGCACACAGGTCATGCAAGGAGTTTACACGCAATTGAAAAATTGTCTTAAAATGTTATTTAAACAGGAATTTCATTCAATCTCGCTACATGTTATTTAATTACTCAACTAATGTTCTAAAATCTAAATAATCGATAGTTTTTTGTATCAAAACGTCGTTTTTTTTTATACTCCGTCATGGCTGTAAACCTAGGTATGTATTTGCCTTTAACGTTTCTGAACAAAACATTTGTATAATCTGTGGTGTGGGCAAACAGCCCGCCATCCGCAAATCAGTTCACGTATTTCGTAATAACATGTGCTGACTTGGGTATATTCATAATTATTAACTCGCAAGTGTGATGAAAAACATTGTATGTTTCACGGGCGGTACGGGAATTACGAACCTCGACTCAGAAAGCCCTCAGTCTTCGACTTCGAGCTTCTACTAGCGCCTCGGTCGTAATTCCTTACTTACCGCCCTTAATACACAATATACTATTACAATCTTACGGGCAAAGCCGCGAATAAAAACTAGTTTTATTATTTTATCAATGATGTGCACTAGGCTTTACAATTTTCCGGTGTGTTATATTATTCCAAATGTGTTATTGTGTGTTACAGTTTCAAGTGTGTTATTGAACATTTTTTCGTGGCCTTACCCCTTAATAGAGTTGGTTACTGTTGTTTGGTTTACTGTAGGTATTCCAAGCAATCAATGAACTTGCACAAAGAGCGAATGTGGTGTAGTGTTTATTTCTGCAGTTCTTTGTATCTGTATTTCTGCACCAAAAACGCAAAATCAAAATCGTTTTCTTAATGGCGTCAAATAAAAATAAGTATAAAAAGTAAAAGCGGAGCTAACCAGAGTGCGAAGATCCTGATGGATACCCTCCGTATGGGGCGAACGGAGGGTTATGTCAGACTATAACCGATTAAAAACCCACTGTTCCTACTACTACCATTCTCCTGAGTGCTGGCTCCTCTTATATATTTTTCATCACACTTGCACGTAAACAGTGTCATAACATACAGGTTAACTTGGCTGTAATGCCCCATATAAAACCCTAGGGCGGTAAGTAATTTTTTTTTTAATTTTCATCACACTTGCACGTAAACAGTGTCATAACATACAGGTGAACTTGGCTGTAATGCCCCATATAAAACCCTAGGGCGGTAAGTAATTTTTTTTTTTAATTTACAGCACCGCTTGACAGCACACAGGTCATGCAAGTTCATCAAGCAAGGAGTTTACACGCAATTGAAAAATTGTCTTAAAATGTTATCTAAAAAGGGAATTTCATTCAATCTCGCTACATGTTATTTAACTACTCAACTAATGTTCTAAAATCTAAATAATCGATAGTTTTTTGTATCCAAACGTCGATTTTTTTTTTTACACTCCCTCATGGCTGTATATACCTAGGTAAGTATTTTGCCTTTAAAGTTTCTGAACAAAACATTTGTTTAATCTGTGGTGTGGGCAAACAGCCCGCCATCCGCTTAAAAATCAGTTCACGTATTTCGTAATAATATGTGCTGACTTGTGTATATTCATAATTATTAACTCGCAAATGTGATGAAAAACATTGTATGTTTCACGGGCGGTACGGGAATTACGAACCTCGACTCAGAAAGCCCTCAGTCTTCGACTTCGGGCTTCTACTAGAGCCTCGATCGTAATTCCTTACTTACCGCCCTTAATACACAATATACTATTACAAGTCTTAAGTGCTTATACAATTCGATCAATTGCTGATGTCTCTGAATGATAATAACATTAAAAATTCTGGAAATATTAAAGTTAAAAATTAAGTAAAATAACGAAATAAATAATTTTATAAAGAGATTGAAAAATAAAGACAAAATTGTAGAAAAAAATATGTTCATTAAAATGAAGTTAAAGTTCTACATATCACTGTGCATAATTTTGTATAAGGTAAATTAATCAGAAAAAATAAAAGGATGAGGGCCCTAGTCAATCATTGTCATTGTCTTTTTAAATACAGTATTCTTTGTATATTCTTTTTAACCTTTTCGTAGTAGTTAACTTTTCTTTACTTTACATCTTATTTACGTTTTTGTGAAGTAAGCAACCAATTACAGTCGGAATGCTGGACCTACGTTGTCCTCCTCTACTTCAGTACCTACTAACGTTAACATAATAACATTGTAAAATAAAAAAAAAATAGACCATGGAGATCCTTTCCGGTTCTTCTTCAATGGAAACAACCAATCCGAATCTTGAACCTATACTCGACGTTTTATGAGTGCCCTATATGAAATATTAATAAAATTGTTGTATACAAGTGAAAAAAAGGTGATTTAATTCGAGTGACTAAGTTGGAAACCAGAAGCAGTGAAAAATTAAAGAGTAGAATCCCGAGCGTAGCAAGGGATTCTAGATAAGAATCTTGAGCGGAGCGAGATTAAATTAGTTTTTCACGAGTTGTGTACTCTGCTTTTTACCATTAACTGCGAGAAAATAAATAGTAGTATACTATGTTAGTAGCAGAACACAATTTTTACGACTTTGGAAGCAAATATCTTACTAACCATTCCACAGACAGACAGAGTGGCAGACAGGCAGACAGGCAGGCAGGCAGGCAGACAGGCAGGCAGGCAGACAGACACACAGGGAGGCTGACACGAAGGCATACAGACAAGCACACAGCAAGCAGGTAGACTGCCAGATAGGCAGACATACAGACAGACAGACAAGCAGGCAGTCGGACGACGGGCAGACAGAGCGGCATACCAACGGGCAGACAGAGCGGCAGACAAACGGGCAGACAGAGAAGCAGCTAAACAGTTTTCGAAATTCAGATTTTTGCATCGAAAGGAGACGGGCGAAAGTGGACCCAAAGAATCTATTAATTAACGAAGCTCCGTTCAAGTGTAAATATAAAATAACTATACCTACAATTTTATGAGATATTTATTTAAAAATATTGAATTTTTAGGACACGGGAATCAAAAGTTATAAATATTTTCAATTTACTCAAATGTAGGTAATCGTGCATTACAAAATGCAGCTTTTTTCCGATTACGTTCCAATACAATGACATGTTTTTGCTCAAGGGTTTTCTCACCATAAATGGCTCTTTCTCTTAGTTTTTTTACATTTTATGACGTCAAAAATTATTAAACCCAATATGCAAACCTAATATTAAAACGCCAATTAACAATGCAAAAGCATCTAATAAAAATGGAACCATGGTGATTTTGTAGTATATCTTATAAAGGAACGTTATCAATGATGATTGATGCATCCCGTCTCTAATGTCACTGTCAGATCTGTGATGACCATCGTTACGTTTGTATTTTTGTCTGGGATTTTATGTTTATCATTGCGATTTTGTAGATTCTCGACGACTTGGCCTTTACATCTTGAACTGAAGATACTTTACCCTGTCTTAGACTACCGCATTCTTCTCTGGACAGTGAGTTGCTTTTGATTTGGACTTTGATTCTAACCACAAACATGCGTCGCGTTAATTTCCACTTACGACTTGCGCTCTTACGGAGGCGTCGTCCCTCTGATGAAGGTGCTCAGAGCTTTGAAAAAGTTCAGAGATGGGAATGATGGGAAGTTTATACTTGGATTCATCTTAATTACGGAGTCATCCCACTATTAAAAACTTTAATCGTAACATTTTTAGCTTTTATCCCAACTTTTCCGTCTTATTTTCCATTAACTTTTCTGATAGTCTTTAGTCGTTTTACAACTATGTATAAGTTGTTATATTGAATGCTACCTCTAAGAGTGGGTCCCAAAATACATGTAGTCTCGCCCGTCTCCTTTATAATGTTTTATTCAGCCGAGTGCAATTAGACAAAAAATACTCAAAAGGTAGAACGAAGTTTATAGTGGACGGATTTTCATGGGACTTTTTTATTGAGTTCCTAATGATGTAGAGAACAAAGTTAAAAATAATTGCATCTCGTGACCTTTTTTTTGTTGAATTTTCTTTGAAGTCTTTTTAATCGTCTACAAATTCAAATGGTGGCTTAATAGTGTGACCTGTATCCTCTCGTCGCTAAATGTCACACAAGCGAAATGTCCCGTTGACAATTACACTCGCACAATGTCACACTCGCCTAGAATCACAACTTAATGTGACGCTTGCTTTATACCCCTCACCACCCACACACAATTTCATTCAAAACTATTCAACCGTTTTTGCGTGATTAACAAACAAACATACTTTGATTTAAAGTGTATATTTATAAAATACTCTTATTTTCTTATCAGTGTTATTCGATCTTTTTACAGCTCTTCAAATAATCTCAAATAAAATTTGACAAGGCATTTCATTTGTTTCTAGTACGAATGATAGTGCTCTTGACAGTCATAGAAATCCTCTTGTCGCCTAAGAATTATGAGTCTTATTTTTTCGATTTTTCTAAAAATGACTAAAAATTTAAAACCGCCTGACTTAGATTTTTTCACAAATCAGAAAAATCAAAATATTTTATTTTACATAGGCCTACATGAGCACTTATAAAACGTCAACAAAAGGTGCATGGTTCGGATTGGTCGTTTCCTATGGAGAAGAACCGGCAGGAAACTCCATGGTTACTCTTTTAATATCATTTGGTTTTACAATATTTGAAGTTACAGCGTTAGTACTTAAGTATGGGAGGACAACGTAGGCCCGACAATAAGTCGACTGCTTATTACAGAAGGTAATAAAAAAAAAAAGCCTACAATGTCCACACATTCACAAAAAATTGGTAAATAATAAATAATAACAATATAAGAGCACTAAATTAAACAATTGACACAGATGTTATCATCAGTGCTGTAACTATTCTGAACAATAAACGAATGGTGCAATGATATGAAAACTATTGTAAAACATCTGAATAAAAAGAATGGAGAAAGTAATATTGGGAATAGTTAAGAGACATCCACACATTTATGTCGTTTATGAGCTACCAGGGAAGCCGCATGAGCAGAAGCAACTAGAGCCAAACTTTTTTATCTTCAACGTAGTCCTTAATTTTGTAATATGAAGGACACGTTTGACGCAATTTTTAAACTTTCCATCGGTCAGTTCTGTAACTGACTTTGGCAACTTATTATAAAAACGTATACTGTTTATAAGAAATGACTTGCTAGTTTTTGTTAATCTAAATTTGGGTATTACAATTTCGCGTTTACTGCGCGTGTTTATATTATGAAAGTCGCTTCTAATTTTGAAAAGCCCTCGGTTTTTGCGGACATACAAAATACATTCTAGGATATAAAGTGAAAGCAGTGTCAGTATATCGGTCTCTTTAAATTTTTCTCTGAGGGACTCGCGAGGTCCATTTTATAAATCGCGCGGACTGCCCTCTTTTGCAATATGAAAATTGCATCAACGTCTGCTGCCGATCCCCACAGCAGAATTCCATAAGACATAATACTGTGGAAATAAGCGTAGTATACTAACCTAGCTGTGGCAACATCAGTTAACTGCCTTATTTTCCTAAGTGCATAAGCAGCTGAGCTTAACCTCCCCGAAAGAGTTCTAATGAAATGAAAGGTTAACCTAGATTGGTTGTGGACGAATATCGTTGTAACCTTAACCGCACGAACGTAAGTGGTAGTACTCATTGGCGTTGCGTACATACGTAAGGCTCAATGTGGAGGTTAGATTAAGCTCGACAGTAAAAAAGAAGTAATTTTACGACATACAAAACATTGTTGCATCCCTAACAAAAATGAATTGATTTATATCTGGGCACTAAACAAAACTAAGGCAGATATATGTAAGGATTTAAAACCGGTCCAAAGAATATACGAAGAGAACATGAAGAATATTATGTCCGCTCCAGAATTTACTCAAGTAAATATATATTATATAGTCACCGTAAGAGATTTTTAAACACATCAAGATTACATTACCAAAACCTGAGCGATATCCGTGACCCCGATATTAAAGAAAAAAAAAATTGCACTATGCTCGGATGTGTTTCGGCACGTTGAAAAAAATCTTATATTTTGTATCAAGAAAAATATTGAAAAATTTTAGACACGGCCAATATTATGCTGATGGTACTTTTAAAATCGTGCCAAACTTATTTTATCAGCTTTATTCAATTCATTCCGACTTGTATTCAGACGACAAATCAATTAACATAGAACCTGCTATACAGGGTGTAACGGAAAGGGTATATACATCCTTAAGGGTGTGCTACAGACCATCAAACTGAACATGTTTCTCATAATAAAACATCTTTTTCAGCAAAAAAAATATCTGCTGCCCCATAGAAAATTACAATACCTATTCGACCC
This sequence comes from Cerastis leucographa, assembly GCA_963082945.1. NCBI lineage: Eukaryota > Metazoa > Arthropoda > Insecta > Lepidoptera > Noctuidae > Cerastis > Cerastis leucographa. The sequence continues at coordinate 12,219,096 of OY720378.1, forward strand.
AAATGTATAGGCAGCAGATTTTTTTTTTTGCTGCAAATTTTTTTTTTATGTTGAGACACATGTTCAGTTTGATGGTCTATAGCACACCCTTAAGGATGTATATACCCTTTCCGTTACACCCTGTATACGCCTTGTTGCCTAACAAGACAGAGAGAACGTATGAACGTCTATTCGAAATTTTAAACAGCTAACTGAAACTAAATATTAAAAAAATCGAAGTTGATTAAGAACTGGCCCAGTGGCAAAACATCAAGATAAAAAGATCGAGAATTATTCGTTTATGCCAATCAGAAAGAATAAACGTGTACGCGACATTCTATTAGACATCAAATACAAAAAGTGTTTGAAACAATTAATTGCGGATAAAATTACAATGCCAGCGTTTATAATGAAATTGACACTATTAAAACTATTAAAAAAAAGCAAACCAGAAAAATAAAAGAAACAAATAGATTAACAATCTTTTTTTTTTTAATTTTAAGGCCTACAGATCGATGATAAGAATAAGTTTCGTTTTGTTATTAATTCCTGCAGAACTACGATAAGAATAAGTTTTGTTTTCTTTTAATTTTGTATCGATTAACAAGTTGACCATTAATTACTACTGTGACATGCCAATTTTAAGGTCTTAATTATTATTAAGTAATTAAGCACAAATGTAGGTATGATAAGAACCGAATATGTTTTGTTTTTTTGTCATTAAACTTTTTATTTATTAAGAAGTAGTTTAATTTCTTGTGACTGTGACATAATCCTTATATATTTGTATTTTCCGTTTTCACGCCAAAACCACTTGAGCGATTGTGATTAAACTTTATGATTATGAACAGTTTGAATTTAAGGATATTACATGAATTCTCATTCTCATAAAGACCTCACATGGACATCACACGGTAAGTGAAGCCAAGTGTGCTTTGGGGTCCAAGTGAGGTCCATGTGGGGTGGGTTTAAAGTCCGTGTGAAGTCCATGTGAGGTCTGTATGAGATCCATGTGAGGTTCATATGGGTTCCGACTTTAGATTTTGATTTGAATATTCTGGGAAATTCAACATTTTGGTCCTAAATGCACTCGTCGCCTAACGTCACCAGACATTTTGCGAACTTGTCATTTGGCGATCGTATCATTTGGCGAACGTGTCATTTGGCGAACGTATAGCGACAGAGGGACATTTCGCTTATGTGACATTTAGCGACGAGAGGACCTGTATTTATACATTAAACGCTAATTTGGTCTGTTTATTTGTTCATTGTTGTCAATGAAAAGCGTAAATCAAGGTTTTTTTGAATAATTCACTGTTTTCTTCAATGGTTTCTAAATTATCGAATTTTAAGACTAAGAACTGTTTGAAATTGGTTACTGATACTATTTTACGGATAAGTGGACAAGAAAATGTTCATTAAAACCATAGGTATTCATGAGTGTAGTGAATTAAAATTAATTCGCAAATATAAGGAAATCGTCGAAATTGTGCTCCACACTTCTAGGAATTCAATAAAAAATATCCCATGAAAATCCAACCACCATAAATTTCATTCCACCATATTGTCTAATTGGATTCGACTATATTCACTCAGTCTGTGAATCAAATGCCCTTTTTCGAGTGGCAAAAATAAAAAAATATTTGATTTGATTCGATAATAGATAGCTGGACAAGACGCACGTAGCTAAAGGTAAGAGTTTCCTTTCGGCTAGCGAGTCTGGATCATTGCAGTCTAATCCGATTATTACTACTTAACTCCCTAGTGATTAGCTACAAATAAACTTTATCTTCCTGTGGACAGTATTGTGGGTTATAACCAATATTGGATATAGTTGTAAGTTCTTCTAAAGTTACTGCTTGTTGTCCCTTTGGGTAAAAATAAAATAACGCCCAGGCTGCCCCAAAATGTGTGTATTTTACTTTGTAGTAATGGAAACTAAAATATCAAAATAATGATTTCATCAAGTTAACTTGCCAAAAAAACAACAAATAAATGCATTAAAGACTCAAACTTTACGGCGACGGTATTTATAAGTGCGTCGGCCACTTGCGATATGGATCTAAATTCAACAATTCCACGGATATAGTTCCAAATCATAACAAATATTATTTGTCTTTCTCCAAATAGCCGAGTGCAAAAAGACATAGAATTCTCAAAAGGTGGAACAAAGTTTATAGTGGTCGGAATTTCATGAAATCCTCCAGTATCTTACTGAGTTCCTGGAAGTGAGGAGAAGAAAAAAAATTCGCCTCTCGTCGCTTTTTTTTAAATTTCCGTTGATTTTCTTATTCGTTTATGTATAACTTAAAATTCGTAATAGTGTGGCATGTGTAGTGTGCAGCAATTAATCGCCAATTTGGTCTGTCTTTTATTGTTTAAGGATACTTGTTACATATGAAATGGTTTCGGCTTTTGATGAGGATTAAAGGTGATATGCATGACTGCAACAACTATCTGGGGATAAAGCTTATGGCACATAGTATGAAAGTATGGGCGAAAATGATAGAGAAAAGAATAAGAGAGTAGAGTGATATAAAAAATATTTTTTTATACCTTTAACATAAAAATATTTTTATGTTAAAGGTATAAAGAGGACGCTTTGTATTAAATGAAACCACATCAGCGTTGCATCTTGATTCATATCCCTGATGCAAGGAAAAGTTAATACGTTTACCTCCAACAATTTTTGCAATAATGTTGTCCTTAACAACATTATTGCAAAAATTGCAATAATGTTGTCCTTAACAACATTATTGCTCGACGATATTAACTCGACTATATTTCTATCATTATTGTGCATAAAACTTGATTCCGTGCCATATAGCGCACGTCTTCAAAGTCAAAGTAACATCTTCATAACTTTTCGCCAGAGCAATATTAAGGTTCTTATTGTCGTGATTGCTGGAAGCATGCTTGTGTGAATTTGTCATTGTACATGTATGTGTGTAAACTAGTTACTTTTGTGTCAAAGTTTGTGACTCTAGAAATATGTTCAGTAATGGATGAGCAAATGACTTTTTGGGTGGCCAGTATTCTTTGTGTAGTATTTTTTAATTCTTATTTTTTTAAGTATTTAGTTACCGTGGTTATGTCCTTTAGCTTCTCGGACATGTATAAGAAGAGAAGAGAAATAACAACAAACATAGCTAAATTCCAAATAGTTTGTAACCGAAAATATCCCATATGTATTTCACACAACATATTAGGTGTTAAGCGAATAGATCGCCTTAAAAACACTACCCTGTGCTCCATAACTCAAGTAGCTGATGTTGGATAAAAAACAGCTAGGCTGAAGTGGGAGTGGACAGGCCACGTAGCACAGATGCACCCGGAGAGATGGGCAAAGATGGTAACACACTGAACGCCTGAGGAAGGACAGCGCCGTCGAGGTCGACTGCGGCGAAGGTGGCGTGACGATTTAATCATGTTTGCGGTGCTAACATGGCTAGAGATCGCACATAATGGAGAGATATGGAAGGACATAGGGGAGACCTTTGCCCAGCAGTGGGACACAATGTAGCATAAAAATACATAAAACAAGAGCCTTTTCTTTGTTGTACCTGTATTTCACCAGTTATGTTCAAGTCCCATGTAATATAATAAAAATAAAATTTATGGGGTGGGCCTATCTTCCAATGAAAAGGAAGAAGAGAAAAGGATTGTGTGGTTTTATGAAACCACGGTAAAAGTGAAACTTTTTTATACAAGGTGTTGTTTTGCATCCTCGTCAAATTTCAGGAGGTGGTCACAAAAGACATAAATAATCAATTAAAATTACGGTACCTAGTTAATTATTAATAAACGCAGATTTTTTTGGTTGTTTAAGTTTGTCAATATTTCAGAATAATCCCCTTAACGTGGTTTAGGGAATAAGAAATCATCGAATAAACGTTTGAGATTGTTTGTATGTGTGTATGCAATGTTATAGGGCAAGAACCAGACGGGCCGCGTTTAAAACACGGGTGGTTCACACTTACCGATTTCTTACCTCCTATTATTGTTGTTTTCTTACCTCCTATTCCTGAAGATTTAAAGTTTTATTGTTATTACTGCAGGAATGATTATGTAAATGTCTACTATAGGAAATTATTCAAGCATGTTATTGTGTCTAGATATCCTGAGGGGGACATTAGGAGTCCTATTGGAAAATGGGGGCATATCAGAAAAAATCTTTATACTGATGGTTTACGATTTCTGTTTCTCCAACAACCAACAAAAAATATCACTACTTGTCCATTCAAAATTCATGAGATACGATTTGGGGTTTTATCTCTGTCGAATTCTGATACCATGATATTATCAATTCCATCAATAAAACAACAATTTTCTATACCATCTGGAAGTGACCATTTAAAGTGTATTGCAGGGGGAAGTTCATACATTTTATGGCACACTGCTGGAGGATATATTGTGTCTTTTTCAGGAGAAAACATTCCTATGGTTAGCAATGTACTAGAGATCATTAGGAAATCCTCCAGGAACAAACGACATATTCAGACCTCTGATCTAATCTCTATTAACTACGGGAAATTCATGGATAACAAATTCAGACACAAAAGAGAAGTTGATCAGATGGAATTTTCCTCACATTTACGGTCAGATTTAGTATATGCTCAATTTCGTTATGAAACCGATTTTATAAGGAAACAGATATATGCCTCTTCAAAAACCAATACAAGATCAAATACTATGAAACCATCAGATATGACGTTGTTGCCAGTGTCCTATAAGGAACCACAAGTTATGCCATTATCAATGAGGTTTCGTATCTACCTTAAATCTAAATTACTTGTCGGTATAGGTATTGGACTTCTCATGATAGGAGCTTTTTCAATATGTTACAAATATATCTACCACCAGAGTCCTAAGCCAGAAACTCTCTCGATTGATTACTCCCCTTATTAAATTCAGGAGAATCCTGATCCTTATCTCCATTTAGAGGATTTGTCATTCCTCCCGAGATGGGCAAAAGTATCCATACAATCTGTTGATCTCAAATCTAATCGAACATTAATTGGATATATGTATTGGGACTCTCTTGTTACTTTCCAGTGCTCAATTATTAGAGATGAACCCACAATTCTTTCTGAAGTTCCTATGTTACCTAAACGAGTATTTTCTAGGTTAGATGAACAGGTTATGTCTAACATTCCACTTAACCAAATACGTCATCCTGATTACAAAGTCAAAGTCAAAGTCAAAGTCAAAGCATTTATTTCAATTAGACCATTACAGGCACTTTTGAAAGTCAACAAAAACAAAATAAAACGCGAAGCTACAGTCCCAGTCACAAGGCATAATAACTTGTGAAAGTACTGTAGTACACTATTGAGGACTCAGATTTTAAATGCTCAGTATGGGATCCTCTTAAAACCTATACTTATAGGAGATCTTCTATTTTCAAAACAGAGTTTATAAAGACTTATCATAGATATATCCCATTATTACAACCACATAACAGATATGATTATCTACCTCCAAGTCAATTTCTCAGAACTTGGGTTCTCCTCTCCACAGAAGAAGAAGGATGTATCGATCTTCAGACACTGGACTTGTATCATGGTGCTGTTACCCAAAATAAAAATGGGAAAACATATATACATATAACTATATATAACTTGCCGCATGACGTTTTCTGGTCTGCCGAACCTCAGTTCGAGCGTTTCTATGATATCGTGGGGCGAGCTCGCTCCCATCAGTAATGCAGCGGCCGCATCTTTTGCGTCGCCGCGTAAACACTTCCGTAGACGCCACACATTTTCACTATCACTGTACTTACATACTCGTGACGATTCATAAAACGCTTCCCGAAATTGTATCCATTCCAACGGATCCCCAAAGTACAAGGGCAGATCCTTCGAGGTGGCCAGTCTAGACAACAGCACCGTATTGCCCGTGTTAGAATTAGATGAGTCGACAGCCTTCTTTATCGCGTTGGTCAGCTCCTCGATGGCGCGATGAGTACTTGTCGCGGTAGTAGGTGGAATAGCCATCTCGTCGCCGTCAATGTTGCGGTGGCACTCACCGCCGCCGACAGTCGCTTTGTTGCGATCGTGCAACGTGGTTCAGCAACAGACTTTTCCAGCCAATTCTCCACTTTACTTTTGTAGGAAGCTGATGGAGATTGATTCGTGCAGCGCGATTTCGATTCCAACTCGGCTAAGTCCATGGCCAATTTCTTGTCGACCAATTCTTTTTCTATGCGAGCCTTTGTTTGGATTTTTTGCATTTCAATTTTGGCTTTGACTTGAGCGGCTTCGTATTCCAGTCGTAATAATGACGATGGCGCTCGTGAGTTGCGAGAACTTTTGCACTCGCTGCCATCTTGTCGCTTCAAGCTCGAGTTAGCACGTGGGCGTGCACCGATATCTGAATGCACTTTCCCGACTTCTTTCACTGCATCCGTACTGCCAAGCAGCAGCTCTGATTTGACTTCAAGTTGTTTTTCTTCGTCGTTAGTCAGTTGCTCCATTTTATTTTGTGCACGTGTTTTCACGACACGCGGCGTTCGGAACAACGACATCCCTGCTACACAGGTTTTGCTTCTCACTACCAATAAATACGGCTCGATGGACCAACTTTGTAGCTGCTAGGTGGTGGTTGGTCGTGAGAAAAGAAGAAAATCGAAACTTTTGGAAAATTAGACCATTAGGAACGGAATGCAGCGCGGGAGATTGTTAGTACGCGTGGAGTGTTCGCGTGATTTTTTGGCACTACTCGTTCAACCATTGCAATGGCGGCCGCAGCAGTAGGCGGGGTGAGGGGTCGCGCATCAACCAATGAGAGCGCCCGCGTGCAGTCCGTTCCTGTTGGCCTTCGATTTAATTAAAAGAACAAAAATACAATTGTAATAGAATACATACTTATAAGGTAAGCATACATGAGTACCTACTTAAAATATTACTAAACATTAAAATAATTAAAAAGACGGGCGGACCGCGATACCATCGTCAACAATAACAATCTAATTTATCTAATATTCACCATATTTAAAAATGATATTGACCGAGAGCGTTTTAAGACTATTATAAGCATAATAGTGCTAATTTCAATATTAATAAGAACTATTCGCCTCCATGGTAATAAAATAGGGTTTCTCATTGAATCATTATTTTTAACATTGTTTTTTATAGGTGTTATATTTTCAAGATGGTTGTATTTCATAATGTCGACTGTTTTTTGAGCGACAACACAAAACATAGTAAACATGATAACTTTATACTAATAATATGCTTGGTCAACTAGTTTTTAAAGCTTACTGCTCTCATAGCGCTATAGTTTAGTGCTTTTACTTTTATAATAATTCTGATCAAGACTATATTATTACAATCTTATTAACGTCTCCCCTAAGTACGCGCTTAAAAACCAAATTAAGGAGCATATTCTTGCCACCAACGAGTTGGTAGATAAAGTAGACTTGCTGACTCTCAGCAACACTCATTGTACTTGTCAAAGTGAACCCAGCCTCATTGCTCTCCAGCCTGAGGCAACGGAGGACCCGTCCCAAGCTGTGAGTGCTCAGGGCTGTATGATCAACCATGAAACAATACCTGACATTTCAAATCATGATTCACTAGTAGTACAGCCTGAGATTGGTAATTTTGAATCACCTAATAGTCATGTTTGTTATCATTCAGTTATGTTTTCTGATAGTATAGGTAGAGGGCTAGGTAAATTAATCAGTAATAACCTGAGTTTTTGTACCCAAAATTATTGTATGCCAGGGTCAACCTAAAAACAGGTCATGTCATCAGCAACAAATAATGTTTGTGATCCTAGTACCACCATTACAATTTGTGTTGGTAATAGTTCTAATATTAAAAAGGAAGACATCACTGACTGTGTATCAGAGTTGTTAAAGTTAAATTGTAGTAAAAATCATATTGTGTGCATTTCCATATTTTGAAAATTTATGTAATAGAAAAAACAATTATATTCACATGTTAAATAACCATATGCATTTTCTAGTAGGTCACTATAGTGACAAGCTTATGTTTCTAGATATTAAGAATCTTATTGATAAACTTAGGTCGACACGGGGTAATGTGTATCTACCTATTGGATGTAGACACAAATTAGCTTATAATATTCACACGGACATAAATAGTATGTCTAAGTTTAGTTCTATTATTAACACTGCGACTATTAGTAATCATACTAATATAGATTTATTTTCTTTTTACAATTTTTTTACTGAGGAGGTTCCATGTGTGAGCATGGAAAATTCTCAATTAGGGTGTATTAGCGATAGCAGCTTGTTGTCTGGTGATGCCACGGGAGTCTCGGAACTCACTACGGATGCTCATTTAAACTAGTTCGTAAGACAACAGAAGATAACAGTAACATTAGTGTTCAACCTTCTTGCTATCAAATAGCTAAATGTAAAAAAGGGGCTAAGCAGAATTCTTTGCAATTATACAATCAAAATATTCAAGGTTTCTCTACTAAGCAACTAGAGATTGAATTATTTTTAGAAAAAACAAAGTTTGAAATTTTTTGTTTCACCGAACATTGGTTAAAAGTCAATGAAATGCTAATTAATTACGCAAATTACAGTGTGGGCAGTTGCTTTAACCGAAAATCTAAGATGCGTGGGGGTTCATTAATCTTAGTTAAAAATAGTATTAAATTTAAGTCTCGGAACGATATTGTTGATCTTTCGGTTGAGCATAATATTGAACTGTCTTGTGTTGAGCTGGACAAGCATATAATAGTGTGCGTTTACAGACCCCCAAATTATCAAAACTACTACATATTTGAGGCAGTAATGGAAGATGCTTTAGCAAAACTTGCAACTGGTAATAAATCACTGGTTATTTGCGGTGACTTTAATGTTAATATTTTAGACAAAAATTCAAATAGTAGTAGATTTTTACAGCTTTTTAAATCATTTAATTTGTTAAACGTGTTTTCGGAAGCAACCCGAATTACTACAAATACTGCTACATGTATTGATAATGTTTTTTGTAATTGTAACTACTTAGATAAATCCATTGTTAATTACCTCCCTTCTGATCACAGCGGTCAAACCGTTGTTTTCGAGTACCACATACCATTGCAAAAAATTCAGATAAACTCAAGACAAATAACACCCAGCAATTTGAATAAATTTAATAATAACTTAATTAATAATTTAGGCATTCCGGACCATATTATTGGAAATGCAAACAAATTTTATGAGGAATTCTTTTCTTTTCTTTGGTAGTTCACGTAGAGTTCAATAATACATTAAAAATGAAATCTAAATCTATTTACCCTAAGTTTATGTTCAGTGACTGGGCATCTAAGGGTATTAGGATAAGTAGGGAGCGATTGTTTGAGTTGTACGGCCTTAAGCCTTACATCAACTCGGAGACTTTTAATAAATATGTTGCAACTTATTCAAAAATCTTTAAAAACTCTTGCAAGGTAGCTAAAGCTTTATTCATTAGCAACAAGATTAAGTCCGCCGATAACAAAATAAAGACGGTTTGGAAAATTATCAACAATGAAACTAATAGAAATAAAAAATGTAATAATGATATCAGACTAGAGACTTCACGTGGTCTTCTAAGCTCTAATAACGAAGTAGCTCAAGAATTTGTAGATTTCTTTACCAATATCCCACAGAAAACTTCCGAAACCTTAAATTCCTCACCCTTGCTTTCTATTGATTTATTAAAAGCAAACGTTTCAGCCTGTACGGTTGAGTTTCAATGCAAGCATATAAACCCCGTAGCAGTTATTAAAGCTTTTAAGGAAATCAAAGTCAAATTAACCGAAGATTTATGGGGAATGTCTATTAAAGTGTGTCAAGCTATTATTGACACTATAGCACCGTACTTAGCCTTAATGATTAATTTGTGTGTGGACCAAGGAGTCTTCCCGGACCTTATGAAATACAGCAAGGTAATACCACTTTTCAAATCTGGGGATCCGTGTTGCCAGTTTGACATTTGGTAGAGAAAATCTTATGCACTTAGTTTTTTTCTCATTTAATACTAAATTATTAGCGGTAACCCATTTATGAACCTGCATTAGAGCGTTATTTACGTCGTCAAGATTTGTGGCACGTCTGCTTATCCTAAATATTAAAGAAGTGTCGTCAGCAAACAACACCATTTGTGGTTGGTTTTTAAATAAATGGGGTAGGTCATTAATATGGTTACTGACCCACTAAAAAGAGGAAAGGACCCAATATCGAACCTTGTGGTACACCCATTTTTACTTTTAAACCCATCGAATTTACACCATTTACTTGTACTATATGTACTATGTTCGTGAACGGGCGCTGTCAGTTGTGACTGGTCATCTCTTAGCTGCCACGGTTTATTTTAATTACTTTATTTTTTTATTACTGATTTAATCTTTTACTCTGGACGCTCTTAACTTGCCCGTATTTCTACATTGTTCTCACATATTTGTAATTCTTAACATGAATGATGTAACCAAGATTTTGTAACATATTTTGATTTAAAAGAGTGTCCATGGAGTTTCTTGCCCGTTCTTCTCCATAGAGATCTACGCTACGGAATGGGCAACTACAGTACTTTCACAAGTTATTATGCCTTGTGACTGGGACTGTAGCTTCGCGTTTTATTTTGTTTTGTTGACTTTCAAAAGTGCCTGTAATGGTCTAATTGAAATAAATGCTTTGACTTTGACTTTGACTTACGTCATAAAATCTTATACTCCCACTCAATGCTACTGCAGGAGCAGAAATTTTTCAAAGACTATTTATTATTCTTGCTACATGCTCTTATGTCCTACAACTGTCTAATAACTTAATCTTGTAGTGAACCATAAACCTTAGTTATAAAATCAAGAGATCTTGAGTATTACAAGGCTTATAACTTAATCCGGTAGTATACCGATCCTTTGTTATAAGAACAATTGATCTTGAGTAAATCACAGCTTGTGACGACTATATACGTCGTAGGTGGGAGGACGACATCAAAAAAACAGCAGGCAGTATGTGGAGAAGGAAAACACATAATCGCACTCTGTGGCAAGCTTTAGGGGAGGCCTATGCTGGAAAGCAAGACAATCTTCGCAAAACTGGTGTCAAAAAGTAAAGATTAAAATTCATAAAATATGTATATGTAATAATGTAATAAAGGCTATTGTATTGTAAATCACAGCTTGTGGAAGGCTATTATAAGAATGGAAGTCTTTACGAGTGCTAGTACAAGAGTTTTATTAGTCTTGGCAGTCCTTTAATTTTCATTATAGGACTTTTTTGCTAGTTGGGAACCAACTGTATATTTCTTTTGGAAAGGTAAGATTCGTTTCAGTCCTTTATACGACCACTTAATAAAATTAGCACCTTACCAGACAGAAGTCTCGGAGGTCTTTAATGGATTTATTTGTTGTAATAATAAAGTATTTTGGTTAATATTTTTTTGTGAAGTGAAAACAGTCTCCCGTTCTAAAATTTGAACTTACGAGTGCGGCCGGTTGTCACCTCTCTTGGTCGAAGAGTTGCGCCTACGTGAATGTATGGCGCAGGCCTCGTCGCTGCTGGCCGCAGCAGCAACGACGGCCGGCCACATGATGGCGCAGATTAGGTACACCCCCCTCTTGAGATGGCCTGAAACACGATATTTAGTTAACACAGTGCTTAATTGAAACAGGAATTGTTTCGACTGGATTATTTGGTGTATAGATATGTTTAGTTTAGAATCTAGCAAAGGTTAATCAAATTAATTTAACACAATGCACTGATTATAGCAGGTTAGCGAGAATATATTCCTACAAGAACCTTGCATTCAATCTGGATTTTTTGATGCCATATTTTCGTTGTTTGACCGTGCCATTGAGATATTCAGTTTAAAAACTAGCACAAGTTTACTTATTTAGTATTTTAATAACTTAGTTTGGTGCGGAACCTTTATTGGTCGGTTTTCTTATTGTGCCAGGGCGACTCACTCTTGGTCGCTTTTTTTATTGTGCGAGGGTGCCTCCCTCTTGGTCGGTATTTTATTGTGCGAGGGCGACTCGCTCTTGGTCGGTTTTTCATGACTTCTTCTCTTGACCTCGATCTCGCCTCTGATTGTCTTGTTTGATAACAGACTTCGGCGTGAAGCAGAGGCGTGAGATTTTTCAAATGAAGTAATTACCTACTTGGGAAACGATTCTGAACCAACAGGTGGCCTGCCTTTTAAGTTTTGTCGTTTGAACATTAAAAAAAAACTAGAACCTTATACTTTTCGCTCTTCTTTCACTTTTCTATTCGCTCAAACCATATAGTTATACATTTATTCTACTCTAAAGTAGGAGTGTTCAATATGTCGGATTTGAAAGCGTCGACTGCTTCTTCTCTGGACTGGAACCTTTGACCACGAAGAGTTTTCTTAATTTTAGGAAAGGAGACCATTTTTTTTCGGCCCATTTTTTTTTTAGGAGACCATTTTTTTTCGGCCCCCAAGAAATGTTGCGTCTAATATTGATGTTACACCTTAAAAAAGTGCTGAAACTAATTTACTAGCAGTAAACAAACGAAAGATTACTTAGATATCTAACCGGAATCTCGAACTCATAATAAAAAAAAACTGATATTTTGAATGTATTTTTGCGAGTCTATTTATTCCTGTGACGGTCAACGACATTTGCCAAAAAAAGGCGTGAAAAGGGGCGTTTTTAACGTTTAAAGAATTAGGTTAATTAAAGCAGATATTATTACCATCGGGTGTGGTACTAATATGTGCTTTATTTATGTAAAATAAACAATATTGAGACAGTGAAGTTGTTTTAATGCTATTTTAAAAATCAACGTGGTATGGAACGGGTTAAAACCAACTTTTTTTGCTGACAGGCTACATCATATTTTGACATTTACTGTTTGTTTATTCTAGATTTCGTTAAATGTTTTTTTTAGGGTTTTTTAGAGTTTCCGTCTCAATTGGAAAGATTTTATGAAATTGGAATCTGAAAGTACAGCGCTTACTCCACAATGCCTTTGTGTTATTGTCCAGTAAGAAAAGTTATGTATTTCGGGGTACGTATTTGAATATCGAAGATTAAAATACCTACGCTTAAACTACCAACGTTCAAAACATCGAAAATTAAAATATCGATTGTATCAAAATGTCGAAAACTGTTATACCTACGCTTAAAACGTCGAAGATTGAAATGCCGAGTTGTTAAAATTTCGTGTCCGTTTCGACCGCGCGGCCATGACGTTTTTTTTAAAAAAAACTATATCAATATTTTGTAATAATTAGTAAAAATTGATTCCCAAAACCATAAATATAATTTTATGGTGCTACGGAACCTTGTATGTGCGAGTACGACTCGCACTGGTTCGTCTATTTAAAAGTGACTGTAACTGGCCTACTTGAAATAAATGATTTTGATTTGACCGATTATTCTTTGAAACACCCACTTACGCCACGCATGATAAGAGTTATCCTTGTGTAACTTGATGTAACTGTGAATCGTAAACATAACACCTAAATAAAAAAAGTCATTATTTTGAATCCTTCCTAAGGATTTGAAATTAAAAAAATATGTTATGCCAGTAATAACCCCTGTAATTAATATAATAAATTTTCTGTAAACCCTAAGCCATGGTCACCCTATCGAAACTTACAAAACGTATTAAAGGTTTGATATTCTGAAAAAAAATATGTTTTTTTGGCTATTATCGGTAGTTCTACATATAAATAAGTGTTGTTTACAAAAAAAACACTCGCTATTACTTACTTTCTTCGATAGATAATCAGGACTAATTTCTACGCGAATCCGTACTACAGCATCTAAAATATAAAACTAGGATTTTTTTGTGTATTTTTACATTGTTTGACAAATTCAAATCTAGGTTTTACAAAAAAAATTAGACCTCTGCGATGCTTTTTCAGCGAGATATCGGCGATAACGTGTTTTTCACCGTTTCGATGGCGCGGCCATGGGGTTTTAGTCTTACAGCTCCTAAAATATAAACCTAGGCATTTTTTCTATATTTTTACAATTTTTTACAAATTCAATCTGTCGTTTACCTGAATTTTAGGTCTCTGCAACGCGTAGTTTTAAAGATCTCCGTGGCCGCGCGGTTCTCCGCGTTTCAATGGCGCGGCCACGTTCAAACCTTTATAACTTTTTAATCATAACTTTGACAAATTTATGGTTTTGGGAATCAACTTTTACAAATTGTTACAAAATCTTTATATAGTTTTTTTTTAAAAAAAACGTCATGGCCGCGCGTTCGTAACGGACACAAAATTTCGAATGATTCGAAATATCGAATGATTATGTCTAAGTTCAAAATATCAACATTTAGTTCATAATATCTACGTTAAAAATACCTACTAGTTATGTTTTCGATTATTCAATAAAGGAAGAAGAAGGAATTTTTGTTTAATATTTTGTATTATTGTCACTGATTATATTGTACATTTGCGTACAAATGTGTTTTATTTTGGGTTTTTATTATGTAAAAATAATTAAAGTACATTACATGTACAGTTTTCCTTGTTTTTTTTTTGTAACCACCTAGTTACTGATTACCATGTAGCAAACAAGCATGCAGCAATCATGCAACATGCAAGCAAGCATGGTTTCTGTCACGGCTCCGGCGCTGCAGGGCTCCGGCAGTCCCACGCGAGCGGCGGGTGTTAAAACCACCTGCTCCTCAGCTGCGGCGGCGGGTGTTAAAACCACCTGCTCCTCAGCTCGCGGGCTGCCTCGCCTCTCTGCGCCTACGCGATTCTAAATTACACTCTAGGGGTAGGGCAGACAAGACTACGTGTAGTCGATTTTGCAGCGATACGTTTCTGTCACTAACTTTAGTAGCACAACATATTATTGACTTTCAAGAAAATATTTTAATTTAAAGACCTGCTTTATATGCTTGTACATTGGACATTTCATGGATAAAATAGGTCGAAATAGTTCCAAAACCGAATTGGGGCACCCCGAATTTACGTAGTGTTTTGGCTGTTACCCCTAGAGTGTATATAAAAATCCGGAGGCGCGAAGGGAGGGCAACCCCCGCCCGCTGTAACAAAGCATAGGCACCCGTAGGAGCCGTAGCGGCTGAGGCTGGTGCTGCTGGAGGCGACCAGCGAGCCGAAGCTGCGGAGGTGAACATGGGTGTCTATCCTTTGTTACGCAAGGGAGAAGGGGTTGCACTTCCCGTAGCGCCGGAGACGGCAACATCTCCGGCGCTACGGGAAGTGCAACCCCTTCTCCCTAGTGGAAAAAGGCTTCCATCAAAATTTGTTCTATATTTTAACTTGTACGTATATTTATTTTAATTTTTTTAATGAATGTATTGTTGAAAATTAACCCATTTTTACACGTAGGTATATTAATTTTTGATGTTCAAATAATATATGTATCCATCGATATTCAGGACGTTCGATAGTTTGTATTTCGATATAATTAGGACATTCGATAATCTGTATTTCGATATTTGGATCTTTCGATGTAACTTTTGTAGATATTTAGATTTTAGATATATTGGACGTAGGTTATTTAACCATTCGATAATATGAACTTTCGTTATTTTAATTTTCGATTTTATGGTCGTTCGATGTTGCGAGAAAACATGCAACACCGAGAAAAGTGGAAGCAATGGGGAGGCCTATGCCCAGTATTGGGACAGTCAAGGCTAAGATAAAACAATAACAATAACAAAAAAAACCCCCGACGGACAAAACCTCTAAAAAACCAAAAATAAAATTAATCCAAGCGTCGTAGCGTCGGGGGTCCGCTTTGTTTGTATATATATTTTTATGTACTAAGCGGTCTACTTAGCGGTCCCCCGACGCTACGACGCTTGGATTAATTTTATTTTTGGTTTTTTAGAGGTTTTGTCCGTCGGGGGTTTTTTAAATTTTTAATTTAATTTTTATTTCATGCTTTTTAAACTTAAATTATTTTTTCTTAGCCTTGACTGTCCCACTCCTGGGCATAGGTCTACTCCTATTCCTTCCACTTTTCTTGGTGTTGCGCCTCTTCTCGCTTATTAACGAAAACAAGGAAAGATATGAATTAAAAAATAAACTTGAGCTTATAGAGGGGGGGGGGGGTGTGCAGCCTACCCCCCTGGCGATGCCCATGGTGAGAAAGTGACAAGAATTCAAATTTCTAATCAACTAGACCCGTAGAAGTTGTTTAAATCCCTTCATCATCTAGAAAAGAGGTGATGAGCTTCAAACGGCTGAGCAGATTTTCTCGAAATATAGCTGAGAACACTCGTGATTAAAATACCTTTCAAATGACACCAATTTTATCAAAATCGCTTCATCCGTTTGGGAGTTACGATGCCACAGACAGACACACAGATACACAGATACACACGTCAAACTTATAACACCCCTCTTTTTTGGTCGGGGGTTAAAAAGGTTTAAAAAGCATGAAATAAAAATTAAATTAAAATATTAAAAAACCCCGACACAAAAAACCTCTAAAAACCAAAAATAAAATAATCCAAGCGACTTAGCGTCGGGGTCCGCTTTGTTCTGTGCTTGTACTAAGCGGTCTACTTAGCGGTCTAGAGGATTTTTGTGTCGGGGGTTTTTTAAATTTTTAATTTAATTCCTACGAGTCTTCTTGTAGAAACCTAACAATCGGAGGTTGTTAACTCTATTTGAACCTCCATTGAACTGTTTTTGTTTTTCTTTATAACTGCCAGTAACACTTTGAAGGATTTAAAATGACAAAAAAGTATCTTGACTATAACAAGCTTATCCATGGACTGTTTACAACAACCTTATTAATATAAATCTACCCTCACATAGATAAGTCTTGTTACAAATGGGAATATGGAGAAATACGAAAAATTAAAACGTGTATGTAACAATAACCTCAAAACGAGCGATATTGTCAAATGATAGCATGGCATCGATATTTCAAGTTAAAATCGTGCTCTGATCAATCAAAAATAGTATCAAAAAAGTCGCTCAGCTTTATCTGTACTATTAGAAGGACTTTGACGTGATTTTTACGATGTGATAAACTGATTTACGAGAAACGATTTATAATTAATTCCGTAATAGCACGGCATCGCCTGAAGATTACTTTCAACGTTTTCCGGGAAAGAATTTATTAAATCGTGACAATTGCATCAAAATACTTTCAGTAAAAAGTTCCAGAGATAATCTCGGACCAATAGATAAACACGGTTTGGAACTTTACTTAATAGAATATGTATTTATTAATAATAGTAGTAGTAGTGAGGAGCTCGTGACTAAATAATAACACACACAATAATAGCCACTCGGGTTGATCTTTAGGTTGAGCTGTTGGTGCCGGCTGTCATTTGTAGATCTTTGAAAACCCACGTGGAATGCAAATATTCATATAACCAAATCATCTTCTATAAATGAATACCTGGAAGAAAAATGAAAACTGTTTTATTTTATACTTGTATTTTTAATAGATAATTTTATTCCCTGATTATTAGCTTTAGTTCGTAAGATTGTTACTACTTTTATTGTTTACTTATTTTGTATTGTTTTAAATTTGTTTTTGTTTATTGTATATTTTATTAAAGATTTAATATTTGGTAATTAGCTGCAATATCAGTAGTCTCTATAGTCAAAAAACTACAACCTACATTACTTAATGTGTAAACATTAATTGTAATTTTGTACGCCTTGCATGGCAGCACATAGTGAGACAACTTTTTTTGATAACACCATGTACATACTTTTACCTATGTGTCACAAATAAACATATTTGAATTTGAATCTTGTTGACTGAGCAGTTTGAATACTTTCTTGCAATAACATTAAGCTGTTTCCACAAACTGCATCTAGTTGAGTATCTGAAAAGAATCAGGTAAGGTATAATCAAATAAAACAACACTTATTTTTTTGGCAATCGTGAAAAAGTGAAACCGCTACCGTCCTACTGGGTAAAAATATATTTATTGGCATTAATCAACACAGGTTCGCGATATCCCTACTAATAATAATAGAAATGTGAATGTAAGTTTGTTTGTTACGCATTCACGCGAAAACTGCTCAACCGATCGTCATGAAACTTTGTACACATATTCTTAGAGGTATTAGAAGTAACATAGGCTATATATCATCACGGACGACCAATAGGAGCGGAGCAGCAATGTAAGTTGCGAAAACGGGGAAAATGTGACGCAGACGAAGTTGCGCGGGACAGCTAGTAAATAATATAATCAAGTTCACATTTTCAAAGCTGTATCACTCACCTAGCAAAAAAAAATCTATTGTACACATACCAGTTGGCGAACGTCTACAGCAGTCTGACAGTAATTGTATTCACACTTTGCGAAATACGGGTACGTATTTGAATATCGAAGATTAAAATACCTACTGTTAAAATACCTACTGTTAATATATACTGTTAAAATATGAGTGGAAAAAGGTTGCTTCTTTGCAGAAGCAACCTTTTTCCACTCATACTACTTCCATCAAAATTTGTTCTATATTTTAACTTGTACGTATATTTTTTTTAATGAATGTATTGTTGAAAATTAACCCATTTTTACACGTAGGTATATTATTTTTTTATGTTCAAATAATATATGTATCCATCGATATTCAGGACGTTCGATAGTTTGTATTTCGATATAATTAGGACATTCGATAATCTGTATTTCGATATTTGGATCTTTCGATGTAACTTTTGTAGATATTTAGATTTTAGATATATTGGACGTAGGTTATTTAACCATTCGATAATATGAACTTTCGTTATTTTAATTTTCGATTTTATGGTCGTTCGATGTTTCCATTTTCGATGTTTTGAACATCGATATTTTAACAGTAGGTATTTTAATCTTCGATATTCAAATACGTACCCGTATTTCGCAAAGTGTGAATACAATTACTGTCAGACTGCTGTAGACGTTCGCCAACTGGTATGTGTACAATAGATTTTTTTTTGCTAGGTGAGTGATACAGCTTTGAAAATGTGAACTTGATTATATTATTTACTAGCTGT
This sequence comes from Cerastis leucographa, assembly GCA_963082945.1. Classification (NCBI taxonomy): domain Eukaryota; kingdom Metazoa; phylum Arthropoda; class Insecta; order Lepidoptera; family Noctuidae; genus Cerastis; species Cerastis leucographa. The sequence goes on from OY720378.1 coordinate 12,237,984, forward strand.
CCCGCGCAACTTCGTCTGCGTCACATTTTCCCCGTTTTCGCAACTTACATTGCTGCTCCGCTCCTATTGGTCGTCCGTGATGATATATAGCCTATGTTACTTCTAATACCTCTAAGAATATGTGTACAAAGTTTCATGACGATCGGTTGAGCAGTTTTCGCGTGAATGCGTAACAAACAAACTTACATTCACATTTCTATTATTATTAGTAGGGATATCGCGAACCTGTGTTGAACCTCTCCAGCCCCGTGGTTCCCATATGGGAACGCCGAACAATTCGGTTGAACCCCGAGGTTCCCATATGGGAACGCCTCGTACAAGCAAACTTAAACCCTTATCGTACGTTCAGTAAGGGTCTAATTCGTTTGTAAAAATTTACGTCTCTGGCCAACTAGAGTTCGATTATAATGAAACCAAACATACCAACCTAACAACTGCACAAAATTATTAAAAAAATAAAGAAACGCGTCTTTGTCGACTGTCAAAATGAGTCATGGCGGCCAGTGTGGAACGGTGGTGTTTTGTTTTGGAATGCAGTGAAATTTCTGTGTTTTGTGTTGTTAAACTTTGGTAAGTAAATGTATAGTATGTTATAAGTGTATAATGTAACTTTTTAGATAGTCATTTGCTGGAAAAAACATCTAAAAATTATGTTTTTGACCCAAAAATTTCTCCAAAAATTCCTTTGTTGTGAAGTTCGTCAGTCGAAATTGAAAATATGAATTTGACTCTTTTACAATGAAATATGGTCTTGGAAACATTAGAAATAAGCGAAAAAATAGTGATAATTCATAATTTCATGCATTCGAGGCATATTTATTCATATTTATTGATATTTCAAGTATTTTCATGCATTGAACTGCGCAGTTAGAAAATGGCCGATTCTAATACGACGTTTGAATTGGAATCTTGCAAGAATAATTTATGTAGGACTCCTAAAAAACACTGTCATTAGATTACTTGTATATTTGTTATGTTAGATCTAAAGTTTCGTGTAAATTGATTCAGTAGTTTGACCAAAAAAAAACAAACTACGACAACAGTATGTTTGCGGCGAGCTCTCTGAATTCTATGCGATGTTTATAATTCTCAAGTAGTTATAAAACACTTGTTTATATTGTAATACATGGTCTCGTTAATCAAGAACCCGAAACTGTTTACCGCTTGAGATAAGAGCTAATAGAACTCGCGCGATAAGCTTTTTATGAGCGCAGGACACATGACACGCTCGATGACGTCATTGTGAGGCCGGCTGGGTGTTTTACCGTTTAGCCGCAAGGTCGGAGAGGTTAATGCCAATAAATATATTTTTACCCAGAAGGACGGTAGCGGTTTCACTTTTTCACGATTGCCAAAAAAATAAGTGTTGTTTTATTTGATTATACCTTACCTGATTCTTTTCAGATACTCAACTAGATGCAGTTTGTGGAAACAGCTTAATGTTATTGCAAGAAAGTATTCAAACTGCTCAGTCAACAAGATTCAAATTCAAATATGTTTATTTGTGACACATAGGTAAAAGTATGTACATGGTGTTATCAAAAAAAGTTGTCTCACTATGTGCTGCCATGCAAGGCGTACAAAATTACAATTAATGTTTACACATTAAGTAATGTAGGTTGTAGTTTTTTGACTATAGAGACTACTGATATTGCAGCTAATTACCAAATATTAAATCTTTAATAAAATATACAATAAACAAAAACAAATTTAAAACAATACAAAATAAGTAAACAATAAAAGTAGTAACAATCTTACGAACTAAAGCTAATAATCAGGGAATAAAATTATCTATTAAAAATACAAGTATAAAATAAAACAGTTTTCATTTTTCTTCCAGGTATTCATTTATTGAAGATGATTTGGTTATATGAATATTTGCATTCCACGTGGGTTTTCAAAGATCTACAAATGACAGCCGGCACCAACAGCTCAACCTAAAGATCAACCCGAGTGGCTATTATTGTGTGTGTTATTATTTAGTCACGAGCTCCTCACTACTACTACTATTATTAATAAATACATATTCTATTAAGTAAAGTTCCAAACCGTGTTTATCTATTGGTCCGAGATTATCTCTGGAACTTTTTACTGAAAGTATTTTGATGCAATTGTCACGATTTAATAAATTCTTTCCCGGAAAACGTTGAAAGTAATCTTCAGGCGATGCCGTGCTATTACGGAATTAATTATAAATCGTTTCTCGTAAATCAGTTTATCACATCGTAAAAATCACGTCAAAGTCCTTCTAATAGTACAGATACAGCTGAGCGACTTTTTTGATACTATTTTTGATTGATCAGAGCACGATTTTAACTTGAAATATCGATGCCATGCTATCATTTGACAATATCGCTCGTTTTGAGGTTATTGTTACATACACGTTTTAATTTTTCGTATTTCTCCATATTCCCATTTGTAACAAGACTTATCTATGTGAGGGTAGATTTATATTAATAAGGTTGTTGTAAACAGTCCATGGATAAGCTTGTTATAGTCAAGATACTTTTTTGTCATTTTAAATCCTTCAAAGTGTTACTGGCAGTTATAAAGAAAAACAAAAACAGTTCAATGGAGGTTCAAATAGAGTTAACAACCTCCGATTGTTAGGTTTCTACAAGAAGACTCGTAGGAATTAAATTAAAAATTTAAAAAACCCCCGACACAAAAATCCTCTAGACCGCTAAGTAGACCGCTTAGTACAAGCACAGAACAAAGCGGACCCCGACGCTAAGTCGCTTGGATTATTTTATTTTTGGTTTTTAGAGGTTTTTTGTGTCGGGGTTTTTTAATATTTTAATTTAATTTTTATTTCATGCTTTTTAAACCTTTTTAACCCCCGACCAAAAAAGAGGTGTGTTATAAGTTTGACGTGTGTATCTGTGTATCTGTGTGTCTGTCTGTGGCATCGTAGCTCCCAAACGGATGAAGCGATTTTGATAAAATTGGTGTCATTTGAAAGGTATTTTAATCACGAGTGTTCTCAGCTATATTTCGAGAAAATCTGCTCAGCCGTTTGAAGCTCATCACCTCTTTTCTAGATGATGAAGGGATTTAAACAACTTCTACGGGTCTAGTTGATTGGAAATTTGAATTCTTGTCACTTTCTCACCATGGGCATCGCCAGGGGGGTAGGCTGCACACCCCCCCTCCCCTCTATAAGCTCAAGTTTATTTTTTAATTCATATCTTTCCTTGTTTTCGTTAATAAGCGAGAAGAGGCGCAACACCAAGAAAAGTGGAAGGAATAGGAGTAGACCTATGCCCAGGAGTGGGACAGTCAAGGCTAAGAAAAAGTAACTTAAGTTTAAAAAGCATGAAATAAAAATTAAATTAAAAATTTAAAAAACCCCCGACGGACAAAACCTCTAAAAAACCAAAAATAAAATTAATCCAAGCGTCGTAGCGTCGGGGGACCGCTAAGTAGACCGCTTAGTACATAAAAATATATATACAAACAAAGCGGACCCCCGACGCTACGACGCTTGGATTAATTTTATTTTTGGTTTTTTAGAGGTTTTGTCCGTCGGGGGTTTTTTTTGTTATTGTAATTGTTTTATCTTAGCCTTGACTGTCCCAATACTGGGCATAGGCCTCCCCATTGCTTCCACTTTTCTCGGTGTTGCATGTTTTCTCGCCAATTAACGAAAAAAGCAATTTTTTTTAAAAAAACGACGCTTCTTGGGTGAAGGGGGGATGCAGCCACCCGCCCTGGCGATGCCCATGGTGACAAGTGACAAGATTTCAAATTTAGAATCGACCAGACCCGTGGAAATTGTTAATTTCCCTTCAACTAGAAAAGAGGTGATGACCTTCAAACGGCTGAGCAGATTTTCTCGAAAGATAGCTAAGAACACTCTCGATTAAAACACCTTTCAAACGACACCAATTTCATCAAAAACGGTTCATCCATTTAGGAGCTACGATACCACAGACAGACACACAGATACACAGATCCACAGATACACACGTCAAACTTATAACACCCCTCTTTTTTGATCGGGGGTTAAAAAGAAGCTGACATGATCAGTCAAAAACGAGGCACCAAAGTGACAAGTTTAAGGTTAGTAAATTAATGTGATGTGTACCTACTGAACTACACAATGTTAGTAAATTAATGTGATGTGTACCTGCTGAATAGTTGGTAATAAATATTTTTATTGCGAATAGGTTAAGTTATTCTATGACTCCCTTCTGAGATATGATTATACGTTACACAAGGCTTAGCTATTACCACTGTAAACAAGAGATTATCAGGAATAAATCAATATACGTTTTATTATAAAACGCTAAAATGTATGGGTTGGGCCTCTCGTACAAAGAAAAAAAAAATCTCCTTTAAAGAAATCGTTAGGGCTTAGGTCAGAACTGTAAGTATGATGGTCAAGAATTTCTAAGTTTTCCTGCTTCAAATACTCAATCGTTTGATGAGCGCTGTTGCGTTGTCATGGTGTAGGATGATGCGTAGCTTTGGGTTAGATTTCCAAAGTTCGGCGAGAAACGTCGCAACATGACCGGCTTTCGCCACGAACATTTCCACCATCTTCTTTGAAGCGCTTCGAGAGCGAACAATTTTACTGCTGGGACACAGGACTCCTCTCTATGAGAGGGAGTGGGCTGTAATCCACCACGAGGGCCCAGTGCGGGTTGGTAGATGTCACATGTCTTAGAATTTTTACTTCTAGGACATGCCGGTTTCCTCACGATGTTTTCCTTCACCGTTTTTGAGGGCAGCGGTGATGAAATAAATTACACAAAGTAATGCGCCTGCCTGGGTTCGAACCCACGGCTTACTGCTCGTAAGCCGCGGGGTTGCCACCACTGGGCCACCGCTGCTCTCTAAATCATAACTCCGTTCGCTGTTATCATCAACCCCATTAAAATGACACCCATTAAAGAAAAGTCGGAAAGTTTCACGGGCACGGTATCGTATTACCTAGTTACTGTGCAGTCGCTTCATGTAAAATACTGGTACTCAGCTGCATCCGGTTAGACTGGAAGCCGACCCCAAGATAGTTTGGGAAAAGGCTAGGCAGATTATGATGGTTTTACATTAGAGCTGTCTAATGAATTTTAATAAAGCACTTAGTTTATTCAGTTTTTCCACACAAATAACGAACCAACCTAAAAACACATCATATACTAGAACTAATCCGTAATAAATTAAAATCATTCCTTATTTCTATTATAAATGCGAAGTTATAGTTGGTTCTAGATAGAAAAAAAATGTTAGTTCATGATGGACAGGTTCAACTTAAGATAGGTGGCACTGTTGTTAGTAAACTGCACCCGTCCGAAGCCGGAGCGGGTCGCTAGTAATATACAGGCTGTAAAAGGACCATTCACAAAGCTGTCAATCATGCATCATGTAAAAGTAAAAACTGCGCAAAAAATGTTGCAGCACAAAAAATGTTGCAGGGAAACGAGTTTTTTTTTGGAGTGAAAAATCATGCTTTACGATAACGCTCAATGTAACGGATTCAACCGTCACTCATGTGCTTACCGAATGAAACATAAATATATATATTTTTACAAGCTTAATAAAAAGCAAGCTTATAATTAAAACGAATTATATTAAAAACAAGCTTATAATTAAAACGAATTCTATTTAATAGCATTTTTCTACTCTAAAAATAACCTTGTCTTTTGAATTACCACCGTCAATGTGCATCTAAAAATTATTATCTCAGCCAATCTTTATCATCGATGTAAGCTACTGTAAATAAAACCCAGCATGGTTGCTATTTTATAGTATCTATATCTGTGACATATACTCAAGCAGTAAACTTCTAAAATAACTCATAAACTACCCAAGCTATGTGAATAAAATTTACTTAAACTACCGTACGAGCTTCCTCTACCAATGTAAATCGGACCAGTTATCACGGAGTTATGAGGTAATAAACATTTTTAAAAAAACCGGCCGGAATGAGAAAACCTCCTCTTTTTTATTCGACTATAAAACAAATTAAAAATTTAAAAAACCCCCGATACAAAAACCTCCAAAAATAAATCAATCTAAGCGTCGCAAATTGTTGCTAATTAGGCCGCTTGGCACAACAAGCACAAAACAAAGCGGACCCCCAACGCTACGACGTTTTACGAGGTTTTTTGTGTCGGGGATTTTTTTATTTTATTTAATTCTAGTTCCTGCTTATTAAACTTAATCATCCCTCCTCTACAGTATTCTGTTTAATCCCACAATGCCCTCCTATCTCAAACAAAGTTTCAAATTCCTACATGACACTCATTCTAGACACTTGAGCTCATCCGAGAATTTGAGACTTTTGATGCCGGCTCATTCCACCAAATTTTATGACCAGTCCTTCACGGTTCAGGCTGTCCGTTTATGGAACGAATTGCCGGTTTCGGAAAGACAAGCACAGTCACTCGTTGCTTTTAAAAGCATGGTTACAAATAATTTTCAGTCTCTGTAATTTCATTCAGTCAAAATTTGTCACTATTCTAGTTTTATTTTTGCCATTTAATGTTAAAAACACACAAATATTAATATACATTTATTTATGTATTATATTTATATTATACATGTATATGTACATATATGCAGTAGATAACTCTACTTTTGTTATTTTATTTTTTTTGTTGTACACCACTGACTGGGGTAGTCTTTTATTTTAATTCCATAATGTCCATCCAAAGGTTGTCTGGAAGATAAGCGCTATAAGTGATAAGACCGCTGTTGTAACCATAAAAGGAGGCTGGCGAAAATGGACCCAAAGAATCTAAAAATTAACTAAACTCCGTTCCAGTGTAAATATAAAATAATTATAACTAAAGTTTTATGAGATATTTATTTTTAAAATATTGAATTTTTAGGACTCGGGAATCAAAAGTTAAAAATATTTTCAATTTACTAAAATTAAGTAATCGTGCAATTACAAAACGCAACTTTTTTCCGATTACGTTCCAATCCAATGACATGTGTTTTTGCTCAAGGGTTTTCTTACTACCAATGGCTCTTTCTCTTATTTTTTATACATTCTATTATGTCAAAAATTCATAAAAAATAACATGCAAACCTGATATTAAAATGCCAATTAACAATGCAAAAGCATTTAATAAAAATGGAACAATGGCGATTTTATAGTATTTCTTATAAAGGAACGGTATCAATGATGATCGATTGAGTCCCGTCACTACTGTCATTGTCAGATCTGTGATGATCTAGTCCATTGTTATGTTTGTATTTTTGTCTGGGATTTTATGTTTTTCATTGCGATTTTGTAGATTCTCGACGACTTGGCCTTTACATCTTGAACTGAAGATAATGCACCCTGTCATAGACTACCTACCGCACTCTTCTCTGGATATTGGACAATGAGTTGTTTTTGATTTGGACTTTGATTTTAACCACAAACATGCGTTGCGTTAATTTCTTCTTCTCTTACGACTTACGCTCTTACGGAAGTGTCGTCTCTTTGACGAAGGGGCTCAGGGCTTTGAAAAGAATGAGATGGGTTTATCCACGTGATGTAAGTATATTTGTAAAAAAATATGTATTTATATCATAAGTTAAGAACTTATTTAAGATATCTATCTGAACAACAAACTGAGATTCGTTTAGCTTTTATATGTATAAATACATACTGTTGTAATCTTATATTAGGCTCATTCTTACTGTTGCCCTATACTTTATCGGACTAAAACAGTATGCAGTAAAAGACTGGCCGAGGTAGCAGTAGTGTATTTTACTGAGATCTTTCAGTCATCAAAATAGAAGATGGGTGGCTGTCGTATTTTGTCATGAAATATTTATACCTAATATTTATATACCCCTCCACAGGTATCAGAGGTTTTCGACCTCTATATTATCTTTCGACATTCCTGTTTTTCTTTTGTTACTTATGGAACTCTTTATGTTTATTACATTATAGGTGAATTTATTTATTTTAACATAATTAATTAATTCCAGATAACAGGAGACGACTACCTTTGTCACTCATGCTGGGGGCTGATAAGCTGCGACCCTGAAAATGAAACCCGACAGCAACTTGTCCATCGTAACGTCTGTGTTGCATGAAATAAAAACTATGTAAAAATACCAAAAAATAAGATTTATTACTCATACTTTTTTTATTCAACAAACCCTGCTTTTCAATAGCTGTACATAGCTAGTCAGCTCTGGCTGTTATAATTTATGTAAAACAATATTATCTTGTCTCAGCGTAATAAGAATCGTTTTACTTGACTATAATTCGCTTATAGATCAAAATCGTAACGACATAGTTTTAATAGTGATTGAACTAATTACAGGGTTGGTAATCAGTTTAGTCTCTAGCTGCAGTCTAGCAGTTTTATGGTTCATCAATTAGGTACAGGCAATGAAGTAAAAATTCTGGTTTTGGCTTATGACAAGAAGCAAAACACGTAAAGTCAGAACTAAAACTGCGAGGGAAATACAGTAGTTCGAGTCTTCCTTTATGAGTCGTCTTAAGTATTATTATATTTTGATTCATCTTAATTACGGAGACATTCCACTGTTGAAAACCTTAATCGTAACATTTTTAGGTTATCTTGTATAAAGACGTATATCTCTTTTCTCCCAACTTTTCCGTCTTACTTTCCATTTACTTTTCTGATAGTCTTTAGTCAAGTCAAAGTCAAAGTCAAAGCATTTATTTCAATTAGACCATTACAGGCACTTTTGAAAGTCAAAAAAACAAAATAAAACGCGAAGCTACAGTCCCAGTCACAAGGCATAATAACTTGTGAAAGTACTGTAGTTGCCCATTCCGTAGCGTAGATCTCTATGGAGAAGAACGGGCAAGAAACTCCATGGTCACTCTTTTAAATCAAAATATGTTACAAAATCTTGGTTACATCATTCATGTTAAGAATTACAAATATGTGAGAATAATGTAGAAATACGGGCAAGTTAAGAGCGTCCAGAGTAAAAGATTAAATCAGTAATTAAAAAATAAAGTAATTAAAATAAACCGTGGCATCTAAGAGATGACCAGTCACAACTGACAGCGCCCGTTCACGAACATGACGCATGTATCAGCCATCATTCAACTCAACCATTTTGAAGGGAACTAAACGACCCGACACACCCGCCACCATCAGCGTGACATTTAAGTGAGCATGACATTCACTCAACCACCAGGGTAATTTCGCGTCAATGAAAGATTTAGGTACTCATTAAATGGTGGCTTTACAGTACATGGTACTCACACATGTGCTATGCAATTATATAATACTAAGAGATTGAATCAAATTGTAATTGTAGGTTCGAACCCAGGCAGGCGCATTACTTTGTGTAATTTATTTCATCACCGCTGCTCTCAAAACGGTGAAGGAAAACATCTTGAGGAAACCGGCATGTCCTAGAACTAAAAATTCGAAGACATGTGACATCTACCAAACCGCACCGGGCCCGCGTGGTGGATTACAGCCCATTCCCTCTCATAGAGAGGAGGCCTGCGTCCCAGCAGTGGGAACAATATAGGCTGATGATGAAGAGATTGAATCTATACAATGCAAATATATTTTTACAATCTTCTGCAGCTTTCACAATAACTTCACTTTCTAATTCTGATGATTCCGATTGCCCCTATGGTTGTGGAGCAGGACCAGCATTGAGCCAAGCATTTTTATCATCAATATAATCCCCCAACTTATAATATGCTTGCCTACATAGTGTGCGTTTTATGCAAGATTTAAATTTCGTTTCATTCAGTTGTAGAATGTGGGGAGGTATTTTATTATAACATTTTAAACAGTACCCCATGAAAGATGAGTCTACTTTAGCTAACCTGAAACCTGGCTGAACTAGTTGGTCTCTGTTTCTAGTATTATAGTGGTGCCGGTCACCTCTTTTACTAAATAAATGCAGATTTTTTCTTACTTACATGATGTTTTCATAGATGTATTGACAAGGTACCGTCATGATGTTAATTTCCTTGAACAGTTCTCTTAGAGAATCGCGCCTACGTAGATTATATATGGCTCTGATAGCTCTTTTCTGCAGAATAAATATAGACTCGATGTCTGCAGCCCGTCCCCATAGTAAAATACCATATGACATAATACTATGAAAATAACTAAAATACACTATCCTCGCGGTATCTACATCAGTAAATTGACGGATTTTTCTGACAGCATATGCTGCTGAACTCAGCCGTCCTGCAAGAGATGTTAAATGAGGACCCCATTGTAGCCTTGAGTCGAGCGTGATCCCTAAGAAAACAGTTTCATCGACAAATTCAAGTTTCTCTTGATTCAATACTATGTCACAGTCACTACTTTTGACATTTGGTAGAGAAAATCTTATGCACTTAGTTTTTTTCCCATTTAATACTAAATTATTTGCGGTAAACCATTTATGGACCTGCATTAGAGCGTTATTTACATCGTCAAGGTTTGTGGCACGTCTGTTTATCTTAAATATTAACGAAGTATCGTCCGCAAACAACACCATTTGTGGTTGGTTTTTAAATAAATGGGGAAGGTCATTAATATATACTAAAAAGAGGAAAGGACCCAATATCGAACCTTGTGGTACACCCATTTTTACTTTCAAAGCCATTGAATTTACACCGTTTACCTGTACTTGCTGCTGTCTATCATTCAAATACGATTTTACTAAACTGAGCGCAAGTTTACCTAAGCCGTAATGCTCAAGTTTCAAGAGCAAGGTTTGGTGATTTACACAATCAAATGCCTTCGAGAGGTCACAGAAGATTCCTATGGCATCTTGTGCCTCTTCCCACGCAGTATATATGTGTTTTAATAAAGTGACACCGGCGTCAGTTGTACAACGTCCCTTGGTGAAACCATACTGTTTCTCGTGTAAGATTTTGTTGGTGTTAAAGTGGGTGAGCATTTGATTAAGCATTACCTTTTCAAACACCTTGCTGAAAACCGGCAGCACGGATACGGGTCTATAATTATTCGTATCTTTACTGTCCCCAGATTTGAAAAGTGGTATTACCTTGCTGTATTTCATAAGGTCTGGGAAGACTCCTTGGTCCACACACAAATTAAAAATTAAAGCCAAGTACGGTGCTATAGTGTCAATAATAGCTTGACACACTTTAATAGACACTCCCCATAGATCTTCTGTTAATTTGATTTTGATTTCCTTAAAAGCTTTAATGACTGCTATGGGGTTTATATGCTTAAATTGAAACTCAACCGGACAGGCTGAAACGTTCGCTTTTAATAAATCAATAGAAAGCAAGGGTGAGGAATTTAAGGTTTCGGTAGTTTTAAGTGGGATATTGGTAAAGAAATCTACAAATTCTTGAGCTACTTCGTTTTTAGAGCTTAGAAGACCACGTGAAGTCTCTAGTCTGATATCATTATTACATTTTTTATTTCTATTAGTTTCATTGTTGATAATTTTCCAAACCGTCTTTATTTTGTTATCGGCGGACTTAATCTTGTTGCTAATGAATAAGGCTTTGGCTACTTTGCAAGTGTTTTTAAAGATTTTAGAATAGGTTGCAACATATTTATTAAAAGTTTCCGAGTTTATTTAAGGCTTAAGGCCGTACAACTCAAACAATCGCTCCCTACTTATCCTAATACCCTTAGTGGCCCAGTCACTGAACATAAACTTAGGGTAAATAGATTTTGTTTTCATTTTTAATGTATTATTGAACTCTACGTGAACTACCGAAAAGAATTCCTCATAAAATTTATTTGCATTTTCAATTATATGGCCCGGAATGCCTAAATTACTAATTAAGTAATTATTAAATTTATTCAAATTGCTGGGCGTTATTTGTCTAGAGTTTATCTGGATTTTTTGTAATGGTGTGTATGACTCGAAAACAACGGTTTGCCCACTGTGATCAGAAGGGAGGTAATTTACAATTGATTTATCTAAGTAGTCGCAACAACAAAAAACATTATCAATACATGTAGCAGTATTTGTAGTAATTCGGGTTGGTTCCGAAAACACGTTTAACAAATTAAATGATTTAAAAAGGTGTAATAATCTACTAGTATTAGAATTTTTGTCTAAAATATTAATATTAAAGTCACCACAGATAACCAGAGATTTTTTACCTGTTGCGAGTTTTGCTAAAGCATCTTCCATTACTGACTCAAATAAGGAGTAGTTTTGATAATTTGGGGGTCTGTAAACGCACACTATTATATGCTTATCCAGCTCAACACAAGACAGTTCAATATTATGCTCAACCGATAGATCAACAATATCGCTTCGACACTTAAATTTAATACAATTTTTAACTAAGATTAATGAACCCCCACGCATTTTCGGTTAAAGCAACTGCCCACACTGTAATTTGCGTAATTAATTAGCATTTCATAGTCTTTTAACCAATGTTCAGTGAAACAAACAATTTCAAACTTTGTTTTCTCTAAAAATAATTCAATCTCTAATTGCTTTGAAGAGAAACCTTGAATGTTTTGATGGAATAATTGCAAGGAATTCTGCTTAGCCCCTTTTTTACATTTAGCTATTTGATAGCGAGAAGGTATAATGTTACTGGTATCTTCTGTTGTCTTACTAACTAGTTTAAATGAGCATCCGGAGTGAGTTCTAAGACTCCCGTGGCATCACCAGACAACAAGCTCCTATCACTAATACACCCTAATTGAGAATTTTCCATGCTCACACAAGGAACCTCCTCTGTAGAATAATTGTAAAAAGAAAATAAATCTATATTAGTATGATTACTAATAGTCGCAGTGTTAATAATAGAACTAAACATAGACATACTATTTATGTCTGTGTGAATATTATAAGCTAATAGCCTAGCTATTTTGTGTCTACATCCAATAGGTAGATACACATTACCCCGTGTCGATTAGTCGTTTTACAACTATGTATAAGTTGCTATAGTGAATACTACCTCTAAGAGTGGGTCCCAAAATACATGTAGTCTCGCCCGTCTCCTTTGCAGGTTTGTAAACCCGCTATGTTTGAGTTTTGGTGTAGAATAAAGTTCTATTATATACTATTCTTATATTATTTTTTCTAAGCTGACTCACTGTCCCACTCCCAGCGATGCTCATGGTGACAACTTGACAAGTGTCAAGATTTCTAATTTCATCCAAATTACAAATATCAGCAACTGCCCCTGAGCATCTGAGGCTGTTTTTCAGGTCTCAGTTCTCATCCTAGAGTTATGAGCGGTATCACCAATGTTTGCACATTTCAGATAATCGCTTTTTGGATACAGAAATAATAAGAACTAATTTTCAAAAAATTCGTTTGTTGTGTTTGTGTTTTGTATTATATAATATATACTCGTACATTGTTTTAATAGTAGGTAGTCAAACTTGAATATCCCCTGTAAAACCTGCAGTGCAATTTCGAGGAAAGCCAATATTATAATTTCACCTGTGAGCTCTGGCTACTCCATTGATTATTTGTTACGAAGATGGGAATGGTGCGGTGCGCCGCCAAAAGACGTGCCGTTGAAACGTTAGCTAGATTTTATGCGGACGAAGCCATGGGCACAAAGCTGGTCGTTTATAAAGCGGAAACTCAACGTTATGGATAGTGAAATGCTGGGGAATCTGTGAAGGCTTGATTCTTCACAATATAAATGAAAATATTGGTTATTTAATGTGCCAAAATCGAGAAGTACACTACACTGTTCTGAAATTGTTACTTGTATTTATATTTAATTAATATTAAACTAACATACAAGGTGTAAAAAGACCCTTCGCGAAGCCTTCAACCAAGCATTTTGCTGAGAAACGTTTTTTTTTTGTTTTGGTGAAACATTTTGGTTTACAAAATATTGTGCTGATGGATGCAATAGTAAATGGGTCATGGGGGCATTTCAAGTAAAAATTCAATTTTCAAAACTAGCACTTTTTTTAAAAGATCGCAATGACGGGGAGAATAAGTGCCTTTCGGCGTCGTGAAGGTTTTATTTAATTACACCAATTATAATAAAGGAATACCGTTGTTTTGTCAAGGCGTAAAAACCGCACGAAGCAGGGGTAGGTCGCTAGATTTTTTTCATATTTTTTTCTTTCCTTTATGTTAGGTATTGAAGTAAGATTCTTTGTCTAGTAATTTACACATTAAAATTGCAGTAGTTCACACATACGACCTGTTAAAGCAATAATCAAAGTGCCAACTTATATTAAAAACATACTGAAAAGTATACCTTAATAAAAGTTAACGGCAATTAGTATTCTTGATTCGTCCTCTTGTAATGGAGAGCCGGTGAGGGCCTATCTGGAGCTGCGGGTATTGATTATTGCGTAAAGTACTATTTTATTGTGTTGCATTTTATGGGAGCGTCACTCGTCTATACCATAAACATGAGAATTTACTTCAAATAATGTATTTACAATCGTTGTACTGCTGATATAAGTTGTAGTAAGGAATCTTATTTTAAGTAGGCAAAGTCCTAGAAACTGTACTGTCTGCGTAAAACTATATTTTGGCCGTGACTATTCGTACATTGTCATTTTTGACCAAAAAACACATTTAAACCAATATAATATGGGTGCAAAACAATTCGCAAAAACTCGCAATATTTTAAGTCGCTATAAAAAAAAAAACGTACTTACGTGAAATGTAAAAAAAACTTGTTATTGATGGCTGTTTGTGTTTATCCGTCACCTTGAACAACTGTCTCGCAGTTTCGATCTGCCACCCCTATAATATCTATGCCTTTGATTAATTTCGCTACGATTCTGTGGGTTTGATGAATAGATATCTGATTCTCTTACAAATTAAGGAAGGTAGATTATGACCGAACTTTGAGTACTCAATCAAATGGTTGTACGAACGAGAGTATAAATAATAACCTACACGGTTATAATTTATACTGTAGTTCGTCATTAGGAGAAAATAAAACTCGGTTAAAAGAACATAATTCAAAATCACACAGAAGAAGGGGCAATTTATATGGACCCAAGTCTGTAGCACTTTCAAACCTATCCTTAAGTGAAGGTTCATTCAATAATAACATTTTATTAGAAGACGCTAATCAATTGAATAAACAAGATTACAGCACTTCTAAAATACCAATTACTACCACTTTTATTAAAGGTTCTGAGCTCATAAGAAGAAAATAATTAAATACCGAGTGACAGTAATGATTCGGTGCTCGGTGCTTGATGCTGGCAAGTCAGTGCTATTGAACATTGAGGAGTGCTTCATGTGAAGGTGATCTTGGATTATTTATTTTTGTAGTTTTTGTATTACTAGAGGTCATAACTATTACGTAGGAATACATACATAAAACAAAATGATTCTTACCAAATTGCGAAAGTTGGACACAATTAAATTAACGCATTACTAATAATAATTTCAGTGACTGAACTGCTGTAATTTTTTAAATTTATTAGTTAGCGTCATGTTGTAACGGAATAAAATGTTAGGATCGATCAGATCTTCATTTTGAGGTTTGAAAGTGCTACACTGGCCCATTCTGCCCCATCTTCTTTCTCTTGTAAGAAAATCATGTGTCTTATAAGCCTTTATTATTTGCTTGCTTGGATAACTATTATAATATAACTTTCGAATGGTAGTCAACTTGAATTCAGCATTTGCTTAGAATATTAAAAGCCTTTTAAGTCAACCAAGCGATAGCATTTTAATGTACCTTCTATTACCGGCGTACGTGTCCAACAACGCTTT
This sequence comes from Cerastis leucographa, assembly GCA_963082945.1. NCBI lineage: Eukaryota > Metazoa > Arthropoda > Insecta > Lepidoptera > Noctuidae > Cerastis > Cerastis leucographa. Next base: position 12,253,587 of record OY720378.1, read on the forward strand.
ATTTTTTTCTTAAAAATAGCTTGACGTTGACCTGAAGCAATTTTTAAACCCCGACCAAAAAAGAGGGGTGTTATAAGCTTGACGTGTGTACCTGTGTGTCTGTCTGTGGCATCGTAACTGAATGAACCGATTTTGATGAAATTGGTTTCGTTTGAAAGGTATTTTAATCGAGAGTGTTCTTAACTATGTTTCAAGAAAATCTGCTCAGCCGTTTAAAGGTCATCACCTCTTTTCCAGTTGAAGGGAAATAAATAACTTAAGTTACTTGTCACCATGGGCATCGCCGGGGGGGGGGAGGGGCTGCACCCCCCTCCCGTACCGTAAAAGATCAGGTTTTTTTAAATTTTATAACTCCTTGTTTTCGTTAATTAGCGAGAAAAAGCGCAACACCGTGAAAAGTGGAAGAAATGGGAGCCTGCCGTTTTGCCGAAAAGATTTTGTCAAAATTTCACTACCCAAACAAATTTTAGCAACATTTTTTTATACCAATGCAATGTTTGGAATGATTTTAGTACGCACTTTTTCATTTGGTCAAGTTTTTACTTGGCAGAATATTACTAAAGATAATTTCATTATGGCATTCAGTGTTTAATTAAATGATTTATTACAGCAAACATTCTTTAGACAATAATCGTTAGGTCAAAACATTTGATAAGACAAAAAATATAAAGGCAAAAATAAGATTGAATTTGTCTGTAACAATGGTTACTAGGTTATTTATGGACCTTAATGAAAAAAAGTTAGGTTAGGTTACAGGGAGCCGGACGCCATGTGTCACCACTGTCGCACGAGCCGAGCGAGTACCAGAAAAGACCAGAAAAATATGGAAAAAAGAGATTATTTTTAGCAGGCTATCGAGAACCGAACTTGTTAGACGGGGTTAATTAGCAAAAGAAAAATGGTTAGGTCAGAACTGTGACCTCCTACGCCAGAAACGACTAGATTATATAGAAAGAAATATGGAAAACAGTGATAGTGTTTTGCATGACTAACCCACATTGAGCGTCATTTATGATTTACCATCTACCCACTTAACAGTACACATTGTAATTTGATTTGTATATTCTGTGCAACTAACAAATAGATGCATTTTTTTGGTCTTTAACTAAGCAATTGACTGAATAGAAATGGTAAATTGAAAACTGGCGATACTAAATATTTGCCTTTTTTTATTTTGCGTTAAATGTGTTATTACAACTGAAATATTTGACTAAATGAAAATTGGTAAAAGTACTAGTTGGTTATTGTTTAAACGTTCACTTGCCAAACATTAGGTTTGCGTTATAATTATTCTTGAAAAGATTTTTTGCTAAGTAATAATTTGGCAAATGAAATTATGCGGAAAATTGTTTGGGAAGTGATAATTTGTCAATTTCTTTTCGATGAAACATAGGTACAACAATGCGGACTTTAATTTAATTATTAATATCAAAACTTTTGTTAAGTTTATTTAGTATACGCTACTGTATTTAAATGTTCACAGGTTGTTTAAGCTGCTTAAAATTGACAGCGTCCTATTGATCTTTTAAGTTGATTTATTTGGTGCATGTGACCTGATACTGCAGCCATGATCTTCTTCGCAATAACAATTACCTACCTATATAAATAATACACAGTTAATTCTTAAGTGCGTCTTATATTAAATAGGTCCTATTAATACAATTAACATGTCAATTAAACTCAATACCATAACTTCAAAGCTGTCCGAAGGTAGTGCAGATGCAGTGCAATTAATTTGCTGACGTACTCGATCAACATCGATATAGCTGGATCCTGGATCTACATGCATCATAAATCTAACGTATTGGAAGTCTAACAGCTGTTATTCGATACCACAGTTTAATGCTTTGCTGATGGGTGTTCGTATTGGATACCTTTTGGGGATGTCCAATACAATCTACTCCTCTATCTGTCGGGGCCCGTTAACGAACTTTACGTGTGCATTAAATAGCACCACACAGCCATTTTCAGGGCCTTTGAGCGAGCGTCACATGCTCTTAATCAAATATCAAACTACACACTAGTTTGAAACGTCGTAATTGGCTAGGGCTACCTTCTAGGTAAAGTAGATAATAGTCATCATCTGCCTTGCCTTTGCCCAACTTTGGGGTCTGCCTCTAGTTTATCCGTATGCAGCTGAATACCAAATATTTTACATGGAGCGACGGCCCATCTGACCTCCACAAACCAGTTAGGCCTGGGTAATACGAAAGCTCTTGGTAAGATTGGTTGTCCGACTTTCGGGCCATTGGCTATCTGTAACGTCTGCCAAAGATCAACTAATTACAGTAGATACCAACTGCTTGACGTGCCATTTTAAATCTTTAATGTGAATGTGATGCTTGTCATACCAATTAAAAAAAGGGAGCTGTAGGCGTTAATGTTGATTAAAACAAAAAAATAAACATAAATTAAAATAAATATAACAAGTGGAACAAAACGGTACAAGTCTTGCGACAAACATTTAAATCCTATCTATCTTAGGTGCATATGCACAATTGGAGTTACTTTTCATGGAACAACGTTTGTTCGAGTTAGTGCGCAATGTTTTACGCAGCGTTTTCGCATTTTACGAAGATGTCCAGTAGTCACAGTACATTATTTTTCTTTTTCAGCGTTTTCTACATGATGTAGATTAAAAGGCTGACACCGACAGGTTAACGATCTTTCATGGGGTACTGTTTGAAATGTTACAATAAAATACCTCCCCCCATTCTACAACTGAATGAAACGAAATTTAAATCTTGCATTAAACGCACACTATGTAGGCAAGCATATTATAAGTTGGGGGATTATATTGATGATAAAAATGCTTGGATCAATGCTAGTCCTGCTCCACAACCATAGGGGCAATCTGAATCATCTGAATTACAAAGTGAAGTTATTGTGAAAGCTGCAGAAGATTGTAAAAAAAAAAATGCATTGTATAGATTCAATCTCTTAGTATTTATAATTGCATAGCACATGTGTGAGTACTATGTACTGTAAAGCCACCATTTAATGAGTACCCACATCTGTCATTGACGCGAAATTACCCTGGTGGTTGAGTGAATGTCATGCTCACTTAAATGTCACGCTGATGGTGGCGGATGTGTCGGGTCATTTAGTTCCCTTGAAAATGGTTGAGTTGAATGATGGCTGATACATGCGTCATGTTCGTGAACAGGCGCTGTCAGTTGTGACTGGTCATCTCTTAGCTGCCACGGTTTATTTTTATTACTTTATTTTTGAATTACTGATTGAATCTTTTACTCTGGACGCTCTTAACTTGCCCGTATTTCTACATCGTTCTCACATATTTGTAATTCTTAACATGAATGATGTAACGAAGATTTTGTAACATATTTTGATTTAAAAGAGTGTTCATGGAGTTTCTTGCCCATTCTTCTCCATAGAGATCTACGCTTCGGAATGGGCAACTACAGTACTTTCACAAGTTATTATGCCTTGTGACTGGGACTGTAGCTTCCACCGCCATAATTGAGTCGGTCGATGGTTCGGCCAATTTACAGGGTTTTCCAAAAAGAGGAAATTGGCCACCAACATCTTGTGATTGAACGCCCTGCGACTTCTTCCTTTGGGGCCACGTGAAGGAAAAGGTCTACGCCAACAGCCCAGCGTCGATTCAAGACCTCAAACATGGAATTCGTGAGGCTATCGAGGACATAGGGCAGCCACTTTGCGATTTGGTTATGGAAAATTTCATGAAAAGGATATGGTCCTGTAAGCGTGGTCGTGGTAGTCATGTGCCTGATGTTATTATCCACTATTAACGGCATACCTTCCTCTTTATAATGAAATAAACATCCGATCATTTATATAAAAAATGGCATTTTTCTTTTAATATCAAAATAACACCTCTTATTGGAAAACCCGTTATAACCCTAAAAGAAAGCCTGGGTTGGAATTACGAGTACACAACCTAATCCCCCATCCCCATTCTATCATCGGATGAGCAGAGATACGGTGGAGTGTCACTGTAATTTGGTTGAAGTGCCACGAATCCGAACAAAGCGCTTTGCTTCTACGTTTACCTATTGTGCAAACCATTTGTCTGTGAATTCACTGCCGGCTTCTGTTTCCCGATTAATATAATCCAGATCTCTAGATCTATAGTTCGAGTGAAAGTGCAATCGTATTCTACGCTAGGCCGCGTTGCGTTGTCGCTTTACATCAGGCGAGTTCCGCAAAAGCAAGCCTATTTAGACACATTATGGACCATCATATATACCTACTAACTTCCTTCTTGCAGCATACCTCTGAGGCAGGCTGTCACTAGTGACAGCACCGATTGCAGCCTCACAAAGCAGAGGCTCTCCCAGTCTGGCTGGCATACTGACATGATGCAAATTGGTAAAGTAAAGTAGTTCGAAGGATTCATTCGTTTATGAGTAATTAGAAACGTATCAGTTATACGTCTAGAACTAGGTAGAATTCCAACGAATAGTTGTCAATGGTCCTTTCGAAAAAAAAAAGACATGAAACTTTCGAACCTAAATATTACGCCAAGTTATCGAGGTCCAAACTGTTAAAAATTAACTCTAGTATCATCTATTTCAAAGAATTTACAATGCACCCAATTACCAATCATTTTGTATAAAAAGAAAGCTCAAATATCCAGAAAGGCTTTTAGTCACATGCATCCTTAAGGTAATTCGGGTAGGATTACCCATCATACCAAACAACGTATGACGCGTAGACCACCTCTTTGATGGATGCAAATGGCTTAATCGCTTTTTTGTATATTGGAAAAAAATCCCAGCTTCCAAATCAAAATACATAATACAAGGTGTTGTTTTGCATTCTCATCAAAATTCAGGAGGTTGTCACAAAAGACATTATACAATACTTAGTTACTCATTAAAAACGCTGCTTTTACATTAAAATTTGTCAGTATTTAAGAATAACACCCTAAACGAGGTTTAGGAAATAAGAAATTATCGAAAAAACGTTTGAGATTGTTTGGATGTGAGAAAGCTCGGATCGCGTTTAAAACACGGGTGGTTCACACCTGCCGATTTCCGTAAATAAGACAAAAAGAAATTACCTGCCCATTTTATTATTGCTTCGGGTCTAAAATCCTTAGCAGTTACCTCCTTGAATTTGACGAAGATGCAAAACAACAGCTTGTATACACAGGATGCTAGCATGCCTCCCTAGGGAGGTATTCAAAGCTGGTAACAATTTAGTGCCCTCACAATGCGCTCGGGCACCAACATAACACTCGTGCATAAATAACTTACTTTGCGCTCGATGCAACAATTTTCTATTGCTTACTTGGTTTTGATTACACGAAGTAAAAGGTCACATATATTACAGTGCCCTCCAAAAGTTAGCAAGTCGCACTGAAATTTTTATTTTGAAATGTGACTAACTGAGCAGTAAACGTTTTTATGGCACAACTATCAATATAAGGGATTTCCCAACATTTTCTTTGTATTATTTGATAAGGTATTAGTGGCCCTACTCATGAATATCAGCTCATTTATTACTTGTTTTCGGGGTTTTTTACTTTATTCTGTAAAAAATATTGGCTCCGCGGCGTAAACATAACCATAGAAAAAAGAACAAAGTAGTGTTTTAACATTAAAACCTCAAAATAAATAATGTATTTTTTTGTAAATCAATGACAGTTTAAAACTCATTCACTTTTACGAATACAGACCTCGGCCTGAGCATTCATAAGTTACAAAAGTGCTTGATTTTGGAAGATTGGTAATAATTTAACACTACATGCAACCCCTTTACCACCAGTTATTAATTGACTACCAAACGAAGAGTTCCGATACCCCACAGAGCCTAGGGTTTGACGAGTGGAGTAAGGTTGGTCATAGGAACTCTTTATCTAAACAATGTAGGCTCGTGGGGCAAGAGCACTCATCTCTCTCACTCATATGCACCTGTTATCCTGCAAACCCGTATGTCATGAGTTTTTGAAGTGAAAACTTCTTTAGCGGTGTTGTGCACTTTCGTGATGGGTAAAAAATGTAAAACTCGTGTCAGACACGTGATCGTCAGATTACATTAGGTTACGAAGGAATTTGAACTTTATGACATCTGTCATTGAGTTTGGGTTTCAAAAACTGGAAAATTCGTAAGACGGATTGACATTAGGTTACGAAGGAATTTGAACTTTACGACATCAGTCATTGAGTTTGGGTTTCCAAAACTGGATAATTATCTTATGCACAAACAAAACCTTCGGTTTCTCCAAAGAGGTAAAATTCAGGATCATATCCTTTTCATGAAATTTTCCATAACCAAATCGCAAAGTGGCTGCCCTATGTCCTCGATAGCCACACGAATTCCATCTTTGAGGTCTTGAATCGACGCTGGGCTGTTGGCGTAGACCTTTTCTTTCACGTGGAAGTCGCAAGGTGGTAAATCACAAGATCTCGATGGCCAATTGTGATCACCTCTTCGAACGAGCAACAGACGGTGAATGGATTGCGCGATCGAGAAATGATTAATGATTATTTATGGACAGAATTGGATGGTATCGATCTGGACAACGTTTACTTTCAACAAGACGGCGCTACGTGCCACACAGGCCACGAAACCATTGATCTTTTACGGGAAAAGTTTCCGGACCGTGTTATCTCTCGAAGAGGTGATCACAATTGGCCACCGAGATCTTGTGATTTAACACTTTGCGACTTCTTCCTTTGGGGCCACGTGAAGGAAAAGGTCTACGCCAACAGCCCAGCGTCGATTCAAGACCTCAAACATGGAATTCGTGAGGCTATCGAGGACATAGGGCAGCCACTTTGCGATTTGGTTATGGAAAATTTCATGAAAAGGATATGGTCCTGTAAGCGTGGTCGTGGTAGTCATGTGCCTGATATTATTTTCCACTATTAACGGCATACCTTCCTCTTTATAATGAAATAAACATCCGATCATTTATATAAAAAATGGCATTTTTCTTTTAATATCAAAATAACACCTCTTATTGGAAAACCCTGTAGTTCTGAAGTTTTAAATTTTTAATGTAATATAAATTGTCATGTTTGTGTACGATAGCGCGCAATCATGGTAGTCATGTGCCTGATATTATTTTCCACTATTAACCGCATACCTTCCTCTTTATAATGAAATAAACATCCGATCATTTATATTAAAAAATGGCATTTTTCTTTGAATATCAAAATAACACCTCTTATTGGAAAACCCTGTTCGGTTCTGAAGTTTTAAATTTTTAATGTAATATAAATTGTCATGTTTGTGTACGATAGCGCGCAATAAATGCATATTGTATTTTACCACATAAATGATAACTTAGTACTTTTATACTGATAATTAAAGCAATTCGTGCAAAATTATTCCCTAACTATTCCAAATATCAAAAATGCACAACGTTAATATTCAATTTTTTACTTCTGCCGACACTATCGGAGTGCAACCCGTTTTATTTTAAATTAAAATTTGTATGGTTTGTATTCAATCAATACAATGTTACATGTCTATATTGTTAGTAATTAAGTATTTCTGTCATTGTTATTTTACTGTTTTAACTACTCACGTTCACCACTCATCGAAACATAACACTCACACATTATTTTCACTAAAATACTCTCGTGTCTTTCATTGTGTGCCTTCAATACAGCATATGTTGCAGCTTCTGATATTCTGGCAATTTGTCTCTGCTATACTATTGCTACTAAATCTGTTTCTACAAAGAATATGTTTGATATACAATAACCTAACAAAAACAGACTACGATGCTGCTATTAGAGATTTAAAACAGATTAACTGGGAAGAAAGGTTTTATAATGATGACCCAAATGCAATGACCTAGATCTTCTTGAATACCATTAGATATGTTCTTTCGAATCACACACAAACCATCAAGCAGCCTAGGCGACATTTGGATTATACGGTCTATGTAGATAGATGTCTGAGGAATCGCGATCAACTTGACCAAAAACTAAGAAAGGAACCGGAAACCTAAACCCTTATTATAATTTACAAGAGCTACTGATATAAATGTAATAATCTACTGAAAAGCCTTAAAACAAATATTTTAAGTCTTTTCGTTCGCTAGGTTTAATCTAAAAAAACGATGGAAATAGGTAAAAGATATGTGCAATTTAAACAACTACCTAAAATGCCATCAGAGCTTCTTTCCGCTAATTCAAAACCTCAAGAAGCGTTAAACGACATAAATAGGTAATTTATCAATGTCGGTAGTAATTTGGGAAACTCCATTCTGTCCAGGACCCTCACAAATGAGATAGATCTGAGCAGGCGGTGTAGACTGATGACTGATACGGGGTTGCCAGCTTAATTCGGTTGCTAGCTTATTTAAACGAATGAACATGTATTCAAGACTAGGACGTGCATACAGCTCAGGAAACATTGTGGGAAAAGAAGTGTTCTAAAACGCTATTTCCAATAATAGCTACTCTGTCATGTTACAAACCTACAGATGATACAGTTGACTGTGAAAAGATGAGATTAGTATCGGGGGTTGTAACTTGTAGTGTAACCACCTTACCATGCGAGAAGACCTCGCAGACAAAATCATGTTGATAACTATAGAATTGGTACAAAGAACACCAGTAGTTATGAAATTTCAACCAATAGACATGCATGGGTGTTTAACACTTGAAAATCCTGGTCTCTTAAGAGACGAGAATATGGTTGATGATTAAATGAATACTTACCGTTCCGCCGGTGTCGGGAGCAGGATCCAAGCTAACAGTGGTTAGCCCTAACCACCGTAGAAACAGGAACCTCAAAAAAAAGAAACGGCTAGAAAGGTAGTGACTGATTAAATGACGATTAATAGAAAAGCATGGAAGAAAAAGACATGCGGTGCCGACCCCAAATAAATTGGGATACGGGCTGGATTATGTACTAGCCTGATACAAAGGGAATATCACAAATAAGTGCAAAAATGTGTTTGAGCTTCTGAAAACCTAAGATTTCCGTTACAGTAGTGACGTCCAGAGACCGCAGCTTGTTGAAATGCTAGACCAACAAGTTCTATGATATTGTCAAACTACATCAGCCCCCCTAGCATGACCGTTCTATCTCTATTCTACCAAGAAACGACAAAAAATATTTCTTATACAACTTGACATTTCTTCTGACCGAGCATGGAGCGCCCCGTCGACTCGCGTTTCTACGAAGACATAGACATAGAAATTCTTTCCATAGCAACGGGGACGTATCTAGTGATGTTTATATTCCCTGAATCATACGATAATATTACGTTTAGTTAACAAAAAAAAGTTGTCAATTGCACGAATTTTCATTTTTCGCGGGCGGGATGGTGTTGCTGCATCCTGTATCTAGGCCTGGAAGGCGTATTTCTCGTATTTAGTTTTTAATCTGTGGCGGACTCAGATGACATATTGGATTGTTTACAAACAAATTAAACTATTTTTGATGAATGATTAAAATAATAGTAAAATATTAGCGACGGTAGGACACCGACATGTTTTTTAAAAATCACGAAAGCTCAAGAAACACAAATAATAGCTACAAAAAGAATCTTGTATAAGTCCGATGTGATGAAGACTATTTTGACATTTGTCAGAAGAAATGTTTCTACCCCCAAATATCAAAAGTAGAGAAAATATGGTCGTCATGCTCGACATTGCAGACTTATGTCGACTGAAGAATAGAAACATTTCTTTTCTGCATTCTTAATATCGCCATGCTTAGGACGATAGAAATATCTGTAATATTGTCGATTCTTCCGTACACATAGCCCGTTTCTACGGCGGTCATGCTAGACCGGCAGATCAAAATGTATAAAATTCATTAAGTAGATTGTTTGGATTTGTCTTCTCTTTTGTATCCAGACCAAGATGTTCAAACAATGTGTACCTTTATATGAGATGTTGAAAATGTAGACGTGGCAAGGCTATCTTCTTAGATTTTTTTACTCGTAAACGTAGTAATTTTTATGAAATCCACAAAGTCTACTTTGTCATTTCGCTCTGTAGTGTCGCATCTAGTCCGTTTCGTTGAAAAGTCCTTACCTACTTATACTCTTTTCCTTTACCTACACACTATATTTTGCATTAGGACAGTCCCTTTTTTGTACACTTGTGTACTATACCATTATTGATACCTACAAATCTTATCAATTATGTAAAAAAAAACAAAAGTCAAATCTTATTATTATTATCTTATCATGTGTAAAAATAACTAGATAACAATTTTTTTGTATTTGATTTAATATTTATAACATTTGATCCAAAAGCTTTTGACGGAACATTACAGTAAGTTGATATTTTAAGCTAAAGTTTAATTTACAGTTTTTTATTTACGGTAAGGCTTCTATTCAGACTATTTATTGCAAGAAATAATAACTTAATTCACAAGCCAAGTTTTGACCCAAAACGCAGACCGTAGTTTCTACCGGCGAATCTGTGTTTTACCATAACTTTGCAAACACAAGGTGCTTCAGAAAATTAATTTAATTCAGTTAAAACCTCCAGCTGAGGTAATTTCCATTAATTGTGGGCTTAATTCTTTAGCCAGAGTGAGGGAGAAGCACAGTCGACGACTATTAACTAATTAAGAAAACGTATTACACATGTTTTTCTTGACTATCCGCCGTTACTTTGGTCAACCGTGTCATATTGAAACACTGAATAAGTATACCGCTGGTTTTCTAAACTAAAATATACTGTAAAAAGAATTGTTATTTTTTTTGGAAAAAGTTTTACTTATTACATGATTATAATAATCTTACCCACAGGCTCTTGATAAGAGCCTGTTTATTTAGTGTATTGGGAAATGAAACATGATCAACATGGGAAATCTATTAAATTGTATGGGTTTGAATTGTTATTACCCCTTACATGTAAAACGGAAATTAACAACTATGCCTAATTAATTACTTTTTTGGTAATGTTATTAGTATTTGCACACTGGGAAAAGTTTATGTTTATTGCGTGTCAAGGTAAAGAATTCTATTCCCGATAGAAAGAAGAAATTTTAATATAAGCCCCCACCCTCTACACACATTTAATCAATTCTGTAAACATATAGCTTGAAGGAAGACATAGCTTCAACATAGAGCACTGAAATAGGTCCAGTAGAAACATTTGAAGTAACAGTTGTTCATGATCAGTAAGAAATCATATTTACTCATAAATCGTTTAAAACCATTCTGTAAGTATAGCTGTCGACTTGATGGGCACTTTAAGTATTTCTTATCCAGCTTAAGAATCTTTATGGCTATCTTTTTACTATCGCATGCTTTTATTGAAACGTTAAGAAGAAATTCGAAACTAATACTAATACAAGTCATTGTCCTTACCTCAGTGCGATAGTATCCGCAAATTTCACCTTAACACGAAATATTGAGTCACCAATGGAGTAATTTGTCAAATGATGAGTTAGTAATTAATTATGGGGCACATGTACGAATGGCGTGTGCGTGTATCGCGACGGGCGACCGGGCGGGCGGCGCGACTATCCCGGATGAAGGGCGGGAACAATCTGGCCGGCCGGCTCCGTCGTGTTGTGCCGCCGACGCTCAGCGGCACCGCCACGTTGCATGGCTCGCCTCCCTCATCCCCACGGCCACGTGATATCTTAACACGACTTCGGTGTGTATTGTCTTTGATTTTATCAATTTTGTATTAAGTTAAATGTCTTCTTTTATCTGGCCATTAACACCCGTATAAAATAATGATATTCATATTTGTAAGTGTTAAATTAATATTTATTTTGTTTAACATTTGTTTTTAACGTCAAAGCCTTGCTTGGCTTGGTCCTAAGCCAGATGTGCATCAGCTGGGTTAAGTGTAGGAGTTATAATAATATTAGATATCGGCAGCAGGCTATACAGGGTTATTTGTAAAACACCGGCGACCTCTAAATGTTAAGAAGATGAAAATCTGATGAACTAAAATATGACGAATTTTTAAAAGTCATAGAACAAAAGTTGTTCGTTATGTTGTTAATAAAATAGTCCTGAGAGGTTGCCGGTGTTTTACAAATAACCCTGTATTGTTGAAGAACAGTAGATTGTATCATAAGGGAGCAAAATAATATTTTTACGGCGAGGGCGCTTTTTGGAATCCAGAGCGAAGTGAGGGATTCTAGAGTAGAAATTCTTTAGTAGAATCCTGAACGTAGCGAGGGATTCAAAGTACGTCGCCCGAGTTAAAAATATATTTTCGCCCGAGTGATAGCACTCTACTTTTCATCACCCACTATGAGAAAACACGCGCCTCGTATTCTATTGTAATATTATTATTTAAAAAAACATAGATACAACTAAATTGAAATTAAATGGAATCTAATAATAAAACAACTAATAGTACATTATGGTACTAGTGTGTAATGTTGGTGATTACCGCTGAGGCGCCATTGAGACCCGAGCCGTCAGGTGAGGGTCTTAAGAGAGCCGAGGACAGTAATCACCAATACACACGTGTATCATACGACGTTTTTCAACACACTTGTGAATAAAATAACTATAAAAACTCATTTTATTTAGTAGATAATAGATATTTTTCCTTGGAGTTTTCAGGTAGTAAACTTTCCATAACGTTAAGGGCTTCACATATCGGGTTTATATCGGGCGATGTACAACATAAATCATTTTCTTCGTAACTAGTACCTAATTGTAGACATTTTAATTAATAAATAACTATAATTTCAACAGTGAAAACGAGTTTTGAAAAATGATTGGCTATGGTGGGAAAAATTGATCAGTTTTCCTATGCGCGCGCATTGCGATCAGCCACAAACTAAAGGGATGAGGTTTTTTTTTTTATTTTCCGCGCATAAAGTTTGCGCTTATTCTGCCACGTACAAAATGGGGAATTTAAAGTTTTCTTTTATTACAGAGAAAACAAAAGTTATATTTGAGTGAAAGTTTTATTTATTAAACACGAACGAGTTAAAATTATCTATATAAATAAGAAGTTGCATGAAATAAGCAAGCAATAGATTGAACACGATCTTTTTTTTGAATAAAAACTTTTTTAAGAACAAATCACCTCAACCAATAAAATTAAAAAAAAAAAAAACTACAACTCACTAGTGAGTTATAGCAATGAAAAAGTCATAGTTTGATTATGGGTGTCATTCTGTGCCTAATTGCGGTGACCATAAAGACACTTTATGAGCAAGTGTGTTGAAAAAACTTATATTAATTAACCTTTTGTGACATTTTCGCAATTATGAAAATTTATTTTTATTCAGCTGGCGGCGCGGCTATGGGCCGTCGTACCAGCTAGTCTTTATTCAAACAATATTTGCGTTCGATTTCTTTGGCGCTGAACACTAAGATGTTCCAAATTCAAAAAGTGCGCGGCAATTATCTTTGCTGCGCACTTTTTGAAATAAAGAGGAATAAAAACTCATTACTGCCCGCTAAAAGTTCTTTATAGAAAACTCTACCTTTGGGTGCATTTAAAGGCGAACCAAGTCGTCCTTTTCGAATAGATGGGATGAAAACTATATTTTTGACTGGTGGAAGTTGTCAGACTTGCATTGGAAAAAGAACCCCACAGCAAATGTTAAAAAGAAGCCATTCGGACGATTTGGCTGTATTTTAGTGCAACATAATATCCTGTACCATGCTGATTGAAAGTATGGGCGCTCCTATACGTTTGTATACCGTCTGAAGGGGTGGAGATGTATTATATATAGACATCGCATAGAAGACGAAGTCATCCAGCTGTTTTATCTCGATTCGGAAATAATGCGAATAGACAATGCTTCAAAAAATATTCGTTGTAAGCGTCGGTCAAGTGAATTTATATTATTATGGAATTATTTTAACGGCACGGTTGGCGCAGTGATTGAGCAATATACTGCTGCGCTGCGTGTCCCGGGTTCGATCCCCACACGGTACAAATATTTGTATGACCTACAGATTGTTGTTCCGGGTCTGACTGTTTGTGTATGTGAGTTTGAATGTTTGTAAACGCACCCACGATACAGGAGAAATTCCTGGTGTGGGGCAATGTTCTAAAAAAAAAAACAAACATTCAGTAGGGGTCTGTGCTTTATGACGGACTAAGGAGTGCCTTCTATAAGGACTTTCAAGTCCATTGGTCAAGTCAGATATTCGTTTTTTTTTTTGTCTAATTACGAAATTTGCCAAATACGCTATTGGTCAAGTCCGAAAAATTACGCGTAAGGTACGCTTATTCGGCAATAATACAGGGTGTAACGGAAAGGGTATATAAATCCTTAAGGGTGTACTACAGACCATCAAACTGAACATGTTTCTCATCATAAAACATGTTTTTCAGCAAAAAAAAAATATCTGCTGCCCCATAGAAAATTACAATACCTATTCGACCCAAATGTATAGGCAGCAGATTTTTTTTTTTGCTGCAAAAATTTTTTTATGTTGAGAAATATGTTCAGTTTGATGGTCTGTAGCACACCCTTAAGGATGTATATACCCTTAATAATAATAACTTAGATGCCTCTCTGCTCATCTTGTCCACCCCGGTATTCAATATGCCACCATGGTTTCGTCTTATTTTTTAACAATTATCTGTCAATAGTTTTGAAATACTTACCTAAGTTGTGTTATTGTGCAAGTACACACGCTGGTTAAGCCAGTCGAAACTGACCTCGCATTATATTAGTGATTAGGCTTTTTGTACAAGAGTTCAGCTAAGATTTTTTCATCCCATCTATTCGAAAAGGACGACTTGGTTCGCCTTCAAGTGCACCCAAAGGTAGTGTTTTCTATAAGGAACTTTTAGCGGGCAGTAATGAGTTTTTATTCCTCTTAATTTCAAAAAGTGGCACAAAAGTGGTTCAAAAGGCGCACTTTTTGAATTTGGAACTTCTTAGTGTTCAGCGCCAAAGAAATCGAACGCAAATATTGTTTGAATAAAGACTGGCTGGTACGACGGCCCATAGCTGCGCCGCCGCGCTGAATAACAATAAATTTTCATAATTGCGAAAACGTCTCAAGTGTTAATATAAGTTTTTTGTTGTTTTATTATTAGATACCATTTAATTTCAATTTAGTTGTATCTATTTTTTATTAAATAATAATATTTACAATAGAATACGAGGCGCCTGTTTTCTCATAGTGGGTGATGAAAAGCAGAGTGTATCACTCGGGCGAAAATATATTTTTGGCTCGGGCGACGTACTTTGAATCCCTCGCTACGTTCAGGATTCTACTAAAGAATCCCTCGCTACGCTCGGGATTCTACTCTAGAATCCCTCACTTCGCTCTGGATTCAAAAAAGCGCCCTCGCCGTAAAAATATTATTTTGCTCCCTTATGATACAATCTACTATTAAGTATTAATTTCGTAAAATAATAAACTTGAATATGAATGTTGGAAGAGGAAAAAGGAGTAAATGATAGCTTGACGGATGACAGAGGAGAATGTAAGAAAAAAACGTGTTGCATCCAACCCCATGACACTTGAGACTAAATATAGTGCTCGAACAGAAGTAGTAGTATCTACCACCACCATTGTACCGGTATACACCACAGTGACAGGAATTGTGTGTGCCCAATTAAATTGGCAAGTACTACCTCCAAAGTGAAGTTCTCAAAGGCTCGTGCTCGTGGGCGGCGGCGGCTAAATGTTTGTGAGTGGTTTGTAGCGTGCTTTTGCGCTGCAATCGGCAGCTACATACATACCTCTCAAAGTACCTATGCCTTTGACTAGTCCGCGCGCCGCCGCATGCCGCGGCATTTGACCATTACCTATAGGTATATCTCGCTCACCGATGTTCGCGAAGGGAGTAGAATGTGTAATATAGTGAGTCAGTTTAGTGTTCAGAACTTCAGACTCTTGCCCATAAATTCATTTGTTTTGTTCTAACTTGCGTAGTGCCATGCCAGAATTCCGTTACTTTATTATTATAAGCGCATTGGTCCTCTGAATGGGTAACCATTCAGAGGACGAATGCGCTTATAATAATAACTAGTTTTCACTTATTACTACCTCTATTAGTTCAAAAATGATAAATGGTATACCATAACAAAGAAATTTTCGTGTCACGATGGGTCTGTCTGTCAGTCAACTTGCTCGGCTCGTTAAAATTCGGTAACAAATGTGAATGTGAGAGTAGTGACCCAGGCACATATTTATGGATAGTTTTTAGGAATGGATGCAGCATCACTTTCCTACCCGGAAAGATTACACATACAGGCAGACAATTAAGTACTTGAAATGCGTTTTGCCTCAACGGCATCCTCAGATTGTCGAGAGAAACTCGTGTTGAGTGTAGTACCTTACATACTATATAAAATACATATCTATGAAATGTTTAAAAAACTGTTGTGCTATAAAATTAATTTAATATTTTTTAATCTGGCTGTAGCTACTTAATAAAAATAATATGTCAGCTGACAATCAGCTCTAAACTGATTGATGTTTTTGATGAGTTATGCCCGACTCGTCACTGTTCCGATTCGTCACCAAGTTCCTTTTCATACGAGATATCCTGGCTCGTCATGATAAGAAAACAAATGAATTTTACTTACATATCGACGTTTCAGACTCGTCATCTGTATTTTGCGTGTCAAAAAGTACAGTAAGTAAGAAAAACATAACATTGCATGTGTTTTAAATCAAATTATTTACTAAAAAAAAACCTTTCAACAAAGTTATTATCTTCAATATTAATAAAAAAGAAAAGTTTTCGTTGGTAAGCGTCAGTATAGAAAATGTCTAATGCGTGTAAAACATCCTAGTATGTCATAACGAAGCTCGTCGATGACGAATCAGAACTATGAAAACACATATTTGATAGAGTTGTGAATCGTAAACTTTTGTTTTTCTATGCGGAAACACATTATTAACATGCGACGCGACGCAACGTGTCGACACCTGATACGCACTGTGCACATTACCAACACGCGACGCCACGACATACTAGCAATTTCTGAATACCAGCAGTGGAAGTGTATGGTTATGTACTATGGATTTAATAAATAACGAGTCAGATGAAGATTTTGAAGAAGATTTGATGCAAATTATGGGTACATATATGATAAAGGACTCAAGAAAAAGAGAATAACTAGGCTTTTCTCATATTACGATATAGCTAAATTCATGTCATATAGAACAGGATATCGTTTTCGTCAGTCATTTCGCTAAATAAATGCAAAAAATAATATTAAATAGGCATAAATTCCGTTTCATAGTTTGAAGAATAGGGGATGTCAAAGAATGCATGTATGTTCTGTGACAGTTCTCGAACGACTGACGCGTGGCGTTGGGTGTTTCCTAGAAACATACTGCGGCCGCCGCGTCGGATGGCGTGTTTACCCCCACCATGGGCAACACACCCTGGCACGTCTGGATCGGGTGGCGTGTGCGCGCATGGCGTCGCGTCGGATGTTCATAGTGTGATTCTGGTCATAAGAAAACAATACATTTGATTCGACTCAACACGCATCACGTTTCATCGGGTGGCGTCGCGTGTTAATAATGTGTTTCCGCCGTAACTCTTTTTGATTTCGTTTTCATTTGTTTTCGCTTGTCCCACCAACTTTGATCCACGCGCTATTTTTTAGATAAAACACGTCTACGAAAGGAGACCATTTTTTTTCGGCCCGAGCAAAAAGACATTTATAACAAAATATTACAACGAGTTGAGATTGGCGAAGGCGGTTTTTCTTGACGCCCCGGGCGGTACAGGTAAAACATTTTGCTTAATTGTCTCATAGCAAAAATTCGTAAGGACCGTAATGTAGCATTAGCGGTGGCTTCCTCTGGGATCGCTGCAGCATTGCTGAGCGGTGGACGGACGGCACATTCAGTTTTTAAATTACCTCTTAATCTGGCAAGCGAAGAAACTCCAACGTGCAACATCAGTAAGAGCAGTGCCCGCGGCGCCCTGTTGCAACAATGTAAGCTGATCGTGTGGGACGAGTGCACTATGTCATACAAACGCGCCATTGAGGCGCTTGATCGCTGTCTACAAGACATTCAAAGCAATCAAAAGTTGATGGGTGGTGTGGTAGTGTTATTGGCAGAAGATTTTAGACAGACTTTACCCTTTATCGAGAGAGGCACTTCAGCAGATGAAATTAACGCATGTCTAAAAGCGTCAAATTTGTGGTCTAAAGTTGAAAAGCTTTATCTTACCACTAACATGCGAGTCCAGTTATTCAGTGATGTCGAATCAGGAGCTAATAAATGCTCAAAAACTGCTAGAAATTGGTGAAGACAACCAAGACACCGACCAAGAAGGTATGGTTCTTTTCACACAGCAAATTTGTCATGCTGTGGAGTCAGAAGACGAACTTATTGAACAAGTTTTTCCGGATCTGCAAGAATATATTCTTGACGATAATTGGTTGTGTGAAAAAAATGAATTTCCTGCTCATGCACGACAATGCCCGGTAACACACGGCGAGAACGGTAGCAGCTTGGTTACATACACACAATGTTAGGGCCTTAGACTGGCCTGCTCAATCGCCAGATCTAAATCCCATTGAGCATGCGTGGGATATGCTGCAAAGAAGAGCTCTGAAGGAAGTTCCTGAAAATCTGGCTACAGAAGATCAACTTATTGCGCACCTCAGAAGGACATGGGACAATATTCCGCAGCAAGACATTGATAACCTTGTTCTGGGCATGCCGAATCGTTGCCGATGTGTTATGAACATCATGAGCGCTTTCTCAGACTACTAACTTCAAGTTTATAAACACAAATTAAATGATTTTTCTATTTTTTTCAGTTTTTACTCATAAATTAAAAGTTAATTCATATACGGTTTCCGTCTATGCTTCATTTTTTTCCATAAAATCCTGAAATTTTAATCGAAGTACCTTAACCATTATTAAAAAATGGTAGAATATTAAATAACGTATCTTTTAAATATAGTCCGTATTTATGCAAAATGGAACCACACAGCAAACACACACTTTTGAGATATCAAAGGGTTTACAAAAACATGTGCAGCTCTGTTAAATGAAGTAAAATTACTATTTCTTTTATTTAAATATGTTGATAAATTACTAAATTTAGTATGTGTATATAATTTTTTGTTGATTACTGGTATACTTTCAAAATAATTAAGAAATCGTGCATGTGGTTCCTTTAAACATTAAGTAATTAATAGGTTTTCTCATATACAAAAAAGAACCACAATCTAGGGATTTGTTGATATAAGTGAAACAATGTGATTTATAATCGGGATAAAGCTTTAATTTATCAAAAATACACGTTTATTCGACGTTATCATCAAATTGGATTTCGAAATCCACCGTGTCTAGTCCATCTATGTCGTCTTCTATAGTATTATCACAGTCGAGACCATTATAAAAACTTTGTGCATCTTGTGGTATGAGATGTAATATGGATTGAATATCGGCTAGTTTCGCGGGTGATACTGGCTTCCCTGACGGCCACAAGGGAACTAAATGTCCCATTAAGATTAAAGCTGGTCTGCCACGAACAGGTGCTCTCCCTATATTAACTTCTACAGCATTACCAAAGAAGTCTGTTTTAAAATAAATTGAGTTTGGTGAGTCTCTTTCTATGTGTATTTCCCGAGTTTGTAGCCAATTAATACATTCTTTGTTAATACCACGTTTTCTATAAATAATCATTTTTTCAACCTTAGAAGTTCCCAGAAAATCTGATTTTGCCATTACTGTCACTTTAAGAGGGTTCTTTTTCTTGCAATCTTTCATAACTTGTACATAATCATCAGGAGTGTATAATCTCGGATATTTTTTCATTGCAGATTCAATGTGGGAAAAATCTCTGTCATTGGGTAGGTAACTGTGTCCGGGAATCAAAAACTTTTGTTTTTTTTTTCAAAGTGGGATGACAATACAAAAATGCTTTTAACATCAAAACTATCTTTATGTTACGATTTTGTCCGCCACACGAATCGCTCCATAAAATTAGTTCCTCGACATCTTCAGAAATATGCTCGCCTAACTATTTTAATAGACAAGAGCCGACTTCCTGAGCACCCTTCCCAGCCATTCCTTCTATCCAAACAAAACACCCACTTGTGTTGGTTTTTGCCGAATAAATACCCATATTATACAGCCAAAGCTGTCGTTTATAGTAAATAATTCCAGTAGGTATCTTAGGCATTGGAAGCGTTTTTTGTAGATCAAACGTGAGACATTCTATTTCCTTACATTGAGTAGCCAGAACAAAATCAGCCTTCATTTTATGCCGCGCCTGTTCCCATTTTCGGCAATGTGCTTCGCGTTCTGTATCTATGGCTGTTTTTTCCTCAGCAGTTTTGCAATGAGTTAATTTCGCTTGTAATGTGTCACACTTGTTACACGTGTCTTTTTAAGAGGCGTTTAAGATTAAAATATGTGTAAAATAACTTTGTGTACATAGCCTTACTAACCTTTTCAGCTTCTCCTACATGTTCACAATATAAATCGTACATCTTGTCTAAAGTCATGTCTGGCGTTTGACGTTTTACTTTGAAACTGAGTTATTGCACTTTGAGGCATACCATCAATGAAATAAAGTAAATATTTCGTTGTTTAAAACGAGAAATATGAAATCAATCATGTCATTTTTGTACCTTTGAGCGATCATAAGTTTCAAAACAATAAGCATAATGGAATCACATGCTAGTGGTTCTACTGTTTAACAATATTTATTTATACATGATAGAACCGAATGTTTGTGGTTCCCTTTTGCAAAACAATATTAGCAACTAAATAATAAGAATTTATTTTACGCATAACGATACCACAGAAATTTGGTTCTATTTTGTGTATAAAAAATAATCGTTAATAATAGAAATATGTGTAATGTATAATGGTACCAAGTATGCGTGGATCTTTTTTGCATAAAATTACATGATAGTACTATCGTTTATTTGTTTGATCAATAGAGTCATGTTGTGCCGTGGTTCCGTTTTGCTTTACAAGTAACGTTTGTTATTGCTGTTGGTTCTGTTCTGCTTTTAATATACTTTGTTTCCAAGGGGAAAATCAGGTGGTTCTTTTTTGTATAAGAATTTTAGACCACTTTTACATTAGTATTCTTCAAAAAAAGTAAAAAATGAAATTTGTCGAGTGGTTCCATTTTGCATAAATACGGACATTTGACATTATGTCATATAAATAATTAACACATTGATAGTAATTCGCTTTTTTTTAAATATCCCTAGACCGTGTTGATGTGTGTATATTTATTTATTATATGATAACATTGTTGTTGCTTAACTTCACAGGGTGATAATGTTGTAAAATCAGTCAAGCACATAAATACATGTCAACCCTATGAGAACCAAAATGAAATAGCTATTTCGATAAACAAAATACATGAAGTAGCTAGTACTTCTGCGGGGCCAATGACAAAAATTTACAAGGAAAATATAAGACCTTTAAAAGAAAAAGGGTTAAAAGTACCACAATTCGATAGCGTAAAGTGCAGCCTTTACAATGCACGAAAATGGAAACTAAAAGTCAGCAAGATCGTTTTCAAACGCATTGAAGAAGTACCCACTACATTTGAGAAATTTCTCATTGCTGACTATCAATATGAGCATACTAGACTATTAGTATTTTGTTCTGAAGAAGCAAAGCAATTATTAAAAAGTGTGAAAGAATATTTTATAGATGCGACTTTTAAGAGTTCTCCACCACTCGTTACCCGTGGTCCCGGTCGGTTGACCCATTACCGGGTCCATGGGTAATTTTAATTACCCGTGGTTCCATGGCATTAGGGATTGTTTCCTGTACTTCTGAATATATCGATAAAAAATACAAATCCATAATAACAGCATTCCACGACCATTTCCTCAATTACTTTCCATCCTCGGCGACTTAGGGAGCACGTCTCAAACAACTTCAGTAATACCGCTAATACATGTGCTTATGAGCGACAAAAAAGAGTCGACATATGCTGCATTGTTTGACATCCTGAAAACTAAATTTCCCGATTGGTGTCCCACTGTATTCCACGCAGATTTTGAGATTGCCGTAGCAAATGCCTTAAGATGTTTTTTTCCACATATATCAGTAAAAAAGTGTTACTATCATTATTGTCAGAGCTTATGGCGAAAAGCAAAATCAATTGGTTTGAAAAGCAAGCTACATAAAAGAATTGTGGGACTATGTACGGCATTGCCGCTGACTCCATTAGAACTTGTTAAAAACGGATAGGAGTACATAAAAACAGAATCTAATGAATTTAGCGGAGAAAAGATGAAACAGTTCATAGCATACATGGCCCGACAATGGCTAAATGATGAACAATATATCGCCGACTGGAATATAGTTGGTCAAAGGCACAGAACCAACAACGCTTGTGAAAGTTGGCACTCCCAAACAAATAAAAACTACGTAACACTACTAAAATTATTATCAGTATTATACAATGAAAAATAAATTAATATCGAAAAAAGAAGAAGGGGCGACCAAACTGATAAAGATAATTTTATCATTTCCTGCCAATTAAAACTTTTAAATGGTGAAATTGCATTAGGACATTTTCTTGAAACGTTGCGTTAAAAACGTAATTTGAAAGGTTTGTATTTAAGGGCTTAAGAGTTGTCAAATCAGGTTTTTCAACTCGATATTCTGAAAAAGTTACTAGGTTTTTCTACATGAAAAAATATCACTTATAAAGGGATTCATGATTATTATTTTGTCTTGTCAGAACTTTATTTTATCAGCTACATTTTGAATAAAAAAATGTCTATCAAACGTCTATTAGCCCGCAAATTCTCGATACCAAGAAATGTGTTTTAATCGATTCTTACACTCAAAGATAGGAAATTCAAAAAGATGAGAATTCTCTTGGTAACTTTTGTTAAGTTCGTCTTTTTATTAATAATTTGTATTATTCTAAATACATACGCAAGCAAAAGCTCGGGCCGAGTACGAGTCAGTGTCATTTTAGTCTGCTGCGGCACCACGTGACGGGCAGACCACGCGCGCTTTGACAAATAAAATAAAATACACTTTTTACTTCTTTTGAATTAAAAACAGTGTAATATTGGATCGTTGTAGATTTATATATATTTTTTACATATTTTGCGCTTTGGTTCCAATGTTATCGTGACTTTTGTGTTTAATAATATTGTCTCGTTGTCATTGACTAAGCAATTTATCTGTGCAAAAGAGCCCGAGCACCTGATTCACGTAGGTTAGGTACGTTACGGAACTTAATATTTAGTTGATGGTCGGTATTATTATTGTTTGCAATTTAAATGTTATGATTTTAATTTAAAAATGTACAAGGAGTTATTAGTAAAGTAGTTATAAAACAATGTTTTATTGTGTTTTATTTTCTAAACTATTAATTTACAAGAATAATTAGCTAGGAAGGTATTCGTATTCGTCGAATGGTAAAATTATTATTCTGATTCAGATTCATATTCGCAAAAGTAGTATTCAATATTGAGAGTGGCGGTGGCCCAGTGGTTGCAGTCCTGACTTACGAGCAGTAAGTCGTAGGTTCGAACCCAGGCAGGCCGCATTACTTTGTGTAATTTATTTCATCACCGCTGCTCTCAAAACGGTGAAGGAAAACATCAAGAGGAAACCGGCATGTCCTAGAACAAAAAAATCGAAGACATGTGACATCTACCAACCCGCACTGGGCCCGCGTGGTGGATTAAAAGCCCACTCCCTCTCATTGAGAGGAGGCCTGCCTCCCAGCAGTGGGAACATTATAGGCTGATGATGATGATGATGAGTATTCATTGCAGCATTAACCAACATCTAACAATTGCTACGGGTGTATTCTAAGTAACACTGTTGTTCTTATAATAATAATAATATTCTGGTAACTGCTTGTTTTGTTTTAGTAATAAGATGTGTTTTTAAACGATTCTTACATGATGGGCTACTATTTTTTATATTTTTAAAACATTTAGTATACATATGTACAAATATTTAAAGATGTAATTGGTATGTAAGTAAATAAATAAACAATAATAAATATGACTAAAAGTAGAAAAATCCAAACAGTCGGCAAAGAACGAAAGTCGGTGAAAGCCAATAAGCAGATCGACATTATTAGAATATAAGGTACCTACTGCACTAGCAATAATCGTATACATGGTGTGAAAAAATCTGTGGTAAGACAAACGAGAAAAAAAATCCTGTTTGTCACACTGGTGTGACAATCTGGTGTGACTACGAGTCAGCAAGGGTGTTGGGAATTTGAATGTTGACGTTTTGTAACCGTCCGCGTCAGGTGAAGAAGTTATAGTGGAAAACTCTAACCAAAAATAAATCTGACATACCTAGTGCAACCATATTTTTATTCTGGACCATCGTAGCTGACCACCGTTTTACACTTCAGAAGTTGGATTATGTCTGGCCCATGAGTGCCCATGACCCTAGACCCAATAACTAATAGTATTATAACTAGATGGAGCAGTATAACAAATAGGACTTTTTGTCCATTCTGTTATATTGTATAACTACATGGACAGACCCTATATTGATGGTATTGGTGCTTATATATTTTCTTACGATGGTACTGGTTGATATAAATTCCATGTTGGATGTTGTGGGAAGAAATATATATTTTTTGTTAAGATGTATGAAAAATAAAAAAATAAACAGATAAAATTACAGTTGTGACATTACTTACGAAGTGAGCACGTCACGATTTGTGCATTGTCAAGATTAGATAGCTATTACCTAGTAATTGTATATGGATATTATTGTATTGGCCAGTATCCTGTTGAAAAGTTTACATGCAAATCAACAAAATGGAGTGTCAACTAACAGACAACGAAGGAAAAGATTTTTTTTCCTTAAACGTAAGTATAAGGAAAAAAAATCCTTACTCTTAACTGGTTACGAAACCTGATAATCAGGATGCTGAGTTGCGGTTAAGAAAAAAAAACGTCTTGATTCGCAACTGGTTGCAAACAAAGAATGAAAATTCTTTATTCGCAACGGTTGCAAATCCCAGTTGCAAAAACGGCCGGAGGGAAAATAAATTATGAAAAATATTTTTTCCAAGTTGTTTATTCAAAGCTAAGCCAATTTTCAATTTATGTATTGGCAACGCTTTCAACAAAAACTGTGAGAGTACTTGAAAAAACAATTACAAAAGTTAATTCAGTAATAGTTTCGTATTGTATATGTGGATAATTTATCTTAAACTTAACCATTTGAGGTTTAAAAATGAATCATTTTCATTTTAGTTTTTTTATTTTTTTTTTATTTAGGCGTGCCAGTTGGAAGCTCATTGCCGCATTGTTCACGGTGAGTCGGAACAGTCGGCGGTGGTGAGGCGAACCCCAGTGAGTCGGGGCCGCTGCGTTTGCTCCAGTGAGTCGGACGTGGTAAAGCGCCACGATGTGGCAGACGGCTAGCTAGAGAGGTGTCGACCGGGAGGTAGAAGCTCTCGACCGGCTGAAAGTACAGTGTGCTGTGCCTTGTCGCTTGATGAGAGGCTGAGGGTCATCATCATCAGCCTATAATGTTCCCACTGCTGGGACGCAGGCCTCCTTTCTATGAGAGGGAATGGGCTGTAATCCACCATGCGGGCCCAGTGCGGGTTGGTAGATGTCACATGTCTTCGAATTTTTAGTTCTAGGACATGCCGGCTTCCTCATGATTTTCCTTCACCGTTTTGAAAGCAACGGTGATGAAATAAATTCCACAAAGTAATGCGCCCGCCTGGGTTCGAACCCACGGCTTACTGCTCGTAAGTCGAGGCTGCTACCACTGGGCCACCGCTACTCTCTCTCAGGCTGAGGGTGCTGACCAGGAATGCGCTTCCGCTGCATGCTGGTGGTCAGGAACACCCGTTTGAAGCTGGCTGGCTGTGAGACTCGCTGCTCGAAAGCTGGAGGAAGTGATGTTGATGATGACGTCACGTTGCTCGAAGGCTGCGCTGACGTCCATTTCGGGGTCACCAGTTTAGGGGTATGAGGAACAGTGTGTAAAGTTCCTCAATACTCCATTGAAAAGGGAGGATCCTCCGACCAGACGGGTGTTATGTCTGGCGGGCAATATGTAAACTTTGCTTGCGACGTTTAGGAAATTGATGTTAGTTCCTCCATCGTGTCATAGATGGCGCTGTAGTACTTTTTGTAGTATGTTGCTTTTTGTGGTCGCTACAAGACCAATACAACATTTTTTTGAAGAATATGATACAGAAAAGCGTAAAAAGGAACCGCATCATGAACTTTCGTATCCTTCAATCAAAGATACCTACTTTGTACAGGGCTGGCAAATCGTTGCTTAATCAGTCAGTATTAACAAACGATTTGCAACATACTAGTACTGAAACAGCAACTATACCAGATAAATTAGGAAAAAAGTTTATAATATATGAAAACGGTGATGCCGAGAGAATTATAATATTTGCAACATCTTTATCAAAAAAAAAGGTAAATAAATAAAAATAAGGTTGGAAGGTTGATTGGTGCTTTTGCCCGTTGGTACCTGTCTATGCAGTCCTAACCACCGGTGGCTTAGACAATGTTCCCGACACCGGCGGAAACATGTTTTTTATATTTTTAAATGCTTTTTGTTATTTTATTTTATTAAAAAATATGTAAAAAAAAGACGATAAATGAATAAAGGAAATAAGTAAAAATAAGCTGGCAACCCCAAGTGTCAATTCGTCAAATCATTTGCTCTCTTAAAAAAATATTTAAAAATTCAAGGAAAACAGTTTTTGGCTTCACGAAACAATAGCATTTCTGTACTGTGAACTTTTGTGAAAATAAAACAACATAAAGGAGACGGGCGAGACTACATGTGTTTTGGGACCCACTCTTAGAGGTAGCATTCATTATAGCAACTTATACATAGTAGTAAAACGACTAAAGACTATCAGAAAAGTAAATAGAAGGTAAGACGGAAAAGTTGGGAGGAAAGAGATATACGTCTATATACAAGATAACCTAAAAATGTTACGATTAAAGTTTTTAACAGTGGAATGTCTCATGTGTGGAATGTGTGGAATTAAGATGAATCAAAATATAATACTAAATACGAATAAACTACAAATAAACTACTGTATTTTCCTCGCAGTTTTAGTTCTAACTTTACGTGTTTTGCTTCACGTCATAAGCCAAAATCCGAATTTTTACTTCATTGCCTGTACCTAATTGATAAATCATAAAACAGCTAGACTGCAGCAAGAGACTAAACTGATTGTCAAATGTAGCGTAAAAAAAAAAAAAAAGTTGTCACTACATGTGTCACGTTTAATTTTTCCATTAAAAAGATATAACGAATACAAACATTTTTAATATAAAAAAATATCCAAAGGAACAGGATTGGCGATGTAAAAAATGACTTTCAGTAAAGTTGCGAAATGGATTGTCTAGAAAAGAAAAAAAAAATGTGATTTTGGAAAATAATGCCTATAGGTGAGAAGGGGTTGCAACCGCTATCCGGCCCTAGGCGCGATTAAATTATAACCGTGCTTAAATATAATATCAAAAACGGTTAATTTCGCGACCTTTTGACACGAATAGCTGAGATTATAAAACTATAGTATAAAAACTATTCAATAAGTACTTCGCTATTGCTACAAATTATAAAAAGTGGATAAGAACAACAACTAATAACTTATATGGGATAACTTGACGTGGAGCGATGTCACGACGTCCTTCAGGGTCTTCGCTCGTAAATTACGGAGTCACCCGCAAGCACACGCTTCCCGAACTCAGGCGGAATTGAGTCGCGGCGTTGAAATATCTCGGAACATCAGTCCACTGCTAATTGGGTATTCCTTGAACCGATTCTGAGCGAATCTATGGTGCGAAAATAAAAGGAAATGAACACCATAATACTCAAAACAGTTCCTTCCAAGCAGTTAAAATTTAAAATGTTTTAAATACATACCTGTTCTTTGTAAAAGACAGTCTTATGCAACCGACAATTTAGTACGGTGCTTATAGATACAGCCACAACTTTACACTGATTGCAGACAGTAAAGGAAAAAGATGAATCAGATTCGACACAATAATTTAGTTATTTCTCTTCTAAACAGAATACCATGTATGTTTCTTCTAAGAAGATACGTCGCCAATTGACAAGAAAAATTTCTCTGTCATCCAATGGAATGATCATACTTTTAAGTTTGAACCGAAATAAGAAAAAAATTAGAAATGAGCTCGACTTACACAAACGGAATAGTTTTTATTCAGCCGAATCAATAAGCAAAAAAAAGGACGAAAGTACAAGTGAGAAAAAAAATAAAGCTGGAACAGGCAAAGACAACAGCAGGAGTCATCTCTGAATCAAACGATATCGAAGTGCAATAGATACTGAATAAACGCGGTGGCCACCACATCTAAACGTTATCCGCGCGAACTCGCGATATCTCAGTTACATCTCCATTGATGTAATTGAGATATCGCGAGTTCGCGTTATTTTCTTTCATATTTGAGAATATGAAAGAAAATAACGTTCAATTAGAGTCAAACATTAACCTACCACATCCTTACAACTATGAAGAACAACCAGGGAACTATAGATCTAAGTAAAGCTAGCCTAACTTAACATAAGATTTAACTATTACCTAACAACAACAACACAACGTAGGGAGTTACCTGTCACTCCGCAACCGCTCCTGCACTCCTCGGCGGAGGATCTCTGGATCAACTTACGGCTTAAAAATTCGTAGTCACGAGA